>OZ010652.1:1279644-2559288 GCA_963932375.1 Phania funesta
CCACAAGGTTACCTTTTGGTATTGACGATTATTATATACCAGCAAATACTACTTCCGTTTAGATCCGCGGACAAATTTCGCATTTAAAGCATAATATCGACTGCTTTTTAGAAGCAGGAAATCTATCTAGACCTTGTAGGTATAGATATTCAGTTTTTTTAATTGAATTTTGTGTTTACAATCAAGCATATAACTGCGAGAAATACTGTAATATGAAAGATAACGTCGCCCGTTCACTTGTCCACATGAATATTTTTGGTTCAGAAACGGAGTACGTATTGAACCTTCTATTATAAAATTAAATTTATTGCATCGGTCATAGGATAAAGATGCTAATTTATTTAATTTTCCCGTAGATTCGCGTCATTACAACTATTATTATGAACACAAAAGTAATAATTTTTGAATATCACAAAATCTTTATTTCATTTTATCCTTTTTGCTATCTTTTTTAGCAAGTTCTAGCCCTAAAATGCATTTTGGTGGTATTTTATATGTTTCAGTTAGGAGATTATATACAAAACGAACTTGATTTCCCTGTATTTGCAACCTTTCGCGATTTTGATTCGGCAGTGTAACAATTGTTGTACCTGCAGCAGCGCCTTGCTTACATAGCTTTATGAATTCTGTCAAAATTATTCCGTAACATTGAATATTGCTGACCAATGTTACCTTTTTGTTGCCTGATCTAGTAGCTAATGACATCTGAATCAATGGTTTATTCCATTTTACATCATTCGAAGTGCACATCTTATAGCATTGATCCATTTGTAAAGTTACAGCTTTGATAATTATACTTAGGGAAGCTACTTTAGTATTGCAAAGCTTTTCAAGGCATTCGTCCAATATATAAGACTTGTAGTTGGCTTTAGGATCTTTTGTGCAGGGTAATTTTTGCTTGTTAATATATTCTCTAATAACTTTATTAATTTGTGATGCTGGTATTCCACTACCTTGTTTATAATTTAATTTGGTGAAGAAAGGTGCAGTTACATCTGTTATTATATATAGCTCTCTTAATTCAGAATGAAAAAGACTATTTTCGGAAGAATCGTTCGAAGTATGTTTTTTAATGTCGATTAAAAAATTTACCAATTCTGGATGTTCCATATCAATTGAAGTAATTTTGCTAACACCCTTGGTTTCCTCTCGCACTACAATAAAGCCTTGTTCAACCATCTCATTTAAAAAATTCGAAAGTTTCTTATATTTAGTCTTCTTTAAATCTATGGGTTCCTCGGATTCAGGCACAACATAAAGCCTGTAAAAATTGCTAGTCAGTAAAGGTAACTGTAAATTCTTTCCATTATTTTTAAGGGCAGAAAGAAAAGCATTCTTCAGCAAAATTTCTGGGGTATTTTGTAAATCATCATTGAGATTTCCTAATTCGTTAGTTTTACCAACGTTGTCAATTGATAATGCTTTAGAAATTGTCATTTTATCATCTACTTCAGCATTAGATATTTCGATATTTTCCGTTAAATTTTCGTCTGCTTTTAACTGAACTCCCTTTCTATTTGATATCACGGATCCTAAAGCTGGGAAATCATTTTCCGTTAACTTTGCACATATCAATTGTGGTACCTGTTTAACTAAGGAGGGTTCATGAGCCCATAATTTATCACCAAATAAATGTAGTATCTTAACTGCAACACCATGACCTCCACTTGTTAACAAATAATCACTGGAAATCGGTAAATATCCAACGCCAACTGCTGATTTATTGGACGTTAAATTAACAGCGACTATAAAATATAAGGGGACATGAAAATTTAATCAATTTTTATCAGTTACTTATATATCACCCAATTGGCCTTTTTTGTGGTGCCCATATATATTCACGCCAGTGCCTTGAGGTATTACTCCAGGCAACATAAGGTCAGCACCATTACTCAATTTTGGTAGTACACCATCATGCGTTGTAAAGTACGGCAGCAAATCTGGAAACTATTATATGTTGAATAAACCAATGCGTTAGTAGTTAACCTTTTACAAAAACAAATGATATACCTACATACCTGCCACATACTATACAATGTGGGTACCAATTTATGTTCTTCCTTTTCAAAAAACATCGGAATTTTATCCGCGCAATAAACATTGGTCTGAAAACCTGCATATGTCACCACTTTCAAAATGCTTACATTTGATTTAGGAGCAATTAGGAGCTCAGGGTTTGTATTTGGAAATTCTATCTGAATCCGCTGTCGTAGTTTTTTAACGTCGGAACTCTTAAGAGGCGCATTGCTTTTGACTTTATATGATCTTAGAAACATTTTTGTGCAACTTAGCCAAAAATAAAATCATTGACAATGAATGATATTTTGTAAATGACATGTTGCAACAATTTTTTTGCGACTTTGACAGTTTATTACATTTACTCGGAAAGCTCAATTAGTCAACCAACTGTAACATAATGTAAAAAAACGTAATTCTGCATATTTGGTTAAGTCTTTTTAAAAGTTCGTTGCATATCTTCATAGTAGTAACACTACGTCTCGACTAGTCTCACATATTTATCCGCACATGGAGAGAGTGTCGACAAAATAACGTGGAAATTTTGTTTGTGGTCTGTGTGGAGAATATGTGTGGATGTTTCTGTTCAGTTTGAATATAACATGACGGCTGAACTAGCCATAATTCTGTTCTATCATCGTACATTTTGGTGTTCCCACAGGAATTTGGCAAGTGAAGACCGTCGCAGTTGATAGTCTGTTTATGTTCAAACACAGTTGTTCACACAACGCTGTTCTACCATCACACAAAGAAAATACACACAATCACAATATAAATTATGTGTGTGTTCACTCATCTGTAAACACTCTGAGAACATTGAAACACTCGCGATGACAAACAAAAAAATTATGCTCAAACAGAACGGAAACAGCAACACGTATTCTCCAC
The DNA here is from genome assembly GCA_963932375.1 of Phania funesta. NCBI lineage: Eukaryota > Metazoa > Arthropoda > Insecta > Diptera > Tachinidae > Phania > Phania funesta. The sequence continues at coordinate 1,282,549 of OZ010652.1, forward strand.
ACAGAAGACCACGAACAAATTTCTAGTCGTTATATTGCCGATGCTTTCTATGTATGAACAATTGTTTGCAAAACTCTGTTATGCCATTACACAAACAAAATACACACAGGCAAAATACAAAATATGTGTATGTGGCCTGAACAGGAACATCTACACGTATTCACCAAACGTAAAACCTCGAACACATTTTCTTTCGTTATTTTGCAGACGTTCTCTCAATGTGCGAACAAATATATGACGAGTCAAGACGTAGTGTTACACTACGTAACACACGGTTAGTCAAGACGCCATGTAAAGATCATAAGTTATTTGTTAGGGTTGCCAAGACTTTCAGAAAGTACATGGTAAACTATAAGTCTGTTCTAGGTGCATAACAAAACAGTCCGAATTAGTCCAAACGCGTTCCAGATAACAATAGGTCTGTTCCAGGTGCATAACGAAATTCCTGGAACGCAAAAACCACAATTGATCATCTTTAAATACTAATGGTGCCTACTTTCTCAAATAAATTTTATTTTGATTATTTTATACTCTTAAAATGCATAATATTTTATGAGCAAAACATTTGCATCATTGGCAGCAGCTCTCCATAACTTCTTAACTGATCGATAAAATCATTTTTTTTTTATTAAATAAAGTGATAAGTATGCACAAATATATGTACTTACAACTTCTACTTTATTGGAAAAATTTTCCGTTTTGCTTTTTAATAAATTTAAAGTAAAAACTTTCTTCCTATATTCAAAATTTTTTGATTTTTAAATATAAGCAAAAACAGCTGATAATTTAATTCTAGTCCGAACTTACCCAAAAAAAAGTTCGGACGACTTTGTAGAGGAAATGACAAATTTTACTCTCTCATACCATGGGATTACCCGCTTTTTCCAACGTCATTTTTCGGTATTCCGTTTATATTCTATGATTACTACTAAGGCTACAAAATAAAACATTTTTTGCTACAAAAGTTTGAACTAATTGCTACCATAATAGTTATAGCAAATGAACGACTCCGAGTTTTTAGCATTTTTTGTTTTTTCATTTGCTAATCCTACTTGTAGTCTAGTTTTTCACTGTGTTTGCAAAGCTTTTTATTTTGAATTAAATACTTGATATCTTACTGGAAGTTATTTTGTAAAAAATACTTTTCGGATAAATTTTAGTGGTAATTGTAACGGAGGCTTTCAAACACAAACAAAATCTTGTTAATAGCAATCTATTACAAATTGAATTGAAACACTCAATTGTAAGAGTTTAATATAAACAATTCATTTAATTGAATTCTAGAATTAATCACCTTGAGAATGAATTCCATTCAGTGTCAAGCTGCAGAATTGTTTGTTCGTAAATAGCTTCACAGTAAATAAAATAATGATTATAGTTTATTCGTTTTGTCCCGTCTTTACTTTCAAAAGTTTGCCTTGGTTGAAAAAAGTTTAACTGTGGGAAGTAGGCTTTTATATTTATACACGGGCATACCTACCTCTAAGATTATTACGATTATGCATTTCTTTAACATTAAGATGACAATAAATATATTTAATAACAATGTTCATGGCGAAATTAATAACAATGTATGGAAATTTGTTTTAATTTCGTGATTATAATTTTTCAATGCAAATTCGACCAATTTAAATACATTTTATTTGGCTTTGCCTTGTGCTGCAACCGCCTCAATAGCCTTTTTAACAGTTTCCTCGTCGCCTAAGAATTTCATAGATACAACGGGTTTGAAGTTTTCATCCAATTCATAAACAAATGGTATACCAGTGGGTAAATTCAACCCCATTATGGCATCTTCCGATAGATCTACGAATAAAGATTATTTGGAAATAGATGCAGTAAAGAAAAGTATATAAACTTACTATCTAAGTGCTTAACGATACCACGCAAGCTATTGCCGTGAGCGGCTATCAATATGCGTTTGCCTTCTTTCATTTGAGGAATTATTACATCATTCCAATAGGGAAGGGTGCGTTCAATTGTAAGTTTTAATGACTCAAACATGGGGAATTCCTCCTTTTTGGGTTCCGTAGCATAACGAGAATCCTTAACAATGTTGTCGTAGTAGGGATGACCTGGTTCCATTGGTGGTGGTGGAGTATCGAAACTGCGGCGCCAAATTTTCACTTGTTCCTCACCGTATTTGGCAGCAGTTTCTGCTTTGTTTAAACCTGTCAAACCACCATAGTGACGTTCATTCAATCGCCATGTTTTGCATACGGGAATATCTGTCTGACCAATTTTTGTAAGAATAGCATTTAGTGTGCATTGGGCACGGGTCAAAACGGAAGTATGAGCAATATCAAATTTTAAACCAGCGGCTTTAACTGCCTCGCCAGCGGCTTCAGCTTCTTTCTTTCCTACATATTGGAAAAAATTATGTCATAACCACTAGTTTTGTTTTTTTCCTCAGTTACCATTTTCGCTCAGTTCGGCATCAAACCATCCACAGAATTGATTTTTTAAATTCCATTCCGATTCACCATGGCGCACCATTACAATCTTGTATTTACCAGCAGCCATTGCTTTGGTGCAGTTTTTTGAAAAGTCACTTAAACTCCGGATATAAAAAGCAGAAGCTAAGAATCCAGTATCTTGTACCCTTGTTTTCGCAAAAATTTCTACGGACAATTGAGTTAAACTGATGACTGATTTGACCTTTATCATGATTCGCAAGGTCATTTATATTTTACTAATAATTTCAAATGTATAACAAACTTGGTAGCACTACCAACGAATTGACAGTTTTCACACCAAAAACTATCGATAATTTCTACATTTTGAACAAATGCAATGATGTTTTTAATATTAAAAACACAGAATAGACTATAAGTATAATCACAGATATTTAATTTATATTTCAACGTACATCCAAACATGCCTTATTACTAGAACAACAAAACTTGTGTGCCTCCAGAATAAGTTAACTACTAGTTTGCTTTTATCAGCTGAGCGTAAATTAATTGTCATAATAACCTTTGCATTATAGATATTGAAAGACAGGCACTCGAAGCTTGTGTGAGGGGCCCTAAAGTTAGAGTGCAGGGTAGACTAACCAGGTAAAATCACCAGCGCAGCTGAGTACTTTTTTGAACTTATTAGATTTAAAAATATTTTCCATTTTTGGTACGTTTTTTATATGTGGAGGTTGACATCGGCAAAGAAGCCGAAATACTTTGAAATCGCCGGTGAGTTTAACTGTTACCTGGGTAGATTGTGTAGTACTCGACTGTCTGTTCATAAGCAAATTTATCAAGGTGCTGCATCGGGAAGCTATGATACTGCTGCTCATAGATTAATATCCGCCAAAATTATCCGGAATTACCATAATAACCTCACGCTATGAAAACAATCATTCTTGTTATACAGACTTAAAAAAAATTGAAAAATTTTAATTTTCTGCTTACATGAATGCATATACAGAATTCGGTATGCATACCTGTCTACAGACGTTATGACCGACTCATAAGGGTATGCACATACCGTAGCACTGTGTATTTGGCGCTTTAGAGTTAGTAATTTTTTAATGGCTGGCAAAAAATTAGAAGTTAACATCACTTTGTCTAACTATTAATTAAAAACCACAATATAAATTCAAAACAAAAGATATTTTCTGAAAATAAGCAACAGGATTGATCATTGAATATTATTAAAAATATTTTACATAAAAAGAGTATTTTTAAATGGATAATAAATTGGTGGTCTCCAGCAATTGGTCTCATATTGCAGGATGTACATTTTCACAGTCTGTTCAGCAACGTGCAGCGAATCTAAATTTTATAAAGTAAGTAGTGGCACATCATAAAAGCAATATTCAACATATGCATGTTATATGTATTTAAAAACAGACCACATTTAAATGAGCTAGTAGACGAAGAAAAATCTATACTTCTGAGCAGAGAAAAATCTTCAGAACAATGTGAATTGTATTTAAAATTGTTTCCCCGCTATAAACTTCTGGCTGTGTCTTTTGTGTGTAATGTAGTCAAAGTGGAAATATTCCATGGCCACATAAAGGAATATTTGGAGACGATTTATGGAGTTGTTTTGGAGGAACCAGATGATCAATTTAAAAGTTATCGGTATGACGTTGAAGTTGATAAATCAAGCATAACAGACCTAACATTAAGGGTAACGATATCCTATTAATTAAATGTTCAAACACTCAAATACGTATTTTCGTGCAGTTTTTAACCGATTCCAGTGATGTTTGCATATTCGGCATAATGTTGCATACTGCCCATAATCCTAATGATGTAACGATATTGCCTAGTGCCGGTTGCGTAAACTTTCAAAACGTTGAAGACATCTCACAAAATTCAACAAGGCAAAGGAGCAATATTCCCGATAAGAGTAAAACAATGTTAGAACTTATTACAAAATTAACTCAACATAAATCTTTATTACTGTTGGATCAGCATAAGAAAGAAGAAATAAGTATAGTGAGCAAGGAATGTAATGACATTGATATGAAAACAATTGGAGATATGTTTGCTTGTTTGAAATCACATATTGATCAACGCTTTCAAGAAATGGAACTGCAATTAAAAGTATATTTGAAAGATATGGAACAACGCCAAAATCAAAAGTTGGACAGAATACTAAAGATTTTAGAGAAATAATTTCCATATTTATACCAGGGTTTCTACAATTTCTTATCGCAAGGATCCTTTATGGATTTTGTCGCAGCCGCGAACTAATCCATTCTCCATAAGTGCACTGAAATGCATATTGCTGTTCAGAATACATTATTAATTTCGTTTTAGGAGGTGTTAAAAACAAATTACATACATATTAAATGTTTAGTACAATAAAATTGTTATAAAAAATTAAAATTTGTCTATGACCTGTATGTTAATTACTGAGAACACACCTGTACAACCAAGTATTTTGAAAAAGTTTTAAATAAAAATAAGTTGGTTTTCTTTACTCTTTCTGTTTAGAAAGAAAATTTATTTGATATAACTTTTGAATACAGTAAAAGTTGAAATGCATTTCATTCAGCTAGTTGTCTACTAAAATTTTAACTTTTACTGGGTTCAAGTTATCATCAAATAAATTTTCTTTCTAAAAATAAAATTACTTAATATTAATAATTGGAGTTCGGCAAAGCTACGTCAAACAATTACTCGAATTGTACCGGAGCAAATAACCGTTTATCATTTTGTTATATTGTATAATTTTAGAATTCATTTATTACTTTTATTCAACTTCACTTTTAATTTCAGCAATATCTTACTCAATATTTAATTTGGATGAAAAGATTAAGGGCTAGCTTGTATAACAGATGCACTGATGACTTCATCTAGTAAATTTATATGAAAAACATTATTTGTTGAATTCTGTAAGAATTTTCTAGACAAGTCGCTTGCTTGTGTTACATAAACAGGTCCTAATGCTATGAATTTATTATAAAACAACCCATTAATGTTGCAATAATCTAATAAGATATTTGTAATTTGTATAATTAAACAATTCGAAAGTAACGAAACTAAAGAGTTTCTTCCAAAAAAAAAGGATTATATGTAACCTCTATTCAGAATCTGAATCAGTGCTAGAATTTTTAGCTCCTTCTTTATTTGCATGGTTTCGATTTGGTGGATCGTAGTAGTGCAGCTGTTTGCGCCATATTTTAATCAGACCATCAAATGCACGTCGGCTATATTTTCCGTATTTGTTTGGCGTACGGGGATGATCGCGAGTTCTTTCAGATCTTGGCACCGTCTCTATATATCGTTCATAGGATAATGTGTTTTTGCCGTAATCAATTTGTTTTTGTCGCCTTGAAAGGATCGCAGGATCAGTTTCTGCATAGTTAGATGATGACGAACACGATGAAGTGTAACTATTTTGTCTAGGACGCTTCTCGTTTACACGACTATTAATGTGGCGACCACTACTATCTCCTTCATTGCTACTGCCCCCACAACTGCTGTTTGGACTATTCGATCGACTGCCAATACTGTGAGTTTGAGAATGCCGCCTTTTAAAGGGTGTTTTCAATTTATCCTCTTTAACTAATTTTTCAAATTTCTGCTCATTAACACCATCCAAAAATTCGACGGAAATGTCCCGTCGTGAATCCTTTACATCCGATATACTGCTATTAACTCTATCTTTACTCTAAATTGAACAATATTGTAAATTAAAATATATTTTGGGTATAATTACATAAGTATCTTACATCCTCATCAACTTCTTCTGCCCATGTAAGGTTGCCTGTACTTATACTTTCAATTGACATTGTAATTTTTTTAGCAACTAACATATCGAATTTGTATTTAATTATAGTATATCAAGGAGCAGCTACCGCAGCACACATGCATGCATATGTGAATTAGTATACAAAAGTAAATGTTTCTTTTATTTGCACAATTCCAGTGTACAATTAACTCTTTATTAAACTTTGGACAATGTAGAAACCAACACCTTATTTCTTGGTATTCCGCATTCGCGCGTTTTTATATTTATACCTTTTTCTTATATTCGCATTTTATTTTTTATGCTTAACACAGCTGTCAATATGACAATATTTAATATTAGAAATACGATCATTGCTGCCAGATTATCAGTGTTTAGATTCTGATCCCTTTTACATTATATACTTTTCCATTTTTTGACGTTAGGTTGGGGCAAGTGAAGTCATCACCTGCGCTCACGAGGCCACGTTATAATTAATTCGCCATGCGCAAACGTTTTACATATGAAATACACAGAAATTATTTAATTTCCTTTTGCATTAATATTCCTGTTTTGTTATACGCAGCCAGCAAAACTAAAATTAAAGTAAGATTAGCAAGAAAATGAAAATTGGGGACAGTAGCGAAGCAAAAAATGTCTAGTACAGGCCAAGGCGAATTGATAACAGGTTGACTCACGGCGAATTCAAAGTATTTCTGGCTTTGTTGATGTCAAACTCTATATAGACAAAATGCGCCGTAAAGGGCAAAATAGTATTTATATGGAATTTGAAATCGAATCAGTATAAAACTGTACTTAGTTGGGCTCATGGCAAATTATTAACAGATAATGTCATTAGCGAATTCAAATTATTTCCGCCTTTTTTGCGGATGTCAAAAAATTTACCAAGAATCGCTAAACTTTTTTTTTAATATATGAAATTTGACATCAAATCAGTTTAAAAAAATTTGCCCGTTTAGTCTTCCCTGGTTGCGCTGGTGAGTTTATCTACACTTTCTACCTAATCTGCCCAAGACGTGGGCTGTCAACAGGTAAACTTACTTGCGTAGTTAATAATTTATTAGCCTTATAAAAAATTTCTAGAAATGGCAAAACAATTTTTTATATGGAAATTGGTAATCGACAATACGCCTGAAATTCCTTGATTTCGCCCGTGCGTCATTCTGTTATCAATTTGCCTTGCAGGAAACCAAGGCGAATTAATTATAAGGTGAATTCGGTTGGATATCAAGATAATTGAGTCAACTAATATGTAAAACACAAAAAAAAAATTAAATAACCTTATATTTAAATTATTGTTAAATTTATACATTGTATTATAAAACAAAGATTCAACTTGAGGTATCAATACAGGTGGACAAAAGTACAGAACAATGAAAATGTGTAAAGCTTGTTGTCTTCTCAAACTTTTTAACAATTCTGACTAGAGTAAATTCGATAATTTTCTCCATACGAAACAAAACTTTTCCTTCAGCTTCTGTTTACGAGACATTGTACAATATTAAAATCTGACTTAAAAAATAACAAATATTTTATAGTACCTCTATTCGACTTGCATAATAAAATATTATTACTATTATGGGATGCAGGGCTGATTTTTTACCATTTTTTTATTTCTTACATTTTTGTTGTTTAAACAGTTACGTTATATTTATCTATGCTTCTATATTATACCGTTTGCGACAAAGTATACCATTTGAGGTTTGCTTATTAGCTAATGTGCACAATATTATCTAACTCCAATAGGCAAACACTAGTATGCACAATTTAGAAATAAAAACAACTTCACTGTTTCACGGTGTACTTATTGTATTTGCTTCCCAGATATGAATTGTAAATTTCGTGGAATCAAACATTTTAAAACCTGAACGAAAATATAATTAAAGAAATCAATCGTTTTTATATTTCAATTAAAATGTTCAATGAATGGACATTTCACATCTAAAGGAGTATTTTCTTTTAATAAATTTAAAAATATGCTGGATAAATTGTTCGATTATTTCTTTAATCTTCAATGTATTCAAATGGCTCTGGTGGTTCTGGTTCTTTGACATCATCATTTTTGGGGCCGTAGGCAGCTACAGGCTCTACAAGTTTTTGTTCTTTAGTTTTACCAGTGTGTTGCATGACAATGATGCCACCAATCGTAACATCCTTAAGAGGCACATACGTTTGATTTTCGGCAATGCTTAAAACTTTAAGTTGTTGGCGCATAACTCGTGCAGGATTTTCTAAAATTTCAAACTTAGGTTCCTTTTCTTGTTTTTCTTTTTCGTCTTTTTTCTCTTTTTCCTTATCGGAAGAAGATTCCGATTTATCCTTTTCTTTTTCATCGTCCTTCTTTCCGTCCGCCTTCTTTTTCTTTTCAATGGGGTTTTCCATTTTATCGTCAGCTTTAGGCTTTTCATTTTCTTTTTTGGAGTTTGAAGCAGAAGAATCTTTATTTTCGACATCAACATCCATTTTCTCTTCTTTTTTTTCGGCAGTCTCGCGACGTTTTTGTCGTGCAGCAATTGAAAGAACAGCAGTTGCAACTTTTTCACGCTCTTCGGATTTCTTCTCTTCTAATGGTGCCGGATATGCATACATTGATGGTCTAGCGGCCGATTTAAATTTCATTTGTGGCATTTTCAAGTCTGAATTTAGGCCAATAACGCATGTTGGAATAAAGGCCAAAGAAAGAGCATGAGCTAATGGAAACCAATACCAATATTGTGTAAATACAAGTGAACCAACAACTGCTTGCAAATTGGTATGACCAGTACGCGACTGCAATGATAAAGTGCAATTTCTTCCACCGGCATCAATGATACCTTGAGCCAAAATTGCACCAAATTTAGCCATCACATCCTCGTGCTTATTACATATAACTTCATCATAAAGAGAACGGAAGAATGATGTTTTCGGACAAGTTTGATCAGTATGTTGAATTAATATCATTGCCGAAGCAATTAGAGCACCCTGACGAACAAAATTAACAGGGTCTAATCTTGCCATTGGCTCCAATAATGCTATAGCATCTCTCAAGCCAGTACCAGCACATGCAATACCCAAAGCCATAGCGGCGCCGTAACGCACATGAGGATTATAAGATTCCGCCAGTAGACTAACAACGGAGGGACACTGTTCAGGTGTTCGAAATAGTATGAAACCAATAGCAGTTACAGCTGCACGACGCACGTCATCATTGACGTCAGATACTGCAACGTGCAATAGTTTACGAATAGCTTTGTTACTACCAGTACCGTTATATGCCATTGCAATCGTATACATTCCAGATCGCCTGAGTACAGGATCTTTATCAGTGGAAAGACTAGTAATAAGAGGGTCAGCTTCCTCCAGACGCGCAAACATTGTAAGAGAAATGCCAACGGCAAGACCACGTAAAATTTTTTCGTGTTGAGTTTCCTGAGCATAAGAAACCATGTCTTCGATAGCTTGAGCATTTTTGGAACCCAGCATAACCATTCCCATTGCAACGCCAGCAGCTTCACCTGTAACAGCATCGTCTTGGTACAAATTGAATTTTAGTTGTTCATATAGATCCTGACGATGAGTACCCATGGCAGCCAAGCCCAAACCTAAACACCCACCGTGACGCACGTTTTCATTCTGAGCATCTTTCAATTGTTGCAGTAAATAATCAATAATATTTGCACCATGGTTTGCGTGAATCAACCCTAGAGCATATAGGCCTCCGCCCTCAGAATAACCAGAACTTGGCCCAGCTTCCTTAGGCAAATAGCTTTGCATTAAAGCCAAAGAATCTTTTTCGTGGCCACGATGAATAACACCTAGCGAAGCAGTCGCTGTAAGTTTTGCCCAGTTAGTTGCTCGAGCTAACCAATCAAGGTTATCACGTAAAAATTGGTCAGAGGTTGTACCACTGTGCATGAAACCATTGGCTATTACAGTAGCAGTATGACAAATAGAAACACGTACCGCCTCTTTTGTTGCTCTCAAAATTTGCAAGTCCGCGTGATTGCTGCGAATAAGAAATTGCAGTTGATAGTCTATTGTAACCTCACCAGAAAGAATAGAAATAAGTTTTTCAATATTTTTCTGGTGAGCTTTTTCCATGTCATTCAAAGAATCAACGGTGCGTTCAACTTTTGCATCGCCTGCAGTATAAATATAAAATTTATATAATATTTGTTAACACCTAATTACTAAATGTAAAAATACCATCAGGTTCTTCGGTTTTATCCAATTCTTCCTTGGCTTTTTCCTCGTCAGTTTTCGAAGAGCTTGAAGTACCCTGAGGTTTAAATGTACTTGGAAGGGCAGTTGGAATTGGAGCAGTTTCCTTTAGGGCCTGCAAGACATTACCCAAAAATTCTTGAGTAGCCGATTCATATAAATCAAATGCAATTTGATAAGCCATTAGGTTATTGGCATCTTTAGAAGATCTAGTTAGTTTATCCAAAACTTCAGCAACGGCCAATGGATCTTCCAAAAATATTAAACACTGGCACATATTAACATAATCTGGAACTCCTAAATCATGGTACAGACCGACCAAACAACGTAATACTTCATTGCGAAAACCACGATTTTGTATCAATGACATGGTAACGTTGTAGGCGTATGCTAACATGCCACTTACATCGTCAGATTTCATAATTGAAACCTCAAAAATGTCCATTCGTCTAGTTTCTAATGCAATTCCTAAAGCTTGGCGATACTGACCATCATCTAAGCAGCGTTGAATCATTCGATTTACAATTGCTTCTAAGCGTGCATCTACTGGCTTTGCCTCCTTCGGAGTTTCAATAAAAGCAACTCTTTGAGCAATGTAAAAATCAATGCATTTAGCAATGATGGTTTCAGTATACTCATTTCTAGCATTAACATCAAACAGATCACCAGCTCCTAATGCATATGTGAGTGCATCTTCGAATGACCCCAAATGGTAAAACACCTTTGAAGCCACCATTCCAGCTAATTTGTTGTCAGGAAAGCCCTTATCCTCATGAAGCATTTCAATTTTCTCTATAGATTCTGATATTTCCGGCCAAAATTCATCGACTATGTTATCTAGCTTTTTTAAAGCAAATATCTTTAAATCGGGCATCGGTTCATCAAGTAGGGATATTATGCCAGCAGCTGAAGTAAGACTCATTGTGTCCTATAACAGATATATATGTATGTACTTATAACTTATAAATACAAACGCCAAATATTCAAATTTACCTTAATTTATTTATTCCTTTCAATATATTTCAAACACTTTTAAATTTTTGTGAATTGTAATAAATCAGCAAATGTATAAACTTAAAGTATTTATAATCAATAATGACGATGACAAACTTCCTTTTAATTTGAGAAAATGCAAAATCATTGCTGAGGTTCGAAGCAAAGAAGCAAGCCGGCTAAATTTTTTCGGCGGCGACGGCTCAACCGCTTGCGCCGCACTTAAAATATAAATGTATTTGGTTATACACATCTGGGCTAAGGCGTATTTAACCAGGTGGCATTACTACTGCAGGTGAAAAATTTTTGCTTAAATTTTGGTTTTCCTTTGTTTGCCCAATTTTAATGTCAAACTATTTTGTTTTGTTTACTCTTATTGGGTTTTACTCAAACAAACCTGCCTGCTATTGTTGTATTTGTTGTCGTAGCAAGGTCACCTAGTTAGATACGCCTTGATCTGGACCAAACTTTTATCACTTAGTGACTATTTATTCTGTAAAATATATTTTGTGGGCGACTATAAATATGGGCATATAATTTTAGGATTCTTAAAATTTGTTGAAATATATTAATAAGTAATATAATCGCATGAAAAATTTCATTATGTGTATTCCTAGTGTAGGTTTTAGCACGGTACACTAAAAATCGAAACTCACTAGCGTTGGATTGTGGGACTACTTTTTTGCGATTTCGTGGCGGAAAAATTTTAAACTAAGAATCACGTTTACACCGAATTGGTAGTTAAATTTTTTTTAGAAGCATATTTAGCAGCATACCTTTAAATAATCCAAGATACTAAGATACCAAGATACTCAAAAAATAACCATATAGACTTGAGTTTACACGAGAAAATGAATCGCCTCGCTCTATGAAGCAGATTTCGAATCGCACCATTTACAAGACACATATACGAAATAAATAAACATTTGTTTTTTCAAATTCAATATAAAAAAAGAATGATAGTTTAAAAATAGGCAGGTAGAGGGTAATAAAATAAAGAAAAACAATTATTCACCTTTCTTACTATTCCTTGTTTTTTTAAGTTCAGGCGTAATAAAGAAATAAAGGTATAAACTAAATTACATTGTATTTAAAAAAAATTAAAGACAAAAGTTATTCATGCTTCTTAGGTAGATACAAGCTGAATTGTCTTAAAACAAGATCCTTCGTTCTCAATATTATAGATGGCGAAGCAAGTTGATTCATTCATGATTGTATGAATATTGAGCTTCGTGGAAACTTATTATTACAGCATACACTAGGTTTCTTTAAAAGTATCTCCAATATTTTTGATTTTGTCACATAGTATAATTAACAACAATTTAAATTGAAAATATTGTATGGATAATAAAGAAAAGATTTTTATTTTATTTCATGAAGCACAATAATATTTATTAAGTTAAAAATATTTCAACCGTAAAATCGACCACAGCTGTGATAAATACAACCAGTATGGGTTTGTTGCTCAGAAAGTCTAATATTGTAAGAATAATTTATGGAATTAATATTTTTCAACATTAATTTATGTAAGTGAAAGGAAGTTGTTCCACTTTAACAAACAATACCCATGATAAATTTTGTTTTTATCCTTAGGACAAACACACAAAAATCGACCATTCGGTTGATAAATGCGCCGCCGATTTCTCGATTTACTCAGCGGCGTGGTGGCATGTAAAGAATTATCGACGGCTCAGCTTCTCTAGTTTGAAGTTTTATATAACCAAGGCGAATTGCTCAGATGAACCCACTAGCTCAGCTAACTGTATTTTGTTTTTCGTCTCATTACCAAAAGTTGTTTCCGAATAAGGATTATGGTAAAAAAATTAACACCAGTTTATATAGAAGATTTTTGCTACACTTTTGATATCTATGTAGAAACCACAAATGAAATTTCATGTAGAACGTGTTTTTATGTGTGCAAGTTTAAAAGTCCATCAAGCAACTACCCGACGTTATTTTTGTTGTAATGTGCGCGAGAACCAATTTCAGTTCATGGATTTATTGCATGCAAATAAATAAGAGTACGTATGTAAATTATTCATGTAAGTGATGAAAATCTTTCGATTATACCCTCTGCGTCTTAAAAAACACTGGTATATTGCAACGAGCCTGGAAATATTGTAAAAGTATTTTTGAAACCGCACATGAATGTGTTACTCACTTTGAAAATAAATTATTCATATTTAGCCAGTTTTTTTAAGGACACAATTGGAGTTAGTCAATGAACCTAAGCGGTACCTAGCTTAGTTATTTTAATACCGCTTATAGCTTGTTTTTTTTAAGCACAATATTTAAATTTGGTCATAACCTTGACATAGTCCTTATTTATTTTTTGATCTGGTGAAAGGTAGTGACGCTAAATGAAATTCGGAGTACGGCGAATTGCGTACTGATAGGTTTGGTGAGCAAGGACAAAGTGTGAATATTTAGTTTTTGTGTTTGTAAGATAGCGATAGAAGAATGAAACTCGGAAAAAAATAACAAATTTGCTCCTTTTGGTTTCTGAACTGTGCGTTGTTGGAAATATTATTGCCATGCCTTGGATATCACAATCATTCTCGAAAACATTTAATAGTATGTGGTTTTACTAATACATATGGACGTGTTGTGAAGTACTTTATAATTGGTTGTGGCTGGTTAACTACAGTGCCAGGACAACTTTTTTGATATATTTTTGCGTATTCGTCCAGACCGATTTGTTTGATCTGAGCGGAATTTTTAAGTAAAAAGGAAAAGTGTTTAGTTAATGTTAAGTTGTTTTATTATTGGAATTATTATAACGGATAATTTGCTTCTATGTGAATTTTGATATCCATTTGATAAAGGCACACAAAATAAAAATTAAAAATCTTGATTTTAGAATTAACATAAAAGAGGGAAAGAAATTACAACTTTAATAGTTTCACAAGTGTAAGTCCAAAATTGTATCAGGCATAAAATATAGAAATTTAGGTTTGGGGAAAAACCGATAAAACAGGAAAAATAACTTTAGAGGGCTCCCTCAGATTAGGCGTTTTCTGTTGTTTGACTTGTTTTTATAACTTCCGATTATATGTGTTTAAGTGTTTGAACAAGTACTTATTTAATAAAAAATGTATAACATGTTCTTAAATTGTATCTTTTTAATTGTTAAGCTTAGTATTGAAATGTCCAGTTAAGCAAATTTAAACGTGTAAGAGGCAGTGATCTAATGTGTGTATATATATATATATATATATATATATATATATATATAATATTCAAATACTACTAAATAAATAAATATAATATATATATATATATATATATGTGTCTGGGGTAACATAAGGGACTTTTACATATTCCGATATGTGTTACAAGGGTAGTGTTGGCATCAAGTAGAGTACATACTTCACTCCATTTTCACCGGTCGAGTGATTGCATTCTAGTCTTGTATATTAATGGTGTAAATGTTTGAGTTATCTACGTTTTTATATTTATGGTGGTAATTTTGGTTAAACGGGCTAGATTTGAATAATTTTCTTGAAATTATAAATTTTATTGTTTGGACCCGCACCCGTTGTAGCTGGTCATATATCATTCTCTCCTGAGAAGGCTGGGTAGATAGATAAGCTAATTACGGCTTGCGTAATACAGACAAAATGGTTACGTGCGAATGTAAGACAGTACTATTTCCTTTGATAGCACTTCACTTTTACTGTTTTATCCACCAGAGTCTATTTATATTTTTTTTATTTTTTTTTTATTTAATGATTTATTAGCATTAATAATACTTTTCATATACATACAAATATTTAAATTTGATATTATTGTGTTTTAGCTCTAATATAAATTGTACTTTACAAAAAAGGAGATTTGCTTCTTAACTAGATTTTGATTACTTTCATTTTTAATATAATTTGGTAATGTATTGTAAAGTTGTAAGCCTTTGTAAAAAAGATTTCGTTGCATTGCCGTTGAGTGTACTCTTTCAATTCTAAAATTGTTCATATTTCTTAACTGGTATGGTTGTGCTTCCCTGACATATACTATTTGTTCCTTTAAATATTCCGGTGCTTCTCCACGTTTCAATTTTTGTATAAAATTTAAAGTGTTGAGTGTAAGCCTCTGTCTTATGTTTAGCCATTTTAGAGATTCAAGCATAAAGTTGATTGATGTGTATCTGTTGCATTTTAATATGATTCGCATTGCTCTATTTTGTAGTTTTTGTAGTAGATCTATCTGTTGTGTAGTGCAGCATGAATATAAAATTGTAGACCCGAACTCGCAATGCGGTTTTATTATGGTATTATATATGATCCACTTTTTCTATCACTTGATTATTTATTTTAAAAACTTGGTTACTATTTGTATTTATTTCTAATATTTTCGTTTTGTTTTCGTTCAATTTAAGTTTGTTCATTTTTAGCCACATGCTAACACGTTCCATATCTTGTGTAAGATTATCGTAGCATTGTTGATTCGATTCACCTTCAGTAAAGATAAGCGTATCATCTGCATATAGAATTACTTCACATTTTTCCAACATTTTTGGCAAATCATTTATATATATTATGAATAATAACGCTCCCAGAATTGAGCCTTGTGGTACTCCATATTCGTTAGTAACTGAATTAGATTGCATGTTGTTCACTTTTGTTATTTGTTTCCTTCCCGTCATATATGATTCAAACCATTTTAATTCTGTATCTCTAATTCCGTAGCAATGTAGTTTCCGTAGAAGAATATGCCTATCAATGGTTTCGAAGGCTCTTTTAAAATCAAGGAATATGCTAATAATTTTATTATTTTTTTCAACTTTTTTCCACCTATTAATAACGTAGTTTACTGCTGTTTCGCATGAGAAATTCTTTCTAAATCCAGATTGGTATTTTGATAATATATTTTTAGATTCCACATATTGTTCTAATTGTTCTTTTACCACCTTCTCTAATATTTTTTCGCAAGTCAATAACGTATTAATTGGTCGGAACTCTTCACATTTTTTTGTTTTTGACACCTTTTCAATGGGGGTTACCATTGAGGTTTTCCAGTTTTCCGGAAATACGCCTGTTCCTAAAGATTTGTTTATTATATGAAGCATTACTTTTCCTAATATATTCATGGATTTTTATTTTGAGAATAACAAACTGCATAATTAAGTTTTTGAACCGCAGCTTTAGCAGTTGCACAATTTGAATTGACGTTCGATTTTCCACATGTTAACCGTAAATTTACTTTATTATCAGACCTGTTCTGAAAATCACCTTTTGTCAAATTGATTTTTTCAAATCACGCGAAAGGTGTTCTGCGCGTTAAAAATATTGAAATTGCGTGATTTAAAGTCGGCTAGCTAAATCTGTTCCGATTTGAAATCATTGCCTCAAATCATTTCTCAAAGTATTTCATGACTGCGCGGGAAAGTTTCTTGATGTACTTTGGTCTTTTAGTTGCAGGGTTCTGCTGCATTCGAATTGCCTTAAAGGTGTTTGACAGGGCTTTGGGAAAGCATGGTGTTCATGTTATGTTATCCAAATTCAGAGCACTCTTTGCGGCTTTATCACCGGCCTCGTTGCCAGGTATCCAATATGTGAGGGAACCCACTGCAACAATACTTGGCATCCAATTCCGGGAAGGTTAATTATATCTTATACGCCTTTATGTTTTTTTTTGATACCCTTTATGTCCCTAAGGCTATCGATGCAAATGACTGTCCTCCTTCCTTTCTGATTTACGTAAAGTACTGCATCCTTAATTGCAGCTAATGTAGCCACAAAAATACCGACATTATGCGATAAATACTTTTTGTAAATTAAATCATAGCTTGTACTTTCGAAGCTCTCAACCAAAGCGGAGGTTGATATTCCATCATGGAATGAACCATCAGTAAACAACAGCATAAAAGGTGAAAAATTTGATTCATGTAAGATATATTTTTACTTTATACCCTCATGTTCTTTATATAAGACTAAATTAATTTAGTGAATCAATTAATTCTACCATAGCGGGCTTTACATGGCATCTTGACTAGCCATAAATCCGTTCAGCCATTGCACATTTTGCTATTCGCACAGAAATTTGGCTAATCAAGACCGTTGCTGTTCATGGTCACTACATGTTTAACAGAAACCGAACAATCTTTCGCACAACTCTGTTATGTTATTACACAGGCAAAATAAAAAGCATGTATGTGTGTGTGATACAATCTCGAAGAGAGACAAAAAATTATGATCAAATTGAACAGGAACACGCATTCTTCAAACAGAAGACCACAAACACATTTTCTCTCGTTATTTTGCAGACGCTCTCTCAATGTGCGAACAAATTTATGGCTAGTCAAGACGTAGTGTCATTTAAGTGCTTAAGCTGCTTCGTAACAGCACGGCAGGAATCTATTTATTTTATCATAAGTCCTCAAAGTGATGTGTCAATTCAAAATTGACCTTAAAATGATTTTTTTAGCAAATTTTAAAAGTGGTTTGTTGCTTTTCTATACGCCCTTGAATAGTGTTTATTGTGAAGGTATTCTCTCCTGTTCTATAACCGAATAGAGTTTAAACCCCGTGATTTCGAAAACTGAATAATTGCTTATTTAGTCTTCTGGAAAACTAACGAATACCTGCTTCCGAAGTTAAGTTCAAATAACAACTTTAAAATTGCGAAATTAAAAAAAAAAATCAGCTATTTGCTACAGCACAACAAATTCGTGAGTACTTGTTTAACTACATATTTAAAAATTTTTTAAAAATATAAAAAAAAAAAGAAAAATGAGACTCGAGATTAGTTGATTTTTCGCAAATATTTCTCGAACTATATACCATAGAAATTTGCCCATTATTTTGATTAAGTTGAATCCGAAGGGACTATCTACATCTCTTTAATATTAGGTTACAATAAAAGAATACTGCGATGGTCATACTTACGTTGTATATATCATATATCATGAATCATAGTATCTATGATTCAGAAATTAAACAATGTTAAGAAGTGAAATAAAATATTGCAATTATAATGGGGCTGATTTTGTGTCATATTGTGTGTGTGTATTTCTCTTAATATCTGGTATATTTTTATTAGAAATAGGTATGTAAATATATACTATATTTATATTGTTTTCTTTATGTTTTTATTAAATAAATTAAATATTTTGTATTTCAAGTTAAAATCGCGTTAAAGCCCTTAAATTTAAACGAGTGGAATTCGCTTTTACTTGCTTATTTTTAATTCTACTTTTTTCTAATTATGCTCGTGAATATAAAAATTATTTCTTTGGATCTGTTCAGGCTACAAGTACTTAATGCTTTTACTGTAAAAATTAAGTAACTCTGGGTGTTATTCAAACAAAACAGCTTTGAAGTTCTTCCCCAAACTTCAAAACTAGTTTCGTTTATTTTGTTTTCGTTTCATTTTTGTGTAATTCGTTGAATTTAAACTAAATACCTAATTGCTTTGGTTTTTCATTTTGGTAATTTAACAAGATTTAAATTTGTAATTTGAAGCTATAGACGTAATTATGGTTTTTCATATTTTTTCTTTTATCTTTATTATTAATTTTGCTCTATCTTGAATTTGTCACAGATAAGCTTTTCCAGTTGAGCTTTATAAGATACGTTTAACCATATTTAAAAAAAAATGTTTGATAGCAAAATTAAAAGTTCTTTAATATATTTTTATTTGTTTAAGTATGAATAATTTAGAGATACATACTTCAGATTTATTCCTCCAGCAAAAAATGTTGTATTTATTATATTGATTGCTTTAAAAGATTCATAAAAAATTTTAGGGACTTACTTGGTTTTATTGACTTTTCTGCTTTTATTGATTATAAAATTATGTTTTTATTTGAAACAGAAAGTTATTTTATGATTATTTCTAAACTCGATTGATAGAATAGTGTGATTGTAACTTGTATTAAAAAATGATTGATTGTTAAATAAAATCATTAAAAATATGTATCTCTGCATCAGAACTTTTGGAGTCATTAAATTGATATCTTATTTATCTATTTGAAAGTGACACTTTGTGTTACATATAATAATGCAGGTAAGCATATGCACTCCAAAGTCTGTTAAGAGCATACGAATTAATTACCTCTAATGCACAAATTGTAAATTTCAGACTACCTTGTATTTAAAACTGTGTGTGTTATTATTTCAAAACTGCCATTTTTCTATTACATCAATATACAATAAATCGATTTCAACACAACAAATGCAACTCTGTCATTGTTATTGAGAATAGACCAGTTATAAACGAACGTCCATTTAATAAAATAACAGATAAGCATATTGAGGCAACAACCGTTATCACAAGTAAAGAATTTGGCAAAGAAAATGGACACAATGTTTTATTTTTTTTTTAATTTATTTTGCATTCATTCAATATTCAGAAGTAAATTTTTTTTTATAGAATAAAAATATTAAATGTAAAACGTTTAAATAGTCCTATAGAACTGTAAAGTTTATGAATTTAGAATGAAAAACTAAATAAAATTGTCATTGTGCACTAGAGATTATTCGTACATGAAATGAAGTACGTGTACTTTTCTTTCCTCTTTTATTCCACGATTTGCAGCCGATCTTTTAAAACTTACAAATATTTGCCTGTCATGTCTGGCCATTGTGGTTTTAAATGTTTACGTTTATAGCTTCGTTATTAAAAATTTTACAGTGGTAAAATTAAAGAAAAAATATATTAGTTATATGATTTGTTGTTTTTAATTAAGTGTTTCCCTAATTTGTAATATTTACTTATATATGCACATACATATGTATGTATGTATATAAATTTATAATTAAAAAAATTTGCAATTGCTAAAAAAAAATATATTTTTTTTTAATTTATATTTTTCTTATTGTTTTTGTTTTAATAGTTATTTAAGTATTAAATAATGTATGTGTGTATAATGCATGTAAAGTTGGATTGAAATATTAATTATCTATATTTTTTATGTATATAAATATATTTATGTATGTATTAATATATCGTTTTGAAGTGTACTGCCGACGTGTTGCTTATAAATATAACAATTTATCAAATAATGATTGGAGACTTAGTTTTGTATTAAATTTATTTTAATGTTTATTTTATGTTGGTAGTTATATTTTAAATTTAAAGCAATGATAAAGAAAAGAAATTAATGGAACTAAAACGTTTGAAACGCATATTTTGATTCGAAAATATGGTCCCGAAGTTGTTGGTTTTTTATTTTGTTAATTAACTTTTTCTAATGTATGTAAGAGTGTGAATGAAGAACGAAATAAATAAAATGCAAATATAGCTTAAATATAGTTTCGAAATATATAATATAACTATTGATTGTACGAGTATGAGTAAATTTCTAACTATGTACGACTATGTATTTTTAAAGTTTGCTTTCATGTAGTAATATGACGATCATGTTTTTGTTAAGCATAACTTTCGGTTTAAACGATGCTTTAAATTTAATATAACATTCTAGTTATGCTACGTTATCTTTCTTTAAATTAGTTTTTTTTGAGAATATATATTGTAAATTTAATTATAATATATAATATCATTGCTACGGCAGCAATAAAAGAGGAGATTGGTATCTTGTACCTCGTAATGCTAGATGAAAACGTGTGCTTTTTTAGTTAATAAATATTTTTAAATCTACCATTTGCTAAATAAATTTGTATCGATTGAAAATAATAGCGGTTTAATAGAGAATTATTTAAATATAATATCTATTTTGTATGAATAGATTGTTGTTGCTTTTTAAAGTATATTTAGGAAAATATATGGATTTAATTGTTTTTTTTTTCTTACTAAAAATTATTTTATTCTTGAAAAAGAAGACTATTTTTTTAAGTTTTAATGAATTTGTTATGCAAGGTTTTTTTTTTTAATTTTTTTATAATATTATACTAGCATTTGGTTTTTTTTGGTGTATTAAAGGCATTATTTAAAATTGTATTTAAAAAGTTTTGAATAATATTAAAAAAAAAATTATAATATTATATTTGTTCATTTAAAGCTGAACTTTTTAATGTTCGTAATTGAATTTCATTTGTTGTTCAATTTAAGAATGTGCACATATTTTTGTCTCCGTTTTTATTATTTTTTTGTTTGCTTTTTAATTTAATTACTAAATATTGTTGTGTTGTGGCATTAGGTAAAAGCATATTCCTTTTTGAATTTTTCTAAAACTTTAAAATTACCTTTTTGTTGCATGTCGTTTGTTTGTTTTGTATGTAGATTTATCGTGTTAGGTTTTTATTTGAATGTTTTTTTCTTTTGGAATTACATATTCATTCGCATCCATTCATTTTTCTGGTTCGATAATTTCCACAGTTACAGTTTCAGCGACTGGATTCGATATGATATTGGGTTGTATCAGCTGCTGTTGCTCTTGTTGTTGTGTTGGTTGTTGTGGATGGTGGTGTTGATGTGGTTGGTATGTTGAACCCTTCCTCTCATGATGGGAATTATTTCCAGCTACGTTACCTGCTGGAGAAACAGAATTACTACGCGTTGATCTTAATGATGTGGCTGATGCATTACTACCATGTGAATTCGAACGCGAACCTATAATGATATGCGAGTAAATAATACATCATAGATTGTTTGTTACAAATAATTGTCTTCATATACATATTTAAATATCGTTCTACTACAGGAATACAAACGTACAAACATTAATAATAAATATTGCCTGTAAGTGCAATTTAGTTATGTGATGTGAAAAATATAGAATGGAAATTATAAGGAAAAGAAAATATTCATATTTATTTAATTTTGCTGTATAATAATTTAATATAATATTTGTTTTTCGATAATACTAATCATAACAATGTTTTCTACATTTTTAAATATGTATGTCTGACAGGTTCTACCGTGGGAAAGACATAGATATGAAGGCTTAGAGTGAACAATACACAACATTTCTTTCCAATAAAATAAAAAAACTGATTGCAAAAAAAAAAATTTGATAATCAGCAATATTTGGACTTCATTTAATTATAAAACAATAAAAAAATGGTATGGCAGAAATAAATGAAGGCAATAGAACTGAATTGGGCTCCTCCAAAATGCTAACAACACAATGAGTGGCTCTTTCTCCCTTTCATCATTTCCCACAGAATATGAACAATAACAGAAACTAAACAATAGGAGCTTTTTTAATACCAAAAAAATTTCTTTAAGTGAAAAACAAAAGACGTTATTTTAAGAAAAATATTATATAAATATCATGTTTGGTTTGGAGACAACCGGTTGCGGCTATGTGCCAACTTCAGTGTCATTTTTCGTTCTACGCGGACAAGGGATGACGGAAATTCGTTTCAAAAATCTACATCAAATTAATCAGTCGAAATATTATTTCAAGAATCGGTCATTTCACTTTCAACGATGGCCAATAATTTAATGCTATGAAATATTTGTAGGGGAACTTAGGCAGCTACAATTTTGAGTGGACAATTTTTTATATTTCGTCGCATTACATTTTCCAATACAATATTTGTTGCCTTGCGACTTGTGATTGCCGAAATGTGTTCAAAACGTTCATATGTATACAAAGTATTTTTCAAGTACGTTTAGTTTTGTTACAGTAAAAAAGGATTACTGCAAAGTATTTTAATGTTTTGGAATTCAGCTTATTTTATAAAAACAAGAACTGTGCAGGCACAGTTTATATATTTAAGATTTTAAACAAAATGAAATGAATCAGTTGTTAAAAAAGCGATCAAATATTCGACTGTAAGAGCATTTTTAAACAACAGCAATTCGTTAACGAAAAACGGAACTTTAAGCACGCCATTAAGGGATTAAAACGATCCGATCAATTTGTATTAACGTACCAGGTTCTTGTCTCTGCTAAGAATCTTAACAGTCTCTTACAAATATCCCTGGCGTATGCTGTTGCCAGGGATGCGTGGCCAAGAGGGTGCTTAACCTCTAGTATACGCAGTCTAGATACCAGTCGATATTTTTCTCCATTACTTGTGGCAATTACATGAATTATGTGAATGAACTTTGATTTTAATTGGCCAAGGGAAGAATTTGGAAAATAGGAACAAGAATGCTTTGCGAGGGGTGGACGAGTCAGTCTCCAAAGATACTCCTGCGGAAGAGGCTGAAACGGCAGCGCAAGTTGAGTGTGAATGTCCAGCACTGGCTAGCATAAGGCTTAGGGCCACGGGCAGACACTTGTTCGACAAATTCTAGAAATTAAGAGAGAATCCATGATGAGGAAGAATGCCGACAGTGTTCGTGGTCTTCTGTGTGTAGAATACATGTAAATGTTTCTGTTCAGTATAATTATTGTTTCTCATCGATATTGTTCCCATGTTCTTAGCAGTGATTTTTTGCCTGTGTGTATTTTGTGTGCGTGATGTAGAGCAGCGCTGTGCCAAAAACTGTTCGGACAACGTTGTTTGAACGCGAACAGACTATCAACAGCGATGGTCTTCACGAGCCAAATTCCAGTGCGAACAGCAATCTATACGTTGGCAGAATCAGATCTATGGGTAGTCAAGAGGGCATATAGTGGAAGTTTTACTGTTGTGTTAACAATGACAGACCTTAGGAGTTATAATAAACAATTTATATTTGAGTTAACCTGTACAGTTGACCAGTACAGTTTTACCCGTGCGGTTAAAACTGCCAAGAAATAACGATTTCTTATTCCCCAGCGCTATATGTATATATTTTAAATAAATGTTACGTGAGATTTGTAATTAAAAGGTTTTTTTTTTTACACGAGTACGTTTGTATATTTATTAGAGAATGAATGTGCCTGATGTGACTTTCTGCAATAGTTAATGTCTGTCAAACAGTTTCAGAAGCCTCAATTAGACAACTTTTAATGCTCTTTAAGCGAAAATCACTGTTATGCCGCTGAAAATCGTATGTGCTGCAAACGAAACGAGGAAAAATAGAAAGGATAGGACATCGAAGAATGTTAATAATAAATAATTCATTTGTCTAATTTATTAGTAAAGTACATTGAGAAACGTGTTAAACTAACTACATATGGATGACTATTGTACAAAAACCAAAAATGAAAAACAACAAAAAGCAAAAATCTCATTTAAAACTTGTATTTGTGACTTTTAAATATTATTATTTTTTGTGTCAGTTATCGTGATCAGATTGATTAAATGAGGGTGTGAGGGTAGAAGTACATATTCCTATGAAAATTACCAACAACAAGTTTACTTTATGATCAAGTAATACGATAATACAACCGATATAACTGTACAACAATAAAAGGGAGTGTAGGTGTTGGGAATTAAACAAAATAATATGACTTCACATTGCTATCAACATATTGGATATTTTAATTTTTTTTTTTTTTGCAAATGTGAACGCGGTAATTGTTTTTCGATTCGGATACATCTTGTTTATCAATTACCATAGATGGGAGTAGTGCACTAATGTTGATTGCAATTATCATTGCACCAGCACTAAATAAAATTGGAAACAAATTATTTTGCACTATTTTTCACCAGCTTAGTGACAAAAACCTACTTCTTTAGTGGCACTTAAATAATTTAGTGCTAGTGCTATTTTTTACACTATTTACACTACAAAGCGGATTTAGTGCAACAATTTACACTACACTCAATAAGTGCGAATGAATTTTATTCATTTTTCTTTTGTGTTCTCTATCGATTTCTTTGCTGTTATTTTTAAATTACTTTATTCTTTTATTAAATTTTATTACTTCTAATGTAGTATTAGTCTTGAGTTTTGAATTAGTATTCAAAATGAATCATAAATCAATTTGCGCTGAAAA
This sequence comes from Phania funesta, assembly GCA_963932375.1. Lineage (NCBI taxonomy): Eukaryota > Metazoa > Arthropoda > Insecta > Diptera > Tachinidae > Phania > Phania funesta. The sequence continues at coordinate 1,307,660 of OZ010652.1, forward strand.
TGTTTTCGAATACTTCTGCATTGCACTAAAATTAGTGAAGAAAAAAAGTTGCAATAAACTGAACATTGTTATTTTTTTAACTAAAATAAATTATTTTAGTGTAAGATTTTTTTACCTCACACTATCACTAATGTTTAGTCAGGCTGTTAATTTTCCACTAAACAATAACAAAATTAGTGCAATAAGTATAGGGTGTCGCAAAGTAAACTCATAATGTCAAATGGCTACCATTTTTGCAGATGGCGGCAAATGTCACAAAGTTATAGCCAGTTGTGTGTAAAATTATTGCACCTTTTTTGTTGATTTGTCCAAAATGCAATATGAATGCACAAGTCCCATCTATGGTAATGAGTATAAGTTTTAGGGTGATCGACGAAGCTATTCGACCGCTTTTTCGGACTTGCAGGGGGCGATTTTTTTGAAAAAGTAATTTGTCGAATTTCGAATAAATCGGTCTTTTTTCTTTGAGAACTCCGGGTTTCTATTTTTATCTTTGTTTTTTTTTTTTACTTGACTAAAACTTTCGCATTTCATACTGTTTAGTATTTTAAGGAATTTTACTTTTCAGAGCCACCAGTTCAACAGCGCTGTGTTACCAATACCTTCTTATTCAATAAGTTGCTATCGATTTCAATAGGGATGATATATTTTATTTTCATTATTGTACTTTTTCGATATATTTGTACTAAATTACGCAACATACACACAGAGACAAAAGTCATCGTCACTTGGCTTGTTCAACGTTTGAGGAAGTGTTTTCCATAAATAAAAGTTCACCAGCATGAGCAGGCGACATATTGGACCACATCAAGAGTATAACACCACCATGTTGGCCTGTGGTCCGAATGTAGTTCTCCTGCCTCCAGACCAAGACACATCACGCACTTTGTCCCCGCAAGCATTTGTCGTATTTAATGGCTCTCAGCAAAAGAAACAAATATGGTTGTGCTAGAGTCAAGGTGTAGGATTGTTGGTTGGCTGCTGGTAATAGACAGAAACGAATTTCAAAAGAATATATTTCATCAAGTAGCCGTACCTTCGGCAGATATTGTTCGCTTAATGATCTGCACATGTACAACTCCTGGTCAATGGGCTGATCTCAATATAAGGATCCTTTTACGCTATTATTGGAGCAAAAGGATGAGAGAACACTATAGAAAGTTTAAAAAATTTGTCTAAACGAAGTTACAATGGCAGAATAATCAAAATTTCGGGCGAAAGTGAAAAATTAATTCTAGGCAGAACCGATTCTAAGAGGTTCTTAAGTCTTAAGGAAAACAAATAAATAATAACAACTTATGTAAATAAATTCTTGGACAAATTTGTGGGCATGGTAGAGTTCTTCTACCGGTGAAGAAGGAAAGTGACGATGACTTTTGTCCATGCGTGTGTGAACTTTAACCAGCAATAAATATTTATAAACAAATGTTTGTCTTTCTAACCGGTTAATCGGTTTTGTCTTGAATATAAAATCAAATCTTGAAAAATATACCCAGCTGAAATACGATACGAGTATGATTTAGTCATGCAAAATTTTATTCGTAATTTTGTTAATTCTGTGTTGCTCGAAGAATGCTGAATCGATTACTATTGTTGCTTTGCTACTACATACATATTTTATCTATTGCAGAGGGTAGATAATTGTGAATAAAAGTTTTATAGAGGGAGGATTAAGTAAAGTCGGCTTCGTGTTTGTTTACAGAGAGAACTACATACGAGTGACTGAGACTACAAACTAGAATTACTTTTTTTTGTCGTGCTGTTGTTGTTGTTTTCAAAGAATAGTGATGATATGTATTCGTTGTTTCTTTTTCGAATTTAATTAAAATTTATTTGGTTTCTTGGTTATCGTCGGAGCCGGATTCGTCAAGTTCGTGCTACAGACAGTAGTTTCAGCCGCAGGTGTTCGATTTGTTATAATTGTGGTTGGTGACACACTTTTTTGTGGTGCACTATTGGTTGTAGTAGCATGCGATTGCGAGGCTTGTTGTGTACTGGCGTTATGGTGCTCAAGCAAGCGCGAGCAGTTTGAAGCATCGCTAACTCGCGATTCACTGGATCGAGTATTGGATTTAGAACGAGTCATACGACCTGAAATGAATGAAAAGCGCAATAAAAAGGCCTCAAATGAGTGGAAGACATTCAATACCATATACATAAGTAATGTGTTTGTACGTCATTATTAAACATATGTTGTAGGTCTGTGTTATCTTAACAATTATTTTATAAAATTCCCCCACCTGCATGAACTGCCATATAATGAAAGCTTGTGTGGTGTAAAGAATTTCGATCGATTTTAAGAATAAATTTTGAATCACTATTTCTTTATATTAAGCAAAAATTCATGGCGGAACATAAAAGAATTTCGATGAAAATAATCGGGCTTTATTATGAGCGTCGTTTGCTTATTTCGGGAGTTGTCGTTCTTAATTTTTGACGTTATCATGGAAAGTTTACGAGAACGACATTCTTGTAATGGAACACGAAACACAGATTGTTCTGTAATTTTAATGAGTATCCTTCTTTCGTTAATACATTATTTCATTTAGAAGGTGCGGGTTGTGAAGGCTCTCTCGTCCACGAAACACATGCTGAACGGAGCAAACTGTTAAGGAATTTCCTGGACGTGTAATTTAAATTTTGGTGCTGTGAATTACAACCAACTTTGGGTCGAAACACACCAGCGACCAATACATTTATAAATAAAGAAGTGAAAATGATCCTGGATCGGACACGCTCGCAGGAAGTCGGTGGAAGACATGGCCAAACAAGCCATATATTAAAATCTCCACGGAAGCCGCCGTATGGAACGACCACCACATACATAGAGACGTCAACTATTATCCGAACTATCCCGATTATGGTTACAGGGCAATGAAGCCAGGAATCGTGCAGAAGATCGAGTACAGTGGAATAATCTTGTTACGGCCTTATACATAATCCCTGTATTGTTATATTCAGGTATAACGCTAATGTTGTTGTTGTTTCTTCTAAACGTGATAGTGATGGATTTAATACAATAAACCGTATAGACTGACTAAAACGGCTACTTAGGGTGCAATTCCTAGACTCGACCGCTAAGACCCACAGAGATAATGACATAGGTCTCCGGTCATCCCGTTTGATCTTTGATCCGGCTAAGGTCAGATGGGCAATTGTTTCATTTCAGGCTTTCACGGCCCTCCGCCAGGAGCTAAAATACAAAATGCAAATACCCTGCTTTGTCCGGCTAATTTGTCCATTTAGTTTAACATTTTTATATTCCTTATAATCCTAAACACGTTGGAGAGATTAATAAGCCTGACATCAAACATATAGTACTGATTACTTTCCCTCTAACCGAAAATCCTTATGCATCTGCGAAGGTTAACTGCACTGACCATGAACTTGACCGTTTTGTTGCGATGATTGAGAAGGCTCACCGTGTTTTTTGAAGTATTTGGCAAACCTCTGCGGCAAAGAGGTCTAATCATTCTTCTGCGAGGTGGATCACATCGATGATCGTGAATCGGGATATAACTGCATCCGGTGGAAATGGTATTGTTACTATTAATGCAGTCGAGAGGTGTCCCTTACGATCTTAAGAGAAATCTGGACATAGGAATAATATCGATCAAAAGGTGGCCTGTCTCCTCGCTACCAGCGTTAAAAAGATATGCCTAACCATGACCATTGAAACCATTTTAATAGTTCCGCGGAAGCTAGGGCTACTCACAGGATGGATCTTTCACGTCCCTTCAACTACGAAAACATTATTTTTCCAGCTAAAAAACACGTTGACATTTTTGCGATCGTCAGAGATTTGTTATGTGAAGTTGTTGATGAAAAATAAAACCGATTTTGATAAATTGTGAGTTGTGCCTGTTTTTCATTTCAGGTGCGATATGTATTCAAAAATATTTATGGATTTAATAATTACTGAGTAATTAGTTCTTCGTTACAATTTCATACTCGTCACAATTAAATGTTTATTATGCAGCCCTGTCACAGAATTCAATTCCGAAAAAAATTAACTTAAGAATTACATTCGGCCATTTTTTCAGGCTGTAAATACATATTTAGACATTTCATATAAAACAAAGAGAATGTTGATTTTTTTATTGTTTTAATTAAAATGTGATTTGTATAAGAAGAAATTGGAGTAAATCGAAAAAAATTCAGTGCAAGAAGGGTGCAAAAATACGAACCTGTCTTACCTAGCGACGGATTAGGCGAATGCGGACGCAAAGATGCCATACTTGGTTGGCGAGATGGTGCCCTTACCGACATCCGGGATCCTCGCCTTTCCTGTCCATGCAACAGTTTACTCTCCCGCAATAGCGACACATTCATCAAGCGTGGATTTGGTGTATTAAAGATTGTTCGGTTTTCGCGCCAACGTGCCCTACAAATGGACAGTAAAGAATTATTATGCTTTTAATTTTATAAAAACATATTCAGTTTTAACATCTGATACATACTGACTAAACAATCTTAATACCACACATATAATGATAAACATTAATGCCATACCAATCAGCACCCCAATCATTGCCGGATCGATGTAGGTTTCAGGTCCTTTTTTATCGCCACGTCCTTTAAATACATAAAAAGTTGTTGTTGTAGTTTACTTGCTAACAATACAAGGAAACGCAATAGATACATATGTGAAAGCATGAAGTTTGCACATACAATGGGGGGTGAGGTGAAATGAAGTTTTAATATTTTGACTTCATTATTGCACAAATTAAATGCGGGTCTGTAACACACACTGTGATCGTGTTAATGATCTTAGCAATAAATTTAGAAGAAATAATAATAAATAATCATACAAACAAACATATCGTTTGATTAAATGCAAAATCTTCTCACAATTTCTTTGAGAGTTACTAGAGTTGTATTTCGAACAAGAATAATTCGAATATTCGAATAATTTTCTTTCCTTATTGTTCAACCAAATAAAATTTTTCAATTTATTCCATAATTCGAATCATTTGTTTAACTTAACTTAATATGCTTGTTTTTTGTTAATAAATTATTTGTTATATGAAAAAAAAAAATTATTTTTATTTTATTTTTTAAGTTATTCGAATATTTATTTATTTTTATTTTATTTTTTAAGTTATTCGAATATTTATTTATTTTTATTTTTTATTCGTTTGAATATTCTGTTCTGTTTGTTCGAACAGATAAAATTAAGAACTTTCTTGCGAACGATTTTAAACTCGAATAATTTGACAACTCTAATAGTTATGCGATTTAGCATTTAAGATAACGACGAAGCACGCATATTTGCAATGCATACATACGATCATATAAAGGGGTTTCAATAAGGGCGGATCGACGATGAGATGAAATAGGTAATTTTGTATGCATATGACATAGTCCAAATGTCCGCAGCAGCTTCGCAAGGCTGACTCCCAGCTCAAAATCTGCATCAAGCGATTTTTTTTTATTCCTACCTCTTAAACCTGGTGTGGATTGCGTCGTCTCATATGTGGCAAAATAATCCTCGTCGCTAAAAATTATCTTCGGTCAAAATTGAAGTCCTCTTTCCAATGATCCGCAGAACACTGGACAATAAAACAGAGTTGTCTATGGTCATTAACTTTGAGAACCAGGGCTAGTTGGATCTTGCGTGGGTGCAGATCGAGAAATCGACTGCGTCGCGTTCTTCCGCGCACTTTAAGAAACAGCGTACGAGCGTTAACTGATGCCGAACCGGTGCACTCAAATTTAGTCACCAAACGTTGTAGGCTCAACTACTTTCAAGGGCCAGCGCTCATGTTGTGGAATGGGGAAACAGATTTCTCTAATAGAGTTTTATCATATGCACGCGTTGCTTAATCGCATAACTTGCCACGGTGATTGGGTATCAGTGTCAAATTACTAATAACAGATTTGACAGACGCAGCTAAAACGACTTCAATCCGCTCTTATTAAAACTGGCAAGTGCCCAGGAATCAATATTTTTACATCGGAATAATAAAATGTCTAGTTCAAATGTCGAGTGTTTTAATACTTCTTCTTTTTTACTTACCTTTGCACTCAACAGAGCCGTCTTTCAGCCAAATGGGTGTCATGTCAAAACGACATACACACCGTTGATCTCGACATTCTGTTTGGAAATACTTGACTTCACATTGTTCATTAAAGAAACAGGATTCATTAACAGCGGCCTCTGTGAATGTATTTAAAATTAAATTAACAATTAACAAACAAAGCAGAAAAACTTAATTGCTTCTTAGGTTTCGACAAAGGTTTCCTGAGGAGCTGGCATAAGCAACCAGCGTATTGGTTTGCCCCCCAATAAATAAATGTAAATTTTATTATCAAATTAATTAAACGATAAATGTTCTTTTTTTCATCGAATTTATGCAACTTCATAATTATAACGCCATCATTTCCTTTAGCCAGCATATAAATATCCGCTCTCTGAGTGTTATAATGTTACTCGTACGATTGTTCAACCGAAGGCACTTATGCAACAAGCTTCCCAAATTTCACATGCTTTGATTAATGTTGGCATTTTAATGAAATGACTCTTTGACATAAACCGCTGTTTTTCAGAAATTAGCAAATGATTAGCATGAGGTTAGCAGTTCGTTCGCTAAAGTTTAACAAATGTGTTACGAATGAACGATATACTGACGTCATGCTAACTTTTTATTATCCATTTACAATGAATACTAACTTAGTGGGAAGGGCGCAAAGAACGTTGAGGAAGCGCGTGGAGGCAGAGAAATTACATTCTTTTTCTCCATTCATGTATTTAAAACAATCAAATGAACAAATGTATTCTCTTCCTTAACGCAAGCCATTGCACTGTGGAAAAGTTTGAGCGTGGATACATTCTTTTAGACCTTAAGTCACCAACCAGACACACATAGATTGGTGAGATGTAAAGAAAACATAGACGCCGTAGCGGCCAGTATCTCAGAAGTCCCAGAAATGCCGTTCAGCTGAATCGGACATCACCAGAGAGTTAACTCGGTTTATTATGCGTTTGGATTTGGGCCTTGATTAGTGTAAGATTGTGCTGACGGGTGACCATAGGCAGAGTAGTGATTCACTAGTTGGACGTATTTGAATCCACAAGTGTTCGACAATGCATCACTGCATCTATGAAGAATGACTGTTTGGTGCGGTTTATGACTTGGCGGCTTCATTGGTATTTATTTCTATCGAAATGGCAAAGGAGACATCGTCACAGTCAATGGTCCTGGGCATAGAGCGATGTTAATCGACTTTCTGTGGCCAGCGCTTGGTTACATTGACATATTCGAGCTGTTGTTCCAACAAGACGGCACTACATGCTATACAAGCCACGTAACGTTCGAAGTCACGGCGAGCGTGTGTATGTGACTTGAAAACCCTCGATTATCTTCTCTGGTACTACGTCAAGTTCCACCTTGGACGATGCCAACACTCCGCTCTAACATCGCACACATTGGACTGATCCATGAAAAATTCGACCGACCGCTTGAAGCACTGCCAGCAAAGACGAGGCGGCCACTTTAATAATGTGCTATTTTCCACACAGCATGAAACCGCAATCAGTTTGATATCTAACACAGTTGTTGTTTTATTTAAGTTTCTATTCCTATCACTCTCATCAGGTCACTCTTTACTTAGCGTAATGACAAAGATACCAACAATCTTAGATTATTTAGTCTCTTGTTGTCCTATATCTGGCACAAGCAAAAACTATTTCGCTTATTTCGCCAAATACTAGTCCCGTCTGACTTTAACTTATGAAGAATAATGAATGTCCTTCCTTTATTTAATAAGTCGCAGTAACAACGAATAAAATAAAAAAAAACTTGAAGAAATAAAAAAGTAAACCACAAGTGCTGGCGGCGCCATTCACATTCACATATTAAGCACACATCCGCACTGTTGTGTATTGAAAATGGGGAAAATAGTGTCAAACTTAAGTCGTTGCGTGCGTGCGTGCGTGTCATTTTCCTCAACCTACTCGTACATAAATAACATTTTATTTGTCAAGCATGCGAAGAGTACGATTTATTATTATGTTGTATGTGGTATGCAACAAATTGCCAAAAATAAATTGTCGCCAAATAAATTGAGTTTTTTGGTATTCTAAAAAATAATTTGATTATTATTTAATATATGAACGCAAGGAGTGCTGGTCTAAAATCTCTGCAGCGGCTTTAAAATAGAGCATTAGAAGCTGTTGCACAGTTGCCAATGACACTTCCTGCCAATAATAATAATAATTTCACACTAATGGCCGTTTCGTACGTTTTGTTGCGCCAAATGAAAGCGGCATATAAAGTAAAATTTATATAAAACATAATCACTAAAACTATTTTTCCCACGACGAGTCGCTTGTGTTCCTCAATTCAAGCAGAGCAAGGACCGTAACGAGTATACTTGTAAGTTTTATTCAAAAAATCACATTTTAAACATTTTTCAATCAATTTAATTAATTTAATTAAACACATAAGAGTTTATTTACGGACCCTGGAAATAAATTTCACGTTAAATCAGTTAATATTACTTTTCGGGCAGAATATGCTTTCTACACTGGTTTCTTATCTGATAAAAATTCAATAAAAAACAGATTTATATGGTCAAAGGTAGTCCGCGTAAGAAGCATTATCTTGATGTATTTCTTAATCCGCATAAAAACATAAATGTGAAAATGATGCCAAGCTACTGTACAAAAATTTCGGCCATAAAAAGTATTGAGATCAAAATGAGGACCAAGTTCATTTCTAGGTAATCTCCTAACATTTTTTTCCCATAATTCTTTCCCAAGTTAAAAAAATTTAGCCCAGCTAGGAGATGGTGTTGAACATTTATACTTTTAACGGCCGACGTTTTTGGATAGGAACTTGACCCTACTTTCAGATCTATGTTTTTGCGCGGATCTCAATACTTTTTTCCAAGTATTGGTTTTTTGCAAATGTGTACGAGTATGTTTAACTTAAAGCTTACAGACGCAGAATGAGGGGGAGCCCTAGTCCCCCTAGATAAAAAGTGGTATTTTCGGATTTTTTACTTATTCCCCAGACCAGCTTGTATACCAAATTTCTGCTCTCTAGTTATAGTGGAAGAACGCCATTATATTGATGAATCAGTCAGTGAATAGGTACTAAAATATGCTCGTCTTATACCTGCATATGTCCCGAAGCTTTTCTGGCAAAACTTTTAAACTTGGCCTATTAAGTAACCTATATGTAGAGTCCTTATGCTTTAAGTTTTATTATTTTGTGATTAAAATATTATTAACAAAGAAACACATTTTGCTTTATAACTCCGAAACTAGTTGCTGCACCACTTTAAAATTTTCAGGGAATTCCAAGAGAGTGGATATTTTTGTAATTTTTGGGAATACTTTGGGCATTACAATGAACACAAAAACGACCAATTTCATGCGTTTTGCGATTCTTAGTTATTATTCTTTTAGTTGTTCTTTCGATGCGATTTGAATTATGTATTTTGGTTAATCGTAAATTCATTCAATTTAACTTACCTTTGCCACATTTATCTATGTGGTTAGTTACCGGCAAATCTTCTGTGCACTGGCATGATTTTTTCTTTGGATCACAGATGGAGCCAGGGAAGCCACATTCCAGGGTATTATCGCATTTATCCCCGAATTTCTTAACTCCTCGACTGGCATAATCTACAATAATGAATGAAATGCATTAAAAAATATCATATTTAATAAATTGAAAAAAAAAAACGATAAAAAATAAAAACAAATACGACAGAACAATAAATATAAAGCAAAATTAATATTTAGAACAATTTTTGTTTGAAACCCAACAACAATATTTGTAAGATACTGTAAAATATTAGGACATTAAGACTTTATGATATCATAAAATAGCTTGTGAATTCGACAAGGGTGGTTTTTCCAAAGGAGTATAACTTTGAATTGAAATAATATGTAGGTTTTTGGAACGAATTTCCGTCATCCCTTGACAAGTTTGGTTTGGAGACAAACCGGTTTCGGCTGTGTGCCATCTTCAGTGTCATTTTTCGTTCAAAACTCAGAGTATATAATTACAAACAAAATATTGGCTTTATTTTAAGAATAACGACATACCATTAGTGTTGAAATATGATTTCGATCTTGTGGGCGTCGCGGCTGGGTCGGATGTATCGGATTCAGGGAATTCCAGTTTCGATCACTTTTTAAACAATGGTCTGATGCCTTGACAAATTCGAGAAACAGCGCGTACGCAAAATTACTTAGCACGCTATATGGCTACCGTGCTGTTGGTTAAACATGTTTTCAGTAAATAACTTGTCCAATAGGGTCTTTAAATAATTGCGCTCGCCGTTAACGGTAACGTTCTCGCCAGCCTAATTTTTAAAGAAAGAATAATTATTCTACCATCCATTTTGTGGATGTAGCGGTACCTGAAAAATCTGGCTAAATCCGCACCTAGATCATTCACGGTTGTATTTGCAGCGTCGAGACGATCATACATATTGTATACAATCCTTTATTCACAGCAGTTTCTGATGAAAAGACCAATAACACACATAATATTTATAATAAATATTATTCAGGATCAATGGTGCTATGTTTTTAAACAACATTGGGACGAGAAATTAGATAAGTCTTTCTGGATTGAAGTTTCTAATTTTGAAAATTCCATTCGCGAAAATGTATTTAAAGAAATTTTACATTTGTAATGCCATCACTATTTTACCCTTCTCTAATGCCGAAACGCCGAAGTTGTTTAGTTTAAAACATTCGAAATAGAATTAAACCAGAATTGCTATGCTTAATTTAACAAATTCGAGAAGGATCGAAATTTAAAAAAAAGCGCGTTGCTACTCTTACAAAAAACCTGACCTGATATTCTTAGTCAAATAAAATCTTCTGATAAATACCAAAATGTCGATGAAGATATTTTAGAAGTATTTAGAATCAGTTAAAAATTTGGACTTCAATTGAATTTTTATCGAATAATTTTTTATTATTATTAAAATGTTTAATTTCCAACTTTTCGATATACCTCTTTTATAGTGCGATTTCAGCGATTACTTCATCATTGGACTTAAATTTCTTTTCAGCAAGCATTCTCTTGAAATCTGAAAACAAGAAAAAGTCGCTGGGGGCTAAATCTGGAGAATACGGTCGTGTGGGTAAGTAATTCGAAGCCGTTTTCATCGATTTGTGACACGGTGCATTGTCTTGGTGAAACAACACTTTTGTCTTTTGTGAATGTGGCCGCGTCTTCGCGATTCCTTTCAATCTAACAAAAGTGCTCAGTAATAGTCGCTGTTGATTGTGGTTCCTTTTTGGGAGACAGTCGATAAATAAACCGTTCGCATCCCAAAATATAGACGCCATCACCTTACCGGCCGACTGTGGCGTTTTTGCTCGCTATAAATTCGCTGTCCACTCAGCTGACTGTCTTTTGGACAATAACAAAAGTTGCTTCACACAAATTGCTATAGCTCACATATCAGTAATCAGATTGCTATCAAATTTATACACGTATCGTTTGAGGGTTAGAATTAAATAGAATTCGTATGGAAAATATTCTACTAACGCCATCTATGTTATGCGTCATCCTATGGACTTTTTGAATGCACTGTTATGTATGTACGAGTATGTACATAAGCATATACAATGTGGTAAAGTACTACACACACATATGCATAATACAAACACAAAAATATGTTTGTGCAAATAAAGTGTGTTTACACATAATTATAAAATTTGTTTATTCAGCCATTTTGTTTTTGTCTGTAAAACGTCTTAGTATTCGCTTTTTGCCGATTTAGCATTATTCCGGATAACTTTTCTGGCAACACTCTGAATCTTACGGTAATTTTGCGTTGGTTGTATTACAAGGTAAGGGACATGTTAATTGAGTCCAATAATAGAAATGTGTTTTAATATTTGTCTAGTTTATTCTTTCTGTTCATTAAAAACACAACTACTCAAAATAAGATGTAAATTCTAGGCTCCCACCTCAAACGAAATAATAACAAAAGCTATATTCCATAAAGTGCCACTTCTCAAGGCAAAATGCATAAAAGAAACGCCTGCAACTACAATGCCCCTCATTTCTTATTATAGATTGTTGCGTTAGAGCATGTTCTCATGTTGGATTATGTTTGTGTTTTGCATTTCAAGCCTCTTCATTCATATTATACATTTTCTTAATTATAATTCAAGTATGTTACATAAGCATTGTGTAGGGGCTTCTAGCAACCTTTCACATTTTAGAACAAATATTTTTTCTGTTCTACCAAAATGTAATTGCCCATAGCTCTTAAGGCTTACACGCATATGTTAATCTTACAATCTATTACATATTGACATCAAATTCAATAGTTATAATTATAAATTAAGCATCGGAGTCACTAACTCGCAAAAAGCAAACCAGCAAATAAAATAAGCGAAATATGTGTATCATTCACCGCTATTTGTCAAATTTTAAATGCAGAGGCAGTGTGAACAGTTATAATTATTCGTTGTCGGTTTATGCATGTCAGAAGTATACACCCAGTGCCAAAAAAAGTTGAAGCTCGAAAACTTTCATTTTGTGCCCTATAGACGTAAAAACTGTAGGCGAAATAAATAAAAAATTATTTTTTCACACTTATTTTATGATAGGCAATAAGGGCAATAAAATATTCGAACATTGCTTTTTCATCTCTCGGCCCACCCCGACCATTTTGCTAAAGGCTTTCCTTCAGTTGAACACTGGAGGCATATTACAGTATGAAGAAGTTTACTTGACTTTTTTTTAACATTTGGACAAATAATAATAATTTTCTACTACGGCTTATTTTTTGGCACTGAATGTATGTATGTATATAATCTGTTGTAACATATGTTTTATGCATATGAAGATGTCATACATTCTGCGCTGTAACAGCAAAATAATTCGGAACAAAAATTCATTATGTCCATAATTAAGTATATTTTGGTGTTTCAGCATTACACTACGTTCACACCTGCACCTTAATTGAGGCAAATACATTTTAAATTGAGTTATAAACTTTGGTGTTCACACATATGCAATTTAGGTAACTCAAGCATTTGACAGCTGAAAATGTCTTCATTTTGTTTGTGAAAACTTGTGTTTGTGAATTGGAGAAAAATTCAGCTAAAAACTGTATTTTCGTAAAAAATATTGTAATATTTGCTAACCGTCAAATTCTTCCGCTATTTTTTGTTATTTTTGTTTTCAGTTTTTATATATAGAGTTTGACAACCGATATGATAAAGAAAATGTAGTTATATTGGTGTTACAGTAACCTTGTTACAGTGCTTTGATTTTGTCATTTAACACAGTTTTTTCTGTTCACTAAACACACAAGTTGCTTAATTTATTAACTGAATTTTTGTACGGTAATTTGAACTCAATTAATCCCTTAATTGCATAATAGTATGTTCACACATGCGCCTTAATGGAGTTAATTATATTAAGTTATAAAATTTGATATTCACTCATACGCTATGTTAAGAGCGAATTGCTGAATTTATTTATTGAATTCTTGTAAAGTATATTGACCTAAATATTTCTTAGCACTTACCAAATTCTGGAGTTGTAGTTTCTAATCCGTTGGTTGGAAAGAAAGTATCGGCATCGTCGCCAACTACTGGCTGAGGCAGGAAAATGGCAGTCGCTGCATATATGACCATACATAAGGTAATTGAGGGGTTTACCACCCTCGCATTTTTAAAACAAATGCGTTTTAAAGAACCTGCTAACAATTGCGAAGCACGCATCATTTTCGTAAAATTATAATCAGTCATATCGCGACGGTAACCACTGCTAGCAATTCTGCTGCCTCTACTACTACCACCACCACAATGGGCGAATGGACTTTCGTTTGAATGTTTTATCGCGTGCGGAAACATTGAAAAGAGCAACAACGTTAACCGGGAAATTATGACTTTCAGAACTAGTTTTCCATTCGTTTTAGGAATAAAGAATAACTTGTTGGCCGCCTTGCGGTTGGTATTATTTTTACTTTTATGGCCTTTATTAAAGGTAACGCGATATTTCGAATTATTTAATGCCGTTTTAAACACTTCCCCTTGGTCTTTCTTTTCGCTACTAGTGATGTCGTTCGTTTTGCTTTCCTCCTTTAATTGCGTATTCTTAATTTGACGTGCTGTGATGTTGATGACTGCTTTTTGCTTAAAACCAATTTTAATGCTGGTTTTCCTCGTGTTATTTTCTTCTAATGCTGCCTCTGTCTCTGCCAGGGCCTCTGCGGCAGCTAATCTTTGCTGAATTTGGTTTTTGTTAACGCGGCTGTTTAAATTAATACAGCAGGCCTTCGTTTTGTTAACTGCTGAAACTGTATGCTGCGTAGTAGTTGGTATTGTTGGGAAAATATGTTTCCTAGAAGTTTTTATAGAAGTAAAATATTTACGCCCACATAAGCTGCTGTTGATGTTGCCACTAAATTGTTCACCACACTTCCTTTCTTTCTCCAGCTGCTGTGTAAGTGATGTTATTGTTTGCTGCTGCTGGTTATTGAGACATATAATCTTATAAATATTTATTATGTTTTTAGTTAAATTTCTATTTTTCCTACCACTTGCATTAAGTGGCAGACTAATAACTATATTTTCATTCACCTTAAAATATCGCTTGACGCGATACTTTTTTGGAACGACACCAGTGGAGCTTCCTTGTCTGGAGGCTCCTTGGCGGGGCTTTAAAGCCCCATTTAATTTCATATTTTTTCGTCGTCGTGTTCTTCATCCATTCTGTTGCTTTTTATCACATATTATTTTAATATTTTTTAATTTACTCACTGTAAAATGCCGCCTTGTCAGCTTCGAAGTAAATAAGGGTCCTGCAAAGGAAGTAAAAAGCAAATTAAATCTTTAGCGTTCAATGTAAATACGTATGTACATATGTAGTGTTTAGCTACAAGTTCAATGTATCCGAATAAACAATTCATTATGACACAACAAAAGTAGTCAATTTTCAAAACAAAAACTATCAAATAATCTAAATTCTAAAATAACCCGAAAATTCTTAAAATTTCACCATCAATTTTTAATTTAATGTAAAAGTTTTGACTTCATCAAAACGTGGAACTTTTACAAAATTCTCTATTTCACCACAGAGGTAAAACAAATTTTAATTCACCTCAAATTGGCAAATTCGCCAAAAGAAAAATTGTAAAATCGCCAAAATATCAAAATTTCACCAACAATATGATGGTATTCCCCAAAATTCCAATATTGAACAAAAAACCAGCAATTTGCAAAAAAAAAAAAAAATCAATAAACAAGAAAAAAAATATACATCAGGCCAAGAAATTTTAATCTTTTCAAAAAGCCAGAATTCCATAAAAATGTATATCCCTAGAAGATACAAAATCACCAAAAATTCGATAATTTATCGAAATTCGTAAGTATACCAAACAGTCAGCATACCAACTAAGGCGGAGAAAATGTAAAAAGAAAAGGTGAAGTTTGAATTTTGTTGAAAAGTATTTATTAGTCAATATTCATTTTGTCCCCTCCAAATTAATCCCCCTCAGATATACTGCACTTATGCCAGCGCTTCTTCCAAACCTCGAATCCACTTCTGAAATGCTTTTTTCGGTATGGCCGTCAGCTCGTTCTTCGATTCCGACTTTATTTCATCAATTGTGGCAAAACGCTTTCCTTTCATTGGTCTCTTTGGTTTTGGGAATAAGAAAAAGTCGCAGGGAGCCAAATCTGGTGAAGAAGTTGTTTGTGGCCGAAAAATTATATTCTTTGATCCATTTTTTGCAAAAGTCAAAAATCGAAGAACACACAAACGTGACTAACCTTTTCAGTTGTCAACAACAAACTACTTATCCAAATTGGCTGATAATGCCAACATATGACTAACATAATAAGAAAGAATTTCGATAATCGATTGTACACAGCCCGCGAAAATTCAAAATTCACCTTTTCTTTTGAAGAACCCATGTAGAGTTAAACTACAAAATAAAACGAGTAAAGAATTAACAATTACAACAAATTAACGCAGCCACAAATGTAATTCGCGTAACAATAATTACGCTGGTGGAATTTTTAATCTTTTTCATTTCTGTTTCATTATGATTTTTTTGGTTGAACTTTGAAAACTATTTGCACTCTCTGCGTTTTCATATTTGACGTTACCAAACATTTTAGTGCATATTTTTAGCACTGCAAATAGTTGATATTTTTATTTTTTACTCAAGTGCCCTAACTTTTTATTATTTCAGTTAGGAAAGAAAATTCTTTATTATTTAAACAATAATTTTTAGAATACTGAAAAAGTTAAGTTCATAGACACTACTCGACACAGAATGGAATGTCCATTTTCAGCATTCTATATGTCTTTCTACTGAGTTAGTGTCTATTGTAAACATCATCTATTTAATCCACCTAATAATGAAAATGGACGTCGAGAAGTCTCCTCAATGAAGCGTATCCCCCCACCCCCTGGAGCTTTACTCGATGTATTCTTCTCGTATGCGTTTTCAATTTTGGCTTTAGCCAGCGCTCAGTTAGCAAGCTTTGGCTTTCGGTGTACCTATCCAGACCTAGACGTACAATACATTAATAGGCAAGTGTACCTATGCACATGAATGAATGTATGTATGTGCATATGTATAGGGCGACTTTTTCAACGTTTGGATTTTGACAAAAATACGAATAAATTTCCGGGAATGAATAATATATTGGGGCCGATAAATGAATGGCTGCCATTGACCGCAGTTAAGTTGGGCATACTTTTTCCATTATTTCGGTCGGTATCTCACCAATGTCAGCCGTAATGTAGTCTTCTATGGATAATTTGTGCCTGTGGTATCCAATCGCATGATCTTAGCGGCCAATAGACTTCTCCGAAACGTGATATTAATTGCCTCTAAATAGGTTCATGGTATCGCATGCCATGTGACACCGTCTTGTTGAAGCCACATATTGACCAAGTCCAATTCTTCCATATTGGGTGCAAAAAAGTCGGTAAATATCGCACGGTACCTTGCCTGTAAAGTTACGATGTTTATCGTCCTTGATGTACGGCCTACAAACCGCACCAATACATCATTCAGGGTGCATTGACACCTCTTGAACTGCCTCTGGCTGCTCTTCACATCAAATTCGGCAATTCTTTTTATATATGTACCAATTGAGCCGAATATGAGCTTCGTCGCTGAAGACTATTTTTCGATAGAAAACACATTTCTCACACAGCACGAATTTCAACAAGAACATTCCTTACCTTACTGAGCATTTTTGGAATTGCCACCTGTCGCGAACCTTTTCTCTTACACTGAAGAGAATTACTCTGAAAAAACCAAATAGCAAGAGAATCACCCGACACATGTGTTTATTATTAATGTATGGGGGGATATCGAAGCAGACCACTTACTTTCTGGGTCCCTTTTCGACCCTCATTTCGCTCCTCAAACTGATTTCAGGGAACCGATCCGGAATCACAACCACCTTACTTTCAATTGAGTCTCGTGCTAGCCCTAGCCTTTACTATTGACTAAAGTTATTTCAGACTGTCGACTGGTAACTGTCGACACTCTTCCTCATCACGGAGTCTTTTGTAATTGCTAGCATTTGTCTAAGGCTTAGTTCCCCCATGGCATTCACATCTAACAAGTGTCTGCCCGTGGTCTTAAGCCTTATGCTAGCCAGTGCTGGACATTCACACACAATGTGCGCTACCGTCTCAGCCTCTTCCAGGCATAGTCTGCAAGTATCATCTTCTACGACTTTCATCTTAGCCAGATGGTACTTGAAGTTTCCATGTCCTGTCACTAACGCAGTGATCCAGCTTAAAGTAGCCCTATTATACCCGAGTACCTTGCTGGCCTTCCTGCCGAGGGGCTCTTTAAGCACCATTCTAGCCTGTCTACATGTGGTATTCTCCCTCCACCTATTCAGGTGTAATGAGTTTACTCATTGAAGAACTTTAGCTCGCACTAGGCCATTCCCCAAGGCAACCCTGGGTTCTGGTCCACAGAAATCCACATCAGATCCCCTTTTTGCTAGTTCGTCTGCTGTTTCATTCCCAGCTGTGCCTATGTGTCCCTTAACCCACATCAACGTCACCTCATTCAACGAGGCACATCTGTTTCAGAACACATTCCATCACCAGTTTGGAATATACGTTCACTTGCCTCTTGCGTTTTATAACTGACTGATTGTCAAGTGCAATGAGAACCCTTTTCCCATGCACTCGGCTTACTATTCTTTTGTGGTTACTATTCTTTTTATCACAATGCTATTTAAAGGGTTCTCATTAAGGCATACAAATTTACCAATACCGGTGACCTTTTTACTTTTCTTAACATTGCACACG
This sequence comes from Phania funesta, assembly GCA_963932375.1. Taxonomy (NCBI): domain Eukaryota; kingdom Metazoa; phylum Arthropoda; class Insecta; order Diptera; family Tachinidae; genus Phania; species Phania funesta. The sequence continues at coordinate 1,325,950 of OZ010652.1, forward strand.
TCGATATAAAGTATGTATGTGTGTAAGTACGTATGTATGTATGTATGCATGTATTTTTTAGATGGTGATAAATCGTTTCTATTGCATTTGTGTATGGAAAAGTTTTATTTTGCAATTTAATTGTTCCTTGTGTTACATACGGAGAAAAACGAATGGGCTATAAAAAGGAACATCGAAAAAAGTGTTAAAGTGCCCACTTTAATATTATTATTATCATTTTTGTATCTACTCGTATTATGAGATGCACTAAAAACTGTGTTATTCATTTAAACATTCCTATACTAGGTTGGTTATTTATAGAAAATATTTGTATGTTACCACTGAAGGTCATCAGCCACATAGAAAATAAGAAAAAAAACTGAGTGTATTGGATTCCACTTGAAATTATAAGTTAAATTTACTGAATACAGTTTTCATATATCCAGTGTAAAATTATTCTGACAGTGTTAAGTAAAATATTTTTAAACATACATATCAGGTTTTTCAATAGAACTTTTTCGACATCTTCACTTTTAAATCGAAAAAGTCGCAACAGATTTAAAATCGACATACAACGTTTGTATGCGATCTGAAATGCTCGTATTTAAGACATAATTTATAAAACTTAAATAGCAATAGCGCGCAAAAAACACTTCTATAACAACGATTAACAACGATTTTGCTGTTACTGTACTGCTGAAAATAAATAGAGTCTAGCAATAGCAAAAGCTAAGCAATAACTGTGACAAAACAGCACTTCTTTCTCGTTAACTTATTTATGCCATTGCTAATGGCTGTGCTGTTGAAAACACGACAGCAAGGAAAACAGCACAAATGCGACAGCACTCACATTGACAGCATTGTGAAATAGTACAGCAACCGTGCATTGCACTAATATGGAACTTTTTAATACCCATAATTTTGTTTATCAATTTTCAAGTACCGGGATTTTTATTGTAATTTTTTTATATTCTTTTCTAAGTATTCAGTGAGGTAAATACAAGTCAGCTGTTACCTTATAAGAATTTACGTCAGGAGAAAATGAACAAATAGCAAGAGCAGAAAATGTGGAAGCAACTATTTACATATTTTCAAAAGCACGAAAACAGCAAATGCAATAACGAAAATAATTCTCCTTTGCTGCTCTTTAGGAATAAATTTGTATTTTTTTTTTTTTTTTTGAAATATGCTTTTAGGATGCTGCCAAAAAATGATTGCTGTATAGAACAGCGCAGAGTTTGTTTTTATATTTAACGTATTTGGGTATCCAACTAGATCGACGCCTAAAACTTGGTCCTGCCCTATTGAGCCAAAAATAACGGCCATAAAATTTGAAATAAATTCTTAAATTAAGTTTTCAATATTATTGGTTCAGGTCAGGAACCAATCTAAAATTCTCCCATTTAGACAATACATACTTCTTTTTTACACGTTTTTGGACACCCATCTATTGTGTAAAAAGTGCATTAGGTGTCTTTTGACGGAGTGCGTCTAACCAGTATTTTTGGGAAATATTAATTCGTTCTTACATCGCAAATATTTGCCTCCTCTGGCCCTACATTGGGATCCTAAGGATCTCTTCTTAACATATTGCCAACTGCTTAATGACTTGAAACTTCTTACATCAAAAAACGTAAGAAAAGTCCGTCAAAAACATCTGCTTTGAAATGACGATTCATCATTCTGTTTGAAATAAACCGTCTAAAACCTCGAGAGCCAGTGTGACGTATATTTACATTTGCATGTGTGTATGTATGTAGATACATATGTATGTAGATACATATGTATGTAGATATGAGTTGAACATTGAAAAAAAAAACTTTATTTTCCATTTAATGTGATGTGATGTTAGGATACAACTTTCTTATTGCTTGCATTTTTCGTTTTTTTCTTTCTATTTTTATTTCCTTTGGCTCCGTGCCAAAAGGCATCGCTTGTAGGTCTTGTATGTGTTGTTCGGACTAGTGTGTGTTCCTATTTAAATACACAATGTTTGGATTCGAAATGATCTAAGTAACCATTTTGTATTTACAATTGATTACACTCCTTGGTGCAGTTGTGTGTCAACATAATGGTTGATGTTCTATGTTGGCAAATTTCGTAGCTAATAAATTCAGAAAAAAAATATTTAAGTTGGGTTTTTCTTCTCTTCACTGCCTCTAATAATAAGAGATTTTTTATTAAAGCGTTTTTAAATCATGGACTCTATTCGCATGATTAACTTTTCACCTGAATCCACTGTAATCCACTTCACATTTTGTTTACACACGTATTCATTCATAGTTGCATTTTGTATAGGAGGTTCAATAGGTGTGTGTTAAATCGTTTTGTTTTCAAAATCCGACTCCCTTCAATCACATACTTCGATCAGATACTTCGATCCATTTCGTGGACTTTCTTTGCATTAACGAGTTACATAAAGAGTTACATTTAATTGTAATTGGGAATATTTAAGTTTCACATTGTAAATAAAAATGTTCAATTACCAATTACCAAATACATGAAATTGAAAATACGCTAATTTCAATTACATGCACTTGGAAAAGTAATGCCTTCATCAGGTACTTATCAAAGCCTGAAGTAATTAACACCTTTTTATTATTAAATTACAAATACGAACCATTTATTATTTTAACAAATACATGACGTTTACAGTGGGCACTAGCTTAGTAGAAGACGAGTAAGAAGTGCGTAGCGTCACAGAAAATGCATTCCATTCTGCTCTAACATGAATTTTAACTTTTCTTTTGTTCAAAGTCAATCTATATAATAAATTATAATAGAAAACTTTTAAAATAATGGAAGAAGGAAAGAAAACTTTTAAAAAGAATTTATATTTTTGTTTTTTACATAGCAGTGCGGAACAATCAATAAACTACTTTTTTGTCTCTCGGACTCTTCGAGTCGTGATAATTTAAGCGTGCGACTGAATATATTTACTTGCTTCATTAAACAAACAGTCACAGAGGCGGTAGTAAATCACGGCAGAAAATATATTGTCAAAAATATACAGAGATATTCCATTAAAATTGAAATAATTTATTGCAATACAAAGCAATCGCAAATTGCCAACTAAACACGCAATCTTAAATACATAGATTTGGTTTCAAGAATTGCAAATATTGTCTCTAGTATGACTCATTATTTCTATTTTAGTTACATGTGTACATATGTATGTCTTTAGCATTTTTAATTGTATATTTCTAGTTGAAGAATACTGAAAGTTTTTTCATTTGGGGCAACGATTAGGACTTGCGAGTAATGCGGGGTTTGTAATTTTATCGCAAACTAAAGCGGCTAATATTGAAAATATCGGTTAACAAATATGTACATATCTAGATACATAACATATGTATATTTGCATTAGTTCCATAGAGTTACAGATGGTAAAGCGCCTTAGCCACACATCAGACTGCTTTCTAAAACTCAGATTTTTTATCACTGTGTTAAAAACTCGCACGCATGGGTTTGACTATCTACGCAGCAGAAATTGGAATCTACTTTTTGATGTGTGTGCGCGTAAGTTTGTCAAATTAGATTTTCGGTTTACTTTTCGAACCGATAACATTTTCGGAAAATCATTTGGAGAATTCAATTTTAGCTTCTCGAGTAGATTATCATGTGTTTATTATTAATGTATGGGGGGATATCGAAGCAGACCACTTACTTTTTGGGTCCCTTTTCGACCCCCATTTCGCTCCTCAAATTGATTTCAGGGTACCGATCCGTAATCACAACCACCTTACTTTCAATTGTGTCTCGTGCTAGCCCTAGCCTTTACTCTTGACTAAAGTGATTTCAGACTGTCGACTGGTAACTGTCGACACTCTTCCTCATCACGGAGTCTTTTGTAATTGCTAGGATTTGTCCAAGGTTTAGTTCCCCCATGGAATTCACATCTAACAAGTGTCTGCCCGTGGTCTTAAGCCTTATGCTAGCCAGTACTGGACATTCACACACAATGTGCGCTACCGTCTCAGCCTCTTCCAGGCATAGTCTGCAAGTATCATCTTCTACGACTTTCATCTTAGCCAGATGGTACTTGAAGTTTCCATGTCCTGTCACTAACGCAGTGATCCAGCTTAAAGTAGCCCTATTATACCCGAGCAACTTGCTGGCCTTCCTGCCGAGGGATTATCATGTATTAATTCGTGCTTTTTTTTAACCAGGGAGTGAATATAATAATAATTTTTTTAAATGATTCTTTGAATTTTCAAAGGAAATAAGCAGGCACAAAAAATATCGAACAACCATTTCCATAGTTTGCAACACACACATAAATTTGATGGGCCAGTTTGATGTTCAGCTGTGACGCTCAAGTCAATATAATGTTAAATGTAAGATGGCATCTCTGCCTTTCTTTAAATAAAATATGATTGATTTAGAGCTAGACACAACAATAAATTACATGGTTGGCAAATTGTAGTTTCGTTTAATACAAAAAAAAAAAAAACAAACAAAGCCTAAAATGTATTGAATGTCGTTAAAGAAGAAGTAATAAATCACAAATATGTATGTATGTATGTACACACATACATACATGCGCGAGTGTATGTAAAAGAAACACGTGGTAAATGAAACAGATTTCTTAGAAGCTTGTTAGTTGCATGAAAGAAAAACCTTTTAGGATAATCCATTAGGAAATGAATATAATTCAAATGATTAAAACGAGTTTTTTGAAGTTTTTATTTTCTTAAACATAATTAAAAAACAACTCTCTCACTGATTGTGGATGTTAAAGAAATTGAAAGTAAAACAGAATTAATAACAACCCAATTCTCCATTTTTTTGCTGGGTTTTGTGAATTCTTTTAAACTTTTTTGACTTCTTCATTTAATTTTGATTATAAACGCTGAAACTTCTTCTACTCGTATTATCACTGTCTCTTTTTGGTTCATTATGACGGAACTTTTTACAAAAGAAAATTTCTTTATTTCAGTTTTTGTAGTAAAAACTGAATTGTGCTTAATGAATAATTTTAAGTTAACTAGACAGTTTAATGAAAAAAAGTAATCGTTTAACCGATTAACTATTCGCTTAATTTGCAAGTTTTACTTAAAACTAAAAGTCAGGGTTTAAAAACAAGTACTACAATAAAATTGGTATTACTACTATTAGTATAAAGCTTTTATTAAAAGGACAATAGCAACAGCAGCAGCAAGCTAAAAGCAAATTTAAAAAAAAACAAATTTATTTCTATACAACAGTAGCAAAGGCAAAATATTTACGATATTGATATATACATATGTGCTGGTGCTATTTTCGATACTATTGTATTTTTAACAGCACGCGAATATAAATAGAATAAATGAATTAGCGAGAAAAAAGTGCTGTTTTCTGTCGCGAAATGTTTTTGATTTATGCTATTGCTGGATTGTATTTATTTCTAACAACAAAATCATTGTTAATTAAACTTGTAGCTAGCATTTCAAACACAGATATTAAGTTTGCCTACTGGCAAACTAAGAGCTCACGTAAACATAAATTGTAGGCCCTCGACTAGGAATATTAATATGCACACAAAGTTTTTAAAAAGATAATAATTATATTGAGCACGATCACGTATAAGTAAAATACACGAGTATTACTCATACGTTCACGAGGCTCATTTAATTTATTTTGTCCATGTTTGCGTATGAAACGACTGTTCGACATAATTAAAAACTATTCGGATTGCTAAGATAATATTTTGCATTTATTTCACATAGAAATTTATAAACAACATGTCAATGTTTTTGAAATATTTAAAAGGTCGATATTCTAAAAATTACATTTTGAAAAAAATATTTTGAGAAAAAAAAAAACACAATTTCATGTGCAACATTTTGATGTTTCACTTTCTGGTCTGTTTTTGAATATTTTATTCGTCGTAATGTTCTTTTAAACATAATTTTATTTTCCAAAACAAATGCAATTATTTAAGTGAATTCTTTTTTTCTTAATAATTGATCCTGCCTTTGTACCGGGTTTTAAATAGTTTATGCACCATTTGTGGCTCTGAAGAGAAAAGAGCAAATAAACAAACAAAAGGTCTACTTAGAGAAGACCTCGTGTCTTATATTTTAATAATTATATTCCATTCGGAGATAATGGTAAGGAGAGCTTTTGAAGCTGGAGCAAAACAAAGCATTTTTGTTTGGCAAATAAGGATTGCATCGGTATAACATCGTTATCGTCATCATCACCACCATCACAATTGCCATCATATAATACACACAACTTTAAATTCAAAAATGCATTCATAACTTCATTGTTGGTGTTTAATTGTGCAGAAAGAAGTAGCACTTAATTGTGCTTGTGTGAAATGAGTGAGTGGCAAGTCATTTTTGTCAAGTACACAGAATGAGCCATTGTGCTTAGTCAGAACTTGTGGGCTTGACCCCATAAAAATCCCCGGGCACACAAGTGTAAATTGTAGCATAAGATACAAACACATCATATACGGACAATTTGTTCATAATTAATTTGCACAAAACAAACTTCATTATGTTCATTAATCATTTCGAACACAAAAGGTAAAATTCCAGCATTTGAATCCTTAAGGGTTTAATTTTCTGAAAAGAAAGTTGCTTTTTCGCCCCTAATTAAATGTCGTTTCGTAATACTTTAATTGTTGTTTAGTTTTAACCACTTAACGTTTGTTGCCTTGAAGCAAAAACATGATTGCAATGCGTGTTTAATTAAACATTTTAAAATTAATGTCAAACTCGTCCCACAGTTCATTGAACTTGGGCCAACTAAATGTAATTTAAATTTAACCTGTTGAGTCGTCAACTGGCAATCATGGTAATTAGGTTAGATGGTTGCTAGATACTCTTGTAGATAACAAAAATAATAAAGTCAACCGTCCTAACAGAAATAATTGTTCCATAGACAACTTATTGCCATTGTCGTTCTACTCTTGACTAGAAAAATTAATTTGTTAATAATTTTATGTAAAGAATTAATTTTACATAAAATAAAACAATTTAACATAAAATAAACAATGACACTGCAGATGGCACATAGCCGAAACCAGTTTGTCTACAAACCAAACTTGACAAGGGATGACGGAAATTCGTTCCAAAATTCTATATTACCAGGATTATATAAAAGGGACAACAAATCATATGGTTGCCAGTTTAGCTATATCTTTCATATTATGGTGGAAATTGTAAATTTTTAACGTAAAAGCGCGTAACACATGAGTACACGCTTTTTCAAACATCACAGTCGGTTAATGAAAATATTTTTAGCTATCAAATGCAGATTATAACCTAAGTTGAAATTTAATTGACTCAATTAAGGCGCATGTGTGAACATACTATAACTAATATTATTTATGTAGATAAAATCAATTTCATTCCGTCGCTTATTGAGAATTTAGATTTTTTCTACATTTTGTAAAACTTTTTGGTTTTTTAGCTAATTTTCAATTCGGTCCAACATTTAGGTTTGTCAGTTTGCTAGAGGACTCGGGGACTATAAGGGGTCTTGGTAGCTAGCTCGATAGAAATTTAGAATGGGCGTACGGCTAGACATTTCTTCGTAAGAGTTAAAAAACCAAAGAAAAAGAGTAAGAAGGCTTTTTGCCCTTATCTCTAGAATTGCAGATTTTATACAGCAAAATTCTGCCAAAGGTATCTTATATCGTAAGTTTCTGGTGCCTTAAAAAATCTGATTTCAACAACGTGTAGACCGACATATTTAAATGGACTGTGCAATATTTCATAGGGTATACATGAATATTTTTAAAATTAACATATGCAATGATAAACTTACAATACTTTATACATTTGGCGAAGGGTATTAAGAGATGTCACCAAACATATTTTTGTATATCGTTGCGGAAAGAAAAAGAGTGTAGCAGGGAAGCAGTCCTCGGCCCAAGGAACAAAATGGGTCTCTAGTGACTTTCTCGCTACGATGCTCGGTCAACAACTTGCCTTACTGCTTGAATGCAGCGAGCACTCGTCGAATTACTTCCCCGCCACACTACTCGTTATGTGTGATCCAAGCATTAGTTATACAGCCATATACACAGACACACATGTATATTTCCATACAAACCACTACTCGAATTGACATATAAATAAATACATAAATATGTATGTAAAATTAAACTTAAATGAGATGATAAAGTTTATAAATTTTAAATGGCTTTAATTTTGGTATACTGACACTCATTATTCTTTGTGTTGATATGGATATACGGAAGCAAAGACCGCATTTGCACACAGCAATTTTTATTGCGCAATTCTTTAATTCTCTCTTGAATTTGCTTTTACGTTGTGCATTCGGTTTTTCCTTTAATAAAGTAAGTACGTATGTACATATCTGCAATATATGGGCGTTATAGTCTTTGGTTATTTGTATGCAAAGTACCATATAAATAACAAATGAATGGCGCTATAGTTTAATAGTTGAGGAAAATGGGAATATGTTGTTGTAGTTGCCTTTAACTGCTGCCTTTGCTTATGTTGCCCTAAATAAGGCAATCCTCGCGCATTTACATCATGCATTTTTCGTTCGAACAGTTAGTTTTTAATGTTTAATTGACCACTGAATGATATAATTAGTGATGGCAAAAAATATTATTAATCGATTAATTAACCATATGATTAATCGAACCGAGAAATTATTAATTGCAATTAATCGAAAAAAAATAATCGAATAATCTTGTTAATCGAAAATTACTATAAATAACATAAAAACTATTTACAGTATTAAAAAAATACATTTGGTTAAAAAATTCTTTGTTTGGTTCAGAGGATTTTTTTAAATTGATTGCTTTTAAAACATCTATTCCTTTTTTCCGTTCACTGTGGGCTCATTCAAATTCGTACGTCTAACACATTTTTCATTTCATCACATGCGTTTAGCTCATCTTGAGGATTTGTCGAGTTATTGTCCTTTCTTTTTTGCTTGTAAGCCAAAGGCTTGTGTTGAAGAGACATGTCGCTTCTACTTTCAATAATGTTGTCTGAACGAGCATTATCCACAATTTCGCTTTTTCCGTCTTTCATTATCCAGCATTATGCCAGAATAAAATGTTAGCGGCATAATATGGGGCTTTGTTATTATCGATTGTTTTAGAAATAATCGATTAATCCTCTATTAATCCCAAGAAATACAATTCAATCGTGAATCGGTTAATAGTGCCATAAGATACTATTTGAAATTTTTTTAATTAAAGATAAAAATTAGAACAAAGCCCCCGTACAAACTTCACTTTTTACGAAAAGCAAATTAATTGAAGAAAAAACTTACATACACTTGAAAAAACTACAAAATGCATACATATATTTCAGCACACCTGGCAACACTGTTGGTGATACTGCAATAAACAACTGAAATATTTGAAAAGAATGGACTACTTATAACGCAAACAGATGTTTCAATTCTGCAAAATAATAACTGTAGAATTACATGGACGAATAAATGTAACTTTTTAACTAACAAGAACAAAAGAAGAATAAGAAATGAAAGCGATATAGCTAACACGATATATGTAGCTCCACAACCACTGCCTATTATGAGTTTATGTAAATTTTGTTTGCAAAACAAAATATCGCCATCGCGGCTTTAGAGAGGTGGGTAGGTAGGTAGATTACAGGCAGACGTGGGTCGCTGGTCGGGTCCCTGTCTGTTACCTGAGTGAGAGAGTATTTAAGAAGAAAAAAGGAATGCAGATTTTCAGAACGGAGATTGTCAAATTTGTCGATTAGTGTAGTGAGTGGTCACTATACATATGAAGGAATATATTCCCCTTTAAGCATGTTATTGGTAATTTCCATTGGAAAATATGTTATTCAAGTTCACGCTGTCAATCTAACAGAAGATCTACTTTTTGTCAACAACAACTACAAAGTAAATGCATTTTTGTTATAGTCGGCATTTAAATTTAATAAAAGTTAAACAACTCAAACAATGCATAAAAATAAATAATACTTATTTCAATTAATGCCATTTTGTGTTATTTCTTTTTATTTTAGTTTTTGGCATTTTGCATTTCGAAAACAGAAATGAAAATTATACTTCAATGTGAATGGTAGATATACATGTACACAAATGCTATATTTACACTATAATATTTCGGAAAATATTAGTCGAAGTAAAATTCGCTCTGTATTGTATAAAAGAGAATAAAAATCTGTTGTATATTTTTTTTTTTATATTTACACTATACCACGAAGTAATTGTTCATAGCTTTTTCAATTAGTTAGCATTAAAATTTACCACAAAATTATTTTTTGTTCTCTTATCCTAATAACTAAACAATTTTTAAATTTATGCGAAAAATATTTTTCTTTAGCTTTTCTAGTCATATGATTGCACAAGTTTATCTTAAAATACACCTGTGATCTAACGAGATCCATTAGACTGCCAAGAATGGTATCGTCTCACATAGTATGTAATGAAACGGTACGACATTGAAAGAAAATCTGATGAAAATATAACAATCGTATTATTCTCTCTTTATTATTTGGAAATTTTCAGAAAACTATTATTATTTGTAAACAAATAACAAATCAAATAAAACCAACTAATAAATAATATACTGAATGTAATATTTTATATTCCAAATTAATTTGTATTTTCATAATTATTTTACGTGCACTATTTGGTACTTTTTTAAAAACAGCTGTTTTAATTTTTTTTATGTTTTTCCATTTGTCGTTTGATTTTTATTCTCATTTTTAAATCGCTGACTGAATTTTAGTATTCATTTCTTTTGGACTTTACGTCCGTGAAATAGTATCGTCTAAACCAGCCATTAAAGATGAAATAACAGAACTTTAATTTATAAAAATAAATTACTATGTAATAAAAATGGCCGCAAAATGTATTCCCCAATTGCCAATTAACCAATTTCTTCAGCGATTTTTTTTTGGTTAACAAAACTTATTTTATAATTATAGGACTTACCCAATTTTTTTGACAAAGTCTGCGTATTTGAGTAGATTTTTTTATTTACAATATATTTTATTGTTTAGTTTCGTTTATATTATTTGTTAGTTTTGTTTATTATTCATTTATTATTTTTCTTATTAAAACTTGGTAAATAAAAGCTAAATCGTTAACAGGGCATTCCACTCTGAATCGGATAATTAAAAAATTTTTATTTTTTAATATTCTCCATTTGCTACTTTTTTTTTGTACTACTCGAAAAACTCTTTCTGTTACATTTTGAGATTTTTTGATTTGATTTACAGATATACTTTCAAACAAATTTTTTCAGAGTCCAAAAATGTCAAGAAATTCTTGATTTTAAAATTGATACGGAACAGCATGCTTTTGCCACAGCCCATACATAGTAAGGAATCATATGTCGGTAATGAAGGAATAAAAGTCTTCAAGGCAAATCAGCAAATAACCGCAGCTGAAGAACTAACTGTATAAATGGAAACAAAGGAGTTTAATACATACTACTCAAGAATTTTCGCCAGAGCAGACAGCATTATTTCGATAAAACTGCGATGCAACTGCGAAATCACTTTCGGGAAGACAATGATTCCATTCGATTATTCTTACGGACTGCGAAACCATAAAATAATGAATCACCTTAGTTATTATCGTTTTGTTATTCGAACCACATATTTCCATGATGCAACTGAATGTATTGAATATTCGTCCAGATTTGTATCAAGTGTATTTAAGGACTTATTTCAAATTAAGCAAAAGTTTTATGTAAAAGACAAATACAAGAATGTGAAGGATTTGCGAGAAGTTCTGTTGAGCGAGGTTGTACTGTAATATAATTTTTTTAAATTCAATGAATAACATTAATTGTCACAGCACTCACTCTTAACCAACGCTTACAATTTGTAAAATAAATAGAAGTAAAAAATTTTCAAGAAAAATAAAACGGAGAAAATCAAATCTTCCAATTTTTCCAACTGTCCGATTCGGCGTGGTATACCGCATATGTATGTACATGCATACATACTATGTACATTACAACATTATTTGTTCATACTTAGACATTTTTAGTCTAGTTTTGATAGTAAAAAGATTTAATTTTGTTTTTTACATGATCTTTGAAAATAACTCGTGAATGTGTGTTGCAAAACAATATTTTGGAAGATCTAAATTTCTACCAAACTTTCCCACTCGAGTTGCCTGATAACTTACGCATAAATAAATACATACATACATATAATTTTAAACGGAGTTAATGGGAGTCAATTTTTTAATTCAACGTTTTTACCTCATTGACGACACTTGTTGTCGTAGCCGTACACACACATAGACATATACATTCACACAAAAATTAGAAAACATTTGTTTATGCCAGCATTAAAAATTAATAACAAAAGCAACAGAGAACTTTATTTATTTTCGTTTTATATATGTAAACCGTTAAAACAAGTGATTTGTTTTGTGTGCATTTCTTAGCTAACGGTTTTTTGTTTTTCTGTTTCTCTTTATTATGATTGACTAATTATTCGCTGTACATTTGCATATGAGACTTATTTTTGAAGTGCCACGTGGTTCTGATTTGTCCGTTATCGAATAAGGAAAAATAATTGATTTTCAGGAAGAAGATCCCATAAAGTAGTCCGCAATTTTTTAGAAGACTATTCTAAATACGGAAAATAGAAAAATGAATGCAGAAAATAATCGAAACTTTTCGATCGCAGTAAACGCAAAATTTTGTCAGGTTGAATGTGGTGTAAATGTATCCCTGCTGGACTGTAATTCGCCTTCTACAGCAGTGTATATTTTTTGACTGCCAACTTGTGCCAGGATTATTTGCTCGGAACAAAAAGGCACCTTTAGAATTTACAAAATTCAATTGGAATGCGAATTGGAATAAGGTAAGCAAATCTACGCGATCTTTATTAAAATCCTTGTAGAATAGTGTTGTATGCAGATAAGTTATTTTGACGAGAAAAAGTTTAACTTAGACGGTCGGGATGGCTACAAATCTTACTGTAGGGATTTATATAAGGAACCATGGCATTTTTCCCAAAGAAATTTCGATGATGAATATCTAAAGGATTGGGGAGCATTCTGTGCCGCCGGTATGCTAGAGTTGGCTTGCCCTAGTACAAAAAAAAAACAAATTCAGCAGAATACACAACTCTTCTCCAGACAGACCTAAAATCTTTTTTTTTTTAAATAATTTTCCAGCAAGATAATGCCACGGTTCACAAAAGTAACAAAACTTGAATGTGGCTAGAGCCGAACAACATACCGCAATTGAAATGACAAGCCTGTACTCCTGACCAGAATCCTATGAAAAATATCAGTACGACATGATTGTGGGCCTCAAAGCCGCGGTAATTAATGCTAGGGGAGACAGACAATCGCCGACTTAGTGCGAGCACAACTTATCGAATCTTCAAACTCCTTTCTAACGACTACTTATTTGTAAATAATTTTTGGTTTTAATTTTTTCTTAGTAATGCGGTTATCATAATGCACAGCCCTGAAAACAATGTAGTTGTTGTAACGGTTTACAAACACACAAAGAATTAAAGTTCTTTGTCGCTTTTGTTAATAATTCTGAATGCTCTTTTAGATGAAATAAACAAATATTCTCTTATTTTGGTGTAAATGTAGGAAATCTTTAAAAAGCTCATGCTGCTATAATATTGCACCACAGTGTATTGTGACACGCACGTGAGGATGTACATATGTATGTCTATTTTTTAAGCACGTTTATGAAATGTGTTTGGGTACGTGTCAGTCAGCCTTAGGAAAAGGGACATACATACATACATATGATATCGTTTTTATTTCCATTATTACTCTGTCGTTCGTTTTGTTTTATTTCTTTTATTCATTCGGCTGTTGTGATTGTGTTTTATTTTTGCATTCTTATGAATCATACCCTGGAAAAGACCCTCTAACACACTTTTGCACAGTCACACACTTTAATGACAACAATTGTAGTAACACTCGTAGCACCTCCAGAAGCCACCGAGGCAAAAGAGTAAGTAACAATTTACAAAAGAGCGATGTTTTCTTTATTTAAAAGGGTGGTGGCGAAACAGAAGGTTCAAGTGTTACAGTGTGTTTTCGTTGCTACGAATAAGAACTTAAATAATTCAATACGAGCTGGTTGGTAATTCATGTCGTGTAGCGTGGCAATGGCATGTCATGGCACCCAAAAACACGCACACATACACATGCATATGTACATGCATGCATACTTCCATGCATGTGAATGGCTCCAAAGAACTGAAATGGCAAAAACAGCAATAAGCACGTCGTCACGTGAGAATATTGGAGTTTTTCTTAATTTCTTCACATTTATTTAGTTCAAATCGTTTTAAAGATTTTCCAAACATACGAAACACATACATACATGTGTACATATACTTACATATACATACATATGTATGTACATACATATATTAAATGCACAATTTTTAACTCATTTTTCTATTCTTTTTAAGATTTAAAATTTCGAAGCAAGATTGAAGATTTTATTTGAGTTATTTTTTTAATCAATTTATTTGTATGTATGTATGTATGTATGTATGTATGTATGTACGTATTAGTAATGTATTTATTTATTTATTTGTTTATTTATATATCAACATCACATAATATGCCTAAATGTAGGTATAATAGTTATAATAAAATTGCAATTATGTAGCTTCCTTCGTTAACAATTTTTACCGTTTCTTTGATTTAATTCTTTTTCTCCAATGAATATTTAAAATTTCTTTTTAACTTTTTTTTTTTTTTAATCTAGGCCACTATCATAAAAAAGGTTTTTATACTTCTTGTTAGGTTTTTTTCAACTTTTTATCAAATTTGTTTTGTGAATTTAACCGTTTTCTTTAACAAAACGTTTAAGCGTTGTAGCAGCTCACTTACGTCTGAATGGCGACGGCAGCGCCTGATGTGAAATTTTCTCATCTAAACTGAAATGCCAATTTGTGTCCTGCTTTTGCATATTGTAGAGCAAATTTTTTGCCTTCAAATTAACAAAAAAAAAAAATTAACTCATGCTTTTAGAAAATTCCGACGCATGCGTTGGCCGAATAACGAATGTTTTACTCGCATATCACAACGAATCGTATACAATGTTTCTTTACTAACTATAGCTTGCAGTGTGACACAGTTTATTATTTCCCCCTCTCTCAAAGTGCCCATTTCATGAAGGGTCTCATCTTCTTAACCCCAAAACGAAATTAAATCACAAAAATCTAAATCAATATGGAATTTAAATATTTGAATAAACTAGCGTTGTCTGTGATTACGTGCGGTTAAAAAAATCAGCTTATCAGCTTATTTGTAGCACTTCTAGAAAAATGAATATTTTTTATAAATCTATACCACTACTATACCGCACACTGTCTGTCTTCTATGCAGCTCGAGTTCTATGTAGACCGACGTTTTTCTGGTGGCATTGTTGTCAGCTATTTGATGCATTTGACATGCATGGATTACATCTGCAAGCTTTATTATCAAGCATACATCCAGAAGCACTTTTATATACAGATAAAGAGTTAGACTACATCTAAATTTATAAAATCTTTCATAATTGTAGAGGCATGAAACATGTTTCATAAAACATTTCATTATGTAAATGTAGTTTTGATGTTTGTTTGTGAATTCGGGGAAATCTTTGAAAATAATTTTCGGATTTAAAAAAACCATTCGCAAAGCTAATTTTTTCTGGAAATCATTTGGTTGGCGTAGCTAGGGCGCGGGTTATGCACCGGGCGCCAAGTAGAATTCTCTTTATTTACATCTACATAAGTGCATTTTTAAAATCCTGCTTAGAACCCATTACCGGGTATGAATTTGTGTATATAGACATGCGTTGGCTCAACATAGAACTTTGCTGATGGTACAATTTTTTTTTGTGAAATTAAATTTTGTGGCAAAATTTAAAAATGTTTTTAATTAGGATTTTTGTCAAAAATCGTGCTTTCAATTCAGATTAAATTAAAGTTTTCTCGTTTTTTTTCTGAATTTTCGACTATTTGTAAATTTCGAATTCTTAATGAAGTTGCATATTATGATGTACTGGAATTTTCTAATAAATTGCAGTATGCTGAATCCAAATCTGGAAATGAAAAATTGATTTCGGAACTCGAAAAATTAAGTGAAATTTGACAACTTATTCTTCGTTTGAGTATAACCACTTGGGCGTATCATTCACAAATGTGATATACAAATAAAAACACAATTTTTTTATATAAGAAACACGCAAATTAATTCCCGGACACAAAAAAGGACGAAGAAAAAGAATTTTCAAGGTAGGCGATCCTTTGCATTTCATTTATTGCAAGTATACGCTATATAAAAATAGTGAAAATGGCTTCAGACGGGGCGTCAAAAAGGTGCTAGTTATGCTCGCTACGCCACTGGCCTTGAAAATTCGCGTTAGGTATATCATCAATATTCACACAGAGGGGTAAGCGCAACAGTATAGAAATCAGTCAGCCATTGATTCGCAGCTTTAAAAAACTACTTGTGGTATCTTGTGAAGTTTTTCTTTATACAAACTTGAATAAAAATTTATTTGTTACAGAAAGGACGTCGTAGCCATTTTTTTTACTTGCACAGTAATAAATCAACCAAGCGTGGGTGAAATATAGTCAAAGCTTTGTTTCATATCACAGATACGTCATAATATTTCCCTTGGCCGGCTGATTTATCTTTTTGTAAACAAATTATTTTAACAAAATGTTTATTTCACAAATTTTTTCTCTGGTAGAAATATATGTATGTGCATATATGTGTGTAAATATTATTGTGCAATTGTAAAGAATAGAGTACACTGTCTTCATTTGATCCGATGCGTTAACCACATTGCGTTTTAATTCGACAACTGGAGCGTTGAGAAGGAAGCTTAGCTCTCTTTCGCTTGTGGTGAGACCATAAATCTAATCCAACATCAATAAAGGACATGTCGCTTTGAGTTCGAATGTCGATTGAACGAGCTTCTTACATCTCTCATAATCGCAGATAGCAGATAGAAATGGATTTTTTATATATCTGGGCTGTCAGTAAATATTATTGTTCCATATTCCCAAACCGCCGTTCGAACTAGCTTATTATGACTATTTTGAAATGATTTGGCATTAAATATGTTATAATTTTACTAGAAAATTGCGATTAATCGTAATAGAAATTTCGATACAAGTAAATCGTTCATCTTGCCATCACTTCTAAAACTCATAAAAAGTATTTCAGATCGAATCTTCGAGCTCATCACTAACAATTGATGCTCTTTTAGATCGTGGCATCAACAAATATTCTCTTATTTTTGTTGTAAGGAATTTTTAAAAAGGCTTTGATGCGGCCGTAAGATTGCACCACAGTGTACATGCATACATATGTATGTATGTAAATAATGGGGTTACAAATAAATATTACACACATTACAAAGGGAATGACAAAGTTATATATATATAACAAATGGGTATATATGTATGTACATATGTCACCTTAAGGTATAAAGGGTATAAGAATCATAATACATAATTCCTTTAAAATCACAGTTTAAAACCGCTTTATAGCTTTGTTTGAGCCACTTGAACATAAAATTCTCTTCTGAGTTTGTGCGTAAATTGAAAGTTTAAAAACACAAGAAATAAACAACATAAAAAGTTATAAGAGCGAAAAAAGCACAATTTCGAAACTTGATTTTTCCGCTCTGGTCTAACAGCAGTTAAGTTAGGATTTTCTAAATATGTACATAAATAACTGCATTCGTACATACATACATCCATACAAATGTATCATTGCATGTGCATATGTAGGTTATTACACTCATAGAAATTCCAACAATACAGACTGCAATTACACAATACGCACTTATGTATGTATGTATTTATTTATGAACAATGCATAAACGAATAAATATGTATGTATTTGGTATGTGAAAAGTAATAGTGGAATTGGTAGCATCGGATCGTGCGTGTGCGAATCAGCTGTCCAGCTGTCATAATGGGCAGCCACATAAGAACGACAGAAAAAGAAATTAAAATAAAATTACAACGGTGTGAAAGGTGCAAATTGATTCTGGAATCTTGAAGCTACATATGTATTTATGGCGCATTAAATGGAATAGCAAGCACATAATTCAAATGGCCGCCTAGGCTTTCGCTGGCAGTGATTCAAGATGATTTTTCGTCCAGAATCAGGATCATCGGTTAACTTTTCTAGAGTTCCATTAGCGAACTCACGTCGTTGCTAATTATAATTGATAATAATTCTTGCGTCAGCCTAAATCCAATCGCTAAATTAGCCGGGTAGACTCTCTGGCGACGCCGAAATCAGCTGATCGGCGCCAAAACGACTGGCCGCTACGACAGCTATGTTTTCTTCACTTCGCTCTGCCTAACTGGTAACTTAAAGCTGATGGTACACACCATGAGTTTTACGGTTTTTCGCAATCTACGCATCTGTCAAAAAAGTGAAATCAGTTTAGTTTTATGTTGCAAGTTACAGAGCACAAAAAAACATAAGATGGCTTGCCGCGTAGAATGCGAAAAGTAAGTCTTTCTAATTTTCTAAGTGTCATAAGCGTTGTGCAAACAGGCCAGCTGATTTTGATAGCCAGGGAGGGCAATTTATATTTAATTTTCCATCCGTCGCCTGTAACTTGAAATACAAAAATGCATTGAAGGTATGAAATGCGTAGAATTCGCTGATGAGAAAACTCGTCGTGTGAACTTTCAGTTTAAACCGTTTTTTTTACACACCTTTTGCGCTTTGAAAGTTACAAACAAGCTACATTACACGGTTTAAATGCATTTTCATTCAATCAGGTGATAAAAAAAATGAAATGGCGACGAATTGAGTTTTCTTCAAGATTTTTTTAAATTAATTTTCGGCCGCATACACATGCGATTCAGTTATTTTTGTAGTCCACACTTCGATTAATCGTTTCTCTATTCTCTTAAAAAGTACCCATGAACAAAAAAGAAAAGCAACCATCAGCTGATACATATATGTTACGATATATGGAATATAACGTTATTTTTGGTAAAATTACGCAAAATTAGTTAACTTGGCAAATGTCAATATGCAAACAAGTATTTTTGCGTGTAAGAATTGAATGGTACAATTACTTGTGGCACTCACTGTACAGAAAGTTCTAGAATTGAAAAGTATGAATACTGTGTATTATTTAAGGAAAACTTTATCATTAAAAGAACCTGAGAAAAATTAAACCCGCTTAAAAACCATATGTATATGGAATTACTTATAACCTGTCCCAATTTACAGGATGACTTCTGAAATTGCACACGAATGGCTATTACTTACATATTTCCTTGTAAATAACTATTTATGCATTTTTTTGACATTTAATTCTTAACATATTTTTGTTATCAGTGGAAGAGGAAAGAAGCCAAGGGGAGGGTAAAGTCAAAGATGACGCCAAATTTTAAGTCAAGCATACAGCAACTTGGACCAACTATGCATCAATGTGTGTCTATATTGTTGGTAGGCTGGCTGGCATGCTGACTTGCTAGTTGACTGCTGCGTCATTACTTGACCGGCTAATAATTTGAAACACTAACTAGCGTTAATGTATGACCCAGATAAAACGCATTGTATTAAATATAGTATACCGGTGCACGTTTTTTATTTTCTAAACTATCAAATTCATTTTGGTACTACGAAACGATGTTGCACTCAAGTAATTTCCGCAGGAGTACAACATTATTAATTATAAACTGGTTGCATTTTTGGAGAAAAAACTGTTTTTCCAAATACATATGTATGTATGTATGTATGTATGTGCATACATACATGTGCAATATAAAATGTACCATTAGATTTGCTTCTAGTTGCTAAATATGCATTTCCAAAAAAAAAGATCAAAAGCAGAACCATTTCTTGACAAGACAAGTTTTTTGATCGTTGTTGGACTTTTTGCCAATTTGTCTAAAGGCAAAAAGCTCTTTTCATTGACTGTAATTATGGGTGTGTGTGTGTGTATGTGGCCAAAAAGGCAACATTATACACACGTCGCTCAATAGTACAGCTTTAACTATGATTTTATTTGGTATCCAACTCTAAAACAAAGCTTCAATACCAAACGAAAATATTTAATAAAAGCCCAGGCCTTAAGGCAAAGTAAAAAGATTTTCAATACAGATTTTGTTAAAATCGCATCGGGATTTGTTGATAATATAAAAATAAATTGTGTGGAAAATATTATTAAATTAAGAATGAAATTGCAAAGTGCCATAAAAATATTCAGCATATTTTCTTTGATCACAGTGGCAAAATCATTTCCGGATGGTGCTCCTGCTGATACATGTGTTAAGAAACGTCCCAATCAACCGAACCATGGCCAGGCGCGATCTCAACCGCTTGATAAAAATCCCTACGAAGTAGTGGCCAGTTCGGAAACTTTTCACCCTGGCCAAGAAGTGGCAGGTAGACAGAGTTTAAATTATTAAAAATTTATAAAAATTAATAATAAAATATTTTCACAGTGGTCATTTATCCTCACAGCAAACAGGAATTATTCCGGGGATTTTTCTTGCAAGCGCGAGATGCTGATTCTAACGAATGGATCGGAGAGTGGCAACGCAGTGAGAACACAAACACTATACCCGAGTGTTCGGCCATAACACACGGTGACAATCGTGACAAGCTTGCTGCAAAACTAATATGGAAAGCTCCACAGAACAAGCGCGGGCGAGTTTATTTTACGTAAGTGTTAAATATTCGTATTTCTTTCAAATAATTTTACTGTAACTAAGGGCCAAAAAAATGAATGTATAATTTAAATCGGAAAAAAATCCGAAGAGCTCCATATTTAAACTTTTTTGTTTTTTATAAATTAGAAAGTATCTAAAATGGGAAATTAAAATTATTTTATTCTTTTGGCCATACAAAACAAGTTAGAACGAAAAAGTTCTTACTCTAAATACCTGTTTAAACAAAAATTTAAAAATCGTTCCATCAATAGGATTTGATATTAATACAAATTAAATATGTGTAGCACTATAACTAGCAATGTACACTTCGCACCCTATATCAAAATCAACCATAAAACGAATCTCAAACGACAGTAAAAATTTCTGTTCCATCACAGACTTCTTCAACTGAAAAAAAATCGTAATGCCTGTTTTGATGTTACTTACGTCGCTTCAGCTAAAGATTTTGTAAACCGTTCTTTGTCTCTCGCAATAATTTTGGATTTTTTTAACTATGACTGTTTTTGATTTAGGGCCACTATTACAACTTGCCGATAGTTAAAGTTAGGAAGTTATCGGACAGATTAATCGTCTTTCGTTATTAGGAAGGGACTTTAAGATAAAACTGACCGATAAGCTAAAGGGAAGATGTTCTTACCGTTTTAACTTTTGTCGTGAGGTTTATAGATTTGGAGATACCATATTTTGAAAAACAAAAAAAACATTTTTTAATTTAGTTTGCAAATTAAAAATAAAAATGTAAATTAAAATATCGCAATCGTTTTTGCCAGCAAACAAATAATTAAATGTCGTGGCCGCTATGTGCTCTTAAAAACCAATTTAATTTCTTAAAAGTATTCGGTTTTTGCTCTTGCACTGCCATCTTTTCAAAGAGATTAATTTATTTTTACAAGGCAGTTGTAACGAATAAAAGTTAAAGATCACTTTATTGGATTCTTGATTTGATAATCGGACAGGGTGTTTTTATGTAGATTTTTGGAGCGAATTTCCATCATCCCTTGTCAAATTTGGTTTGGATCGAAAAATTACACTGAAAATGGCACATAGCCGAAATCGGTTTGTCTCCAAACGGATGACGGAAATTCGTTCCATAAATCTATAGCACTTTTTTTCTCACTTTAGCTGAAGGCACTTTATACTAACGTGAACTTTAAAGTCAAGTTGTAATAATGGCCCTTAGACTGCGATATGTACGTACATACATACATATGTATGTGCATCGGCTGATTGTTTTTACAAGGTAATTGTTTAATTTCAAACTTTACATACAAAAGGAACAAAACATTAAAAAGTTTGTAATAAATTTGTAAATTTGATTAGACGAAAATTGTGATATGCATACAACATGAATACAAAAAATCCGGGGAAAATATTAATTCCTTATAGAAGAAATGGGAAAAAGGAAAACATTTTCGGGGAATTGTTCATATTTGGGTTGACAATATTAAGAGCGAATCACCTTCTTTTGAGGAATTTCCTTTTAAATCCGAAACATAAAAAATGTACGTCGTCTCTAATTTTTACCGCCAATTCATCTGAACCAGCTGTAAAACCAAAATAAAAACGTAAACAAAAACACAACATTAAAAATGGTGTTTGCATATACATACATACTATGTATGTATGTAGATACCTCCATATATAAAAAAGAAATAGGTATGTAATTATATTACAAATTAAAATTGATAAGAAAACACAAACTTAACAAATATTACAAAATTGAAGAAAATCGCGAAACGAATTAAAAAATCGAAAAGATTGTGTGTTAATACATACATACATTCAAAATATTAACTAGCGAGGGGAAGTGCTGCATTTTGTCGTGTAAAAATACTTACATATTTATATGTAAATGAGCGACATTATCTGTATCGGCTTTATAATTATGTTTTTGCTTGTAATTCTTAAAATTATTGAATTAAAATTATAATGAAAGGTCAAAGAAATATTATAAAAGTTATTTAATTTTTTTATTTTCAGTGGCACAATTTTGCAAAGTTATGGCACGTTCTGGAGCGATATTATTGGAAAAGTTCAAAAACACCAATAAACTATTTTAGCAAATGTCTTGAATATCAGGCTTGTCATATGTACAATGTGTACTCGAATTATGTATTTAATTAAAGCAGACTAAATAATAACACATAATTACACTCTTCAATTGCTTCTTGTTGCCAATTTAAAAATATAGCAGATAGTTTCCTTATGCCAACAAAAATATTTTTATATTTAGTGTATTACTACTATGAGATTAACTGATATTTATACCCATTTATTTAAACATTTAATTTAAATGATGGATTTGTCTTGACCTTTTACTGATTTAATTTATTAAATTTTCCAAACCTGAAGGTCTTTTATAAAAAAAAATTCTTTTATTTTTATCAATATTCAATGCTTCTAATATTATTGTTACTAATAATATTATTTGTTTGTTATTATTTTAGTTGTTATAAAAAAAGTATTTTGTGTGCTGATGATGGCTACACAATGGAGTAGGGAAATAGCGATAAAAGTTAAATAATTTTTTTTATAACAGACCTTCAGGCTTGGAAAATTTAATTTATACCTATATCATTTAATTATGGTGCTCAAAGGGCTCTTCGGCAGGAAGGCCAGTAAGGTGCTTATATAAAACAGGGGTACCTTAAGCTGGATTACTGCGTTAGTGGCAGGTCATTGCAACTTCAAGTATTATCTAGCCAAGATAAAAATCGAAGAATACTCGTACACTTGCTGGCTGCGACGAAAATGCTCATTGTGTTTGAATGTCAATCACTGGCTAGCACAAGGCTTAGGACCACAGCCAGACTATTGTTAAATGTGAATACTATGAGACACTGTGATGAAGAAGAATGCCAACAATTTAAAATCATTAAGGCAAGATTAGAGGCTAGAGTTAGCACCTGGCTTAATGGAAGTGAGGTGATCGTAAAATACAAAACAAGGGATGCCTAAAGTCAGCGGTATGCTTCTATTAAATACTTATATTAAAACGAAAGGAGAGAGACGAGTAAAACCGTATTCTAAAATTAAAAATCGCAAGCAATACTTTGCACTGTCAAAAATCTGTAGTTCATTTTTAGTAATACATACTTTTGTGAAGGCTATATAAAATTCGGCACACCCGAATACAGCTCTCTTCTTTGTTTTGTTTTTCATTGCTGCTGCTCTATTTTAACCATTGTTGTTTTAAAAAAGGCAATGCTATAAAACATGCCATATACTCTTGTTGCCGCTGCCTGTGATTATTTGGAGTTGTAGTTTTAGCAGTAGTTAAGGCATTTTTAGTTTCCGTAGGTTTTTGAAAGACTGAAAATGAAATTTTTTCGAATATGTAGAAATTTTTATTAGACCACCCAAAAACTGTATGGGATTTAAAGAGGTATTTCGTCTTCGTATTAAAAATAACGTGTGTGGAAAAATTGTATCGATAGAGTGCAAAAATGCTTTGCACTTTTGACCCTAAAAGTAATCTAACATAAGTACAAGACTTTGCGGCACAATAATTAGTATAGTAGGTGTTTTCGAAGAAATTGCTCATAAGCATTTTTGATTAGAACTAACCGATTTTCTATTTTGTTTTTGTCTAACTACGACTCTTTATGGCCCATTTTAACGGCCATCGCTAAAAGTTAGATAGCGATATTTATTATCTGTTAGCACTTTTCCATTCAATTCTTAAAAACGTCTTTATTTTGGAAATTATTTTGTTATACTCCATCTATCGGAAGCTACCGGTGGTTTGGAAAACGCCACTTTTGGAAATGTTGATGGTCTAATGTACATACATATCTACATGCAAACATATATATGTACATGCATGCATACATGTGTATGTATCATATCATACATACATACATATCTAATTAGCTATATAGGAATGTTCTGTTTTATTAATTCAAAACAAAATTTTTAATGATAAAGACTGCTTACAATCTTTAATATAAATAACTACGTATGTACATCTTTTTGTACATACATACATAAGTATATATATAGGTGTGTATATGTGGAAATACAACTGATAATTATATGCATAACTTTGAATAAGAAAAGACAGGAATTTACGCTCTCAAGAGCGCTCTCATATTCACAATTTTTGTGTTGTACATCACTGCAATCTAAAAATTCGAAATAGTACCTTTTCCATTGCGAAACGGTACTGAAATTTTGCTATAAAAATATTTATTTTCCATAGCAGAATTTGTAACTTTTTAAGTAGTACGTTTACATTAAAAATGTCATAAGTTTAAATTTTATAAATAAAATTAACACAATTATTTTTCAAAAATGGTTGTCGTCAGTGGCTTGAAAGGAGAATATGCTGTTCGCATACATATAATTTCTTTTGTAGGAGTAAATTGAAAACTTGTAACGAGTTCTCGTCCACAAAAAGTTTTTATGATGTAAAGATGGTCTTACACATCTGCTTTGCTCAACAAATCATAATATTCTTAAACTTAAACAAGTAAACATGTATAACGAAGTGGATGAAGCAATATTGGATGTTTTGACCTTTTATTAAAATGTGTATTAATTTATTTTCAAGCTCTAGGTCTTTACAACATTTCTATAGCAATTTACCAATGGAACTATGTAGGGGATATGCCTGTAGGCGAATAATATTTAATTGTATTATTTCAAGATACCTATTCTCAATATTAATTTGAATTTAACAACTTCAATTTGTTTTTCTTAATATCAATTTATATTTTCCCAATATTAAAATGGATTTCTCAAGATCAAGTTGTACATGCTCAATATTAATATGTAGTACTCTATTTTATTTTGATTTTCTAAAATTAATTTGTATTTCTTAACTTCAATTTATATTTTCTTACCTTGACTTTTTTCTTCATATTAAATTGTATTCTTCTCTGTTTTTGGTACAATAAATTCAAGAATATAATTCTGGACGCAGGATAGTACGATGCCATCCCCGATCAATAAATATTTGCCGGCAGAGAGTTGATAGCTATAACTGGTTTTGATTTAAAGCACTCTCATTTTATTTGTTCCCCTCTTATTATTAAATAGGCAATCATTATCATAGTTTGTTATACACAACATAAATAAAACGGTTTGTTAACTTTGTCATTCTATTCGTAACACATCAATTTAAGTAGTATATGTAGGTAGTGATGACCATGTGTTATATATATATATATATATATATATACGTATATACATACATATATTTTGAACATCCTCGCTACCTGTTTTAAGTGTCCTCCCACATTTTAAATTTAATAAATAATATTTTTTGTTAAAAATACAGGTTCTTAGAAGGGCATTTACAAAATCCAGGATTGCGTATTGCTAAAAAAAAAATTAATAACAATAAATACATAAACAATAGTGTTTGAAAATCATCCTTCCGTACGGAGGCAGCTTTTAAATTTTATACGGGTGAGTATAAGAAGTTGACACTGCCGAATGTAAGTATGTATAATTTTTTGACTCGAGCTTGTTGAACTTGCCTGTGTGTCTCAATTAATCAACAAAATGACCAGAATCAACCGGCTAATGTTGTCGTTCAATTTATAAAAACGCTCACCACTTAGTTACAAATGTGAAATACAGACGAATAGTCAGAACGTGTTTACGGAAATTGCGTGGTGCAGATTATATTTGAAAACTTGATATCAAAAATGGTTATCAACTTTGCTGCCGGTCCAGCTAAATTACCTGAAGAGGTAGGTGACATGCATACCTAAGATCATGTAACAATAAAAATGTGATTATATTATGTACATATTTACTTATGCAGGTCCTGAAAGAAGTGCAGCAAAATCTTCTGAATTGCAATGGCAGTGGAATTTCTATTATGGAAATGTCTCATCGCTCCTCAACTTACGACAAAATTCAAAAAGAAACAATTAATACTTTAAAGGAACTTTTAGATATTCCAAATAACTATACAATTTTGTTAATGCAAGGCGGGGGCACTGGGCAATTTGCAGCTGTGTGCATGAATCTTATTGGACGCACGGGCACTGCTGATTATGCCGTAACTGGATCTTGGTCTTCTAAAGCGGCTAAAGAAGCCACTCAATATGGTAAAGTTAATTTGGTTTTACCGAAGTTTGCTAAATATACCACAGTCCCGCGCTTGAACACCTGGAACTTAGATCCAAAAGCTTCATATTTGTATTATTGCGACAACGAAACTGTTGATGGCGTAGAGTTTGATTTTGTTCCGGAAATTTCCAATGACGTGCCCTTGGTTTGCGATATGTCTTCCAACTTTCTTTCTCGAAACATGGATGTAAAACGTTACGGAGTAATATTTGCTGGTGCTCAAAAAAATATTGGACCATCTGGAACCACCGTGATAATCATACGAAAAGATTTGTTGGGTCATCAAATCAAGGAAACACCATCTATACTTAATTTTTCGTTAATGCATAAAAATGACTCCTTATTGAACACGCCGCCAACTTTTGGGTAAGTAATCTTATGATTTTCTTATAAATTTTGATGACGTTGTGTAATTATACCTCTTTTATCAAGAAAAAGATAAAATTAGATAAAAATAATTTTTGAAATACTTTCAATTTTTTAGAATATACGTAATGGGTTTGGTATTTAAATGGATCCAATGTAATGGTGGTGTTGATGGCATGTCAAAAAAGTCAGCAGTCAAATCTAAACTTATTTACGACATAATTGATAAATCAAATGGGTTTTACTGTTGTCCAGTGGAGGCAAACGTGCGTTCTCGAATGAATATACCCTTCCGTATTGGCAGCAGCCAGGGAGATGAAAATCTCGAAAAGGCATTCTTGGAAAAAGCTGAAAGTGAAGGCATGATTCAACTGAAAGGTCATCGTTCTGTTGGTGGCATTCGGGCATCACTTTATAATGCGATAACCGTCAATGAAACTCAGGCGTTAGCAAATCTTATGTTAGAATTTTATGAAAGCTTTCGAAAATAAAACAAATAAATGTACATAATTGATCTACATAGATATGTATGCATACGTTTTATTGATATGCATGTGATCATTTAACTCTTAACAATTGACGTTTTTCAAAAATCTTATCCAATTCCTCTTCTATTGACGCATTCGTTCCACGCAGATTGTCAATCACCTTTTTAGCCCATACAAAATATTCATCTCGTCGTTGCTAAAAATATCATACAAAAAATCTTTATAAATGAAAAGTTAAGATCATTTATTGTGTAAAATACTTAACTAAGTATGGGTTTCTATATTAATTGAATCCAGTTCATGTAGAACAAAAGAAGTAAAACCTATTTATTAGATAACAAATAAGAGATCGTTCATAGTAACAGTAGACTATTTTAAAAGACAACATATACAAACAATTTTATATAGAAATGAAGTGAAAAAATGGTTTTAGGAATTAATTGATCTTTTCTAGATACATGTGTACAACGTCTAAATCAAAAACTTCATAGTAAGGTAGTGGTTTCGTCTAAAGTCGTGGGTTCGATTCCCTCCAAAGTTCATCAGTCTGGGGGTCGTGGGTTCGATTCCCTCCAAAGACCCTGGTATGTTTCACTAAGAGACAAAAACTGTAAAAAGTACGGGAACAAAAAACTAAATTTCTATACCGAAAAAGCCCCTCATAACATTAAAATGTAATTTTGTTTATGCAATCACTTGAGTGCATTAAAAACAAGGAATACAAAAGTAGAATAATTGTTATTTTCCTTCTTTATGCACCTTTTCCTGTCTTTTTTAAAGTTTTTATTCATATATTTTTTGAATTTTAATTAACCAAAATTGTTTTATTTTGCACTTTTGTTTATTCAAATTAATTTGTTGAGTTCTTATTGTTTATTTTTAAAACATTTGAATGTTAACCCCAAAAAAAAAGCCGTGCTAATTCGTGCAGGAGGAGGAAGTTTACAAGTCTCTCGCAACTACTCTCATTAACACAATTTTCTAGTACGGGAACGCTTTTCTGTCAAATTGGGATCCCGCGAGCTCCCAATGTTGAGTATGGGAACATAGAAAAAGTTTCTTGATGCCAACTCATACAACTACATTACAATATTCAACTTGAAAGTATCTTAAATTAACATTTTAAATTGTTTTTATTGATATTCCGAATATCTAAAGTTACTAGTGTAAAATAATATAAGCTTACCTCTGTCCATCCATTTGGCAATATTTGTTCCAGATCCCTTAAGTTATCTAATTTGTCAGCTAATTTGACTAGTTTAGCTTTGTTGCTCGAATTTGAAGCATTTTCAATCTGCAGTTGTTTTCGAACTTCTTTTTCTAAAGACTTGTCATCCGTTACCTCACGTACAATATCACATATTTCAAGTCCAAACAGTTCCTTTAAAAAAAAATATATACAAAAATATTATAGAAAATTAAGCTACAGTTTACTAGGAAACTCTTGCAATGCATTTAATAATATTATTATTTTTAAATCTCGGTATACGTAACTCAGTAAAAAATTTTCCATTAATTTTTGGGAACTACCGAATACAAGTCAACTATAATAAGAAAAATTTACTTTGCATAGAATTATTACCAGTATACATACTTTCTTGTCAATGGAACTGAATTTATTATTAGTAACATCGGTCACCGTAAATTCCGATGTCGAAAAGTGAGAACATATTTCGCCATTTCTCAAATTGTGAGTTTATTGCGATTCACACTTTCTTTTTATAATATAGTCATAGATCAAGCAAAGCATTGAACTCATACCAGATTAGATATCTAAAAACAATCGTACCATTGACTTTAAAATCGTTGACGTGTTATTTGCGTACGTTAAAAAAAAAACATTTTGTTGATTTGATTTTCGGACAGTTTAGATTTAAATAAATGCCATTGATACGTTTTTTTGCATTCAAATATCAGGAATTTTTGAGAATTTGGCAAAGGGCCTTCCAGTATGCTGGACAAGGATGAGATTGAAGAAACATTACAATTTTATTTAAACAAAAAAAATTGATAGACTAGATGACCGGTGAATTTAGTTTTTTTATTATAACTTTTTATCAGCGGATATTATTCCTAATGAACCTGCTGTCGCAATTGAGATAAATAATATTGACTGTATAGTATACGGTTGAAACATCCTTTGGTCATTAAATAAATTGGAATGTCGTTTTATTTAACTAAAGGATAAATATGGGTAGTGCAGACAATTCAAGCAAGTTTAAAAATTCA
This sequence comes from Phania funesta, assembly GCA_963932375.1. NCBI lineage: Eukaryota > Metazoa > Arthropoda > Insecta > Diptera > Tachinidae > Phania > Phania funesta. The sequence goes on from OZ010652.1 coordinate 1,355,729, forward strand.
ATTTACCACCTAATACTGGTTGATAAATGTGTCGACTAATTTGAAAGAAGACAACTGTCCTGGAATAAAGTTTTGAATTTTCGCATTGAGATAGCCGATATCATTGCTTTTTTCCGCCAATATTAACTGCCTGGCCCACGATGTCGAACGTTAAAGTTCACTTGAATTGTTATAAAAAAACTAATGTTTTTAATTTTTTTTTATTTACTCGGTGAATGAATATTTAAATTTAAGCACACGTTAACTTTTGACATTGTGGGCCTGGCTGTAATTTTCGATTCTGTCAGCTGACAGCAATCTGGGGACAATATAAGGAACCCGGTCCCGTTACCAATGTCATCTGCGCCTTGTTCGGCTCTCTTATATTGATTACATAAAACTTTTTTATGCTATCTTAAGTTTTTTGCAGATGCTTTTTGGTCGACAGTGGTTTAAAGGCCGGTCTGTAACTTCTTAAATTATTTTTTGTTGCAGGTCTTCTATTTGTACTATCGCGCAAATTAAAATTTAAAGATTATACAACATCACAAGAGGCAAATGCATTTTTTAGGAAAATGAAGAATATTTTACTATCCTCACGTGTGGAAGTTTTTCTTGGACGCCTTCCTAGTAAAATCGTTTGTCGACTTGTTTATTTTATGATTACAGGAAGCAAAGTTATGTCGAGGGTATTAACAGCGCGAATGGTTTTGTTTAATATACACACCGTCTGCATTAGCGCTGAACTTGGACTGACGCACTACCGTGCGCCTTGATAAACTTTACTTGAATTTTGGAAATGTAACGTTTTTTTTTAAATATATTACATTTTCAGTTGACACAATTTAGTACAAAAAACACAAAGAATGTTGAAAACGTGTGAAGCGGCATAGAAAATGCTTTCCATTCTGTTAGTTGTGTAAATTTTAGCTTTTACTTGTATTCCAAGTTATCATATCAAACAAATTTTCCTACTTAATAGAAAGAATAAATACTTAAGCCCAAAAATTAAATTACTTAATTTTAATAACTGTAGTTCGGCAAAGTTATGTGAAACAATAAATTTATAGTCTATAGCTATAGTATACCTCGATTTCTTTAAAAGTTGCATCAGTATCTTCAACAGTATCATGCAGCAAAGCCGCCATAAGTACAGACTCATCTTCAATGTTGGCCTCTACTGATAAAATTGCTGCAACATTTATGGGATGATTAATATATGGTGTTGCATCTACATTTTTTCGTCTTTGATTGCGGTGTTTGTAAGCAGCAAATTTTAAACATTCTATAAATTTTCTAGATGACGGCATTTTCGTGATGTTCCATGTCGCTTTTAAATTCCGTTGCAATATGTATTTTTAATTATTTCTTTAATTTAACAAAACCCGTTTCAAATTGTTTGTAAACTGGGATAAATATGTTCAGTAATTCAAATAAGGTTAAGCCATCTCTACAAAACAAATCCATTTAATGATTGTATATGTCGAACAAAGTTCTGGTTAATTTTTTACATGTCGTTTGACAGTAATGAAACAAAAATAAGAATCGTACACTACTTTTTGACTAGCCATCAATTTGTTCGCACATTGAGAGAGCGTATATAAAATAACGGGAGAAAATGTGCTAGTTGTCTTCTGCTTGGAGAATACGTGTGAGATTTTGCTGTTCAATTTAATAATCATTTTTTGACTCGCATCGACATTGTATGGATGCTTTTCATTGCTTATGTACGAGTGTTTACAGACGAGCGTACACACGCATATTTTTTATTTTGCCTGTGTGTGTTCTGTTTGTGTAATAACATAATGGAGTTGTGTGAAAATTTTTTCGGACAACTCTGTTTCAACACGAACCCACCATTAACAGCGACGGTCTTCACTAGACATATTCCTGTGAGAACAATAAAACGTACGATGGCTGAACAGATTTATGGCTTCTCAAGACGCCATTTGCTGCTATAATGCGTATTGCGGTGTAGTCTACTCTGGGGTGCCTAGTGTAAGGCGTCTTGATTAGCCATACATTTGTTCGCACAAAGAGAGAGCGTCGTCAGTATGACGAAAGAAATTTGTTTGTTGTCTTCTGTGTAGAGAATACGTGTTACCATTTCTGCTCAGTTTTAGCATAATTTTTCACTAGCCATAAATTTGTTCGCATATTGGGAGAGCGTTTGCATGCGGACAAATGTATTTGAACATGACTAGACCAAAAAACAAATCAGCGAATAATACATAAATAATAATAATAATAGTACCACAAGGCGATAATATTCGGACCAACGATACTCTTGTAACTGTTAATTAAAACGGTCCGATTATACTTTAGCCACCAATTGGTGGCTTCTTCAACAGCTCTTGTTATCATGTCTAAGTGTTCAGCACTACTATATCACGCATAATAACGATTAAAACTTATAATGTTTAGCAATTGACCATAAAGTTATAATAAAAGCTTACAGTGAGTGAAATCCTTCATTGTTTGGAAATTCCTTGATATAAACGTAGATTTACCAAATTATTCTTGCGCCATTTCCGTTACTTTTTTCATATATGACCTTTGACATCGGCAAAGAAGCCGGAAATACTTTGAATTCGCCGGTAAGTTTACCTGTTATCAATTTCCCTTGAATAAAATAACGTGATTGTGTGAATGCAACGCTTGTTATTAGACCGCCTTTAATTTTCTAATGTGTTGCCTTAGTCTTAAAAAAATTTCATTGCGAGTAGACTACTGAGAATTGCTCACAGAAATCTTCGGAGAAGATTTTATACAATATTCTGTAGTTTTATTCGCGATTGTGCCTGTTACCTCCAGATTGCATTCCGGCAATAATTACACAAAATAATTTTGCACAAAAATTAAAAGCATTTAATAAGCAAAGGTAAAAAGTTAGTCACAATTAATTTAAATGTGGTTAATTAATAATCAGAAATTTGTTCAAAAATTATTTGTTACTATGTATTACTAAATGTCGCATACCTAATGCAAAGGTTAATTCAAAGTCAAAGTTAATATGCGTTTGCTCTTGGTCAAAGTTAATATGCGTTTGCTTTTACTAACGATTATTGATATGAACGAAAACGGGAGTGAGGCAGTAAGATTCAACATAAATCTACGAATCAGTAAATTTTGAAACCAAAGTATCGTCATTGGTTGTAAACGTAATAAAAGTTGATGAAAAATGAGTTACTAAATTAATAAATGTTAGATAAAAGTTAGGAGTTACCTTATCTAGTGTTTACACTTGTTGAATTTGTGTATATCTCGATGAATGTCAAGCTTCATAAAACCCACTAAAATTGTTTATTCATATAAAGTTTGACGTTTATCCTTATACTCGTGCAAGAGCATACTTACATATATGTATGTATGTACATGCATATGTACTATATTTATCAGGTGTGCACACTAGCGGTAATTCTGTTTATATGAATGTCCTTATCATTTCAGTTGAAGGTCATATGCATAGACCGGGATTACAGAACAATTTTAATTGCGCATGTTTTGATTTTAATCACGAGAGTGTTAAGAAAAATGGAAATGGGTGCAGACTACTTGTATTGATAGTTTGTTTTGTATTATTCGCAATTTTAAACAAAAACAAATTGCAAACAAACAAAAGCGGAATTCCAGCAAGGAATTATTGTGCGTGAACATTAAAGCAAGTGCAAAACAGAATAAAAAACCTAGCAAGAAAACTTACTACATGTGATCCTGTGACCCACTTCAAAGGCGACACAACTCAAAATTTCTTCAGTTTGAGTTAATATATAGAAATTTCTTACTTATTAAATTTTTCAGGCTTGAAGTTCTTTTTTAATTCCTTTATTTTTTTGATATTTCGCTACTCCATTGTGTAGCATCATCAGGAAATAAAATGTTTTTTGTAACAACCAAAACCCACAAACTAAAATTAGAGACATAAAATTTGTTGTCACAAAATATTAAAAATAATTCAAAATTTACAGAAAACACAACATGAGCATTAAAAATAATTTTACGTTTCCACAAAAATACTAAAAAAATACTTATATTAACTATCTTACTTTATGAACTAAATGTCTGCGCAACATTTTCTGTGTCTGCTTTAAAATTTATTCCTTCTGAAATAAGTGCGTTAACAATTTGCAACATTGATAATATATAACAACGCGTATAACTAACTGTATTAAAAACCGATGCGTTTTTAAAGTTAGGAATAAAGGAATTTGTTATAATTTATTCATAGCAATATAAAAGCCTCGTTAGGCCAATTCAACTATGTATATTCCATAGATAATCAAGCCTGATTTAGGAATAAATTAATTATGCAATTAATAAAAGAAACTTATAGAAACAAACTTTTTGAATATTTAGATCCAGATGGTTCCCAGCCAAATAAAAGAAGTCTTGTTTTTGTTATTGTAAATTGCTGAAAAACACTTAATTGCACTGAACTGCAATTAACGATTTTACATGAAGTGTATTATAAGCATACATACATATATTCTATTAATTGTTTTCATGTTTGTTTGCATTTTGTTTTGAATAAATACTAAGAAGTTTTTTCTTCATTAGTTGCTTTTACTTTACAAATTTAATTGAACAAAAGAGTCCTAACAAGTTTATGAATATTCTGAAAAATTACGCTTTTTGAGTTTTGTCACCACTGAAGTGAGTATGCGATACACATACAGATGTAGATACACTTCTGTTCAATTTATTAGACCCACATAATTTTCGTTATTCGGCAGGACATATCTTTTTGAATTTTTCGCATGCACAAATATGTATGTTTGTGTACAATTGTTTTTGGAATTAATAACGTAGAGTCTAGAGCATTACTTGGCAAATACGCATGAGGGAAAAAACGTTACAATAAAAAGCAATTTCTACAATATATCTAGCTATATGTATACATATGTATATGCGTATGATTGTCTCTTATGTGCTTTTACACTGTGGTTCATTAGAATAGAAACATCCGCTTGGAACAAAATAAAAAAGTTTTTCAGAAAAATAACCAGATCCTTTAAATTATATTTTAAACATAAAAAATCAACTGCATTATAACGGTGCTTTCTGTATATATATTTGAAGCGACTTTCTGCCATCTCTTGTCAAGTTTGGTTTAAAGACTAATGGGTTTTGGTTATGTTCCATCTTTAGTGCCATTTTTCGTCCAACAATTCTTCACTTACTTTATTTTGATTCAACTAAATAAAACCAATTAATTGTTTACTTAATAATTTTTTCTATTGTAATTGTTTTATTCAAATATTAAATCAATAATTAACCATTATTCACACTAACTACATTATTTTTCATACTCGATTAGCCCCAATGATTTTCTATAATATTGAGGTCTGGTGAATAGGTTGATAAATTTAAGGTCCTAAATTTTGGCTATCAATCCACGATTATACTGCTGTGTTATCATGTTGACAAATCCACTCTAGCGGTCCAAATACATTTTTTTATTTTATGATTAAGTAGTTGCAATAAGTTTTCGTAACTAATTTCAGTCATTCGGGTTCTTTGAACAACAAAGTCAATAGTTCCGTAGTATGAAACTTTAGCCTATACAATAACGCACCTTTCCTTCTGTGAGGGCGGCTTAAAAATTTTTCCTCTACGCATATCGTGAATATTAAACTTATAGCCAGGGCCATGAACGTTTTATTTATTATTATTATTTTTTTTTTTCATCTGATAAAAAGATTGCCAATCTTTATAACGTAACTATTTTTGAACACAATGCAATTTTTGTGTTCACTGGAGATTTTTTCTTTAGTTTTTGTAGCTGTAAATTTTCACTGCCTCCTTAAAAGTGCGACGAACCGTTGACTTACTCCAGCTAAATGCTGAATTTTTGAGGCAGAGCGGACCGAATACAAGGCAATGAGCCGAAATTTTCGTTTAACCTGTGTCGTTAGAACTGTCCTTGAAATGTTTATTATGGTTTCTGTTTTTTTATGTAATTCATTACCACGTTAACGCTTCGTCCGATTTATTTACAGATTTCACGATAAGAATATTTTCCAGAGTCGTAAGCATAAATTTGTACCGTTTCAACCGATTCTCTAGCGTTTTAAATTTGGTGAATTCCATTTACTAACTTTTATTTAGATGTTATCAAACTATCGCAAAAGACGACTGAATTAACTTCGTACTGAATGTGGATATATTTTTTTGTGAAGCACATAAAAGAGAGAATGTTTACAATTAATTTTAAACGGAGAGCGGAATATACCGTAATATTGCTGCACAAGAATTAATTGTTGTTGTTTTGAATTTAGAGTGTTTTCTGTTGAATGAGTATTCATAAAATGAATGGGTTGCGAATTCTTTATAGGAAGGCATATGCCTTAAATATATTGTTGTTCTATCGTGCTGATTCGCAGTGTATACAACCATACATAAGAGACAATGAGCTCATTTCAAAATACATACGTTTTATTTTGTTTATTTGTATTTGGCTTTTATTTTCTTTATTGATATTTGACTTTATAGTGTCTCACATACGTAGAGCTTGAAAAATTATATTTAAAATCAATTCTGCAGCAAACTTACATATTTAGACTTAAAATATTTGTATGTAACATTCTCCAATATTCATTCCAGTGAGGATAGATTTTAAGCTTAATTTGTCAGGTTTAACATTGTATTAGCTTCACTCTATATAGAATGAAAATTTATTTAAAAGACTACTTTTTAAATCCAATACAAATTTAAAGATATTTTCCTTAATTTAATTTGTAATGGATTAATATGAGCAAGATTTTAATTGTGACCTTAGTTCTAAATGCACAAATATCAATGGGGTCAGAAAAATGGAAGTTACTTCTTAAAATTTATCATAAACCAGTAATTAACAAAATGGTCAACTGAAAATAAAAACGAAAGGCTTTAGATATATCTGGTATGATACACACTAAATTTCGGACATTTAGGTTTATGTAAGTTAATGTGGCGAATATCTCGCAAATCTCCGAGGTGTTGCATTTGGTCTTTCATAAATAGAGGTTTTTGGTTATTTTGGACAACCTCGTGTTACCACGTTTTTTTCGCGGTTACAGAATATTAATAAATAAAGTTAAAAACTTAATATATATATTTGGAGGGAATTTCCGTCATCTATTGTCCAGTCAGGTGGTGCGGAGACAAAACGCTTTCAGGTATGTGCCATCTTCAGGGTAATACAAATTCATAAGTTGAAAGCTTCACTACAATGCTCAATAAATAAAGTTTAAAAATATATAGTTTTATGTAATTACGTCAAATCTTTTTAAACTCGCGTTAGACGCAAGTTAACTCCATTTGTTAAAATAATTTTTAAATAAATCTTTAGAAGCTTAACTCATTTATTTTAAACCAAAACAACAATATGCTTTAAATTATAGCATATCATTTGTGGCTAGGTCCCATAGTTTTTATTAATGTGATTAAGTTTTTCTCTAATTTCTCAGCCGACACAACTACTTCACAATGGCGACAAAAATTACTAAACTACTTTTTTCCTAATAATAATAAGTAGATAAACATAAATACTCCTCAAATATACTTAGCCACAAAAATATATCCCTATATCATATAGGCATAAATGCAACCTATTAGATATAAAGGAAAAGAAAAACTCCCAAGTACAAACTTATTTGCCATTGGTTGTTACAAAAATGTGCTTTTGAACATTTATTATTATGTTTTACTCTCTCTATAATGAGTATTTAAAAGAATCTTGAGCCCATTACATGCGCTCTAGATTTGGTGGTTGGTTGGTAAAAGCACTAAAAGCTGAATCAATTGTCATTAAATTTTCTTGTCGTTTGCATTGCGGAAAGAACCTTACGAATCTTTTTCTGTTTGCTTAATCATTATTTTAGAAAAATCAAAAAGTTACCACAGGAAATTATTTTATTGACATTCGATTTCAAAATTAAATCAATTTCCATTTGTGTTAAAAAGTGATTAAAACGTCGTATAAACCAGAAAATTCTAAGAGACATTTTGGCTGAATTTCGCTGTTTAAACGTCCTTAAAAGGGCAACAAAGCTTGTTTGCGGAAGCAATTGTCTGTTTACGGCTGATTCCAGAAGGTGGTGTAACTTAAGATATTCACAAAGCAGATTTTTTATCAGAGGCACACTTAAACCAATACGCCTAGCCAGAATGGTGAATACTACCATTTACGATGAGCCTTCCAAATTAAAGGTATACCACAAAATATATATGTATGTACATTACCTTAAAATGAGTTACACAACAAGATAAAACGAGCAATACAAATTAACAGATAAATCGACGTGTACACATGCATACATAAGTACAGTGAAATGGTCTTTAGAATTGCATATGGCATGAAACATAACAGCATATGTATTTATGTATGTACATTAGGGGTAAAACCAATTTTTGGCCCTAGCACCACGCGATGGCGAAGGTTGTGTTATTTACGAAAAAATAATTTTGGGGTCATTTCGGATAAAAAACCTCACCCACGAAAACGATTTTCTAAAATCTCCCAAAAAATAAAACATTCATTTCAAATAAAAATTTTTAAATATTTTATTAATAAAGTAAAATAGTGAACTGAAAAATTTTGTTTAATTATTAAAAGACATAAACTTCAAATTTAACGTGCGCGTTTAAATTTGGTCAAAGCCTTTGTCCAAACTTTTGCATTTTTCAAAACGCTTAAACGACTTCTTTTAAAATCCATTGTTTTTAAGTATTAAACACAAACTCGGAATATTTGAAACCCATTAATAATTTTCTTTGAATAATAAAAACAACAAATCAAAACAAACAGAAAATTAGAACTGTAAAAATGTCGATTGTTTTTGTACATATTGCAATATTTACACAAATGTTAAATGCAGGTTGATATATTGATAAAAAAACTTTTTTGCGCCTTTTAGGTAAATAAATAAAAAAAAAATCATTTAAAAACTTTACCGCGTTTGGTGGGTGTACTTTTTTGACAACTGCGAAAAAGTAATAGCATTTTTTTATATAATTTTCAATGGCCTATTCGACTATGCTAGGGCCATTTTGATATTTGCAAAAAATTGCAAAAAGTTATATCCCTAATGTACATACATATGTACATAGTCTCAATTTATGAAGTTCAAGTTCAAAGCGACTTTTTTTTATTTCAAAAGCCAAATTATGCAACTTTCAATTATCACTTTGTGTAAAAAACAAGAAAACAAAAATCTATAAAAAAATTGTTTTGTATATTTGTGCTATTTATTATTAACCTTCAAATGCATTCATTCGTTGTTTTTTTTTTTTGCTAAATTTTCTGCTGTCAAAATTGTAAATTGTTTTTTTTTTAGCGTGAGTTTATTTAAAAACGAACTAGTTGCAGCTGTTTGAAGGGAATGCAAATAGGCGAAAACCATTTATACGCAAACATATTTTTAATACATACAAGTACTCTTTTTATTTTTATATAAATAAGCAGAGATGCATATACTTATAAGTAAAATTATATACTAATATGTATGTTTGCTTGCTAAAAGGGATCCATTCGTCTATTCATTAATTATTTGTTTATTTAAGAAAATATTAAATTCATGTATGCATGCATAGATACATATTCTTGTATTTGCACTATAAGTGAATGAATATTAAGGGTATTGAAAGCAAGTTTGCATATGGTACCATTGTATATTTTAATATGACTTCCTACTCTGAACGAGAAGACCCACGAGATCTTTAAAATAAATGTATCGGAATTTGAATAATATCCATTGAAATTTGTTGTAGCAATTACAAGTAATTTTAATGGGGGAAAAAATATGTAATTATTTCAATTGAACATACTCTAGTACATTTTTAAAACACTTTATTGTGTTGTATTCGAAATAGGATTATTATACCCTTCGCCGAAGATGTAAAGGGTTCACAGTATTATTTAAAACCTCACCAACTGTTCCTGAGAATCTAATCAAAGTCTCACATATTATTTTTAAATTGATTTATTGAAAACAACACATATAATTTTTATTATACAAGTTTGAATTAATCTAATAAAAACAAGAATTTAAAGCCATTTCCTGCAAAGTAATAAAGAAGAAAAACAAATTTAGGTTTAGTTTAGTTCTACAAAGAAATTTTTAATTTTCGTTTGTTCTGCGAATTTGGTACCAATTATCTCAAAGTACAGCTATTAAGGAACAGCTTTTAAGCTTAAAACGGTTAATAGTGCCAATCCCAAATTTCTATAGCTAACAAATTGAGTATGAAAAAATCAATAATTTCGCAACTACTAAAATAGCACAAAACTACTGCAGAGCTTCGCCGCAAAAATATTGTAAAATTGATTGTGAGAAACCGATTATTGTGAAATAATTAGAAGATCTTTTTGACGTCTAAGAAACTTATTCTGACAAAAAAAAAAATTTTAAAAGAGGTATTGTAACGCGTTCGTCGATTTTATTCGCTTACTCCGATTCTGATGAGTCGTTCGCGAAAGGTTCGTACGCTATTATTATTCCTCGAATTGATTTCAGGCAACCTATTTATAATCTACGACATCTTCACACACAATGTGCGTCACTGTCTCAGACTCTTGTCCATCTTTTCCGGATTTCTTTCTTAACCAATTGCAATCAGAGGCTCTTCAGAAAGTAAACTCTCCGCCTCTTGCGAAGCTTCCTAATTCATCCCTCTAATGGAGAAAAAGATATCCATCTTCACAGAGCTCCATTTAAGCGGTTAAGATTGGTATTCAGATTTCGCATACTAGCACCCTCTTAGTCACGCTTACCTGGCGTATGCTGTTCCAGGGTGGATTAGGGATTTTTTATATGAGTATGTTAACTTCTCTCCGCTCGACTTATTTAGCCAGACCGGTACCTGGTACCTGGTTCTGGCGCTAAATAACACAGCTTTTGTTAGTGGGCATCGAAAAGCCGTCAGACTTATTCGTGTACTGTGCTGTTTGAAATAAGCAACATAAGCTAGGGTCCACAAATTTGGGGAAAATAATTTTTCTCGGTTTTTTTGGTATTTGGACTTTTACGGTGAAAAATTTATTAGAAAGCCCATAAAATATACATATGCTAAATACCAACGGGACTGGTTATCATTTGACAAAAATTTTGCAATTTCGACAATAATCAAACTTTGGGTTATGTTTCGGAGTATAGCCCTATAAAACGAAATGAAACGAATGAATTAATCGATAGATTGCAATAAAGTGGTCTTTATTGGAAAGATAATTATTTGCCAGCAGAGAAGTTAAGTAGGACAGAGGCAGAGGACATACTCCAGATTTTATTCAAAAGCCAATTTCTTTAAAAGCAGTAAATTTATCTTTGTTTCATTTAATTTTAAAGTCTAAACTGAAACTGTAAATTGCTTAATGTGTATAATGCGTAATTACTACATGAATATTAAATTTTTTTATTTTTAGAATAGCGAAGTACCCCAAATGATGGCCGCTCAAGCAGAATCACAATTGGAGCACATGTGCAAGTTGGAATTTGACGCTCCCGTTTCGCAAATACGTCTATCGGGTATCATCTGTACGATTGGACCAGTTTCTGCTAGTGTTGAAATGCTTGAGAAAATGATGGGAACCGGCATGAACATTGCACGTATGAACTTCTCTCACGGTTCTCATGAATATCATGCTGAAACTGTAAAGAATGTTCGTCAAGCCGCCAAAAATTACTCGGAAAAAATTGGTTATGAATACCCTGTTGCAATTGCTTTGGATACAAAAGGCCCAGAGATTCGTACCGGTTTAATCGCGGGTAGTGGAACTGCCGAAATCGAATTGAAAAAGAACGAAGTAATTAAATTGTCCACAAACAAGGAATACGCTGACAAGGGTAGCAAAGATATTATCTACGTCGATTATCAAAACATTGTTAAGGTGGTGAAACCTGGCAATCGCGTCTATGTTGATGATGGTTTAATTTCATTAGTTGTCAATGAAGTTTCTGGCGATACATTAACTTGCACAATTGAGAATGGCGGTTCTTTGGGATCCAGAAAGGGAGTCAATTTGCCCGGAGTTCCTGTCGATTTACCCGCTGTTTCAGAGAAAGACAAGTCTGACTTAATATTTGGTGTTGAGCAAGAAGTCGATATAATTTTTGCTTCATTTATTCGCAATGCTGCCGCTGTTACTGAAATTCGTGGAATCTTGGGAGATAAAGGCAAAAATATTAAGATAATTTCAAAGATAGAAAACCAACAAGGTATGCATAATTTGGATGAAATCATTGCCGTTGGTGACGGAATTATGGTAGCCCGTGGTGATTTGGGAATCGAAATTCCTCCAGAAAAAGTATTCTTGGCACAAAAGGCCATAATTGCCCGTTGTAATAGAGCCGGCAAACCTGTTATTTGTGCAACTCAAATGTTAGAATCTATGATCAAGAAACCACGTCCAACTCGCGCTGAAATTTCTGATGTTGCAAATGCTATTTTAGATGGAGCCGATTGTGTAATGTTGTCTGGTGAGACTGCCAAGGGCGAGTACCCATTAGAGTGCGTTCTTACCATGGCTAAGACTTGTAAAGAAGCCGAAGCTGCTATTTGGCATAAAAACCTTTTCGCAGACTTGGTGGCTGCAAACAAATTGGACACTGTAGACGCTGCTCATGCTCTTGCTATTGCAGCCGTTGAAGCTGCTAATAAATCTTTGGCTGCTGCCATTGTTGTCATTACTACTACAGGCAAATCTGCATACCTTATCAGCAAATATCGCCCAAAGTGTCCCATTATAGCTGTTACACGTTACTCTCAAACAGCCCGTCAAGCTCACTTGTACCGTGGCATAGTCCCTTTAGTATACAAAGGTAAATTGACATAATCCACATGTGAACATTTCCACATGCCAGACTTAAGTTCGTTTATGCATTCTATTTAGAAGTTATCATATCATAAATTTAATAGAGCACAGGAAAAGTTAATTTTTCTGTGCTGCTACACACTTCCTCAACATTGCTTGTGTCTTTCTACTACTTTTTATTTCCTGTGTTTCTTTGTATCAAACGGAGTGCACTCAGTAAACATAATTAAACTTCTCCCGTGTTCTATAAAACTTATCTTGCCAATTAAAAAAATTATCTTTCTTAACGGAAAGAATAAACGAACTTAAGATGTAAAGCGTGAATTACATATTCACTTTATTCTAATTTCAGTTCGATATGAATTTATGTTAAAATAATTCATATGTTTTATTTTCCTTTTTTTAATTTTGAAGCACCCAAATTATCCGACTGGGCTAAGGATGTTGATGCACGTGTACAGTTCGGAGTACAAGTAGGAAAGAACAGTGGCTTCATAAAAAAATGCGATCAAGTTGTTATTGTTACCGGATGGCAGCAAGGAGCTGGTTTTACCAACACTATGCGTATTGTGTAAGTATTTAATTTAATATTACAATTAATATATTTATTTATTCGTATTTATTTTTTCGTAGTCTTGTTGAATAAGTAAACCAGTCAGTTGATTCAACATTCACATTTTGCTTTAGCTCAGGGAGCTGGTGAAAACAAGAAGCTATTTTTCTGTTAATCTGTGTATAACACATATGCAAACGTAGTTAAACTGTAAAAGTATTTATCAGAATTGGTTAAATAACGTTATCGGCAGAATTTATATATTATACATACAAAATTATTTTTCTATATGTTTTTGTAGTCTTATATAATGTGTTAATAAACGTTGAGTTAAATTGATCAAATGAAATCGTTTTTTTGTTTTGTACTTGCATGCTTTTCTAGCAAACTTTAGTTCATGGAATAAAAGATATAAAAATCAGTTAAATTAAAACCCAATATTGCACTTTACTCCATAGGGTTGTGATGTATTGACAAGGCTTTTGCTTACCTAAGCCATGATTTTATATGTAGCATTGATTATACAATATAATTCCAATCATTTTAAAGTAAACGTGTATTTTCTTTTATTAACAATCGCAGTCAATCTGAAAGAGTAATGTTAGCAGGATTCCTTCGGGATCTATATTTATCATACATTAATCATATCTTTGAAATGTTGTTCCACTTTAAAATATACAATTGGATGATATTTTTGAGGAGAGGGGAAGCAAAGAAAAACTCTTAAGTGTACAAAGACCATGTGCATATACGCAGTGCGAAAAATGAACATAGCCCCCAAACCAAACTTGATAAAGGTGGACGGCAATTCGTTTCAAATATCTATACATATGTATGTACGTATGTGTGTGACATCTTCTGATTTATTATCACTATAAGTGGGCCTTTAAAGACGATGTGTGTACGAGGCGATCGGTTGGGTAAATATTCAGCCAACATAATACATATATTATTCTAAAAACTTTATATGCTGAACGCAAATTAATACTGTTCCACTTAAAAATACAAATGTATATTTAGGCCCTTCATTTCACATAACGTTTAACCCTAATTTTTTAAGAATCTTAAATTAAGTGTCAAAGCACTTGGTATAGTCATAACTTTTTCTATTTATAAGAACTTTGTTAATAAAGATTAACACCATAAAACGACAAATTTCATTTGGCCATTCAATAAAAATTAAATTAAACTTTATTATAGTTTTAATTAATTTTATTTTGTGCAAAACGAAAGTAATAAACAGAAATAACAGATTAAACAAAAACGAAATTAATATGTTTCTTCAAAAATAATCTAAAACAATTCAGGTGACTATATTAAGGTGTGCAAAACAAAAGCAACAATTTAATATTTCGTATATGATCTCTTGTTTTTCTTTAACTTTGGCACATCTGCAAGCAATGAAATTGCGCTCTTCTAGGAACTCTTTAACCAACCTCGATGTGGCACTTTACATACAATGTAAATCATTTATTATCGCATATCTAGAAAAATATAACAGTGAGAGGCGGCAAATAGATACAATTTTGGTGTAAGTCCGCATAGTCCGTGCTAAAAGATGACGCGATCGAACAGTGGGCGTGGCAATATAGTTGGTATAGTTTTGTGCAACTAATTTTACTACAAGTGTACTACGACATTGCAATTAATCCTCCCACAATATAACGGATATGCCTTTCAAATAAAACCACATATGTACATACATATATTAATTAAAATTTATTATTCTAGTATCTACACGACCCTGTTATATACCGTATATATGTATGTACATATGTATATATCCGTGCCTGCTGGTAAATTCTATAATTAGTACGCACTGTTTATAAAATTAAAAAAAAATATATATTTAAAATTTTTTGTATTATTTGAAAAATATGGCAAATATTTTAGCTGAAGCAAATACCTTACTGGAGCACACGTGCATATTAAACTTTCTGGAACCAGCATCACATTATCGTTTAACGGGTGTTGTAGGAACAATCTCAAAGTCTTCTCGATCAAAAGATGTTCTTAAGAAAATGATTATGTCTGGTATGACAATGATACGTTTGAATTTTTCCCACGAAACACATGAACATCATGCAGAAACTATTCGGTTGCTACGTGAAGCAGAAGTGGAGTGCTCCAAGGAATTGGGATATTTTGTACAAATGGCAATCGCTTTGGATACAAAGGGCCCTGAAATTAGAACTGGTCTTCTAGAAGCCGGACCAAATGCTCAAATCGAACTTAAAATCAACGATAGTATACGTTTATCAATAAATCGTGATTTAATGGACAAGGGAAATCGTGAATGCATCTATGTAGATTATGAAAATATAATCAATGTTGTACAGCCAGGCTATTTGGTATACATCAATGATGGATTATTGAAATTAATTGTTAAAGAAGTTGGCGTAGATTGCGTAACTTGTCAAGTTGAACGCGGCGGTATGCTGGGGTCAAGAAAGAAATTGAATCTGCCTGGTGCTTTGGTTGACCTTCCAGCTGTATCCAAGAAAGATATCAATGATATAAACTTCGCACTTGATCACAAAATAGACATTATTTTTGCTTCCGCAATGCGAACCGCATCCGCTGTTAAAGAAGTACGTTCAATATTAGGAGATCTAGGGAAAGATGTTAAAATAATAGCAAAACTCGAATGCCAGCAGAGTTTACATAATGTGGATGAAATTATTTCTGCTGCCGACGGCATTCTTTTTGCAAGCGCCGATATTGCAATTGAAATACCGAATGCCAAAGTATTCTTAGCACAAAAGGCAGTATTAGCGCGATGCAATAGAGCCGGAAAGCCTGTTATATTAGCTACACAACTTTTACAGTCAATGCGAAATTCCAAATTTCCAACAAAAGCAGAAGTATCAGAGCTAGGAAATGCTATTTTGGACGGTGCCGATTGTGTTATGCTTTCAAGTGAAACCGCAATAGGCATGTTTCCAACGGAATCGGTAGCATATATGTCTGCTATTTGTCGCGAGTCCGAACTGGCACTATGGTATAAAAATTTGTTTGACGACCTCTTGATTAGAAATCCATCTTGTTTAGATGCGGCACATTCTGTGGCAATATCAGCTATTGATGCTGCCAAAAAAACATCAGCCTCCGCCATTATAGCGTTGACGACCTCAGGAAAATCTTCACACTTATTAGCTAAATATCGACCGAGATGTCCGATATTAGCTGTGACTAGATGTGAAAGAACTTTTAGACAGGCATTTCTATATCGTGGTATTATTCCAGTAATGTACACAGGTAATAACGATTAAATATCTTAGTTTAAACATATTCTGTAATCTGTTTTTACTTTATATTTTATAGAAATTCCAAATAAAAGTTGGTTGAAAGATATAGATGCCAAAGTAAGGTTTGCCATGAACGTTGCTCATTTGAAGAAAATAATAAAGAATGGTGATACTGTTGTGATTCTATCATCTTGGAAAGAAAGTGGAGGATTTACGAACACAACGCGTTTGGTTTATGCATTCTTTGAACAGGAAGATTTAGAGTGTAAGCTTAAAACAGACCGAAAATCAACAAGAAATTTACAAGTTTAGATATTTTTGTTTAAATTACTAAAAATTTATATATGAAGAGTTTATTAGATTAAAGTTTTGAAACAATAATATGTATTAATAAAGATTAAAAATTAACCAATATGTATATGATTACAACTAAAAGTCTTTTTAACTTAATGTATCATAATGGTGAACCTTATCATTGGTTCCTGCATGATGTTGATTTATACCGACCGATTGGTTCATAATATAAGATCCTCCGCTAACATCTTGTGAAACAACTGTTGGACAAGGATTGTTAGACTGCTCATTTTCAGTGAGAGCTCGCACTTCCAACTCACATATCAATTCAGATACCCTCATCTTTGTCTCAGCGATTAGTTTAGGCGAAAAGGCCTTTACACTTGAGCTGACACTTTCAAAAAATAAGTCAACATGATTTTTTTCTCTGGGTGGTGAGAGATGTGGAGTGGAGCCACCTATAAGCTCCTTAAACGAATCCATTAGTTCAGTTTTATCTTTTTGAATTTGCATTAATCTTTTCATAGGGTCCTTCCTTTCCACAACTTCTACGCCATGCCCACTATTGCTTTCAACGGTTTTCACATTTTTACGTGGACGTCCGACATTATTTTTTGATGCTGAACGTGCAACAGTCAAATGATGATTCATTTCATCAATAGTAAATGTTTCTTGTTTGCACATATTTTCTTCATGAGCGTATTGTTCCACGGAGTTCATATCCGCCTGTTCATAACCATATTCAGTTTCCTGATCGGCTCTATATACATACAAAAAATTAATCACAAGTCTTACAATGGATTTTCAAAAAACATAAACACTTACTCATCAATAAATTCCTCCATTCCTGTTTCAGAATCCTCCTGGGAACCAACAGATGAGCCAACCTTTTTGCGCTGCTGATAATACTTACTACGCTCCTGACGTATACTTAAGTTTTGACGTGCCGCACCCTCCCCTTTGTTTACTAAAATCTCTAGGTTACGTCCATGTTTGCTTGTCCTTTCATGTCTCTGTAGATGACATCTGTTACAGTCCAGTCGACATTGACAAGCCCTACAGAATGGTTTATTTGGATCGTCTTCACACCGAGTCAGCCAAGGCGAAAATATACTCAACCATTTTTCGCAAAACTTTTGCGAGTACTTCACCTTACTAGACGATGTACTGTGAGAATCTTTAACGGTTCCTGGTTCAGTTTTTAATTTTGTTACTTTCCTACGCAAATAGAATTTATGCCAAAAAAGTATGTTTTATTTTTCAACAAATTGTATAAAAGTAGTAGGATAACAAAAGAATACAATGCTGTTGATTTTCTTCCGATTTTAATGCACTGGAAAAGTTTGTCGCGCCATTTTTATACTCGTCTAAACTTACCATTCGGGATCTTGGGGGTCATCGTGAAAACTCATCTTTTTAACTTAAAAACAAAAACGTAAAAATACCGTTCACTAATGTTATTATTTAAACAAATTTATTTTGGAGTTGACTATATATTTGCAAATAGTATTAAAGTATTCGTAAGGGTAGTTATCGACTAAACGAAGCCAACGCTGTCAACTCGAAATTGCATGCTGCCAGATCTTAAAATAAATAGGTACAAGTATGATTGATATAAATGGCGATTTTTAATGTAAATATAATAATTTTTTCTGTTTTGCGACAAGTCTAATTTCAAACCAGATGCCGAGAAATAAGGCGATCTTTTGTTACAATATTTACTTCTTTTATGTCAAATTATATTATTGCAAATGTTTATTATGCAATTGTTTAACTAACTCTAAATCAGCAGGTGAGCATGAATTTCAATAGTTACGGTTATGTTACATTGTTAAGAAATATTTCAAAGATGAAATTTCAGTAAATCGAGTTTTTTGGCCTAAAGTATGCAACTACAACGATGTAGCGGGTACATTTCAGGTATAGCTTCAGGCTTCTTTTTTAATATGTAAAGTCCTCCAACTAGCAACGCTATATAGGATTTATGCAATTTTAAATTATACCAAAATCCGTTTACGTAATAAAATACAGTATGGGCTTTCAGATACTATGCTTCGTTACGTTAAAATATGATGATAAATGTACATATATATGTGATTCCAATTCTATGTATGTATGTATATAATATCCCGAACAGTATGAAAAAAACCTTGAGCCTGTATGTGCTCATAAGGTTTTAAAAGAGCAAAAATTTAATGTTTATAAATGTATTATTTAGCATATGGTTATCTTTAGGATATACATTTTGTAAATGAAAACTAAAAATCTCCTAGGCTGCGTTTCTGAGGTTTCTAAATTATACCCACATATTTATGGCGCGGAACAAATTAAGAAAAAGTAAGTACTGGTGATTAGACATAGGAAAGTCACTACAGGCGTTCCAATTCCGTATGGTGTAAAAGATATTTTTTGCCTTTGCAATTGAACAAGAATCAAATTGGTTTACGGCCTGGAAGTCGCTGTCTTATAGAGCCCTTTCTAAGCTCTACAGTTTTGTCCAGAACCGCCGCCTAAACATTTTTCAATTTTTTGTCGTTCCACAACGTGGTATGTAAGTCCGGTGGATTGATATCCACCCTTACGATTTCTGTTACTTATTTGACTGAGTCACCTCTGTGGTTGTAGGAACGCTCAGACTCTCTGCTCTTGTTTAGTCATCGGATCGAGAGAATTGTATTATTACTCCTGCACGAAGTAGCAGATTTTTTTAAATAAATTGGTGATCACACAAATGTTTGCAAATAAACAATTTGAACTCAAACAAATGCAAAATAAATAAATGTTGGTAATTAAAATTCAAAATAAAATAATGAATATATTACAAATATAAAAAATAACAATTATTCAGTTTTCAAATACATTGGTATTATTTTTTTTGCACTAAGGCGTATTAAAAAAGTGAAGGCTTTTTTCGTTTGAAAATTTGGTTTTTTGTTTCCGTACTTTTTACATTCTTTTGTCTTTTTCAGTTTACCGAACTCTACCCAAAAGGTAAAAAAACACACCTATTATTGTTGAAATTAATAATTCTATTTATGTCAAATTATTTCGTGAATAAATATATGTAATTCTGTAAATTAGATTCACTTTTATACAAACACATTTGTACGAATCAAAATATAAATGAAATTGGAAGTTACCTTTTGTAAAGAAGCTACATACATATCGCACTTGTCCACTAAGAGTGTATTAACTCAAACACTAAGATTTTTCAATAGTGGAAACATTTTTTTTTTAGTTTTACGTTGAGGTATATGGAAAATGTATATACATATGTAATTAAAACAAAATGATTAGCAAAACTAAATGACTGACATAAAGTGCCGTTTTTCTCAAATAATAAATTGTTAACATACGGTTAGCAGTTTGTTAGGTTGTGTTGTGAAATGCTAACTTTTTGTTACATTTACAGCCACATGTAAATGCTGATCATTCCAATAAAGTGAAAATAAAATATGTTGATAAGCCATTGTTGCACAAGTGCGATATGTACGAGTATGTATATACTACATTGTTATATATGATCTAAAAACAAGAAATATTCTTAGTCGTATATTTATTTCGAAGTATTGATTCATGTTATTTCGGTTCAAAGAAACAAGCTACTCGTGCATTTTTGGTTGATATGCATAAACATAATGGGTAACCCCCTCAACGCTATGTTGCTCGCTATGAGTAGAGGGATCAACCGTAACAACACTGGATACTTGTGTGGGTATGCTGACAACAGACTGATGTGCCTTATCTTGGGCTTCTTTTTCACAAATAGCTCGAAGTTCAAATTCAGCAATTACTTGTGATACTTTACTTTTAACTTCAGCCGCTAATTTGGGTGGTAGGGTTTTGACAGTTGCGCTAATTGAGTCAAAAAATAAATCAAAACTGTCTTTTTTGGGAGACGGAGGCATTGAATAATAAAAATCTCTTGCATCATATTCCATACTTCTAAAATGCGTGTGTGCGTTTTGTGGAGATCTTTCAAAAGTCCCGTCTGGAGACGAAGGCATTTGTCGTGGCTCACTCTTTACCATTGCACGTTTCTTTGGAGGTGATCTATTATTGTATTTTATTTTACTCAAAACAGGGCTATTTACAGATGGGGGTCTTGTTGGCTCCACCTTTATAGTAGCATAGTCCTCCTCCAGCTCATCCAACATTTCCTCAACTTCGCTAAAATTCGAAAAGAAATTAATCAACATCAATAAAATCATAAAGCAATAACCTACTAGTCCTGATTAGAGTCATTGTCCAAATATCCTGATGTATGTGCCTCAATTAAATCCGCTTCTGGTTCATTAACAGTAAAGACATTTTCAAAGCCTTGTAGACGCATATGCTTAAACGACCGTTGGTGTCTTTCCAAATGACTCTTTTTACAAACCAGTTCTCTTTTGCAAATATTGCAATAACCGATTGATTCATCTGCACGGTTTGGTCTTAACCAAGGAAATTCAAGTTGCCATCTTGGGCAAAATTTTTGCCTGGGTTGGCGTAGTTCGCCTAACGTTTTATGTATTCTTTTTTTCGGCTTAAATTCATCGCTGTTGTTTCCGCTGTCGGTTGCTGGGTTTGTACTAAAAGGGAAAAGCTATGTCTGATGACGTCTATTAAGAAATTTTGCTATCACCACACCAACCTAATATTTTGATCAAGCTCTTCGATCAACTCGTTATCATCATATGTTAATTCCTGATCCTCATCGGTCATAGTGAAAAAGTGTATTGTAACAAATAAATTTGCCCTGTGATTTGAATAACTTTTGAGGGAAAAGGCGAAAAATTAGGCCTCTGCGATTTTTCCTTCGCGTACATAAACGCAACACATTTGGTTGCCAGAAACAAAAAAGCACAAAAAAGTACTGTCAACACGAAAGATTATTTTGTTGGTATTATTCATTTCAGCGTTTTGAAACAACATACTCTCTAGTCATAGCATATCTATTAAATATTTTCTCCAACTCCTCTCTTTTTTGCTTATAATTTGATTGCCTTTAAAAGTGAGAATGCTAAAACAAAGGAATTTATTTGATTACATTTCTATTTATGTCAAAGGTGTTCATCGATACATTATAAATGCAGCTACAAAACATATTTTAAAGTATATGCGGAAAAATATATCTGGCCACTTTCTGACATGAATTCATAATAGGAATAACAAAGGTAGTGGTAGTTCGACACCAACGACCCACAGTACGAAAAAACAGCCATTTTGTTTTAAGAGTTTTATTTGATTTTCGCACGGGCAATACTTAACAGGTATACACTTTAGCACAGCTGATCAGCTTCTGTGTTCATCTTAACACTCAAACTACATATGAAAACATAACCAAAATATATTTAACGTGCAATTTTTGAACAGTTATGGAACAAAAATTTGTTTTTTTAATAAAGGTGAGTTGGTTTTGTTGAATAAGTCGTAAATATAATTCTTATTTTTGTGCATGCTGCATGTAATTCAACTATATTAAAAATTTTTCGTTGGCACAAAATTTACATTAATCGACATCAGCTGGTGAACTAATGTTATCTTGTGGAAAGTGCCTTGAGCTGATAAGTACTTTCAATAGAAGAGAACTATCTAAGTACTTTTAGTACTATTAAAAATTTATTTTCGTCGACATTTTCTAAAATATAAACAAAACCTAAGTTATTATTGTCGAAATAATGAGTCGTAATGAAAATCCCATTGAATCAGATTGGTAAGTCCAAATGAAGTTCATATGGCAATGTGTATTGCAGCATAATGAAGCCCAAGTGAAAAAGTTTGTTAATACTGTGTTCACGGGTACATATATGCATACATACATTTCTATCCATGCATGTACATACATACATACATATGTACGTACATCCAAGGAATAAACCAACATTGGATTGCATCTTCTGAACATGTACTTATTTATTTTCTAGGAATATAACACCTTTAAAGAAGGAGAATGATAGTGATACAGATAAAAAGAAATCAATTGTTAGACCAAAGGAAAATCGTAACTTTTGTGAAAGATGGCTAAGCTTGTTTTCACCGTGGTTAACACGGTGTGAAGATGATTCAAATAGGCCTTTTTGTAGAGCTTGCCAACGTCCATTAGACAATAACAGATTTAGGTTGCAGAGACACGAGAGAACTGCAAAACATTCAAGAAATCAGGAAATTTTGCTAAACGAGGGCGAGGATGCTGTCCGTTTACTTCTTTCAAGAAGCCGACAAAGAAAACGATGTAAAGTACATTTGTAATTATAGTTGCATATTAATCGAAGGAGACTTTTATAATTTTAGATATAAGAAAGGAGACACCTATGAAATCATTTACACTGAATATTGAGCGAACCAATTTCGATGTCGAAACATCCTTTAAGAAGTTTAAAAAGGCTCCAAAGGTAATTGGTACACCTATTGATAAAAATCAAGGCAAGTCCTTAGTATATGCAAAACGGGAATCTCAAGACGTTGATGACTATTATTATTCTCCACCAAAATATTCACGACCTCCGCAACCAAAAAAGGATAGCGTTGATATGTTTTTTGAAGCAATAAGTGCTACTGTTAAAAATTTACCACCAAAATTAGCGGCAGAAGTAAAAAGTCGAGTTTCACAAGTTATCGCTGAATTTGAACTTCGTGCAATTTGCGAAAAAGAAGCTAAAGACAAAGCCCAACAGTCCGTAATAGCATTACCCACGCAAGTGGCAAACATTGTTACGATAGATCCCGTTATTACTACAGAAAATAATGACGGAAGTATAGGAAATCAACAAACAGTTGAATGCGCACCTACAGTGACTCAGTATGTGTATTCCTATCAACAAAAAAAGGAAATGAATTAATATTCTCATACAATACATATTTTTAAGGAAGCTAAGTATTTGAGTTATTAATTAAATTTTTAATAAATAATAAAAAGACATTGCAAATAATAACATTGAATTCATTGTTAAAATATTGCCTAACGCTAGGTAGCAAGCGTTTTTTTTTTTTTTTTGTGGTAAAAATGTCACAACACCCTCAGAAACTCATTTTCCGAGTTAGAGATCGACAAGATTTATTGTATGTATGTTTGTACATACCAAAGCTTAAAAAACCCGACGAAACACCTAAAGCAAACTTCCGAGGAGAGAAGTTCGGTTTCGATATTTCCATAAAAAATCTAAGATGTGTTGCAGGAATTTTAACAATAGAATTAATCTTCGTAGTGACAGGATGGTTATTATAACATGTATATTTTTTTCATTAACTGTCAGGTTCGGTGGTCAGTATTTTAACCACCTGCTATCTATTTTTTAAACATGTTTACGCTATCTGTTTATTGGCTTGAGTGTCATATATATATATATATATATATATATGAATGTATAATAATAAATAATATTTGTAGTTCGACAAAAAAACAATAAGAATTTATTTAAAATATTCAATAAAAAAGGTTTATAGCTAAATTGTGGGTTTTTAACCGATTGGGTTTGAAAATTCAAAAACACAGAAAATTTGCAAAGTGAATGAAATATTTATTTAGGACGATAAATGAATGCCTGTCATTCACTTTTTAAATGTTGTTTCATGTGAATGCATCGGTTCGCATTTCGGCCGATATCGCACCAACGGCAGCTGTAATGTTGTTTCCCAAGGCTGGATTGTTCCTGTACACGAGAGACTTCACGTCTCTCATCACATAAACAATAGTCTAGTGGTTCAAATCGGAATATCATGGCTACAAAATAGGAGATTAATTGTTCATCAAACTCGCCTCTTAATAAGTTCATGCTATCGCGTGCCATGTGTTGACACCACATATTAACAAATTCCAATTCTTCCATTTTAGGCACGGTACGTGGCTCTATTGACTGCAGCGTTACGACTTTCATCGTTTTTGAAGTAGTGTCCAATGGTGCCTCTTTCAGGGTTCATTGGCGAACAGTCTCTGACTACTCTTTCTAACATATTCGAGAATTCTGTTTGTTAACGTGTCCAATGAACTTCGTTGCTAAGGATAAATTTTCGATAGAACCTTCCTTAGGCCCATTCACCTGGCTTCAGTTATTGCAAGAGTATATTTTGTATGGTTTCATACCGGTTGGTGGATTAATGGGCAATAAAGTGAAACTGGTGCGAAGTTTGGTCAGCTTGAAGAGCTTGTTCGGTAAGTTGATTACGACGACGATAACATGGACGTAATTTACAAAACATACTTCGCACACAGCATGATTTTTTTTAAAATTCAGTGATTTGCAAGCGTTGTTTTTTTGTTTTTATATTCACAGATCACTAATTATGTCTGTGGTTCTATTCATTGTGAAATAGCAGCCCTTACATGCCGTCTTGACTAGCCATAGATTTGTTCTGCTACCGTACATATTCCTCCTCGAGCAGGGATTTGTCTCGTGAAGGGTGTCGCTGTTGACGGTCTGGTCGTATTCAAAGTTGTTCGCACAACGGTGTTCTGCCATCACGCGTACAAAATACACACATGCAAAATAAAAAATGTGTGTGTGTGCGCTGGTCTGCTAACATCCGTACAAAAACTATGCTGAGAGCATCGAAGCAGATGAGAAAAAAATTATGCTCAGACTGAACAAGAACATCTGAACGTATTCTCCACACGAAAGACCACGTACACAATTACTCCCGTTATTCTGCAGGCGCTCTCAATATGCCAAAAATTTGCTCGCCCGTGTGGAGAATACGTGTAATGCTATGTTGTTGCCCATGAATCTACCTGTTCCCAATTTACCTAAAACACCTAGAGGATGTTTTACATTGCCTCACAAGTCTTACAACATGTAATATTTCAAGTAAATTAAAGATATCGCCACAGATATAATAACGTCTGTGATATCACCTAAATAAAATACAGACACAAAGTAACAAAGATATAATCTGTGAAATAAGATATGTAATGAACGAAGGCATGGAAATCGAGGTACAATGTTATATCTGTGGTATAATGGTACTCTTTTTGGTACGTTTTCCATCTTGTTCTACCGCAGCATACTTAGTACAATTAAAATTCGAATTTTGCACCATGAAAGTTTTAGATTTGATTTTTTTAATTCGCTTTTAAACTTTTATTCGTATCTACACAATGAAATTATAACTTTAACATTGTATTTCTTTTCCTACATTTCTAAAACAAAAACTTAATCAAAGACTATAAATATGTATATTTATAGTCTTTGACTTAATCGTCTTAAGCAAAGGTTGAATAAAAAATATGGAGCAAAAAAAAAAATAAAAACTTCAACGACGCATTATACAACACAACGTAATTTCCGAGGACATGAACGTTTGTACGACATCAATTTTCTTCTCTCCCTTGTTACCTATAAACTCAGACTTCCTGAAAGACAACGTACATAAGGTGAACTTAGACATGTTCTCATTCATTTCTCATCTGCTTTTTAATTTAAAACTACATTTATTATTTACATTTTGTTTCTTTCTTTTCATTTGTGATTTATTAAACATATATTTTTAGTTTCTATTTTTAATAAATCTAAAAAATGGTATTGTCATGGTATGGTCCAAAATTACATTTTGTTTTAAAAGGCGGCACAAGGGTCGTAAAGCCATTTTCCATCCCTGAATGAACAATGATATTGAGAGAAAATACGAATTAAAATGAATGTGATGAGCCTCTTCGTTATATTTTGACATTTTGGATAACTTTTTATATTACAAATTTATTTGTATAGATGGATTTCGGCTATTTTATAATTATCAAACGTTTCCTATTTGGTACATTTTTAAAACATCTGTTTTCTCTTTACTATGTCTTGCTCAATAATAATGGGGAAAGCACAAACAAAATCAGTCATAGTATCATAGATATAATGTCCGTGGTTACGTCTGTGCTAATATTACACACTTCCCATTAATATGTTTTTCCATCCAACAAATCACACAGGAAATTGACCATTTGCCATTAATCGGTTCTTCCATCGAACAAATCCTTGTTCGCACAGGAACTTGGCACACAGAAGACCACGAAGAAATTTTTGTTTGGTATTCTGCAGGCGTGCTGTCCATGTGCGAACAAATTTCTAAGTATTCAAGACGGTATGTTTAGTAGAAACACACTATTATAGAGACGAAGGAACATCAATTAGCACATGCTATAATGTTCCCTCGTCTGTAGTCGGTATAATAGTACGTTTGCACTTAACATACCGTCTTGACTACCCAGAAATCTGTTCGCACGTGGACAGAATAGCTAAAAAATGTGTACATGGTCTAAAGATGTTTTGTTGTTGAATTTCCGGTTACTTTTCTAGTTCCGAAAATATTAAATTTTTTTTCGATATTTACTGTTTCTAAATACAATGTTAGTTCGTCTGCACCGATGTGTATTGTTTTTGATAGGTTAAGTTGTTGAAGGCAGTCGTGCTGCTTGTGTGTGGAGAACATATCAATGGTCAATGTTTTCTCGTCTGTAGTTAGAATTAGCCAACCGTAGCTTTTTTCTTTAAGAGAAAAAACGCCATAACTTTTCGTTAAAATTTGCATAATCTGGTTACGCTACGAAATACATATATGTCAACATTAAAGTGCGGCATTTTTCTCTCAAACGATAAAGAGATTCTGGATTTTGTTTAATAGATTTTTTATAAATGAAGAAATATTTCAGGACTTAAATGTGTTAACAATTTTACCTAGTACTGCAAGAACGAATTTTTAATAAATTATCATATAATGTAAGCAATCATTTAAAAAGTAAGTAAAGGGAACATACCTAACTAAATAATTGCTTTGTTAAAGGGAAACGAACAATCCAACAGTCCCAGTCATCAATGTCAGCCATTCTGACTGTTCAGATTTAAATAAAAGTGATTCGGCTGAAACAAACGTAGATGTGCACGATCCTCCTGAAGGCAGTGACCCTACAAGCCCGGTGAATGAACGAGAAAACGAAAACAATCAAAAAGATGATCAGGAATCTGTTATTATTGAGGATGACGAAAACAAAACAATAGAAATTAATGCAGATTCTGATGAGGAATTAGAGTTGAACTCGGACCTGACAAAGGAAGATTTGTCTAATGCGACTAGCAAGCCTTTTACCAAAGCTACAGAGTTTGTAATAGTTAACGCAGGAAATATGACTGTTGTGGAAGTTGAAGATGAACCAGATGCAACAAATAGGTATGCGATTGAAGATATACACATAAAAGATGAATTAGCTGAATCTATTACGGCTGACCTTAACACAAACGATGTATTAGAAAACGATCCTATGGATTTATTGGAATTGAACACCCGTAGTGATTGCGCAAGTAGCGCTAGATCTAACGCTGATACCGACGATTATGGTGATGATGTGAGTTCAATTGGATCATCTTCCGTTCAGACGGGCTCAACGTCATCAATAAGTACTCTGGATTGGATCAAGGACTACCCCTGGTTGCTCTACGAAGAAGGAGATGATCCATTGGGATATTGTTTGTATTGCGATTCTAAAATTAATACTAAATCTCAACGATCCGTGAAACAGCATGGTTCATCACTATATCATAAGGAACGTTGTGAAAATTATTTAGCTTTTCGTGAGGAGGAAGAAAAGAATGGACTAAGGTAAGTTTGTACGTCAGTCTTTGGGAATAGTTTCAAATGTGTAATTGTTTAAAATCTCAGAAAGCACTGTATTGCGCGATACTTCGTAGTCGTTAAAACTTTTCTGACATAATGTAGCGGGTGACATTTGTATAGAGTCATGTTCTGCAAATCACTCGAATATAAGTGTACGTTTTGCGGCGTTTTAATTGTTCGAAAAGTCGAGAAACCACTATTTTTAAATGTGTTTTGTTTATTTGTTGATTTAGTTTGTTGCTTAAAATATTAAGAAATATCAAGTAATTATTATGCTGAAGCTAGTTTATTGGCAGTAATTGTTTAAAAAAAAGTGCATTTAAAATAAAACTTCACAAAAGACAAAGAATATTTTATTATTTATTATGACTTAATTACTCATCACTATTATTAAACTTTTTTATAAATTGATTATATCTTATAGTACGTATTCATTATGCTTAAAACGAGTTGATTTCAGCAACACGTTTCGAAGTGTTTCTACTACATCGCATTTCTACTTACGTGATTTGCGTCAAAACGCTAGATTTGCTCAAATCAAGTGAATTGATTCTCGATTTCTCATAAGTATTTCATATGAGCAAATCAGTTTAACCGACTTGATTTGTTCCAAAATACGTCGAATATTACGTGTACAACACTGAGTTGCTTGTATGATTACAAATGCAACTCTTGGTCATCCATTAATAGTAAATGATAAATTTGAATAATGTTATATATTCCTTTGGTATACATATGTACATATGTATAGAAATAATTGCGTTAATTTTGTTTTCAGAGAAAGAAAAGAAAAATTATAATTAGAAAACAAAACAACTTATCTTAAAAAATGTTTAAATTGTAGCATTTGAAACGTAATTACTCAATTTAGTGATCATTTTATTATTATACACAACATAATTTATGACAACCTAAAAAAACATTTTACAGTCTTATACAGTTTTCATTAAACACATATTAAGTTTTTGTTGAAAACAAAATGTTATTTATTTTGATATTGAAAGAAAATAAAACAACAACAAATCAACTAATTTTGAGCATAATAGAAATGTACTACGTTTTAATTGTTTTTTTTCCGAACTGCAAATATTATTAATTGTTAAGTAATTTTAATTTTAATATTTGCAGTTCGGAAAAAAACAATAAAAACTTACTAATCGCTGGGCACGGCGAGAAATTTATATACATAATAATATATAGATGTTTCCTTCATCATAATCAATTGGATACTAAAATAGATCCAGGATGAAACTAAAATACATACAATGCTTTCATTGCCAACCAATGGTTGGCTAAAAGCAAAATTGCATATGGTAACCTAGAATTCAATAACAGAAAAAGTTAGAGTGTTGTAAAACTTCATTCTCAACCAAGAAAAAAGACTATAATATGAAAAATTCAAAAATTGAGAAATAGCTTGTACTCGTATTAAATGTTGGTATAAATAGAAGTTGTTTAGACACACAATTTGTAGATAAGACACAAAGAATGTTGATAACGTGTGTAGCGGCATAGAAAATGCATTTCATTCAGCTAGATGTCTAATAAAATTAAAACTTTTACTGTTTTCAAAAAGGTTGTTCATATTAAATAAATAATTCTCTTTCTGAATAGAAAGAAAAAACGATCTCATGCCTAAAATTAAAATTACTTAACAATTAGAAATGTACTACGTTTATTTGTGTTCGAATTTTTGTTCAAAATCAAGTACACAAAATTTGGCTTTCAACAAAAACTTAATATTTCTTGAATTTTTTTTTTGTTGAAAACTGTAAGATGCTATTCAGATTGTATAAAATAATAATATGATACAATATACATACAATTTTTTTTAACGATGGAGTATTGTTTATCTAATTATACTTCTTTTCTTATTCTTCGAAAACGAAACAAATTTTTCAAATTTATTATTCACTATATACCATAGTTGCATTTTTAATCACACAAGCAACACATTGTTCTAGAGATAAAATTCGTCAAGGTTTGGAGCAAATCAAGTTTCAAATCAAGTGTTTTGGCCCAAATCACTTTGGCACCATCAGAAATGTCTTTAAAAAAACCAGCTGACTGATAAAGAGAAAAATTAAGTCACGAATACTGCCAAACAAAGCAAAACAATTTTTACAAAATAAGCAGTATCCTTAGATATGTAATATTTATGTTTCAATGTGCATTAGGAAATTTTGATTTCTGGCAGGGGTTGTATTAAAAGAGTAGCAAACTTATTTAATATTAATATCTGTATATTATTAGAGCTCTGCACAATTACATATGTGTACATGAAGTACACGTGTAGCATCAAATCATGAACATTTACATACCGTCTTTACTAGAAATTTGATCGCACATGGTTGAACTTCGACAGAATGACGAGAAGAATTTTGTTCGTTGGCTTCTGTGTGGAGAATACGTGTTGATGTTCCTGTTCAGTTTGAGCATAATGGTTTTGGTTGTATTGAGATTGTTTCTTTGTTCTAATTACGGGTTTTTACTGCCGTTCTCGTACATGTATATTTTTTATTTTGCTAGTGTGTATATTGTTTGTGTGATGTCAGAACAGCGTTGTGCGAACAATTATCAGACAACTTTGTTAGAACACCAATGCCATCAACAGCGACGGTCCTTACGAGCCAAATTCCTGTGCGAACTGCAATTTGTACGATGGCAGAAATAATTTATGGCTAGTCAGGACGGCATGTTACCTGAAAGTATTACAGTAAAAAAATACTTATTTTTGAGAACAAAAACTACGCGTGCATGTTCTTGCATTTGTGTTTCGGTACATGGAACAAAACGTTCCATGTTCAGTTTGACAAAGAGATCAATTGGTTTACTGAATTCAATTTGATCTTATCGGTTTTGGCTTATAACGTGACATGGACACCTAAGTAGTAAGTTGGTTTAAATTTACAAAATAATTAATAATATAAAAATATTGGTTTGTGAAGGATTTGTTAAGCGTATTTTGTATACGAATCAATTTGAAAATGACTATAAATCGAAGACATTTTTGGAAATGATGTCATTAACAAAAACGAATATTTTTTTACACTGCAAAACCAAATAGCAAAAAAATCACCCAATATGTTCCTATTTTTGTATGATCATTCTCTTCAAAACACTTGTCTGCTGCTACGTTCATGTTGGTATTTGACAAACAACCATTCAGATCTCTTCACTGCCTGTGGTCTAAGAAGAGAAAAATTATGTTCTGTATTTGAAAAGTAAAACAAGTTCAAATGTACAACAAAAATGTACTCGATGCAGACCTCTATTATGAATATTAAGAAAAGATCAAAGAAAAGAGCGGTAGTCATTTAGCTGACCAGCTTAAAATCACGTGATTTCAATATATTTTGTGCGCGGACCACTTTTTCCGTGGTTTGAAATCACTTTGACAAAAAGTAATTTTTAGAACAGGCCAGATAGTTATTTTGCCAAATATTTGCGATTGGAAACGGAATTCAAATCCAATTTATATTTGAAATGCATTAATAAAAATGTAACAAAAATACAAAAATCTAAAAAATACTTTTATTTTTATCCGAAGTTAAACAACTGTTTATCAGGGTTTTATTTTTTGGACTCCAAATAGGAGTTGGATTTGAATTCCGTTTCCAATCCAATTCGTGTTGGATTTCATGAACAGGCTTAAAATCGACAATTCTTAAGAATGAATAGTTAAAAATGAAGGTTTTGCGGGTTTACATTTTTGTATGTAATTTTTAGAAAGAAAACATTTTTTCATTTTGCATAAAAACTATACTAATTTTTGAATAACTAAGAAACGGTTGATTAAATAAAAAATCATATTCAGGAGGCTTGAAAATAATTTTATGTTGCATCTTTTGATATTTTGCGTACTGTTCTCGAGCGTACTGTTCTCGAGTTCTCGAGAATCGGGCGTACTGTTCTCGAGTTAGGGTAAATTATACTGATGTACCTAGTGAAAGGATTAAGTATGGACCGAGTAAAATTTTGGCATTATCAAAATAATAAATGATGAAAATATCCGCTTGCAAGCAATAACAAATCTCCATTTGATTTTTTAAAGCTGCGTTCTAATTGGAAATGTTTTGAACCTTTTTTTTAGATAAAATCGGTGTTATCGATATTCTAACAAGGAGATTTTATCTAACACTCTCTAGTTTGAAATGTCATTTTATATAAATGTAGAAGCTAGGGTGAGATCTAGTATCTCCCTCTTTATTGAATTTACAAAAGTGCGCTTGGTGGCTCATTACCACTGCAAGAGTAGTAATAACATCCTCATACTGCGAGCTGCAAGAGCTTGATGCCTCCTCTGTTTCGCCAGGAAGATAGATGAAGGCCAGGACAACCGTTCCCTGTCCACGGGCACTCGACACTTTTCGTCTTGGGAGAATTTAATATGATGGCTGATCATTATTGCCGGCCAAGTCAATCAACATTGCTGCCATAGATCAACTTACACTTTCTTGTCTGCAGACGATTTATTATTACTCATAGTCCAAATATTGGAGCAATGATGAGAATTTTTCGCGGTTCTATGCATTATTTACTGATTTTAGTATGTGATTCCAACGACAGAAAGAGAAAACCTTAAGTTTTTAAACTAAATAGAAGAAGAAAACCTCTTCATTAACATTAAAATTTGTAAGACCATCCACAACCTCTCATGGATGGCATATCGCTTCTGTAGATTGAATAACCAGGTTAACAAACACACCGTCTAAAATAAATGTCCAGAAAGGCCTATAATAATAGCTGTTATTAAAAAAAACATACTATGAAGCCGCTAAATTTAGCAAACTCTGATCGAGGGTTGATGATGCGCCAATTTAATTAGAAAATATTAATGCGACTGTATGGTCTCCGTTTGTTTAGAGCGTTGTTAGTACGGGGTTTCGCTAAGGTCCGACGCTATGCTAGATCGTTAATAATTAAAGTTATATTAGGATACGAAGAAAAACCGGCAGAATGTTTTGCACTGATATTAAAATTTAGTCAACTTAGGTTACGCTGAATATTTGAGACTCTCAGCAAAGTGAAAGTTTTTAATTACATGTTTAAATTTGCAATTTTTTGATCTTTGTAGATGTCTTTTTGTCTTATGTTTCTCTTGTGTTTAAACATTTTTTTATTTGTTTTTTTTTTAGCATGAAATTAGTTGATATTAAGGAAGAATTTGGTACGGATAGTCGTGTTGAAGCCCTTAAACTGAAACGCAAGTCCCAAAGTGGAGCTCTAAATAATTTTAACTGGCGTCGATGGTTAGAAGACTATCCTTGGTTGAAGCGTGACTCTGCCGAGGGTACAATTGGTTTATGTAAATATTGCCTCATACATGTAAATATTGAGTTTTCGTATATGAGAGATCGTCATCAAGAGGCCGTCAAACACAGAGAGGCTGAAAAGCATTTCGAAGAATTTAATGAATCCAGGGAGCAACGCAAATTGTCTAGCGTTAATGAAGAAAAGGATAAAGACTCAACTAGTGATAATAATCAGCCAAAGAAGTATGTTGTTTTTTAATAAATATTTTCAGATCTATAACGATTAGTTTCATTGTCAGTGGTCACAAATGGTTAGAACTTGTAGAAAAAGAACCATTAATGGCTCGATGTAAGATATGCGGATCAAAAGTGTTTAAAAATAACTTTTTAAGACACTTACGTACTAACCTTCACGAACAGAATGAGAAAATTTATTTACAATCTCAAAAAAATACTAATCAACCAGAATTAGAAGATGAGCCCGCAAAAAATCATCAGAACTGGAAGCTGTATACAAAACACCATCCGTGGTTGGTGTCTGATCCTTCAGATTCAACGTTTGCTTATTGCAAATATTGTGAAAAACGCATCATATATGGCGCGTCTGCTGCAAAAAGGGCAACGCATGAAAATAGCTCACAGCATAAATACAACGAGGTTGAATTCAAGCAGCGTTCACGTAAGCCCAACACTGGTAAAAAACACGAGGAAAATGGCTCAGAAGATAATAATGTTAAAAACAATAATGAAGAGGATCAAGACGATACTGAAGACAACGAGGAAGATAATGAAGGAGATGATGATGAAGAAGATACTGAAGGAGATGATAATGAAGAAGAAGCCGAAAGTGAAGATAATAAAGATGAGGTAGAAGACGACGATGAGGAAGATGAGGAAGGCGAAGAAGGGGAGGAGATGAATAACGAAGATGAGGAAAGTCAGCAAGGAAAAGAAAGTGACGACGATAACGAATCCAAGTACGATTTTTTGTTATTCCTTATAAAACACTACTAATCAAAATAAATTTCATTATATTTTAGGAAACGTGTTTATAAATTAACTGATGAATGGATAAGTCAGTATTCGTGGTGTAAAAGATACGGAAAAGATCCGACAAATTTCATTTATTGCATTTATTGTAAAATACCTTTAAGTGTATCTTACTCAAGATCAAAACATCAATCTACATCTTTTCATATTTCAGCGGAGAAGGAGTTTTTAGATCGAAAAAATAAAAAGTAAAAACATTGACTTTAAAAATTTAAAGTTGATTTGCACTTTTTTTTTTACTTATAATTACATTATTTTCAGGCAAAAGACGCAGGAAAGAGTACAGAGCAATGAAACTCTGTATGAATGGGCTATACCATTGAAAAACAATCCCAGTAGTTATTCCTGCCGCTATTGCCGAGTACGCATATCCAAAAATTACAGCAAAAAGCAGCATGAAGCAAGTAAAATTCATCAGATCAATGAAAGCATCTATAAAAACAATCGGTATTTAATATTTGTATTTAATTCCATTATATAAGTTTTTAGGGAAATAAGAAATTTGTTAGACTTCATTAATTTTATTGTTTTTTTTTTGCTATGGTGAGCAATTACGACTTCGATGTTGTAGGCAAACAGGATAGAGAAACTTGCGTGGTAGGAAAAAATGCACTATTTAAGATTTTTAGTATTGTTGTTTTAATATTTAATATGCAATATTTTATTTTTTTGTAGGTAACTTTTTTTATATAAAAATGTAATATTATTATACAACTTTATTTTTTGTTTTTGAAATGTATTGCCATCATCAGGCATATTTTAACAGCCATACCTAAATAAGAGCGTTACGTTAGCAGCAGGGCACGTAGCCATAGTACATTTGATGTAAAATTTATGTCTCTGAGAGCTTTGTAGCTACGTAGCCTGCTGCTAACGCAACGCTCAACGCTCTTATTTAGGTATGGCTGTAACACGCAAGTATCAAATAGCATTTTGCTTATGATTTGCCATATCTTAAAGTTGCATTAAAAAAATAAAAAAACGAAAACAATCGACGGACAAACTCACCAAAACCAAAGAAAATATATTTAATTTATTCATCATTTTATCGTTTGTTTAAAGTTTGGTTTAGTCTAAATACATCACTTCACTTCAATATATTGTTGCGATTTGAACTCGCTAAGCGTCTTCCGATTGCAATTCATCTTTCTTGGCCGTTCAAAGCACAATCGAAAATATTATGAGTGATGTGAATGTGAGAACACATGGCCGGATACCTGGTTCCATGCTATTTATTATATTTATTTGTGTTTTGAAGTTAAGAAAAAATCTTTTAACAACTCATACAAAATTTATAACTGCAAAACCTTCATTATTTCATATGCCAAAAAAAATCTATGGACAAATGACGATTTTGGTAGCAATTAAATGAACACATCCAAACATTTAATAGGTAATAGGAAATTGATTTGCAGAGAGTAAGAAAGAAAGCAACAATAAAAACTTTTGGCGGGCCCAGATAGATAGTAGTAAATATTTTTTATTTAGCACGGAAAAAATTTAAGTATTAGAAGAATATAAGGCAATACTAAAAATCAAAGGTAGTGAGTTTTCAGATAATGAAATGGTTCAAATTGAGCTGATAAGCGCGTGATCATGGGTTCACATTTAAATTATTTAACCCCTTAATTTTTATTATTTTTTCTTTGCTGGAACCAAACTCCAAATATTGATTAATTTATCTTCTCCGTGTATTATTTTAATATAAACAAAATACTGTAATTTTGTTTGCACTTCTTTCAGGCGAAAGTCATTAAGAAGAGACGAAAATACCAATGCAAATACCTCCGAACAGATTCAAAAAGTTGGGACGCAATTGTTAAATGTTACACCCACAAATAAACTACAGACATTTGCCAAAGTTGTCATTAAGGCTCCTGCAACCGTAACGCTTATTAAACAATGGCAAAAAAAGTTTCCATGGCTGACTTATAAACGAACTGAGTTACGTTCTCATTATGGTCATTGTAAGGTTTGCAATAGTTCTCTGTATATACGATCCCTAAAACACGTCCTGAAGCATTCACGATCAGGACGGCACATAAGCATAATAAAAGCCAAGAAAATGCAAAAGGTTGAAAAAAACGAAGAGGTCGATGGCAGTGAAATATATGCAAAAATAATTAAAAAAGGGTCTAAAGAAGAATTAACGGAATCAACAGTTACTAATTCATCTCCAAATGAAGCGAAACTACCGACGCCGATAACAACAGCACCAGTAGCTAAAGTGACGCAAACGTTTGAACCTCAAAAAGCCCATAATTATAAATCAACGATTGTAGAGATGAAAAAACGATTTTCATGGATAGAAAAATCTGAGAGACCAAACTATGCATTTTGTCGGTTCTGTAATTCCAACATTCCCCTTAAAATTTTATTTCTAAAAAATCACAGCAACTCGAAGAAACATCGTCATTGTGTAATTAACTATTATTCCACTGATGGAAAAGAAGTCACCAGAGAAACTCATAGACCCAATAAACCAGATTTAGATGACAACACCAGTAAAGGTGGCGCTGTTGACGATGATGTCATGATAGTTGAAGACAATAATGAAGAGATTCTTATATCTGAGCAAGATGAAAATTGGGCTGTAAAGTAAGTACTAAAAGTACTAACAAACTACAATTATAGTATTTTATTATTTATTTAATAAATAAATATTTATTCAAATTCTAGTAGTTTTAATTTATTAACATAATTTTCTAGCTCTAGGTTTTTAATAACATAATTTTATTGATTATATTCGATATCTCGCTACGCCTTTCTATGGCATAATCAGGCATTAAATTATAGCTACATTTGAAAGCTACATTGCAAATTACAATATTTTCTCAACAAATTAAAATTAACTCTTATTTAGTTTCATTAATACAAATTAGTTAAATAAGTACATCTTTATTTAAAATTTGTAAGAGTTTCGTTATATTTAGTTTGGATTTCGTAAAGATAGAAAAAAACTTCAAATTAATGAAGTGGATGAATTTGCGTTTGTTGAACAAGCAAATCGGTATCGTAATTGTTCACAAATAGAGGTACTGCTAAAAGCTAAAGAATTTTTTATAAGCTTCATTTTATTTTATTGAATCTTTCTAGGAGAAAATTACAATAAGTATTAAAATCTTATCTCTAAAATTAAAGCTAAAGACATTAATAGTGACTGTAATAATTAGGATAATTATCTTAGAAAAGAAACATTCAATAATTTTTCATTCAATTGAATGTTACTTTGCAGTTTGACATTCCACCATCAAATCGATAATTGGAATGAAATATTCTAATTGCCGAAAAATCCAAATTAAATAAAAAACCGAAATTTCATATAAAAATACAAAAAAAAAAAACAAATTCACCATATTAAATTGCACCACAAAGAATTAAATTTCAAAAAAATTTATATTCACCAACATTTTTTAATAAAATTATAGCTGTTCTTGAAGGGTTTTTTTTTAAATTATATTTTTATTTTTCGATATTTCGCTACTCCAATTGTTAACAAAACGCATGTTAATCAAATGCCAAAAAAAAAATCTAAATTCCCCACAAACTGGGAAATTTACATACATATGTATGTATGTATGTAATTCGAAACGTAAATTCTCATGGCGTACTAAGATGCTTTTATTTAAATGAGTATTTCAAAATAAATGTCAACGAATCGATTACGGAACATTCCCGTCTATCAAAAAAACAAAGTTTTGAAAGATTGGCAAGATTATGATATTGTAAAAAATTACCAAATCCATCACTGTGTATGAAAATATTGCAAACATTTCAAATTTTTAAAATGAAATGTTTTTATAATTTGTATTTAAAAGCACTTTAGACAAGCATGACCTAGAGCTTGAAAATGAATGAATTAAATTTTTATTGTTTTATTCCGAACTTCAAATATTATTAATTATCAAGTAATTTTAATTCTTCAGGCATGAGTTCGTTTTTCTTTCTATTCAGAAAGAGAATTATTTATTTAATATGGATAACCTTTGAAAACAGTAAAAGTTTTAATCTTATTAGACATCTAGCTCATGCCTGAAGAATTAAAATTACTTGATAATGAATGAATTAAAATTATAATAAAAGGGTAAAAAACTTGTAGGAAATATTTCAGTAATAATTAATTTTTGGTTTGAATTTGACACAATTAAATATACTATTTCTAGATCCGAAACAATGGATGAGCATGAAGAATTGGATTACTTATTGCAGCGGTCATTCAACAATACGCTAAATCCATCGAATAAACAAGGTAATATTCGCAGAAATATCAATACTGATGATGAGCCACCAACGAAGCGTATAAAACGATCACAATCGTTTAGACGTTTACATGATAGCAATACTTCTTTGGTAGCCAGTCTTTTGACGACTCCGTTGACACTGGCATCATGCTTAGGGCCGCTCATACAGCAACAAATTCAGCAACAGGCAAATATTTCACATACAACACCTAACGCTTCGACGGCGGTTGCACCAGGAGAACAGAAAATACCCATCATTCAAGTGGCGGAATCTGAAAATACATATGATTTATTTTTTAAAAGTATTAGCGAAACTATGAAAAAGTTGCCCGTTGATTTAGCAGCCGAAGGTAAGTTACGAGTTATGCAAATAATATGTGATTTAGAATTGCAAGACTTAAAAAGACAACAAAGTGCGCAGTGTGAATCTGCATCTAGTAATACCAGTGGGAGTTTAAGTTATCAAGCAACATCTACATCTGCCGGCCTGCATACAGTATGTAATAGTAGTGTTATCAATGACACAAATGCAGAACCAAATGGAAACAGCAATGAAACAATAATTACACAATTAAATATGAATACAGACCTTTCGCCACCTTCTAGCACCCATCATCCTTCTACGAAAGTTATGAAGTCAAGCAATATGGAAAAGCCTACTGCCTCTAGTGCCAGTTCTCCTATTATTGGTGTTATGGATAAGAATGGTTTACAAACTTTACAGTTTAAGAGCTCAGTTTCTAAGCCAATTCCAAAAAATACAACCACTACTACAATAACTTCAGTTCCCAATTCTGGCATTCGTTGCATACCGTTCAAAAATCTTTCCCAACCCGCTACACCTGATGCGTCTAATGCTAAAATAACTCGTATTCAAGTTCCCCTAAATACACCAGCGCAAACACCAAACTCTAACGCAAATGCCGTGAACTCTTCAAAAAATTTAATTAATTTCCGTAACATTCAGATTACAAAACGAATTGCGACGACGCCAACATCAGTTACTGGCCCACAAAAACCTTTGCAGCAAACGTCGACAATGGCTAATAAAAGCCCTCAGAGAACGTTCATAAGTAACATTCAGCCCCAGTTACAACGCTGGGGTTGTTCGGTAAATGGTGCCACAGCCCACCATACTCCCACTTCGGCGGCAGTGAATCGCCTACAACAGTTATCATCGCAGCAGACATCAACTCCGATTTCAAAAAAATAGGATTTTATTTTTTTTACAAGCATTTGTAAGTGTTGTTTTTGTTTTGTATCATTGGATTATCAAACAGTGAGTAACGTAATGCATGCAGTTTAAAAACGAATTATTCAATTTATTTTATTGAACTAACGTATCACGAAAAACTTCGTTTTGATTATTAAAGATATTTAACATAACAAAACATTTTATTCAGAAGAAATTCTTTGACTTAGTTAAAAAGAGGCATGTAAAATAATTGCCCATATAAAATTTTAAAGAATAATTTTGACCCTCACTGTCTATTACAAAAACATCATAAGTTTTTAAGTTTAAATATGTGAACCCTTTTTTAATTATTAGAATGAAAATAATATTTGTTTTAGTTTATACGTATTAAAAATAAAGTATATTTTATAAAAACAAAAAGTTAAAATTATCGTCCACAGCTCTGTTTATATATTTTAATATAATTTTTAATGAAATTGAGTTCGTTGTTTCCTGTTTACTGACTTCACAAAACTATAAAGATTTGTTATAACAAATATTTTTATTTTTTTTTTTTTAATGTCATCATCATCACTTTAGAATATATAACATGTTAATTTAGTGACTACAAAAAGTAATAGTCAATAAAATGAAATTATGATATATTTTTGCTTATGTAGTTATAACTTAATTCATTGCAGTTTATTACAGAAATATATCCGACTTAAATAGTATATACTCGTATATGTACAAGTATATACAATTTTCTACTTATTTTGTTATTCAACTAAGTATTTTTGTAAAAAATGGAAAAAAAAAAAAACTAAGAATTACAATTGGTGGGATCAGCAACAGGCAATCCTAAACAACGATTTGTGGTTTTAGGATCTACAATTTTTTCGTCAGAAACTATCGGTATCAGTTCGATTTCTTTTGTAGTGCCTAGAAGGCGTGTAGATTGTATCATAAAACCAATATCAGGCTTTTCATAACTAGACACATATTCCTTGCTATTGGCTTGTAGAACTGAACTAGCAGTAATATTAGTTTGTTCTCTATTAAATAAGGAATTGAGATCAGTTTTTAAAGGTTTTTTTGGAATTTCAGTCTGTTGTTGATTTCGCAAATGCTTCTCATTTGCTTCCAGAGCTTTATCTATTGGCCCAGAATACGAATGCAGTGGAAACATGAACTTAACGTCTAAGAACTGGCATAACTCTTCTATACCATCTAATGCATTTACAACTTCGGGCGAAGTCTGTTTAGGCATATGATGTCGAACGGTATTTAAATACGTTTGCAATTTACTATGTGCAACTGTTATAACCGTTTGCGCATTTTTTAACTCCAAAAACACCAATTCGGGATTCTGCAGAAAAAAGGAAACATGTGAAGGCTTAAATATACATAAAAATAAAATTTCAATGCTAATCATATACATCATCCTTATAACCGTCCATAGCTAAACGATTCTTTTCAGAAGTGTGTTTAAATCTAGCCGCCAATGCTTCGTCGGCTGCATTACGTTTTTGCATCAATGTTATTTGTCTTTCTATGCGTGCCGCGTTATCTCCTAACGAAGTTGATCTTGTACGGTGCGTTTGATCTATATTGTTCGAGCTATTTGTATTTATTTTAGTGTATCGGCTGGTATCCATTGTTTGATTGATTGTAGTTAAAGCTGGAATAGTGAAGTATACAAAAGCATTGGTGGGACGATCATATTTCTGTTAAAAAGTAAATTGGTTCTTATTTAGTAATAACGTAAATTAATTGGGATTCATTCTACCTTCGGCATTTGCATATGTAAAGCATGTTTAAGGATTAAATGAATGTCAACGTTTGTTGGATAACGCATCAAATGAGTTAAGCACGAAGTATAGTCACTCAATAATACTAGAATGAAATTAAGCA
Source organism: Phania funesta (assembly GCA_963932375.1). Classification (NCBI taxonomy): domain Eukaryota; kingdom Metazoa; phylum Arthropoda; class Insecta; order Diptera; family Tachinidae; genus Phania; species Phania funesta. The sequence goes on from OZ010652.1 coordinate 1,397,804, forward strand.
ACAATATTAAATATCATTTCACTTGTTCAACAATCAAACGTTTTTATAATTTCACTTTTTAAAAATTTGCATTTAAAGAATTGCAAATTTAAAATTTTTAGTTGATATTGTGAATAAGTGCAAGCAACATATATACCTATATGTAAATATGTCTTTTTATATAAAATTTAAACTCTATGCTACTTGTTTTATATTCTGCTACAAACAACTTTTCTTTATAGACGAACTTTGGAAGTTAATATGGAAACGTAATCGTTAATACAAATTATAATTTTTTTTATGTAACAATTTTAGTTCCGAGATGTCTCTTTACTTAAAGAATAAATAGCAGTATATTATAGAGTTTAAATGAATGAAATATTATTTTACGTTTATCTCTTATGCGTATCAACATTGCCACCACTATGTAATTGGGCAAATCAAATCGATCACTATCAGAAAATATCGCATCCCATAGCACCAGTAGGTCTAATAAAGCAAATTCTCGTCCAAATAGTAAACGTAGCCAACGTCTAAAAATAAATAGGTAATTTCTTTCCCTATAACTAAATTACTTCTGAACTTTTACTTACATTCCGAAAATATGCAGGGGTATATCTAGTTTCATTAGATAATTGTGCAAATGTAAATCTTCTTTCGCTAGTATTTTATCTCGTATAAAGTTCAGCTGGCCCACTACTTCTATCTCGGAACTATTATTAGGGTAAATCTAGGTGAAAAGAAGTAATTGAGTTAGTATATTACTTTATTAAAACTGTAGTACCTCTATTTCGGACGGGAGTAATAAACTTTTCCCATCATTGGGAGAAAGTGGTAATTTACTACTAACGCGGTAGTACGATTCAATTGAAGACATTATACGTGAAAATATAAAACTAAAAGAAATGAAGATGTATAGAAATGGAAAAAAATATTAAATAATTTGCTATTTACTAAGAATCTGCTTCCAAATAAGAGGGATTCAAAACATTTACAAGAGTGTCGCTGAAATTTAAAAATATATTTTAATGTGTATACTACTCACAATCTTACAATATCTTTCTTACTCTATTTCTATATCTTTTGCGATTTCTTTAAAATGCAACAGAGATTGATGATCTCCATACATAACAAAGATAACAGGCGCCAATATCTCGTGCATACCCTGGCGATAACACATGTATGGATGTTCTCGAGCATAATAAAATAAAATATTACACTTGTCAAATAATACAAAATAGTTAATTAGTACAAGCTGTGACGAGGAGTATTTGTTGTTCAATTACCATAGAATTTTGTACGAGCGCTTTACGAAAGAAGTCAACACCGGGAAATGTTCGCACAACATCTTGTCTGATAACGGCCAATAACTCTTGATCGCTAAAATATTGATTCCAGACACTCTGTAACAACAAAACATACAAAATAATGTACAGAAGCACAATTGTTATACATCACTATTGATTACTAACCTGCGACGACTGCGATAAGGGATCATCATTTTTATTTGTTAAATTTATATCCATTTGGTGGGGGTTTTTCGCAAACTCTTGTTGTAACTTATCATAACTGTAAATAAATAAATCACATTACGACCTTAACTTCTCGAAAGTTTTCATAATTGGTACCGCTTGCGCTGCTGCTCCCGCTGCAAACACCATGTGCGATGGTCTACATTTAAAACCCTAAGCAGCAATGACCAATAAACACTGCGAAACTTTGAAATTTTCAAGTTACCTTCAAAGGCCAAATCTCTTATTGATTCTGGTTCTTCGTCTAAAGATTTTAATAGTTGTTGCCACTCTTGTCTAATATTAATAGAACAATGTCTTTTGGTCAATCACTTATTACTAAGGAAATACATATGTATATACATATGTATTTAATAAAATGCACAACAATACAATTACCTATAACGTTCCACTGAAGTCATTGTTACTGATGCCACAGTCTTTCGACAGACCGATGTAGTAGTTGTATCTATTTCCTCTTTTATATTAGCATCCAATCTCGCAGTAGTTGGTGGCATATACAGTTTAATGGCTTCTACACCTCTATCTGTCATATTATTCGGTCATATGTTTGAATTTTTCTAATTATTATTAAAACTGGATACGAGAAAAACGTACCTAGAATTTTACTTTGATTCTTTTTTTTTGTTTATTTTTTGTTCGCAGTGCTGCCAGATAAGCGATTCAGCATAGAACACGACGATTTTGGAGTTCCTTCGGTAATCAATTAATTGCTTGGTAACTAATAGCGGTTTTAATAGCCCGTTCAGACGTGCAAATTGTATTCCTTAACACTACGTCTTGACAATGCGTCATAATTTTTTGTCTCTCATCGAGATTCGTTCCATGCTCTTGGCATAGTTTTTGTACGGATGTTTACAGACGAACGCATTCACACATATTTTTTCTTTTGCCTGTGTGTATTTTATTTATGTTATGGCAACGCAGTGTAGTGCTTGCATTTCCGAAAATGTGAATTTTTTTCATCTATTAACACCATTTTTTAATTTTAATAATTTTTGCTCCTTTATTTTTCCTCTGTTGATTTTATATTTAAAATTTACATTTTAAAATTAGTTTCTTAAATTTTCCAAACACAATTGCAAACAATGTGGAGTATTTATGAATTTTTTTATGCAACACGCGTTTTTCATTAGTTCTACATTGAAAGCCCGCGGAATTAAAATTTGACTGTTAAGCATTCGAATATTGGGTAAAAGAGAAAGTTCTGTGTTCATCTTTTTTTTTGCACAAAACAGCCTAGGCTTTTGCTTGTGGTAGCTAAGTAAATTGTCAATCAGCTGTTTGAGAAATAAGCAATAATAATATCTTGGCAGCTGGTAATAATAATAAAAACCACAAATCAGATTATCTTGTGAACGCATCGTACGATTGCGTAGAATTATGAGTCATGGACTCAAATTGGAATACAAATTGAGAGAACTAAGTGAAAGTTCAAAGAACGGAGATTAATCCAAACTTAAAAATGCAAAACATTATAAATGTTCTTTTCAAACTTAAGAAATCATCATTCTGACCACGCTGCTCTTCTACGTTACAAATCAAATTCAAAATACATATACAATTTATTAATTCTTAATTTTGTATTTGACCCACTGACTCTAGTCAATATTATTGTTTATTTTACATACACACTCATGTTTACACACATACATATGTATGTGCGAATTCTTTTTAATTCTTTCGTTTGCATTAAATTAACATTTATAGTGTGAAAATATTTAAAAATATTTCTTTTTCGCTAAATTATGGCATAATTAAATATTATAAATACTCTTACATATGATATACATATTGTATAATTTTTATACATATAAATAGAGTTAATAAGTGTAACTTAAATATTCTCAAGTTCTCTTGCCCACCTATTGGATTTTAGTTGTCAAGAACAAAATTAACAATTTATAATTTTCCTTGTTATGTTGTCTCTCTAAATTAGCATATTGACCTAACAGTTCATTCAATAAAATAAGTAAGTCCGTAGGTAGGATAAGTAAGAAAAAAAATAAAATTTTGACAAAATCTGATTTTATTAATCAACATAGACGCCTTCGAAGGCGATACAACGATTATAACGAGTACAGCGATTTTACAACTTTTCGATTCCACTTTTATAGTACGATTTCTCTTTCTCGTCAAAATAGGCCTCAGTTTCAGCGATTACTTCCTCATTGAACTTACATTTCTTGCCAGCATTCATTCTGTTGTGTAATAGTGAAGCCATGTTTCATCCATTGTCACATATCGACGGCAGATTTCCATTTTATTGCGGTTTAGTAGCGCCAAACACTCCTTTGAAGCATCAATTCGTTGTTGTTTTTGGTAGACTGTGAGCTCATGCGGCACCCACTTTGTACATAGCTTTCGCATACCCAAATGTTCGTGTAAATTGGTAAAAACACCACCATCTGATACAATGTCAGCTAGCTCTTCAATTTGTGATAGTTCATATGGATTTTTCTTTTAATGTTTTCTGGAATAACAACCTCATTTGGGCGTCCACTGCGCTTTGTATCATTTGTGCTGATACGACTACATTTAAATTCAGCAATCCACTTGTCTACCACTTGTCTCGAGGGAGCAGAGTTTGGATAATGTTTATGTTTATCAAGCCATTGTTTGGTTTCCACTTGAGTTTTTTGTCATCAAAAAGCAATGATTTATCTAAACTCGAAATTCACTTTTTTCCATTTTTTTTTTATATTTTCGATAACAGAAGTTGCTTCACACAAAATCCTATAACTCACGAATTACCAGTCAGATTGTTGACAAATTTATACACGTATCGTTTGAAGGTTAGGACTCAATAAAAATCATATGGGTAAAATTCTAGTAACGTCACCTGTGTTATGCGTCATCCGATGGACTTTTTGAATGGACTGTTATATCCCCGCTAGACCGTTTCCTGTGGCAAATTTTAATTTAAAAATATAATTCCGTTAATACCTCACACTCTGTTTAGTTCTATTTCAACGTCGCTCCGCCCTTATGGGAAACCCTCTACTGTGTAACATAGACCTGTAGTAAACAATATGAAAAAAACCGAATTATGGAGGGTTTACTAGTGAAGTTAGAGAAAGTCTGATTCGATACCCCGCAAAGTGCTTTCATTTCCTATTAACAGCTGGATATCTTTGCAGACCTTTTTTCAATAACGAATTTGATCATTATTAATTTTTTCTCTTAACTATTATAAGGTTTTATCTCATACGTTTATCGTGTTTTTCAATTTTAAATTTATTCTTTTGTTACTTTGGCACAACATTGACATTGACTTTGACCAACAAACAAACTCAAGGAATAATACGTGAATTTTGATGGAGCTAAACACCGAAGTTGAACGCATGCTACAAGTGTGCACATTAGACACACATAACGTATTATTATTATTCATGAATTTAATATTCGGTTATTTCTTTGATAACTGACAAACACACATACATACATACTATACATGCATGCGACATGTCTGAGTCGTTGGTTGCGCAAAGCTTTAGTAAACTTTTATAGCAAACCTCGGCAGACTGTTATTGCAAGAAAAGAAGAAACATCAACAATTACACAGGTCTACAAATTCCGGTAAATTAGTTGGTGCTCTACAATTGAAAGTTGTTTCTTAGGTTACCTGGGCCGCTGAACTCTAATCTGCACTGTTACTTTAAATTTAGCGATCACGAAAAGAAAAAAATGGCATGTGGCATGGTCACGACAAGCATATTATGTTCTCTGAAACAATATATTGTTGTGGCAAACATATAATGGTAATTTGAAAACATTAGAAACTTTACTTCAGCTGCGATAATTAAGTTATTTTTTACATTCAATTATCAAATGACTTTAATCCATAAAAATTGCAACATGATTGAAAATAGAATTTTTACTAAAATTCTAACCACAAACAAAGTATTTTAACTATAAAAAATTATATAACGACTCTAAGCAATAAAATGTCCTTAATAGACATTTTATGTAAAACTCTTTTGGTGTTTAATTAATACCAAATCAAGAACAATTACAAACCATTGAAAAAAATACCTTTATTGTAAATTAAACTTAAAATATTTAAACATAAAATATCTCTTGAATATATGATTCGATTTTTATATGTTTAATTATTTTTTGCATATTATTTTTATCATAAATTAAAGTACTTAATAGCCTCATGATTATTTCCCAAGTCCCATGATATTGAAACTTCTCTGTAAATATTAAATAACATAACAGCCCATTCAAAAAGTCCATAGCATGACATATAGATGACGTTACTAGAACTTTACCCATATGATTTTTATTTAGTCCTAACCTTCAAACGATACGTGTATAAATTTGTCAACAATCTGACTGGTAATTCGTGAGTTATAGGATTTTGTGTGAAGCAAGTTTTGTTATCGAAAATATATAAAAAAAAAAAAATGGAAAAAAGTGAATTTCGAGTTCTGATAGCTTTAGAAGGCGTTAGTGGAACATTTGATTGCAAATCGGGAAATTCAACTTAATTCAAGTAGTTTTAAATCCAGTAGTTTTAAATTACAATGCTTTAGGTTTTAGTTAAGGCGCACGGTAGTGCGTCAGGACAAGTTCATCAAACTATTCGGCCTGTTTTTGCCCCCTTATAACTTTGCTTCCTTTAATCATAAAATAATGAAACTTGAAACATTATTTTATGATCGTCGAGTTTGAAAGTTTTACCTTAAAAGCTTCCCGAAATATGAAGGTGTAAATATTTTAGTATATATTCACGGAGTCACTCTTCAATATTAGGGGACGCTTCCACTGTAGCTAGAGAGCTGGTATACAGGTAGGCCTTAGGGCACAAGTAAACAGAAAACTATGAAAAAGGCACTTTTTGGGGGGGTTAGCCTTCTATTGCACCTTTTTTGTACTTTTTGATTTGCGAATTACCGTAGTATCCACACGATATTAGAAGTAATTTTTTCCAATATGTAACGTTAAATACAGTACAATATTATAGTAAAATTTTATAACTGGACAGTTGTCCCTTTGAATTTATAAAAAGGTACTTTTCATATAGAAAAAATACTTTTTAAAATCTTGACTTTCCATCACTGCTATGTGAAATTATACAATACCCTCAAAATTTTGTGATTTGAACCGAGACATAATACAACCAGCCCACAAACAATGCAATCTCGTGTAAGACCTTCTCAAGTTGTACCAACGGTCGCTACGTCTATGGCTTGCTTCACGAATTATTTTTAAAAATTTTCTGTTATTCATACTAACAAGACTATGTATCGAGAAGGAAGTAATATAAGTAGGAGGACCCTCAAAATTCATAAAAGGACAAAAAAAAAAACAAAGAAGAAAGTCACATCAATAACAATTATGACAGCAAATACGGGTTCTTCGCGAAGTAGCATTCGTCTTAAAAAAGCTATTACACAGTTGGTTCGATCGTTGTTTCTTGTTTTTGATTTAAATTCGTTTATTTTATTTAGTTTAAATTTTATTTTCAGGCCTGTGTTTTGAGTTACAATAGTTTGAAATTGGTTTGAAATAGTTTGAAAGGGTTTAGAATGCGATCGAAATTTATCACACTATTTTAAAACGATCGCGTTAAAATCCATCACAACACACACGCATTGTTCAAATTTGTATGTGAGATTTTCATACAAAGTCTTGTTTACAGGTTGGCACTTTAATAAATACGAGTTGGTATAAAATAAAAATTCTTCTAGAAACTTTGTCGTAAAATACCTACAATTGAAAACCACAACGTGATTGGTTTTTTTAATTTATTAATTTTTGATTTGTTTTATTTTTTTATTTTTGACTTGAATTATTTGTGTATAAAATAAGAATTTGTGAAGATACATACTTCAAAAATCTTTTTTTTTTTTCATTGGTAACCAGAATAAAACAAAATAGTTTTAAATTAACAATTCTGAAAAAGAATAGAACAAAAGCGCACCAAAGAAATGTAAATTGAGCTTATGCATTCGCCCTCGAGTGTCTTTTATTACTTTATTAAAGAGGTGATTAATTCACAAACGCCTTGTATTGTTGTATCGATCGTATTATAACACAATATTGTATTTTGTTGCTGATTTTTTTCATCTGATAATACAACTTCATTTCATATGTTTTTGAAATGTTGTAGTGAATCCTTGCCTGGGACTATGATATATTTATATATGTATTTATTATGTGCTTCTTTGCTAATGATATTTTGGTAGCTATAGGTGTAATTGTTAGTAATTTAAAATTCCCATGCCAGAGTCAATCTCATGGTATTAAATGATGTGTTTGGACGTCTATAGTTTTTTTTTTTTTTAACATTAACAATATAATAATACTATGCAATAAAATGGGCGACTTACAAACAAACAAACCAATGGCTTATTTTAATACACGATACAATAATACAACGCGTTTGTGAATTGCATAAATAATCTATTGATTCGAAACATTAACTTTGCTGTAAATGCTTTTTTAAAGGCGAACTTTGAAGGGTGGGGTTTGATATAATATACATATAAATATACATATATAATTCGAGTTCCAAAAAAAAAGTGACATTAAATTCAAACATGCACAGGTAGCAGCATGTTATTCATATAATTTGGCCAATAGTTATGTATGTGACTCTTACCAAACATCTACAGAATGTAGATTGTAGCATGAAAAAAAGTTCAATAAAGAAATCTAGAATAATATTTTCTTTTCGTTAAGTCACTAAAAGTTATACTCGAAACCATATACTTTCCGCCGATCTAAGTTTTTCTTTTGAAACCTGTCTAATAGCCATTGACTTCAGTGTCGTTTTTAACTCAGAAAAGTTTGTGCTCTTGTATTGTGTCCACTACAAAAATCAAATGCGATTGTATCTCCTTCAATTTATATTTTAATCGAATAAAATATTTTTTTAATATTCGATTGATCAATTAAAAACCTTAAAACATTTTTTATTTGTATGATATTCTTTGTTATAGTCGACCTTAAATTTGTATTGGTCTTCAGGCCCTCGGTCAAATATTTTATTTAAATAAAACTGTTTTCTGTTTTATAAAATAACAATTATATCATTATTTTCCACTATATACATATAAAAAATAAAACACGACATTAACATCACCATACGAGGATATGTAATCGAGTATATGTAATAAATAACAATTATTTAATATGGCCGTACTTTGAGTAAGGCCACTGTCCACCTGATCAGTTGTAGAGTTCAAAGTTTACTAAAGGTTTCTTTTTTTTTTGTTTATCTTTCGATATAATATGTCTATATGTGTGTGTGTGTTTGTGTGTACAATTTTCAGAGTCTGTTTTGTAATTCATTCTTATGAACGAGGGAGTATTTATTATGCATATGTAACATTTCTTCCATTGTGTATCTCTTTTTGTAAATGTTTGTTGCTGTAATATTGATACACTATTTGTATTGGGAGAGTGTCCGCTCATTGCACAGTAGGCTGCTAACGCTGTGTTTTGTTCTGTTGTTCCCTTTCTTGTTTTAGAGTCTGACTCGTGTGATTTCAATTTCGTCCGTAGTTTTGATTTCGTCGTGCCAACATATATTTTCTTATACACCGTTAGACCCGTCGGTCCCCGCTATATAGTGTTTTGTACACTACGCTTGACTTATCTGATATGCCTACATTTGCTTTTGTATTCGAAAATAGCATGTTTAAGGTTAAAGTTTAAGGTTTTATTCGTTCTTAGTGCAACATTAACGTTTTGCCTATCAAATATGTTCGAACGTACAATCCTTTCAGGGAAACCAGGTACATGTGTCATTGATTTAAAAAAAAAATTTTTCTTCGGGTGTGATCATAGATACTTCATTGAGTTGTTTTGTGACATTATTCATAATGTACTATTTTTCGTTTAATATGTTTACTTTATGGTTGTTTTTATCAATTATATTTAATACAACTTTGGAAAAAAGCCGCCTTGATTGTGCAACAAATAACAATATTTGTGTGCAAGTGCGTAAAGCTTAAGGTACACTGTTTTCATTTCAAACCATGCGTTAATCGCACCTCGTTTTAATTCGAGAACTGGAGCTTTGAGAAAGAAGTTTAGCTCATCTTGGAGATTTGTGGACTCATTGTCCTTTCCTTTTAGGTTGTGAGCCAAAAACTTGTGGTGAGATTGTGGGATGCAACCGTTACTGATACTGAGTGCACTGCCAGAAGTTCTGACTTAAACCTCCACGTGGTGGCGGCCGGTAACAGGTCCCTTGCTCTGCAAGAAGTCTGGCTAAATAATTCGATGGGAGAGAAGTTAACACTCTCGTACAAAAAATCCTTAATTCACGGTGGAACAGCATACGACAGGGATGCGTGGCCAAGAGGGTGCTTTGTCTTAAGCATGTGATCACTGGATACCATTCGATCTTCAGTTTTTACACAGCCTTACCCGTGCATATGGAGTTCTATGTGGGTGGACATATTTTTCTAAATTATAGAGATGAGTCAGGAAGCGTCGCAAGAGGCGGAAAGGTTATCTTTGCAGAAAGTGCGGTTTTAATTGACCAAAGGAGGAATCCACAAAAGATGGACCAGAATGCCTCGCAAGGGGTGAATGGGTCCACCTTCAAAGGCGTCAGATCATAAAGATTCCGACAGGGATGGACAATGAAGCCTCGCATGCGGTAGAGAGGTTAATCTCTGCAGAAACTCCAGTGTTTATTGAAATTTAGAGGAATTCTGAAGAGTTGGACAAAAAAACCTCGTAAGCGACGGAACAGCTTCGAAAGATACTCCTGAGGAAGAGGCTGAGACGGGACCACGGGCAGACACTTGTTAAGAGTCAGACTCCGTGCTGAGGAAGAAGGTCGACAGTCACCAGTCGATAGTCTGAAAACACTATAGTCGATAGAATAGTCAATAGTGGTAGTACGAGACTTGATTGAGACTAAGGTAATCGTAAAGAACAAATCGTTGGCGGTCTGCTTCGATAACCCCTCTACAAAAAAAAAAAAAAAATAGAAAGGAAGACCAAATTGAATACAAGCAGTTAATTTAGGCCCGAACATAAAGAATAAATTAATTTTTTAGTTGAAAGTGAGTAGAATTAATTTTGTTTTTAATTAAAGAGTCAATCATCGATTTTTAATTTGGTGTTTTTACACTCAGCTTTTTTTACACCAATTTAACATAGACCGTCCCGTATTGAAAAAGCCTTTAATAGTAATACAAAGCTATGCGAAACTTTTGATCAACAACAACCAATAAATTTGTAGTGCGAGTTAAATTCGCTTAAAAACTATGAACAATTATTTTCCATATTTATTTTCTTTGATGTATTCAATGAACTTTAAGCCTTTCTAGCCAAATTAATTCAGTTTCAAAACAACTGTATAATACACAAGTGTATGTACTTTTAATAATTAGCTAAAATTTATTAAAAAATAATTAATTCTTCAGTTAATTCCCCGATTGGCAAAACTACTGACGTTTGTATAAAATCGACAATTAATATGGACAGCGTATAATCCTCATAATTAAATATTCTCCTTGAAAACTTGTTAAATTTACAAAGACGGAGCCGCTTAAATCTTTCCAATTTCGTGCGAAGTTAAAGAGCTGCAAAGTCAGGCTACTCTTACAACAAAAGATCCTAACATGCATAAATTCCTCATTCAAATGCTGAAGGCTTGATGCACTTCTTTAGATTACGATCACTGCGTATCTCACCAGATTTTAACTGATTACGAGCCAAGAAATTAAGTTTAGCTGCAAGTGATATACTAAGATCGTCGATTAGAAATATATTTTTTTATTAATATTAGCATTTCGCCTCATCTTAGCATCGCTTTAGTTTTAAGGTAAAAACCAATAGCAAAGCTTAAATACTATGCTATTAATTCTACAAGTTTTATTAACAATTATTTTGCTGTCGCTGTACTGTTGAAAACAAATACAGTCCAGCAATAGCAAAAGCAAAAATTTATAATATTTGTGGTTACAAAAAAGCACTTATTTCTCATTAACTTATTTATGCTAATGCTATACTTGTACTGTTGAAAACACGACGGCAATGCAAATAGCGCCAACACAAATATGAGAGCATTGTGAAATGATACAGCCACAGTGCTTTGGCACTAATGGGGGAGTTTTAAATACACTTTAAGATTCTTAGTTATGGGATTAAAAAAAAAAACAAGAGCAAAAAAGGTGACAGCAAACATCTGTTAATGCTGTGCTATTTTCTTTTTCCAACAGCACAACCACAGCAAAAGCATTATGCTTTGTTGCAGGTGTTTAGATTTTGATGTTTTTTTTTTATTACTTTCATCGTGCTGTTCAAACTAATTGCAGCATAGCACAGCGCGCAGTTTGCTGTCATAAAAAAAACATCGTTTTGAAACACGTCTACAAATAGCACAACACTTTAAACAGAAGTCGTTGGCTAAATGGCCTCCAAGCATGCGTTCTATATTTCAGTAGCTTTAGTTTTTCTATGGATAGATAGTTTGTTATATTATTCTTAAAATACTGCAATACTTTTATCATATAAGGGCCAATACTGAATAATATTTATCTTTTAAACATGGTGTGGATGGCGTTCTTTATCATTTATCGTTCAAATCGGTAAGAAAAAATAAACAGAAATTGTTTGAGCTAATTCAACACTTCATTTGAGTTTTTGCTTGTTTGCAATTGCTTAAAGATTTCCTCGCAAATATTAAGAATATTTTTTTATGTAATTTGTGGAATTGCATAATTGCTAGATATAAGTACATAGTATGAGTATAGCCAAACACTTATGCACATTCATACATACTCGTATGTATAGTACAGCCCTGTCCAATTGATTAGACGCACATCATTTTTGCTACTTAGCAGGCTGAGTATTTTGATATTCCCTGGTGAGAACAGAAGAGTGTTGCCAATGGTAGATTGGAAAAGTTAGCCTATGTCCTAGTTTTATGTTATAGTTTTTCTTAAAAAGTAACATTTTTGTAAAACAACTGCTTTAAAAAAAAAACAAGGTCGGATTCCTTTTGTATGTACTCGTATACAAACAAACTTTTTAGTGCGTGTGACATTAACAAGCCTTAATACCGTGTATATGCAACTATGCTTCGTCATTCCTTTCCAAAAAAAAATGCTGCCTTATAAATAGGTAGTATTTTTATTCAGAATGCCCAAACCCTCACAAAGATTACAATGGGACAAAAATAATAAAATCAAATTTCCGCACAAAAGTTTGTTTCGAATTGCAATAATTCCCAAGAAATGGCAAAAAGATAAAAAAATTAATGTTGCTGAACACAAAATTATTATACATACACATATGAAGACAAGTGAAAACTTTGCGAGAAATCGGTCAAGTAGTTTAATGAACTCACTCCTCCATCCAGAGAATGATAAACGATTTTAAAAACACTGGAGTCAAAGTCGCGTTCTGGTCGTATACCAGACTTAACGCAAAAGTAGAGTTATTGTGCAATTGGTGAAGGAAACCCCCAGACTACCTGCATCAAAAATTGATGAAAACATAAATCCACAATTTAATAAACATGACTTGGAAGACACTGATCGCAGAATTTTAAAAACGGTCAGCTACAGAAGCCGTGTAGCAGCAAGAACGCCGCCAGTGTCGTTAGTCAACAAACCAAAATGAATTAATTTCGCTAAAAATTCAAGGCAAAAATGGTGATGGTGGCGTAATGACAAGTAAAGTGGGTGGGTAATTTAGAATTTATTCCATCGACAAATTTGTTCATTTTAAAAAAAGAACCTCACAGAAAATGTTTGAAAATTGGGCATTGAAGAGATTACATATTCCAACAAGACTACGACCCAAAGCATACTACACACAACAGAAGGCTTGAAGGCTCAATCCCATTGAGCACTTATAGGATTTTCTTCGACTACACCTCCGTCGGATTAGCTCTGACTACACCAAAAAAGCATATTTCATCAATGCCAAAACGACGCGTTCGTCATGCTTATCCGGCTTTTTATTAAAAAACAGTCGAATTTAAAGAAAGTCTGTTATGCACACAGATTTTTACTAATCCTGAAATTAATTTTTGTTTTAGTGTGCAAAACATTTGTTCAGAAAGGAAAACGCTATTAAGTGAAAAGTGCTCTTAGAGAAGGGAAGTAAGTATATTTTTTTACGCATTCTGTTGCGAGTGTTCAATATAAAACAAATGATGCTATTTCCGTACATATTATTCTACTTTGTGACATCTATCAAGAGTTACAAAAATTAGGCAAAAGATCAGAAAATGTTGCATCGTACTTGCAACCAAGTGACAACACTGGATTTAACGCATAAAGCTAAAATGAACTGGAAACTTATTAATTAATTATTTAAAAATAAGAATGAAAATAATTTTAGTTACTATGTAGTGAGTGTATTCTTCACGCTTCACATTACTTCAAATATAAATTTATTTATTGAGGCATACAGGAACTTGAAATATTCCAAAGCATCCAATTGTCTTACTCCTTCAGATACCTTTCGGATTCGCCAATTTTAATTATGTTTCAGGAGAATAAGGCGGCCGACCAAGCAATAAATATAATAGTTTTACACCTCTGGCGTTAAGTAAAAGATCACTATCCTGTCGTAGAATCCACGTATCGGTTGCTGAGTTTTTTATGTTTCCTCAGTCATCCTAGCCCTTTTAAATCTATTGTTCCACAATACGTTATAGCAACGCACACCACAATACTACCCTTCTCCTATCATCAATCACTTTCTGGAACACGCCACCTCATATGCTCTCTGGTAAATTGCAATTTACTTTGTCTTCACAGCTTTTAAAGCCTTTACGTATTTTTGAGATACTTGTAAGCATCCGACAAAATTTTTTTATAACGTAGCAATTGAGTTCGATCAAATTGTCCGGATTTTCCTGGTTCATGTCGGTAGTTTTTCCATACATTTTTTTGTCGTTCATGTAACTATGCACGGTTTCGTCCAATTTCGCTGCTGATGGCTCGACAGGAATAATTTTAACGACGAGCATTCATTTTTACCAACTGGTAACTAAAAAGTAATTAATCTTAACATCGCTTAATGTAAGGTAAAAATTAAGGCTTCTTTGTTAATTGAGATTTTCGGGAAAAATTATGCCAAAAACTCCGTTGGATTTACCTGCCAATGAAATACTCTCTTCGCTGGCAGTGTGATTTTTGTTGATATAATAAAAATTTCAAAATCTAGCGCCTGCTAACTAACACGAATTATGTGGGTCTATTCGAGTGAACAGGAGTGTATATATATTGGACGCAAGCATCCATGGGCACTTAAATGTCAAATACGAGTACTTGTGAAATATTTGACACAACGATCGAATAGTGTCAACATTTGCACTTCTTTGGTCCTCTACTTTGGCTCTTCATGCTCGAATTGAAGCTTTTTTATGATTTTCGTTGCCTTTGTTCTTGTTCTTTTGTTTGTTGTGCCATTAAATCTTAACAAATATGAATTCGAATACATATGTACATACATACATACATACAAACATACATACATACATACATACATATGTATCTTAACTATGTACTTAGCTAAAATAATCATACATGTTAATTTGTTTACGACTTTGAGTACGACGAGCATTAATTTAATTATTGTTGTTAACAACTAAACCTATTTATTTATTTAAAATTGTTGCGATCTGTTTGTGTTTCAAGTATTTTAGTTCTCTTCAGTATCGAATAGTAATTATGTGGCGGCTAAAATTTTGAATAAGCAGGTGCGCAAGCGTGCGGGGACTTTCGTTTAAGTACGAGCACAATTTGCGTGACATTGTTTGTTTCCTGTCAGTTTGTTATTTGTTTAAGTTTCTTAAATCAATAAGTAAATGTGAGCTTAGACTAAATCAAATCTTTTTCAAAAGAATATTTTAATACTTGTACGAGTATGCAGTTGATCGATTCATAAATAAAATGATTTTTGACACGAAAATCTTATTCGATAAATCAGATTAAATTGTTTTATTTCACGCCTAATTTGCATTTAGCACCTATGGTAGGGGATATCATCAGTCTTGTATGTCGTGGTATATTTTTTTTGCACCGAACCTGGGAATATTCTACTTTCACTTGCTTAAGAATGTTCTTCATCGCAACAGATATGATCTACTACATAAACTATATTTACCCAAGCCTCGCAAGTGAGAATATCAAGTTCAGATGAACGAAGAAGAAGTTTTGATATGTGTATAAATTTATCGACCTGTTACTCTCTATTTGATTCTGTTTTTCTTATTCATGTTAAATATAAACAGCTCATGTATTATTATTTTTTATGTTAGTCGTATCTTACGTTTCGTGGTGAGAACTTTTGGACTGAAGAAACGGAAAGTGAATACCAATTCCGCTTAGGAAATTAAAAGAGGTTTCACCGGAATGCAGTGACATTCCCGGACATTCAAGTTAAAGTTACTGAGAAGAGACTAGAGTCCTTGGTGTGAATCGAAGACACAACGTCCAGGCTGATAGACTAGCGCTCTAATACCTAGTCTATACCGGTGCACCCAGTGCAAAAACCAAAATACAAATCCTCACAACTTCACTGGTTTTTATTCAACACGAATATTTTACTTATATACATACGTACATATCCCAGTTGACCAGGTAGCCTGTCATATACCACAATAATGAAAAATGCGGACAACAAGCAGTTTTTTCAGACGCCTTTACGAACTTAAGTTTTTAGTTAAAATAAATATTGTTCGAGCATTACTTTGGCGGAAAAAAAGCATCTAAAAGAAAAGGCCAAAAGCCGTTTATTGGTCCAAATGTTAAGCCGAAAAAGTATTGCTTTTTTGGTTAAAAAAATTAATTAGAAAAAAAATCGACTCGAACAGACGAAATCAAAAGCACTTACGTGCAATAATAAGCAAAATTATATCTTTAGGAATAAAGTAAATGTTTCATTACAGAATTTATTGTGAAGACGAAAACCAGGCGAGCATCAATGACAACATTGGACAAAAGTTGACTATATATTTGTCCACGACACTTTTAATGACATTGTCGTCCATTTGTCAACGACAGTCTGCATGACACTATCGCTTATATTGTCATGCATTTTTTAAGTGACCCTTGTTCGAAAAAGTCCCTAATAATTGGCTTGAGCTGTCTGCAATGTGTCGTCTTTGAGGGTGTTTTGAAGACTTGGCCTCCTGGGTACATTTAGTTTTTTCTCTTTAATTTGAAATACATATGGACATATGTACATCTACTAATTAACTATTTCTATTAATTATAGTTTATAACTTCAAACTCACCTTCATTCGGTTGTCCTATGAAAACTTTATAACGGTAGTAGGAATAATCGTATTCACTAAAACGGGGTTTGGATTTGAACAATTCATGTTAAAAGTCATTGAGAATAGGCGTTTGTTTAATCTGGTTAACAAAACGTAGCACACACAGATCAATGAGATCAAGTATACCGGATAACAGTTTGTGCACTCCAGCATTTTTCACCTCAACCCAGAAATGAGATTCACAGAACTTTCATGAATCCCCAAGCAAATATGTAGACGAAGCTTATGACTTTTCTATAGGCGTTTGCGCTGATCGACTTATTGATCAAGGCAAAATTGATGCATTTATTGATATCTTTAGAATATTATTTTGTTATTTGTATCGTACACTAAGCGTTGTGTGTCAATGGTCTACGACTCTACTAAGCAGTGCAACCCAAGAAGCGCTGAAATAAGCACTTACAAAGAAATGCTCCAAAATGGGACATCAGGAACAAATATCATTCCGTACAAATATCATTCCATAAGGTGCGTTAGTCGTAAAACAGCTCTGAATTGAAGGTCAACTCGCGGATAGTTATCGTTTCAGGGCAGTTCTGTTTTTATTGTTCGGTCTTCGAGAGTTTTTTGTCTCGCTCCCGTATGGGTTCTTTGTGGTTTTTCCATTGACCAGAAGCAAACAAATCCGCACAAATACATAAATGTGAAAATAAGGCCAAGTTCCTATCCAAAAATTTCGGCCGTTCAAAACGAGGATCAAGTTCTTTATATTGCCATAATCCTTTCCGAAATTTCTCTCTCACTGTAGCTCTTTAGCCCCATAATATTGATGAGTAAATGAGTCAGTGCATCAGTAATTATGTACCAAAATATGCACTTTTGCACCTCCATATTTCGGGAAGCTTTTATGGTAAAAATTGGCCCATGAGGTTATCTATATGTAGAGTCTTTATGTTTCAAGTTTCATTATTTTATGATTAAAGGAAGCAATGTTATGAGGGGGGTTAAAAAACAGCGCAAATGGTTTCATGTAATATAGACACTGTGTAATTTAGGCCTGACCTTGGCCTGGCGCACTACTGTGCGCCATAATGTTAAAGGGTTTTTACAAGACGATACTGTACGTTGGTGTTCTGAATTTTTTTTTACTAATTTCAAGGAACAAATTACATATGGTGAGGAGCTTTTTTAGCCTGCACTCGTTTTGGACCATTTTTAATGTAGATGTGAATCCATTCCGGTGGAGAACCATCACAAGCTCAAGGAAGAGAATACATTTTATTAAGAGAACTGGTGTAGTATAAAATATAACTCAATATTGATATCGGTGGAGATCCTAAAACTCTAGGAGGACTTTCTAGTACTAGTTCTCTCTTATATAAAGGTATGGATCGATGCCAGTGTTGGAAAAGTGGTCCAACTAAATTCACACCCTGGCCAATTTGTTTGCTTCAAAAGAAACGACATGTAATATTAAAGTTAAAAAAAAAAAAAAACAATAAATCAGGCAGGTTCGTGTGCAATGCTAACCCGATATTCCCTCACAAAGCTACTGATGACGACGCAGTAGTTTTTGCTGGGTAGGGTAAAAGTTGAAACTTTTTTAAATGCAACGAATGGAAACTAATTTTGTTTTTTTCGCATAATTTGTGGACAGTGTTTTGTTTTTACATATTATTAGTTAAAGGTTATGCATTGAAAAAACCAAGGTAATTTCAGGAATAATAAATCTATTAGTAAATAAATAAATACAGTTGTTTTGAAAAATTAATTTTGGTTTTTTGATAATAATACGATGCGCAATTTTAAATGAAAATAGTAAAACTTAAGGTGGTCCTTAAATACGGTCTCAAAAAAAAAAAAAACAGCAAAATGATTATAAAGCTGATTTTTTACAGCGATTTTTAGATGCATGTTAACAAACCGAGAGGGAGAGGGGATGGGGGGAACAATTGTTTACTTGGTGCATTTTGTTCATTATGAAACCAAACATTTCCTATGCGCCGTTTGTTCGCTAAAGCGATTTTCACACTATTTTTAACATTGAGTAAATCGACTTGTCAAATATTCAAGTAAAGTTAGAAAGTGTTATAGTGGCAGAACAATATGTTATAGATACGACTATGATAAAAATACGAATGGAAATTCGACAGCTGCTGTTATAATTTTTTGAAAATATTCAAAATCCTTAGACTTTCCATTTCATCAATGTATACAAACAATGTAATCAGAATCTTTTACTTTTATTTGACAGTCGGTTGTATTATCATTCGATTTATATCTGCGAAAATCCCTAGAAACTCTAAGCACTTGTATAATAATGTGAAAGGGGCTTAAGGAGAGTCGCGCGAGTAAATAATTAGCTCAACTTACATATGTTATGCCCCTTCTGCCATTTACTTACCCTCGATCTTTTATAAGTCAGATCATCGACAGGTGATGTTAAAATGCAATAAATTTCGTGCAGAACATTATTGATTCATCCACTAACCTTCTTGCCGGCGCGCCCTAATTAATATTCATGTACGAGTGCTCACGTCAATTTGTATGATAAAATGTCTTTGCAAGATTTCTTGTGTAATTACATATGTGTGCGCTAGTGTAACACACATACAGCTGTACATATGTATCCACCTTGTGTAATTATATGTTTGACTTAATAATAATGTTGTTGATAAAAATCACTCATTTATACGAAAATTGTCTCAGTATTTGAACTGTCACGCATACTTTGTGTTCTCTGTTATGTGGTTTTCCATTTTCATTCTTGTGTTGGTCTATGACTGCATTGACCACCCTCTCCACAACGAACTTCCCACCGCTGAAACATGGTGCGGTCAAAGGCAATAGGTATGTTCGCCTTCTTGATAATTTGTAATGATTTCCACAAACTCTTTTTTCACCTTGTCTGTCATACGTGAAAAAAGTAGTCATAGATTGAACTACAGAGAAAAAAAATTAGCTTTCTGCTCAATTTAACATTAAATAATTTTGAATGAAATCCGACATGGGTTAAGATTAAAACAAGCAAAATCAAAATTTGAGATCATGAGGAACTAAAATGATTAAGGAACTAAATATTAACCTTGTTTCCCCTCTAGAGGTCACAATTCGTTAAAGCAAATTAAGCTGTTGATGATTTGGTTTTAAAAAAAATTCGTTTTATTGATATTAATTCTAATTATCTGCATAAATCTCTCTTATAACTTGAAAACATTTCATCTTTGACCGGCTACATTTATGTGCTGGTGTTTGTACTAATGCTCGTAATTGCGAGTGTATTTGTAGCAGTTGGCTAGTAAGAGTTAGTGTTAAAAGATTTGGATGTTCTTAATTTTTGTTATTTGGTTAAATGCAAATGCAGTACTAAATTGGAATATTCATTTATCCATGACATTTATTTTAAAAGAAAACAATTTCAAAAAGAAGTTAAAATCATTATGAATTTCCAGTTTAACTGAATTATACATGTTTCCGCAGCAATAGGTTATTAGAATAACACACATTATAATAAAGAGCGGTTCAAATAAAATCAGGACATATTCTTTAATGAATTGCAAAATTTACGCAGAAAAAAACAATAACGATTGCTGAACGTTGATCCCTGGACCGAAAGAACAAAGTTATAAGTTGCCGCGAAAATTCGGATAAAAATTGTGCGAAACCAGAAGGCTATTCCAGCCCTTTCCAAAACATACATACATATATTGAAAGAGAGTGAAGTAAGACTAGTGATGCCGAAAAAAAAAATTAATCGATTAATTATTTACACGATCAATCGCACCGAGAAATTATTAATTTAAATTAATTGAAAAAAATCGAACAATCGACTAATTATCATAAATAACATAAAAAGTTATTTAAAGTATTGCGAAAAACAGAAACAAGTTCTTTAAAATTCTTTATTTATTTCAGATTTTAAGAGGGTTTTTTCAATTGATTTGTTTCAAATAGAAGTTATAAATAAGAGTTTAGAAAGGCGTTTTGTAGTCAAAATACTTCTTTAGTCCGTAGTGGTTGCACCTACTTAAAGGAAAAAAAGCTTTAGACACACGGTTTTCGTTTCATTCCAAGCGCTAAACATATCCAATATTTAAGTGGAGCGGCTAAGAAAGAGGCTTAGATCTTCTTCTGGGTCTTGTGAACCAAAGGCTTGTGGTGAGACCATAAATCGAATTCAACATCAATGGAAGACGTGTCGCTTAAGGGTCTAATACTGTCGTCTGAACAAGAATTTTCCACCATTTTGCTCTTATGTCTCTCATGATCGAAGATAGCGTCAAAATATATCGGATCTCTTCTAAATCTGAGGCCTACTAGATTTGATGCTGCCAGTAAAAACAACAACGGAACAATCCATATTCCAATTGCAACCAAATATGCTTCCAAATAGTTAGCATTATACCAGAAAAAATATTTAGCGGAATATGAAGTAAGGATTTTTTTCGATTATTTTGGAAATAATTGATTTATCCTCAAGTAATCGAAAGAGAAATTTTCGATAAGACTAAACGCGTAATAGCAACAAAACAATCGATTATTAATTGTTTTTCGATTAATCTTGCCATCACTTACAGAGACAGAAAATACCTTATGAAGTACAAGAGGATATCAGATTTCGAAGATTAGAGGAATACTGGTCTCAAAAAAAGTTATCGATAAGAAGTCTAAAAGTGAACGCGATTAGAGTGAAGTGACACTTAGTGTACTTTCTTATTTCAAATTATTTCACACACTTCATGAGAAAACATAACTTGGACTTGTGGAAAAAAAGTACTGTTACCTTTATCGACTTTCTTGAATTTGGTGCAGACGTTCGAACAAACAAAGAAACAAACAAAAATGCTCGGCCAGGTCGTTCAGACAATAATATTGACATATTTACTCGTATGTAGTTCGTGGAAGTGGTACCGACGAACCAAACACACTGATATAGATTACAATGTCTGTGACATTATTTCCTCGTCGATCGCAACAACTGGGGCTTTTTAATTCTATTACACTGCGAATTTGGCAGATGCTTTTATTAAATCCCTCAAGAGCTGAAGCTGTTTAGCTGTGTGAATAAGAATAAGTCTGTTTTTCGAGGAATATTTTGTTTAGTAACGTGGCACAGCGAATTTGCAGCATCCAAGACAGTTATAGTTGTTCGCAGTCGTAATTGACCTACACTTTTTTGTTTTGCATTACGTCATGACGTATGAGTAGGGGCGGCCGTTAATAAAACATTGAAGTTTATTTTGATTTAATGCGAAAGCCCAAATTAAATCACCCATTATTTTCACCCCTTGTGGTGAGAACAGAAATGGTACTACCAGCCAATAAAGGCACCACTTTCTCAAAAAATTAAAAGTCGCTTTTTTGTGTGAATCATTTTTTGTTCAGTCATGCTTAAGTTTGTTTAGTCCATTTTTCTTCAGAAAGAACATTTTCAATAAATGTGACAGTTAATACGCTAGTGAAATGCAATACATTTTCTTAGCCGTTACGCATTGCATCAGCAGTATTTGTGGCTTTCTACTAAATTCGAGAACTCTTCTAATGCTTTCACTATTTTCGGTTTTTATCGTTTGTTTCTATTATTATCACATGTTTGGCTTCAGACAACTCTTAGCCAGCCATGAAAGCAATTGTTTTTTTTTCTTGTTTTATTTTTGTTTCGTACATTTGGTTAGACGCATTAGCAGTTTCCAGTTATTTCATTAATTAACAATCAAAATGTGAATAATTTTATTTATTAAGTGATGAGTGTTTCCTTCACCGTTCACATTACTTCCTATGTCTTGTATAGATGCATACAGTGACTTAAGATATTCGAATGCTATATTTGACCTCTTTCTTTTCTTTTTTTTATAACTTGAATAAGTGAATACTTGGCATGGAATTGTCTTCTTCCATCAGACACCTTTCGAGTAAGCCAACAATAAATATTTTCTGTTACATTTAGTTAGATCAGAAGAGTAAGGCGGCTAACCAAGCAAGCGAGCATTTGGGCTTGAAATAAATTCTTTTAAAACTCAGGCGTTATGTATAATTAACGCCTGAGGTATTACATGACATGGTTGTGGCATTGTCACGGCAACCATATTTTGTTCCCTACAACAATATATTGGTGTGACAAAAAAACTTTTTAAACAATAATTTAGTTGCCATGACCAAGTTATTGTTTACATTTAAAAATGACAAAAACATGGTTCAGTCTGTCTTTCACGTTTCTTAGCAAGATTTTCTTGTTTCCTCTAATTTCGTTGTTGATAGCACACCAGCAATAATTAAACGACAAATACCCATCGATTGGAGATTTGTTGGCTTCACCTGAAATTTAGTTTTTACTCAAAAGTAAGACTCGTGCCCTTCATAAAATTACAAAATCAAGAATCATATACATATATTCTGCTAAGTCACCAACTCTATGTGGATCCGATTAATTCCACAGGAGTTCATATCCGGGTATATATATATCATATAAGTATAATGGACCTGCCCTTAATTACATGAACATTTTTATAATTATTTTCCTAGGAAAAGATTTATAAGTCCATCAACGGAAATCTTGAAAATATATAGAAGAAAGGCTGAAAATTGCTCTTATAAATGAAATCGATTTCATTTAGCAGAAAGTTTTAGGGGCCTCAAAACATGGTCTGATGATAGGATCTAGACCTATTGTCAAAGGCCAGAAGTTATTTTCACATATTTTCAAAATAAATTGCATTATTTTTCGACGTTTCGCCTGAATTCGTTAAGTGAATAATGATGAGAATTTTTTATAATCAAAAATCTTTGCAAAATACTGACATAAACTTATAAAAAAAAAAAAAAAAAATATTAAATAAAAATGAGTTTGTAAAAGCGAAAGTCTATTAACAACGTCAATGATGAGTCTGATGGTGGCGGTGCCTTGGCTATTACTAGCTTAACCACAATTACACTGTTGTGGAAAATCTCGAACTTTTTTAATGAATGTTAGCCATACGAGTCGAGTTTTATTCATTTGCATCGACAATGTACTTGACCAGAAACAAAATGTTACAAAAGATCTAACCAAAACCTAAACAAAAACTTCAAAATAAATAATTTAATATGCAAATGGGCAGCACAAAAAATGTTGTTACGAAGAACCCACAACAGAATGTGTTATTAATGTTCGCTTAGAAACATGATCAACTTGACAAACGGCGACTTTGACAAGATTTAAACGAAAAACTTATACTCAAGCCAAAGCATAAGAATCTGCTACAAATAACGAAGTTGTACGTGTGTGTGTGTCATACCAAAATATTAGGGGACGAGAGACGAAAAAGAGGTTACCAGCTACGAGTGTAGAGCCCGAGTTAACCCTAGGTCGTTGAAGGTACCGATGCTTTAAGAAAACCCCCCGTTCACATCGAATCATCGTTCAGTTTGCAGTGAACGTGACACTTGTACGTACACAAAACACATAAAAAATAAACTCATATTTAAATTTAACATAAAATCAATTGGAAAAATACATTGTCCGCCAATAGCAGCGCTGTAGTTGAAGTTGAAGCCGTTTCTCAATACAAATAAATCATACTCGCAGAGTAGTTTAAGGTACCAAACAAAACGAATCAAATTAAAACAAAAAAAAAATAATTCTATTGATTTGTATTTTAAGCACAAATAAATGAAATAAAGAAATAAGCTGCGTTTGGAGCAAGAATAATAGAAACACATATTAAATTATTGTTTTAGAAGCGAATTTTATATGTTTGAAAAGACAGACGACAATTATGCTCTCTTGTCAAAAGCCAATGAAAAAATTCTCAGCGCTAAGCACGCGAAACATTTGAATCAGTCTTTAAATTTCGGCATATTTACGCGAAGTTCAATTGTTTGCGAAGTTACTTCGTCACGGTAGCATTTCAAATAGACCGCAGAGAACGAACGAACGAACCTTTAGCGTTAAGTGGCGCATTTTCAAATGTTTAAATACACAAAATCAAACGGACTATTCCATCAAAACATTCAAGAACTGTTTAACGGAGCAAAGCGAATTAATATAGAGACAAATATTGAATAATTTAATTATTTTTTACGCAAAGGAAAAAACTATTTATCCTGTGTTAAAAAAAGTGTTTTAACAAAAATAAAAAATAAAAATTAAGTTAAATAAAATACTACCGAAAGCTCTATCCCGAAAGAAACAATTGTGAATTTAAATTAAGTGAATTGGATACTCAAAGGGATTATTTCGAAAATAAATCAAGGAGTTTTTGCGAAAAACAGAGGTATGTATGTAATTTTAATAATTTTTTTGGTAACAAAAAATTAATTGATTATTAAAATGATTACGAATTTTTTTAACTTGGTATTCGAATAAAATTATTCGTTTTATTTTTAGTTGTATTTTTCAATTGCCTCGTATCGTTACAATTATATATTCTACATTCTTTTTTTTTTTTTTTGTTCTCAGTTATTACAGTTTCCATTATTAAACTTTTCTAAGTTTTCCACAAGTGATCGATTAAATTATGACTTAAAAGATTTAATCGAATAACAAGTAAACATTTTAACTTTATTAAATTAATAGAAAAAAAAGGAAAAACTTGCTGTAAGATTCTTTGTTCACAAAAGAATAAACTATAAAAAAAAATACATGTATAAAAGACCACCGCAAGTCCATTCCGAAAATGTTCGCACGTGATCGAATTTTGTTGCACAATTCACTTATTACTTAAACTGGAGAAAACGTCTTTAAAAAAAATTTAATTATTCGCGAAAAATATTAATCGAATGATGATTATATTGATACGACAAAAACCCATTAAAAAACTTGAATTAATCGAATAGTTTTCATTTAAATACCTACACGGTTTGATCTACTGTAGGTTGTAGACCAACTTGAGTAGATAATTTTGTTTTGTTTTTAAAAATTCGATTACACCCTCAAAATCGAAACTTATCGATGCAAGGCTTTAAACTAAATAATTTTTCCAGCGATTTTAAATGTTTTAAGTGTTTTTCAATACAGAAGAAATTAGGTTTCCTTATTACGTTTAAACAATTTAGAATCGACCAATCTTTTGCAGAAATATGATCGAAAAAAATTAAAAATTGTTTTTTTTTTAATTCTGGATTTGATATTCCGACAGCGTCTTTTGATGTAGATTTTTGAAACGAATTTCCGTCATCCCTTGTCAAGTTTGGTTTGGCGACAAACCGGTTTTGGCTATGTGCCATTTTCAGTGTCACTTTTTGAAAAATGAAACCAAACCAAACTTGACAAGGGATGACGAAAATTCATTCCAAAAATCTACGTTTTTTTTATATTTTTTAATTTCGGCAGATTTCTTTGCAACACTTTGTTCGAAATACTATTTCTTTTTTAATTCTCGTTAAAAGTGTATTTCATCAGCTTTGAAAATCTGTTCAAATAACACAAGGTTGTTATTTCGTTGAGATGTTACTTTAAAATCATTATCTAAGAAATTCCACTGCTTCTCTTGGAGAGTAGAATACTAGGTTTGCCTTGGTCACAGTCCTATATAGTGGACAAGATCGTGATAATCCATATTTGAGACCAATTGCTGTTCCATATTGAATGCTTCAGTTGAAACAAAGGGGATCATCAATTTTATTAGGATCAAAACTCTTATAACTTGAAATGGATAAATCTTCAAAATTCCCACATTTATATTTTATTACCACTGGCTTTGTTATCCTTAGAATATTTGCTTGAAAGCCTGGCATTTTGTCTAAGAATAAACCATCAAGTAACAAAACTGATTTCAATTATTACACCTTTCGTGCTCAAATTAAAGCAATATAAGACCTCTGGTCTTATATTAGTCACTTCTAAATGCGCCTTCGAAGAGTATTCAAAAAGAAATAGGATTTCAACCAAAGCGTTGCAATAAAAACTGCTAAATTCGCAAACATTGTTATAAAGAATGTTTTTAATTTTCTTGGACCATGTTTCTAAGTACCATCAGACTAACGAAACTTAACTTCTCCTCTATTCAACAATCTTTACAATATTTTGTTCTTGCATTCGCAAAAATCGTTTTTAATTCATAAATTTCGATTTCGAGGTAGTAATCGAATTTCTATAAATGACGAAATTGTCTACTCAAGTAGGCCATTACATTTTTCGATTTCGTCACAAGCAGTTATTCGATTATTCGCTAAATATTAATCGAATAATTTGTTAAACTTAATTGAAACATTTTATTTATTACTGAAGAAAACACTTTTTTTTTGGCCATTCGAATAATTTTTATTCGAATGCAAATTCGATAACTGACTAAACACAAATACATTTTTAAGCACTTCTAATGCGTGCGGCGTTTGGGTAATAATGAAGGCCTTAATATGAAACATTTAAAACTTCACACTTCTTATACGAGAACTATAATCTTTTCAATAGTATAAATGTAATTGATAAATATTGATGAAAACCACCTAGAAGTAACGCCCAAAACTCAACATTTTTAAAACACATTTACAATCTCAATATTCAACAAAAACAAATTTTCAATCTCAACTCAAATCATCATACTGCTTTAAATGTATCAGTGAGGTCTGCTGATTATATCGTAGTTATAATACAAAATTGCAGTGTAATGCCGTAAAAGGATTCTCATTATTATTATAGTGATCATACCCATTGTGTAGAGTGTATCAATCTGAATAATATAAAAAAAAAACTTGGCTAAATTCTAAAATTGAACAAAGTCCTATTTAAGTATGCTTGGACACAAGTACATTTAAGTTGTCATATGGCTTTGCATATTAATTAAAATAAAACAAAAACAAGAAAACTTAATAACAACAATAACAAAAAATGATTTTATATGAGATACATGTATGTACATACACACATCTACTGTGTATACAAGCCCATTGTGCATTATATACAAAGTATATTGCTAAGTACAATGCGAAGAGGAGGAACAAACGTGCTCTGGCTTTTAAAATGGTTTCCTAAAATTTACCTCCGCCGAACACTAAAAAAAGAACGCGGAATAAAAATTTAACTCTACAATTTATTAATTATACATATGACTGAACATACGAGTATAAACATTCATACATACAAATAGATTCAAAGGCCCATATAAGTATGTTTGTGTGTATCAAAGCCATAATTATGAAATTCATTAACAAGGCCTTTTATTATTAACGATACTTGTTCCTATATAAACTATAATTATCTAAGAACTAACACATTAAGGGATAAGAAAAGCAAATCTAATTAATTGTCTAATTGTCTGTCTGTTTCTTTAATGAAAAAAAGTTAATTAGGCAATACATAACCGACTTGTATTGTTGTAACGTGTATTAAAATAAACCTTTGGTTTATTGGCTGTGAACGAACCGGCGATGTGAATTATTATTATATTGCGAATGTCAAAAAGTTATAGACTTTACAACACACCACTTAATACCACGGAATCGAATCTGGCATGGGAACGTTAACTCACTAGCATTATCACTTAAATGTAACAAAATGTTATTAACAAAACAGCTGATGAATAATTACTTATATGTATTCCAATATAAATTCCATAAATATTTATAGTTTTATAATTATACGTACATATTGTGAATGTTCAATTTATTTAAACACACATTTTAATGAAACAAATTGCATAGTCCCAGAAAGAGATGAAGTCAAGTGGTATTATAATATCACATTTTTATATGATAATTACCAACAATAAAAAAATGCAATATAATCGGTACGACAATACAAGGCGTTTGTGAATTAAACATATAATCAACTACCGTTCTTAAGATATGTACAGTGTTTCACAAAAGTTTTCGCATTTTTAAAATTCATCACTAATCCTAATAATCCAAATAAGATGAAGTAGAATTTTTGTTAAGCCTCGAACAATCTTTTGTATTTTTTTGAATTAAAAATATTTTAAATAACTGATTATGAGCAATATACAGAGGGTTGCCAAATTATTAGGGACAGTCAACTGTTTTACCATTATGTTACTTTGAGTGTACCTAACTGTAGTTTTAAGTGATATTTGTAATGCTGGTATTTGTTATTTATGTCCGAATTTTATTTATTAATTTGAGAGTCAAAGGGTATAAGAGTTTTTGATTTCTACGACGTTTTAAGTAGTAAGGTGCCGCAGAGTACTAAAGTTGCGAAGCAAAGAAGGTAGAATTTGGATATTTAAAATAAAGATATTGTTATTGTTTCAGTGAAATATTGTTAAAATGTCAAAATTATAAATTTTTTTTTTTTTAGCAAATTTTTGTAATAAAATTTAAAGTTGAATACTTTATGTCCCCTAGCATGGGTCGAAGATGCGATTTGTCTTCTACAAAAACATCTGAGTTCAAAACTCTCCTCCAGCGTACAAGTCACTCTGAAAGCACTTCGGACATAAATAACAAATTCCAGCATTACAAATATCAATTAAAGCTACAGTAAAGTCACATAATGGTAAAACAGTTGACTGTTCCTAATAATTTGGCCACCCACTGTACATACACATTCAGCTCATAACCTTCATTAATTGCACAAGGCTCAAATATGTTGCTATAAAATGGATTCGTTTATGTCCTGGCATTTATGATTAATAATTTTCTATTTTTGAGCACATCTTGCTGAAGTAGAGCCTACACAGCAAGCACTTTTTTCACAAACAATTGCTCTTAATTACAACTGTTTAAACTTGAAGAGAGTGCAAAGTTTATCTCAAAAATCTCTTTAAGCCAATACCATTTGTGTTGTATCTAAAAAATGGTAAAATTTTGTAAACACAAGAAGTATTTTGTTGTTGGAAATTTTAGTTTATTAATTAAAAAAAAAAATAACTCTCTTCTAACAACCTTGGTCATTTTTATTACCCCTACTCGAAAAATACTCAAAATACATATTAATGATTGTAAGAATTGAAAAGGCATCACCAGCAGAATGCTGAAGACCGAATTATATTGATTTCTATTATTATTATGTTTTTTTTAATGATTAAATATAAAATGAAACCCTTGTTAAACATGTTAAATTATTTATAAAACACACGCTCAAACTTTGTTCAAACTTACGTTAGATAATAGTACGTGCGTGTATGTGTGTGTGTATAGTGGCGGATTAAATACATAAAAAAAGTGAACAAATTATTGTGGTACAGACCAGTGTTGCCAGGATAGAGAGCAAAGACAAAAAACTAAATTGGCTACAAAAAAGCCAGGAAAAGCTCAGTGGCTCAAAAATAAGCTGAAAATGGCATTATTCTTGCTTTAAGTATGAAAATGCAGGGTTTATTATAAATATGAAAACCAAGTGTGGGGTTAAAGTACGAAACAGACAAGGTAAAGTATACTATTGTAGATGAGCAATTTCAAGTGGAACTGATTACTAATTTTGTTATGGGAAAATCTTGATTTTTTCTCTTTTTAAATTTTAAATGCTGCAAGTTCTTTTTAATCTCATAACTTTAGTTGTAGTTCGAGGATTAAAAAATCAGTAAAAATTGGGATTTAAAAAAAATAATTTAAAAAAACACTAAATTTTAATGTTTTAAAGATTTCAAGATAATGGTCAACACCCCGGGGAACATCTGGAATAGACCTTAAAATTGTTAATATTGGATAAAATTTGTAAAAATTATTCTACTTTACTCGTAAAATTTTCACTGGTGCAAGCCGAAAAAGCAGGCATTAATAATAATCATTAACTATTGGCGTTTTCGTGTCTGACAAAAATGTTTCATATCCATATGTTACCATTTCTGTATGCGTGTGTTCGTTTCTAATAAATATGCAACACTTACGAAAAAACAGTTAATACAAACATGAATTTCATTTCAAAGGTTTATTTTTGTGTTGAAAGTTGATTTAATTTAATTTTTGTTCCATTCTAATCGTAAAAAGTGCATCACAAAATTTTTTTTTTCCAAAAATGAAAACGCTATAAAAGATAAATGGAAACAAACGTCACAAAGTCTTAACAAATTTAGGGGCTAAATAAGAGATCAGTTAAGTGTTAATTGGCATACATATTTGCCATAAATATTCCATTTCGACAAACATACTTGGTGCAGAGATATACTCGTACATACATATGTTCTTATATATAGACGTTGCTAAATTTAATTTAAATATAAAATTACATAATACGAAGAGGTATTTGGAATATTAGAAAAAGCAAAAGAAAGTTATTGTACACGAAAAAGAGACTTAATTAGTTTTAAAAAAGGCTAAGCTGGCAACGCTGGTTCAGAATCATGTTCAAGAGCATGTTGGCTAATGAGAATCAAAGGCCAACTGGTTTCAAGCGCACACATTAAGTAGAATACACATATCCATTCATAGGCGCACACACACACACACACACACACACACACACACACACACACACACACATACGCACACATATCTCTTAATTACCAACAAGCTGATAGTGCAAAACATAAAAATAATAAAATTTCTAAACAACTTGACTTAATGCAATTGCAACATCATCAGCTTCGGGTTCTTGGAAGGTTGATGTTCCAATATTGTCAGAAAAAAATTTAAAATATTTGTTAAAAATAAAATATTTTCTTGTTGCGAACAGTCAGGTGTGCGCAGCGTTTGCACAATTGCCCAGAATCTCGCCTAATCGAGCGTGATCGTGTTTGCATTTTCTCTAATTACGTGAGCGTGTGTATAGGAAAATCGAAGTAAGACAAAAATTGACTCTCCTTGAAATTCGTTCATCTAAAAAGAAAGACAGAACAGATTTACTAATTGAGAGGTTTTGAATACAATTAATTCAAAATTGGTCTAGTATATAATTCGAGAATCGTAAAATAGAATTGGAAGATTCTGAGCAATCAATCTGAGAAGTCAAGATAATTTTTTTTATTCACTTGACCGTCACTTGGCCGTGCAACCTGTATGAACGTGCATAAGTAAATGATTTTGTTCGTGAGCGTGAGTGTTTGTGCACCAGTAATGGTACTCACGATCCCATCTCATTTAATGACACAGTTCAGAAACACATTCTACCATTCAAGGTTGACATGGGTGTCTGAAGAGTCTTAAACTGGAAAATCAGATACAAATGTTTGTATGTAAAATGTGTTTGTTAGTTATTTGAAAAACTTAGCAATTACAACAAACATTAAACGTTTAAATAAAATAATTATGTTATCAGGGCCAAAGCAAATGCAAGTTTGTTGTTCAACAACTTTTGTGGTTTTTTCTTTGTGACTCTAGTACGAGATCGATCGATTATATGGTTTTAATAATTAATTTAAATCAAACGATTTTCTTTAATTCAAAAATTCTATCGTTTAAAGTTTGTTTGATGGGAATATGTCAGACACAAATAAAGCGAAAAGTTTCCTTCTTCACATTGAAGTATCTGAATGAGATTCTATAGTGACCCTGAATGGTTACGAGGTTATTTGAAAAAATCTCACGTAACTTTGGGTTTGATACTACATTTATTTTGTTGAAATCGTATCGATTGTTAATTTCAGTTGGGATAATGTCTGCCGATAAAGATAAAAAACCTTAAAGCCTCCATCAATCATAAACGTGTCATGCATCATTCAATTCAGTGTGAAATTAACTTTTCGTGAATACGTCTTCACTTAAAACCTTTTCCCTTTCGTTAAGAAACTCTTCAAGGATATTCGTAAAAATGAATGCAAATAAAATAAATTTGAATGCGTAATTTAACATAGACTCAGGTGGATAACAGAGCGTAGAAATGTACTGGTTAATGGTTGGTTGAGGGTATTAAATTAAATTTGTTTTCTTTGAATTGATTCAACAGTTGTGAGAGTATTCGTACACACACACAACCCCACACACGTTTCTTTACATTACGAAAAATGTTTCCTGATTGTCTTGTTAGCGCTTTCGTCGAATATTCAAAATATTGAATTTAAAAAAAAAAAACTAAAAGAATTAATCAATGAATTAGGGATGTGTGGAGCGAGAAATGTTTAACATCGAGTAATCTTGTTGAGGTTGGAGAAATGAATCTTTAAATTATGCATTTGCGAAAACACCTTCGTCGTTGGCTGCTTTTCAATCTAACGGCATGATAAGTGTGCCAGCGTGACAGAAATTAGAAAAGTCAACACTCGTTACAATAACTGAATAATAAGTTTGCAAACAAATGCATCAAACTAGAAATGTCTCATTTAAAGTCCGCAAGTGAGTGGCTGGATTGCAAAGCATGCCGCATGAATCACAACAAAAACAATTCGTTTGTATGCAATAAAGGCATTTTGAAAATAACAAATTAACTTCACTCAGTATTTCACACGCAATTAATCATTATTTTCAGGTATTTCCCAGTATTTGTATACTTGAAGAAATATTAATTGAAATGAAATTTGTGTTTATTTTACAGATGTCTCCCAATATAATTGGCGGTACTTTCATTTTGGCTGAAACAGCCATTTCCAATGCAGACGCTACCAACAATAATAAGACAACTGTAATACAGTCATCGGCTGGTAATGGGTCGTGTACATTGGGCAGTGCGACAGCTGACGCTGGTAAAGTGGAAGCTGTTCTTCCAAAGGCCAGCAAGACAAATGATAATGCCACGACCAATATATTAGCTGTCAAAAATACAGGCACTACTAAGGCGCTGGATGTCCAAACGAAACCTTACAAGTTGGAAATTGTGTGGCGTAATGTTTTACTGTTCGTCATTTTGCATAGTTTTGCACTGTACGGATTGTATTTGGTGTTTGCGGAAAATGCCTACATTGAATATGCTCTCTGTAAGTATAAGTACATGTACGCATGCGCGCATGCACGCATCGCCAGCGATCAAGTGCAATAACTTTTCTTCGTTTCATTTACAGCTTATATTATAGGGTTCTTTAGTGGTATGGGTATTACGGCTGGTGTACATCGTTTGTGGTCTCATCGTTCCTACAAAGCAAGATTACCCCTGCGTATCTTTCTTATGTTGTGCCAATCATTAGCCTTCCAAAACAGCATTTACGAATGGACTCGGGATCATCGTGTTCATCACAAGTTCACAGATACCAATGCTGATCCTCACAACTCGAAACGTGGTTTCTTCTTCTCTCACATGGGTTGGCTGATGTGCAAAAAGCACCCTGACGTCAAAGAGAAAGGCAAACAAATCGATATGAGTGACTTGGAGGCCGATCCTGTTGTCATGTTTCAAAAGAAGTAAGTTGCTCAACTGAACTCAAGAATTTATCTAATCCGTTTTGTTGTCATATGCAGATACTATTTCTTCATCATGCCCATTTGCTGCTTCGTTTTGCCCGCACTCTTCCCCTACTATTATTTGGGTTCGTCGCTTAAGGTTTGCTTCTTCGTTGGTTCTATGATGCGTTATTGTTTGTCATTGCACCTTACCTGGTTGGTAAACAGCGCTGCTCACTTTTATGGCATGAAACCCTACGACAAAAGCATCAGCTCTTCCAATAACAAAATCGTGTCAGCTCTTGCCTTCGGAGAGGGTTGGCATAACTATCATCATGTCTTCCCCTGGGACTACAAAGCAGCTGAATTGCCCAACTACTACAATTGGACGACTGGATTCTTAAACCTCATGGCCAAAATTGGTAAGTTAGAGAGTTTTGTTTTCTCACACAAAGCGGATCTAAAAAACTCAACATTTTATCAATTGATTAACAATACAGGACAAGCTTATGACCTTAAAACCGTATCTGAGGAAATGCTTCTGAAACGAATCAATCGTACCGGCGACGGCAGCCATCCATCTTGCATTGATGCAAACAATAACAGTAGCACTGGCTCCGGCATTAATGTGGACACGCTCATGAAACTCGATCATAACAATGAAGAGACATTGGTTTGGGGTTGGGAGGACAAAGATGTCCTCATAGAAGATCGTTTAGGAACGACAATTATTGAAAAGAAAAATGAATAATTTTTCTTAACTCCGAAAAGGGAGACCGTCATTAACAACTAAGAACGCGAGATTGGAAGAAGTACGGAACACTCTATTTATTTATTTTACTTAGTGCCATTGATTTCAATTGGCGTTTCTGTCTGTTACTTTATTTCAGATGGTTTTTTTCTGGTCTTGGTTCCAACTCTCACTCTTTCTAATCCATATACTCTTTATAATAATGTACTTTTTTGTACAAATCGTTCGTTCTTGTAAATTAAAACAAAAATTACCTGTACATATGGCGTGTGTGTGTGTGTGTGGATGTACACATCCAGGCAGACACACAAACACACACACACTCCAAGAATATAAAATGTATTTGCACAGTGGTTCTAGTTCTAGCATTTTATAAGTTGTAGTTTAAGCTTTAGCGTAAAGTACAATTACGATGTAACATAAATTAATGTATAATCAATCATGTGTAAATTAACATGATCATGTATCTATGTATGTATGTATGTGTGTGGATTTATTTTAATTCTATCATTTATTATACGACATATTTCTCTTATTGGGTTTCCCAATTGAATTTTGTTCTTTACATCCGAGCAGAGGTTTCTTCATATACAAGTTAATCTAATTAACTTAATTAAGGTGCATGTACATCATTTGTGCATTTTCGATAAGGGCAATAATCGATCGATTCGTTTTTAAAATAAATGAAAATAAAAAGTTTCATTTAAATCAATTTGTTTTACTTGTGTATTTCGTAGCCTCTTACAACTGATATGGACTTTAATGTAACATAAGAGAGAACGTCAGCAGAATAGCGAAACTAAATTACACCACGTCTTGACTAGCCATAAATA
Source organism: Phania funesta (assembly GCA_963932375.1). Taxonomy (NCBI): domain Eukaryota; kingdom Metazoa; phylum Arthropoda; class Insecta; order Diptera; family Tachinidae; genus Phania; species Phania funesta. The sequence goes on from OZ010652.1 coordinate 1,433,234, forward strand.
TGTTCGCACATTGAGAGAGAGCCCCTCCAAAATAACGAGAGAAAAAGAAAGAAAGCGTATAGATGTTCACGTTCAGTTTCAGCATAATTTTTTGCCTCTCATCCAGATTGTATGGGTAGCTTATGATGGGTTTTCACAGACGAGCGCACACACACATACATACATACTTTTTAATTTCTCTGTGTATTTTGTTTGTGTAATGGCATGACAGAGTTGTGCAAACAATTGTGCGAACAACTCTGTTTGAACATGTAGTGACCATGAACAGCGAGCAGCAAAATGTGTGAAGGCTGAACAGTTTTATGGATAGTCAAGATGCCATGTAAAAACAGCAAGTGTTGCCAATAGGTGCGATCCCGTACTCTACTTTGGGAGCCCAAATTTACCCAAAACTGTTCCTGTACACAAAGTTTGGGCAAGTAAGAAAGAATTTTCGAGAATAATATTCTTCTTCTTCCTGCCCAAAACAGCACGCATTTTTCTTCGGGCTCGTTTGATAAGATTTTAAAACCATCAGCTGTTGCATAAAGTAAACAATAAAAATCTACAAACGAATTTTCTTTGAGCTAACAATTTGGTTTTTAGTATCTAACTGAGAGTTATTTTTCTTTATTCTCATTTGCCCGAACTTTACCCAAAAAGTACGGGAACGCACCTAATGTTTCCACAAGAGACTTGCTTATTACAAAATGAGTTGGTATTAAAAAATTAGCTACAAATAATTTATTTTATTTTTCATCATATATTATTTTCATCATATAATTTATTCAGGCCTAAGTTCGTTATTATTATTCTTTGAATTAAGAAAGCAATTTTTTTTATAGAATACTAAACAAGTTAAGTTTTGAACATTAGCAGAATGGAACACATGTCTTTTCTGTGTCGTTACACAAATATCATCTATTTAACTACTGTGAGCTTTAATTCAGAAAAATTTGACTTAACTGCTGTTAGTTACGCTGGCAATTTAGGTTTTGTAAAAATCGATTAATGCGCGAAAAAAACAACAACAAACAAATTATACTGAGCTGGTCTAGTAGTATATCAAGACACAGTAACCGAGTTTTTTGTACTTAATTTACATGATATTGATATGAAAACAATTCTAATGATGCGCCATATCACGCAGCCCTTTCAGTTATGAGAATTGATTCTCTACATCTAGCGATTTAACACCATTGTATTAGATCATGTTAGAACTTTATGTCAATAAAGCCACAACCAACAGATGTGTGGAAAGAGGACCATATGGTTTAGGTTCCAAATTTCATGAGATTGACATAGAGATTGAAGACACTTCTTATCCTAAAATAAACTAAACTATATAATTAAAGTATTATGCGAAATCGAACCAGACGTTTGTTATTGTTATTTCAAAATATACAGTTGCTGTTATCTTCAGATAAATCAGCATAAACTGCTGTTCAGTTCGACCTCCTCTAAGTGGTAATGAAGTGTCTTGTAAAGAATAAAAAATGCTCTACCATAGTTTTTTTGTGAAGAAAATTGTTAAATCGATCTGCGATCATATACATATATGTAGATGCGTTCTAAATAAATAATGGCACGTATTAATTTTATAAAACTTATATGTGACACGATTTCTTTTTTTTTATTAAACTTTAAGAATGAGGTTAAAAAGAAAAAAAATCCAAATCAAAAACAGAGAGAGATAGAGAAAGAGAGATCATTCTATTTTAGTGAAAACTAGGGTGACCGTAAGTATAATTGATTTGTTGTTCTTCTTGTGCATTCACATGAGTTCGTGCTGCATAAATTAAGGCGGCCATAAATGCGGCATTGTTCATTAACATGGTGGTTAGTGTGGCCATTTTAAGCACGGGCAAAATAAATGGCAAAAATGTGCCCATTAGTATGGCCGGCATAATCTAGAGTTGTAAAGAAAAATATATTTTTTTTAAATTCCGAGTTCAATGTAAAAGGAACAAACAATTAATTTGGTTTTACCATAACAGGTACAGCCATTTGCAACATGGTCGTTTTGTAAGAGGTTTTATCCTTCTTGTGTTTTCTCCTTTTCTTTACATCTTTATTTTTTGACTTGATATCGATTTCATCTTCGTCCAGACTAACGTTTTCTTGGCCCTCTATACTGCTATCAATGAAACCAGTGTTTTTGAGGATTCCTTTAATGCCATCATTCTGTGAACGGCCCTGCCCTTGCTGTAGCAAATGATGTTTTATTTCTAGAGAAGCGAAAAGCGAAAAACAAAAATCATGAAACCTTATTCAGTTTCTTTAAATTGTGCTGCTTACTTTTCTTAAGGGAAAATTTCACTTTGTTCTCTCTGCTGGGTACGATTTTCACCATAAGTCCGGGAAGAAAGTGCAGTTTGATGTCCCGATTTTTGAAAAATCTTTGAAAATGCAAAACCAAATGTTTGTTTAGATCCTTTTCTGACATTTTCCTATAATGCTCACTGATCAGGCTGCCAATTTGTTCGTCTTCGCCAAAAAATTGATCGAGGAAATCTTTCGTAATATTTCCGGTGTTGGGGCGCAATTTGCGTTCTTCCATTTTTTGTAAAACATACAGTTTGGTGCAGCGCAAAGTACTAAATTCACGTAAACACTCGTATATACGCATCGGTATTGATGCCCTAAAATATGGTACGGACATTGGTGTTACTCCAAGTGTTGGTGAAGGTGATGGCGCCGCTAATTCATTTTGATATTCAACACTAGAGGCGATACTGTGTAGGTGATCGTTACTGCCACTTGGTTCCTGTCCAGACTGTTGATCTTGAACTTGATACGATGGCGTTATAAATGCAGCAAGAAATATAAAAAAATTCAAATTCTGATGTGAAAACTTTAAACGTTTCATTTTAATGCTCCAGACTGATGCCAAGACCTGTTAGTGAGTTGGTTTGTTTAGACTTGCGTCAAAAGTATTATCCAAGCGTTTAAATTGGCTACACCTGGTATGGTGCACGTTCTGTTTGCTACTGAACGCAAGCTGGCAAAGTTTGTGGCATCTATGTATGACTGCCCAATACCATGGTGGAGAATAAAAAAAGAAAGTTTCTTGTTTGTGGCAATTGTTATTTGAAGTGGCATTCTTATGCTGAATGGTTTTTCAATGATTTTACTGTTGGGCGTTTGTTGTTCAACAGCCGGAGTACCAATTGATAATGTTCGAGATGTAACCATATGCAGCCTAAAGATGAAGATGTTTCAACTTGAGTCTTTCAACTGGTTTTCCTTAATCTTGCGCTTTAAGCGCTAAGAAAAAAATAACAGGAAACAACCAGCGCTGATCATGTTCATGTGAGTGTAGAATAGTGACCTGATTGTAGCTGGCAAAAGTCGTCCACTAGTCTGCTAAGAAAGAGAGTCTCTTGCCGTTTCAAGCATCTCATGCATTTCGCGTTTGATCTATTTATATTTTGGCTTTCTGTTATTATTTTACTGGCCTTATTTTAATCAGATACATTAAAGTGTTTCTAGCCAACGAACACAAATATTCATACTTATGTTTAATTGGAGCACTTGTCTACAGTGCTGAAAAAGTGAAAAGGGTGGAAATTCTAATTCCATAAAGAAGGATGTTTAACAATGTAACTAAAATAATTTTATTCTGATTTGTTAATCGGTTTCTAATTAATTTCTTAAGACCAAATTGTGCAATGGTGTGGAATCGAATGTCGACATTCTGCAAGGGACCAAGTGATCAAATAAGCCAGGGACCGCAAATTTCAAGGGACTGCAAATTTCTTCAAATTTCAAAAAAGAGACAACAAAATGAAAGAAAGAAGTACCCCAAAGTAATCCTTGTTACGCGGACTACCATTAGGTGCATTCATTTTTATTTATTTGTGTTTTATTACAATAATATTAAAAATTATTTTTCAAGGTCTATTTTTCGTTAATTAATTATTTCGCAAGCTTTAGGTCTTTTGTTGAGCAAAGCTGAAGATAGACTTAAACAGGTAAGAGCGCTATATTCGGCCGTTCCGAATCTTATATACCCTTCACAAAAGTGATCTACTGATCTACTAAAAATGTACCACAGATTTTCCCGGTGCAAAGGATTCTTTGTGATATTTAATTTTGGCCTCCGGCTTTAGTCGTCATGTAAAATACATTTAAACTCTCTTTTCGTTTTACTACAAGTATTTTCGATTGGTTAATCGATGAGATGTGTTTTCTAAATTACGGCCGTTTAAATTTGTTTTTTCCTTTCTCTGAATGCCTACCAATTTTTGATAAATTCTAGCTGAATTGAATTTTTAGTAAGATCAGCTTCTTCATAATGAATCTGGATATGAGCGAATTGTCGACTTCATAAAGAGACGTAACAACAAATATTATGAATCTATAGAAAATTCTTCTTATCCCCTGATAAGAGAATGCAGAGAGTCGGCTGAAGTGCAGCATTAAAATAAAAATCATCAATTCGAAAATGATATGTATACATGTATTATCTTTGAATAATACAATTGTATACATGTATATTTTCTAACCTATGTTGAATCTTTTTTTCCTTTTATATAAAGGTTTTTCCTATTTTCCCTTTAAAAATGTTATAATTTAAAATACTTGCTTTTCAATATCTTTGATGATTAAATATAATTCGTTGTAATATCTAAGGATAGTATCTCGAAAATGTAATTTGTATATATGTAAATTTAAAGTATAAATAAAGATGAAAAAAAAAAGTAAGATTTCTAATATTTAATTATTGAAATTTAGAGTTTTCGGTGCATTTTCAGTCTTTGTGAAAATTAGGTTCTTTTTATTACGGATATTTATTGCGTATCGACCTTAATATTTTTTCCTGCAGTGTACATATGTCACATATTTAAAAAGCCAACTGAGCAGCATTATTTTATTAGGCTAATAAGAATATCTTAATGTTTTCAAGTGTTTTTAGTTAAATATATTTTCAGAGGCCAATAAGTACAGTCCACACTATAAATTACGACCGTTACTTTGATGGTATTTTATTTCGTGAATATGTGAAAAAAGAACACGGTTCATTCATAATAATTTATTGATTAAAACTGGTTATGTTTTAAATTTTATATTAGATTTTTCTTACAAGTGGTTCTTTTAAAGACAGACACGGCTCCAGCTTGAGCTTTACGGTCCTACGATGGTACGGAAATTTTAACGGTCTCGCGCTTACTCGTTTCACATGTCATACTCAATCACCTTAAGTGCTGTCGAGGTTTGTAGATATAAAACTTGCCAGCAGACATTTTATAATTTTTCGCTTACTTTCAACAAATCGCTATGATATTTCGTAGTTTATTGTGTCGACAAATGATGGATGAACACAACTATAGGTATTTGGAACGAATTTCGGTCATCCCTTGTCACGTTCGGTTTGAAGACAAGCTGGTTTAGGCTATGTGCCAACAACCTTAGGGCAATTTTTCGCTCTAAATATCTATAGATTTCAATTATGCAATATGGAACAATCCATCGATCGCTATTCTCGAGTCCGTATGCAGGTCAGGTGAGTTCTTGCGATACCCTGTAAATTAAACAAGATTGCTTGCTGCCTTAGAAAAGAGTGAGTCTGAAAGTGATTTTTAAAATGACCACTACACTCTCTCTCCCCCTCTCTTCTTAAATGCGGCCACCTTGTTGAAGTTGCCTTGCTGTAAACATTTTATTATAAATGAAATTTCTAAGAAATAGTTGTTGCTGCTGTTTAAATTGTTATCGTTTCGATACAATAACGATTAATAGTTTCACCTTCATTGCAGAACTTTGGTAAAAGCAGTTGTTGATACTGAAACAAACGAGTTTGCTTTCTCATCGCCTTGTGCAGCCTTTGTCAGGCGCGCAGCAACAAAATTTAATTTTTCTAATTGGCTTCACAAATGCAGCGCAATTTGGAATTAACTCGTATTCTGGTTGCAAAAAGAACACAAATGTAGCAAGAACAGATGACAATGATCATGAAAATGTAGCACGCATTAAAAATTGTTAACAAGAAAAACTTTTCAAAACAGAAAATTAAAGAGAACAGCAGAAAAAGCACTCGGTACGATACCGTTAATTGTAATCAATTTAAAAATGAAGAAACGAAAGAAAACTCGAATTTATTTGGGTTAGAAAAGTGTCGGAACTCTATTGTGTCGTTTCTATGACTTAAACTATGTTAAAAATTAAAATTGACGAAGAGCTAAATGAAATTAATGAGCAGCTAGCACATCATGTCCGCACGCCAAGTTGTGTTCTGAATTTTAAACAGACAAATAAAAAGTGAAATTTATTTGTATTTTGAAATGAAATATCGAATATTATTTAAGGTTTTTTGTCTTCTTACAGTTTATATTTCGTGACGTTTTTGTTTTGTTTAAAATAAATAAATAAATAAATTAAAATTAAATTAATAAATAAATACTTTAGATATTTACTCGAACTAGTTAGTCTAACTTAAATTAGTTTTTGGTACATAGAAAGATTCTTACACACAAGCAAAAAGGCGACAGGACACTGTAACATACAAAGTCCCGGCAAACATTTCAACTTATGCAAGGAGTTTTCAACGTAGGTGGTGTGAGAAGTAAATCCTAGAAGTTACCATTCTTTTTCTAGCCAGACAGGTTGTTGGGTATGGCTGTGCGAGTAGACTACAGGAACGGGAGCAGGGGCTGCAGTGTAGGCAGCAGCCTGTACTTGAGGCACAGCACGCGACAGCATTTGGCCAATAGCCAAAACCAAGAGTATAACACCAACGCCCAAGCCTTTCATGGACACAACTGTTAAGGCAGCCAACAAAGTGGTAATTACACCAATAACAAATGCTCCTGGCACGACAGCAAAGCTCATGCGTTTTAAGAAGTGATGACCAAATGTGCGCGATTCTGAGATAATCACATGAAATCGAAACGTTTTTAATTTATTTTCACTAAAATTTCCTTTTCTCAGTCACTTACCACTAACATCCGCATTATCACTAACATTATTCTGTTGACAGACGACAAAGTTGGCCATGAAGCATATGGCGACAACAGTGTAAACAATATTTTGTTGAGCGGACATTTCCTTTAATTATTAATCCCTTTTAATGGCGACACGCACAGGAACAGTCTGGATAATCCACAAAACTGCAGACGGTAGTAGCAAAAGTAACAAAAGAAAACAAAAAACTTTGTTGACGATCGTTAAGCGATGACAATGAAATGAATGAAATTTTGACAGCGCTGATGGTTTTTATTGTTTTCATTCGCCCGCGCTACTATAGAATACAAATGGCCAACAAGGCGAGTATCACGACTTTTCATACACTCATTTCTTTATTTCCACATTTCTTTGCTATTTACCTAAAAAGATGCCAACGCCACCGTGTAGCCGTGTTGTCCAAAAATTTGTCTTTGTTTTGTGTTTTGCATTTGATCGTCTCATTTACATACACGACATGAAATTAATTCAATTAATTGAAACTGTTAACGGAGGTTAACGGAGAACTTTTTATGGTAATGAAATTTTTACTTGCGCCCAAAAAGGGTCAGTACATAAACAAACGTATTTTAATACAACGACTAAAAATAATATCTACCAGGTTCATTGAGTGATTTCATACGCGTTAGAGTCCAATTACAATTGTCACCATAACGATGGTCGAAAATGAGTTTACACACATTAAAAAATATCGTCAGATTTGCTGATCACACTGACTTCAGAATAAAACTGATTTGTTTCACATTTCTTCTTTGGCGATCCTCTAATTTTTGACATACTCGTATATTCAAGGAGAGCGAAGGCAAGGCATGTGTATGTTTAAGATAAAATGATTAATATTTTCAGACATGCACTTTAATTGCGCAATTCAATTTATGCAATTAAGGCCTTAATTGCGCAAGTTTACCATATAGGAACTTAATTAAGAAATTGAGCAATTAGCACTTAATTGCAACAAAAATTAAGTGAAATTTCCCATACAGTCCTTGTTGCAGTGAAAAAAGAAAATTCTGTTCAAAGACAAAATTAAATGTGAAAAAGAAAAAAAAAAACGTGAAATGAAGTAAGAGGTGAATTTGACGGTTGGTAAATTTCATTAAATTTTTAACAAAAATACGTTTTGCTTAATTATATATATACATTCGTTTAAACGTAAAATGCTAATTGACCACCAAAGTTAGAATTTAATTAACTCAGTTAAGATGCATGTCCGAAGCAATCGGCATTCGCTTAAACATAATTCGTTGCTCTTTCTTTTTGAAGTTGAAGTGTTTGTCGACAGTGGTTTCAATTGTAATTGGACTGTGATACTGTATTTCTGTTTTTACACCCAAAATGATTTTGAATGTGTGCATGTCTTTCTAGTCACATTCTTTTTACATTTTAAAGCGGCAACCATAAAAGTTGGCGGCATTAGAAAATGAAGTGCGACACCCTACCTAACCCTCACCGTTTGGAATTTAGCGTCAAATAAAAGTAATTTAAATCCTACCGATACCAATTTCATTTTTAATAAAGGTGTTTTCTTTTTTAACGATGACATTCGATTCACCTTCGCATAGGCCACATGAGCTTGTAAACTTCAAAGAAAAAACATGGTTGAGGTAACCATAATCAGATGTACAAATTATGATTGCATTATATGGTTGTAAGCAAAACATGTTATTAATGTAGATAGCAATAATATGGTTCATTTAAAATGATATGGCTTTTGTTGGCCCTTTCTTAATTCACTTTTATTGAAGTCTTCAAGCATGAAGGTCTTTTTGATATAAACACTCTTTTATTCTTCTCGATATTTCGCTACTCCATTGTGTAGCATTACCAGGAAATAATATATTTTTTAAAACAACCAAAACCAACAAAATTACAACTATGTTTGTAGTCATGTTGCATTTTGTATGGATGGAAATAATTGTTTATTGATTAAATGTAAACAATAACTTGTTTATAGCAACTAAACTAATGTTTTAAAAAAATTTCAAATAACCATTATATAATTTGTCCCAACAATATATTTTTGTAGAGAACATAATATGGTTGTGATTATCGAGTAACTGTCTATTATTTGGGGTAACAAGATTTAATGAATAAAGTGCTTGGCTTACAGTCGGTGACTACTTGTCATAAGAATGCTATTCTATGTCATAATATAATAAAAAAAAGTGCCAAATATAGTACTTTTTTTTCGAAAAAAAAGAAATGGATATAAAATAGATTCAAGTGTCTGCCTGCCTGCCTGAATTCGTTTCATTGTCTTTGGTGTTTGCCGTTTTAATACAATTTACTTCTACTACAGCTGACGTCATTCTGGGAATCCTACAATGCACTAACAAACACTCTCTCATTTGTACAATTCATTTGTAAAAAACCGAATTTGGAAATAGCCGTCATTTGTTTACTTTCGATTAATATTCATGTCTTTTCAGTGATACTTATATTTTTACTATCGAATTTATTTATGGAATTTCAATAAATTGAAAATCTTCAATGAAAAAGGGTCAATCAAACTAAACGCACAAATATGTAAATACTTTCACTTTTACTTAAGAACTCACTGCAGACGGCACAGCCAATTTATAATATTTTTCTACATAATTTAGTGAACTTCGATTTCGTCATGAGAAGTTTAATTGTCGTAAAAAAAGTATTTTTATTTTTTTATTTTTTACTTTTTGTACCTTTGTAAAACTTTAATTATAAAATTAAGTGAAAATTATACTTTTGATAAAACAAAATTAGATTCCAGCACTTCAGTCGCCCTAGTAGAACTTCCCAAATCAAAAGACCTCTATCAACATTATACCTGCCGAGATTCATTGCGCAGACGAAAATAGTATGCCAAGCCCTAAATTGCCCATATATTCGGTGCAAATTCTACATGACAAAGCCCGTGTGCTGTTAGTAGTAATGGGGCGAAAATGCGGCATTTAATATCGATTGAAATGGAAATATCTATCGATAACGAGTGCGGTGATTTGCTACTTGCCACACGTGTTATAAAGACTAACGGTCGTATGCAAAAAAACTTAACAAAGTTTTATAAACCATTGTTAGGCAGAACTGTATTTAAAAACGATTATTACGATCGAATTTTATTGTAGGTTTAAAGTAGGTAGACACCTACAGTAAACCTACTTTAAATTCACATTTTTAATTTTTTTGGACAAAATTGTTTCAGAAGCAATAGTTTTTCGGAAACTAAAAAAAATTCCCAATTCCAATTTTTACATCGCCCAAATGTCCACGGCTTCGGTAGCTCTGATGTCGTTAATGTGCCGAATTATCTCATCCTTTAGCTCTTGCATTATTCTTTGCCTATTGACGTACACTTTTTCTTTCAAATGTCCAATTCACATCGTCACGACGTGAGATAACACGGCCATTAAATTTCTCGCTCAAAAGAGCCATTCTTTCGTTAGATGTGTGGCAAGTGGCACCATCCTGTTGGAGCCACATATCGTCCACGTCCATATCCTCAATTTCTGGCCCTAAGAATGCAGTCCGTTATCATCTCGCGGGTGTGACTGCCAATTAACATCGTGCATTATGGCTGGATTTGACTACCCGGATAATTTGGGACATTTTTGTGTATCATTAGTTTTATTATAGGACGGTGTTGCCAGTAGAAGTTCACTAAAGCATAAATTAGTAAAATTACATTTTTGAATATGTTTTCTTAACAAAGGTTCGTTAAGTTCAAAGTGTCTATTAACTAATGTGCACTTCAAACCTAAAATAAAATGTTTTTTTTGCATACGGCCGTTAAAATTTACTTGTTTCAACAAACGTAATAAAATATTTCTAGCTTTTTCACACGTTTCATGTCGCTTAGAGCCATTTACTTCCACTGACAAACTACACAGGAAAAACCTTCAGGTAAATAGGAAGCCAGCAAACAAGTATGTTATAACTGGAACTAACTCGAAACTCTTATTTGACCACAAGTGCTGTATTGGTAAGCTACATACATATAGGGATAATTTGGGTACAAATCGGTTTCGGTTATAAATATTTAAATAGTTGAGCCGAAATCTGGCTGTAATATTTTTTGTTATTAAATGCCAATTGAAATAAAAAATAAATAAATAAAATATTCAACCAATTCCCATTGATCTGCAATACATTTTGATTAACAGCATTTTAAATTTTGTGATCGAAAAATTGGTTATTTCAGTTTTACTTCAGCCGCTAGAACTAAACGTTTTATTACGATAAATATTACAATTCTAAGACACAACAATTTCTGGCATAATTCATATTTTGACACTGAAAAAAATGTCGGTAGTAAAGTTAAAATAAAAACAAAATTTCTATGAATGTTCTATACACACATACAGACACATACATATGTATAAAAGGCAAAAGGAAGCAAATAATTAATGAAAGTAACATCAAATATCCAGAGTAGTGTGACATGGATGGAATGTTTGTAAAAATGCCCGGTTGAAAACCAACACGTTTAATCCATTTTCCTTCTTTCTTTACAGACAATGAAATTGTTTTCCTTTGTTCCGCCAGAATTTTTGTATTTGTCTCAATAACGCCGGACTACGCCACAAGCGCCGTTGCTTCTTTGGAATTGAAGATTTAGGCGCTTCAGCAACACACAAAGGCACACATGCGCCTTATAATGAGCGATGTTTAGGATGATGCGTGTGTATTTTTGTGTTTACATTTGTTTGTATGAAAATTTTGGCTTTTCTTATTTTGATGGTTTGTGCTTGAGGTAAAATAAATGTGTAAATTTTGTTTTTCTGTTAATGGTTTGTAACCGTAATCTTGCAACGAGTAGAGTAGGGTGGCAGTACAGTAAACTGGTAGTAGGGTGAGAGCTGGCCAATAAAGGGTTTTTAAAAAGGAACGTTCAACTGTGGATAATTCATCGAAAAGGACGTTCCCTAGTGGAACGATGAGCGAGTTGTGCCAATTTCTATTTTTTGATGATCGTCTTCCCCAGTCGACCACAGGCAAGGAAAAACATGGTTGTGGCATGGTCACGACAATCATTAAGTTCTCTACAACAATATATTGTGTTGGCAAACATTTGAAAAGAAGTTATTTTTAATAATATTAAGTAATTTGATTGTTACGCTTGAGTTCGTTATTTACTCTCTCTATTAAGAAAGAGACTTTGTTTGATATGATAACATTGACGTTACAACATTGAAAAAGTTTAAATTTTTATTAGACAACTAGCAGAATGGAATCCATTTTCTATGCTGCTACGCACGTTTTCATTATTCTTTGTGTCTTTCTACTAATTTTGTGTCCACTGTAAACATCATCTATTTTGCCGACAGCTGGCAGACACAGAGGTATGGCTTGTCGTAACTGAGTGTACTGTCAAAAGTTCTACCTTACAGCTCCTCGTGGTGGCGGCCGGTAACAGGTTCCTGTCTCTGCAAGGAGTCTGGCTTAATAAGACAAGTGGAGAGAAATTAACTCTGTTTTATAAAAATTCCTAATCCACGGTTAATTTCTGAAGAAACTCTGGTTTTAATTGGCTAATGGATGAATTCTGAAGGGATGGACATGGACAAGAAAACTTCGCAAGGGATGGACGGGTCACTCTCGAAAGATACTTTTGAGGAAGAGGCTGAAACTGCACCGCACTTGGTGTGTGAATGCCCAACACTGGTTAGCATAAGGCTTCGTACCACGAGCAGGCACTTGTTAAATGTGATTATGGTGGACCTAAGTCGAAGATTAAATGCTACCAATTACAGAGTCCGTGATGAGGAAGCAAGCCGACTGTCACCAGCCCACATTCAGAAGTCAGAAATCAATTTCATAAAAGAAGGGGATTGTAAAGGGACCCATTAAGATAGCGGATGGTTACCTCAACCATGTTCTTTCTTTTTTTGCGTGCATGAAAAAGCCCCCAGTGTCGGGACTTGAGGCCCTTATTGGAAACCCCTATAGGTAAGCATTAAAATAATTGAATAATTGTTTAAATACAAACAGCATAAATTATTGATGGATGGAAATGAGTTAATTGAAGATTAATTAGATTTATAAATAAAAATTTGAAATGAAACGAAGCAAAAAACATGAAATCACAAGTTTATCAAATTGGAACAAAATTGTTTACACTTGATAAATATGTAAGTCCGTATTTGAGTCCTGTTGTTGGTTGAAAAACAGTCACTCTTATACATTTACAATAACAATACTGGCTTTAATTTGTTTGCATCGATGTACAAGTCCATTCACATATTTTCTATAAGTAGACGTACAGTGTGTTTCATAGCTAAAGGGTTAATTTTAATTCTAAAATGGGTAATTTGGTTAGTTAGCGCCTCTCTACACCTCTTATTTACACATACGTTGGATACTTACAGTTCTTTGTGTTAACGTGCACTAACAATCTAAATTATTTAAAACAGTCAGCCATTTTATCGAAAACATTGCCTTTTAAACAAATAAGGTCACATTTGTACACACAACGTTTACTAGTGAAACGTTTTCTTTTCTGACCACAATGTTGCACCAAGTACATGTTTTCGTTCTTGCCAATAAAGAATGAGAGAGTGGGAATAAACAACATGTTCTTTTCTAAATATGTTTTAAAATGTTTTTTATCCCAAATTTTATTTAAGGAGCAAATGTGCAACTCTCTTTTTGCAACTGGCTCAATTATATCACATCTAAAGAATGGATGTTGTGGTTGCTTTTTAATGAACACATAAACTTTTTGTTCTATTGTGATCACAAAAATGTACACTTCTCTCGCTTTCTTGAAATGTGGGTAACATTGGGAAAATATTACTTAACTACGCGTATCATTTTTCTTCAGAGAAGAAAGCATGATTACAAACACATTATCGGGGGGTACCCCGCAATTTTATTAGTCATAAGTTCACGTAAAAGAAGAATACTTTTCGGTAAAAGTTAAAATTAATTATTTTAAATTACACTTTTTGTACTCCCAACTGATTTTTATTATAAAATAATGAAATTTACTGTTGCGGATGGATGGATGCGCTGGTGGCTTAGAAAACGCTCAGAACGCTTAGGCATCGATAGAAAGAACCATGTCAGGGGAATGATTTGCCTTGGCAAAACAATCTAATATGTAGATGATCGTGTAACGTTTTGCAACATTTGAAAAGCCTTAGGAGATGCTTATTTTTCTGCCTTAATAATCTTTTTGCTCCTGATGTATTGTTCATTTCAGTTTTGATGTCCTTGATGATAAAGATGTTTAATGGTTTGCCTAGATATAAGTGAAAATAAACTTTGTCACGCGCGAACTCAAAACTGGACATACTTTGTGTTTCTATTTGGAAGAGTGCCACTTAGAAAGATTTTCTGCGTCAAGTGACACTTTTTGCTGCTTCTTTTTGAGAATGAATTAATTTTTAGCGCAGCAAAAATGGGTCATCGCGGAGGAATCAGTCGAACCCTTCAGGCGAAATCACTAGTGAATGGCGATAAGGCCTCTGTAGCTTTAATCTTAAGAAAATTAATTTGCTTTTCGATAAATACATACAATGATCTTATAAAGACAACACATACTGTATAATCTGTACCAACTTGGACAGTCATGTACAAAAGTGTGTACAAGAAATAAAATTTTCTCTCCTTCCATTTAAATTATTAATTATTTCATAAAGAAAAAAACATTGGCTTCTTCATGCTCAGGAAAATTAAACATTGATAGGGTGCCCCGCTTGGCTGGTTAGCAGTGCTCTAACCTATCAACTTTGGGGTGGTTAGTTACGTATGTACATTTGTATATGTGCAACATAGTTTGTAACTGTATTGTAACATTTTTAACACATAAATAAATTTAAAATTGTCATGACACTTATTTTTTCGATTGGAACTTCAATGCAGGAAAGGGGTACTTTGCGAATTTTACATCTAAATCTTTAAGTGCTGCCGTATAAGAAATATTTTTTCGTGTGCGCTCTTTGCGAATCTGCCCCGTTGTTTGCGTTCTTATTTTCTTTGCAGAATAAGCGGTGGAATAGAAATCTAACTCAATAGCTCAATAGCTTTTACATTAACTGTTTCTGCATTTGAATAGCTACAGTATAAAGCGAAAGAAAATAAAAATAGAAAAGCAAACCAAAGGCGAAAACAAAACCAGATATTAAGATGCAATTGGGTAAGTGTGTGACAAGAGCTACTTGCTAACCAGCAGCCAACCGCTTAAATAATCTCCCAATGAGGATGCTGGAGACCGAGTTAATAAAATCGATTGTAAACATGAATACGGACGCATTTCCACAACGTACATTCGAGTGGTTGCAGCAACTTGTAAAAAGATCACCTTGTGAGTGTGTTGCAGACGATCAAATTGTTGACAATAAAACAAAAAAACATTAAAAAACAATTAAAAAAAAAATCAAAGTGTCTAAGGAAATCTTAGAATGTTTGCAAGATGAATAAATTTATTAAAAGTTTTGTTTTATTTTGTGTTCTTATAACGTCAACGTATCCCACTTTTAGTGAAGAGGATGTAGTTCAGTTGCAAGCATCAGAATATGCTCCAGAGCAAGTCAATGCAAGTGATGACCTCGAAGGTCGCAATATAGCAGATGCTGCGGTAAATAATCACAACTTGGAGAAGCATTCAAAGCCATTAAGAAGCATTTTCTTGGGTATTTATAAGAATTATAAAAGCACTTATTTGGGCAATAAAACCTTAACGGAATACAAACAGACCTTAAGGGAGAATTTGAAAAATAAACAACAGCTTCAACAACAACAACATGGCTTGAACGCTGAAGTTGAAGATGAAGATATTGATGATGATGATGGTGTTGTAACAGCATATCCTGCTAATGAGGAGGTCGAGAATGCTGAAACTACAACAACAACAACGACAACAACAACAAGTGTGTCACAGCCACCCGCAATGCAGGAAACTAAAATTAAACTTTCACCAAATAGAAAAAGAAAATTGAATTCCACACGAGATACAAGCAACCTGCAGCATTACAATGTGGGTCCAGCTCTCAATTTAAGCCTTGATATGGACAATAGTATTGTCAAAGTGAATTTAGATGGTGAAAGTCTAAGAGAACTTGTAACAGGTCGCTGGTTGAATGACAACACAGAAGAAGGTAAGTGGATCAGTATTGTAATTGCAAACAAAAGTTAGTTAAATAATGTCGTTAACTCCTTTTTTACAATTCATTTTAAGGTCGTGGAAAAAAGTATGAAATGGTGACACGAATTCTACCGCTTTTCATTTTGCCATTTCTAATACAATCAGCCATTGTTCCATTTTTGGTAACCAAATTGAAATTGCTGTTAATGAAATCAATATTGGTGGGAAAGTTGGCAATATTTCTGCTGATTATTTCGGCCTTCCGAAACAGCAACAAACAGATGCAGACTTATGAGGTGGCACCTTCGTATTGGGCTGGTGAACCAAGTCGAAGGTCAGAATTGGCAGCGGCTGCTTCTAATATGGCGTACAACGGTTATCGGGTAGAAGGTAAACCAGCAGCTTGGGTTAATTAATATTTAATGTGCTTAATAAATGACAAAGAGGGAAAAAGAAAATGATTTGTTTTACTCCAAAGTTTGTTAAGGCCGCCAAAAAGCAAGTGCTAGCAAAAATTCGAATAACATTCTGCACTAGCAGACTGAAGTCATAACCGTATTACAAAATATTAAGAAAGATGTTGCATTAATAACCTCCTTGTATTGTTGTATAAATTGTATTACTGTAAAAAGGTGTTGGTTGTTGTAGTTGTTGGTTGGATTTTCGTTGGAAAAAGGGGATGTAACTTAACATTTTCATTTGATAGTTTATTCTAGATTTTTGTCTATTTATCAATTAATTATTTTCTGATGACCCAAAGGCGTAGCGAAATATCGATAGTGAATAGAAATATTTAGAGAAACCATTTTTATTTAAGACCTTAAAGCTTAAAATTAATTGATAAATTTTCATTTGATACGTTTTTAAAATATACAGACGGACAGTCCCCTAGTCCGCGCCAGTTCTGAATTGGTAGTCATTATAATTTCAAAGGAATATCACTTTCGATAACTCCCTAAGAATGATAGCAAGAAAGCTATACTACGTACCTAATATCAGGGGAACAAGATAGGAATACCTTTTTTATACCTAGAGCGAGTCCATAAACCATGTTTCTTCCCAATCATCCCGACTATCTAAATCTTCAGAGCCAATCTTTATCTAGAAGTTACGGATCTAATTTGCCGATTTCCCTTACCTGCATTATTCTATCGGCTAGGATGTCAAATATTTTATGGAATTTCATGCTATCAATGTGATGTGAGTGTCCGTCTTTACACAACAAGAAGAATAAATATAATTTCACTTGAATTTGAATACAATAGAAGTCCACCTCTGATTATTTGACGTTTTGGAATGCGAAACTACAAGCGATACAATACCGCTCTTCACTGTTTCGTACAAATGGTCTTGGAAAAGTGCAAATGAAAATTATTCTAGCTTTCTTATGAAATCAAACGATATAATACCAAAGTGTTGGATTATTCGTCATTTTAAAAAATTCGAGATTCGAATATTTAAAATGTAAAAAAATCCCCGTTTCGATTCTTAAAATCGTGAAAATTCCATTTAACCCGTTTGAAATAAAAACTTGAACATATGTTTATTTATATTTATTGCCAGTTAAAGTACACATGTGGACTAATGTCATCGTCACATTGCTGCTTCATTCAAGGTTTAAAGAACATACATGCCCACAAATTTATCGAAGCACAAACGACTTATTACAGATGAACTCGATTAAGAATAAAAAAAAAATAGTTTGTATTTCATTTGGACAAAAGTGTTCCGTCACTTACAGTAGTGAAGAAAAAATATTTATTTACATGGTTTGTTTGTTTTCCTGTAGACTTAACAACCTCTTGCAATCGGTTCTGACCTGAATTACTTTCACACTATCGATCAACAGTTTTGTTTATTCGTCCATTGGAACTTCTTTCAGTAAAAGTTTTTAAATTTATTTGATCTTCTCTCATCTTTTTGTTTCAATATTGGCATAAATGATTAATTATATTAAGATCGGCAGTGATGTAGGTGATGTACTCTATTTGTAATGATCAGAGACCTGCTGAAAGTACGTACGTTCGTCGATACCAGCAGCTGACAAACTACTCTACACTATGAATTCAGCGCGACTATGTTCGTGTCTTTTGGTGTGTTATTCTGTAATAAGAACTAACTCGTTCGGTTTTACGTGTTTTGGTCTGGAGGCAGGATAGTGTTGCACTTCCAGAGATCTACATTCTGACCACAGGTGTTTTCATATTGGCTGCTGGTATCCACGAGCGTTTTATTATACAATGTGGTGTTAGTGGCACCGTGAGCTGTTGGGCGAGAACGCGTACTATAGGTTTTAAAACAATTTGCACTTTTGCAAGGCCATTTGCACCAAGCACTGAATACCACTAATGACAAATGTATTTCATTTTATGCTACAAAAATGCTCATTATACTTTACATTATCAATGTCTTCTTCTTCAATATACGCACATAATTCGGCATTCACATCATTAATTACTATGAATTTAAATCAGAGATGGAAACTTTAAATTATTAGTTACAGTAAAAAGTAACAAAGTTTTATTACCAAAAGAGCAGACAATAATTATTTATATTTCAAAATGAATTCATTAAATAATTTCCAGTTTTATAATTACATGTAAAAAATGTTGGTAGAATTTAATAAAAAAAAGCATAGTCCCAGGTATGGCGTTAACAGAATATTTCAAAACCATATGAAATGAGGTTGTATTATAATATCACGCATTTATATGATAGTTACCAACAGCAAAAATATTGTATTATATTACAATTGATACAACAACACAATTAATAGTGTTTTCAATATGCCACCCCTGCTGCTGGGTGGGCTATACCACACCACCCATCTATGTTACAACTTATTTCCAACAAATATAAACGACATATTAATTTAATTTTGAGTACATTTTTAGGTTTTATTCTTATAAATAGATTGATTTTTAAGTTAAAATAAATATGTAATATAATATAAACATGTATGCTAAACCGATCGATCGATCGGTTGGATCGTCCAGCGATATTGAATGCACATGAATCGATTTTGCTAATAACAAAAGTGCTGTCTTTGAACTGTTAGACACGTTTCACATTCAACTTGAAAGCCCCATGTGAATTTGCAATTGCAGTGACTTTCGGTGACTACATTTTTTCGAATCACCGTGTAACCACATTCACGGCAAAGATAGCGACAGCGGGTGCGTTCTTCTTCGGAGAGATTTTCGTCATTCGTGCCAGTGGCGCACTGACGGCCACTCATGCCATTCCAGTTGGGCAAAGCATCAGGTTCACAGTAATCGGGTGAATCCTTTGAATAAACCAAAGTGTCCAATGGAATATTGTCCCACATGATGCGTGAATTTTGCTGAGAATTACTAAGTTGTAGTCCTTCTTCGTACATCTGACGTACATCAGCAGCGACATCTTCAAAAGGTTTAAGTACTTCCAGGCAAATTTCGTTGGCACACAAGCCGCTTGGAGTCAAGGCAGTACACAAGCATTGTTTGATCAGTGATTTATTAAGCAGGTTGGTGACAGCTTTGTAGTTGTGTTTCGCTATTTTACCATAAAAATCATCTGGAAAATTAATTCTAGCATGTTGCTTAAAAAATTTTTCTGCTGTTGTTGGATTGTCTGAATATTGTGAGCTGTAGGGGTAGTTGGAATAAGTACTACATCCCGCTATAATCCCACTGGAACAATTTTTTGTGATGGTGTACAAGACGGCAGCTGTTGATATGGCACTGACATACGAGTCTTCACGGTCCAACAACAAAGATTTGGTTATACGCCTGCGAATGAAGTCCAAGCTAGGACAGTTCCAACGTTCCCACTTAAAACTGTTTTGACATGCTTGCATTGCAGCTTGCAAGCTGCTGGCCATGACACTTGCCATTGAGAACGGTGCCTGTAGTTGGCGATATTCTTGAGTTGCATAAGAACTCTGGCTGGCAAACTGATTCAGTTGATCCAACAGTGATACCCCACCCAAGGCGACAGTCAAGCTACTGAAGACTACTGTCGTTAACAAAACAAAACTGTTCACTTTCATTTTTTAGGCTACTTTTATTGTTTACGTTACAAAGATGATGTTTGCACAGTGAGCGATGATCGATAAATGTTGTCTGTTAATAAGATTCCAAACCTTTTATACTCTCCAGGTAGACTCACAAATGCTCTTGTTATCATTATTTTTATTCGGGATATTCTTTGCTGCGAAATGGGGAAAACTAACAGTTAAATCTGGAAATTTTATGTGCCTATATGAGAAACAAAAGTCCCATAACATGCTGAGAAACCCATAGCTTACACATACACACACACACACACACACACACACATGCATGCACACATACACACGCACATATGTAAATCCATACATAGTCCAGGTAATAAAATAATAATATAATTTTCCCACGTGCCAAGAAAATCTTGAATTGATTATTTTTTTCACAAAGTTCATTGACAATGCGGATTTTCCAATTACAATCTGAAAAGCGCCAGGCTCTTGACTTGCATTTTTAAAGTATGGAAATATTGACACTAATTACGAGCACGAGCAAGCGAAACTAAATAACAAATCGAAATACTTAAAGCCATTAGTGCTGGTTAACCAAATCAACTCTTATTTATGCAAGAATATAATTAAAATTAGGCTAAAATGCAACTGCCCGACAGAGAAATTAATTTAGGAACATTTTTAATTACAAGAGTTAGGTAACATTTAAACAGGGAAATACACACACACACACACATACACCCACACACATGCATATACATGCATACATAGCCATGCACGGCTACCTGGTTATGAATATTAACCAATTATCCCCTTGAGCATTTGCTTCAAATTGGAAAATTTTGTGTGGGAATTTAGTAGAGTGTGGGAAAGTTTTTTATTGTGGGTTTTAACAGACAAATGCTAAAAGGGTTTGAGGAAATGAAGCTGGAAAAGGGGTTAGTGGTCAACAAATATCAGCTGTATTTTACGTTTATCCAGGTAGCAAAAGAAAACAACAACAACAATAAACAAGCAGGACGTTGAAATGCCATAAAATATTTACACAAAATCTTATTAAATACTGTAAACATTACGAACACATATGGAGAGTT
Source organism: Phania funesta (assembly GCA_963932375.1). NCBI lineage: Eukaryota > Metazoa > Arthropoda > Insecta > Diptera > Tachinidae > Phania > Phania funesta. The sequence goes on from OZ010652.1 coordinate 1,454,331, forward strand.
TATGAAGTGGGAGTTTTAAGAAGGAAATTTTGGAATTTTGCACAATCTCGCGTGGCTTAAGGGTATTTTGAGGCAGAAAAACCAAACGATTGAAATAATTATAAGACTACTGGGCTGTGGTTAAAGTTATTTAAACAATGATTGCTTGAATTAATTATTTATTCGTTATCGTAACCGAATATTAATATTTATAGACCTGCACCTGTCGAAACTTGATAAGATTTCTAATCGCAATATGATGATAATATGTTTAGCCAAGTTAATCGTACATTTAGTTGTAGTTACGACATTGTGGATGATAATAGTAATTTGTTCTAAAGAACTGCAACAATCCTCATTGAAAGAGTTATAACATAATTTAATATAATTTTTTTTGTACTGGGGTCGTAATGATTACATTGGCAAAATTAATTACGATATTTTTGGGTTTGGCCCTGACGGCCTTTACCGTGTCAACTATAGTGTTGGCTGTGCAAAAATCAAATTTGGAAAATGAACTACAAGAAGCCAAGAATAAGTTAGAAATGCTGGAGGATACTCTGAAGAATATGACAACAACAGCAACCACAAAAACTGCAGCTACTACTCCCACACCTAAACCTGAAGAGAAAGTGAGTTAAATGTACTAAGAGCATTTTTTTTTTTTTTTGATAGTCCAATAACTTTTTCTTTGTTTTGCCCACAAGATCAATTACCGATTACCGAAAACTATGCATCCCACACATTATGATCTGTATTTACATCCAGTTGTTGATACTGGCAAATTCTTTGGTCAAGAGGAGATTGAGATAAATTGTACTGAAAACACGGATCGAATTGTCTTGCACTCCTTGCACATGAACATAACAAGTGTTTATCTTGGGGGTTCTGAGACTAGTGTTAAAACTTATTACTTGGATTCAGAGCGTGAATTTTTGGTGATTGAACTTAACGATGAAATTGTAGCGCCACGTATGTTATACTTGGGCATAATATTCGAAGGCAGCATGAAAAACAAAATTATTGGTTTATATTCGTCCTCTTATCAGAAGGCTGATAATACAAAAAAGTAAGATACGTCCTTATGTATATTCTCAATGGAATATTTAATTGAAATTTAACTTTTAGATGGATTGCTTCATCGAAATTCGAGCCTACTTATGCCCGGCAGGCATTCCCTTGTTTTGATGAGCCAGCCCTTAAAGCAACATTCAATATAGTTTTGGTCTACCCCAATACTCAAGGCTACCATGCCTTATCCAACATGAACATAGAAGTACTCATGCAACAGCCATTCATATGAAATTAAAGTTAAGTGAGAGATATTTTTTATTTTTTATTTAGGCCGTCAAGAACCAAGGCGCTTTCAACGAAGCCTACTTTAGCCAAAGTGTTCCCATGAGCACTTATTTGAGTTGTTTTATCATTTCCGATTTTAAGTTTAAAAATACTTCAGTGGACACCAGAGGTATTGGTGACGAATTCGAGCTACGCGTATTTGCCACACCCGAACAAATTCATAAAGTCGATTTTGCCCTGGCAGTGGGAAAGCAGGTTATTGAATATTATATTCAATATTTTAAAATTCCTTACCCCTTGCCCAAGCTGGGTGAGTTAGCAAAATTTCCAAGACTTTTAATGTTTGTGAATTCAATATATTTCGTTTTTTGCTTTGTTTGTTAGATATGGCTGCCATACCGGACTTTGTTTCGGGAGCCATGGAGCATTGGGGTTTGGTGACTTACCGTGAAACATCTTTGCTATTCGACAAAGCTCTTAGTTCTACTGCCAACACCCAAAGAATAGGCCAGGTTATTGCCCATGAACTTGCACATATGTGGTTCGGAAACTTGGTTACCATGATGTGGTGGAACGATTTGTGGCTTAATGAAGGCTTCGCTAGTTATATCGAGAACAAAGGTGTTGAAGCTGCATTTCCCGAATGGAAAATGCAGGATCAATTTATAATTTCCACCCTCCATGGTGTCTTAAGCCTGGATGCTACTTTAGGTGCCCATCCTATTGTGCAAACTGTTGAAAATCCCGATCAAATTACAGAAATCTTTGATGCAATCACCTACTCTAAAGGTGCCTCCGTCATGCGTATGTTGGAAGACCTGTTGGGTCCTGAGAATTTCCAGCAGGCCGTCACAAACTACTTGGAAGAATTCAAATATAAAAATGCTGTCACAGATGATTTTCTTACCGTCATCGATAAGTTGAATTTGGGATTTGACGTCAAGGCCGTTATGCGCACATGGACTGAACAAATGGGTTTGCCGGTGGTAGAAGTTGAAAAGCTATCCGACACCGTTTACAAACTGACCCAAAAACGTTTCTTTTCCAACCCCAGCAACTACGAAGGTGTTTACGATGATTCGCCATTTAAGTAAGTGTGTCGCATAAATTCAAAGATTTCATTCATTTTAATTTTATTTTTATTAGCTACACCTGGTCCATACCAATCACTTATAAAACAAGTGCTAGCGCGGAAGTACAACGTGCATGGTTTTATTTTGATAATAAGGAAAGTGAGTCTGATCACATACTCAAATTAAATTCTTTTATGATCTACAATGAGTTCGACTATTGTTTGTTTGTTGCTTGTTTCAGTCACAATTACTCTGCCCAGCACCGTGGAGTGGATTAAATTAAATTACAATCAAGTTGGCTACTATCGTGTCAATTACCCCACTGAGACGTGGGGAAAGTTGGCAAACAAATTGATAGCAGATCCGAATGTAATTAAGAGAAATGTAGATCATTTCCAACACCTAACACATATGTATTTTTTCACTTTGCAGACCTTTTCTGTGGGTGATCGCGCTTCTTTATTGAACGACGCTTTTGCACTGGCCGATGCCACACAACTTCCGTATAATTTTAGTTTGGATATGACCAAATATTTGAGTAAAGAAGATGAATATGTTCCGTGGAGTGTAGCTGCCTCGAAGTTAACATCCCTTAAACGTACCCTCATGTTTACAGATGCCTTCGTGGCCTATAACGTCTACGCCAGAGGCTTAGTTGCAGACATTTACAAGAGTGTCGGTTGGACAGTGGGCGAAGATCACTTGAAAAAGTATGTTAACACTTTATTATTGGTCACTATTTAAATGTTTTTAACTTTGCAGTCTTTTACGTGTAACTATTTTGCGCACTTCATGTTCATTGGGATTGCCAATATGTCTGACTGAAGCCGCCGCTCAATTCACAAAATGGTTAGGAAACCCCAATGTTCGGCCTCACCCTGATATTCGTGAAATTGTTTACTATTATGGCATGTTTGCAGTGGGAACTGAAGAAGTATGGAATCAAGTATGGAATCTTTTTATAACTGAAAAGGATGCCTCCGAAAAGCTCAAGTTAATGTACGGCTTATCAGCTGCACAACAGCCCTGGTTACTAAGCAGGTACAGAAAACTCACTTAATATGATTTTCATTTTTGGTGATTGTTGATTTGGCGTTTTAAATTCACAGATACATTAACCTGGCATGGGACGAGAAGAATGTGCGAGCTCAAGACTATTTCTCATGCTTACAATACATCGCAGCCAATCCTATTGGTGAGCCAATTGTCTGGGATTATGTTCGTGAACATTGGCTCCAATTGGTTGACCGTTTTACTATCAATGACCGTTATTTAGGCAACATGATATCTTCGATAACATCTCGTTTTTCAACACAAACCAAATTGGAGGAGATGCAAAATTTCTTTGACAAATACCCCAATGCCGGCGCTGGCACTGCATCTCGCGTCAGGGCTTTGGAGAATGTCAAAAACAATATTGCCTGGTTGAAAAACAATCTTCCGGTGGTGCGTAATTGGTTAAACCACACTGATGTTTACATATAGTTTTGGCAAACACTTCGTCAAAATGCACATCGCCACCTTATATGCAGGACCGTGTAACAACTTATATTATTTAGCAACTTTACAGAAGAAGAAAAAACCTTAAATATCGCAAATAAAGTCAATTTCTTTGTAGAGAATGAATTTGAATTCATGAACTTTCGTACTTTAAAAAAAATAAAAATATGCAATAAATTGAATTATGTGACCAGCGTAAGGTTTAATTGTAAAAAGGGTGTTTTTTTTAGCGTACAACTTGGATATGAAATAAAGTACAGATATGATATAATAAAAAAAAAATAATGAATTCAACAAAGCCCAGAGAAATAAAATCAAAATCTTTAAATTGCACGAAATTGTTGGTAAATTGAGAAATAAAAAAAAAAAAATCCGATTGTTTGCCGCGCATAACATGGGGTTCCGCTCTGTTCTAAAAACTTGCTTTCAGTAAACCTTTCAGCCCATTTGGGCCCAAAATAACTGGTAATCATGGCTCTATACTGCTCCCCGTGGACGGTTTTTGTCGGTCGTCTTATTTATTCATGATGAAATGGTACATAAAATTGAGCAAAAAGCATAATAGAGTTGCCATATCTAACAACTGTTCCCCGTCGAAAAATGGAGCTTTTACAGAACAAAAAAAAAAAAAAAACCCATTTTGTACGTACATATAACCTTTAAATATTTGATATGCAATAAGTGGCACTAGGACCAAAGGGAAAATGCCTTTGCATTGGCAGTTTAGACTTGCTCCGGTAGAGTGGGTGTTTATAAAAATTGCAACAACAAAATTGTTAAATTGTTCCACTACAATAACAAGCTGACAAAATCAAGCATACCAGCTGTTGAAGACGATTAATTTTTTGGAATTTTCAATTTAGCTGCTCGTATGTCGTTACACAATAATAAACAAATCATTTTCTTTTCTCATATGTATGTGAAACGTATTGATTCTGTGATATATTTTTTGTTTCATATGATATACAGATGTCACACGTGTCGTTTCTTGGCTTGCATATGGCAAAATCGTGTGTTGTTAATGCTTGGAAAAGACAGGAATGGATAATCTAATAGTGTTTAAGATAGACTTGATAAGTAGGGTTGTAAGAACTATATTTTATTTGTGTGCTAGTGACCGGGAAAGACATTGTCATGCCACAGGTTGCAGCTATCTTGGGGCATGAAAGGGTAATATGGTGGGATTTACCCTTTCATTTTATACCCTTATCATGGAGTTGCATTGACAAATAATTGAGCCATATTAGAACGTGATTACAGAGGCAACCGCCAGGGAAATATAATAAGTCTTAGCCCTTTATGGACCCACTTAACACACACAACACACACCTATAAGATAAACAGTTGAGAAGTTCTAACTTGATTTATATTTTAGTTTTTGAATCGCGTTTCTTTACGACTTATCTTTGCTTTCCTGGGTCGGTAAGCATTACCCGCGAGTCAGTTGAATATACTCAGTCTCACGATATTTTCTAAAAACTCTTGTGTGATTTTTTCCTTTAAATTCACTTCGTATCCCTTTCCTTTCCGCATTTCCAACATCTTTCGACACTTTTTTATACAGTTGCGGTATTGCTAGTCGTCAATTATCTTTTTCTTATCGGTGCAGACTACCTACTTTACATACCATATCACGCTATATTGGCAGCCAAGTCACAGGTTCATGCAGTAAGGTTATATGATCGCGAAGTTTTTTTTTTCAATAAAAACTTTTTGAAGCCTAGTTGAAGGGGGCATATCTGAAGGTTCCTTATACATGAACTAATAACAGAAATTTGTAGATATAAATCTTTTGATGTTATTTTTTTTTTGTCAAAGTTAAGATTTTTTAATCTAGTGAAAGAACGGAGTAAAATTAATTTACCAAACACTTTGGTCCATTTTACTACACCTAGTTTGCGTTACTATGCTTGGTACCTTAAGTATGAATATCGCACCCTAAATACAAAAGGGTCACAACTCAAAATATTCCAAAACTTGAGTTTTTACCATAAATTAATTCAGAGTACATATCTCTAACTACAGCAAAAATTTCTTTCACATCACAATCTTCTTTAACTGGAAAAATACAGTAGTGTCTATTTTTATGTTAAGTGTGTTGCTTCTGTACGATGAAAAACAACACACACACACAAACAAAAGAAAACAATTTCAATTTTCATGGCTTAAAAATTTCCAACACGATTAAATATAACTTTACGGTTGCTTGTCATTATTGTTTATGCCTCAACATATGCAACAGTTTCTACGCAATTTAAATTTGTATACGGATCTGACCACATAATTTTACATTGTACAAACAAAACAAAAATTGCATTCAAATGTTTACAAGAAGCCAAGTCCTGAAGAAATATCATCTAAATAATCGTGTGTTCAACTATTTTTTTTTGTTAATTTATAGCAATTTTTTGATACGATTCCTTTTTCCTTTCTGGCTAATGTCCTTTAACTGACAGGCTTCTTCAAATCTATAACCCAATAACATACATTGTCTGGTAGGGTATCAATGTAACCTGTTAGAACGTCAAAGTCACTGTCAGCGTTATTTTTATTAACCAACATTTTTAAACGATTTTATTATCAGATTGGTCAGCCTCGAATGCCAGATTACCTAACAAAAAAAAAAAAGCATAAATATACACTTGAAAAAATTTCGTTTTGCTTTTTAACAATTTGTATTTTTTATTAATTGTGTTTAAAACAAGGACCCAAGGACGAAAAAAAACATTTCTTGGACGTAATTATTATATTCAATGAATAATTTTCTACGTTGACCTTTAACTATTACAACCAACAAATAGTTTTTCTGTTTCCCATAATTATTAAGAATTTCGTTCTTATTTTTTACGGTATCTGTAATAATTATTTTTAATTTTTTCTTGTGAGAAAAATCGATCGATTTTAAAACGAATATTTATTTTTGAAGGGGTCCATTTAAAAATTAGAATTAAGTTGACCAAATTATGAGAAAAAAATGAAGATCCCTAAAAACACATTTTAAAATAAATACAAAACGCATCACAATTTTTGCCGTTTTGAATGGGTTCCTTTTCAAAATCGATTTCCACGCTAATCGATAAATATCAATTTTATTTTGGTCAAAAAATATATTGCTCGTTAAAAAAAAGCTGCGTTTGTAAAACTTTTCTTTTATCTAGTTGAAAAAATGTGGGTAATCGAAAACACTGAAATCGCCACTAAATATTTATAAATATCAATTTCAACTTGATTACAGTTAAATTGTTTTTTTAAATTTGCTTCTTATATTTTTTGTTTGAACGGTCTTTATTAATTAATTAAAGAACTTAACAACTCAGAATTTTATGGCAGAGTATGAAGGCAATAATAATTCAATTTTCTGATACTTTAACCATTAAAAGACCATAAACTAATTGGATCCATTTTAAGAAATTATGACTGATATGAAGGTGATAATATCAGCAAACAAAGAGATCATAAATTTTATTAGCCTTCGTGAAACATCAAAATTTAAACGAGATAGCGTGCTGAGACCAACAAGAATGTGCAGGTTGAGGTATTGAGTGGCACGGGCTGTAATTTTATTTACTTTAGTTTTCGATATCGTTTTCATTTGACCATACAAAGTGCACCTAAGGCGACCTAAGAAGAGCTGCTCTATTTACGTTATTGAAACACAGATTTTAGCTGCTTCTAAAAATACTTATAATTATTATGTTGTGTAAGTTTCTATATATTTTTCAGCGACTGCTAGAAAATCTTGAACGATTTTAAAATAAATAAAAAAACACTATTCTGGACTTTCCATACTTTTCAGTGGTGACAGCAAAAAGTGTAGCGATATTTTTCGGTTTGGCCACTACGGCCTTTTTGGTGTCCACAGTTGTTTTGGCCGGTGAAAAGTTCAACTTGGAAAAGGAATTACAGGATGCGCTAGATAAATTGGATATTATTTCCAGTCTGATAACAGACGGCACAACATCCCGACCCATACAACCAACATCTTCAACAGCTTTGCCCACGCCCTCAACAATACAACCTCCAACAACTTTGGAAGTAAACGATTCTACATCTACAATGACGACTATTCAAGGCCATCCAAGCTTTCCCACTTTGCCATCCGGTCTCCCAGATCCCGAAAAGGTATGTTTCTAATCATTAAGACAGGAAAATATTCTTCACACATACATATATATATAATTATACATGTATAAGATGAAATAAAGTGGATACATTGAAAATTGACCTCCTATCGAATCAAGTTTTCATTTTGTACAGTAACCTCTTTCATTTTTTATACTTATAACGAGAACCAGTCAAATCGAACAAATTAATTTATAGACATTGAACCAAAGTAACTAAGAACCCCATGCCCCACAAAAAATGTTTGGTTGTTGTCCTGTTTTATAATTTGTTTATCAATTATTATTGGACCACATATTCATATAATTAAAATTAAAAATTATTTCCAATATTCTCTCCCTTGTTTTACAGATAACTTATCGTCTTCCTAAGGACATTCGTCCCATCAAATACAAATTGTATATTCATCCCGACTTCAAGTCCAAAACTTGTGAGGGCTTTGTTTCGATACAAATTGAAATCGATACAAAAACCAATTTAATCGTCTTACACGCCAAGAATTTAGAAATCAATTCAATAAGTATTTTGAATATGATGGCCTTTATGCGTTTGCGAGTGAGGAACTTCTATTTGGATGTTGGACGTGAAATGCTTTTTATTGAATTGGAAGAAGTTTTATTCACAAAGACACCATATGTGGTCTCTATAAGTTATAATTGCCAGCTGGACGGTCTTGTAGGCATATACGCCAGTTCATATTTGGATGCCGGGCATAAAGAGAGGTAAGAATAATGAAATGTTACTGTGCATGATCAGGCAGGCATTTTGTGTTAAGAGGGCAATTGAATGAAATTATGCAATTCTTTCATTCATTATGACTAAAAAAGATTTTATAATTTATAATCGATTGAATATAGCATGCAAATATTTTTTAAATAAGTGACATAATTAAAACAAAAATACAAAATCATGCAACCTCGTGATAGTGAAACCAGTAATTTATCACGACACATTGACACACCACAAAGCATAAAATGGCAACATATTCAACCAACAGCTTTTCTTCGCAGTAGCGCGATCGTACAGTTGAGTTTGAAAGGACATTTAGTTTGCTAAAGTTTTTTAAAACAAAAGTTATAACTTGATCCTTTTTAGATTCAGCAAATGCGTCGTTATTAGCGTTGCCATTTTAACCTAGAAAATTGTAATTCAGCTACATGACTTTATTATCTTTTTTTAATTTTCACACTAGTCTTTTTAATAGATAATCTTTGTTAATTTTTAAAAAAAAATTTTTTTATTTATTCAAATTCTTAAAATCATTTCAAAGCCTTGCTAAACAATCATCTGATACACATGTATGGATCGGTATATAGTTTTTCAATTTTACCCTTAAATAATACGAAGATCGAAGGACTTTTTAGTACCATGAAAATTATTAAAACAAAAAATTTAATACGAAATAAAATCTTCCTTTGTGCAATTACGTCACTTGTTTCATGAAGTCCCTTTTTCCACTTTTGTGCAACTTTCAACAGCTGATGTCAATTTCATAGAAAAGTCAAAGCAAAAATAAATTAATTAAAAACTCGAGCTAAAAAAGCTAAAAAAGTTTTTAAAGATTTTTAAAAAATCAGAAAAAAATTAATTACTTAAGTTGTTTAAAGAAATCGTGGTTGGTTGGTTAGATTCAATCGAGTAGAGGAGCCAGTTATGAGCTTCATGATCGTGGACATGCACTAAATTAAGAGGCTTCTAAGCGTTTTCATGAGTATCATCAATAATTTGTGAATAAATTATTGATTTTTTTTATATTCGAGGTTCTTCTTATTTCCGGAAAAGCGAACACAAGTCCAAGTAGGAATTTTGATTTCGCAATTTTTGACACCAACTAAATAAAATGTATACACAAAATATCTCCAAAATGTTTGTCTTCTGCGAGTAAACAAATAAATAAAACTACGTCTTGTATTATTAAGAACCAATTTAATTTTCTCTAGCACTGCTATATTTTCTGAAAAATTGTTAAAGCAAAAAAGGCCGTTATTATATAGTAATGCTAATATGTAGAAAAACCTTTATGACGTATATTGTTTTCTGAGCTACATTTTTGATTTTGATTGGGTAAATTTTAAGTTGAAGTTAATTTTAACGTGGACATTTTTAAGTCATGTTTGTAATTTATATTAGCACGAACGAACAATTACGCAACAATCTACAAAGTTTTTTGGTGCTGCTGCGAATAGCACTAAACAAGTATTGGTTTCTTTAACTGCGAGCAGCTGTGGTTTGATAATTTGTATTGTGTTCGCCCTACAGTATACATTCCACACATAGAACCAAAAACAAACAAAACATTTCCAGTCGGAAAAAAAAAATTGGTGTAAACCATTAAACGCTTTTAATTGAAAAAAATCTAAAATTTTACAAAGCGAAAGAAAGAAATTTCCCTCCTCCTTTTCTCAAATGATATAAATGTAACTAAAGCACGTAATACCAAGCCAAGCTTGGAAAAAAAGACGTCGAACGTTTCGAAAAAAATTCGTCCAAATTTTAGTATTACCACAAACATCTAGAACTAATATTTCTTGTAGCACAATTACTAAAACTGAGATAGTTTTATATATTAGATTGCATAGGCGTATATAACGAAGACGTTGCTACTGCTGCACACTTGACTACTTTTACGACTTTGGGACTTCTTTCCAATTTTTTATTTTTCTTTTTACCGATTTTAAAATACAAACTTATTTTAGCGATTTTCTCTAGTGGCACTTTTGACATTTGGTCCATGTTTTTGGGTTTGAGGGGTTTTCAATTTTTGTATTGTTGCTTTGAATGGTTTATTACAATTTAAACGCGTTTTCATGCTTTCTTTCCTGTTATTTTCTGTTTTAAAGAGTTTCTCGCAGTTCTGCTTTTTCGATTTCTCTCGATATCGATTTTTGATATTTTTGTATATTGTTTCCACAGTTAACTCCCAGTCCAAGTGATTGCCCAAATCAATATATGCAGTTGGTTGTAACCTTTTTGGCGTTAGTAAAAAATTCTAAAGATATGATTAAAAATAAAAATACACTTGCGTGTTATCCTGGGTCCATCGACTGATGGACAAAGTTAAATCGCCTGCACTAGTAATAACTCTTCAATTTCACCCTTTCCTTGCATTGAGAAAGTCCTTCCGATCCATATTTTTTTTTTATTATTTATTTACTGGGAATTAATTCGAAGCAAATATAATGAATTGAGGACTAGCATCAAGGCCTTCGTCTCTCTAGTGTACGTAGGTTATGTTTTTCTTGATAGTTGTTTTATACATTTTAACTTAATACGTACTCGATCCATATTATTATCTTCAAATATATTTAAGCGGCAACTTTTTAAAGCATCAAATGAGTATTTTTTTAAATCATTTTACAGTGTATTCAAGTAATTTTAAAATATTCTTCGAACTTAAAAAGTGTAGAAACTTTTATTACTACTTTTTCCATTTTGAGTATTTGTGAACAATTGGTAACGGGAAAAATATTGTCCAAGCCGAACTATAAAGCCCGCATTATATGAATAAGTTTTTCTTGTAAATTTAAGCTCACGTACTCTCGCATTTTGTGAGCTTTAAAATTAAAAAGCCGGTCTCAATGATCTGCAGAGATCACAAATATCAAAACTTGTACTCGACACAACATTAAACATCACGACAATACAACAAAAGCACACACACACACACACATCTTCGTATAAAATGTTGCAGCCAAACAATAACAATATAAATAAAAAAAGGCAAAAACAAATGAAAGCGTGTATAGGAATTATAAAAAAAAAGTGTGTTTGACTTACTAAGTCTTCATGAAGTATTGAAATCAAAACTTAAATTTAGTCGCCAGTGAACGCTGCTCCCAAACGGGTAAAAAGTTAAGCGAACTAAAAAAAAGCGAAAGATAAAACTAACGGTTTACTTTATTTTGATTGTTTTTGTTTTTGCCAAGAGCGGTATAAATAAAATTGAATTGAAAATTATTAACTTGTCATTGTTCATACATAGCATTAAACAAATTAAAGTCTCTGTTTTGAAGAAGAAAAATAATAATAATAATAATCGAAAAGCGCCAGTGATCCAAATGAAATGAAAAGAAAGTGAATGTCGTAAAAATTACAATTTTCAATTTGATGTTTGAGTATCTCAAGCAGCCATCCAACTGAAAAGGAGACTAAATTTGTTTCATTCGCCATCAAAATAATATGGCCTAAATATCATTAACAGGTTTTAAAAAGAACCAACAAAATAAAAAAGTTTATCATTTATTATAAATTGAAATAAATACGTTTTTAACCTCAATTGACTACCGCCAGTTTAAAAATCGAAATGACTGACAAACGGACGACACTGTATGTGATTTATTGCGTCAGGCAGGGGCATGCGAAATGAAATCACAAAGTTAAATATTTAATCGTAGGTACCAAGTGCTGCTGCGGGGTGCTTGCAGTGGAATAAAGCGTCTTTTAGTTCATCTACACCTTGATTAGTGTGTCTTTTTTATTTGTTTGGATTCTTTATTGTTACTTTTTGTTATGCATTTGAATGTTTATTCGCATTTGTATTGTTTATGGTTTATTGGTTTATTGTTGTTGCGGTTTATACATGATGTTCATTCAACCATATCAAAAATACACAGCCAGAAAACGATCGATAGATAGACATTGTTGGAAAGAACTTTCAAAGCGCTTGTTGGCACTAACACTCCCCCTACTATTTAATAGACACAGGAATAAATATGTTCGACAACCGTTGCGATTATAAAAATAAAACAATCTTTACTATAAATTATGAAGTTGTATGAATTCCGAGTAGTATTATCACAAAAATTCGGTTATAGGAACAAAAAAACTTTTTGGGTTAACTCGTTAGTCAGGTAAAAGAATATTCGAAAGACTCGAATCAAAAATAAAGGAGAGGGCATATAAATTCAATTTCATGTTTTATTATTGTTTAAAAGTCTTCGTATGAGGACTTCAAGTAGATTTTTCCTTTATTTATGTCACATATTATTTTACAACACATCCTTGGCTGGACTAAACGATCTTTTGATAGCTCTACTTAAATTATATTTAAAAAAGTTTTGACTTGCCAAATAGCGTTGTAATTAATGATTATTTTGTTGCAAATAACAATTAATTGTATTGAAAATGAATCGAGATTTAATCGATAATTACCAAATATTCTAGTTCTAAGTGCCTTGCTGCACATTGGTTTCTATCCTAAAGTCTGTATGTAACACACATTAGGCAATTGGCCTCAACGGCTATGCTGACACAAACCCTTTTGTCAAAAGTAGCTGAGTTTCCTTGATGCTGCGCTGGTTGTTGGCTTGTTACCATAAATCTTTGACCTCAAACGTCCCTATAAAAATGCATCCAATACCAATTCTCATCACCGAAATGAGAGAGTACACGATCATGGAATATCTTATGCAGTCATTTACGTCTTCGTGTTGAAACCACATATTGGCCACTTCAATATCATCCAGACAGAATCGACTGTGTTATTTTGTCGTGATATCGAGACCAGTAACAGTCACTGCTTGACCAACCTTATTTTAAAAAAAGTAAGGTCCAATGATGCCACGTTGTTCTAGGGTATAACGCTAAAATGGCGGCAACTTAAAATCTTGCTTTAATATTGGGACACCGTTTATAATAAAGTATTGGATACATAAAATCCATTTATTACGTTATGGTGTCAGACTTTGTAAAATCTTTAAAAATTTGAGAATTTCACAATAAAAATTATATAAAATAAAACTACTTTGGACAAAAACAGCAGTCCTGGGTAATTGACTTGAAAAGGTTTCCGGACTGTACAAAATAAAAATTTCGTTTTCGAAATTAAAAAAAAAAATCGTTCGGAAGTAAAATACGAATTTAATTACATTTACGAACGGAATTTGTGTCACGCACTCGCTATTCATTTCAATATTATTTTTGATAATAAAAAAAAGTATGCGAATAAAAAAAAAACTCACTCCTCACTCCACTCCTGTAACTGGGTTTGAAACTAACGCAGTCTATGCTGATCCATTACTGTAAACATTTTTAATAATTGAAATACTTTACAAAATATCGATTTAAACTTCTAACATACATTTCGATATTTTCTTAACCGGGGCTGGGTTATGAACAAGTTTTCATCAATCAAATAATTCATATCTGTTCGGTCTCAATTTCATTGCGGTGTTTTTGTTGTTGTGTCAATTGTCTGAATTCATTCACCTGTTTTGCATGAAGATGATTAATGTCATTAAGTGCATTTAACTCTGTGAGTTGAAAATGCATTTTCGTTGTCCATAATATTTAGGTTGCCTGAACTGGATACATACATACATATGTGTATGTATGCTTGTACATATGTAATGGAGTAAAGACAGGTTGGTTGAACTACAAGCGTATTGATTGAATTCAGTTGAACTGAAAATGATGTGTTTGACTTTATTATATTTTTTTTACTTTTAACTCGTTGTAAGTGAAAATACGGGTTAGAGTACTTTCTACAATTAAGAGCCAAACGGATGAACCGACTGAAAGACAGAAACATGGACAGACGAATCTTTATGCTTGCAACTTGTCCAAGTAATTGTTCGTTGTATTTATTACCGGTTTTATTCTCGTACTTTTGTATTCTTCGCAAGTTTTTTTTATGGATTTTTTGTTTTCTTGCTTGCCTTGTTGTCTAAATTTCTATAATTTTTTTGAATATGAGCAACAGCTCTTATGCTGGCACGGCTGGTTGTTTAATTGCAGACATATATTGGAGAATGTCAGTGGGATGGTTTGTTTGTTTATGTATTTGGCTCATTGACATTCTTTCATGTTTGATTTCATTTCCATAAAAAAATAACAAACTTTTTTTTTAATTTTATTAAAGTTCTCTCAGCCAAAAGATTATAATTACGCGAAGAAGAATTCGATTAAAATTTGACCTAATAATTTACAATGATTATTTAGGGGAGCAAATGAGAATAAAAGTATTCTTTATAACCTGCAGTGAAAGTGCATATTCGATCTATAAAAGAAATTCTTTAAAATGAAATAATCCATAGAGTTTAAAAAAATGCTAGATTAAAAATGCTATAATACTGTTGCTATGAAACTTGTGTTAAAAATTCAACAGCAATAGCAATAACAACAGTTTCAAAAGAAAATTATAAGGTATAGAAGTTAACAAACCAAATAACGTGCATTTAAAAAGCACTGTGGCTGCTTTGTGCCCGTAAATGTTACTGATTTTTGCTATTGCTGGACTGTATTTCTTTTCAATAACACAATAACAGCAAAATTATTGCTAATACAAGTTTTCGAATTTATAGCATAGTACATATTATATTTTTTTTTGTGCTATTGCAGCTCTATACAAAGTAACTTTAAGGAAAAAATAATGGTATACTTTTTATTTAAAGAAAAATCTCGACTTTTGCTAAGAATTTAAAAGTATAGGCTTTCATATTGTACGTAAATAAACACAGTTCAAATAAAATATTTTACGTTGCTTGCAGTTGGACTATTAGAAAGTTTTTTTTTAAACCAACAGACATACGGAGAAGATAAGTCACTCTCCCCTGTCCCCTATCGAGGGAAACATTATGATAAAAGACATGATTCTCCAACCAAAATAATTAATTACTCACACCCTTGACAGCACTATTTTTTTAACTGCAGCCAAAAGACTTCATTTATTGATTTGTTTCTACACGTACATTGAATACAAAATTACATAAATTTAAAAATTCTTCACACGTGCGCATGCGCAACTTGATTTTTGTTCCATTAATTTTGTTAAATATTTTCAAGCAAATCAAAAACACTTATTTCATATTAAATACATTTTTATACTCGAACTTATTTGATTAATTTATAAATGTAGGTGTTCTACTTAAGGCATTAAACACATTGACCACAGCAGGCTACGCAGCTATACGACTACAAATCCGCTGGCAACAAATGTCGCTCTGTAGCCAGCTACATAGTAATATTAAAATATTAACAGCTGTTGCAACATTTCATTTATATTTCAGTGGAGCGGTGCCACTTAAAATTTTATACTTTTTAAAGTTCGGGTTTTTTATGGAACTAGTCCTGTTTGACGGACCTGCAAAGTTTAAGTTATAATCGAATATATCTTTTGAACTACATATACATATAAGGAGCGCAGTAACGAACTATTTATTAAATTAAAGTTTACAAAAAGATATTTCCAACGGTGCATCAACCTTTTCAAAGTGTGGACTCAAAATAGGTCAATTGGAGGGAAAAAGAATTTATCTGAAATACTGAGAAAAATCATGTATATACTATATGTACCTACTTTGTGTATATATATTAAAAGAAAAAACAATAAGCTTTCATTTGATCCTAACATTCTAGAGTAAGGAAAAAAAAAAACAACCAAATAAATGTGCAGGAATATAGAGGCGAACTGTTTTCAACTTTTGTGTTCCGCTCGCTCGAATGTAGGCGTTTTGTGAATATTTCTGCCATGATATCAAAGGTAGCAGACATCGGGGTTTTTAAAGAGCTGATATGAGAATAAATTAGCTATGTATGTTTATCACGTTCAAAATTTGTTGATAAATAAAAAAGCTATTGTTGCCATAACATACTTTACATATGGTGTAGATGTAAATGTTCTCAGATATTTTAACATTTTAATACACACACACATGCGTACATAAGAACATGAATTACTCTTTCGAAAACAATTTCTAAAAACCCATAAATATACAACAGAAGGATTTTTGAAAGATGTTATCGTATATATTACATGTAGTCGTACATATATGTTCATACATATATACATGTATGTATGTATATTTATGTCAAACGAAAACATTTACGCCTCAAAATGAATTAGTAACTGATATGAATTAGTTGTGTATTCAGTTTGTTCACCAAGAGTGTAAATAGTATATACATGTGTATGTATGTATGTATGTATGTATGTGTATAATGGTTTGTTAGTACGTCTGTAATTTTTAAAATATTTATTTTCGACCCCATAAAGTATATATATATATATATATATATATATATATATATATATATATATATATATATATATATATATACATCTATTCCGGATCCATATAGGTAGATGACTCACTTAAGAATTTCTATATGTCCTGAGTAAAAATCAAGTTTCTGGAAAGTTGAACTAATTCATATAATTGCTATTTGAAATATTTTTCTGTGTTTTTTGGTATTTTCGCTCTTACGAGGCAGCCCATATAATAAGCATATTCTACTAAATCCTTATCGAACTGAATAATAACTCCCCCGAGGGTCTCACACAACTAAAGGATCTTAACTTAAATAAAAGTACAACAAATTTACACTTCCATCAACATTGCTTTAGCAGGTAAATCGAAAATTGCAATTGGAAAATTTTTTAAACCAAAATTTCACCAAAATATATCACAAAAGCCGTAATTCATTCAATTTTAAAATTTCACAAAAACCCACCATTTTATGTGAAACGTGGAAATTTTATCAATATTCGATGTCACAAAAATCAACAAAAAATGCAAATTCACCTCAAATCGGAAATTCACTAAAAATTAAAAAATCGTTAAAACAATCAATTTTATCATAATATATCTGAATAATCATATAAAAATCACTGAAGTTCGAAAATTCAACAGAAAACTTAAAAATTGCAAAAATTTCACAAAGAAAATAAGTAACCCAAAAATCAAGAAAGCAAAGGAACACAAATTAGTTGAATTGTTGAGTTACTTTCTTTGGGAAGGGATAGACTAAAGAAGACAGATGGTGAAGTACAGCGATAGATATACATATTTTACAGAAAAAAATTATCTAAAACTATATACTTACGTATGAAAATGAAAGTATGTAAGGTATACAGAACGAAAAATTAAACTCAAGATGGCTCATAGCCGAAACCGATTTGTCAAACTTGACGGGATGATGGAAATTCATTCCGAAAACCTACATTATACATATACACTGGGGGAATCTTTTTAATAAAGAATCGAATTTTTTTGCCAGTTTTTAACAACTTTAAATTTTAAACCGTTTGTCGGGGGATTCCATATTCTATTAGAAAAAATGCATAACTAGGCTGTTCACCACTTTCAAACACTGTACATATTTGTATTTCTTCAATGACATTCTATTCAAGTGACTTGCAGTGTATATTTAAATTGTACCAGTTACTTTAGTTTGATTTATAACTAAATATTTTAAAAATACTATTTAATTACGAGTGACATTTATTTGTTTAAAAAATCCGGTTTTTATCAGAAGTGCGTTTGCATTTTATCGTGTTTTATTTACTTATGTGCAAAACAAGTGTAAACTGAATAGTTGTACTTGGAAATCAAACAAGTATTCCATTGATGTAATACATAAGAAAGAGTTTGCAATCTCTGTCCTCAACATCAAGTCAGTAAAGAACAAGAAAAAGTAAAAGTTTCCTATGTTAATCGCAAACAGTAAAATATGGTTAAAGGCGTTTTCCAATAGGGAGGGGATCCGGATCGAAGCCACCTTCTGAAGCCACAGAGTGGTCATTTGAATTTTGTCGAAATTGCACACAAACATAGGCCATTCAAATAAAAACAAAAATTTGGATAATACCTCTCACAACGATAGAAAATAGAATAATTTAAATATTGGCCTGCGCTTTTCAGAGAACCCTCTTTATTACTTATTAGCAATTTACTTCTTAAATAATTAAATATTTGCAAATCTTATATGCCTCCACAATCTGTCATAATTAATGTAGACATATTATATTCATCTTTAAACTGATGTTGTAGGAATGACATGTCGCAACCTACACCGCACGCACATACATACATACGTACAACATATATATGAATGTATAAACTTATGTGTCTAGATAACAATGGCAACAAAATTAAAAATGCAATAAAATATTCATAATTAAACAAAAGAATACAATACAACAACAATACAAACGGAATATGAATTCATTCGCGAATATAACTGCCAAGTAAGAATTGAAGATAATCATCAAAGCGATCATTTTGATGATGATCATGAAATATTAGTGTCATAATACTTGTACTTTGTTCATCAATTACTTTAAAGTGCAAACGTTAATAATAATGACACATATACATTCATTAACTTGTTCTCCTGTTCTCTCTATCTCTCAGGCCATCTTTCTAGCTCGTTCTCTTACTATTTCACACTTAATCCGTTGTATTACATTTTATGATGATAATTTTTTATGTGCAGTTTTACGCCAAACATGACAACGTAGATGTTTATTATTTCACGACGTTTTTTACTCTCAGCATCTGCTTATTCACACAGAAATATAGTTTCCATTATTCATGAGTAGATATAGTATTGGCTAAAACTATAGCACCCCATTTATATGGTGAAGTTAATATATTTTCAAATATTTTATTCAAATGCCTTTAAATTTTACTGCTGCACATACGAACATGTTAAGCATAGAAGATATTAAATGATCAATAAATTGTATTCAAATTAACGATTTCTCATGAACTCGTCATGTTCATATCTGGATATTGCGCAGACAATACGTCTATATTTTTTTCAGAATCCTGTTTTCTTAAATCAATAAACTTACTATCTCTAGATGTGTTTTGTTAATACTTTTAACATTTAGAAAAATAAAAACTTTGTGCAAAAATTTGTATCCTTTTGAGGAACAAATTAACGTTAAAGTAAACGATGCAATCGGGATGCTTTACTTTTGGCTAATACTGTTCGCGTTGAAAGTGTTTCTTATCGTATTAATATAACAACAAAGATTTGATATGTACATCAATTACATAAATGCTTCATTCAAGCTTTAGAGTATTTCGTTGCTTCATAATTAAAACAAATATGGAAAAGAGACTTGCACGGCCATTGTTATTAATAATAAATAAAACATATAAAAAAAAATTGCGAAATCCTCTGACTCAATATTTTACTTCAATTCCCTTATTTTTAATCTATACTTACGGCGACGATGCACTTATTTAACCAAATACTTAATCGTTTCCTTGGATAACTATTTCCTTGCCATCTTAAAAGTTTTCCTTCGTTATATAATTTCGAGATCGTATTTTCTGATCAAAAACTTCTCAGTTTCTTTTATGGCATTAAGAGCTTTAACGACTGAGCAGGCCATTTCAAAACACGCATTAGTGGAGATGTGTTTTGGATTATTGTCGTGATGAAATTTTCCAACTGGAGACATATTTAGCCTTGTATAGCGATATATTACTTTATTTAAAATATAACTGTGTAATGTTGCCATGGCTTTATTGTAGTCTTATGGTAGAATTAGTAGACTTGTATCGGTCTGGTACGGATTAGCTGACAATAATTGTTACATAAATAAAATTATTACTATTTACTTAATAGATAACGTAACTTTTGTAATGTTAAAATCTACAGAAAATGTACTTTTAAGTTACCAACGTCGCCTTGTGCAATATTCCAAGATCAAAACGTTGACGGACGAATTAACAGATAATGAATCTAAATTTACTATGATAAACATTAATTTTAGTATTGCATGCTGCCTTAGAAGCTCCTTCTACAGGCGATAGCCAATTTTTAAACTCTTTTGTTGATACATCGCACAAAAAAATTGCAAATTATATCGCATTTTATTTTTTATTCGTGAAAATGAGCTTTAGCAGTTCGACACTCAACGTTGTTCCGACATTGGGTGAGTTTTCACTCTGAATGCTTTAGAACAAAAAACATGACATAGTTGTACAAGTTTGTTACAAGCAGTCAATGCGTAAGTGGAATTTATTTGAAAGGCACTAAACATTAAAAAAAAGCCCCAAAAGAATGACTCTCTTTGCACTCGCATTGGTTTCAAAAATGATCTGGGAAACTAATAATTATCCAAAATTAACCTTAGCACCATTAATATGACTATTATCAAAGTGAAAATTCGTTTTATTTTGATTTTCTTAACTTTCAAGCGGCCATTGAGGTCACGTTTGACGTACATTATATACTCCACTTCTCCTTTGGTTAATAAACTGCATACAATACTTGCATACATATATGTATATACATATTATTAAAATTATTTAGATTATGTTCTTGCAACTTACCGCAATATTTAGGCACATTGGAATTGACAATTTGTTATAAATAAATTATATATTACCACTGAACATTAAAGTTAAATAAAAGAGTAACTTGGCTCGAATGTTTTTAAAAGGAACAAACAAGTTTTTTTAAATTTCCTCAAAGAAATTGTTGTTAAGTGTTACCAGAGGAATAAACTAAATAAAACAAAGAGAAACAAAAAACAATGTACCCGCCTCAACAGCATCAACCAAAAATGCCAATACCAATTAGACCGCGATCGTCGCTATCGACGGACGAACACCATCACCGAATGAAAGAGACTCTTCGCTTGTCGAAAACGCCTAGTAATGCGGTATTAACATTAGCGGGGTTTTGTATATTTCTATTAGTATTGTGTGTTTTCTTATTAGGCGCATTAGTGTATGTCGGAAAGAATATTGTCAGTGAACAAAAATACAAAGGTATGTATGTAAAATAGTGAAATTTAGGTACCTATATATTTATGTATTTGTATATGTACAAGAAAGATAAAAAAGTCCTAAATTTTGTTTTAAATAGAGTAAACATACATAATGATATTTGAAATTGGTTATTTAATTAAGTTAATATAACAAAAGCAATGATCAACAAGTTTTTAAATTTCTTTGCGTATAGCACCAATTAATTTGAAAAAATTATTTAAATTATAACGTCCAGGATCACTACTATCAGATATGGCATCTCCATTGAAATGTTATTATTTTTACGGGTTATCACATCTTAATGAATGGTTCTAATTGGCACTCATTTCTTTTTGCCAATTGGCTCTTTCAATTGCTTTGTTTATTCTTTTTGATATATAATTGTTTGGCTTTTGCTGTAAATATATGTAAATAGACAGTAGAGGAAAATATTAAAAGTAGCTTTTTGATACAAACAGTGGATTTCGCATACAACGATTCAATAATACAAGAGGAGGGACAAGTAAGTGACAGTTTGCGTTTGTCAACCAAACCAATTTTAAGATTTCGTCCAGCGACAACAACTACAATATTTCCCCAAAAATCAAACATTTTTATGTTCAATAAGTCAACGATAGCACCGTCTATTATGGCAACATCTAAGATATTGCAGCATTTGTCATTCCGTTTACCCAAAGAGTTGAAACCATTGCGATACAATTTAATATTGCAGCCAGATTTAAAAAATAAAAACTTTAGTGGAAATGTAACGATAAGCCTTGAGGTAAAAACACCTATTTCATATATTCCTGTGCACTCTAAGTTTCTATCAGTTGTGACAAAAGAAGTTATGCAATTGGGCAACGGAGAAAATCCGCCACGAATAATTACACCACTACTGACATTCGACCATCCCGAATTGGAATATTGGGTAACGGAGTTTGCTGAACCTTTAGAAGCCGGCAATTATTCATTAAAGTTGTCTTTCAATGGTTCTCTGGTGGACAGAATTGTGGGATTTTATCAAAGTTCCTATTTTGATAAGAAACGTAATGAAAAGAGGTACCTATTCATGAAATGCTTTAATATCATGCACTTGCTTTTTGTACATATGTATATATGTATATCCATAACAGGATCTGAGTAATAATCTTTATATTGTTATAAAAATCTCTTCTAGATGGATAGCAACTTCAAAGTTTGAACCCACTTATGCTCGTCAGGCATTTCCATGTTTTGACGAGCCTTCTATGAAGGCCATGTTCACTATAACTATAGTACGACCTGCGGGAGATGGATATCATGCATTATCTAATATGAATGTTGAGGTTTTTCATCATTATCTTCTAAAATTTTTAAAATTTATGTTAAATAATTTTTTGTCTCTCTAGGAAGAAAAAGATATTGATGGAAATCTAACCGAAGTAACTTTTGCTGAAAGTGTTCCCATGAGCACGTATTTGGCTTGTTTTATTGTATCTGACTTTTCTCACAAATCCAAATTAGTTAAAGGAATTTTGGAAGGTCAAAAGAATTTCGAATTGCGTGTATTTGCAACAGAAGCTCAAATTGAAAAAGTCAATTATGCTTTAAATGTTGGCGCGAGCATCACTGAATTTTATATAAATTACTTCAACGTTGGTTATCCCCTGCCAAAATTAGATATGGCAGCAATTCCCGATTTTGTTTCTGGTGCCATGGAACACTGGGGTTTGGTAACATATCGTGAAACTGCTTTGTTGTATGACAAAACTATTAGTTCAAGTAGCAATAAGCAACGTGTTGCCACAGTCATTGCTCACGAGTTGGCTCACATGTGGTTTGGTAATTTAGGTAAGATAACATTCGTTTCTATTGTATGCGATAGGTGATCCTATTTATTACTTGTATATTCTTTTATAGTGACAATGAAATGGTGGAACGATTTGTGGCTGAACGAAGGTTTTGCTAGCTACATTGAGTACAAAGGCGTTAATCATGTTCATTCCGATTGGGATATGGTAAGTTGTGGTTGTTTATTGAAGCTATGTGGACATAAAAAAATTCCAAAACTGGTATCTTTTAAGTACACGAGAAAACCTTTTCACATATAACTAGAAAATATGTCATTTCATATAACTTAAAGCGACTTTCTTGAAGTATTTTTTTTTTTTTTTGTATTTTCAATGATCTGGACAGCTTGACCAATTTCTCATTTCTGATTTACATGGTGTAATGAAACTAGATGCAACGTTAGCATCCCACCCAATCGTGCAAACGGTTGAAAGTCCTAATCAAATAACTGAACTTTTTGATTCAATAACATATTCAAAAGGTGCTTCTATCATTCGCATGTTAGAAGATTTAGTTGGAGCTGAAAAATTCCGTAATGCCACTACTAACTATTTGAACAATAACTACTATCAAAATGCTGAAACAAATGATTTTCTTAGTGAATTGGAAGCTTTAAACTTTGACTTTGATGTTAAGTAAGTACATGTGGGGGGAAAAAAATGAAAAACTTTTTGACGACCTTTTTTTTTTACTGAAAAATGATTTATTACTTCCAAAGATTAATTATGCAAACATGGACTGAACAAATGGGTTTGCCCGTCGTAGAAGTTAGCCGTAAAGGTAATAGCTACAAACTGACACAGCAGAGATTTTTTGCCAACCCGGAAGACTACAATGGCACCTATGAGAATTCCGAGTTTAAGTGAGACATTAAATATATTTATATATGTATAAAAAAAAACTAAAATTTCCTGTTCAATTTCAATAGTTATCATTGGTCCATACCCATAACTTATTTCACCAGCCATAACAAAGAAGTTCAGCGTGCCATATTTAACTACAACGACAATGAATGTAAGTTTTAGTTTTTTAGTTAAATTGTCAGGTTTTGATAATGATTGATATTATAGTAACTATTACCACCCCTGCCGATGTTGAGTGGATTAAATTCAACAAAAATCAAGTGGGCTATTATCGTGTGAATTATCCTACGGATATGTGGCAGTCTCTCACGAAGGCTCTGTTTGAGAGTCGTGGTGTATTTAGTGTGTCCGATCGTGCTCATTTGGTAAATGATGTTTTTGCTTTGGCCGATGCTGGACAAGTCAACTACAGTATTGCCTTGGATTTGAGTAAATATTTAGTAAATGAGTTGGATTACGTGCCATGGAGTGTTGCTGCGTCACGTCTAAGTGCCATTAAGAATTTGTTATACCCTACCATTTTGTATCGCGACTTTGTGCTCTACTCTCGTCATTTATTAAAAGCCGCTTACGAAACGGTTACGTGGGATGTTGGCGAAGATCACTTGCAGAAGTATTTTAATATTGTTTACAAAAGAGTTTGAGAACTTGTTTGTCATGTGCGTGTTTTTTGTTTCAAGTCTTTTACGTGTAACCATACTGAATGCTGCTTGTGGTTATGGCAATGTTGAGGCTTTGGATGAAGCTGGCAAACGTTTCACCAGATGGTTATCTAATCCAACGGAACGACCAAACCCTGATATTCGTTCTACAGTCTATTATTATGGTATGAAAGTTTCTGGAAACGAGAAAACATGGAATCAAGTGTTTGATTTATTTGTGGCTGAACAAGATGCTCAGGAAAAAATCAAACTTATGGAGTCGTTGGCCGCTATTAATGAACCATGGATTTTACAACGGTATATTTATGACGCCTAAAGTTTTGAATTTTTCGGTAACCTAAACAAATTTCCTTTTTAGTTATATTAACTTATCTTGGAATGAAAGCTACGTAAGGGGACAGGATTATTTTAGCTGTTTACAATATATTGCTCAAAACCGTGTAGGACAACCGTTGGTATGGGATTATGTTCGTGAAAATTGGACGCGCTTAGTAGAACGTTTTGGTATTAATGAACGCTACTTAGGTCGCTTGATTCCATCAATAACTTCCAGTTTCGCAACCCAAACAAAACTAGAGGAAATGGAAATATTTTTTGCGAAATACCCTGAAGCTGGTGCTGGTACTGCTGCTCGAAAAGAAGCCTTAGAAAATGTCAAGAACAATATTAAATGGTTGGAACAAAATTTTAAACCAGTCGGAGATTGGCTACAAGCTCAAACGCTTGCCGACACTATTGATTTAACAACCGTCAGTAGTATAAACTAAATAATATTTCAATGATTGTTACCGTTTCGAAATTTATACTAAAATTGCATTTGTATTCTACACGCATGTCTTCCCGTTTGTATTGTTAAGACTCTATATGTTTGTATTCTTAAATCCCATCATTCAGGTTTAAAATATAAAATATTTATTGTTTTAATTAAACCTTATATGTGGTCTTAATTTTTGTGCCGCAGTAAATTTCATTTATATTATAGTAAATTTACCATAGCGAAATTTCCCATTTAGCCATGTCTTCAAGAAATGCTAAAATACAAGTGCAAGACATAGACGACACATTGCGGACAGTTCGAGCCAATTATTAAAGACGTTTTCGAACAATTAGCGACAGGGCCTTGCACAGTGTCATTGACTATTGTATGGACTATTGTATGCTATTCAAAGTGTCGTGGACGAATATAAGTATAGTCACAAAAAATACTCTGACAATCACACTAATATTCGTATGTTTAATAAAAACGAATTCACAAAATCATGTAAAATCTCACTTTTTTGGCCTTCACAATAAATTCAGGTGGGAAAAACTTTTTTTTTAAATTATGATTTTGCCTAGAATTGGCCATAATTGCATACTTTTCAATAGCATTCATTTAATTCCATCAAAATTGCTCTTCATTGTTTCAGAACTTAATGGCTTGCTTAGCCCACTGTCCTTGATTTTAATTGAAGGGTTGCCAACTTTCACATAATACATTTAAATGGAAATTTAAGAAGTTAAATGCAAAGCAATGACGTTCAAATTAAAGTTAGTAAAAGCTTTACATATGCTACATACATTGTTTTGCATAACATTGTTACTTTCACATATGAAGCAACTTGTTATATAAATAACTTAAATACATAGGGCCAAGATGAAGATTGCACATATGTATGTACGCATATGTAGCAATGCTATCGAGTTAAATTTTCAGCTGTGCTCTAATCAGGCAATTTTCACTTGTGGTAGCAAAGAAAATATCCGAGTGAGACATTTTTAACTGACACACAATCTGAGTTTATGGCTGTTGAAAAAATCCACTTGTCAATCGCAAAATTGTTTACTAGGTCTTGGACCAAGAAAATTAATAGGGAATAATGCACATGGCGCACGTAACCTTTATTTCTACCATTCTTGCTTAATATTTATGCACGAAATCCCACTAATTTTTAATACATGGAACTTGAGAGATATGGAACTTAGTACTTTCATAAAACATAAATCAAAAAATGAAAACAATAAAGGTCACGTCACCAAATTTGGTACAATTCACATTATCGAATAAAATATTGCGGATTCGGAATACAGAACAGCACGATATAATAGACTGTTAATAGTTAAAGTTACAGCATTTATTCATAAATTTACGAACGGCTACCTACTATTCGATGTATGTAAGCATGCATGTATGCACATATATGTGTGCTAAAGTTTTATAAGTGGGCACGTGTTCGTTCCACTGTAATAAATTTTCATACATTAATTCTTTCCTTATGGTCGTGATGTTAACCATAACATACAACTAGGTATAAATTATAATAAAAATTGCAGCACCATAATGGTCGGTTCATTTACACCCACGCATACACATGTGAGTATGTGTGATTGCCGGCATGTGTAAAGGGACGAATGCATTTGCATGTTGGGCAAAAATAATTACCAAAAATTTAATTTAATATTGTGTGTTACTCCTACTTATGCAATTAATTACTACTCCATACGTGTTTGATCATTATTATTTGTATGTGAGTCACTAAGTATGTAATTTTTTATATCATGCAACAAATGGCAGAATCGGAATTAAATAACAAGTATAAAAATATTCAATTGCAATTTTGTTTATAAGGAAATTACTTTGCCCTTCGAGATGCTAATCGATCGGGGAAGATTTTTAAGTATCCAGGGATTTGGGATTTTCGAAATCCCGATCAAGAGCACCAGGGAAATTGGAAACTATTTATGCAATAAATTTGTGTGTTTTATTATTTTCAAATCGCTCTTAAAAAAATTAAAAACTTTTGAATTCAAATTAAATAAATGTTTCATATCAATTACGAAACACGAAATTTCATCGAAAAGTCATAAACAATTCGAGGTTTAGCAAAGCTGACAATTCGAATTCATGAATTTCAGCAAAACATAAAACTTAATCATCGAACTAGATTAAATCCATAAATAACATTTAATTAAAAAAAACACATGTAAGACCTTCAGTTTTAAAATTAAAGTTTTAGTTAAAAAAGAATCTCCAAATGTATGGGGATATATTTTTGACTAATTCCGAAAAATGCGATATTTTCGGATTCGCCTAGAAATTGGATGGTTTTGTGCATTTGAAGAACTTGGGCCTCATTTTGATCGCATTAATTTTAACGGCCGAAAATTTTGGATAGGAACTTGGCCTTATTTTCACATTTATGCTTTTGTGCGAATATAAACATAACAATAATTAAAATAGATCATTTTCACAAAATGGAGTCATTGACGTAAAATGTAGCTTACGATAAAGCGCAACCTTTTACCACCGAGAAACGGGAATCTATTCCGCGTAATAGCCAAACCGAGAGACTAGCTCACCAATTAGCAGCCATCGACACTTGAAACTCACTCTAGGAATTGCTTTCTTCATAATCACAAAAACTCAAAAAAAGGTAAAGAAAAATATGTCCTTTATACTAGAAAAAGAAATGACAAAATGAATCCTTTACTTACGAAATGTAATAACTACTACCTCTTTACCATTAATTGTGGGAGCTTTCTAACAAAAAAAAAACTTTTAATTCCGAATTGCTAAACTTTTTTAAAAATCAAGTTTTCTTCACTTATGTATATCAATCTGTACAACTATATATCACAAATAGCCGTCAGCTGGCAGGCACAAAGATATGGCTTAAAGTAACTGAGTGCACTGTAAGAAGTTCTGTCTTATACCTCCACATGGTGGCGGCCAGTAGCAGGTTCCTGTCTCTGCTAGGAGTCTGGCTAAATAAGTCGAGCGGAGAGAAGTTAACACTCTTTTATAAAAAATATCAAATTGTGGTACAGCATACTGCAGGGATGCGTGTACAAAAGAGTGCTTGGTCTCTACTACGCGAACTCTGAATATCAGTCGATCTCTAGGTTTAATACAGAGTTACCAGTGCATATGCAGATCTGTGTGGGTGGGCATCTTTTTCTCCATTACTCGTGAGAATTATATAAATTCTCTGAAGGAAGGCTTTTAATTTACCAAGGGAGGAATGCGGAGGATATGGATAAAGGTACTTCTAAGGCGTTGTACCGTGATATTCCGATAGGAATGGACATTAAAGCCTCGAATTCGGTGGAAAGGTTATTCTCTGTGAGAACTCTGGTATTTAATGGCAACTGAACGATTTCTGAAGAGATAGGTAAGAAAACCTTGCAAGGGGTGGACGGGGGTTAGCCTCCTGAGGAAGAGGCTTAGACGGGACCGATTGGAAGATGCGGACATCGGAGTTTTGTGGTTTCACAAGACGGTGCCAGCTACTCTTACGCTACAGCGCACCAAATTTTCCGCTAGTTGAGCAGTAGAGTCTAGAAGGACAAACTGCACACGATTGCAGAACTGAAATAGGAGATACAACGCAAAATTACAAAATTATCATCGAAAACAGTGTTAATCGCATTTCGTCTTGGTGCGGCCATTTAGTCGATATAATCATCCAAACATAATTGCAATAAATTGAAAATACAATTTTTAATAAAACGTTAATGGGATTTTTGAAAAAAATTATGTTTTTCTTAAATATTTTATGTGTAAGCCCGAAGTGCATCGTAAATAAAAACGAAAGAAAGATGAAGAGGGCCGGAGAGACGGCTGTTTCGATACCATTCGTATCGTATGTAGGATAAGCAGACACATATACTTACTTACTAAGAATTGAAACAAAACTGACTTGTAACTTGAAATTCTTGATTGAATCTCTTCTAACATTTATTTTTTAGTTTCCTTATTTCACTTTTTAATCATTCCAACCTTTTAATTATTTAAGTCAAATGTTTAACAATTAAAAAAACTTACGCTAAAAAATAAAAAATTCCTTTTGTTTTATTAATTTTTATATGTACAGAGACACATGTAAGTGTAAATGGATATAAATGCTAACAATTTTTTTAAATAATTATTCTTATTTATTTAACATTATGTGCTAAAAAATAAAAAAATAAACTTAAGTAATTTATTTAATAAATCATGAGATGTGGAGTTAAACTCAATTGTGTTTTTATTTTATATTTTTTTTGCTGTCCGTATGTCCGCACGAGAAAGAGAAATTTATTTATTTCTAATAACGCAGGGTTCTGGGATTTAAAGCCGAAATGTCTGAGATCAGAAAGAATTTGAAACTTTTAAATAAAAATATTTGGAATCACGTATACAGACTTTTATCATAGGCGTGATTAATGTGACGCCAGAACTTAGGCGGTCACGCTTATACTTATATTTCACCATAGCTCGAGAACGTTTAGTGCGATTTTGACAAATACGACCAAGAGATGTGGGATAAAATTATCTTTCAACTGTTTTGGAGTTATTCACAAATTAGAGGCAAGCAAATTTTTTTTCCTGCAAAATCTAAACAAATCTAAGTTCGAGTTCAAAAAATGCAAGGGCCATATTACATTTCATTGCTTCAAAGGCAGGAAGATCTTGAATGATTTTCTGGTAATTTTTATATTTACTCCAAATCATTGGCATCATAAATGGCGTCGACTTATGAAAGTTTAGTTAAAAACTTTCATTCCATTACTAATTACAATCGCTCATGGGAGTGTGAAGTGGGGTTTTCGTGTTACATTGTGTGTTACTTTGGTTTTCACAATACCCTCTTGTGTGGGAGTTTCCCGCCAACCATAAATAAAGCATATGTTTCCATTCTTACTATATTATAGAAAAATTCCAAGAAATTCCATCAGAATTCTAAGAGAATTTTTTACGACAAATATTTTCCGAATTTCCTCAGACAACAAAATTACGCTTTATTGTAAATCCCATGCCTGATTCAATGTTGTGGTATTAAAATGACATCTATAACTTTTGGCATTCCCAATACAGTACAAATACTACAATCAAATCAAACTCACTGTTCACAAACAATTAAACCAAAAGTTTATTTAAATACACGATACAATAATACAAGGCGCTTGTGAATTGCATAAATGAATACACGAAATATTTGTATTTCAATATCACTTAAACTTTAAGTTTAAGTTTTTATATACAACTTTGTATCGTTTTTATTTAATTTCATTATTCCTACATATTTCGACTAATTAATATGAAAAGACTACAACAACAACATATCGACTACAAATTGGCTAATTGTTTTTTATTTTTACTCTTCACTGTTTAATTTTTTCTAAGCATAACCTAGTGTTATGTCAATAAATTTGATTTTTACTAAATACGAATTGAATTTATTAGAAGCGGTGGAAACATCCCAGACCAGAACTGAGTGTTGCCAATTTTATTTCGAATGCATTCACAATTACTTTGTAAAGTATAATTGTGGTTTAGAATAACAATTGCAAGTAATTGCAATTGAAATAATGGATTGAGCTCTATTACAATTAAATCTTAAAGGTGATATTTGGTTTCAGCTTGCAATTTATGGCCTTTTCTCTATAAGAATCGAGCGACTCGTCTAGTAAATTTGTATAGAAATCAACAACTAAAAGTTTATGTTCGTCATATAAACTCTCTGGGCGAGTCGCTTGCTTGTCATGCAAAAACAGGCCATTAACTTTGTTTTTCATAATTGACTCAATTATTTATTTAATAGAAAAAGTATTGATTTTTTTCTCTGTGTACAACGAAAATAGTGTGTTGACGGCTAAATATTATGGTGCTGTCACTTCTACCCTGGGTATTGAATTCGTTCGCAAATGACCCAATTAAAGATCTCTAATTTTAATTTCATTTTACGTTTCTACTCCTAATTCGTCAAACTGTCAAAGTAATTTTTTCTTTAAATATAAAATTTTTAAATAAATATAAAAATAATAAAATAAAAATGGGACAATTTATTATTTCTTGAATTTGAATTATAAATTAAATACCTTTTAATTAAGTTTCCCTTCATTGGGGGTTTTATATAAAGAGTATTTGAAAGAGCGGGTTTTCGCATATTTATGTTGGTTGCACACTTCACGCTCTACTTAAGAAAATTGAATCATATGAAATTCTTGGAAGAGATTATTTGAGCCTTTTTTTTTTTTATCAAAGACTTTTAATTTGAAATTCCTTTTCTTTTGTTCAGACGATGTGAAAGTTCAAATTGAAGAAAAGTGAGGAGTAACAGTGGCAAAATATTTATTTACTTTGTTTTAGCAGTCTTATCGCAATTGTTTCAATTCGTATTCTTCTGTGTTCATTTCGTTGGTCAAGTTTTCACTCGACATCGCGGGTGACAATTCATTGCTGTGTCATCATAACGCATGGGTAGTTCGATATCCCAGGGAACCATCTTTATTGAGTGTTAATTCTGGTTGAAGGTCTGCTCCTGCTGCCGCAGTGTAAACTACTTTCATAAGAGCCGTTGTGGGTAAAGAGTGATCCAGAGTTTTGGAGTCATCATACTCTTCCCCTTCTGGTGTAGTAGAAGCAGGGCTTTTAGTTAATTTGCCCTTTGTCCGCCACTTGAACTTATGGGCCAGGGAATTTATCGTTTTCACTGAAGTTTTATCCGTTTTATAATGAGGTCTCATTAGTTCTACTCTGGGACTAGGTTGCCTTGCAAATGCATCTTGTTGGCGTCTTGTAATGATACGTGATAACTTAAGTCTTGATCTTGTAGGTCTTTCCAGACTGAGTTCAGCTATCGAGTGCATGGGCTGAATGGGTTGTGTTGCCACCAGCGTTGCCGCTATTATATGTGGAGCCACAGGTCTACTGTACAGGTCAGTTTTATGCATTGAATCACAACCTTTCATGTCATCCTTCCAGTGATGAAAGTGCACTGACGAGTCTATGGAGCGCTGTCTTCGTATTTCCTTTAGCCTGCAAGTGTTTGAGGTATGATGGCTTTGTGAAGCTGAGCTGCCACCAGTCATATCACGTTCCATTAAAGAGTTTGCATCTCCCACCGATGACAATTGGGAAATCTGTGTCTGCAGAAGCCGATGTTGAGCCGTAGTATTGGGACAGGTTTGGGAGCCGATTGATGAACAGCGATTTCGATGTTGTGAAGATCTACAACCTTGATGGTGATGATGATGATGTCCACTGGCCTTAGCACTGCCTCCAGTACTTATTGCTCCGCCTCCACTGCTGTTGACACTATTTATAGTTGTAGTCGTCGTTGTTGTCCGTATGCTATCCTGTAGAGAAAGATGATGGCTTGGGTCACGACATTGCAATTGCACAACACGATATGAGCTAAAGTGCTCAAGAGCATTATTATTCACCGTTGTATGATGGTTGCGCAGCGAACCATTCTGTCTCAAAAGCGCACTATAATTGCGATTTTGGCTCTGGTACTTTTCCGATAGAAAATGTCGCGCCAAGGTTACCTATACAAACAAATATAAAACCAAAGAAAGAGAGAGAGAGCGAGAGAACAAAAGAGAAAACCCAATCCCATCCAAACATGCAGCCATTATGAAAGAGCAATAGAATCGCAGCATGCAGCAAATTTTATCAGTTAAAAATATGGCCGACCGAAAAAATATTTTTTTGAGTTCAGTTTTTGAGTTTAGTTTTTTTGAGTTCAGTATTTTCAATTCAAAGAAAGTAAAAGAAAATGGGAAAGCAAGCAAAGAGTTAGTGAGAATGGTGCATGTCGTAGGGGTGCGGCAATCTTACCTTAAACGCTTCACGGAACTTATGGCTCATTATATTGTAAAGCAGGGGATTAATACATGTCGACAAAAAGTACAATACTCCCGAAGTATAATCCAGTATATAATAGATTGTATTGAATACTTCCGAATCAATGCCCGATGTTGACCCGTATACAGCCATTAAACGTTGGGCATGAAACGGAGCCCAGCAAAAAAAGAATGCCACAGCAACAGCAACTGAAAAACAATAAAAAAAAGTAGATGCAAAATTTAATAAAATATCGCAATGGCTGCTCTCGCAGTCTCTTATAGCTGTTTGGAGATTCGTTTAGAACAATATTTCATTTTAATGTTCTAATGCTAAAAACAGTCAAAAATGTCCCAATTGCTGTTTTTTGTAAGAAATCTTATACTCTGTCACGCAGATACCACCAAATCAATAATATGCCATCTTGACTAGACAACGATCTGATTGGTGGTCTGTTTATGTTCAAACAAAGTTATTCGAACAGTTGTTCGCACAACGCTGGTATGCCATGAAACAAACAATATACACTCAGGCAAAATAAACAATCTTGGTGAGAAACAAAAAATTATGCTCAAACTTAACAGGAACATTTACACGTATTCTCCACACAGAAGACCATGAACAAATTTTTCCCGTTATTCTGCAGACGCTCTGATCATGACCGAACAAATTTGTGGCTAGTCAAGACGTAGTATAAGCGCTCTCACGATCGGGGCTTGCAAACTGTGCAAACCATGCAAATGCGTGCAAAACAACAACGAAATATACGTGCTTGCAATTTGCTTCACTCTGCTTCATTTTCACTAAATAAACCTGTAGCAAATGCAAAGAAATGTAAACATTTATTTTTTAATTCCTGATTTGATATTCCGACAGGGTGTTTTGATGTAGATTTTTGGAACGATTTTCCGTCAAACCTTGTCAAGCTTGGTTTCAAGACAAACCGGGAGAACGAAAAATGACACTGAAGATGGCACATAGCCGATACCGGTTTGTCTCCAAACCAAACTTGACAAGGAATGACGGAAATTCGTTCCAAAAATCAACATTTATTTTTTACATATCAGCCGCTATATTAATATTTGTAAAAAAGAAAAATTCCAATTCACATACTATAAAATAGGGTTGTCAGGTATTTTTAAATCATCAAGTCGTCTTGGCAACAATGCAATGGGCTATTAACTCAATCTGTCGCAATATGCACAATCTTTATTTACACATATACCATTGTAGCAAAGTCCAGAGCATAGACTACTAAATAGATGCGACAAGAAGCGACCGACTCATCTAGAAAATGTGTATAGAAATCAACAACAACAAATGAGTGTTTTTTTGAACATTTTGTGAACGAGTCGCTCACTTGTGTTACAGAAACACGCCGTTTTACTTTATAGAATAATGTTTTTTCACCTTGTGATTATATTGATCCCGAACTGCGAAAATACCGTAACAGACATATTTTTCGAAATTGACCGTTTGATGGAGTACTGTTCTATAGCTTCCAAAGCATTGTTTGGAATAATATAGAATCGAAAATAATAATTGTTATAGAAAGAGAAGTCTTTCAATTTTAAGGTAAACAGCATCCACCTTTTGGTGTGATCGCAAATATAACGTAACTAACAATAAATATAAATAGCGAAATAAACAAACTCAATATTTTCATGTGACAGTTGCCAAACAGTTATTTGATCTACAGCTTGAACCGTGAATAACTATTCACTCTTGATCATGAGTTTTTTTGTTCACAGGCCTGCAGGCTCATGTGAATATAATAACAAATTAAATACTCACGTAACGTATTCAAAACGTATTCAATTATTACGAAAAAATCACGCCAAAATTCTGCCGATACACGTTCACGCATGCTGATTTTTTACACGCACGTTCATGCCCGATAACATGATTACAGCGAAAACCTACTCACGATCAAGCGTGACCACGTAAATTACGTGATCGATGCTCATCTCTACTTTAAGAATTAGATCCCAATGACATTAAAAATATGAATTGCTTTTGTTAATAATATTTATTTTCAAATTCATGCAGAATATTGGATGCGTAAGATCTATTATTCGTTATGAATATTTTCGGCGAATCTATGCTCACGCCAAGTGAAGATTAGGAGGTCATTACAATTTTCATTTAATATTTTTTATTTCAGTTCACTTTGAAATTCTCTTTAATCCGCATCCCTTTAAACTGGCAACACACACACCCGAACAAATCAAATGCCTAAATATTTTCTAATCGTAGCTGAAGAAATTGTACGAGTGAGTATCTTTGAAATTTTTAATCTAAATTTGGTACCGAAAGAAAAAATAAACTCAACCAATTTGTTGTTCTTCTACAAAAACGATTACGAACGTTGAAACAATAAAACTCATACGAGCTAAAACTCGTGCAATAAACATTTAAGTATCAGGCAGTGCAGTCAGTGACTTGGCATTAGATTTGCTTTGCTCGTTACTTTGTTGTTTTTGTTTCTGTTTGTGTTCGCTTAAGAAAATCATCATATTATTTGCAAATTAAGTTTAAAATAAAAAATATTTAGCAGACTTAGGAGTGAAATAAAATTAAAGGCAACAACGCACACGTTTCTACAATTCGGTTCTGCGAACACATTAAGAACATAGAATCTTTTTTTCTAAGGACTTAAGTACTCGTACACATACTCCTACACATCCACACACACACACAACTTATGCTATACAACAATCGCATGTGTAACCACTAAGTCCTCCAACTGTCAATTAGAGCAATTTTTTTTTTTAAATGAAATTAAATTTAAATGAATGGCGAAGACCTACAAATATTAGATGTAAAAGGGCAGGTAGATGTTAGATTAAAGTGTATAGTGTGAGATAACAACGGGCGGCCGATTTTTCCTTTTATTTGAGAGATTTATCAACGATGTTATTGATATTGAGTATGAAATTGTGGATCCGAAAGGAACAATTTTTCATAACTCTAGTGTTAGATCAGACTAAATATTACGATTGGTATGGTGGTGGTGGTTGTTTAAGGCAAGGAAAAAACCTGGTTATGGCATAGTTACGACAACCATATTATGTTCTCAACAGCAACATATTGTTGTGACAAACATATAATGGTTATTTGAAAATATTTTAAACATTACAATTTAAACAACAATAACATTTTTACTAGAATTCTAATCACAAACAAAGTATTTTAACTACACAAAAAGAATTAATGGCCCGTATTCATAGTCACACGCTAAAATCGACTCTTTATAAAAAAGGATTTAAACTAAAAAGCTCCTATTATCCTTTTTGCTTTAATAGTCAAACATTAAGTGTACTTTAAGTTGAACCAACTTTAACTGGGTGTCAACTCAAATTTACTAAATGTTTTGCATACAATTTTAAACCGAATTTAAGAACGTGGCCACCTTGAACAGCTGCTGTTAGTTTATTGTTTATTTTTGTGAATTTATAAAAAGACAATCATAAATTTCTTTTTATATAAAAATCATAAATAATTAAAAATAATCTGCTAATTACTGGCAACTTCTAACTTCTGCAAGAACTTTCTGAACTTCTACATGGCGAAGAAGAACAGCTGATGTTATTGTTAATAAGTAAAAAACAGCTGTAGCAAGTTTTATATTAAACGTCAAAAGTTTACTTTAACCTGTGTCTGAAAAACATAAAATTGACTCTTAACTAAAGTCGGCCTTATTTCGCTTAAAGTTTACTATATTTCTGACTATGAATTGGGCCAATAACTCTAACCTAAGAGACATAACATGTAATATCAAATATCAAAGTATGAGGGTGCTATGGATTAAGTGGTTATCGTGTTTACTATTAAGCAGCTCCCAATCCAGTCCCTTTGACACAATTTTACACTTGTTTGGATTTTCGTTGGATTTTTGCAGAAAGAAATTTAATGATAGTCGTTCTGACTGTCAAAAAATTGAAAAGTGTGTGTCTACACTATCACACTTGAGTTAAAATGAAAATGACGTGTACTTCGAGCAAGTAGCAGAGAAAGTAACCGAAACGACACTTTCTTCAGCGATAGCTCTGTAATTTCGGGTGCGTAGCGGCTTAAGTTTTTAATAAATTTTTTGTTATGTAAAAAAGCAGCACAGCTGATGCAAGTAGAAAAATATATGTGCAGCATCGCGTCGTCGCCGTCGAACCAGTTGACAGTTGCTTTGGGTATTTTCTTCGTTTGCTTCTGTAAAAATTTAGCCCTGACAGAATGAAAAGTCTCAGCGTTTAGAAGGTTTTATAATAATGACAGTTGTACGACCGTCAAATTTACATCCGTATTATCTGAGAGTCCTTTTACACATATTGTTTCCGCACTATAACACGTTCTCATTTCACCTGAAAGTTGTTTTACTCGATCGAATAGTGTGAAAGGCGCTTTAGTGACATCAATAATTTTATTATTGATTCTTGATTTGATATTCCGACAGGGTGTTTTGATGTAGAATTTTAGAACGAATTTCAGTCATCCCTTGTTTGGAGACAAACCGGTTTCGGCTATGAGCCATCTTCAGTGTAATTTTTCGTTCTGAGAACGAAATTCGTTCCAAAATTCTACAATTTTATTATTATATAATTCAATCATAATATGCGCCTCTTCAAGTATGATTGCCTCAATCATGTGCTTTCATTGCGTGACGGAGGGATGTACATACGTACGAGTACATACATATGTATGTGTTTATTATTGTTGTTGTATTTTAGAATCAATTAAAGTATTCCGTAATATATGGATTCCGTGGCGAAACTTCTATGTTGTTCTTTATTTGTGAATTTTGATTTACATTGGTAGAAGTTGTTCCGTTTAAAGGACTTTGAGGATGTTTGTCGCAAACAAAATAACACAAACACAAGTGTAACTCGAAATGAGTTAAGAATCTTTGCCATGACGTTTGCGAATGACAGTTGACAATTTTAAGGAAGATTTAAATGGAATTTTATACACACACGATCTCTTGACGGCTACAGTGAACAACATAAAGAAAGCGCGCGCATACACACACATACCCAGCATAAAGAGCCTGCATTTGAAACTGAAACTGCGATTGTTTTAGCGATAATAAATATAACAACCAAGTGGGAGACTTTCACTCACTCCTGCGCTGCTTAAAGTAGTTTAATGTAATTAAGTCAGCCTTATTTTACAGCCTGGTATGTCATTTCTCCCTTCCTTTTTGTTATAGCAGCAATTTTTTTTAATTCATGTTAGTTTGGGAGAAAAATAAAAACTTAAAACTTCAAATGCGTCTTCTTGAGTATTTGTTTTTTACGAAACCCAACAACAAGTCGTGGGACTGACTTGGTTCTTTTAATTTTATTTGATTCTGTTGAATGCCTCTTGAAATACACATTAACATAAATTTGCGACATGATTACGAGTCGTTTCATCTTAAACAAATAAAATTCCTTTCATTGCTGTCTAGTGTATTTGTGCGTGTGTGTATGTGTGACGTATTTATGTACAGACGTGTGATTTAAATTCGAACATCTCTTGAAAGGAAAAGCAAAATATGTATATTTTTTAATTTAAAAGGAAAAAGTCCTTCCTCGTTGCTGGTTTTGGCTTCAAGAACGTTAAACAAATGAAAACTTACGGTTTTCGTTTTCGTAAAGAATTATGTTGGACAATTTCGACAATTCGGACTATTCTAAGACCATATTGTGCTAAATTAGCATGTGAATTATCTTTTGTTCATTTAAAATTTGTAAATATTTCTGTAGTTGGTAATTTTCATCTGCAAAGTCAAAATTTTTTATTGAAAATAAATACCAGAAAGCATCAAGCTAAGTAATCACTTTTACTCCTGTCTTTGAAAGGTTAAAAGGATAAACGATATTGATAATAATTTTGTAATCAAATGAGTCAATATAGAAAGTAAACCAATATAAATGAAAAATTATTATAGTGTGAAAACAATAGGTCTGTTCCAGATGCATAAAAAAACAGTTCGAACTCGTCCAAACGCATTCCAGATATTAATTTTTGTGCAATTTTGACAGAACATGAGAGAGTTAAATTTTTCATTTCCTGTACAAAGTTGTACGAACTTTTTCTTTGGTTAAGTTCGGACTAGAATTAAATTAAATCGGCTGTTTTTTGTTTAAATTTAAAAATCAAAAAATTTCAAAAAAAAATTGTTGAAATAGAAAGTTTTTATTTAAAATTGATTAAAATGAAAAATTGTTCGAATAAGCTTGAAGTTGTAAGTACATTTATTTGTGCATATTTATCACTTTCATTGATAAAAATTGCTTTTATAGAATAGTGAGGAAGTTATAGACAGCTGCTGCCAATGATGCAAATGTTTTGCTGTTGTTTAAGCCTCTAAAATCCCTAAAAAAATGTGGACAACTTTGTTTTATGTTTTTTCTTAATAGTCCAGACTGTTTCGTTATGCACCTGGAACAGGCCTAATATGTTATGAAAAATAAGGACGGAAATTTGACTTTCTCATTATTTCTTGTTATCAGGGTGACATTTTTTTTAAAGAAGCGCGATTGTGTAGTCAAATTATTTAAATAATGAGAATATTTTACTTTCGGTTTTTTCGACATTTAGAACGACTATTCTTAGATTTCTCGCTGCAAAAATTCAACGAAAATCTAAACACGTGTAGAATAGTGTAAAAGGGGCATGCTTGTCGTTCACACGCCCCGTGCATTCCTGTATTCTGTTTCCTGTTGCATAGACCTTCCAGGAATATTCTTACAACAATTTTCTGTTACGTTAAAAAAAAAACCAATCTAAAAATTTCTAAAAAAGTGAAGGGACAAATTTGATTTTCAACGTCAAATTACTTTAAAGCATAATTGTTGCCTTCCCTTTGACAGTACGATTACTTTTGACAACAACAAAAAAAAAATCTGTGAAAATGATGACTCACATTTACAAAAAGCACAATTCCCTACAGATTTCTCACAACGAGCTTGTCAACTTTGACACGGTGTCTCTAACTAGGAAGTAATCGAAAAGCCTGTCATAGAGAAGCATATGTGTTTGTAAGTAGATACATAGAGACCCAATTGATATGTCAAACACCTACATCATGGGTAGGTATTAGTAGAGCTATTCCCTACAGCATTAAAGTAGAAGTAGTCGCATACAAAGTATTACAGAAATCTCATTTATTTCTAAAAGAAATCTCTCAAAGTACACAAAACGACAATTCGATGTGATCCGTAACTAATTTATCTCTTGGATGAATTCCACCTTACAAACGTCAATAAAGCAAAGAATTTCATTTTTTTAAACTTATAAAACATTTTGAATAAACTTCAATACAATGAAACGTGCCAGGATATTTTGTTTTGAAATGCAAAATATATTCCGTCACATGGCTGTTGACTTTAAACATCACAGGTAGCTGTGAAGGGGGGATTTTTTTTGCTTACACTCGAGATTGGAGTTTTTATGTATTCTATTCTAGGGCCTATGTCCTCTGCTATACACTTCGAATTTTTCCTTGCAAATGATGTCACGGTGCGATGTGGATTTTACATTAACCTACGTGCATGAATATGAACCTTCGTAGGTACTACTCATTATAAATGTATGAAGAAATATAGTATGTCAGCTCATATATTCACATTACAATTAATTTGATGTGGGGAACCATATTTTAGTCTCCAAGGCTCTAATCTTATAAAACACACGCAACGAAACGCCAGAACTTATGAAAAACAAAATTTAAAAAATTTGTTGTTTGTTTTACAGTAAAATTTTGTGCCTGAAAAAATTAATCAAAACCGCAAAAATTGTGTTGAAAACAATAAAAAGATACAAAAATTTTGAAATTTGTTTTTTTTCCATAATAATTCTGAATTATAAAAAGAGAACCTGAGAAAACTTGTCACAGCCCTTTGCATTGTACACACATTTGTGTTGGTTTTTTATAGTAAAGCTAAGTTCATACGAGGCAAATATTTTACGAAATAAGCGTAACTACAAAACAATTCATAGAAGGCATATGTATATTCAAACTATGCTGTCTGCATATTTTGCTAAGCAGGAATTTCGACGCCAAAAGCATTTGCAATACATCCTTCACGTTTGGTAGAAAATCGGCCTGGAGGGCTCTCAATTACATTTTGTAATTAATTACACATGAAATTTTGTTTAAAAATTTAAATTTAAATTACATGCTGTTTTAATTAAACCGAAGGAAAAATCAATTACAATTACATGTAATTTAATTACATGTTATAAGGAAAAGAATGCTTTTATCAAGCACTTTGATTAAAATAAAATTAAGTAATTATCATTACGTTTTTTCTTATTGAATTAAATTATAAAATGAAGTTTAACTGTTCTTAAAATTGCTTTTCCAATTACAAGTAATTATTTTAAATTTAATGTAATTGAAACTTCTAATTGTGTTTTTATTTTGAAAGTAATTTATTGCATAATTGAGATAAGATAATGTGTAATTAACATATCCCGAATAACACTTACAAGTAATTATAATTGAGATTTATTTCATTTTTCGACAAGAAATGAAGACGAATTGCACTATCTGCCTTAAAACCGGGATTAATACATTTAACTGATTGAACAGTTTTTTATATACAGCAGGATTGTTAATTAAAAACTTTAGTGGTGAGAACAATTGAGATTTCAATAAAAGGCCTCGGTAGTCATTATCTTTTATGCAGACAAAAAACGTCAAGTAAGACAAGTTTCTAACTAACATAAGAGGCAACATACCGACATAATAATACTCGGGTCTATTCCCATTGGCGTTGGTTTAACACTCCATTGCTTCATCTTCCGACATTTGCAATTAAAAGCCAATTATTGAAATTTATCATGTCTTAAACATGGAATAAAATATTCATAAGCATGGATGGAGCCAAGATCGAATTAAAGTCATTTCCACCCTTAGTTGATATGATCTCGGCGATGCAAACTACAGACCAGTTGCGAGATGTATTGTTAGCGTAATTGTAGAATTGGAGGGATTCGTTCCACGACGTTCACAAGTATGAATCTATAAATTATTTCATCACAATAACGCAACTTATCATTTAATCTGCGACATTCTGTCGTAACATCTTTCGGCCTTCATTATTCCATTAGCCTTACTTGAACTTTGAAAATATAATTCAGTACAGGCCATTTTTTAATTGTTCCTCTAAATTAACAAAACTATGTAAAAATTTTCAATAATATTAAAAATAAGACCCTAAATATTGCAGCGTTACCACATTTTACAAATTTTCATAAATTCTTTCTTTCGCCTTCCTATTCACATTTCAAGCATACGAATTCAGGAACAATTAAAACAAACAGGCCAACGGGAAGGGAGTCGATTATTTAAC
Organism: Phania funesta; assembly: GCA_963932375.1. NCBI lineage: Eukaryota > Metazoa > Arthropoda > Insecta > Diptera > Tachinidae > Phania > Phania funesta. Next base: position 1,497,080 of record OZ010652.1, read on the forward strand.
GGCGTTTCATATCGGCGGAGATTGCATAAACATTTGCCAAAAATAGTGATTTCATTTACTTCGTCCGATTATTTGCCCCGTCTGAACAAGCCTTAAGAAAATATCCGACAAAAGGTCGCAACAAACAAATTATTTCACTCTTCCGTCTTTGGTTTGGCATATTTTGAAGCAGGATATTTGGATTTTATTTTTCGACATAGAGAAAATTGAATCATATATAAAACACACCCTATAAAAATCGAAAATAAATTTATTTTTATACTTTCTTTACTCACTCAACATTCTTATGACACGAGTCTGTGCGCTGATACCCCGATTGACATCGTAACATCTTCTTGGTAGCGCCTGCAGCAAACGACTCCTCTTTAATTTGACCCCTATCAGCACGTAAAGAACACAAATTGCAGTCATGGGTCCACCAAAAAATATAAATCCCGATACCGCAAAAACATGTGCAAAGAAGTGATTGTTTATCTGCGTTAGAAACATTTTTTTGCATTAAATTCTAAATTAACATAAATTAAATAAACAATTTCTGCTCGGTGCTATTGGGTGTTACAACAAAAACGTTTCACCATCTGTAGAGGTTCTTACCAACGTTTGCAATTGTTTAGTGCCGGATATGAAATAAATTTGTAGTATTCTTTTAACTACGAGTGTCAAATAACTTATTGACTATTCGTTGCCAAGAAAAACTAAGATAATAAAAGTATATGTGGCAACATAAATAAGCATCACCCGCAAAACATGTTTGTTGCACCAATGCAAAAGAATTTGTTCTTCATGCTGCATATGTTTCTATGCTTCCCGATAATACTTACAGTACATGCTGTACCACCGTGCTGTGGCACCACAGAAAATTGCATCGCCTGGGGCAAAGCTAAAACGAAAGCTGTTAACCAAATAGCCAGGATAAATTTAACAGCACGTGATAACTTCGACATGGTGTGTTGGCTGCAAGTAAAACAAATTTTAGAACACAATAAACACAATACAAGCAATAACTAAATTTAATTCTATTCTGAAATGGAAAAAAAGGATTTAAAACTGAATATCCCTACAAATGTTTAGCATCAAGTTAGTTTCATGGTTGGTAGTTTGAAGCTCTGGAATAAAAACACATTTGCATATCAAATTAAACAGTTGCACTTGCTCACTGCTGAATGCTTCACAATAACTAACAATTACTTCCTTCTAAATTCCGCGTAATCACTTATGATTTTACAGAAATTTTCGTAATTTTAATTTGATCTTGGACAGATTCGCGTTTAAACTAGGAACAAGTAATAGTTAAATTACTACAACAAAAATTACGTTGGGACAATACTGTTCGAAACCAGGAAACGGTACCGAAACCTTGACCGACCAAAATAACAATAAACGACTGAATGTTAAAAGTCTAGTTTTTAAAGAATTCTTATACTTTCCAGCAGTGTTTAAAATGCTAGCTCCGCAATAGTAATAGCACGGAAAATATACTGTACTATGCTATAAATTCTGCAAGCTTTATTAACAATGATTTTGCTATTACTTTGCTGTATATACAGTCAAGAAAAATCAAGAATCAAAACATTTGCTGTCACACAACTACATTTTTTCTTGTTAATTTATTTATGCTATTGCTATGCTCGAACGTACTGTTGAAAATCCGACAGCAACGAAAACAGCACCAGCACATGACAGCGATCAAATTGATTAGTGCTTTGCACTAATAGGGAATTTTGACATGCACATAATTTGTAATTGTAATTTTTACTTATCCTGTAATTTTCGTTTCTCAGTATTCAAATAGGTAAAAGTCAACCATTGCGTTATACGAATTTATGAAAAGACAAAATAGACATGTTGATATACTTGATTTGTTTAAGAGTTTCCATTACATGCTTTTAAAATAAACAAATAGCAAGAGCAAATATTTGGTATTGCTGTGCTGTTTTCTTTTCGCAATAGCACAGCGCAAAAGCAAATCGTAAATATTAAGTCTTTACTGCTGCTAAGTAGAAATAAAGTTTTATATTTTTTAATTTGCTTTTTGCGTGCTGTTAAGAAATGCTTGCAGTATAGAGCAGAGCAGTGGTTGTTGTCACATCTGAACTGTTGCTATTGCTGTGGTATTTTTTATACATGCATTTTCTTTTAAGCCCTGCTTTCAAGATACTTGTATGATATAAAGAGTGCTGTCATATACTTAAAAACTTACTATTTATAATGCGTTAGCAGATGGGGAGAAGTTTTTTGTTTGACAGCCAAGGATAGCTATATGAAATTTATTTTATGTATTTTTAATTTTTCATACTTATATTTGGACAACTAAATTGAAATTTATTTATATACAAGTTTTCGTTTTAATTCACTTTTAATTCTGCTTTCAAGTACAAATTATTAATTCTTTAATGTCATCTAAGCCTGTGCCAGAAGTTGTCTGTGGTTTTCAATGGTTCATTTTAACAACACGGTACCATTATTTTTTAGCCAATTAAAACAGTGATAACAAATATCGATACCTTTGTCCCCTGCAATGAAATTGCATTTAATGGGAACAAGAGCAAAATGTTTGCCAGTATATGTGGGAAATGTATGTATGCACCAAACATATGTATGCATGTATGTGTGAACTATAACCAGGGTCCGGTAATAATTTTTATTTCGAAATTTTCAAAGAATGGTGATTGAAATAAAATGGGTGGATTTTAAAATTTTTTAAAAGGAATAACAATTATTTTCGAATCAAAGTAAAATAAAAATACAATTGTGAGTTTCGGCTTTTTATAAAAAATTCGATAATTGTTACGGTGTCTGGCTTATAGGTATCTCTCTACTTACCGAAAGGGATGGCATATGGCTATATAACGTTCCACAGTAAAAGCTGTTATGGTCAGTACAGTTGCATTGGCCGCCGTCTCCGACACTACACCTTCCATAATGCACAGGATATCAGTGAAAGGATACGAGTCTGGATACCAAAGATTGTACAAGTCCTGAGGCATACCTGCAAAAACCAAAAAGACACACTGCATACATAAATGAATAAAATTATATTCTAGGATAAAAACGGTTATAATTTAAAAATAAATTATCTTCTTACTAAATCCCTTGACCGTTTATGTAAAAGAATTGGTTTTAAAAAGTTCTACCAAGCACATAGTGCAGATTCATAAGTCGCCTCGATTATAAAATGTATTTGTATGCGTCGTACTTTTGTGTGTCGAACTAAAGTTTACTCAAATACACCAACACGCGACATGGCCACGACAACCATATTATGTTCTGTACAAATATATAATGGTTATATGAAAACATGTTAAACAGTACTTTAGTTGCTATAAATTGCAACATGGTTAAGCGATGTTTTTTGCTATTTTTTGGTTCTCTACCGAAAGCAAATCATATCCTGTGTTTGCTTTTTTACTGCTTAGAGCTATATTAAGTATGAAGGAGCTCTGGTATGGATCGCCATGTCCTACTATGGCTTTTTCGAATTGGTATTTGAAACGGAAAAAATAAATGGAGCCTCGTGCAACACTACAATGCTACAAATCACACTGCCAGAGTTGTAAGACAGTGGTTTCGTAAGCAAGATGTTGGACTTTTAAATTGGCCTCCATATTTTCTTAATATAATGAAAAATATCTGGGGGTAGCATGTGGAGAAAAGTAAACGACGCCGAAATGCAATTTGAAACAAAAAAAGTCTCTTAACGACGCAATAAAAAATTTCTGAAGCTCAATATCATTAGATTATTTACGATCGATTCACCGCTCAATGCTTAACTGAATGAGAAATGCTGGTGAAATAGAGCCTTTATAACGAAACATTTTTGTAACCCCCTAATCTCCGATTTACAAGATATATTCGTTAAAAATTTGGCAAATGAAATTCCTTATTTAAGTAATTCACAGTGTAGCTTTAAACAAAAGGAAGTCATCATTTTTAAGCACTCAGCCTATTGATTTTGTACCATGAGAAGATTGATTTATCACTCTTTCGTTGCAAGTGCAACAAATTCGGCATAGAAATAGAATTACCTGACAACAGCAGTATCAAGTCGGATACAGCCAAATTGAACAAATAAAAGTTCGTTGCCGTGTGCATAATCTTGTTGCGAGATATCACGATGCACGTTATGAGGTTTCCAAGGACGCCAGCAATAAATATCAGCGTGTAACAGACGGTCAGTGAGGCCAACAGTGGCATGGATGATCGCTGTGTTTGTGGCACAGGCTGCTGTTGAATGCTGGTGAATAAGTTTGTTAAATTATCACTGGACATATTAAGCATTCGGCTCATATTCTGCTGCAGCCAGGCGTTGTTCAGTAATGCCCTGGCCGACGGTAGCTTCTCAAAATTCCATGCTGCGAATGGAGCTGAGTCAGGGGACGAAGATGATGCAGCAGATGCGGAAAATGCTTCCATACTTTCGAAATCATTCGACGGAAAGAAAAAGGAAAATGCTTGATTTGAATTATTGTTAAAAAGTAACATTTTTAAAGGTGGACTGGGCTGTGCTGGGCTGGGCTGGGCTGGGCTGGGCTGGGCTGGGCTGGGCTGGGCTGGGCTGGGCTGGTCTGGAATGGTTTTTAATTGTTGTTAAGTGTAATTGATGGCTTCCGCACGTTTCGTTTTTCTTCAATTATTTATAATATAACAATATTCCTTGTTCTGCAGCCATCTGTCCGCTGTTGTTACCATTTGAGACTGTATGCGTTGCGTTGTACATGGAATTTGTTTTTTTTCTTAATTTTTATTATTTTTCATTTGGAGTAGAGAAATATTTATGAAGCGTGCGAAATTGTCTGAAAAGAAAAGTAAAAAAAAAGAGTTTGAGCATTCAAGTATTCAAGTATGTATCACTTATGAATTTTATGTTTCTAATTCTAGATCTTATATTTGTATCGGCAAGATGTCTGCAAAATGAATAGCGCAAAGAAAAGACAACTGAGTGTAGGGCGTTTCATATTTTTCTGTTCTGAGACCGAAAAAGGACACTGAAGATGGCACATGGCCGAAGCCGAGTTGTTTTCAAACCAAATTTGACAAAAGATGACGAAAACTCGTTCCAAATATTTATATTGTGAAAACCCAAAACGCTGAGATCGCTTGCAAACTTGGTGCAATTTTCGGTCAAGACAGTTTACAATTCGAGGAGCGGTAAACAAATTTGAAGAAACTGGGTCCTTTACATCACTGGTCGACCTCTTAAAAAACCAAAAACTCGAAAACATCAATTTGACAGTGACTATGAACGGCGTTTGTTAAGGGAGCATGATAACGGATTTGGGCGGCCTATTGGAGGGCGCCACCTGTCACATCGCACATGAAACAATCAATTTATTGCTGAAGCGAATTCTATAGTGCACTCTTAATGAGACACCCTATAATTAAAGAGCAGCTTTGAGATCAAAATTGAATCTAAAACTTGAGAAAGAGTTAAATTTAAATCTTGCATTTTTTCTTATCTCCAGAAATGCTATATTTACTACAACCATATTGTGTTCTCTACAACAATATATTCGTGTGGCAAACATATAATGGTTATTTGAGTTTTATACAATACTGTGGTTGCGATAAAGCAGCTATTGCTAACATTTATTTCTGAAATGATTTCCATGGATAATAATTATAATATGGTTGAATTGAATAATACAACTTCTAATACAAATCTAACACAAACAAAGTATTTTAACTGTGCAAAAATAATATAATTACTCGAAACATAAAGTGTTCTTAATAGACATAATGTATAAAATTCTTTTAGTGTTTAAGCAAAGTATGAGGGTACTACGTCTAAAGTGGTTAGCGCGTTGCCCATTAAGGATTCGAGGGCTTTAGTTGTCTGTGTTTGCACTTTAGGCCCTGCCAATCAGTAACATCGAATTGCTTGTAACCATATAATTTAATCATAATAAGTTCCTCTAAGATTATGGTTACCTTAAATGCTTTTTCGCTATTGTCGGTTAATGAAACTTAATTGTAAAAAGAGATTTCTTTCTTTTGATATTAGCTTTGATCTTCGTACTGAATTGAACTCCAATGTTTTTAATCAAGGTTTTAAGTCTATTCCCATTTATCATTAGGTACGATTCAAAGGAGGCTTTAACACACAAAATTGAGCTTGAAAAAACAGGTCATATTAAAGCGGAAATGTTCTTACGAAACGTAAAGTGATAATGTCGCCACAAAGCAGTTGAAATAAAATAAATAACGAATTTCTTTTACTTCTCGCAATGTCTTCAGTAAAAAAGTAAGAAGTTAGAAGTAAAGGAAATACATAAAATTAAGAAAAACACACATCGTTATCTGAAACTTTTCGATTCGCACATCTTTGGCTCAAGTTTTTCTCCTGCCATAATCATTTCGGTTAAAACGAAACGCATAATAAGAAATTAGTAGTTTATAATAAAGTAAGAAACAACATTAAATCTGTGTATTTCTCAACTTCTGGCATTAAAAATAATGACCCACAAACACAAGGCTTAATGTCGTAAAAGTTTTGGTGAAAGGCATCCGTTAGAAAGTTTGAACTTGAGAGAACGTGTAAATAAAGTTACGACTCCCTTAATATCGTGGCATTAAAATGGAAGGAGAATATTTTTGTTTGTTTATTTTCAATAATTAGCCACGTTCATCACAAGAACCACAATGGCCAGGCGCCATTGAAGTCAACCGGAAAGCAAAAAATAAGCAAGACAACTTTGATTTTGTGATGGCACGATTAAACAAAAATTTATTGTTAATCGGCTATCTTATTTAAACTACACTAATTAACAAATTAATCGATTATTTTGAAGATAATCGTGGAAAATCTTTAATTACAAAAAATCTGTGGAAGTAAATTCGTAAATTCTGGTTGGAAAGAAGTCCATGCGAAGTTGCATGTAAATCCTGACACAAAATCTTGCAACTCAAGTAATAAGATTGAGAGATGTATACATACATTAGTACCCAGGTCGTAAAGAAGCACTGGTTTGCTCGTTATTGTCATTACCATTGAAGGGAAATAGGGCCTATTTTTGTTGCGCGGTCTTCAAATGTTTCGATCTCACTCTCGCTTTTTTTATTGACATCGACTAATTCTTTGAAGTTGGGGGGTTTTTTTGAAACCCTAATGTATGATAAACGCGACGTATCATATAAAATTTAGAGGAATCGACAACAGTATCCATTAAATCCTAAGAATTGAATTCAGAAGTCGAATTCGAGTAGTTCTTGGATGCTGCGACGGTTGTACTTACAAGCTCAGAGTACCATATTATGATTGAATTATATGGTTGTAAACAAATCTTATTATTATTAAAGATAATAATATGGCCCTCTTAGTACGATAGAAAAATACAACAAAATTGATGCTACTGCTTTGCAGCCGCTGAGATACGAGTACAGGCGACAAAATCCATCGAATGTTTAATAGCCAACCCGCTAACCACTAAACCCGCAACACTTTGGTTAAATACCAAAAGAATTTTGGCGGCAGCTAGTATCCTAACTAAAAAAAGGTCTAATATTATTTCAAATAACCATTGCATGGTTAGAACCCCAATACATTGTTGTAGAGAACATAATATGGTCGTCGAGAATATATTATACATGGATATAATTAAGTAGTACGTGGAATTTTAACGTGTATATCGTTACCAAAGTAATATTTAAAATGATGTCAAATAAATGTTATATGTTTGCCACAACAATATATGGTTGCAGATAACATAATATGGTTTTCCTTAGAACCCAAAAAAAAAGCCAACGTATTTTAATTTTTTTTCGTTATGAAATTGAAGTTAATAAACAATTAAATAATTAATTAATAATTAATTAAGATTTTATATAAGAACGAAATTCCAACAAATCATTTATTTATGTTACTTATGATAATCAGTTACTCGATTAATCGGTTCGACTCAATTAAACATATGATTCATTAATTGTTTATTACCTGCAAATTTATTAATGTAAGGAAAGAAACAATCAAATGTTTATTCTGTCTGTGTAGCAGTGACAAGTGGCAGTTTGTTGTCTTTTATTAACAAACTTGGGATGGAATAAAGACTCCTTTTTTTCCAGCCAGACGTGCAACATGTCAACATCGGTAACAGGAAGTTTGTCGATGTTATTATGTCAGTTTCTGAAAAGAAGTGTACAGCCATGATTACATCATGTGTGTTTGTTTCTCTTTTCTTTATTAGTTTTCGCTCACGACATGTAAAATTGCGAAAGTAAAATGAAAAATCTTTTCAAATCATGTGAAAACGCTTAACTTTTTTCTAAACTACTACGAGGAAATTTAATTGTTTTGATTAGCCCTACTTTATTTATTATCAATAAAAATTATAAAAATAAATTTAATACATATTCGTCTAAGATGTAGAATTTACTTTTGTGGCATCAACTAAATGGTAAACAAATTTTCAAGATTATTCACAAAATATTCATGAGCAGATATAAGCATTCATTCTTTTCACGACTGTAAATAAAGATTAAAAGTCCTTGCTTGTTATATTGTCTTAACACACACACCTACACACAAAAGTCAACATAAACAAGCACCTGTCTATCTTGTGTCCATTGGATCAATTTCACTTGAAAAGAAATATAATCGTCGATATTGCTAATTAAGTTGAAAAACGGACAAGTCAAGGACAACAACTTCATTTTCATTATAAAATAATAAAAAAAGACAAGAGCCCAAATGCTGACTTCCTGAATTTGTTACAATAATATTGACATCGAAAAAATTTAACCAGAAGTCTTTTTTCATAAGCTGTTTATATATTCTATAGAATGTTCTAATGAGGACGCGGTCACTTGGTAGCGTTTGGAAATTTTGTTTTTGTTAAATTATTTATTTTGAATTTTGCAGACAGATCAACAGGGCGACGTACTTCATTGATTGTGCGGTATAACCCAAACCCTCGGAAATGGGACCTCTCGGATGAGCGCCACCCAGTAAGGCTGCCTACCTCGTAAGACAAGTCAATTTCATTGTGTCGTTAATCGAAAAAAAATTACAAATTCGTTGATATTTCCATAGGGATTTTCATGTACGACTTTGGCCAGAAGACTTCGTATTTATGAATGTGTTCATAGCGTTTTATCAAAAGAGTTTGATTAACCATAATTAATAATTTTAAAAAAATCATTTCAATATTCAAACCTTTTTTTATTTATTCGTGTTTTTCTCATCCTTTGTCGCACAATGGGATGCTGGTAACCAACATGAAGGGAAAGGTGTTCAATCGTTAAATGCTTATTACACAGTTATAGCTTCAAAAGCTATAGCATCATGGAGGTGTGTCCTACTCACCTCATAGCGGGTTAAATAATAGCCAGCATTGGTGTGACAACAATTTTTCATAAAAAGTTTTACGAGTATCACATCACATATTTTTGGGTTTGTTGTCCACAAAACTCATCGCAATTTTGTGCAAAAAGATTCGGCAAAAGTCCAACAGAAGCTAAAATGTTTATGATCCCACAAGTGCCATCAAAGAGAATTACAATCAATTTTCAAACAGAATGAATTTCTTTTTTACGTTTTTTTTTTGGCATTTGGAATTTATAAACTGACAACGAACAAAAAAAAAAAACAGAAGTGTTTTTTAAAAGTGTCACACGTCACTCATAAAATCAACATTAAGATCAAAATCTCATCATCAATTGTCGGCAACTATGGACGAGACCTTTTAAAAATGTGAAAATTACGTATTTCATAACATTTTATTCATTTATTCACACATATACATACATACTTGCATACAAGGACAAATAACACGTACATACATACATCCCTGGTTATCTATCTGCCAAATATTTTAGACAGTTTAAATACACAGACGAGAGGTTATGCGAGTATGAAATAATTAGTGCGACTATTCATTCGTACAAACGAAAACAAGTTGTTCCGTCGAAATCAAGAACAATATGTGTGTGTGTGTGCGTGCGTGTGTGTGTCTCTTTTCTTTGACTGCATCTCACTTGATCAAAAACAAAAAAATAAATAAATAAAAAACAGAAAAAATATTCAACCTGCAATAGATAACAATTTCTACATTGAGTAAAAAAGAAAGAAAAAAACAAATCGCCATAATAAGAGAAAATAGTAATTTCTTATTAAAGAAGAAGTCAAGACTCTTTGTTTATTGAAATATTATTCTTGAAATTGTGGTATATCTATGTATGTGTTTATATACAGTCACACATATGGGAGTGTGTGTGGGTGAGTGTTTGTATGTGTAGGGTAGCTTACGAATGTGGCTGTGTTCGAATATGGTCGTAAGTTGATTTGTTATTTGCTACTATAGCAATATTATACATTTTAATATACAATCCCAGCCGGCGATAAGTAATTCAAATTCTAAATGACCAAAGAGGCATTCACACGGCTAACAAGGGAATTAAAATGACTAAAAAAACTTTCGAATATTAGGAGATTAAAGATAAAAGTGTAAAATGTTTAGTTTGACAAACAACCATCCCTGTTAGTTATTTAAATTGTTAACAACAACTTTATGGAGAAAATTTAGAATCCAAAGGAAACGGAGAAAAAAGGCCTCTGATAATTTTTTTGTATGCAGTTTGGGAGTATTTTTTTTATGTAGGGGAATATCGAAGACCGCTAACTTGTTGGTGGTCGCCCTTCTTTACTCGAATTGATTTCAGGCAACCATGCTGCCACTAGCTTTTACTATGGGCTTTAAAGATTTCAGACTGTCGACTGGTGACTGCCGACCTTCCTTCTCATCACTTGTGGAATTGCTAGCATTTGTTTAAGACTTAGGTCCACCATGGCATTTACATTTAACGAGTGTCTGCCTGTAGTCCTAAGCCTTATGCTAGCCAGTGCTGGGCATTTACACACAATGTGTGCTACCGTCTCAGCCTCTTACCCCTTGGGAGGTCTTCTAGTTCAACTTTTCAGAATTCCTCCATTGGCCAAAAAACTACAGAGATTAACCCACCTCGGCCGAGGCTTCATTGACAATCCCTGTCGGAATCTCACGGTCAAACGCCTTAAAGGTACCTTTAAAGATGAATACATCTCTCAATGCTACAACTCATGCACAATGCCCTGATCTTAATATAATTAAGCACTTATGTCATTAATGCAATATAAAGATAAGAGAGCAGCACAAACTTAAAATATTGGACTAAAAGGTCGAAAGTGATAAAGTAGTTCTAGGCGGAACCGCTAGTAAGGTGTTCTTAAGTCTAAAGGAAAACAAACCAATAATAATAACCCGTGTAAACAAATATAATTTTATTTATTTTTCATTCACTACTGTAAGTGACGACGAACACTTTTGGTCCAGATGAAATATAAACTATTTTTAATTTCAATAAATTAATCTGCAGCAAGTTTTTCACAATTTAAATTAAAGGAATGCATTACAAATCAGGAGTCGAATACATTTTATAATTATTTGCAATTCTTAAATTTTGCGCTTGGATAAATTTGTGGGCGTGGCCAGTTTTTCAAACGTTGAAGAACCACTGACGATAACTTTTCCCCATGTGTGTACTTTAACCAGCTATAAACAAAGTGTTGAAATTTTTTTCAAACCCGGTGTGCCGGCTTTTTTAAACTTTAAATATTCGAATTATTCGAAAACCGGTTTTAAGAAAATGTCGAATAATCAAACAAACTAATGTGGAAACAATCGTATATTTTCGATTCTCCTGTTAACGTTTGGTAGCTGGTTGTGTTAAAGACTTTTTCCTTCTAATTTTAATTTCTTTAAATCTCCTAAAATAAATTTGTTTCTTTTTTTCTCCTTTAAGCTGCCGAGTTTCTTGACTTTTTATTATAATGAAATATGCTTTGCATGTTGAAGTGAATGTAAATGATTTTATTTTTATTTGCCTTGATTAGGGGATTAAATAGACGATGTTAACAGTGGACACTAAGAAAGACACAAAGAACATTGATGAAGTGCATTCCATTCTGCTGGAGTCTAATAAAAATTCAAACTAATTTTGTAACAAACATTTTCTTATTTATTATTTACAGTCGGTCCAATAAAAGACAGTCAGCAATATGCCTTAACTCCACTGCGAACAACATAATTAAACAAAAATATTAAGAGATTAATTTCTGAAAATGTGTATTCAAAGCCAGCATCTAAAATAAAAATTATCTTTCTTTGCAGACTAAGAATGAAAACGAACCTAAGCCTGACAATTAAAATTATCTACTTTATTGAGGCACCAGTTCGACAAATTTAATTTTTTTTGCGTTGTATATTTATGCGAAAGAGCAGCAGCATGACAGCATGACAGCAAACACCTGATAGACATTGCAACCAATTTGGTCCTGAATGAACCCTTAAATTCTTCTCATGTTTTACAAAAGGAATTTTTATTAAGTACTTAAGACTTGTTTTCCTTTCTTTTTCCTTTAACTGCAATAGAAATAAATTATCGTCAGTCTGAAGGTGACTTTCTCTGCTAATGAACAAGTGTTTTCTTTTGTGGCATGAAGTGAAGAGTAAAACATGGATACTTTTACGCCCGTGTTGCTTTTGGTACAAAATGTCTTGCAAAGATCGACCCAGTAACAGGGGACACATTTCAAATATAAAGAGATTTTTAACTTTCGTTGCAGAATTAAATGTTTGCCATTTAATTCTAGGGAATGTTGATGGAGTGTGTGGCATGTGGCATATGGCATATGACCTTCGGCACAACACAAGTTGCCAATTAAACAATTTTAATTAATTTATGTTAAACTTAACGCGCATAAAATAAATACAAGTGTTATTTGGACGGCATGTTACTGTGCCAACAAGATAATTTGCTTAAGGAGAATTACTCTGCAAAGCAGGAGGACAACAATCTTCTTGCTGGCTGTAAATATATTTATTCATTTATTTTTTCCCTTCAAGCATTAAATAGTTTTAAACACGCAAAGAAAAAACATGGTTGAGTTAACCATATTCTAGCAGCAACTTATTATAAATGAATTTTATATGTTTGTCAACGAATCATATTATTGTGGATAATAAGAGGGTCGTCTTAGAACGGTTGAGAAGCAACAAATTTTGGTTACACTGAAGCAAATGTTTTGGGTAATATTATTAAAAAATTGAGGGAACCTTATTGGAAAAATTTTTTCTATACAGTTGTTGATATCTACAATACGTACCATCTCATTTCTAGACAGTCTGCAAGCCTGGCAATATTTTTTTAACTTTCTAATATGGAAAAGAATTATGGGGAAAATGTTACCAAGCTAGCAGATTGCCTGGAAATGAGATGGTGTTGTACACATGAAGAACTTGGTTCTCATTTTAATTGCAGTACTTTAACCGGCCGACATTTTTGGTTGGAACTTGGCCTTATTTTTGCTTTTGTGCGGATATAAATAACAGAAAGTAACTGTCAAACTGAACTGTCAAATTTATAAATAAAACTGTTCTTCAATTATTGAGCCAGTGACGATAACTTCATTATACTACAAGGTGGCACTGTGTGTGTACTTTTGCCGACTCCGATGTATAAAATTCACGACACTCAAAACTAAAAAAAATCCATTACACGGAGAGAAGAGAACTTGTACTATAAGTTTTAAGAGAGTAAAAAATATTAAAACCAGATTATTTCAAAGCAAAACCATGCGACATTAAAAGAAATTACCGGTCGAATATCTTTGTCGGTTAGCCCTTCAGCACCTTCATACTTTAAACACCAAAAGAATTTTACATATTGCGTCTATTAAGACCAATTTAGGGTTAGCGTTATTATATTATTTTTGTGTAGTTAAAATACTACGTGATTAGAATTTAAATAAAAATATTATTGTTCGACACAACCATGTTGAATTTTTCAGGGATAGAATGATTAAAGAATAATATTAAGAGAATGATTAAATGTTAAAAATAACTTGTGTATCGCAACTAAAGACAAGTTTAAATTGTTTTCAAATAACCATTATATGTTTGTCGCAACAATAGATTGTTGTAGAGAACAAAATATTGTTGTCGTCATCATGCCACAACCATGGTTTTTCTGTGCGTATGTGTGTTGGTTGATTTCATAAGCATAGGGCGACGATAATATCTATAATCGAATAATCTCTTCCCTTTTGTGAATTTTCTCATCAGTTTCATACGGCATCAAAGGTTGGCCAATTTCTGAAATAATTTTCCACTTAAAGTCCTGCTTTCAATATCACTACTTTACACGAGCGCTTAAAGTGGAAATTGATTACTAAAGTCTTGAAAAAGGGTTTATAAACATGTAAGCCTCCTTCAAGAGGATGTAGCTTGCAGAGATGGATTTTACAAATCCAAAAACCTTGAAATTTTTCTTAATTTAAGTTTAAATATTTTTACTCTCTTGATCCAATTTATCCAATTCGGCGAACGTGTGAGGCAAAGAGCGTATTTGTTTTAATTTGTGGTTAACTGAAATGTTGGTCTTATAATCAACTGCTTTTACACAATAATGAAAAAGTACAAATGCGTCTATTGCAAATAGACACAAACACATTCGTATGCGTTTGATTAAATCAAATTAAACAAACGTTAATTTATAATTTCAGCAGCTTAAGCGCTAAATAAGTTGCTAATAAAACCCCTTAAGAGCCTTTCAGGGCCATCCTCTACTTAAGAAATAAATTACATTTTGCTGCACTTAAAATTTTAGTGCTTCATTTTATTGTTTTTATATGCAAAAGAAAAGCAGTTTGTTACTTAAACGCCGCTTGAGTCTTTGTATTTGCTAGTACGACTGTTTGTGCGTGAGAAGTAGTTGAAACGAAATTCCCATTTAAAGCACGAGCATCATGGGCTTTACAGCCTTCCTTCCTTTTGCTATCATTAATTCGCAGCCTATGATTCTTCCTCTCGCACTCTCTTATACTTAAAATACACAGACAGAAAACAGTTTTGTTTGACAAAAAAAAAAACATTTTTTGCCAATCGAGTGATTTGCTAGTTTTAGAATTTCGAAACATATAGGTTATGATGAAAAGCCAGGTACATTTAATTTTTGGTTGTGGCGACTGGAGCATCCCTTTTTTTTGTTTCCGCAACACCCTTGTTCTCTCAGTGTGCTCAAAAATTCAAGAATAAATCCTTTTGGATTTAAATTAAACCGTTAGGGAAATTTTTTACTGACATTGGACTGAATCGATTAAATATATTCGGACTAACAACAAATGCCATTGTGGCAATAAATTTTGTTCCGCGTGTAATTTAAATCGAGTTCGACAAACTTTTAACAATTTAACTTTATGGAGTTTCATTTCCTTTCTTTTCAGTTGTATTAAAACGAATTGTTGGTTTTAAATATTTATGTTATAGTTATTGTTGCTGTTGTTGTTGCAGTTATATGAAAACACAAGAAGCTAACGCGGATTAACCGAAATTAATAAATACTTGAACGTTATACTTTGTCTTTTTTTCGCAATATAAAAAATATAAAATTGTTGGTCTCTGTAGTTAATGAATCGTTTAACACTCTGACAAGTACAGTGAAAGCTTCCCTCGCAAAGAGAGAACCTTCGTGGACCGGGCAAAATGTCTATCCTTGGAACCAATATAATGAAACTCAAGCCAATTACCGTCTAATAAACAGATCCATTTTGACCAGAAAGTAGCGCTTAAGTCGATCTTATTATAATAGATTACAAAATATTTATTTTATTAAAGAATCGTGGAAAGTTGCGCCTGAATTAATAAAAAAATTGAGTCGGCAAATCCGGGTTTATAAAAGCACTACTTTCGAAACAGATTTAGACGATGATAAGCTTCGTTTCTACAGCAAAGTATTTTAACGAAATGCAATGCCCAAGAGGTTTTTGCTGGCCTGTCTGACGATGATGGAGGCGTAATATCGACATGTAAAGAGAACTTGGCAACAAATGGAGAGGATAAGACATTTTCTGAAGAAGATTATTTGGAAATGCCCCAAGCGGAACAATGTGCCAAAGAATAACAAACTCAGGTGTAAGAAATAGATATTCAAAACTTTCTCCTTTTTTGGTTTTTCTTTTCTCTGAATGCTTAAGAATTTTTGGTGAATTTTCGATTTTTTGGTGAACTTATGGGAAATTTTGATTTTTCGATAAAATTTACAGTTTTAGGGAAATTTTTGGCCTTTAGGTAAAATTTCAAAATTTGCTGAGATTCTCAAATTCAGAGTTTAGTGAAATCTGATTTTCGTTCTTTAGGCAATTAAAATATTTTTTGGTCATGTTTTGGATTTGTGGTGAATTTTCAAAGTTTGGTGAATTCCCGAATTTTGGTGATCTTGAGATTTTTTTTATTTTTAATTTAAAAGTTTGGTTCTTATGATTTTTATATTTTGTGGTGATTTTTTTAATTTTTTGTGATGAAGCTTGAATTTTGTCATGAAAATTTTGACATTTTTCATAAAACATGAACTTTTTGTGAATTGCCGACGTTTTGGTGAAATTACAAAATGTGGTGCATTTTGAATTTTGCGGTATTTTTTGTTTTAATGTGTGAATTTGTAAATTTTTAGTTTGGTGTAAGCTATCGATCCGTAAGTTATAGACAGCTTTCGAGTAGATAACAATTTGATAAGGCTTCCGAATATGTATCTTTTACAGGCTTCCGTTTCTCGATAAGCCTGAAATTAAAAAACAAAAAAGAAAAAAACACCAGTTCTCGGGAAGTTGTTGACTGATGTTGCTGATTTCAAATATCGAAAAATTCGCTAATCGTTCTCTAAGGCCAGCAGAAAGTTAATTTCTACATCGAGAAGACGGGCATCGTTAAATGAACTTCCCTAACTAAAAGGGTCCAGAATATATGAATGCACTTTATGGGGTTGGAAATGAGTAATGTAGAAATAACAAACGAAATTAACAACTTAAATGTTTATACCCTTTGCACCTTTGGTGAAGGGCATCAAAAAGTTTCTTCATTTTTGTGTCCGGCTATAGAAGCTTTCCCTGTATATACATAAATAATACATTTGTTTCTTTACAATAACTCACTTGTACGAATAATTTATTTTTATAATTTTTAAGGTTTGGGATCCATTAATACGACCAGGACACCCAGGGCTTCAAGCAAAGGCAAAATGTTCGGTATCTGTTCGTATAAATTTTGAATTTAATTCTTGAGTTCCGTTTTGCATTTCATACCGAAGTGAAAGTTTGTCTTTATAAAAAAAACTATTTGGAAATATTTCCCTAGAAACTTTTACATATTTCCAAAGTCTTTAATTCTCGTTCCATAAAACATCCACTTATAGAAAGTTCCTCCTTATATGAACCCATCACTCTTTGATTTTTTTTATCATGTCTGGCACTCGATATCAAACGTTATCAATCTTTATCATGACAGTCCTGAACGCGTTATAAAAATAAATTTTACAACTTTTGTAAGGTCAATGGCACTGAGCGAACTCGTAGAAATTGTAATTCATTCCCAAGTTTTATTAATTCAAAAAAGCAACAAATTCAAAACTTGAAAAGAAATATTTTTTATCAAAATTATTTTTTGTTTAATATTTTTTTTTATCAAAATCTGCATAGTTCCTTCTGTTAAAAATCAAAAGTTCGTAGTGTTCATCTTCCGTTTGCAGTTATTGAACCGTTTATTTTGAAAGTGGCATAAGTTACTTTGTTTATAAATTGATGCCTTTAAGGGCTTGCGTTTGGACATGTTTAAAAATATTGATGCCACTTTTTTTATTAAACATTATATGCATTTGCTAACTTAGGGTACACACACACCTCTCGGCAGGAGGGCCAGCAAGGTGCTCGGATATAATAGGGCTACTTTAAGCTGGATCACTGCGTTAGTGACAGGACATGGAAACTTCAAGTACCATCTGGCTAAGATGAAAGTCGTAGAAGATTATACTTGCAGACTATGCCTGGAAAAGGCTGAGACGGTAGCGCACATTGAGTGTGAATGTCCAGCACTGGCTAGCATAAGGCTTAAGACCACGGGCAGACACTTGTTAGATGTAAATTCCAGGGGGGAACTAAGCCTTACACAAATGCTAGCAATTACAAAAGACCCCGTGATGAGGAAGAGTGTCGACAGTTACCAGTCGACTGTCTGAAATCACTTTAGTCAAGAGTAAAGGCTAGGGCTAGCACGAGACTCAATTGAAAGTAAGGTGGTTGTGATTACGGATCGGTTCCCTGAAATCAATTTGAGGAGCGAAATGGGAGTCGAAAAGGGACCCAGAAAGTAAATGGTCTGCTTCGATATCCCAGCATACATTAATAATAATAGGAAACTTGTATTTTTCAATTCAAGGGTTGGATTTTGTTAAGCTCCCAGCAAGCAACAACCGAACTTCTTCGGTTATTTTTTCTTCGAAAGATATTCTTCATGGCTTGCAATGCCAACAAGCATTCAAATTTCACTGCAATAAAAAAAATGTCGCAGGGTTTGTATTGCGGCATTTCGTGCAGCCTTTGCAATCCAGGTCTGTAGCCACGTGGCAGTAAAACTACAACACTTAGGTGTTCTTTATTAAAGAATAAACTTTAGGTTGTTGCATAGAAAACAGAAAATAAAAATATGGCTTTTTATACACGAGTATTTAAGAAATTTTTTTGAGATTTAATATTCAACAGACGAAAACGTCCTGGCATTATTCACTGGAAGGAACAAAAGGAAGTCATTAAATGTTTTATTATGAACCATTTGTAAATTGTTACGACAAAACCGAAAGCCAAAAAGTTGTGTGATTTGTTGTACTTTTTCCTTTTTGTTGTTTTTTATTTCACTTTTATTTAAACCATCTACTGTGTTGGACATAAAAAATACAACGATTTATTTGCAACATGAAAAATAATACAAAAATAACAAACAGAACGAAAATATATCACTTGAAGGGCGACACGCATGCAAAAACACACACACACACCAAAATACACATACATACACACAAATGTATACATATGTATAAAAAACTAGGTGTTTTAATCGAACGTCAAACTCTAAATATGAACTCTGATATTTCTGACTCTGGCTCTTTAACAACAATTTTTTTACCCAAATTGGGGCTCCTTTGGTTTTTTTTATAAAATTCTTTACATCTCTTCTCGTATCTCTGACCATTCTCTTCTTGTATGAAATTCTATTACAAGAAGTTTATAGATAATTGGAACGAATTTCCGTTATCCCTTGTCAAGAGTGGTTTGGAGCCAAACCTGTTTCGGCCATGCTATCTGCCGTGTCATTTTTAGTTGCTTGTAAATCGTCCTGTCTGAAAATCAAATTAAGAATCAGAGAAGAAGTTTCTTATAAGGCTACAATAATTGATTCAAAACAATGTTTTAATAGACAAAAAGAACAAGCATATATCATTGTTTTGAGGTCAAGGGATTTTCCCACTCTTCGCATAAAATTCAAATAATATTTTGGCATCCCAATAGCAAGTAGCAAATATTATACCGTATGTCTGTTCGACAGATTATATGTATTGATGCACATATCTTTCGACATTATCCGAAGGTGGTCTTAGTACTGGGTGAGATAGCAATTAGGGTAGCAATTTTGGGACCTTTTATCGAGGGATTCCATGCTATCTAGTCTTCATCTATCAAAAGCGTGCTTATTTAGAGTTTGCTCTGCAATATAATCCCACATTGTTCATGTACCACGTATTCCCAAGATTTAACTCTCAGCCACTTGTACCCTCGAGCCTCGTCAAGAATCAGTCCGGCACTTACGTCCCGGGTGCTACTAGTCCCGTGGTGCCTCGAAAGTTATGCTTCTTCTAGTTGCCAAGCCTCGGGGTTTGTTCTGCCATATCTTCTGGCTAGGAATATATCGAAGTGGCTTCCTGGTGGCGGGATGCCATTTTGACAGTGTAACTAAGAATACTGATTCACTAATTGTAGCCATATCAATGTCTATAATCAGCTTAGTAAAATGATTCTCCATTTGAGTTATGGTACTGGTAAATCAAAATTTCCCTCAATCACCAAACATTAATTTTCCCTTAGAATGATGTGAACTTGCTTGTGAGGTTTATTTCGGACAAAGATTTATTTAAAAAAACACCCCTTCCAACAATAACACCTTTGAAATATTTGAAAGTCTTTCTTAAAAACCTTTAAACTTTTTTCTGACATACGTCCTTGGCAGTTATTTAATTTAATTTTAGTTTGTTTTAGTATTAGAGAGCTCTTAGGCTTTCACACACATGCATAAATGTGCTTTACAAGGAAAGAAACTTTGAAACCAAGTTCTTAAAAAAACCATAAACGAACAGAAGCGGATACAAACAATTTTATCCTAAAGAATCCCACTCATACATAGAAAAAATGTGTCATGAAGAAACTTGTCAGAAGTCTTGTGAATGTTAAAACAAACAATAAAATCTGTTTGCTTTTATTAAAAACACACGCACACACACATTCACACGGCTGTAAATATTTGTTCACATACGAATTTGATGTTCTCGCTGGCCACGAAATGAGAATTGTTGTACTGCCTTCTTGCGTTGTGTTGCGTTGTGCTGTGTTGTGTGAATTCAAAAGTTCATGTTTAAACGGATAAATGAATATGGGTTCCATTGTTTTGTTTTTCAATGAAATTAAAAACGAAACTTATGTAAAAGTATGTGGTGGTTGTTGTTGTTGTTGTTGTTGTTGTTGTTGTTCAATAGAAACGATAAGAAAAACACTTTCATTTTTATTTTAAAAGGACCAGCAATTGAAATTCATTGAATGGAATTGTAGCAATTTTATGTTTGATTTAATTGAAGGAATAAAAACAAGAATGAGTGAAATCTACAGGGTTGCCAAGTTGTACCACATTTGTGTTAGAATTTGCTGGTAACAAGTGAAAGAAATTTACGAAAAAATATTTTTAAATTCACAACTTGTCATAAAAATTGAATGAATGTCGAGAAATTTTACGATAGTTGTTGCTTATTTCTTAACAAAATCGTGTTAGAACTCCCACGATAGTATTTTGCATTTTACCCACAGTGTCACATCTACGATATGTTCGTTCATGATAATGAAGATCATACCATTCATATGACAGATGATGAATTGGAGGACTCTTTGATATTTTGTAAGTTGTTTTTATTATTATTTTCCAAAAAAAAAAAAACATATTTTTTGTTACAGAAAATTAAAAAAAAACAATTAAACGCGAACTCTAAATAGTTAAGAATTTTATGATGTTTTCAAGCCAGAGAACCAGGCAAGAGTTTTATTCATTTTAAATTTAAGTGAAACATTACAAAGCATTTTTATATTTCTATATTCATATATGGGTACGCACATGTGTAAAGGCCTACACTGAAAAAAATCATGGTAAATGGCATTAAAATCGAACAATAAACAAACTACTTTTTTATACTCTTCACAAAAAGTGAAAAGGGTATATACAAGGTTGCCATTCGGTTTCTAATTTCTACAATATTCACTTTCGACCCTACAAAGTATCTGAGTTCTTATAGGTAGGGAAGTTCATTTCACGATAACCGTTTGGCCGTCCGTCCAATGTTGAACCCGGAATATTTGCTCAGCGCATTCAACGAACATTTGCCATTTGAAATCAGCAAGATATGGGCGAAACCCCATTTATCTGGTGTTGTTTTTTTGTATTTGGACTCTAGTATTCTGAATTTTTAAAGCATTTCTATATAAATTAACAGACTTATAAAAAAATCACATTCCTGCAAAAACCCAACAA
This sequence comes from Phania funesta, assembly GCA_963932375.1. Lineage (NCBI taxonomy): Eukaryota > Metazoa > Arthropoda > Insecta > Diptera > Tachinidae > Phania > Phania funesta. Next base: position 1,518,721 of record OZ010652.1, read on the forward strand.
ATAAAATCGAAATACTGTAACAAAAAATATTGTCAAAAAATCCATATTTAATAGAAAAAAATCGAGATTTTGAAAAAACACAAACAAAATCTCAAATTTACCAAATTTTGAAATTCCACCACAAGGTTTTGTTTGAAATCGTTGTTACCCAAATAGAAAAAATTTCCGCGAACCGGGAATTCACCAACAATTAAATTACTGTGCTGTGGTCTTATCAGTTAGCACGTTGACTACTAAGCATTCGATGGTTAGACGCCTGGGTTCGTATCCCAGCAGCTGTTAGTTAATAACATCAAATTTTGTGATATGTGCTAGCTTCTAATTTATACTAGTATATATCGCAACGTCCTCATTAATCCGGTATGACTGACTTTATTTATTCACTAATTCGCCGGCGAAGTAAAAGAGCTGCAAACACTTGAAGCTTTTCTAATCTCCTCTACTTCACTACTTGTCTTCCCTTATCTATCACTTTTCGAAGAAAGTAACAAAATTATGCAAATAGGAACCGGGGCCGGGGTAGGCTGTTCAAGGATCTCAATTAAACTGAAAGCTAAACAAATCAAAATTTCACCACAATTTAGCAATTCACCAAAATAAAAAAATTACCACAAACTCTGAAATTTCGCCAAAATAAAAAGTTGTCGAAACAGTGTTTAATTGTCCAAAAATTAAACTTTAAAAAAGGTCGAAATTCTAACAAAATTCGTTGTTACATAAATTGATCATAAAAATTTTAATTTTACCTCAAGAATTTACAACAACAAAATATAAAATTCGATCAAAAATTCAAATTAAACTTTAAAGTCATCATAAATCATCGTAATTCCCCTGATATTAGATCTTAAACCGAATTCAATATTTGATAAGATCTGTTTATTTAGAGGCGTTTCATTGTAGCATCTATATATATATTGGGTGTCCAAAATAGTTCTCGCTGAAATATTGGCTTTATTTCAATAGCCGTCGTTAGCTGCGATTCTCTCCCACATTTTTGAAAATAGACTCCACATCTTATCACTTGAGGCCAGAAACGAATAAATTTGTGATTACATCTACTGAAGTGAAACGGCTTCAAGTCAAGTTTGTTCTGCTTCGAACGAATCTAATTGTGCACCAATGATTTCACGACCCATAAGTGTCAGCAATGAGTGATATTTTGTGGTTGTGGTGGTGCCAGGAGAATCTCTTTTGGAATTTGTTCACTCCAAAGGCGGCAACTTGGCTTATTCACATGCCCATGGCAATAAACAATTTCGAAAATTGAATACCACCTGGGTTTAATCGTCTTAATAGAAAGATCACTTCACGTACAACAATCACTAAAAGGAATAGTGATAAACAATTTCTTTAGCTACTTTCTTCGTAAATTTACCAAAAAAAAAAAAAACAGGCAACTTTAGAGGAAGTGTTAAAAACAATTAAGATTTGTGTTCAAAAATTTCATTTGTATATTTTATGGATTTAAAATATTAAGTTTTTAAATACAGTGACTCACTGAAGAGAAAACTAAAAAACACGTGACAAAAAATCTCCCAAATAGCAACCTTTAGTCTTTTTACTTATTTTTTGTTTATTCTTTGTAAGGCAGCACATTGAATGGATTGTGATTGTAAATCGATATGTTTCAATAAACTTGTAAAAGTTGATATTTCAAGTTAAACAGAAGCAAAGTTTATGTAAGACACAAATCACCTGAAAACATGACAAACAATAATAAACAAAAGATATTGACATAATAGAAACATTAAATGAGTTTTGTTTACAGAAAGATATTAAAATGTGTCACAGCGACAAGCGAGCCAACACACACCTTTGGTCGGTCACATACCCACCCATGATGTACACATGACATTAATTGCAGTGGAGAAAAATTCCCTACAGGACGAATTTGATTTGATGATTATTAAAACAATAAAACAAAGTTTTCGAAACATATCATTTGTTGAGAATTGAGACTTGAAGTTCCTAACTGGTTCGTCAGTCTTTTCCCTTTCTGGCTTTAGCTCTTCTAAACAGACAGCATAAACTTACACAAGGTGTAAGTTTGTAACAGTCATGTATAAATAAGGTATCCACGCAAATGAACTATAAATATTTTACTTCGAAATAAGAACATTAACTCTTTAAAATTATTGAAAGTTTTGATTTAGATTAAATAGCAGAGAAAGAGGAATTTGATGCGGAGAGGACACGCTCCTTATCACTCTCTCTAATACCCTCAAACAAATAAGACGTGGAGAGATTAACTTGTGTAAAATTTGTTTCGTTGGAAAAGTTATATTTTGTCCTCTTGAAAACAATTTTAAAAATGTAAATGAATGGAACTTACAGCAGCAAGGCGTTCACAGGAGGCGTATGAGCAATTTCGATTTTCATTTCAAATCCATGTTATTGCTCATACGCCTCGTGGGACAGCGTTCTAAAACAAGCTAGCAAAAGAAGTTGAAGGAGTTCTAAATGTAGTGATACTTTTAAGATTTGTGAAGCATTTATTTATAAGACTGCATTCAAAATGTGTTTCTCAACTTCATAAAATTATTAACATTGAACTCCTTGAATACGCAAGTAAATTTGCCATTCAATCCCATTGAAAATGTTCTTTATTTACATGTGAACTAGGGTGATCGAGGAAGCTATTCGACCGGGTTTTTTTTGTCGTATTTATTGGTCGAGTTTACCCGATGTTTTTGCCCCGAAAGCTACGGTTTTGCGATTTTTTTCGTTCTAATTTTTGAATTAAAAAAAACTTTTATGGGACAAGTTGTGAAACGGCTTTTCATATTTTTAGTAAATATTATTTGTCAGAGTCTGAAAAAAAGTTTACAGTGCCCCAAATACCACGTTGTACAACAAGGTGCCAGCGATCTGAATAGCTATGATCAATTTCATTTTCAAAGTTGTACTTTTGAGATCTACTTGTACTAAGTGATACAACATACACACACGGACAAAAGTGATCATCACTCACTCAACGTTTGAAGAACTGTTCGCTTACACCAGCATCCGAAAAAATGGGGACATTAAGTTTAAAGAACGATATTCATAGAATTAGCCATTTAGCAGAAGAAACAAACATGGTCGTGCTGGAGTCATGGTTTGTCGGCTACCGGCATCGGCGAACTGGCAGATATATAAAACATAATAGACAGGAACGGCTTTCTAAACATTTTAAAAGAAAATTTGTCAGCAACACGACAGTGTTCAAATCATGAACTTTTCACCCACATTGACCCATCTCATTATCCGACACGCCCATTCGTGCAGGCCTTTTTTTTTTGTCTTTTGTTGAGATGACGTGTAAAATTCGTATTATCCTTGCTTAAGTTCTCTTACAATTTCTTTTTTTTCTTTATTTTTTATTTAGTTGTGTCACTTGTTGCAGTTTTTTTTTTGTCTTTGTGACTCCATAGTACTTGACTTAAGAATGTAATTGTTTTTTAATTTGCATTTTCAATTATTTTTATTGCAGCATTTATAGAAAACAGTTTAAGCTTCCTGATGCTGCACATTTTTATTGTTGTTCGAATGGTTTTCAGCACCCAGCAGGAATAAAATGAAAAAGGAAATGAATGCAGCTTTATCCAACCTTCTTTTAACAGGCCCATCAGGAGACTCATTCGTGTTTTTAATATCCTTTATGGATTGCCTTGCCTTCCGTTTCCTCTGTACGGCATTTCAAATACACACGATTTCCGTGGTAACCGCATACAATGATACATGATTATTGACAAGTGCATAAATGCGTGTGTCTCTAAGAATACAGAAAACAGAAGAGTCTTTTGTGGTTAATTTTCAACGCACTTAATGGAGCAAATAAAAACAATTGACTCTTGGAAATTTCATTTTAAGTATCTGCTCCAATGGATGAACATCGCAAACAATTTAATTTCAGCAAATTTTAGTTTTTTTTTTTAAATGAAACAATTGTGGAACAAATGTCACCATTACGCTAAAGTTATGACAAAACAAATAACTTTTGCATCATTGGAATTGCAATTAACAACAACAGTTGTGACAATTTTCCTTTGTATTCTCTTTACCTACTTCATTTCGAACTTATTGAACGTATTTATGTGCATGGCGTATTTTACTTACTTACCTCGAAAGTAATTCAATTCCTCATTTATTTTTTAGTTATTTGCTTCAACTATTTTTACACCTTTTGATACTTTCGTTATCATTACTTAAGTAATAATAAACCTTAGTGAATACCACTACAGTAGAGTTTTAGCAATATTGCTAGATGAATTAATATTATCGCTTCTCAATTTGATATTCCGACAGGGTGTTCACTTGCACGAGTATTACTAGCCATCGCGAATTTGTAATATTCTATCGTAATATTTGCATCATCCCCAGGATATGCAGCACAATTAATTTAAAAAATAATTCAAATATTTAAAATTAAAGGCTGTATTGCATTAGCAGCCGCTATCAATTGTTTTAAGAACTAAAATTTTGTTAGTCTTGCGACAGCAGTTGTCGAGGTAAGACTATTAGTATCGGTGGCATCTCGGTAAATTATTGTAGTGCTCCGGTGGCATCCCCTACACTAACTAGCCTAGCTGAAGATTCCTCATCCGTCAATCAATTGTGCGTAGAGTTCTCGTGGCATCCCGTAGTGCCCTACCACAGTCCGCTAGCGACCGATCCCGTTCGCGTCAACCTATTTAGCGCAGCGTTCGCGTGGGGTCTCGAAATGCGCCACCTCAGCCACCTTGTGTCAGACGTGCTGTACGCCAGTTGCCCTAGCATAGCGTTGCAGTGGCATCCTGCAATGCGCTCTCTGTCAACGCGACGTACGCCAGTTACTTGCACGTAGCGTTCCCGTAGCATCCCGAAGTGAGCTGCTGTAGTCAACCTGCGTCGGAGATCGCACAGCGACAGCCACAGTCGTCCCGCGTCCCCATGGCATCCCGCATGGACTCTCCACCATCTGTGATCAAGTGAGAGCGGTCGTGGCATGAATCAATTATAATGCGTTTATATACAGTATGGTAGAGTTCCCAGGTTTGTCCAGGCATCTTCGAAATATTGCATATACATACATACATTTCTATGAAACACTGTAGGAAATAATCCCTTCTTGTAGATTGGTAACTGCTCCGCATGGGAGCAGCTTTGCTGTATCTATAATTGTTGAGAGTGAGTAATCTGGCGTTATGTCGCTACATTCGCAAGTGCTTTTCATTTTACTTTACAACCATTTTTAAGGTAGCATTTTATTACTGTTAATAAGTAGAGCAAATTATAAATGTAAAAAAAAACAAACTTTTTTAGATTTAAGTGAGAAAATAATAAAATCTATTTGCCACTCGATCTCAGTCGGCATAATTGGCCAAGTAACATTAACACACGACTTAGAACTTTGTTCACAAATAAGTTTGAGGACTTTGTTCACACGTAACCAAAAAATTCATTAAGCAACAACGTGCCAAGTTTATAAAACAGTTTCAACACTTCAAAACATGTCAGCGGCAGTGACAAGAAGGAGCAAAACTTTTATGAATATTTTATTTTTTATTATAATTGTTGTGATTAATCTTAAAAACCTAATCCGATTTGCCAACGAGCTGTAGATAAGAGAAGATGGCTAAGAGTGGTTATGTAGCAGTTGATATTTACAGATATGATTCATTTTAAAGGTACCCAATTCTGTCTACCAAGAGAATAATAGGGAAGACCTTACCTTTCATTAGCATTCATATTTATTCTTGTAATCATCCCATTTAAGAAAAAAGTTTCGAGGTATTAAGCCAAAGCAACGAAACTCCTGCTTATAAAACTTTGTAATTCGAAGGACGGGATGTTGAGGAAATACCTTTAACGCCACCGAAGTAAAAAACAATGTGGAGCCAAAAGTGTGTGCAAATAAGGACACGGAGGACTACATTGACAGTTTTTCTCTCGTAACCAGCCAACATACTACATATGTGTCGAGCAATTTGGCTGCAATCAAACAAAAGTAAGAACAAAAGTAAGAAACATACGTAAGGACATACGCGCGTATTTATCTAGACCACTTACGTGCACAAAAGGGTCTTTACCAGTGTCTTAAAGACGCAAAATATTACAACACACAAGTTTTTTCTAATCCTTGTTTAAATTTCCCACACAAAAAAACTGTAAGCAAAATTTTTACATAATTCCCGAATTTAATTGAATTTTTTCCACTTCGAAAAACTTAACCCTCTTTCGAAGTTTAAGCATCCAGATTAAAAAAATGGTGGTGTTAGTTTAACATTTTTAAATTAAATAAATATTTAAATTTCTTTCAAGTTTTCGTCAATACAAAAAAAACTCCTAAAAATCTGTAACGACGTTTGAACAAAATGTGGAAAAATCTTGTGAAAAAAGTTAATTCTTACCGGAAGTTTGATTAAGAAAACTTTGATAGAGTTTGTGTTGGAAATAAATTTTTGCATAATTTGAAGCTGATTTAATGCCTCTAATCGTTGCTAACAAATATGTGTGTAGTTATGTGACATGATGTCGTCACACACACATACACATGCACTAATATATTTACTAAAATGTATTTCATTTATTTAGTCATTTAAATTTGAAACTTAAAATAAATTTGTGACCTCTTTTTTAGTTGTAATTTTTGTAAAATTTACATTTCACGAACACGTAGTGACCAATATTTATTCAATTCAATAAATTTTAGTGCGAACTCAATTACATTTTCCACCCACACAAACAAACGAATATCTATTTGCAAACTCTTGTTAAACGCAGTTTAATTAAATCCGTTTTAAGGACATTGCAAAAAGGATTTATTTAGAAATTGAACATGAATGCTGACTATATCTAAATGGTTTCCAATAAAGGCGGCTAAGTGTTGTCACTCACTGGCGACCATTATGTTGTGATGGCGCCTGTCAAATTAGCTGTTTCTTACGCATGATTCCAAATCAAATTACACGATTTAACGGCACGCCCAAATGATAAAACTATATTGCCAAAAAGATACCCTCATGATACCCTCATTTTACAGCGGATGCGGGGACCTTTTAAAGTCGACTTACCAACGTTTGGTGGCCGAACTGGAGAAAATCACTTTGGTAAACACTCTGCCAACAACCGTAAGTTATAGAACAAAAACATCGCCATATACGACCTAGTATATTCGATGAGAAGGCTTCGGAACATTTCGAAAAATCATCTTTAGCGAAGACGCGGACGTTTGAATAATTGGCTAAGTTAGCCAGCAAACCTGTCATATGTAGGACGATATCAACCCACACGTGGTTCATCACAACACAGAAATGAATCCACAAATAGCTATTGTCGGGAGCGAATGTTTTGTCGGCGGTACCACTGACCGATACTTCAGCTCTGTAGAGGTAATCAGAGTCAGCGCCGAGTGCCACAGATCAATGATAAGCCTGGCTTGACCCAAATTTGAAAAATTGATGCGATCATCACGAATTGGACTTTTCGAATTCGTTTCACCGTGAGAAGCACTTTAACGGTGCCATATGCCATACATGATGGCATAAATGTGTATTTCTAAGAAAGGAGGATTACACCTTTCAAATCAAACTTTAATTAATTATAACACGAATTGCTATTTATTACGCAACGATAAAGTCCACAGGTCCTGCTAAATTAATTGTGTTTCAATGGTACGAGTAATTGCACCCTCGCCTTCCATTGCCGTGACTCTAAGCGCGCGAGTGCCAGTACAATATCAATAAAACTTCTAAATGGTCGCCATCGAATATTTGAAAATGTTTTCAAAGTAAAAAAAAAACAACAAATACAAATACAAGTAGGCAACCGTCCCATTGATGTTCCAGCTGCCAGCCTGCCTAAATTGTCAAATTGTAATTTGTATTTTAATGTACAAGATTATGCACCTACACACACGCATCTCAATAATTCCCGAGATGGGGGTGTTAATTACTCTGCTGGTATGTGTGTGTTTACGTGCATGTATTTATGTGAGTATGTATGCGTGTTTAAAGGCTGACATAATATTTAGCAAGTGATGTTTGCAAATGCAAGTGAAAGTTTTAATTAATTGAAGCAGAAATTGACGCGGCTGGGGTTTAAATAGACTTAAATAAGATAATTGGGATTTTAGGAGCCTGAAAAAATTATGTAAACACAACAAAGCAAAAAGCAGACTCCTGAAATTTTTTTCAACACCCTTTACAAGGTAAATATAACAATATTTTTTGTTTTTCAGTTAATGTACGTTCTGTAAAGTGGCAGGATAAATAATTATCGCACCTGCTAAAACATGTTTCATGTTCACGGGCTGACAACAGTTTAAACATGAGGACGAAAGTAAAACAAAACTTGGCGATGAACTCTGTGGGGCCATCTAAAATACGGAGAAGATCAAGCAATTCCACATTGAAGAATTTAAATTTTGCCATATTTAGTGTAATACATTAAAAATTCGTACATGGGTTTCCAATAGGGATAAGAAGATATTAGAATTGAAACGAAAAATATGCGAGTAAATTATCTACGAATTTTAAGCCATTTAAATGGCAGTAAAAATATGGTTTGGCTGTGTGGTCGCAGCGTTGTGTTCAAGAAGCCTAATTTTCTTTATCTTTCTTTCGGGCGAAGGTCTTCTCTAGATTATTATTAAAAAATACTGAAAATGTATAGAGGTAGACCGAATCGCACAATCGAACAAGAACTTGCAATGACGACATTTAACGTTTGAATAATTGAATGCTTTTAGTTTTAGATTTCGCTAATGGACGCCTCGGCAAAATAAACGATTTTTGCTGCATTTTCCATACATTTCTCGAGTATCTCTAGAGATGAATTCGGCAAGAATCTTTGCCTTGAAGCTTGTTGGCGTATAATTTTTTAATGACCCCATAAAAAGAAGTCCGGTGGGATCAGAACTGGAATTCTGGATGGCCAATTTATGTCTCTTTTATTTTTAGACAAGTCCTGCACTGTTTGACTTTCAGTGTGGCATTGTGCATCATATTGTTAAAACCAGTAACCGTCCGAAATTTGTTACGAATTTTCGGCAAGATATAATGAGCCATCGTCAGTTTCACCCTCCCTGAACAAATTGCGCCGTCCTTCTCGTCATGCAGTGTTAGTGCCTACATCTCGTGTGCATTCAACTTACCCCATATGAGGAAATTTTGCTTCATTAACGCCGTCATAGAGTGTGAAAAGGACTCATCAGCCACAACAATTTGCATCCAAAACTCAGCTTTAGTGTCAGCCGTTCGAGCGATTGTTTAACTGTATTGTAAATTCTTTGACTCAATTGCAATTCATACGGAAAAATACATATCATTGTTCTCTCGTTAACGCCAAAATATTGATTCCTGTGACGCTAAGACTCATTTGGGTTTACGGCGACACTCTCTTATCGCTTCCACCAGTCCATTGGAACGTATTGGCCGTGATGAACAACATGTGGACTATTGCCCACAGTCCCGTACTCAAATATTCTTGTCACACGGTGCTTCTTGGCCACGATATTTTTAACGATAAGTTAACACAACAGAAAGACAGTTGCTTTTATAACATTATAACATAACTGTCAAACATTGCCTACCCCAATAGGAGAACCCTATATAAGCTAAAATTCATAAAACGCATTTTCTCTAAAATGTTACATGTCAGGATGCCCCAATGTTGAATAAAACACTGAGCAAATGTGTCGATGCTGGTTCATGCCCCTAAATAATGTAATAAAATGAAATTTATAAACATCCGAAATTTAAAACCTCGCCTACCCCCAGACCCAGTAGTACCTTTTGTGAAGAAGACTTTATTAATGTAAATATACTGGTATGTGTGTAAGTGTGTAATAGTGTAATGATGACATGACTTGTACATTAGTGTCATGTATGAATGTGGGTTAAAAAAAGAACAACAACAATGCGAATTCTCATTAACAAACGTTACACACAGCAGATAAACTTTACCGCCCACCAATAAAATTCACACAAATTGCCGAAATGCTCATAAAAGAAGAGAAAGTAAATTAAATTAAAATTATGAAAACAATTACTTAAATGCAAAACCAAGTAACTAAACCGAATGGAGGTCGAGGTTTTAGCAACATTCAGCGCAACTTGCAAATTGTAACTACTGTCGACAAACACAGGAAGAGAGGGTAGGTTGTTTTACAACCACTCTAATATGTATTTACTCGCATGTCATCGCTATTTCTAGAAAATATGTCTAAATGACTGAGTCGCTAGAGAAAAAGGAAAAATCAAATGAAGAGAATTTTGTTCCAAATTCATTCTTTTTATTTAAACAAATTTCTCGCGAATTATATCCCAACTCATTTAGTTATAAAAAAAATCAAGTAAGAAAAGTAAATTAACAATTCGCTTGTTGTGGGCTTTTTATTAAAATTTTAAAGTTTTTATTTTGAAGTTCCTTTAAACTTTCTCATATGGTTTGAAAAATTTTAAACATAAGACATTTCTAGTTTTTTTTTTAAGTTGGTCTTTGGTCACATCATATATTTTAGAATTTTGCAATTGAAAAGTTGTTCTTTAAATACTTTCCTTTTTATATTAATTATATTAATTTAAAAAAATTGGTTTAAAACTTAATTTAATTCTTTTCATTTCACCCAACAAGTAAACAGCTTTTTGAGGAAGGTGCGCAACCAAATGAAATTAACATGAAGTTAAATTTTGGATATAATTTTTTCCTTTATCAGACGTTTAACGAGTAACTTTCCTCTATGATTTGTCACCAAATAGAACCCACAAATGTAAAATATGAAACCACTTAAGTTTTGTCCCGTACAACAATACTGCAAACATAATTGACTATTTTATAATGACTTAAGTTAACTTTAACATGCTGCTGTTTGCTCACACGTACGAAAACAACTTAAAATATAAACACACATTTACGAGTACGCATGAACACTTGAGAAATTTTCAATATGTTTTACTTTAATTTGCATTTAAATAAAAATCAAGGATAATCGTCTAATAAAAGCAACAATTGCAATATTTTAGACCGACTTTATACCCTCTCATAAGACATTAAAGAGCTTCTCAAATTGGTCTCAAACGACAAACGATCGATTTAAAAGCCAACAACAACAAAAACAGCACAATTGCACATCTTTGTGTTCACTTGCCTGCCATCTTCTTGCCGGCTTTCCCGTATATGGAATTTTGTGTTTTGCAAACTATAACAGAAGTGGAAAAAAAATTTAAGCACCATTAGAAGTGTAATAAAAATATCCATATTCACATTATTTTACGATTATTAAGATTGTCTATTAATATTTGTGCGATTTTCTATTTTCTAGCAAAACATGAAGCAGAAAATACCCTGAGTACATTCGACTAACGAATACGAGAATCGGCATTAAGGTGCAACATATTTCCAGTTCTTTGCCTTTTTTTCTTAAGGATCAAGATAAGTTTTACAGAATAATTTCACACTTACCTTTTCCAAAGTTTTTGTTGAAATATTTGAATCTGGAAAAATAAAAATTAAATTCGAAATTGATCAATTGTTTAAAAATTCTAATTAATCAAAATTTAATGAATAATATAATTTAATATTGTTTAACCAACAAACGAAATGAAATTAAAGTAAGAAATGACGAGACCAAAAAGTGATGCCACATGTTGGCACTTTCAATTACCGAAAGAACACGGACTTAAAGATTTTGCGCACGTGTTTGTTCCGGGATATTTTTTAAATATAAAATTATAAAACTTAATTGGACTTGTAGCACTGATTGATTGATCAATTCGAATAATCAAAAAACAAAAAAGAATCGAATAATCAGCAATTCGGTAACTAACCGCTCATGCCCACTTGCCACGCACGAGTAATATTATTTTTTCTAATAAAGTCTACCGACTTTCAGTGAATTAAATATTTAAAATCCATAACGCACACGCAAATAAAGAAGATTGTTGTGGCGTGGTCACGACAACCACACACTATGTTCTCCACAACAATATATTGTTGTGCTAAACATATAATGATTGCTTTAAAACATTTTTAACATTTGATATATTACAGTCGAAGGCATCAGAACTGCTGGGTCCGACACTGACTGTCTTTAGAAACCACGATTACTTTTGCTTATTAAAAATCACCATATTCGGCCTACAAAAATTGTGTTTGATTGATAGTCATTCAGTTTAAGTATTATGGCCATTGTTTGCAACTCAAAATAATACGAATAGATTGGATGACATAAAGAATGTTGCGTTTAAGAGTGGAGATAACTACAACAACTATTTATCACGTTTTAGATCTTAAAGAGGTTATAGTGGCAACAGAAGGTCTTTTAATGTTGATAATAAAAATATAAAATTATCTTAATTGCTTATCTCATTGTCTAAACAATCTGCCGATTCCCCCCGTTTTCGAACTAAAACAGCTTTTATTATCATTTGTATAACTTATAATGCTCAAGGCTTGCAACACTTGCTTATCTAGAAAACTAATGAAACATGCAACATGATTTTATAATTGGAAATGTTTAGAAAAATTTTATTTTTTAATTAAAATTAAATTAAAATATTAAGCTCGACAATACGAGGAGAACAAAGAAAAAGAAAGTGCTGCCCCAAGTGGCGCAGAGCAACCGCAACCACTACATAATCCCACTTTTTCAACTCACTGCTCGCCCACTCCGTTTTATTCCAGTCAAAGATTTTATAAAGAGACATTTACTACAGCAGAATTAAAAAGTTTTGTAATAAATTTATAGAAACACGAACTATGGAAACATTCTAGTTGACACCCAGAGGCCAGAGACACAATATGACACACGAAATAATGGCGCATAAGGACGACGATATCGAGATTTTTGCAAATGTAGCACAATGTGCTGATGCAGGGCGTGTTTATTTATTGGCATCAAATGAATTAAATTTTTTTGAAAGACTTTTTATTGCAAATAATAATTCTTATGATTTGTCTTTTCTCCAGCATAATTTTGCCATTAACATTTCAGCAAAGTTCCCACAAACATTAAAAAGTGTTTTGTGGCAACAAAAAAAAAAATTATCTCAATGTGTCAGAGATTAACTCGGGCTTTTTGCACTCAGCAGGAAGCTCAGCAGGACAGTGGAAGTACGAACAATTTTTTTAAATTCTTTTACATTCAGTGCAACAAAATGTAAAAAAAATAAAGAAAATCTACATTAAAGGGCCAAAAAGGACAATCTCATCATCAGAGAATTGTTGAACAAGTAAATTATAGCAGGAAGATACACAAATTGTTCTGCTGTTATTAATGTGAGCAGTCACTTTTAGTACCTACGAGTATTTACTTTAAATAGAAATATTTACGAAGTGTGTTCCATAAGTAACTAGAATTTTAATTTTCCTGGAAAAATTTATTTTTTTCAATATCAGCTGTGTCCGCTTCAGGCTAATTCTCCAAAGATATAAGACATTTACGACTCGAGCGATTCCAGTGTATTTTAGCCTCGGCAGAATATGTCGGTATGATTAATGCCAGTGCCTGATTTGTCGTACTCAATTGGCAGTGATTTATCACTTGTAGGCGAGTTGAAGACTATTTAAACGGCTGCTGTACTATTGACGACTTGTCTAGCAATGAATGGCCATCAGCTCTTCTCGTTTTAAAACAGTCACCATGTTACTGACCCTGGGAAGCCTAAGGAACCGAAAGAAATCAAATTGGTTAGGACAACAAGACAAAAAGATGCAAACAAAGTTGAACGAGATTGGAGCAAGTGCATCAATAGAAGAAGAAAAAACTACACCTCGTATGTTCTTTTTTATAACACGGGACGATTGTGTAACTTTGTTGTTAATGATTGTCATTAATTATATAATTTATTATATAAATTCAGCAGTGCTCTGATTGGTTTTTATCAGGTTTGTGGCAACTCAATCGAAATGACTATTTACTCGAATGAATTATTACATTTTCATGTATACAAAAGGATTCCTTAATTAATTGCTGATAAAAGAAATCGAATTATCGAGTCACGTTTTTTGTTGCCAAATATGTATAAGAAACCAATTTCATTCATGAGTTTTGCTGAACAAAAATCCTGTTGTTCGACATACATTCCGCTGGAAAAGAAGAAGAAGGCAGCAGCAATGAGACATTTAGTTTGCTGCTGATATAATATCACATTACAGAACCCAGAACATACATAATTGACTATAAGTAACAAAACTTTGGGTCGTGCCGTGCTCAGAAACATGCGTATTCGTTAGTGCTTCGCCTTACACTATACGGCAAAGCTGACAAACATTTTTTTTCTCAAATCAAAACATAAAAAATACATTTCATTATCACTGCTGTTCTTTATTCCAAAACCGCAATATTTTATCGAAAGTAGAAGTTTTCGAATGTTTTAGTTGTTCGGTATTCAATTTCTTTCGTTTTATTTAAAATCAATTCGGTTGGTGGAATGAATTATATGGAATGCCGAACAGCAAATTTTCGAATCCACTCGATTACATACAGAACAGGAAAGCATGTATGTTTCCGTTATATATTCACTTTCTCAGTCTAAATACATTTGTTTACATGATTGTGGTAAACATAATTGGAAACAAAACATATTATTATTGTAGATAATAATAGTATGGTCCTCTTAGAGCTATACAAAAGCGAAAAACATATGGTACTAATGGACAGGGGCTAAGAAATGAACCAACATGACTAAATCCACCGAATGCTTAAGATTCAATGCGCTAATTACTGAAGCCACAGTGCCCCCATACTTTCATTAAACACCAAAACAATTTTACATACTATGTCTATAAAGAGCGCTTTGTGGTAGGAGTTGTTATATTATTTTTTATAGTTAAAATAATATGTTTGTGGTTAGAATTCTAGTACAATTTTATTGTTTAACTCAACCATGTTGCAATTTTTATGAATAGAAATCAATTAATGATTAAATGCTAACAATAACTTGTTTATCGCAACTAACCTAATGTTTGAAATATTTTCAAATAATCATTCTATGTTTGCTACAACCATATATTGTTGTAAAAAATATAATATGGCGGTCATGATTATTCCACAATAATGTTTTTCCGTAGCGTGTCATTCTACGCGTTATGTCATGGATTCTTTAATCAAATCTTAAAACATCATATCAACATGCGTGGCCAACAGCATTGTACATCATCACACTTACCTGGCGGTCGTAAGTGCCCAGATCGACACAATTCATTTACTTGATATATAAAATAATGTTTACAAAGAATAAAAATAAAATGACTTGAAACGTAAACTGGAAAATTATTTTGATGGAATTTGATTTAATTCTCGTTGAATTTTGTTCTTTCATGAAATAAATCGAAATCCGTAATTAATTTTCAAACACGACCATTTTGGAGTTAAACTAAAATCACTCACAATGAACTCGAAAGCTGATAATAAATGTTGAGTTTTATACAATTTATAGTATTTCGTCAGAAAGGAAAGTAGTCACAATACAAGTAAACCTGGTTTAACACGTGCTTAAAATGGCTTAGCTCACTCTTCGCGACATATTCTCGTTTAACACGGGAATAACCTTGTTCTTATATAGTTTCCGAAACCAATTCTTTGTTTGACTTGTTTTCATATTTTGAAATCATAATCATATTTGAAAATGTTTAACAATATAAGACTTAAGCAATTGTAGTCTTCTTGGTGAACTGCGATCCATCTGTTGAACGACGATATCTAAAAGTGCAAGGAAAACTTTCAAGCAAACAAACAAAAATAACATTTCGATAATTTAAGCAGCGGTAGTGCATGAAAGGGTAACCTCTTTTCTGCACTGGTTTTTTGTTCGCATAATTCGGCATTTTCCAGGAACGAAAGCCAAATATTATTTTGCCCCAACATATGCAGTGAAAAAATTCTAACGTAAAATGGACTAGCAGCACTTTTGAAACGAATACATACACACACACACACACACATATATGTGTTTACACTTACGTTAATAGCTGGTACATTCATCTCGCAAATAAATTCTTTTCAGACAAAAAAAAAATCATATTAATTAAATTGTATCAACAATTATGAATTATTTTTAACTTTATTAAAAAAAAAGGCTGGCCTCACTTTGAGAGTGAGTGTTGATGGATGAGAAATTTTTGTCGGCGGAAAAATAAAAATATATTTTCTGTTTGTTTTTGAATGAATTAAAAAATTGCGTGTGTCTAGATGCTGGATCTCGAAAAGATGGAAAACATAATGATGAAGAAACACTTCTTCAAAGAACACTAATGACAAAGAATTGCCAATGTCGGACAGTTATTTCTTTAGGATAAAAGATGTAATTGGTTTTAGTCTACGAACTAGATACATTGATGTGATATATGTATGTTTGTATTTGTATGCATATGTGTTGTTGGGTACGTGTGCATGTGTTTATTCTTGCCATAACGAATTCTTAACAATTTATGCTGCAGTCTGGCTAAAGATGGGGAAAGTTGATGCTTTTATCGCAGATTAAATCGAATAAAACACATATTTAAGCGAGCGAGACACATGGCGTCATTTTTGTTTTTCTTATCAACAGCATGAATATTTCGCAGTTTGTTTTTTAATATTAAGAAAAATTCAATCATGCATGAAATATTTAAGCATTTCTTTTTTTGGTGTTTACGTTTTTTTATTTATTAAATTTTTAACACCCTCTTCCTCGACCAACAAACAAATTCTTCTTCTAAGAATTGTAACGACGCTAGAATATTTAAGTCTGTAAAGCATAAAAATTACACAAGTGTACTAAGTCTTGGGCTAGAGTAACTGAAGGTTGTTTCTTAAGTTATTTGGGGTGATGACATCAATTCACTGTCTTTAAGTCTGCACAGTAGTGTCAAAGATATCGATAAAATTGGGGCGATAATAAAATAAATTATCATGCGCAATATGAAAACCGGGTCATATCGTATTAAAATCGATAAACATCAAGTGACAAAAGTTGGGATATGCACAAAATCAGTGGGTTTCACTGTTTGGAATTTTACTGAAATTTAAATTTTTTTTTAATTTATTAAATAGGAATGTCTTGCGACTGCGTTCATTTTTGAAATAACGATATCTCAAAAAAAAAAAAATATTAAAAACGAAATGCACACGCAAGGAAAAATAATTGTTGTGGCTGGTGATGGTGAAAAATATTAATCGATTCATAGGATTATTCGAATCGAGAAATTATTAATTGCAATTAATCGAAAAAAATAATCGGTTAATCGTTTAATTTAGCTAATGTTGTACATTATCGTTAATAACCAAAAACTTTATTTACAGTATTGCAAATAACATAAATAAGTTTATGAAAGTTTTTTATTTAGATTTCTTCAATTAATTTGTTTAAAACATAAGAGTTTATAAAGGCGCTTTGAGGATGCATCCGCTTTGGAAAATGGATGCTCTGACTCTACGGAAGTCGCATGCAGAAAACATTATTTTTGTACAGATGTAGAAAGGTTAGGCTGCGATAACTACATTTCCGTTTTATTTCGACAACTGGAGCGATGAGAAAGAAGTTGAGCACTCATCTTGAGAAATTTTGGAGTCATTGTACTTTCACCAAAAACTTGTGCTGTGTAAATTGAATTTAATAACATCAATAGAAGAGGTATCGCTTGCGCTTTCAATATTGTCGTTTGAACGTGTATTTTCCACCACTTAACTTCTTACGCCATATTGACTAATAGCGGTAATGAATATGATTCTAGTTGAATTGATGCTGCCAGTAAAAATGATTGTGCCATATTTCTAAACAACCGTTCACACTAGTTTAGAGTGGTTACTTCTAATTGATTTGTCACCAAATATAAAAACATTATACCAGCCTTTATTGCTTCTGTACTTGTTTCGATTGCACTAGAAATAATCGATTAATTCTCGATTAATTGAAAGAGAAATTTCATTAGAATTAAATTGTTAATCGATCAATTATAGATATTCGATTAATCTTGCCATCACTGGGTTCAAGTGGTTATAGCGTTGACTATTAAGCATTAGATGGCATAAGTTGCCTGTGCTCATATGTTACATACCTCAGCCGCTGCCAACCAGCAACATATTTTTTTTGCTTTTCTATCGGTTTAAAGGACATATGGTCCTTATTATATACCATAAAAATATGATTTGTTTACAACCATATAATTTAACCATAATATGTTGCTCCTAAAACCAGGTAAGCTGCTTCGGGTGGACTTTCCCTAGCAAAAATAGTTAGGTGGATAAAAACAACAATAAAAAAAGTGCAATCTACGGTGGATGGCTCTCTTGAGGAATTTATTGATTCCTGCTGTAAATATGGTATGGAAGCTTTTGGGTAATGCTGTATGGGTAAGATTCTATGAACCCCTCGTACATCAAAAACCAATACTTCTGTTACTAATTCGACTATTTAAGTTTAAAATTTACTTTTTAAATCTATATTTTCCAAAACATGTTGACTGTTGTGCCTCATTTCCTCTGTTTTCATTTCGATTTTGGTTTTTTATTTTCAAATACTAAATTCGTCATAAAATTCTTCTCACGTATCAATTGAGGATTCATCAAAAGGACCGCAAAAGAAATAAAAGATTGTTTCGTTGATTTTTATCCACTTTGCACTTGTTAACCTAATGAAACATGATGTTATTTTTATTGTTTTTCCCCCTTCGGATTTTATTTGACATTCAATGTGTCAAGTAGTTGTCTATTAAATGACAATTCACAAATCAAAGAAAAATCCTTAAATGAAAACCTTTAAAATAGCAGTGATAATTTTTCTGTTAACAAGTTTAAAAACTTCAAAAAAAAACATTTTAAAAATTTAACTTTTTTTGTTGGGTCTGAAAAACGAAAAGATAGAAGAGAAAAAAAGATGTGTAAAATGAAATGTAATAGTAAAAATTGCCGGGTTTGTTTAACGACTTTTCACCAGCGATCATGCACCATCATGCTTGCTCACTCTCGTGCATGCTTTTAAAATATAATATGTTTGTTGTTTTTTTTTTTATTTCAAAAGTCAAAGAAACCGCTTGCAGTTGTCATGTTTTTTTTAAAATTTACCCCTTTCAAAAAATACAATTTCTGTAGAACTTTTTGAAAGCAAGTCCTTCTTGACTTTTTGCCTAATGGCTCTTGCAGTTGAATAGGTTAAATCAAGAGTTCAGCGCCGGATTTGAGTGCAATGTCTACCTCTAACATAGTTTCTAGAACGGAAACATTAGTAAATAATCCCTACATCCAAAACATAAATGTGACATGAGATTCCAGTATTAAGCTTTTAACTTCCCTTCCCCCTTTCCCTTTTACTCATCTTTTGGAAAAAAATTCGCATAAAAACTTAAACTTGAATTGATGTTAGTTTGTAGCTTTTTAGCAAAATGAATAATTAAAAAAAAAATCGTAAAACGAATTAAAAACAAGTTAATTTTAAATTGACATAAACGTTTGATCGCAGAACAAGTGAAATCAAACACGTTTCCTTCGTCAATTCATTTTCTCTCCCATTCAAGATGTTTTGTCTAGCAACTTTAAAAAATGCATAATATTGATTAAAGTTTTTCTATAGTTTTTCTAATGTTCAATTGAATATTTATTTCGAGTGTGAGTTTGTTAGTTAAATTTTTTTACGGGTAGTTTTTTATCCTATTGTTAAAGTGTGCAACTATTTATTCATTTTAATAAAGACTCGACGGCGCAACTTAATGCCGAATGGTCTGTCTTGCCAGTGACTGTTATAAATTTTCTCCTGCAAATTTATTTATGGCATTTTTTCATGCCGCCGCGCGCCGCAGCTTTATTTGTTGTTACAACAAACATCTCATAAATAATGCATTAAGTTTCCACTTATAACAAACCAATTAAATTAATACGAGTATTGTAAAAGAAGAACTGATGAAAAAATAAATGAAGTTAAAATACAATAAGCCACGATTCTATACACAAGTAATAAAATAATTTAAGCAGATTTTATTCAAAGATTTCAATGAAAATAATGACAAAAATGCTACAAAGCGACACTTGATCTTTGAATAAATCCATATGAGTTGCATCTTCAATAAAGGCTTATCTCTTTTTTGCAAACCAAACTTATTAATTTTGCCAGATTTTGAAAACGTGAAGTTTATTTTCGCATAAATGAAATTTAGTTTATTTGAAAACCAGGGTTAAAAAATGCTAGATAAAAATTGCTATTACTGTTGCTATGAACATTGTATTAAAAATACAGCAGCAATAATTCGAATAAGACAGCAAGCAGTGCGCTGTACTATGCTGCAATAATTTTTTAACTGCAAGCTAAAAGCAAATTAAAATATATGAAAAATAGCATAATATTTGCGATCTTGAAATTAGCACAGGAATACTAAATTTTTGCTTTCCCATATCTTGCTCTTGCTGTTGGTTTGTTTTGACCTGCCATAAGTTCTTATACGATTTGATTTTTTACCTTCATGGAAAAATAAAGAAAAATATAAAGAAAACTTACAATGGAATTCCCGATGCTTAATTTCTAAAAAATTAAATTAAGCGTATTTAACAATTTCCTATTAGTAAAACACACAGTTGTTGTACCATTCCACATTGCTATTGTTGTCGGTCGTATTTGTGCTGCTGCAGTTTTCGTTGCTGTCAACAGTACGAACATAGCAAATTACATGTTTTATGACAGCATTTGGGTTAGGTATTTGCTATTGCTGGACTGTATTTATTTTTAGCAGCAGAGCAACAGCAAAAACATCGTTAATAAAACTTGTAGAAGTTATAGCATAGTACAGTATTCTTTCAGCATTTTTAACACAACTTAACTAGCAGGTATAAAAACCACGCTTAAGTACTATTTGCAATTCTTAACTAATATGTAGGTTCCAGGTCCACATAAACCACTTAATGATAAAATAGACACATAATAGAACTGCAGTAAAATAGTTTTGAAATAGCTTCAGAAGATTTATGACCATTTGAACGAATATGGAACAACAGTCCCAGGAGTATCAACCTCTGCTCGTATAAGAAAGTTCACATAAAATGAAAGAAGTGCTTTAATATTCGAAAATATTTGCTACTATTTTTGTAGTCTATATTTTTAAAGTTTCTATGTTCTGGTAGTCAGATTATAATTTTATAATAAACACAAGAAAGTATAATTCAATAGTCAGGAGAAGCATAGTTTTAATTAATTTTCAAGCCCTGATTTCAAGTCTACATCATATTTATTTTAAATTTTGAGGTACAAATGGGACAAATCAGGTTGTAAACTGCTTTTAGGTTTTAATAGTCAAACATTTGGACATGTTAGTTAATTGTTTTAATATTGAATGATTCTATTGATTTATTTATTCTCTTCATGCTCAACAATTTTACTTTGTAAGAGTTTAGAAGCCATTGCGAAACAGGAAAATAAAAAACCAATACATATTTGCCATTTGGTTGTGATGTGAACAGCCTACTCCCCCATATTGCGATTGGCATTTAATTCGGTAAATTTTTTCATTACTTGAGCTACAAAAGCCTGACTGACATGTGTTAAATTTTCTTTAATTTATTTTTTAATAAAATATAAAAACATGAGAAGATCACTAAAATAAATACTACTCTGCTTTTCTCCATTTAGGCGATTGAGTGAAATGCATTCGGCCGTATTAAATAAATTTTATAAAGCATCAATTTCAAAATGGCAAATAAAAAACAAACATGACGACCTAAACGACCAATAAAAGTTGTATTTTGTAAAATAAACAAAAATTTATGACCACGAGAAACTGACAAAAAAAAAAGAAATGAATTGAACTGTTCATTTTATGGTTATTGAAAATGCAAACCGGGTGGGGGTCTTAAAGCCAATTTTTTCGCAAATAAATGAAATTTCAGCTTCCTTTTCCGTTTTCCCATTTAAAGGTATAAATTTTAAAGTTTTATTTATTTTTGATTTTAAGAAACAAAACAGAAAATTATAATAATAAAGTAAATTAAACGAAATTATTAAAAGTTAAATGGAAAAATGTTAAAGAGAGAGAGAGAGAGAGAGAGAGAGAGAGAGAGAAATACTGAGAGAGAGAGAGGGATAGTTTGTAACCACCCAATAAGTAATTCACTCAGTTACTTTTCAAACAAATCTCGTACCATAAACGCGCCAAAATTTTTAGCGTCTAAGGATTGGTTACTGCACCATCTTTTGCACACAGGCTTAGACTTTTACAATTTTAAGATAATAAATTTCGAACAGCGAAGCACACCGGCTGAAGCTAGTATATTATAAAATATATTTTTGAGACCTTCATATGTATGTGTACTCCTATGCTTTAAGCATGCGCAAAGACTAAATTCTTATTTTTAAGGTTTTGTAACTAAGCTCGATATATTTATCACTACTTCCTTACATTGAGCTTGCAGCACGTTAAACTGGCCTAACAGTTTTTCAAGAATATTTATTGCACCAAACTTGAAAGAGGGTTTAAAAAAATGCTAGATTAAAATAACTAATAATATTGCTATGAAGCTTGTATTAAAACTACAGCAAAGCGCAAATGACTAAAACAAAATTTGATTTCTAAACAGCAGCAGAAAAAGTTAAAAATTTACAATAGTGCTTCTGCTGTTTTTGTGGTGTTGAGAAAAGTAAACAGTACAGCAATCTGTATGGCTGCTGTCACCTTTCTTGCTCTAGGTATTTGTTAATCTTTAAAGGCTTTAACTGAACATACTAAACAAATCCAGTATATAAGTGTTGATTGTTTTACCTACTTGAATACTTAGAAAAGAAAAGTAAACCAAGATTGCAATGAAATTTCGAGCACTTAAATATTATTAAATTAAATTTTACGTATTGGAAAATTTTCTATTAGTGCAAAGCTCTGTTGTTGTAGCATTTTATAATGCTGTCATTGTAATTGCTGCGATATTTGTGCTGGTGCTGTTTTCGTAGCTGTCGCATTTTCAACAGTAGGAGCACAGCAATAGCATATATAAGTTTACGAGAACGAAGTGCTGTTTTGTGACAGCAAATGCTACTGTAACAGCAAAATCATTGTTAATAAAACTTGTACAAGTTACCGTATTTTTTATGTGCTATTGCTATTTTGCAGCTAGAATTTTAAGAATTTTTTTCTATAAAATTATCGTGACAAACAAGTTGTATTTCTCTCTCACTAAAAAAAATAAAAGAAATACCAACAACCCCGTAAAAGAGTATTCAAAAGTTTTAAAACCTCCATCCCGAAAAACTTATTAAAAAATCGCCAAATGCAAGTTTGTTTGGAACTTGAAAATCGCCATATCTGACAGTTCTGCCCTGCAAATGTCAATCGCAGAAAACCCCAAATATATTTTTTGTTTCAATCTAAGAATTTTATTATAATTTATTTATTTTGTAGCTGCTCAAAGATTTATTTAAAAACCGTAAAAAGTCACTTATTGAATCACTTGCCGATTGCTCTGTTCACTTTTGTTTAATATTTTATGAAAAATATTTTATTTAAAATAACAAAAAACGAGTTCAACTTATTTTTTGTTACTTGTTTTAAGGTTAAAGACATTTGGATCATTCAAGGGAACTTTTCTGTCATTTTGGGGTTTTAATTAGTACAACACAAGAATTAGAATTAAACTCATGTCAGAACAAAAAAAATTCAAGTCATTTCAGTAACACAAAAAATCCTGATAAATCAGGTAAATGTGGACGGGAATTCTAAATTGTATTCAAGAAACAAGTTCAGCAGCAACTTGTTACTTTCAAAGCACTCAAAGCAAATAAATATGAAGAGATTCGGGATAAGACGTCACTTAATAAATTTAGTTGGAGGAGAAATAAAAACGAAAACAAAGTATTTATTTATTTGTATAACGAAAAAATTTACTCGCGTATAAATATGTTCGTGTCAACGACATGATTAACATTTCTTTGGTTCAAATGGAGCCATCTTCTTTTTAACGCATTCCAAGAAACAGACGAAATTATACAGAAGAATAATTAAAGTGGAGTTTCACCCTGACAGTGGCAAATATTTTCCAAACCATAAATAAAGTATGCAACACGACCAATATTCAAATTCTAGCTGAACAACACAATGGACGAACTTATTCGAATTATCCAAGCGTATTATGAAAACGGGCACCCGAGAAAAAATGCACATCGTGGTTTACGTGAATATTTTCAGGCACATAGTCGACCATACTGAGTCAGTATGTAATACGAAAACAGCTCGGCATGCTCGAGCAGGTCTGTCGAATGCGAATTTAACACAATTCGTGAAAGTGTGGCCGACGAACCGAGGACATCGTTTGGCTGTCGGTAGCAGCAACAGTGGCTTTAGTGTTTCACTACGCAGCGAATGGTTCACATTTACTCGCATACAAGATCAAACTCAATGAGGAATTGAAGCCCAGAGACCATCAACAGCGTTGTGGGTTAGTCAAATGGATGCGTGAGCATGAAGTCGATTTTTCGAAGAAGACTTTACTCACACCGACCTTAATTGGTACCGAGATCATGTCGTTTAACACATAGCATATTTTCTTGAGCCCCAATTTTCATAACACGCTTGGATAATTCAAACCAGTTCTTCCGTGGTTTTGTTACCCATGGCTAAGTTTGTAAAGGTACCTAGAATATTAATTTAATGTTTTTTATAGACGCATACTTTTGTTTAGTTCCGTTTCACATCTTTTCTTTCAATCTCAGATGTCAATTAATTAATTTTTCTTAAATTAAATTCTGTTTTTATACTCTCTTTAGTTTTAGAAATGATAATGTATCAATCACAAACCTTGTGCATCTATGCACAAACCTTCAAAAATCAGTGGCCTTTCCATGCAAAAATGTTCAAAATTTGGCTGCATTATAAATTTCTTCCCCCACATGGCAAAAGGACTCAAACAAAGAACAAATATTGTGATTTTAGCGCGATAATTAATATTCACTTATGCTGTCTTGGTGTGGTGGCCGAACGTAGAACAGGTTACAAAAAGAACAGTGTGTGACAATATATATCGACTCATCTGTGGCGATCACGGAGACTATGAGAACATATTCTACGTGCGATACTGCATGCAACAGCGCACTACGGTTATAGGGCATTTCCAGCATGAAAGCTGGGGATATGGGAGGGCATATGTGGATACTCAAACTCGTGAAGAATAAGCCATGTGTTATAACAGAGCTATCAAGTAGCCACTCCCAGCAGGGACCAGTGGTTAAATCAATTTCCATATCGCAATTCCCATCTTCATAATCTCGGATAGCCAGCCAAACTCAAGGCCTTGCTATAGTAAGAAGTGAAGTCAGTGGTTGCCATGGACTGCATTAAATCTTTAAATGAACTTGTTAGCCGCAATAAAATTACATTAAGTTGGGTACCTGGTCATGAGGGTAATGCTAGTAATAAACGGTCGACTGCTTAGTAAACAGAGGAGCCCAACTTATCTTGACAGGATCGGAAAGTTTCAATGGAATAATTAGTACCTATACTATATGAGAGAACTAGGTTGAGTATGATTTTGCTCGGTCCTGGGGAGCTACAACCGGCTTATCCCGGCGTCAGAGGGTCCAAGATACCACCAATTTAAGAAAAGGAACTCAGTAACTATCAAAGGTGTGCGGACTGAATAATGAGACTTCTGAGAATGTGTTCTGCTATTGTCCCGCTCTCGATACTAGCAGAACAAAGTTTTTTAGCTCATCCTCATTGACTCCACGAGGTCTCTCACTGAACAAGGTAACAAACAAGGCTTTATTTGTAGCCTAAACCTCTGCCATGATTGAGTTGTGGATCGCTGCAAAAAACTGCTTCTTCAGCTTTAATGATGGCAGCTTTAAATACACTCTAGTTGTAACTATGTATAAGTCCTGAAATATTAAAAAAATTCGACGAATCCATTTGTTAAGATGATGATGCTAAACTAATGATTTTCTTGTCGTAGATATATTTCAATAAATAATCTTGTTACGCTACTCGCACATGTGTTTGGAGCTTTGACAAATGTTTAACAAAATTTAAAAATTTTTCAATTTGCTTTCATTGGTTTTCCAAGCCAGTTTGTTCCCGGTGTCCACCGGGAAGGTATACTACTTTGTTTTGCCACCATTTTGGTAAACATTAGTCTTGCCAGTTCATATTTGGCAGTCGTGAAGTAGAGACGTGCCAAATTTATTATGGAGAAATACTCGGTAAACCAACGTGTTTTAATCGTTAAAACATTTTATCGAAATCAATCATCGATTACTGTGACGATGAGAAAGTTACGTGAAATTTTTTGGAGAAACAACGTGCCAACAAGACGCACTATTTATCGTGTAGTGAATGATTTCAAAGAAAGAGAGACTGTAGCTGATAGGCCCAAGCAAGCTGTCCAAGAAAGTGTTCCAAACAATCCATCAACCTCAATTCGACACCGTGCTCAGGAGCTTGGTTTTCAAAGAACAACTTTGAACGGTAACTGTCTACGGGGAGCGATATTGTGATATGATTGAAAACTTTTTAACGCCACAACTGCATGGTTTGGGCTTGACTAGCATGTGGTTTCAACAAGACGGTGCCACATTGCATACAGCCAGGATTACAATGGAATTACTGCGAGACCTCTTTCCACAACAAGTTATTTCAAGCAATGGTGATGTCGATTGGCCTCCACGGTCGCCTGATTTGACTGCTCTGGACTTCTTTTTGTGGGGATATCTGAAAAGCAAGGTTTATGCAAACAAACCAGAAACGCTGGAGCTAGCTACTCAAACAAAATATTCGCGATAAAATTAATGAAATACCGCGTGAAATTTGCGAGAATGTAATGAAAAATGTGTTCAAAAGGGCTCGCATTTGTGAGGCTAACAGAGGCGGACATTTATCTGATATTGTATGCCGACATTAATAAAAATCAGAAATTATAAACAAACAAAGTAGTATACCTTCCCGGCGGACACCCTGTATTTTCGTGTTTTTTTTTTTGTTGTTGTTAAACACCAACGATCCACACATATGGAGAAAATGGAGATGAAATTAAAGATTATGAAAATGATATCAATATAAATGAGAAATGCTTTTAATGTAATCGAAAATACCAAAACGCAATGGCGGATTAACAAAATATTAAAAATAAAAATAATAATTTAAATACAAATTTCAATTAACAAATCGATTTATGACAGTTTCACTTAATAACATGTTTTCGTTTATCCAGAGTCTGCACCTCATGGATTTATATGAAAGTAATCAACGTCAAGCTCCGTATAAAACACAGACACGCCTACGAAAATTATGTTTCATTTTTGTTTTATGTTCTCTTTAAGACATAAATTTATCACGTGCAGACACACCAGGTTACAGATCGTAGGCAAAAAAAAACAAAAAGAAAAAAATTTTAACTTGCAAAACAATTAAAATTGAGCTGAAAATTAACATGAAATTAAATTCTCACAATAAAGAGTTGGCATTTCGAGATGATTTGTTTCTCTTAATAGTCGAATATAATAAATTCGATAAGAACTTGTTTAAGAATTTGAATTTCTATGAATATTTATACTTGTAAACTGGTCACTGAGAGAAACTGTTGTCGGAGTTCTTCTCATTTGGCAAAATGCTTTGGGTCCAAATTCAGTTGCAAACTCTTCAAAAACCACTAGAGGCGCCAAGCTGTCAAAGCAGTGACTGTTGATTTCTTGTTTCTCTTTTATTGAAACCAAAGAAAATGTTCTATTAATATTTCGGTTATTATTTGGTTTGGTTGGATTAAAAAAACAAACTGGATTTGATTGAAAGTTAAAAACGCAATTTATTATTTTTGTGTTTTGGAGCGGAATAGTTTATACAGGGATTTTAAGTGATGAATTTTTATCATGAGGAAAACTAAACTCAATAAAGGCATTT
Organism: Phania funesta; assembly: GCA_963932375.1. Classification (NCBI taxonomy): domain Eukaryota; kingdom Metazoa; phylum Arthropoda; class Insecta; order Diptera; family Tachinidae; genus Phania; species Phania funesta. The sequence continues at coordinate 1,546,519 of OZ010652.1, forward strand.
CGATTTTATAAAATACAGGATATGGGTTTCACATCAGTTTTAGACCTTTCTGTCGATTGCCTTATACACGTCTCTCTATTGGCAATGAATTGGCAAACAAACAAATCGAAAGGCAAATCATGTGACAACAATCAAGATGAGTGGTTAGGAAAAAACTATGGCCAACCTACATTTTAAGGAGTTTATTTTAAACTCTTCTGCAACAGATAAATGTTTTACGGGAAACAAACCATATTATTATTGTAGACAATAATAACATGGTCCTCCTACAACGATAGCAAGGCAAATCAATTGATGTTACTAACTGGCTGCTAAGGTGATCAATTATTTTGACGCTTTCCAAAAACACTACAAGGCCAACATGGTGGGGATATACACTTGATGTGGCCCAAAATATCGGCTGCTAGTGTTGGCGAATTTGTATTTATAGAATTTGTGTTTAGCATTTGAGTAAAAATTATATTGTTAAACTCACCCATGTTACAGTTTAAAATATAATATTTAAAATGTTTTCAAATAACCATTATGTTTTCGGCAACAATATATTGTTGTGGGGCACATAATGTGGTTGTCGCGAGCATGCTACAATCATAATTTTTTTTGTGTGTTGTTTCCACTATTATCACTACTACGAACATGTGCACAAGATTTTCATCAAAAGGTAAATCTGCGTACTTCCAAGAATGATGAAAGAAACACGTCCGTTTTTATGGGAACAAACGTTTTAAAAAAGTTTGGAACTCAAGTTTTGAAGTGATAAAGAACTATGAATTTTAGATATAATTCTTTTTTGTTACATGAGGTTCAACTTGGCCATTTTATACCTTCTGGTTGCTCTTTGATTACACTTTACAGGTCTTGGAACTTGACCTTATATAGGGTGATTTTTTAACCCTTTGGAGTTTTGAAAATTGGAGAAACTAATAAAATTTGCAAAAGCAATGAAATTGGGCCGATGAATTTACTTTTTAAAGGTTATTTCATGTGAATGTTGCCCGTTGCTATGCCGTAGATGGTCTATCCGTGAGCTCCAATTTTGAGATACTTTATTCAGAATTTCGGCCGGTATATCAACAATGGCATCAGTAATGTTGTCTTCGAGGGCGGGAATTGTGGCGTATCCTCACAAAAAATTGTCTAGTGGTGTTGAATCGCAAACTCGTTGCTCAATAGGTCCCTGGTATTGTGGGTACGTCAATTGAGCCAAAAATAAGCTTGAATTTTGATAATAAAATTCAATGATTAGGAAGCGTTGTTCGATTGCTAGTTTATTCATGGTGAAACGGAAAATCTTACTATGCATTTTGGCATTGCCACATGTCACGAATATTTTTTTTTTTACACTTAAAAAATTTACACTGAAAAACCAAATAGCAAAAAAAAATTCACCCTTAAAAGGTCTCTAATCATTTATGCTAAAAAAAACTAGCAAAATCTAAGGCATAATAAATTCTGCTATATAATAATCATAAATTACTTTTATATAAAAATATACGAAACCAGTTTTTGAAGTCCAACCAAAATGAAAGTGTCTTTTTATAAAAAAAAAACTATTTCTAAAGCTTTTTCCCGAATACAAGAGCAACTAATAAATGCAAACCACAATATTCAATTATAAATTTTCTCTTTCTTTTTTTTCACTAACAAAAAGTAAACTGGTTTTGAATGTCAGTTAAATCTAAATATTTTACACATTAAAATTTAAATTTGTTAAAATCAAATAAATGAAAACAAAATAAAATCTCACTTGGTCATAAAACATGTAAAAGGTTTTCTAATAAGGGCAGCTAAAAAACGAAATTAATTTTATTTGAAAGGACGGTGTGGGACATTCCGTATGGATTATGAATATGGACAAATATCTGGCGCGACTTTGAACAGTGGCACGAATATAAGAGCTCGAATATTTAATAACTCTACCGCATAGATCTCACTAAACATGAACGACGATCTATGTTATGTTGAGAGTATCGGTGAATCGAAAATAATCTCCAAGAGAGTTAATTATACCCAGAGCGTCAATTGTGGCGTTCGCTGTGTTACATGTAGCGTCGTCCTGATAGAACTGCTTGTCGTTCACGTCCATGTCATGCAGTTCAGTCCAAAAATTATGCCGCTGGCCGAAAACCGCACCAAAATGTCAATTTTTCTGGAGCCATTCCCACCTGGTGAACCTTGTAACTTGGCATGGTTATTTGGCATCATTGACTTAATAATAAATAGATTCTTGATTTGATCAGACAGGCTGATTTGATGTAGATTTTTGGAAAAAATTTCTGACATCTCTTGTCAAGTTTGGTATGGAGACAAACCAATAAATAGACTTAAAAGCGGCTGCCAAAATTACATGGCCAACAAAGTCTGGCAACACCGGCTCGCTGTTACAGATAAATCATTTAAATAAGAACTTACGATTGAAGACAACCTACGCATTTCAAAATAAATACCTTCTCTTATTTGCATGCGTGTCTTATTCATTCTCAGATTGTTTAAAAAAACCCTCTAATCCAGCAATTGGCTTAAAAGTTTAAAACTTCTTTCTGTAATGGCGTTTTTTTTTAAATTTAGTTTTGAATTTTGATTTAGTATTGAACACATAATTTTTATACTTTATTAATAAATTTGTAAACGGAATTTCTTTAACAAAATCGAGCCCAAGTATTCAAGAGTATTGATATTTTTATGGTTTAAATAAACTTAAGCCAAAGAAAATATTCGAAAATTTTCTTTCATATGTTTTTTTCTGGGGTTAACGTTGTTTCCATAACCCATAACTAAATGAGTGCCCCGCGTGTCTAATTACTAGTACTAAGTACTAGTCTATCAGTCTTGGGGTCATGAGTTCGATTCCCATCGAAGATTATGGTCTGTTTCACCACAACGAGGGAAAGAAGGTCTATGTTACTATGCTCAGTATCTTAGGTTGGAGTATAATTTGTATTTGTAATTGTATCATTTCAAAACTAATAAAAAAATAAAGTGAATATATTTGATTCACTATTCTCTTTTTCACTAAGCCCGCAATTAATTTCTGAGTATAACGACTTATGCCTCTTTCAAAATAAACAAATTTGTTAGGCCGTTTGGTAGCAAAACTTCTTCGAACAAAATGTTATTAGGTTTCAACATATCGATTGCAAATTTTATTTTAAATTAATCAATTAGTTGATGTTTCTGAAAAAGTGACTTAGGCCAATTTTAAAACAAACGGTAAGTGTGTGTCTCTTAAAGTGTTATTTTTTAACATTTACCATAAACTACTAATAAGTCGGTTTTGGGTAAAGAAGACATTCTATTATTGAATTGATTGACATTATTACAAACCTTGTCATTGTACCGAAAGTGGAGTAATTATTTCTACCATTCGCACATTCGTCTTAAATCTGTCATTCGTTCATTCACTCATTACCACAACATCTTATAACGCAATCAATATTTATGCAAAACAAGAAATGTTTTAACGGTTTTTTGGCGTGTTTTGAGGCTGTAAAGTGGACTGAATTCAAATTGGGCAAAATCATGGTTGAACATGTCGATGTGGTGCCACTATATCGAATCATTTAACAACTAAAAAATATATCTAAAAACTTATTTTCTTTCTTTTTCGTTTTGTTCTTTAATCACTTAACAGATTGTTCTTTCAATATAAACGTATTTTTGTCTACAAGTATTTAATTTGTTCTTATAAGGGTTTAGATTTGAGCTCCTAGAAAATAGAAGGCAAAGACAAAACTGTCTAATTTACCTATTTTGTATTATTTGCTTTTAAAGAATATTTCCTGAGGTTTCTGTTTCATTAAAGAAATAAGTTTTCCACTCACGTGTTAATTTTCTTTAATTTATTTTACTTAGTATCTTTATTTACAACCCAGTGAAAATATTAGAAGCTGATTTTGAATATCTGCTTCTAGAACTATTACAATCAGAACTGTTTCAGATTCTTCAAATAATCAATTCTTGGAACCGTTTTTCGATTTTAACTTGACGTTAAAGAGTCTCTAAGTTTATGGTGTTGACTCATTAACACATGATTTCTACGAATCACATGTTGGTCCTCAATCACCTTCAAAGACGGCACGTTTAGTCAACCAGTTTTGACCAAAGGGATTTTCATTTCCCCACGATGGTTGAACTAATTTTATTTTTTCTTTAGAACAAAATAATTCGGTACAAAGAAGTTACAGTTTTATTTCGAAAAGGATTTAATAAAATATTCTAGACAAAATGTAAGAGAGAAAACACTGTAGTTACAATGTAATTTTTTCTATGCATTGCTGCTGAGACTCCAGAAATCGCTACATGCCTTCTTCCTGTCTCTTGTAATTGCTAGCATTTTTCAAGGCGTCTGCGCGTGGTTCTAAGTCTTATATTAGCCAGTACTGGACAGGACATTCACACACAATGTGTGCTACCATCTCAGTCTCTTCGTCAGTAGTATTTTTGAAGACTGACCTGTCTACCACTAGTGAGGTTTTCTTTTCCATCCAAAAAATTCGACATTCGGCTGTAAGCCCGTCTGCTTGTTAACTTATTATTCTTGATTTGATATTCCGAGAGGGTGATCTGATGTAGATTTTTGAAGCGAATTTCTGTGATCCCTTTGCAAGATTGGTTTGGAGACAAACCGGTTTCGGCGAGAAATTACACTGAAGAGGGCACATAACCGAAATCGGTTTGTCCCTAAACCAAACTTGACAAGGGATGAAGGAAATCCGTTCCAAAAATCAATCTAACGCATTTCAACATTCCCGGAATGGATAAGTAAGGAAAAATGCTAAATCTATAAAATAAATTATGCATTACATTTGCAAAACGTCTAGAATGTTATTCAACAAAGACTTCATTACAAAATCTTTATTCATTAAAAATAAATTTTATATATATTTTTTAAATATGAAATTTGTATTTATTTTTAAAGAATTGCAAAACTTTCGGCCAAAAATTGCCACAAATAAAAAAATATTTACCAATGAAAAAAAATGCTAAAAATCATTTTTAAAACTTGAAATCATTTGAACAAACAAACAATTTTTATCGCCTATTAACACAATAAATGCTTTATCGATATCGACAGAAATAATTTACACTCATCAGACAAACGAACAGTGCACGACAAGATCCCAATAATTTCATAAAATAAAATTTTTTTTCGTATTCAAAAATATTTGTTCTCTTTGGTTACTTTCTGGTGATCCCCAAAAAAATCTGGATAAATCAGTTTTGATTGGAAACAAACAAATTATAAAAGGCTCCGAAATAATAGTTTCTAGTGAGATTCAAGCCTAATTTCGTTTATACTCGTATGTTAAAATATTCCTCTTTTGAAATTTATGACTTTCAAATTTGTCGTTTATACGCTCGAGATCAGCACAGCAGCCGAATTAATTAATTTCGTATTTTTCTAACTTGGGTTTTATAGGCAGCTCTTATGGCCACAGTTAAATTTGTTAAAGGTTTCTTATTTGTAGTATAAATTTACAATTTAACTTAAACTTCTCTGCTTTTATTAATTTCATTTATAATTAAATGATAAAATAAATATTTTTGTAAGACTAGACATGCTTGTGCAGTATTACCTTAAATGGATTTAACTAAATTCTTAAAGCCTTCGTTAGCAATTTTAATCTGTTAAATAAGGAATCCAGCGGAGTTTCTTTAAGTTCAAATTGATACTTTTTATTGAGCAAAGCATCTTGGCACTACCCCATTTGTTTCATTTGAATTATTTTTTTTTTTTCTTAATAAACAAATTATTTTTTAGTAAACGAAATAAATTAATTTATCTAAAGATTTTAATCACCGACAAATGAATAAATGCTGGCGATTATTTGCAAAGTGAAACAATTTTTGTTAACATCTCCATTTAAAATTAATTCCTTCTATAAATATAACGATAAGTAATCCACATGTTTATTCACATAATTTATTTTATTGCTAAAATTAAATGGCGAATATGTCTCATTTTATGTTTTTATTATTCTTAATATTTTCGCGTTTTGTTTATTTGTTTTTTTTTTTTCTTCTTAATAATTTGATTAATCACTTGGCTGTGAAATATATTTTATAATTTGTTTTCTTTCTTTTCGTTATTATTAATTTCATTTAATGTTAACGTGTGTTTTGGACCGGCTTCAAGCTACGACTAACACCGTAGTAGACTTCATTGAATAATTGTTCGTTTCGTGATACCTTCATGTTTTTGCCGTGACATGTTGCTACTGTCGGCAATGTTGTTGCTTGCTACTCGCAGTCACATATACCCATTCACAGACCTTAAGTATTGTTAACAGACTAAAAGAATTGTTAGCCGTCCCACATGGAGAGCATGGCCAAAACAAAACAAAACAAAACTTATTTTTGCAGCCAATTCGGTTTAATGTTGAATACAAATACTCTCTGCAAAACCTGTGCTCTTTTAAAAAGAGACTAAATTTAACTTCGTTTGCAGATTGAGTAAAAGTTGCCAGATGTGAATATATGAGGAAAATCGTCACAGGGAAAATCGTCACGTTTTAATCAAATCGTATTTTTATATATTTCATAATCGATTTCCCAAGACTTATTTAAAGAGCATAAATACAAGAAAATTTACATAAATAAACGGGAAAATTTTGCCAAAAAACCTAAGAGCTGATATCACATAAGATTTTCTTTAGGTATTTGCTAATCATCAATATGCAATGGATTTATTTTTTAATACTTTTTTTTAAGATAAGTTAACGACAAGAGCCATGCGATACACATGTTCAGTCTTAGTAAATAAACTCCCCTACCTCTTAAACTACTGTGGTCCAAAAGTCGTTAGCTTTTGAACGCATATAAGTATTTTAGATTTTTTGACACTAGTGCTTTGGATATCGATCATTTCTACGGAAATAATATAAATTGAAACCAGGGTTAAAAAAAATGCCAAATTTAATTTGTAATTACTGTTGCTATGAAGCATGTATTATAAATTTAACAGGAATAGCAACAGTTCAATTATAATAGCAAACACTGGGTTTTATGTTGTATGTCGCAATCATTCTTTAACAACACGCAAAAAGCAAATTAAAATATATTAAAATTTATTTCTAAACAGCAGCAGCAAAAGAAACATTTTTACTATATTAATTTTGCTGTTTTTTGTGCTTTTGAACAAAGACAACAGCACAGCGATATCAAATGTTTCCTCTTCTACCGGTCACCTTTTTTGCTCTTTACTATTCTTTATATATTCAGTGCATTTTGTCATAAATTCTTACAAGGTAAGAGTTGTTATTTTTTCTAACTAGTTGAGTACTTAGAAAAGTACAGTGAAGTGTAAACAAAAATTACAAAGGAATTCGCAGCAATTAAAAATTATTAAATAAAATTATGTGTGTTTAAATATTCCCTATTAGTGTAAAGCACGGTTGTTGTACCATTTTACAATGCTGTCAATGTGATTACTGTCATATTGCTGTCGTCTTTCCAACAGTATGAGCATAGGAAAAGCATTAAAAATTCAATGGGAAAGAAGCGCTGTTTTACGGCAGCAATATGAAGTTTTACGTTGCTATTGCTGGTAACAGCAATATCATTGGTAATAAAGCTTTTAGAATTGATAGCATGATACAGTATTTTTTTACATGCTATTGCTATTTTGCATGTAGCATTTAAAATACTGATTCTCTAGAATCAGTTGTACAACTGTTGCAGCGTTACCTGCATTGATGTATTTTTTCAGAAGTTTTACAAATTATTACCAAATCCACAACAAATGTATAGGAAAACGGAAAAATTAGAGTAGAATTGATTAAAAAATCGCCTAAGTGGCTGTTAACTTATCAAATTAATTAAAGACAAATTTTACGTTTTAAAATCGTCAAATAAACTGTGTGTGTATGGGTGGGAGTATGTGAATTCTCACAAAGTTTTCATTCATAAAACGGATTGATTAACTATTGCAGATAAAAGAATAACGTTGGGCATGTTGAGAAAAAACTTCATTCTAATAAAGTTTGGCGCCTTTTTTTTAGTGCGATTTATTGCACGTGTTTTCCGATTTTAATGTATTTCAAGGTGAAATAACTTCGTGCATTTCGACATTTAAAACTTAAATCTGATATAATTTTCAGGCCAAGCTGTGCGAAATAATTTAACACAGTGCTTCAAGAAGTATAAAACGGAATATGAAATTCAATTTTACTTAGTAACGAAATGATGAATTAAAAATATGTGCATATTTGCACATAGTTGAGTAATGATTAGTTTTCGTAATAATTAGTAATCAGATTACTTTCATTTACAAGGTGAAGTAATTAATTAGATTACGATGATTTCCAGTTTCTAAAAATAATCAGGATTACTAGCAAATAATCAAAACGAATTAAAAGTAACAAAAATTATTCGACTACTTTGAAAATAAGCAAAACTATTTTTTGATTACTTTTAATTCTTCTTGACTATTTGATAGTAATTGCAAGTAATCATGGTTTATTTAAGATTATTTATAATCGTAATCAATTTGTAATCAAATATTTACTACCCGTGAATTATATAATCATTACGATTCTTTTTCAAATGTAAGCTAGTTGATAAATAATCGTAATCGCAATTTACCATCTACGCAGTAGGCACAGTTTGTTGCCTAACTGCTCCCGAGCAATCGTTTGAAGGTCTTAATCCAAACCAAAGAAAATGTATGATACATTTGATCAAATTCCGATACATCACCAGATTTGGGCTGTTAAAAAATATAAACTTAAAGAAGGAAATTCTTTGCTAACAAGGTTGACTAATCTCCGTTAAAAAAAATCTTTTTAATTGCAGCCGTTGGTTATACGTTTTTTTTAATCAAAAATATTTTCCTAAACGTAGCTTTGTGTAAAATCCTGGCAATTTTTTTAGAAATAACAACTTGACTTCTATTTATTTTAATTAAAAGAATATGAACGCCAGAATATTTGGGTGTAACCAGAAAAAAGTTCCAAATTTAAATTGAGCTTAAACACGAGTGGCAACTAAAAGTTGGAGAAGTCAAAATGCTCATACTTCTTGACTCGTACTCAGAGAAACTTCTTTTTAATTAGTGAAACGGGAGTCATGTTTCGGACCAATAAAAGGGCTTTATTTTTTTCTTTGCTTTAACAGCCTGTAAATATCTTTTGCGGCAGTTGATGCTTTAATTTAAATTAACTAATTTCAAAGGAATCAAGGATTTTTTCTAAATTTTTAACACAAATTGTACCTTTTTAGTTGCCAACGTGTTGCTATGTAATTGTGTGCTTTTTCCCTAAAGTTTTCAGATGCGATCCAAATTTTATGTACCTCAAATCAAATACGAATAGCAGAGTTGTAACTTGAAACACATTTCAGCTATAAACTTCAGTTTTAATTCTAATTCTTAATTGAAACCAACTTAGTAATTTTTGTATTTTGCCAAACTGAGGAAATTGTTGCTTGACCCAAATGTCGTTTATTTATTGGCATTTAATGAAGTTTTTAGTGTGTACAATGTACACTGTACATACTTTTGACAAGCCAACCGGCTCGAATATTTATATGTCAAGGTTTGCCTGGACTGACTCATGTAGCCGTGACGTTTACAAGACAAAATTGTCCAACAATAGAAAAAAATGTAAAAAAATAGTTTATGTTACTAGGAGTTCACTGTATTTGAAAAAAGTACTTTTTTCAAGTACCATTTTGTAACAATAACTTATTTTTAAAAAGATCTGTTTGAAAAACTACACTTAATGAATAAAATGCGTTTTGAAAAAAGAAACTCTTTAAAAAATTATGTATTTAGATTTATTATTGAAGTATATAAAAAGTACTTTTTACATTCCGTCAAAATGTTTATGTCTCTGCTTCATATAAAAGTACTTATTATGCAGTTTTTTTTATTATTTAAATAATACGTAGAACAAAATGTAAACTTGTTTAATTAGAACACATTTTGTGTAGCAACTTCTAAGGCTGCTTTTATCACTCTCTAATTAAGCAACTGACTGAACTACAAAACCTAAAATCTGTTACAAAAGCAGTTAATAGAAGACAAACAGCCGAATTTACAAGATTGCAGATTTTATAAAACGTTTTGTTTTTATTTTATCATTTTATCATAAAAGCAACCACTAAAGGAAATGGCCAGTAACAGGAGCCAATTAAAGGTCGGCTACAACGAAGATAAGGAAGATGATAGTGATTTTTACGCTGATGAAAATGTTTGTCTTTTAGACAGTCTAAACCGCACCTCACAGCACATCATTCTCAAACTCTCTTTCAATATTGTGCGATGCAAAACAAGGGAAAAAAAAAGAAAACAATTTTTTGCTTGTTGTGTTTCTTTGTTGTCACGATGACAGTGTCAAAATCTCAATTTTCTTACCATTTTGTTTTCTTCTTTTAATTTGAGTTATGCATCAAAAATCCTTCCGTATTGTTACTTGTTCATTAGTTTCATTTCTTTCAGTGTGTGTGAAAATTCGTATGAGACCAAGTATTTATTAAAACATATTTGACCTTCTAGAGAGAATTTGTCCCACTCACTTTCCTCTACTTTCGAGTTTAATGCTTAAAAATCACGCAAGCCATCTGCACAATAAGAACCAGCATCATTGTCTTAGAAACTTTTTTAAACTCGTTGCGTAGCTTGACACCAGGGCCGCTTTAATTGAATTCAAATCCTCTCCACTTGAGTGATGCAAATCATGTCTAATCATTGAAACAAAAAAAGAAATACGATTAACATTAAACACAATTCAAGCTGCCCGCCCTCGCAACGAAAGTGTTCAATGGAAGTTTTGTTGTGAACTCCCAAATTATCCGTTTTGAAGCAAAACACACACTATGACGTTGTTAAAACGAACTTGTATAAATTCAACAAATAATTTCACATTCCCATAAAGAAAAAACTATAATTAAAAAGGAAATAATTTTAGACAAATATTTTCTTTTCCTAAAAAAAACGGCAACAAAAGGCTCTAACGCAATTTCGGTGGGCGAATAAGTTTCAGCTCTTCTTTTTATCTACAACTTTTTTTATCTCGTTATTAGTCGCAATAAAAATAACAATTACTTTAATTCAGTTCTTTATGCTCCAGTTACAGGTCCCAGACAAGCTTTGGCAACTGGTTATCCATTTCCCCCAGATATCAATATATCCAAATGGCGGTATCACCAAAAAGAAGTGCTTCTGGGCGAATGTATGTGTAATATAGAGTTTTTAGTTTAAAATTAAAAAAATAATTAGAAACACAATGTGATCCTCTATAGCATGTATTCAATGGCCAGACCACCTTTCCATTACACTGAATTAGACAAGAAGCACAACATTTTCAATTCACTACTAGTTGCGGTTTTGGCTTCTCTTTCCACAGCATCACATAAACGACGGATCTCGTACAGATTCTGCTGTCCGCTTTGTCTTTTTTTCTGCTTTCTTTTACCTCAATTTTTCCAATCAAATAAAAGCGCAGCCAACAAACTGGGAAATAGTAGAAATTAATTTTAAAACAATTAAAATTTCTACAAATGAAACCTAGTAGTTTAGAAAGGGTACGAATTTACGTACGTAAAATTCAAGACAAAATAATATCGAAACTCATCCGCGTTTTAAAAATGAGAGTAAAAATCTTACGACTGAATTTTTTGCTTTTTCACCATTTGTATAGAGCAAAGCATACTAAAATGAAAACAGCAAGAGTAGCATTTGGAATATTATTAGCCATTGTTCTTCTTCGCTTGGAGGTGTCTCCTTGTTTAATCAATTCTAACTTTCAATAGTTTTCTAATATTTCCAAATATCGTTTTATATTATACATCACATTTCCGCTAATATTGACTAATATTTACTCTGATTTAAGTGCAAATTATTCTTCAATTCAAAAACAAATGTTTTTCTCGCAGTTAATAAAAAATAATGTGATTCAGAAGAGAACAAAAAACACATTTTATTTTCAGCATTTACTATTTTTGTTGATGCTTTGTTTAATTTGTTGTATTAAATTAAACGACAGCCTTTATAATTTGCCACTATTTATACTGCCGCAATTGGCATTAAAATTTAATGAAGTAGAATTTAACATTTTAAAAATGAATTTAAGACGTCTGAATTATTGACCAAGTGAAAGTCACCGAAAATGTGTCATAATGAAAACTCGCAAAAATGAAATAACCCAACCACCCAAAAAAAATTTGAAAATTGATTTTGTTCACTACGTTAAACTACCCAAAAATCTAAAGGAAAAATTACAAAAAAAAATTCCGATTAACATTTTCCAAAATTTAGGAAATATCGTCGTAGCTCATTGTAAACAAATGCCCAATTTAAAAAAAAACCCCCAAACAGTTATAAAGCGACTCAATAATATTTTTAAAAATTAAAAACAAAATTTCACTTTCTTCTTGCCGTCATTCTGAAGTGCTCACATAATAAAATATTAAAACTTTAATTGTGGATTATAGTTGCTTGAAAAATATGTCTAGAGTTTCTGAAAGACCTGTTAACAGAGATTATTAAAACAGGCTCTAGAAAATATCTACCTAAGAGACGACTTCTTAGGGATCCTCGCTCAATTTGTGGTTGTAGGCAGTTTTAGACTAACAAAAAAAAATTATAGAGAAAAATCACCTGCAGATTCGAATCCCGTCGGTCTGTGGTGCACACTGGCGATATTCGTTCTACGATTTCACAATAATGTGACTTGGCTTACGGCATGATTAGATTACTTTAAAGAAATTATGGACTGCATTGAAGACTAATGGAGCGGATACGTTAAGAAATGGAACAGAAAACCTTACGAGTATATTTCTTACTCACACTGGCAAATATTAACAAACAACAAAATTTATTACTTTGATCACTAAGCTCGTGCGTCTGCTGGCTAATGCGCCAGCAAAGTAAATACTCCGTAATTAATCTCTCAATTTTTGTTAACAAAACAAGAGACTTTCGGTTATAACTTAAGGATTAATAAAGTGTCACCTAGTGAAATATGCAGGCGTTCGAACACACACACACACCCATATACATTCACACCAACACTTTCATTTAGAACACGAACAATTAAGCTAAACATTATTCAGGAGATTTTAAACAAACCCACCTTGACATAATAATTATTTTTTTTTTTGTGGGGCATTTTGTCTCCAAAGCTGCCAGTAAATTAATCTTAAACTTTAATACTGTACAATAATTAAGTTTAATGATCCAAACTTTTTTCTTTCTTTTATAATTGAAGCCAACAGTCAACAGAAAAAAATTTAATTTTAGAAATATGAGCCGTTTATTTTGAAAGTAGCATAAGTCCATTTCAAAAAAATCAAGTTAAAGGTAACATTAATTACAATTTACTGGTATTTTATTATTTTAAATTTATTTTCTATTAATGTATTGAGAACTAATGGGATTTTGTTCGAGAGAACTTTTACTACTTAACGGCATCACAAACCTGTTTATTTTGAAAGTGACATAAGTCGCTGTATTCAGAAATTTAATTGTGGTACTTAGCGTTAAGGAGATAGAATTCAAGTTTTATTAAAAGATAAGTAAGTGTGAAATATCGTTTTGAACTATTTTAAGATTTTGTAGGATGCTGTGATCATTGGAAATATATTTTGTAATTATAGAAAGATTTCTGCTTATAATGTCATTGTCGTGTTGATAGCTCTACGGTATGGTTCCAAATAAGCTTTTAAATTGTAGAAACGCGCCTTCTATTATCCTTTTGTACGATGCTGGGACATCCGTTTCAAATACCAAGTCGACAGTGACATAGCAGGACATGGCACCCCATACCATAACTTCGCTTTTGTTGCTGTGTTTTCGTTACAAAAAATTTCTTCCTTTCATAAATCGTAAAAATTAAAGTTGTATATACACCTGGTCAATCGATATTTTCGTCAGAAAATACAACTTTGAACCACATATCCGACTACGGCATTGTATTCTTCTCAAATTGAAGGAGCTGAGCTTCACGATTTTTCTACCGTGGTGCTTTTATCCGAATTTTACGACAAACTGACCATTTAAATTTTCCCTTTCCATATACTTTCTACTGAGCAACTTTAAAGTTGGAGTTAATACAATTGTGTTGCACAAGTGCAATATGTAAAACGCTTATTCATCAATTTTCCTAAATCACTGGCCCTTTCAAAACAAACCATTTATTTCCAAAGCGGCATAAGTCATTTTACCGTAATGAAAAGTTGCGATTTTTCAATCATTACAAAATTATTGATACTGAGAAAAATAAGTTTTAAAATTCACATAAAAAAATCTTCACGAAGGGTGGCATCTATATTTTTAAACATGGCAAGACGCAAACCCCAGAATATCTCAATTTAAAACCAAATTGACTTACGCCACTTTAATAATAAAGGGCTCAGTTAATGTAAATCACTAATTTTTCTAAGCTATTCATTTTGAAAGTGGCCTAAATCACTTTACCGTCAGCTGTGTAACCTGCAGCGTTAGGTGCCGTTAATGGCACGTGAAATATATTTTAGAGAAATTTGCTAAAGCAAAAAAAAAATGGTAAAAAATACTGAACAAAAAAGAAGCAGAAACGTAAAGATTAGTGACAATAAAGACAATATTTCTGAGTCGGGGATGTAAAGAAGAAATTTTTTGACTGCCCAATCTAAACAGATTTAAAAAACAAAAGTCAGTGTAGGGCACATCGCTACAAGATGCAAGATATAATAAGTCATATGTGTTGTGTGCACAGTAAAGGAAAGAGTTCAATGTTTTTTTCTATTTTTAAACACATATATGTGTGCATGTGTGTATGTGCCAGCCATATTTTGCTGTCATTTTGGTTTGTTTGTTTTTATTTATTAATTTTTTTTTTGTTTCGTTTAAACATAAAGTACTTCAAAATCCCATTTGAACACTTTTCCTCGTCATTAATCTCTTCCATGAAAACAATTGACGACAGTAGCAACGAATATGATGCCAATAATGACAACATCAGAAATATGGGACGTTAAACATGCCGCAGTTTGATGTGCAGCGATTAGCTTTTAAGCTTCCACTGGATCTCAAACATCTTTACACACACACACACGCATTGAACGCAAGAACGTATTGACGACATTTATTCCTAAAGTTCGAGAGACAGTAGTAGCAACATGTCGTAAAAAACTGGGATTAATAAACATTCCATCGAAAAGCAACAGTCAACAGTCAAACCAACCATTTAAACTAAATGATAAACAACAACAAAAAATTTAAGTACAAACTGGCTGACAAAAATAAAATGAAAAGAAAAACAAATGATGTGTAAACGAATCGAGTGTGCCAAATGCCCGCGCGTCATCCACTATGGGCAACTGAAGAAACGTATGTATTTGTACCCGAAAACACATGAACTTTAATACATTTCTATCAAAAAGGACGCGACTAAAAAATTAAGAAAAAGGACTAACGTCAGAAGGAAACTTGCCTGGAAATCCCCTTTCGAAGTCCGGTAGATTGATGAAGATTGAATAGCCAGAGTATCGAATTTTCAAATGAAAGAAAAAAGTTAACAAAATTGATTTTCCCAATGACACAGTAAAGATTGCCAGGACCTCTGACGAGACATCCTTGCATTTTGTTCTGTTGTTTTGCAAGATTTAACAATTTAATCTTTCGCAGCACATCGATGAATTTCTTTGTATTTTTAAACTAAACTGTTTATATTTATGACTTGACAACATGTGTAAATTTCTTATCAAACACATCCAAATACACGACGAGCATAAAAAGGGGGTTCCAATAAGGGCGGAGCGATGATGAAATGCAATGAATCAAGCTACTAAAAATAATTTTTGTACCTATCGTTGACATTTAAGAGCATCAGTAGGTTGGGGCGTATTAGCATAGAACTGCGACTTCAGAAAACTCTACAAGCAACAATCTAGTTGGGTCAAAGCACACGCATCTTGCTGGCCAGTTTACGTCATTTCCGTGAGAGATGAGACCTCAGAGCTTTAATGCAGAATATCCATTGTGGCTTTCGCTTTGTGGCAGGCCGCTTTGTCCAGCTGAACTCACAGGCCGTCATTGTCCATTTGATTCGGGACAAAAGAAATTTGATTTCCATCCTCATTGCAAACCTCTTTACTAGTCCATACAAACAACTAAGAGTTCTAATAGCCAAAGTGCAATGATCGCAGCTTTTTCTTTTATTAAACATACACACACACACACACACACACACACATGCATACATCCTGACACATACATACATCCTCGTAAATTAAGCGTACAAGTAGCGTTCAAGTAGATATTTTCACCACGTTTTTTATTGTTAAACTTCAAAAAAAAAAACAATAACAACAACAATTGCGATAATAAAAGTTATTAAGAAAAGTTTTGTCACTGACGAAGAGAACAACAAGGGGACAACAAGAACATTTCGAATCAATATTTATTAAATCGACAGTCTAACGGCAGAGACGTAAGTGCACAGAGTCGCCTTAAAAAATGAAATCTATCTGGCAACAGAACTTTAATTAAACAATTTTATTTCAATGCTTCCATATTAAACTAAATTTAATATTATATTTTGTCTTTAAAACAAAATATTAAATATTTTTGTTTTCCTTAACTTTGGCTACTCAACATTTGAGAAATTTACTTTTATTTAAATTTATGTCGCTACTCATGCCACCGCCGAAATTCTCGCGCTACAACGAACCATTTTGTTTTCTATAAATTATGTATTTTCGACCTGGTTGTCTTCATTTCGCCATCAACCGAAAGAACTCAAATTTATAGCGTTTTAAGTCTCGCCGCCAATAAACGCGTGCTTTAACAAGACAAGTACGTACATGTGTAAGTAAATATGCATAAGTATGTGTACTGGTAGCTGTAACTGTATTACACACTTTGTCAGAGTGTTCGTTTGCTTTCGAGCGTGTATGTCGGTAATTTAAGTTTTTATGCCCTTTTTGGTGCCTCTTATCATGAGACCAATTGGAAAGGTATTTTTTTTTCTTTAACATCAATGATGGTGGTGGCTTTTGAAGTTTTTAAAAAATTCCAACACAAATCGATTATTATTGTTTATTCGATTTTTTTATTCGGCAATGTGAAATTGCAATAAAAAAAGTCCTGTTTTAGTGCTTTAAGTGAAACAAATTAAGAAAAAACTTTTATGTTTCTTTGGATTTTTCCTCTGGTCTAACGAATTTCGAACATAAGATGTTTAAGTTTTTCTAAAAAGTTGGGTAAAGGTTTCCTGATGAGCTGGCCTAAGCCACCAGCGATATGCGCATAGAGACTACAGCTTATCCACCCTCAACAATAAATTGCATTTTTTTTTTAAATGAAATGAATTGGGATTAAAAAATTAGCTAAAAATAATTTTTAATTTTAAAAATTTACGAATTGCATAAAGTTAATTGTCATATTATGTTCTGTTTTCGTTAACTCAATTAATTATTTCTGATAATATTGTTGCTTAAGGGCTGAACAAATATTTTTACAAAATTTACAAGAAGAATTCAAAAGTCTTGTCAAGAAGTATTTGCCCGACAATTAGAAGTGACTTCAAACACCAAAATCAAGCAACAATAAAACAATTAAGACGGTACACAATTGGGTGGCGTATTAACAAAATTTAACAAAAACGTTGGAATGAAATAACTACACTCGTGAACGGGTTCTCATTGCTTTGTGACTGCAAATCGTGTATTATTATCTGTCAAATCCGTAAAGTAAAGACGTTAATTAAATTACAAAGACGTTAATTAAGATGAGAAAACTAGTAAAGAAGTAACATAACCGCAAGTGGATGTGTGATAATTAATTTTATAATTACAATGTCCCTTCTAACAGGAATATAACATTTTGAGGAAACACAATGACAGACTGAATTGGCTCCAAAATTGTTGAACTTTTTAAATTACTGGGAGTCCATTATTTCAACCAACAAAAAAAACCTAAAATTTTTTTTTTTCTGATATCGAAACAAATTTTAAAACATACCTCGCAACATTACTACACACACACACACACACATACATATATTAATACCATAATATCATTATTATTTTTTCTTTTGAAACGCGTACGTTCAAGTGAATTTAAATAAATCACTTTAACGTTTTTCTAAAAACTCGATGAAAACACTCACTTAACTGTTTATAAGAAAGTTATGGACATTAATGAACAAATTTTCTGAAAATTTATGACACTCTCCTACCTTGAGGAATCATTATAATACAAATTTAATATATATTTCGTTTTTGGCAAGATCATCTTATTAGTTGTAGGCTGTGCCGCCGCTTGCCCAGGTAGAACAATTTTAGACTTTTTATAAATCTCGTAATCGTTGCGTAGGGTATCGAGAAGTTTACAGCAATCCCAAACACACTTTGTTTGAAACGAATAGATTGCTAATGATTTCAAAGCTGCCCGACTTTATTTTGGTACAATGAGTGCATCTAGGTAACTATTCTCTCACAGCTCTAAGGCGTGGACCGCTCGCAGCTCCGACTAAAATTGAAGCTGTTTTTCACATTCCAATTGCTTTTCGGAATGTCGCCCTACAGTTCTCGACCCAGCACTGTCATATTTAATTTTTAATCCATCAGTGTACCATAACTGTGCGTCCTGTTCTAGTGGTATTTCACTGTTTTCCTAAGCCGATCCTTCACTAATGATTACTTGAAAAACTTCTTTGAAAATTCAAGTGTACTCTATTCACCTTATTAAAGACAGCGAGACATGGAGAGTTCCAGACGGCGCCAAGAATCTGTGATTGCCCGTTAACGTTATCGTCCTTGAAACGGGCGAGATTGGGAGGCCTTAAGGAGACCCTGCTGTCATTTTAACTGATAGATGGAGGGAAGTGAGTCCAGTAAGCATTCCAAGGTTCATTAGGGGTTGCCGTTACACACAAGCAGACTTTTGGATTTTCAAAGTGGAAGAAATGTATTTTGCTCGTAGATTATAATTCGAGGAACAACTCTGTCGCTTTGTATTAAAGAAATATTGTCTCCCAGTTATAACTAGGGGACAATTTGTACTGAATTCGTTAAGAACTCCTACCGATAGCCGACACAAGTTTTAAGCCCGATAATGTACCGACTCTTTGTGTGTTTAAGGCGTTACGACGAAACTCTGAACGGTTTTAAAAAGCGATTTCTTTAAAGAAAAAAATACACTGACCTAATTTCACCAGACTCAAAAAACAACATGGTTGTGACATGGTAACGACAATCATATTATGTTGTGCAAACATTTTAAGCATTACTTTAGCTGCGATAAACAAGCTATCGATTAAATTTAACCATTAAATTATTCCCATCGATAAAACTAAAACAGAGGTGAGTTGAGCAATAAAATATTTACAAAAATTCTAACCACAAACAAATTAGTTTAACAATTTAAAAAAAAAATATATAATAACCCTTACCATAAAATGTTCCTAATAACCATAATATAATATAATATGCAAAATTCGTTTAGTTTTTATTCAAAGTATGATGGATATGTAGCCTAAGTGGTAAGTGTAAGTAAGTTGACATTTTAAGCATTGGGTAGATTTAGCCATCTGTATTCGTGTCTCAGCCTCTGCCAACCAGCATCATCAATATTTTGCTTTTCTGTCGTTCTAAGGGGACCATATTAGTTTTATCAACAATAACACTGTGCTACACGAACGGTTCTCATATAGCAATTTTGTTTTACTGAAGTCCCTAGAGTACGAAAATACTTATATTTTCCATCGATCACCTCGTTTATTAGCAAATGGTGTGATATAATGGTTCAACTTCAAAATACTATTAACTCTCCAATATGGGATAGAATTAGTTTGCCTAGAAATTTTGGCATTGTACATATGAAGAACTTAATCCTGATTATTATCTCAGTACTTTTAACAACCGAAATTTTTGGATAGGAACTTGGCCTTGTTTTCACATTTATGTTTTTGTGCGGATGCGACTCATTTTTTCCAAGTTATTTTTTTTTTTTGTAAATGTTTATATGTATTTATTTGTATGCATGTATAAAACTTCTTTTAACTTAAAGTTTACAGACGGTTGGGTTGTACCAAATTTCAGCGCTCTAGCTAAAGTGGAAGTGCCCCTTAAACGGTAGGGGACACCCTAGTACCCCTAAATGAAAAGCACCCGTTTCAGATTATTCTGATTACGTATTCCCCAAGACCTACCTGATTATCAAATTTCAGCTCTCTAGCTATAGTGGAAGTGACCCATAATATTGATATCTCGGAAAGCTTTTATGGTAAAACTTCAAACTTCACCTATGATTAAATAAAGCAAAGCGATGAGGAGGCTAAAAAACAAACTGTGTGTATAGGCCTGAACTTGGCCTGACAATATGTTAGGAAAATTACTGCAAAATTAATATTTTTAAAGGAGTGAGTTGCTTTAATCACAAGAAAACACAATTGTAGCCTAAGATATAGGTTTAAATTTACATGAACTTGAAGATCACCGAAATAAGAGCACAAAACCAATATGAATTGAATCCAAAGGCTCTTTCAATAACGGCAAGTCTATGTAAAAAGAAAAAAAACAAGCTGCGGGGGAAGTAAAAACCAATTTGTTTGTTATGAAGCCCTTCCGAAATTTCGCACTTTGAGATCAACAATCGATTGCAGCTTTCGAGCATAGACCTCCGAATTTAGAAAGCCTTTGAAGAAAAGTCTGGTGAGTTCAAATCGCACGATCTTGGGAACCAATTTACGTTATCTGCGCGAAAGATAACCATACCATGCAGAGTGTCCATTTTGACGTTCGCTGTAAGGCAACTTAGCCCCAACCTGCTGGCAAAATATGTCGCCTACGTCCATAACATTTAATTCGGCCCAAAAGACATTGGTTCTGTAGTGCTCGCAGTACACTGTGATGCCGATGCTTCTAAATCCGCACCACACCGTAACTTATTGTGGATGCATTGTTACCGGGTGCTCCTCGTGTGTGTTAGGCATAAGAGAGTTCACTTTTTCCTGTTGAAATGGCATCAGTGACAGTCGCCATCAAAACCTGCCCACTACATTCTGACAATTTCGACACGCCTTTTTAGACACCCCTTTAGATAATTAAATTTATATGTATATGTTTGTGTTAATCACACACATACTATGCTTGTATATGTTTGGCTGCATTATTTTCATGGCCTCTTGCCTTGGAATTTAATTTTGAAATAATCGCGTTTTAAGTGACGAATCACGAAAAACCAAACTTTTATAATCAGAAATAATAGGGCTATGGTGCTGTCCTGTCTGAAGCTGCACCACAAGTATTCATTCCTGCTGCGCAAATAAGTAATAACAGTAACCAGCAGCATAATGTCGTTCAGACTCCAGCACATGAAATGGAAAAGAAAAAAACAAACCCAATTTGTTGCCTTTAACCACGAACAATTCAAAGTTTTAGAGTTTCCACTCCCAAGAAAATTCGCCACAATTTAATTATGGCACAACTAGTCAAATGATGACGCATTTAGTAGCAAACACCTACTCATGCTTAACTTCTAATCGGTCATTCAAACAAATGAAATCTGTCGTCTTTATGGGACAATGCGGTGGCAACAGAAAACAAGAATTGTTACTGCAAACAAACATGACAGTCATTAAATCCACGCAGAAAACACATTTCTATTTATTGCGGCGCGGATAATCATCTTAATTGTCGCAGTTACTCGTAACAATTACATTTCAACTTAATCTGAACTAAACTCTCTTGAACCATTTAAAGGAATTGCTGCTACACACAGAAAAAAGATTCGCTGCAATTCACTTTTCATCATGATTCTTCAACAAGAGCTGCTAAAATTTAATGGTGTTTTCGTTTCTAGAAAAAATGTAATATTTTTGGCCCTTTCGTTATACGTAAAATATGTTTACGCCTACAAAAAGTGATGTTTTGTTTGTAGATTCTACCCCTAACAATGCCGAAAGGCATTGCCCTTTATGATCTGCATAAAATCGCTAATATTAAGGGAGTGTTAAGCAGCTATTCTTTAACGGGGCAACATTTTACTTAAGAAACGAAAACGTCATAAAACTTAAGTGGGCTTTGTAAACGAAAACTTTAATTCGAAAAGGGTTTTCAGTTACTACAACAAAACAAATCATTACAATAATAGCATCATAGTATTTTGACGGCACATAATACGTATGAAATTCTAGTCAAAAAAATATTAGTGATGTAAAAAATTTGTTACATTTCGGAAAACATACATTTTTATTTAATAATATTTTAGAGCCGAGACATGTAATTTACTATTTTTTTAAAGTTTTTTTTAGTAATTTGTGGAATAGAAGCCCTTCAAGATTAGAACCTAAAAACACAGTGGCCCGTTTCCACCATAGACACCACTGGGTCCGGAAATCCAGCCTATCTGTGTTACATAACTAGGAAATGATGAGCGAAGAGAGCAAGGAGAGCAAAGGAAGAGTTAGTATAAAATAACGTTTAAGTGGAGTCATTCCTAAACCAATGGCCGCTTCTTCAGTTGCCGTCGATCGGAGAGGCTGTCGGAGGACCTCAGCCCGAGAGAAGTCTGGCGTTGGTTCTTTAGGGCAAAACAGAAGCACAGGAGATAATATAGCCTTTTCTCCTCCTATTCATTTCGACAACTGCCACGGAAGTAATTAGCCGGCAGCCCAATTTTCTTCGCGTTACTGTCAAATCTGCAATGTCCACCAATCGCTGCCACGATGTCCTTTAACTGCGTCTTTTTAAATCCCTGGTTCGAATCCTATCTAAACTTGGTCATATTATTGTTCCTACATGTGAGTTCTTCCCACCGTCTAGCCCTAGCCATGTCATATACCGCATTGTGCATTCGCCTCTTACAGCTTTGCAGCTCTCTTTGCCATCTTGTCGGTCCCATTTTGATCCAATGTCCAAGAAACACCTTTCAGAGACATGATTGTAGCACGGCTATCGGTAAAAGTGCGCACATCTCTATCAAATATTCTTCAGTACCATAGCCAATTTCCCGCCGTACTAGTGGTGTCCCGAACCCCTGAAAATCCCAGGCTTTCCGAGATCGAGAAGCTCGACTTCAAAGTGGAGTAATTGATAATACTAGCAAACCCGCTCCAAGTCTCAATAAAACTGCAACGACACCGCTTTATTGCGTGCCAGCTTTCTGGTTAGCAGCTCCACTGGCCTCGAAGAGCCATTTTACGTTTTGACGGCTAATGCCCCAGGTCTTTTTTATGAATATAAGTAACAGCTATCGCCTTAATAGCTCTTGCGTCAATATTGGGCTTCAACGATAGCTTATAATCCAGAATCACGCACAGATAGTTTGCACTACCTGACAGTTTTAATTCAAATACATTAATTTTAGGATATAAGTTCCGTTTTGGATGAGCCATGAGATGGCTCAGAAACCATGATCAGGTGGGAGCCTGCTATTGCCACGTCATCTGCGCACGCAACACTTTTGAAGCACATGGAGTGCAATTTCTTCAGAAGCACGTTTATGGTAACGTTCCAAAGGAGGGGAGATAGCACTCCATATATTTTCTTTTCTCTGTGTAGTGAAGTAAAATGTTCGACAAATTTAAGATAAAAAGTCTAACGTAACTGACAGCGAAACCAAAAACGCAATCTTACTATAAACACAAGTAATTGCTGTGCGTGACCCCATCACAAGGACTCTAAACGGATTATTTTTGTACAACTTTTGTATTTTTATTTTCTGTTAACATTTACTTACAAACGACACGACAAATAAGAAAATAATTTAATCTCAGATTCTTAACAAAATAATAAACAAAAATAAAAGAAAATTTTATACAAGTATTTATAAGAAACGTTGAAATTTCTCTTAGGCATCGCTCACAGACTTTCAATGCGGCAATTTCACTAAAATCAGCTAACAGCGAAAAAAAAGACAACCAACATAAAACATTTTTGTTCTTCTTGTACTTTAGAATTTCTTCGGAAGAGGTACAAAAAAAATATTTGTAAATACTCGTAGCAAAAGTTTTAACCACTTGACAAAAGGATGAAACAAACAAAAACTGATCCCACAAAAAATATGTTTTTTATTACTCTTTAAGACGTTTTTTATGGCAGCGAAATGACTTTGTTCAACAATTAAAATGTCTTTTTTACGAGCAAATTTAATGTTTAAAACAGAATAGAACAGAATACTAAATAGCATGACGATTAATAAAAATAGAGAATTAAAACAAATAATAAATACTTTTGCATTTTTCGGTAAATAATCTCGTAGTTAATTTTTTAAACACAAATAAAATTGCAGCAGATGATCGGCTATGATGAGTTTGTGATTCGTTGTGGAGGGGATTAATAGCAATACATGCACTTCGCTCAGTTTGCCTTATTACAGACTAGTGCAACAAAGCCAGCGACTATGTAGTCATCAATATTCTGATTGGCTGGCGTCATGAGACCATAGCGGGGATATTCTCAAAAAGTTTGTTCTATTACGATAGAACGGCGGAAACGAAATAAGAATTATAATTTATTAAAGTTCCTACTACTACTTTAACGCCCTTACACTCTCGAATCTTTCCAAAATAAAAATTTTCTTTATATTCAAAAAAGTTCTACTACGAGCTCGATATCAAATTTTTTCATTAAAGTTTTATAAAGCAAAAATCAATTGCCTACAGGTGGTATCCTAGAGAGGAAAAAAGCATTACGGACACTAATGATGTTTTGTTTTCTAGAAAAATTTTAAACATTTTTGCCCTTTTTTTCATTCTCTAAATATGTTTACGCTTACAAAAGGTGGTCTTTTTTCAGACTTTACCCTTAATAATGGTGAAAGGCATTGATCTGTATAAAATCCTAAATAATAAGAGTGTGTTAAGCATGTAGTCTTTAATTGCACAACAATTTATTTAATAAACAAAAACGCCTTAAACCTAAGCGCATAAGAAAAAACGAATCCCAATAAAAATTTAGTTCAACAAGCTCCCCCTGCAATTTCCTATGAGATTTCCAACAATTCGATGCTCGAATCATTTTATCATTATATTATATCATTTTAAAGGACATATTTCACTTTTTTATAAGAAGGGAAATTCATGTTCCCATCAAATTTACAACCCCATCGAAGCGAAAATTGGTATCAGGAATTTCCCGTGCAATTTTTGTTTCCTTCATTGAACAGCTGTTCAAAACAAAGTACGCTCTCACTGCACATTGGGAGCAAATAAGAAGAATAAACTCTAAGAAAATTGTTAAAATTAAAGTTTAAAAATTAATAAGGCAGCATCGATTAGTTCGTCGTGGATTGTGAGACGCATGTATCACCTTGCAGTTACCCGACACAACAAAAAACTTTTGCTTTAAAATTATTTATCCAAAATTACAGGGTACATAAATCTGAGTTTCTATATATTCTGGATGTGCTTACTATCTCTCTCTCTCTCCGCCGTCTAGAAAAAATCATGCGGTATTCCGCTAATCGTAAAGTTCAGTGCCTGCATCTTGCAGATGGAGGATATCAGAGAGGAGTGGCAAGCGATTATTAAGTGGCACAGGATGGCACAATCAACATTCTGCGAGGTTATCTCACAAATTGTTTTAAAAGAAAGTATTTGTGCATGAGTTCTTCGAGAAATCTTCACAAACCCACAGGTCATGGATCTGTAGTGTTGCATTTTGTTTTATTATTCTAATCAATTTATTCCGGATGATGTTTGATGATATTTCAGAACTTTATAAGCAGAAAGAAGCTCTTTATCGATGCCCTGGTAGTTTATAGCTTTTCATTTCCTAAAAACTCTGATACACATTTATAAAAGCCCAAGAGGTTGGTTAAAACTCATGTTCAACAGGCGAATCTTTGTAAACATACCTTTTGTTAAATTCCTGCACATCGCAGTTTGATTATTTGCTCAATGGACTGTAAGAAATAACAATCAAACGCAATAGAATTTCTTTTATAAAATTGGAAAATTCCCAACTTATATGGTGAATTAATTAACATAGTTAGTGAATTCCCGTTTAAAAACATCTAAATTGCCACATAGAAGAGTTTGGTTATGATTAAAGAATCTTAATTTAAAAAATCTTTGGAGCAAAAAAAATTCTCACAAATTTTGATATTTTCTCTCCTCTTGGAAATCATCAATCAATAAATTATTATTCTCAATTTGTAATGGATATCGAAAGAATAATGTTGACTTCTTTCTTCGCAAGCCAAAAAATACAGATTGTTTTTTTTTCTCCTATAAATATTTAATAATAAAAATTGTTTATTTATTTGTTCGTCTGTTTTAACTAAAAATTAAAAGCAACAATAATAATTATTTATTACTTATGTCTGGTGTTGTGCAAAACGAAAGTGGGTTTTTCGTTTGGGGCATTTGATTAGTTTCGTTTTGAATGGTTTTATTGCATTTTCCAAATCTTGTCCATCACTTATGCAACCCCTCAATTCAGTTGTGTGTCCAAACTCTTCTGTTTTTCGATTTCTAATAAATTATTTTTAACGTTTATGATATTCTTTAGTGTAGTTTAGGGAAATTGTAGTCATAAATCTGTACTTCTCATAAAAGAGTCATGAAGTATGAATTGCGTTTTAGCAGAGTCATGCCAGTAATTTGTACGTAGTTGTAGTCGTTGGCCTGTCGGCCGTTAATCTCTTTATAGACAAGAAATACAAAAATGTTTTTTATGCCTCCACCATAAACTCACGTCAGTTCAGTGCAGATTTACAGCTTTTAAAAATAAAAAAAAATAATAAAAAAAATGTGAAAAACATAAAACTAAATAGACAAAATTCCCACACTTCAAGGTGTGTGTGTATGAGAGTATTGCGATTTTCCATTTGTTGCAAAACAGATTTAGATTTACTTGTTTACTTTATTGTTTATTTTCTTTGTTATGGAAAATCCATAAAATTCAAGACTGATGCTTAAATATTTTTATATACTTGCTTGGCCTTGGGGATCCATGTGGTCCACATGGAGCTGTGGCGGTCAATGTATTAACATTTTGTGATTTAATAATGATGCACGGGGTTATTAGGAATTTTCATCCTAATCCGCTTAATTATTTTTCAGCGAAATCGATTAGATGCGACAAAAATGGAAACATACTTTTAGGCTGTAAAAAATAAATTCCAAAAATCAGTGGAAACCCTTTGGCCATTATTCAATTGGGTTTCATTTATCATTATTATTATGGCATTTGCCATAACACCAATGAGATCTTAAGGATCTATTATGCAGTCTCGTGACCAGCTTTCGGTAACATTGGACACATACACGTTAACAAATCCTTTTTCATAGCCCTAACCTTAATACATTAAGTGACACGCGAAAATATTGCAAA
Organism: Phania funesta; assembly: GCA_963932375.1. NCBI lineage: Eukaryota > Metazoa > Arthropoda > Insecta > Diptera > Tachinidae > Phania > Phania funesta. Next base: position 1,573,783 of record OZ010652.1, read on the forward strand.
TCGTGCTATAAATGCGGCACAGAGTAGCAGCAAAATAGCACGAAATTTGACCAAACAGGTTATAACATTTTGTGACACTTGCGAGGGACAACCATTTTTATGTTTACCTTGTTTCAATAAAATCAATTAAAGTTTTCTAAAAAAATGTTCAATTTTTAACTTTATTATCATATTTTATACTGTCAGCCACCGGTGACTGACACTGACCTTTTCGTTTAGGGCGCGTCAGTCACCGGTAACTGACTTAGAATCTTTAAGGTCTCAAAAGATATATCGCTTTAAAAGGCGAGTGGTTGCTGTACAGTTGTTTTTATTTTACTGTTTGTATTTACAAAAGTTTAATTAATCTCGATGGGTTCAACCCAACGTGTTAGAACTGCTTGTAAGGCGCAGTAAACAAAAAAGATTTTGTGGAGATACCGACCAAAAAGCCAAATCAAAAATGTCTTTAGAAAATGTTTCAGAAGGTTCCCGAAAGTGTAAAAAGCCCTCTGAACAGAAATCCAGAAATGTTAATTATTTGAATGGAATTTCCATTCGGGTAGTAAATGGAAAAAGTTTTACATGACGTTAATAATTGTTCTTTGACAAGGGTTTTCTAACAACAATTTATGTTTTGTTTTTTTTATCTTTTGTTTGTTCTTCTTATTCATCAAAACTTTCATTCCAAAACTCATTAAGGTCAAATACGCAAAACAAATCAGCAACCACAGTCAATCAGTCAGTCAGTGATTCAGTGTCAATTGGAGTTAGGAATGAAAAAGTTCAAATTATTTTGAAATAGGACACTGGATGAAAAAAGTCAACATAAACAATCAAACAATTTAAAAGAACCCAACGAACTGAACGAACCGAAAAACCACAAATGTTTGTGTCACTTTTATGTGAGAAAGGAAACGGCCAATTATTGTGGACAAAAAATAGTCTTCTTTTTAACACAAATAAGGTTTATATTTCACATTAAACATTTGCTTTGCTAAACCGAAAAAATAGGATTAAAAAAAATTGAAAGCAATTTACGGCCCATGGCTTTATGCCGTCTTCCGATCAGTTTTCGGGGGAAATTTAAAAGTGAGCTTTTTCCTCTTCATGTTTTTACTTCATGATTCTTCGTTCATTTTCGTAATTTATTTTATACAATTTAGCTAAAATTAAAACCAAACGTCAAGCTCACTGACATTAAAATTCAAATTAAATCGTTCCTTGTATACAAATCTCTATAATCAGCAAACACACACTGCTGCACGGACATGCACGGGCATGAGAAAACCAACACACTCGCAACTATAAAAAAGCAGGAGTTAATTTTGCTTTATTAAGTTTGAAGTGACTCACTGCTGAATTGGTCAAGTATTAAAACAAAAAGTGTGTCTGCCTTCTAAAGCGTACATCATCTTATTTAGTTTTTATTTTGTCTCCTTCATCCAATTACTCGGTAAATGAAACACCCTCGGCAACACAGCATGAGATCTTTCTCAAGTTATTTTGTTGAGTATTTTAGTGAAGTGATTTTAATTTAAAAGAAAGTTTTTAATAAACGTAGACAAGCAGGCAGGTATTAGAATTTAGTAAATTATTGATAAATTGTAGTAAGATTTTCATGTACGTGTGTGTACATATGAGCATGAGGTGTAGAGAAGAAATTGTCCCTCTACTCTGGCTTTCTACCTCTTGTCAACAAACAAAAACGTCACGCCACCAGTTTCATCCAAAATGTAACTGTCGCAGTGTTGCCTATGTTACTCTTATGAATGACAGCAATGCACTGGCATCCTAACGGTGCGATTTCTAAATCTAACACGCCGATCAAAAGCATTACTAGCCAAACAATTCCATAACTCAGAATCATCTACTGAGGAGAAAGTTATTTCCTTGATTTGTATCGCACCCTTTATTATAATTGGAAGAATATCTTTGTTAAATATTAAATTTTTATCGTGTTATGTGGATAACCGGCATAAGTAAACAACACAATGAACTTCATTTACTAGTCTGCTCTCGAATAAATTAATTTATTTAAGAAATTTCCTTAGGTGTCATTATTAATTTGTAACAATGCTTGGCCACTTGATCTAAAGCACGTCTGATGTGTCAAATTAGTACAAAGACATGCGTGTTTCCTCCCTCAACTCAAGAAGTACCTTCGTCAAGCCAAAGATTAGAGCAAAGTTAAACAAACATTGTTCAAAGAGTATAAGCCGTTTAAGGAATACAGCAAACGCACACACGTACAGACTTGTATATCCTGTCAGTGAATGTTTTTCCCTTCAATTTCTGTTTGTTTCTTTTGACCTTTGTAGCGTTTTGTGTTTGGTTTTATTTCGTTTTGTTTTGTTTGGCCCCGATTCATTCAATTTTTGGCTTTTGTCCTTTGGAATATTTTTAGCTGAGACTTGACATAAAAAATAATATGTGACTTCTTTCACTTAACCAACCCACCCACCAGCCAAGTTTCATTTTTAAGCAACTAATCTTTTGCAATTGTGATTTTCAACAGCCATAATTTATGTTCTTCTCGACTGTTTTAGATTCTATTTGTCATGCACTCACTTTCTTAGGTTTTGGGTCTATAATTCTTGTTTCTGCAGGAAAAAGTTTGCGTTAATTCAAATTTATTTTTAAATAGTCTGTCTTTGAATACACTCAGGGAAAATGTCAAAAATATTTTGTGTTATAACTTTGTCAAACTGCTTCAAAGCTGCTGGGAAAATTCTTTTTCTTTGAATGCAATATTCCCTTTTAAGTGAATGAATTTCTAGCCCGGCTCGAGTTTATTGGTCAATAATTTTTATTAAGAAGGATTCAAGGGAAAGTTTATTTATTTGTTATAGGCGGAATGGAATTCAATTTCGCACTTTTATCCTTGTTTGTGACAGTAATGAACATCCTCACATGACGAGTTCGAAATTTTCATTTAAAGGAAATCACTTCTTAATAAAGAAGGCCAACATTGTTTGCACACTACCTTCATCGATCACAACTTCAGAACGCGACTTATTTGGAGTAACTTCCTAATAAACGCTGTTACCGCAATTCAATTGGGTCAGAAGTATCGCCACAGTTTCTTAATTGTTTATTTTTAGTTCAGCTCAAAAAAATACAAATTTAGAATAAAAAAGAATTAAAAACGCATAAATTTACCCTGATAAAAAGAAACAATTTATTAAATAATTGCGAAAATTTGATTGAATTTGGAAAACTCCACCGGTGTAGGTGTAATTAATATTCCATCGCGATATTTAATTTTAGTTCATCTGGCATTAACAGGATCTAAGAAAGTAGAATCATAGAGAAGCATTTTCGTGTAATAATTCGCCTTTATTCACCCCTATCGTAAACATTTTTTCCCACGAAATGTGTTCCCTTTTCGCTAAATTGCAATCGTAAACATATTTTTCCCCTTTTTTGACATTCAAAAGGGATTAACATCCCTGAAAAAAAATTAAGTTCAATCAACTTTTCCCTTATCGTGAGCATATTTTTCCCTCGAAATATTTTCCCTTTTCCCATTAATTTGTTCACTTCTTTTTTGTTCCGGTAGTTCCAATGGATTAGATTCATCCTGCAAACGCCTACGAACAATATAATGTTCTCTACATTCTTCTTCCTGCAGTGAAATTAATGCTCCGATCCTCATTTTACATTCACTACGAATGGATAGTGGGAATAAACGTTTTCCCGCAATTTCCCCTTCACGGGGAATGCAAATTTAATGGGAACAAAAATTTCACATGTTATTCACGGTAGGGGTGATTTTATGTTCTTAAACCATAATTCTTGTTCTTGATTTTAGTACGTTAGACAATTTGGAATATTACATAATGTGGTGCCTACTTTTAGGAACCAATTAAATGACCGAAGAAAATTTACAAATCCTCAGAAAAATTGGATTATACTGACATTTTATCAGATTATTATCTACTAGTTAGAAAGACTTCAAGCGACCGATAGAAGTCAACAGAACACGTTGAGAAAATTAAATCTGAAATTAAATAAATTAGCTAAAACAGTTGAATATTGAAAAACAAATTATAAAATATAGAGCTAAGTTCTGTAATGTACTTGCATGGAACGAAGGATAAAGACTTAAAGTTTCATTTTTGCCAAAAATTCTTTTAATTATTTTACACAGTTTTCTATGGCTGTAAACTGAATTTATTATATTTATTGTGTATTTCTTATAACTTCTTTTGTACGAGTTTATCTTGAAATTTTTTTGATCAAAGTTGAACGTGTTTTGCCTGATTTAATGTGTTGCAAACAACAATTTAATACAAACGAAACAAATCTGTTCATTTTTCTTTTGTACATTTCACTTGAAAATATTTTTGCCAAGTAGGGTTTGCAATTTAATTATAATGACAATTCGAATCCCTGTTCAACAAATTTTTATGCAACCATAATTGCCACAATTACCGGACATTGCAAATTTGGCAGCCACACGAAAAGAATGAGGCTGCCTGCAAATGACTTCTGTAGAAGCTGTAAAAATGAAAAGGAAGATGAAACGACATATCACCTCCTGTGACTCTGTCCTGCCTTCGAGGACAGACGTCTGACTCATCTTGGACGGAGGTCCTTCGACAGGCTCTCCGACATATCGGAGGTGAAACTGCGGGAAAACAATTCCTTTATAAGGAGCAATCACTGGCTTAGCAGTTACTCCATACCGCCACAGACTTAGTGACCTTTCTTAAACTTCCCTAACTTTCTTCGCCATTTCTTCTCTCTCTTCTCTTCTATTTACCTATTTCTTTTCAGGTAACACAATGGGACCAAGTTTTAACTTTTTTCGAGACACCCTACAGTACACATTTTTTTTAGCACTTCAAACACTAAAGCTGATTAACTTTTGTCGAAATGCAATCAAATCCAAAAACTGCCTATAATCGGACTACGAAACTTTTCTTCTTTTAAGGCTCATTTATTAAACACCCAAAACAGCAACGACTTAAAGGAAATGTTGGGCGATGAAGTACAACACACAAAAAGGACTACAAACCTACAATTTCGTATAAAATCACTAGTGTTTTTGTCCTACGAAAATGAAAAGAACAAATATTATTCAGTTCATTTCTACTTTATAATACAAAAACTATCAAGACATTGAACTTTACATTTATTTAAATTGTGGCATTTAAACGCTGGCATAAGTTTTCCAAAGATAAAATCGTTACAGAGAAAAAGTAAGAAATAAAAGAAATGTTTAAAATAAGGCAAAGTTTTCAATCGGTTCAAGGTCGAAATCAATAAAAACTCTTGATATTTCGATTAAAAACTTTAGTAGCCTTCCTCAGGGATCTAAGAGGTGTGTCGTAGGTATTAACGAAATTTTAGTTAAGCGTTTGTCTTTCATTATGTATGGAACAATATTAAATTGCAATTTGAAGATTAGCAAATATTGTTTTGCAAACAATCAATAAGTTAAAAAAATATATTTTATTTTCATACAAAAAGTACACTGAGAGAAAAGATTTTATATGTTAAAATAATGACTTGTTCTCAATAACGAAATAATCTGTGACAAAAAGAAAAAAGGAAAGAAAAAAGAATCTCAATGTGTTTGTTGTTCTGTTGTTTTTTTGTGGAAGCTTTACAGCCGTATACCTGACACAACTTTATAAACTATACATATATATATAAATGAATCGGAAAGGGCACATGTCTGGACATTTCAAATTTTCAAGAAATGGAAAAAACCAATTCTTTACAAAAAAATATGTATTCTGTGCAGTGGTGCTTTGTAGAAATGACTAACGTACATTTTATTTTGCTAAGACACATTCCAAGTCAAATAAATTCACTGCGGCTCTCTTTGGTTTTCCGCCGTACTGCATAACGTCCATCTACGTAATGAGGTTCTGACTCATGTATTGGACTTAACGAATGGTTTATTGTTTTTATTTAGTGTCTTTGCAGGAAGCCTCACTGACAAGAGTAGAAACTAAATTATACCTCAAGTTTTTGAGTGGTTTGTTTGGACTTTTTCCGAATGCTTTCATTATCTGACAGAGATGACTGCTTAGCAAACAGAGGAGCCCACCGTGTCCTTATAGGACTTTAACCTCTCTTTAAAAAAAATAGCAGCTATACTATGGAGAAAAGTCGTTCCTGGGTTGAGTCGAAATTTTATCGGCATTGGAGAGCTATAGCTAGTCTCACGCATTTAAAATGGTTCATTGCCTTGCTTTAGTAAGGATGCCGGACAATGTGGTCTAAGTTGCCATCAATTTAAGAAGAAAAACTTAGAGACCATCTAGCTCTCGATTTTCCTACAATAAAGGTAATTGGCATATCCTCACTAACTTTAAAAGGTGCATGAATATGGTCTATCACTGAAGATTGGATTTATTCGCTGCCTAAAGGTCTTTTCATACACATCCGTGCCATGTCAGTTCAGAAGTAGTGTCGTATAGTTCAGTATCAGTGCTAATCAGCATAGATCACCATTTCACACACAACTTGCCAGCTCCTCAGTGAAAAACAAAAAACATCGTTGCCGACTTATTTATAAATGCACTGCACTGATGGCCAAAAACGGCACTGTGCCGGGTGTGCTGAACACCTCCATTTCAGAATGAAGCATCGATATTTTATTTTTACTTGCACTGATACTGAACTGACACGGCATTTATAGGTCCAACCATTTATGGTCCAACCAAAAAGCACGATTTCAATTGTGAACAAAACAACAAGTTTTCAGAGAATTATCTTAATATTTTTTTATTATAATTCTCCCGATTGTGAACACATTTGGTCGATTATGCTGACCAAAAAAATTACGAAGTGCACAAAATGCATTTTGATTCAAATGCCCATTTTCGTAATATGCTTCAACAATCTTAACGCGCTGCTCAATTGTTAAGGGTGTGACTCGCTATTAATATCGTGCATTATGGTTGGACCACCCTATTTGTGTGTAAATAGACCTTAAATCTGTTCCATGAAGAGATAAAGGTCGCAGAAATGCTCCCATGGATCTGGGTACATAGAGCCGCGATAGTAATCTTAATAATATTCATCTTCATATAATAAACATTAGTTTCCAATATATGAAAAATATACTTGTCCTATTCCTTTTATGCGCGGAGGTATAAGTTTTATACCATAAATTTTACCCACTCACTACAGTAAAACCTCTTTCTTCTTGTGTGTTTGTTTGGTTTGATTGGTTTGTTTTTGTGACCGCTGAAGTCGAATGTTGCTTTGTTGTCCAATTACACCATTGAAGATGGACACTGTTCGCGCTTGAAAAACTTCGACATCTCTTTTTTTAAATAAACATAAACTCAAAATCACCCATAAAACTGGTATATGAAAGATACCAGTGCGTCCAAGATGTAGGAAAAATAATTAATTAAGAAAGAGATAACCGAAAATTATAAGCCCTTGATAAACTGAAATGTTTCTTTATGAAGGTCTTACACATATGTATGTACATAAGTCGATACACACAGATACAGGCGCGCAACCAGCTTAAGCGTATGGAAGGAACATTTTCAGAAAGATTAAAATTACAAAAATAAAAATTAAGGGCACACGTATACTTGTTATCGCTTTAAAAGGATATAAGATCTTCCCCCCTTCCCCCTCACCTGTATCCGCATATATGCATACATACATACATACATATGCCAGCCGATACATTATTATATTTAAAATACATACATGCATACATACATACATACATATGCATATTTATAAGAAAGAAGTGCTGTTTGTTATCAGCCACTCAGGCATTACAAGACAAACGATGAAATCCATAAACTAACACACACACACACACACACACACACACACACACAGACAGAAAGACAACCAACCACCCCGACCCTTGTGCAACCCCTTTACTGTTAAAATTGAATACAAAAGGGAACAACCTTTAAATGTTTTGTATAAATATTGTAAGAAAAATTAAATTTTCTTATTTTTAATCAACAGTAAGTAGTCAAAATATGCAAAGAATAATCCAAACCACCACCGCACACTGGGGAAACTGGCACTGGTTTGTGAGCAATTGTGCAATGTAAGTGCACTGTTGACTTTTTAGTTTTGTAAGAGACCACATTTTATGGTCAATTTTATTTTTAAACAAATTTTGTATATATGAAACCTTCTACTTCAGGTAATTTCCTCACATGTGGGGCAATGTTTTATTTAAAAAAAGTTTCTAAATAAACATATCGAATGGTTTTCCCTAAACGTGATATTTTACTATTCATGAGTACATATAGAACCTTATTATGAGCGACATTCGATCTTCAAATGCGGTCGAAAGATCTGATTGAACAAATTTTCATTTAGTAATATGGCGCGCGATCGATGAAGAATAGCGCTATTATGAATAACGCTCAGTTCTATCAGCTGAGACTAAAACGAAATACGATTTGTTTGAAAATTTCGTAAAAAGGAATAAAAATTAAACCAGACTTTCCGAGTTTTGTTTGGTACTACGACTTTAAGCCTGCATTAAAATTAGCAAAAGTATTTTAAAATCTGGTATGTGACTCAAAAGCAAGAAAGATTTCCAACACACTACGTTACAGCGTCGAAAGCAACATTTTGTTCGACAGAAATTTCGATGCGCAACGAAAATGATGACAGTGTTTGCATAATATCAATTTGACATTCAATATTCATGGTTAGCCAGCGAAGGGCCATAGTTGAAGATTTCGGTAAATTCTGGTAGTGTGTGGTTTACTGTAAACATTAAATATCAATGAAGTAATTACAAAAATAAAAAATTTCCCGTTTTTGCCTCTCTAAGAAAAAATAGCTTGTAAGTAAAATAGTAAAACTTACAGACACAAAATCAAATCAAGCCTGCTGCTCATATTATATCATGGAGCAAGTAGTAATTAATTCAGTTAAATTGAGGTTAAATTCGAAAAAAAGCATTTTGGAATACCTAGCTTTCACAGAAGGAATATAAGTTAAAAATAGAAGCAGAAGAAAAAAAACTGTTCAAAAAGTTTCTAGCCGAAACGTGTCTTTAGCAGGTTTCCAGCCGAAATCTAACATACGCTACTAATGGTAATACCAACAGGCTGTAAAGTAAATGTAAAGAAGTTTCGCTAGTTTCCTCTGAAAAGTGTCATCCACATATTTTGCCAATAAATATCACTGGTATTAGTATATCGTATGAAAATAATATTTCATGCATTCCTGCTAATAGGCCAACCAGCGTAAGAAGCTTAGGATGATCGGAAGAATCTTAAGAAAGGATCTTAAGCTCCCCGATCCAATAATATTTGCTAGAAGACACTTTTCAAAGGAAAAATCCCATAAGTTACCTAAAGAAGCTGCAGAACTATTGCAACTTTCAACACTTGTTAATGATACAAAAAGCGATGCTAAAGAAAACTATGATGATGACGAATGCTTTGATGAAGATGAGTTTAAAATATAAAAAGACTTGATAAAAAAAAAACTTCAGTAAAAGTTAACTCTTTTACAGCAAATATTTATCTTTTCACCACTAGTGGGTTATCTAACTGACTGGTTAAATTACTCTCACATATCAGTAGCAATTGCCCCAATGTGCACCATACGAATGAAAGTGGGAAAAATACATTAAATTCTTGTGAATGCAAAAAAAAAATACAAATTGGTTGATCTGCTAAATATTCGTTTATTTAATGCTGCGTAAATTTGCACCCAAAAAAAAAACTCATTCTTTGTATATTTACTCGTATTTTAGAGCAGAAATAAAATAAATAAGGATTTAATAAAAACGTATTAACATTTTAACTGACTGGCTGACTGACTGACTTAAGTCGGCCTTTTTCTATTCATTAAAATACAAGTTCAGTTGGACAATATTAAGCAAATATTTGTACAGCTTTTGGCAAACAACTTGTATTTCGATTTATAGCTCGTATGTGAGAAGACAAACAATTTAGTGTTTTATTTATTTAAACCTTGAACGTTGGCTGGCGGTCATGTTTCATGTTTCATTCATTAATGATTGGCAACAGCAAACAGTCAATGAAATTCAATTGTTTGTGGCACATTTTTCTTGTACAGAATCGTTAGAAAAAAAGTTGCCTAAAGCAACAGTTCTTATTGTTGGATGGATGCTCTTCTCGCGCTATTGGTTGTGCAACATATTACTACCAGCTTTAATAAGGGTCACATGCTTCTTGTAAATGTCAATATTCACTTAAGGCCCTGTTTATTCGTAAGACTTTGGAATTGGCAACAAAGAAAACTAATTATTTCGCCTCTATCTTTCTGTTTAAGTTCCTTTTTGTGTGTTTGCTGAAATGTTCACTTTGCCGACAGCAGGCTACACAACTACATGACTGCAAATGCCGTTGGCAGCCACCGTCACCGTGTGGTCAGCTACTTATTTATTTTAAAAACGGCAGCAACATCGTAAGCAGCTGATATTGAAGTTGAACGTTTCGATACATACTCGTTTTAAAATCCACATCCATGATAACAGACATCTTGTGGCCAGAAATCGGGGATACGGACCTCGACTTTATGTGGTTCTAACAGGATGGCGCCAATTGCCACACAGCGAACGAAACAATGGCCCTTTTGCGCGAGAAATTTAATGGCTGTATTATCTCAAGCCGTGGCGGTGTTAATTGGCCGTCACGATAATGTGATTTGGGGATATTTAAAATAAAATGTTTGCGTCAATAAACCAAGATCAATTCAAGAGCTAAAGGATGAGATACTTCGGCACATTAACGACAAGGAACCTCAATTATGTCTCAGTCATTGAAAATATCGACCATTGCATAGAGGTATGCCACCGAAGTCGTGGCGAGCATTTTGCCGATATTTTGTTTTACACATAATTGTCATAGATCCTTCTATCCTAATAAAAATTTTGAGATAATTCTCTGAAAACTATTTGTTTTATTTGCAATTAACATCGTGCGTTTTGGTTGGACCACCCTATATAGGGCAGCACTTATGTTGGCGACAGCGGCAAGTATAGTCGTGCAGCCGTGTAACTGTAACGATGTTAACAGAGTTTGTTGCATAACAAGTTCGCTCTTGAATCACTATTGCAAATTATTCTGTTTCTGTTTCTGCTACAAATTCTGAAAGAGTGGTTTAGACGGCACGACTTTACGTGCGTAAAATTCAAGAGAATATAATATCAAATATCATCCGTGTTTTCCAAATGAGAGTAAAAATCTTACAACCGATTTTTGGCCTTTACACGATTAGTATAGAACAAAACATAGTAAAATTATAACAGCTGGTTTCATTTCTTAAATATTTTTGTTGCCTTTTTTCGTGAAGTTTCGTATATTCAAACGAAAATAAAATTTTTATGGGCCACAATAAAATAACAAGTGTGGGGCTGAGTGCAATTCGTTCAGCTAGAATTTATAAACTTCGTGATTTTCTGTGCATTAGCAGGGCAAAAACTCGAAATTACTTTGAAATCAATTTTAAAACTTTTGACCACAAAAGAAAAAGCTGTCAGCCAGTGGAAAACACATCTGAAGATGACTCCCTGAAAGAAATATTTACAAACATTTTCTCAATCGTAATTTCTTTAATGCGTGGGCGCCAACACGCACATGTTTTGATTGCCCTGCTCATAAATATTGTCATTAAATATACAAAGATTTTCTATTTTTTATTTTGTTTTTGTGTTTCTTTCAAACGGCTGCTTCTTTCTAATGGCTGTCTTCGCTATAACGAGATGTGGTAGCAAGGAATTCTCAAGAAGGAGTTGAAAGTATATTTATGCACATTTTCGTATGTTTATGTGACTGTCGGCGCGTTTGTGAATATTTATGAATAAATTAGAATTATTATTTGGCAAGATTGTTGAACCATCTTAGATTATTATTGTTTATGGATTTTGGGGTAGTTATTCTTAAATAAATAAAACAAACCCAAACACAAACTTAAAGAAACAAATCGAAACCATATTTATTGCATATAAGTGATTCTGAATAAATAGAATAACTCGTAAATAAGAAATAAAAAGTAACAGGTAGCACTTGTACAATCCTGTGAGGGGGAGAATATGAGTGGATATCTGTGCGGCTGAGTAATAAAAATAAATGCAGACTTGAGTGGCAAAGAAAAGATAAGTAGTTATTTTACGATTGATCAATTATTAGAATAACTACAATAATTTTTTTTGCTAATAAAATATACACTTCTTATTCCATTTTGTGCAAACGCTGACAGACACGTTTTCTTTGGCAGTCCGCTTTCATCGGCATCAATGGCAAGGTCAGGTTCAATATTTGGTCCACTTTCCCTTTTTTCATTTATTTAAATTTTTATTGCGCATTAAAGTGTTTGGAGAGCCATTTCTGTGAAAACTCACTTTTTTCTCTTCTCTATTTTTCACAACTCTTAAAGTTTATTGACACGAATACCTGTGTTGTCATTTGCTTGTTTTTTTTAATCCTGGAACAATTCAACATGAAAGTGAAGGGGTCTTTTGCTTTGTTTTTTCTGACATTTCGTGTAGATTATAATTTAAAAAAAATATTTCTTAATTATTTTACTTTATAACATTCAACTTGAGCTTTTGCTGGCTTTCACATTTAGTGTCTGGTAGCTTAAGGCATTAAACACATGGACAACAGCAGGCTACGGACTACAGTTATGATTAGATTTACGTGAGCACCTGCCAACGTTGGCTCAATCTCTCGGTGGTCCAACCACGGGTGTGACATTAAGCGGCCAAACCAGCGGCCCTATGCGATCGCATAAACACCACCGGAATAGCACCAATGCCCATCCCATAGGTTGCAAATTAGGACAGAGGTTTGCCAGGCCCCCGGCTCCACCCCTTGCTGAGGGGTTCGGAGCTACCTAATCTCCTGCAGTCATCGAATAACTTTGACAGCTTGCGATGCAATGCAACGCCACATCGGTCCTGCAGTGAACCTCCCTGCTTTGGGTATAAACCACAGCCACCCCCGAAGGAGCCTCACCAACAACCAGTCTGGAACCGAAGTTGCCGGGGCTACTGGTTCCCGTGGTACCAGTTTATAATCTCGCTACTGTTCGAACATAGAAGTCTTACCTTCTTCCAGTTTCAGGCTCCTGACCAGCCTCAGAAACTGATGCCCCTCTTTTCTCCCAGCAGCAATCCATCAAGGTGGCAGGGTTAACCAAGATGATATATGCCCTCGGGGCTGAGGTTACGGACTACAATCTGTCAAAATTAAAATACATTCATATGTTGACGAATTATGATGAGACCTAAGCTCTACAATCACATTTGCCGCTGACGCCAACTTAGGCTAAATACGATTTTCGTTAGCGAAAGTTCAGATATGTAAGTGTTGCGACGACTGCTGCCAATGGCATTTGCAGTCGTGTAGTTTTGTAGTCTTCGGTCGCCTAACTGTTTAAAGCTTAAAACGTAGATAACAATTGATAGGTGCGTTCGATTTGGCTGCGAGACTGTGAATAATCGAACGTTTATGAATTTATTATTGATTAATGTAATTGCTCACATGTGCACAGTTCCATTAAAACCTTAAATGAGTAACAAAACTGTTGATTTAATGGAAGGAAAATAATGTAACCGGCAGTTTGCATTATTAACAGGAAACTGTTGGTTGGTAAGCTCCTCCGAATAACTATTAAAAAAACAAAGAAGTACTGAATTAAGTTCATGGACGACTGCACCTACATAACAAATTATTTATAACAACCGACTTTATTGACAATCGAATTTTTTCGATCATTTAATTCCTTTACATCGATTGAAACAATTCAATTACAAGGACTGTATACTGAAATAAAATGCTTTTATTGTGAATTAAATTCCAAATATTAAATTTCAGTATTCTGACGCTCTTTTTAATCACATTTTTTTAAAGTCTAATTAACTTTGTTTACACATTTAAGTCAGACATTATTATTCCTTTAGTGTTATATTAAAAAAAAATACATCTGTTTGTCTCCTTTCTTTTTTATTCGTAATTGATGGACTTGAGCAGCTTTTTAATGTCCCTCCAACGGCAAACACGTGCAGACCTTACAACATTTGCCAAAGACGTTTTTCTATTAAGGGACCTTTAAGCAGCAATAAAATATAAATTGACTCTGTTTTATTTGCTGGTAAGAAATAAATAGATTTTCGGCTGACGTCATATTCCCGTATTAAATGTCGGTTTAAGAATTTTTGCTAATTATCAATAACTCAAAGATTCTTTAAATTCTATGCATACTGTAAAAACCCATATTCAACTATAAACGAATGGCTTTTATTAACGTCTGCCAACAAGACTTTTATATATTTCATTCAAAAGTTCATTACAATTAATTCCAATTTCCAAGGTCAAGAAAAGCACTCAAATATAATAAAGAAGATTTATTAATTTTTGGATATGTTTATGTACATCAGTGTTTCCTTGCCACACAATCTGTCTCTATTAAAGGTTGATGATGTTGTAACATAATAAATAGATATGGGCAAAATGAAATATAAATTGAAAAAAATGTTTATCATTTTTCATCACAATGTATTTTACAATATGAATATATAAACCTTGCTTAAATTCAATTTATGTTTCCTTAACTTCAAACTAAGAATCAGGTGCTACAATTTATTAAAAGTTTCTATTGTTCATTTGATTGTTTGTTTGTCATTTCAAGTTTCTCTTTTTTAAATTTCATACGAATTTTTACAGCCTTCATCCCAAACTAGTTTTATTTTTAAATTAATTAAAGCAAAATCATAAAAAATCTAAATTTCAACACAATTTAGGAATTCAGTACAATTTGAAAATCCTTCACAAAACCAAACTAAAAAACTTTAAAATACAAAAATGCAACAAATTACGAAAAATTTAAAATTTGGCAAAATTTTATATTCACCATAACTTCGAAAATTCGACAACAAAATCGAAATATTGGAATAAAATTCGAATCGAAATATTGGAATAAAATTCCATAAAAACCACAAAAATCATATTCACAAAATTTTAAAATTTCCCCAAAACTTTGCAAAAAATCAATATTTTATCAAAAACGCCACAATTTTAACAAAACCGATGTTACACAAGTTTAAAAAGACCTACAGACATATATCTTACAAAAAACGTAATTTTCATAAAGAACTAACCAAAAACAAACTTTGAAGAAAAAAATTTACCCAAAGGCTGAAATTGCACCGAAAACTCTAAATTTTATCAAACATTAGAAGAATCTGTGGTATATATGTATAAAGTAGTTCATACTTTTGTGAAGGGTATATAACATTCGGCACAGCCGAATATAGCTCTCTTACTTGTTTTTAATTTAACACTTAGAAGTTTTAGTTTTTTTTTTTTTTTTTTGTTAATTATGATAATGTACCAGCAACATTAATTTCGTTTAATCACAAAAGATTACATTATTCTAATATTTGTACAAACGTACTTTAACTTTATTTATAAGGAAAAAAATGGTAAAAGTTGCCAACAATTAATTCCTTATAAGCTATAATTATTACATAAATGAATAAAAATATATATGTACATACTTGGAAATTTAAATAAAAATATTTTGTTGGCAAATAACCAAATGTTATTGGTGTTTTCTAATTACTCCGTTTGATACAGCTGAGTTTCAAAGTTGAAAAAAGTGCTTAAGCTACTCTTTAGTCAATAAATTGTATATGGGGATATAGCTCAGTGGTAGAGCATTCGACTGCAGATCGAGAGGTCCCCGGTTCAAACCCGGGTGTCCCCTGAATTCTTTTTAATTTTTTAAATCAAGCAGATTTGTTAATAAAGAGCGGTTTTTTTTAACTTTCATTTTCAGAGATGTGTGGTCAGAGGAAGGCGCGTACTTAAGAATTTCAAGGCCGATATCGCTCGGAAAAATACACTAAACTAATACAACATTCCAATATTTAATTCATTAACAACTAAAACAAATAATCTTGAATTTTATAACAAGCTTCAACGAAACTTTCAGAAACTATCAGGTTTAGCATTAAAAATATATTTTTATAATCCTGAAATTTTTAAATTGAGTATGGAATATTGAATCTTCTTTGCGTTTTCCGAATCTTTTATGTAATACCAAACAGAAATATAGTGTAATTTTAAATAGTAGTAACAGAATGAAACATACATATATTAAATTTTAAAACAAAGAGACTCTTGGATACGAGCTCAGCTTGAACAACAATAACAACATACAAAATGATACTGAAACCCGTATGGCATTTATGAAATACAGCTTTGGGGAACTGCCAGTAATTCAAGTATTGGATTCGTGCAAAGGTACTAATCTAAAACTGCGACCAATTTAAAGGCTCTATGGGTTGTTTCACACAACGCAATTAGCGAAGATCTCCAAATGCCAAAAGTCAAACATAAAATAAGAATATTCAGCAATTTCTATTTACAGAGAGAGGTTAAGTCGTCATGTGAACGCTACTCAAAGATACCGATGACATCAGATGGCTTAACTGATACCACGTCCTGGACTTGCAAGTGGAGTTCAACATACTATTATCTTATTATTCAAATTTGCTTATTATCCTTATCCTAATTTTCAATTTTATTAACATACATACATTTACTGGCAGTAGTAAGTAAAAGAGCTAAAACGAACATTAATGAAAAACTATTACGAAAAGTGTATGAATAAACGATTTTACTTACTTGGTGAGCAAAATATAAATATGTGTAAAAAGCATTTTAAACAAAATGTAAAATAGTGAGATGGAATCTTGAGTTATAAAAACAGTAGAAAATTTGCGATTTCTTACCTATGAATTAAAAATATTAACGGACAATTTAATTTTATCTATAATTAATGTATGTATTCAATAAACACCTTTTTGAAATTTTTGAAATGACAACTTATAAAGATTGTTTGTTAAAAAATAGATTATATTATTAAGATTTTCTCCTGAAAATAAATTAAGAAAACAAAGAATAATCAAATAAGAAAGATATATGATAGCAAAAACTAACCTCTAATCGCATAACAAAATATCTGATTTTAAGCTTTTAAACCAATTTCCCCAGGATTGAAAATTTTAATATTTCTGTCATTGACTTTGTATAAAATCTCCTTGGAGACATAATTGCATTCGTAGCTATTGTCCGTTTCATCTTGCACCTTTTTAATTAACAATTTACCGTCAACTTCTCGAAATACACCACTTTTCAATTTAACAATTCGAATGTGTAAGGAACCCAATTTGACAACATTGTTATCATCCAGATTATAGATGTCACAATTGCTCATCTTCGTGATAATAGTCAAATTTTCAAATTCTTGCGACAGATTGACCAGCCCATGACAGAATTTTTGCACGTCCTCTTTAGTGGCACCCAAATTGTATAGTATTGCCAAATTGTCAATTATGACGGTGGTGTTGATGCGTGATGTAAAATTAGTGCTAGATATTTGTTCCTTTATATCTGTCAACAGTAAATCAGTGACACGGGTTTCTTTCATCAACCATTTGCTGACGAGGAAGTCTTTCGCCATATCCGAGAGGGTATCAATAACACTAAGAGTTTTTCCCAAAAATATATTGCAATTGTAACCCAAACGCATGCCAGCATTGAAGTAGTGCTGATAGTTGTGTTGTAAACATACAAGTAGATTACCAGTATTAGAAATACGTAGACGTTGTCCCAAAATGGAGCTTATCAAAAAGCTTCCATCAATGTCGGATTCTTCACTGATGTGTATGAATGAAGGCAATTTTTGCTCATTCAAGCCGCAAGCAAATAAAATAGATGCAGCCATACCGCCTAGAGAAGAAGTAGAAATATACATATATATAAATTAAACATAATCGGTAAAAAATAAACAAAAACTATTATATATTAAAATCTAAGACCTTTTCTGTGACATAAGAAAAAATATTTTAAACTTTTTTTAATTGACGTCTTGTGCCATCCTGTACAAGTTGTATCTTGTATTAACATATTGTTTGCAGTTCAATAAATGTTTAAATACAGATCCCCTATTAAATTAATGCTTATTAATGTAGACAACCTTGAAATGAATTCAAAAATATTGGAAAATATTCCAATAATAAAATTTCCTTCTGTGTCTATACATAATTTATCTCTCGATTCAATGAACCCTTTAATACAGATACATTGCTTCACTTTACTACCCAGCAACAATTATAACAAATTAATTAAGAAGACGAAAACTTAAATTTGCAATTTGAATTTTTAACGAGAACTGAATCACTAGCCACCAACAATTACAAATGTTACAGTTCGTTACGACATGAAAATAACACAGCGCATCACCACTCGTAAATAATTAATAAGACATCAAAAGACTTCAAGTCAGTAGTTTGCAATATCAGTGACAATTTTCACTCATACCGGCTAACAATTTCTACGAACAATTTTTGTACGTTATTTTACACAGCATTTTCTGCTAATGAAGTTATGAGTTGTAAAGAGTTTTAGTGTCAAACATAAAACCAAACTTAACGACTGACTTCATTTATTTAAGAAAATATTTTTTAACTTTGCAAATTATTAAATTATTAACACCAAGACCATTTCTAGGTTGATTAAAACTCACTAGCAATTGTTAGCAGTTTGTGAAACAACCTTTTTTATTTATTTGAAAATACAATTTTTAATTAGAAAACAACAATTTACGTAAAATTAATATCGTAATAAAAGACACGTTTTAAAGTTTTTTTTATATTACAAACAAAAAAAACTAAAAAATGAATTTGGCCCATGAGGGGATCGAACCCGCGACCTTCGCGTTATTAGCACGACGCTCTAACCAACTGAGCTAATGGGCCGTTATTTAAATTTCGTTTAATCATGCTTTTCCGCGAATATTGTGGATGTATTATAATGCATTAAAAAACTACTTCTTGACTAGCTATGTATAAATTTGTTCGCACGTTAAGAGACCGAAGCGTCTGCAAAATTACGAGATATAATGCGTTCGAGGTTATTAAGTCAAGTTTGACTTAAATATGTTTGTTTTGTTCTGTTACACATTGTTGGAATTTTTCACTCTTCCAAAATAACTGGGTAATATTACAACTGATCACATTTAAATATAATCGATTTTAAAATTTCGCATAATAACAAAATTTATATTCATTTTCAGCAACAACAAAAAACTGTATGTGAAGTATTTTAAACAAATGTTTAAGAGCAAAATGTGGCTACTCTTAAAACCCTATGCTAACTTATCTTCTCTCTTGGAATTAATCTTATTTTATTGTATATTAATTAATTAATAAACATTTTTTTTTTTAAATATTTATTTTGTTAATATATTTACGATAAAATGAGGCAAATCAAGGGTTTTTCTTTGCAAACGTTTATTTTCTAGCACAACAGGAAGATGTTGTTATTATCTATTGAAATAAAAATACATAAAAGAAAAAACACTAAAATATGAATATGGCCCATGAGGGGATCGAACCCGCGACCTTCGCGTTATTAGCACGACGCTCTAACCAACTGAGCTAATGGGCCGATATTTAATTTGTGTAAAATGTTGCCCTTAAATCATATAAATATTTTAAAATATTAAAAGAACTAAAAATCTTAATTGTGGTGCATAAATGAGTAAACTGATTGAATTAATATATAGTGATGAAACTAACATACTTAACATTTAATAACTTATAGCACCTTAAAGCGAATTTCACATTCAGATGTACTATGATATGAGTTGTTAAAAAAAAAAACGATTTGTTTGGACGAAAAACGTATTTTGACAAATTTTCAAAACACGATGATGATTTTGAAGATGGTTCTTTCAGAAATTCATGACTTGCAGATTTTGGCTTTAAAATTCTGGCAGCAGTGGGCCTATTAACCTAAAAAACACTTCTTTGGAAAACACTTAACCAAATTTTTCTTTAACTTCAAAATCGCAACCGGCTCAAATTAAATTTCAAAACATTCAAAAACCGGGTCTTATGAAAAGTCGAACAATCGATAACCATAATTCTAACAATTGTTCATGCCACATTTAAAGTGAGGAATATACGAGCAAATAATAACTCAATAACTCTCAAAGAAAAGTAAATTGAATAATTAAATAAAACTTACATGCATTTTTTGGTAAACCCCAAATTACAAGCAATTCCGATATATTCTTATTTTCGTAGATAAAATATATATGTATGTAAGTACATATGAAGTTTAACGCAACAAAACACTATTACTGAGTATAAGTTGAACCAAAACGGAATCAATTTTGCTATCCAACAGCACGGAATTCTCTATGTCCAACCGTTTGAAAATCCTGTGCGAAAACTATTAGAATCTCTATAAAATGCAGTATTGCCAACTACTGAAATAACTTAAGCTCCATAAGTAGCCCTCAAACGGGTAAAAAGGGTAAAATATTATAACAAAAAGTGAGGGGGGTGAGGATTCACCTAACACAAGTTGTCAAAAGTTTTAAGTTATGTTTAGAAAGCATGTAAGGTAAGGAGAATTAAGAGTATTATTTAGATTCGTATGTTATACAAGATTTAGTAAACTAAACTTTACTGCACTTTACTGTTTGCAATAATAATATTGCCGTTGGGCTTCTTAATTTGACTTAGGTCAACTTAGTTTAAAATACAGTTTAGGCTGCTACAAGATGATATTACTTAAATTCATTATTTTTTCACGCATTTTTATTTCACCATTTCGAAATAAATTACATACCAGGCAGTAATTTTCTATGCGATTATATGCAAACTTTTTGATCATTTATTCAAATTATTACTTCCAAGTTATTGGTTTGTACCACTAAAAATTCTTTAAATAGACGTGTATTTTTTAGTGATTTTTGTATTTTTATTACTCCTACCACACGGATCAGCTGCTGCAAAACAAAAATATTTTCAACTAATTTAATCAAAACAAATCCAAGAAGTACCTTCAATGAGAAAAAGACAACCACATTTTATGTACATGCAAATAAGTATGTATATTTGTTGATTTGTATCAAAATGAAATGCTTTTCTTTGTTATATCTAGTTTGGTGATTTTCTTACTTAAATACAGAGATTTCATTACAAAATGATTGGAATTTTGGCAGAAAAAAATTATTTCTATTGGCACCACTGCTTATGACAATGACGTATGCAGAAAATGGCCTATACAATTTTTAATGTACTCCTAAAAAGATCAAAATTGTGTTTTCAAATGTTGGTACATTTAATGATAATTTGGAACCATTTTAAAGATGAGAAGGTACAATTTTAAGAATGGACCGGCCCTCACAACGTTTAATAATCTTCGTTGCTCTCTGGAAAAGATCTGAGCGTAAAGGTAAAGCAATGAAATGTTTTAATTGATTAGACAAAATGTAAAAACAAAAGCTGTAAGTAATAAACAAGGGAGCTTGCGTATCTACTCAATCTACATCCAGCAAAATTTATTTAGAGGCATTCACATTTTTATTTTTTATTTGAAAAGGCATTAATAAAACCACGGATATTTACTAACTAAACAAATGTTAATTAGTCATAATAACATTAGGTCGTAAATAATATGTGTAATAAGATTTTAAAATTTTTTTAACATGTACGAGGTATGTACAAAATATAACCGGAATTTTGAAAATTTACGGGCTTGAAGAGTCCGACTGAAATTTTGTATTTTATTATGTTCGTATACATGGCACTCCATACCAATCGATATCATCTCCAGGGCATTCGGCATCGACTTCACGGCCATCTTGAAACGCTTATGCCACTCGTAAACCCTCGTTTTACTCATAGCAGTCTCACCGTATGCCTTTATTAACATTTTACACATTTGATACAAGTGCGGAGCTCGTCAAAACGCGTCTTATCTTAGCGGCTGTCGCTGACAAACTTAGCAATGAATACAGCTAACAATTTTATCATACTTCGCGGGCATGTATACCAAAATAATAATAAAAACTTGAGAGTCGGACTCTCGAAAAACCGCGAAATTTAAAAAATGCGTTACTTTTTGATCACATATTACCTCGTTATTGACGGTAACAATTTCATCATGATTTTTAATGCACCGATCGCACAAAAGAATGCACTTTCCTAGATAAATTTTGGCAAGGCTATATTGCTTCTACTGCTCATCGGACTAAATGCAACAACTTTGTTTATTTGCATTTAACCAGAAACGGGCATGTGCTTTCCATCAAATATCGTCGACTGTACACGCCGGCAATTTGTCGCTTGTCTGCTTCTAGCGTTAAACGGTTGGAGCGTTTGAGCACTCATAACATTCATTAGGCGACCTGTTAGAGCGAACATTAGTTTGCCGCGGCGGGTTGTATCATTCAATACATTTATGTCTGTGTACTTCTTTATACGAAAAGTTATTAACAGACTGCAAAACTGATTGGACAAAATAAATAATTTATTAATAAATAAAACTGCTACAAATTACAAAAGTATTATAAATTTTAATCAAGCTAGACTAACTAATTTGCAATTGGAAAATCTTTTCGAAGGTAATGTGAAACACAAAACATACTGTGTTTTACCATGAAAACTAAATGAAGTAAAATTATTATTACAAACTGCTAATGAAGAAAAGAAAATACAAATTCGAATTTACTAATTTTGTTTATTATAGCAATGTAATTTTGAACTGATAGAATTATTACGTGTATAATTCACAAAAAATGTATTCGATTTATTAAACAATATTATACTAATAAAAATACGTACAAACACAACGAAATATATAAAATCATAAAAACATTTATTAAAAAACATTATATCCGTGTATGTGTATCTTTCTGACTGGTAATCCCATCCTGAAGTTATACTGAGATTTATCATAATACCAGTCTTAGTCGTCACATGACAAAATCTCTAAAATTTAACATGAGGTTAGAGTTTTTAAGAAATTATCAAATATTTCAGACATATTAATTTTGCAGACCGGAAAGGATCGAAATGATTTATGCTATCAAGTGTTTGCTAAATAAGTATTTAAAAATTTGTCTAGCAATTGTTTCCGTATTTGAAAGTAATACTTGTTGATATGTATCAAAGTTAAGAAATTTAAAACAGACTCGCATTAAGATAAAAGAAAATAGTTTGACGAAAGCAATTTCAAATTGGTTTCTTTTGCAAAATGTGAAATATTCTCACATACTATTTATGTATGTATTTTTGTTTTATGTTACACAATTTTAAAAAAGACAGACAGACAGACGGTGTATCATATTTACGAATGTTACGTATTTTCACTTTATCTAAATTTAACCTGTTGATTTTGTAGAAAACGAAAAAAATTTGTTTATGACACAACAACAGAATAAAACAGACTTTTAGTTCCGCTGCGACCTTCGGCAAGATTCATTGTAAAAATTATACTCAACGAATTGGAATTTTACTTTGCCAATCGCTTTTTCGGAATTTTACTTTGCCAATCGCTATTATTTTTCACAATAAGGAATAACTGCTTAAGTTGACTTAAGCTGAAAATTACATCTAAGCAGAATTTCACTTATTTAGCTCAATTTTTCGCAAAACTACATACATATACGAGTATTGTAATGATTTTTTACTTATGTATGCATGTGTAGTTCAGTGAAAATAATTCGATTTAAATTATTTAATTATTCCAAAAACTATTTTAACTTTTAAATTTGAAAGTTAAATTTGAAAAATACAAATAAAAAAAGCTTAGTAATGCTTCTTAACACAGTGGATGAACTGAATAAAAAATAACATTATCGTGTTAAGTATTTGTGTAAATAATATATGTATGTATGTACAATGTCCATATGCATATATGTAAATAAGCCTCTAGCCAGTTTAATCTAGTTGCATAAGTAAGAATTTAGTTTGTTGAATATTTTTCAAACTTTTGTCAACTTTCGTTGTTTTTACTAAATAGAAAAAAAAAACAAACAATGTGGACTTTGAGTCCAATACAAAGTTTAGGCAAACATATTTAACTTGTAAAAAATATACCTACACTAAATGGTAATACAAATGACCATACTGAGAACCCAATCGATCGCTTGCAGATTATATACAACATTAAAGAAGATAAGAAAAATTTTTGGGATATAAACTCCATACAAAAGTCGAAAAAAAATGAATCCATTAGGATTCAGTTGGAGTTTTAAAATTATACTTCTACATGAGCGGCTTATTTTGAAAGTGGCATAAGTCACATTGTTTTTAAATTGATATATTTAAGGGGTTTCGTAATTTAACTGAATTTGTTGTGTTTTACCATGTGATGTTTTTAAAGAACAGTGATTTACGATAACTGATGAAAAAATTTTATGTACAGGCCTTCCAATAGGGACTTCGGAACTTCGACAGTTGATAGCGGCCATATCATTGACGCTACGTCTGTCGCATTGGCTGTAATTAATTTGGTATGGTTTGACAATTCACAATGGAATGGTATGAAGTTCAAACACACGTGCAAATGTTAAAAATGTTTTTTTTTTATCAATTATTTGATCAAATGTTAAGTTTTATAAAAAAAATCATCTTCTGGAGGAATAGGTACGCCAACTAACAAAATTGTCAATGTTGATCCAAGAGCGTCCAATGCATCCCCAAAAGACACCATTTGTAGTGGATCTTGAGGTGATAGGACCTGGACACCTAGATCATGCGATTTGACCTCTTTAGACTTTTTCTTGTTTTCTACGCGAATAAGCCACAAGCCCCTGCCATCGGTCAAATTCAGTCTGATTTATGCGTCACATTCATGGAAAATTTTAACTTTCGGATGTGCGCCACCCAGCGAAGTGCTATATGAAAGACCTTTATAAACATATATAATAATATTAATATTCGACTTATGCCACATTTAGCATAAATGTTTCATAGAAGTTAACTTTAAAAATTTTTTTCAATAGCCGCCCTTCGGTAGGATGCACAAATTATATCCTCTATGGCCCCTTGTACTAAGGAATATATCGATACTTGCATTTAATTATAGTTTGGGATAGAAAACTTCAAAGAAATGTGGTGGGTAAACAAATATTAAATTAATTTTAAATGTAACTTTAGCAATTTGATCTTCATTTCGAATGCCTAGTTATTTTACATACTTAGCGATGATTTCAATTTCTATACATTCAGACACAAAATATTTACGATAAAACCTTTGGTGTCCATAAATTAGAAAAATAATTTGAGTTGCCTCCGTGCTTTCACTACTCATAATCCTATACAATTTGTTTTGGTGGTGTGGCCCTAAACCCGATTTAAGCCCATATTTGAATGTTAACTGAATTTGAGCACAACAGCGAGGAGCACCAGTTCGTTGAACACACAAAATCCAGATTGATAGACCAACACTGTAGCAAATAGCCTGCAGATGTATCCATATCGGAGTTTATACTATTTAACACTTAACTTTTAGTACTCTGTGCCCCTAAATTTCCCATTTTCTAATACGATATTTGAACTAAAATATTTTACTCGAAAGGGGAACGCTGTGCTGTAATCCTGCCGAAAGAACCCCGTAAGTTTGCAAATGCCTTTGTGGCTTCGGTATTGCTTTTTCAGCAATCAAAAGTCAATAAAAAAACTCTTTTACTTAAATAATTAACTCTACTCACTTATTCAATAGCCAATTATTTGTTTTTATATTGAACTAATTATATAAAAATTTATCACTTAACACGAAAATGTAATAAGACCACCAAATATAACAAAACAAGACCACGGCAATTGTCAGCTGATTCTTTGCCGGTTATTTTGACATTTACTAGCAGTAGTGTTGTAAGGTATTTTGTTTTTGGTGCAAATTACTAATGGTAGAATTAGTAGAGTCGTATCGTGCAGTACGGATTAGCTGAAAAAATAAGTTATGATCAAAACAAATTTATTTGATTACATTATAAGTGTTTTTCAATTTGATGTTTATTTTGGTTTGTTTTCTTACAATATCAAGTACATAAAATTTTGTGTTTAACAAAAATGTAATATTTGTTAAATGAAAACCTTTAAAACTGTAAGATGTCATTGAGGTTATTATTTATAATTGTGT
Organism: Phania funesta; assembly: GCA_963932375.1. Lineage (NCBI taxonomy): Eukaryota > Metazoa > Arthropoda > Insecta > Diptera > Tachinidae > Phania > Phania funesta. The sequence continues at coordinate 1,599,708 of OZ010652.1, forward strand.
ATAAAATAAAATCATGACTAGATTGAATAATTACTACTCAAATTCTACAATATCAATTTTTTTTTTAAGAAGACATCTTGTTTTTGTTATTGTACATTAACTCTTTTTCTTTGAAAACAAAATTAGCGTATTAATGAATATCTCAGAGTAACATTTATAATCATACAAGCAACACAGCGCTGTACAGAAAAATTTTGACAAGTTTTGGAGTAAATCAAGTCATTTGAAGTTATTTGCACATGTGATATATGTATGTATAAGTAAAGCAGAACACTTGTTTTGAGCAAATCATGTGTTTTGGACCAAAACATCACACTGGAAACGCACTATTACTGTTTACCTACAGAAAATTGATTTCTACTTTACGAGCTTATCTAATTGGCAATTTTGATCTAATTCTATATCACATTTTCTTTTTTTATTAAAGCCATTAAACTAAAGAGCCTTTCAAATTTAGTATTAGAAATGATAACACTAATATTGACGTTACAAATGTTGATATACATATAAATATATATAGTCGTCAATGGAGTTTTCAATATTAAAAACTTCAATCCAGAGAGATGTTGTGTTTAATTCACCATTCCTATGTTGTTTAACAATATGCGTTCATTGATCCCTATTTAAAGTATTCGATATAAAAAATTTTTAATAACTAAATATTTTTTTGCAATCGATTTCTTAACTGGTTTAAGACCTCTTTTAAAAATTTCAGTGTTAATATTTCTTATCTCTTTATTAGCTTCAGTAGATATTTTCTTTAAGAAAATTCTAGGCTGTATTGATCTTCAGTGTAGTAAATTGTAACAGTGGAAGTTTTAAAAATATGTTTTCCGCGGCCGAATATGCTAAAATGGCAACGCTGATAGTAACAAACTTTTATTCTATTTTCTTTCCCCCTTTTTTTCTAAACAAATAACAATAATTGACGTTTCGTAAAACCTTGCCAAAACACATTAGTATTTTTTTTAATATAGATATCGACGGATATACAAAATAGTAAATTTTTTATATCCGGTGGTTATAATACCTCAACACAAAATTGCTTAAAATAAACAATTTAGGTCTAAGGAAGGTTTTTTCTTAATACCTATAAGACAACATTCCATCCCATATACAAACCACAAAGATTCCAAAATGCTGCACAAATTTTAAATAAAACCGTCTATCTAATGTGTCTTCTTTGTAACTGTAAATAATTATTAAAAGTAAGTATTTTCAGTCAAGGCCAAGGGCCTTCCTAATTTCATATGTAGATACATACATGCGTCACACTCAGCCAGCGGATGGGCACACATAATGATTATGATGACGTGTATTCAGTAAAATAGATTACGATTGTGTATTTAATAAATGTTCAATAGATTTTCATTATGTGACGTCATTTAGAAGATAAAAATGTATCTGCTAAAAAAATGTTACATGTAAATTTCTTAATGAATGTGTGTTTATGTTTTAACTTTTAAAATTGATTTTCTTCCCTTTGTTTCATGTTAATTGTAATCAGTTTTCTGTATAGCATCTGAAATAATTGCCACAATAAAATCTTAAGTTAATAATGTCTGCTGCGCCCGTTGAGAAGTCGAAGCGTTTTACTCGCTGGTATTTTGGTGGATTGGCAAGCGCTGGCGCTGCCTGTTGTACTCATCCTCTTGATTTGATCAAAGTCACGTTGCAAACTCAACAAGGAAAATTGTCCGTTGTACAAATAACAGCCAAAGTAATACGAGAACAGGGCGTAATTGCATTATATAATGGTTTATCCGCATCCGTGTTGCGTCAAATGACTTATTCGATGACACGTTTTGGCATTTATGAATTGGGTAAGCCCTATATTAAAACCGATACATTCCTGGGAAAAATCACTTTGGCCGGATTGGCAGGCACAATTGGTGGTATTGTGGGTACTCCAGCTGATATGGTTAATGTTCGTATGCAAAATGACGTTAAATTGCCCTTGGAACAAAGAAGAAAGTAAATTTACTTGTTTTCATTTTATTTATAAATAATTATTATCTAATTTTGTTTTAATTAGTTACAAGAATGCATTGGATGGTCTTTTTAAGGTTTATCGCCAAGAAGGCTTCAAACGTTTGTTCTCAGGTGCTACAACTGCCACTGGTCGAGGTGTTCTTATGACAATTGGACAAGTTGCTTTCTATGATCAGGTATTTTTCAATTAAGAAGACGTATTTTTTTAATATGATAATTTTTAAAATACAGAAAAAGTCTAGTATTAGACACTAACCTACCTATATTTCTTTCTATATTTTAAGTTTATTTAGGATTTTCCAATGTTTTATATATGATGTAGAAATTTGTGACAATTCTATTTAATTACAATTTCAGATTAAAACAAAGCTATTGGAAACCCCTCACTTTGAGGATAATTTAATTACACATTTCACAGCATCTTTGGCTGCAGGGGCTATTGCCACAACACTAACTCAACCCTTGGATGTCTTGAAGACACGTTCGATGAATGCTAAACCAGGCGAGTTTAATGGACTCTGGGATATTATAAAATTCACAGCTCGTTTGGGTCCATTAGGTTTCTTCAAGGGCTACATACCAGCCTTTGTGCGCTTAGGACCACATACGATCATAACATTCGTATTTCTTGAACAATTGCGTATGAATTTCGGAGCTTTGCCTCTAAGCCAACAGTAAATCGCCGAAAGTTTGTGGAATGTTATATTTTGGATTGCAATTTAGATATAAACTGAAGAAAACATATTTTTTATAATTTTAGCAAAAAAACAAACAAATTTATATAAATAGTTTATTTTATATAACCAAGAGATTTTTGCTACTGATAGTTGAAATATTTTCTAAAGTGAACAAAAAAAAAGTGAAGCACAAAAGTATAAAAAATGTATTTTTTAAACGCTTTTTATATACAAACTAATATTAAGTAACCACTTAAACAGGACGCTTAAGTTTCTAGTAATATTTAACATTCCTGCTTATACGAGTACTAATATATGTATGTTTTAGATTTATAAGATGACAAAATTTATTTTGTATACACATAATTAAGAAGAATTATACAAATTATTTTCAATTGTTCGCACATTATTTTTATATTATTTTTAATATAGTTACCGTTTGTTGTTAAAGCATAAACGAAATATCGTTACATTGCTACTTGTTGTCTATTATATTCGCTTGTTTAAAACTGTTTACAATTATTAAAGTTTTCATTTTCTTTCACAAAATAAACTGGTTTTTTTTAAATATGGAAAGTTAAAAATCTTGGAATCAAGGTAGTTTTTTTTTTTTTTAATTGAAAGAAAAGGAATGAATACATATGAATCTACTGCCATGTTTCTACAACATATTATTGATTTAAAAAAAAAGTTTATAAAATTAAATGCAGATAAAAACTATACAGTTGAAGGTACATCGGAGCGTCGAAATCCTATTTATTTCCAAGTTTCAAGTTTTTATTTTATCTTGGGATCTTGGACAAGCCGTTTTGCTAGCCGTGGAAAGCTAGTTTTAATTTTTGTTATAGCACAGAAATACTATAGTCCAACGCCTAAGGAAAAAAGAACTATTTTTCCTATGATACCATTCCATAAAAGGAATAACTAAGTTTACATACATATGTGCAGAACCTATCATGACATAATCCAATAAACCAAGTAACGATATGATAGTGATAGATCACATTATAAGGTTTTTATTGCAACGACACAGTTACAATTATTATATTAATTTTGTCATTAACTTTTGAGAATATGATGTTAAAAAAAAAAAATTTATTTCACATAAAGTTTGTTTAATACTACACTTACATCATGAAAATTTGCATGAAATTTTGTGTATCGGTAAGAGGTGTAGGGAGGTGCTTTCTTTTTACAAAAAATATAAAATAAGAAGAAATGATAATTATGTATATCGTTACTTCCATTTGTATCGTTATTTAGTCTTTCTGTTAAGTATAGCAGCTACGAACGTTATCAACATTCTTTCTGTCTTATAACCAATTTTGTGTCCACTGTAACCATCATCTATTTAACTTAATTACAGAAGACAAATAGCATAAGAGAATGAATAACCATCGGTGGTTAGCTGAAGCAAAATGCATATGATAACAAAGAATACAATAACAAAAAGCTAGAGTGGTATAAATTTCGTTCTAACTAAAGAAAAAAGACAAGAACATGAATTTGTTTTGAGTAATTGGGTTAAATACATAAGGGTTACAGTGGACACAAAATTAGTAGTAAGACAAAAAGAATGTTGATAACGGGCGTAGCGGCATAGAAGATTCATTCCATTCTGCTAGTTGTCTAAAATAATTTTTACTTTTACTGTATTCAAAGTTATCATGTGAAAGAAATTTTCTTTCTTAACAGAAGGAGTAAATAACGAATGTAAGCGTAAGAATTAAATTACTTAATTTTATTAATTATAGTTTCACAAAGTTTACGTCAAACAATTTATTTTTAATTACATAATTTTTTATTTAGCATTAATTTTTCGTGCAAAAAAAATTATTTTAATTTAATAAAAGCAACAGCTAAAAGCAGAAGAAGAAATTATCAATCTACGATTAGATTTTACCCGGCGCTTGGGCGTGGGCTCCTGGTTATGGAAAAAATACTTCATACGTGCCCTTTTGAATAAGAATCCATGTGTGTTTTAATTTCCTTCGGAATGGGTTGGACAGATTCAGAGAGGCAGAAATTGCCTACCAACCTCGCATTGCTTATGTTCTATCCCCCTCTTGATCATAGTTTTGAAAAAATATATTGCCAATGTCTCCGATGTTTTATATTTCATCAAAATCGGTTTAGTCGTTAAAGCGTTACAAACGAAGTAATTTTGTGACGCACTTTCAAATTAAATAAGAACGGATGGTCATTCGAATAATTTATTCACCTTTTACAAAAATAAGTCGAGTGGAATCCTCTATTTACTTTATTATTGTAAACTTCATTTAGTACAAGAATTCATTCGGATTTTTAATAGTAAAATCCAGAAGTAAATATATTTTAAAACTATAAAGACCAACTCACAAATTCGACTATCGGGATTAATGGCAAAATTAAAACAGCATTAGAATATGATGATACAAAGTCAAAAATATGTCTGTTGAAATGTAATTATGAATACGAAATTTTAAAAAACCTTTTTTAGTCTTAAAATGTATTTTAACTAATCTGTTTTATTTTATTTGTATGAAAACGCCTGACTGCACTCGTATATATTGGCTAAAATTATACAGTTACACGGTTTAGGAAGACTTAACGGTTTTGTATATCTACGATTTTTCAGATTTCAGCATATATCATATATAGAGATGAGCCGTTTATTTTGAAAGTGGCATATATCAAGTTGATAAAAATACGTAGTTATAATTTACGAGTATCTTTAGATTTAATATACAGACAAAAAACTTGACGATATAACAAAACGGTTTGTTTTCGCTTAGTGGGAAAAGAGAAAAAAAATTCAATTTAATTCGATCTTACTATCGAAAAACCGATATTTATCACAATAATTTATTTGAAAACTATAAGTACGTAACTCATTGTAAAAAAAATTTTCTTCACTTTTGAAACTTCAAACAATTATTTCATCAAAATAAAAATATGCACATACAAAATATATCATTTAAATCTGGGATGCGGAATGAAAAGAGAGTGAATCGCTGGTATTTTGGTGGTATATCCAGCGCTTCAGCAGTGTGTGTTACACATCCATTGGACTTGGTAAAAGTTCACTTGCAAACACAACAATTGCCTAAGAAGACAATATTTGAAACTGTGGCACACATTTATGCGTCGGGAGGTATGTACGAGTATGTATGTACATGGGCGAAACAGATTTCGATTGAAAATATATATACATTTCTTATATACTTAAAGGTATCCGAAGTCTTTATCGTGGCATGACAGCATCTCTTGTACGACAATTAACCTACACGAATGCGCGCTTTGGGGTATATGAATCTGGTAAACAATATATTGACACCCATAGTGTAGGTCAAACACTGCTTTTAGCTGTATTAGCCGGCACGTTCGGCGGTTTTATAGGTGTCCCGGCCGATATGGTAAATGTGAGGATGCAAAATGATGCGAAGTTGCCGAAAGAAAAGCAAAGAGGGTGAGAGTATTTACATGATTTTGTTTTTGAATTTAAAATCGAATAATTGACTAAATTTTACCATGTCATGGAATTCAAGAAGTTCATTGAGTAAAGAAAGAAAGTGATTCAAAGCTCAAAACTGTGGAAGGACAGGCAGGGCAGGGCGAGGAATATATGTAGATTAGCACATTAGCCATTATTTCTTTCTTTCATCATTCCTAAATCCCCATGTGTTACGTGGTATTAAAAAAACACTTGATATTATTTGGCTTTAGATTTATTTTATTCCGTAAGCTCTCTATAGGATTAAGATAAAAACCTGCCAATTTAACATGTCGATATTAATTTTCTTCACAGTACGATAATCCAAGATGAATCGCGAAAAATTTAACTGTCGCTCAGTTTTGTTTCAAATATCTAATGATTTCAAAGGTTACCGAATTATAGTAGAAGCGAAACTTAAGCAGTATTAATTTTAATGCATAAAAAGTTCGCCAGTTATTGACTAGTTTCCAGAAAGCTATTTCCCGAATATTACGAATGACATCCTTAACGATATCGAGAAATATTATCTTTATTTTGTGTCCAAACCAAACTTAACAAAGGATCCCGGAAATTTTTTTTTAAAAATCTACATTAAATCACCCTGTCGGAATATCAAATCAAAAATCTCTACTGATTGTTAGCGATACGATATCGCTAAATGATAATTTGTGCCAACATTGATCATATTTCGCGAACAAAGGTTTTGTATTTTGTTTTAACTTCATATCCAAATGCTCAGTTACAAATTGATTGTTCACTAAGTTTTTGCTTCTCGTTGCTTTCGAAAGCTTGTTATTGGTGTAGCGAAAGAGTCGTTATTCGAAAAGCACAAATATATTCTTGAACGAATCTCTACAAAATGAAAATAAGTGTGTGTGTGTATACAAATAATTAATTTTTGAATTATTTTTTACGTGGAATTGCCAGTGTAATTCTGGATTCTCGTATACATTGTGGCACTTGTACTATTCGCTTGTTTTACAGGAACCAGTTATAATTATTTTCTGATTTTAAGTTTTTGCTTGGAAAATAAAAGTTCTTTTATTTATTTTTTAATTTTAATTTGAACAAAAACGATATTTGTATTGATTGAAACGAAATAAATAAATGTTAATGTTGCAAAAACAACAAATATCGAACAATTTCCGCATTAGGTGCCTATCGAAATTTCCATTTAAATTTTATTGAATTTCGATCGACTCAGAATGCTGTGAATTGCGCATTAATTATAATTTTTGTTTCATGTTGCTTTTAAGAAAAAAACAAATTTTGGTAATAAGATTTCATCTTTAAATAAATTTTTCATTTGCCAATAGTTATAAACACGTATTTGACGGCTTTTATCGAGTTACCAAAGAGGAAGGAGCTCGAGCACTTTTCAGAGGGGGTTCGGCGGCTGTTTTGAGAGGCATAATGATGACAATCGGACAAAATTGCTCCTATGACTATGTAAGTAGTTTCCTACTATAGCAATAACTGAACTGAATTGATCAATTTGATAAACGTTTATTTACAGATAAAACGATATCTTTTGAAAACCGCCCACTTTAAAGACAATTCCCCTACGCATTTTCTTACATCTCTAATGGCTGGAGGATTTGCCACACTGTGTACTCAACCTCTGGATGTGATAAAAACCCGTCTAATGAATGCTAAACAGGGTCAATATTCTGGACTGATGGAGGTGGCTAAGGAAATATCACACGTTGGACCTTCTGGATTTTTCAAAGGTTTCTTACCGTCATTTGTTCGCATTGGACCACATACAATATTAACGTTCCTTATGATGGAACAATTGCGTTTATACTTTGGTTATTTACCAACGAATATCCCAACATAAAATTTAGATTAAAAATATTTTTAAACTTATTTATTACATAGTTGAGTTGGTTTATTTAAATATGAATAAATTATTTCGAAATGAAAAAGTTCGATTCGCAATTAATTTCGAACAATGAAATTCTTAACAAACGATATATTTTTTTAAAATGTTGTCAAAACACTTAAACCCGACCCCCCTCTTTGTAAGCCGTGAGTACTTATTTGATAATTTTGGGGGATGGGGAATGTCACACCCACCCTACTTCTGTATCTCGTATATTTTATGTTAGTTTTCAGTTATAATAATCAAAACGCAATTTCCCATGGCAACTTAATCCGGACCATAGCAAATAGTTTGGAAAAAAAAGTTTAGCTGAATCAGTTCATCCGTTCTCAGGTAATGGCGTTAGCGACGCATATCATTTTATTTATATAAATGTAGCTACAATTTGTTAAATAAATTGTTGCCTTGTTTTGCGAATCATTAACCATTATGACATAATTTTTGCTTGCTAGCATGATACTTTCTCTTCTTAGTCAAAACTTTACACATGTAATGCTTACAACAAACATAATTATGAAAGAATAACACTTTTACTTTTCTGTAATATTTATTATTAAATAAATTTGGTTTTTTTCTGATTCTTGTTTTATTATCTATTGATATATGTACGTATGCTCTCGTAGCTCTTCAATTTGTTGTGCTTACAATTAGCAGAAAATATATAACCTTAAATTGCATTTTGATGTAAATGAATAGTTATGAAGAGGATGAAGAGGGTAGGGTGTACGGAAAAGACGGAAAACTAAGCCTATTGTATTAAACTAATGACAAATTTAATTGCTGTTCGTTAAATACATATTTATGATAAACTGTAATTATGCATATTAGTATTGTTTTATTTATTATAACTAAAAACTAAACATATAAAAAAAAAATATATGTATCAAATAATGATTTTATATTTGCAGGTTTGTCATTGTCCCCATAATATGAATTGCATGAAATAAATTTATTTTTAATTTATAAAGAAATAAAATAATATTTGAGTTTATTGTACATTTAAGTTGGTTAAATGGATGAAACACAAACTATCAAATGTCTTAACTACTTAAATTAATAAATAAAACGAACAGTGCAATATAGTATAGCGAAATGAGCAAGTGTGAAAAATAAACATGGTATGTATTTATAATTATAAAATTTACCTAATTACAGATTTAATAATGTTAAACGGAAAATCCGAAACCCTTATACCTATAGAGTTTTAACAGTTGAAGATAGAAATTAATAAATTTATGAATAGATGCGGTATTTGTAAGGCGAAACAGTAATCACCGTACAGATTATTTCGCTTAACTCAAGCATAAATAGGTGCCAGACCGAAATGTTACAATAAAAATTTGGTTAATCTTAAAGCATAAAATAGAACTGGTTGTTTTATGACATATGCGAAAATAACAATTTAAATAGTTTTGGTCTGAATTTGGAAAAATTAAATTTAGTTGTACAATTAACAGTTAAATATATTTTCTATATAAAATTAAAATTATTAGACATTATTTATTATAATTTAAATTAAATATTATACTTCATTTTATGTTGCTAAAACTACTAATAATTTCTTCCCAAATGAAATTTACTTTTAATAAGTTTTGTCTTTCTTTTCATTTCAATTCTTCTTCGTTAAAAATGGTAATAAATTTATTTTATTTTAGTCGTAGGCTTCTTACAAGAGAAACATAGTTCATAGCTTCATGATTAATAAATCATTAATTTAATAATAATAAAAAAAAAATCTGGATTAGTTTTCTTTCAGGTCTTTCAACAAGAAGACTGGGTCAGTCGTAAGGATTCGGAACTGAAGCAATAACTATTATGACTATAAAATTATGTTAATAATATGGACCAAATATCAAATATCTTAAATCCTTGCAGGCGCGTGAAAATAAACTCTTAAAATTTTGTAACTATAATGGTTGATGATGGGGGAAAACCTAATTTTGTGGGAAATGATATGAAGATGTCTGGCAGGACGTTGTTTTTTTCTTTCCTAAGTGTACAAATTGTCAAAAATTATAATCTAATTCTAAAAAGCTAACCAAGGATGGTGCAAGAGCGATTCCTTGGAACGATCGCCATAATCATAGCAAAGTTCCTCCCCGGGTTCAATGTCATCTTTGGCTATTAAAACTAAATGAGGTTTCTGTTTAACCACAACAACTTTGGTCATCAAGTTACCATTGCGTGAATGATTAACTAAGCGTCCAAATTTACCAGTATCCTTGGTGGCATCTATGCAATACTGCTGATTCTTATGTTTAAAATAGTACATGTAACAGCCGGCATTTTCATCTAAAGCGTAACGTTTCTCACGCTCAGCAGCCTCTGTAGTGGAGATTAGATCGCCCACATATTCAATTACAAATTCACCTCGTTCAAAGCGTCGTTCGGCTATAATACCACGTCCTTTACCCTCGAAGTGTGCTATCCTAAGGCCCTCTGATCGCTCCTCCAAAATGGCGTGTTCTAGATTACGCATCATTTCCTCTTTAACAGCTGTCTTTGTTTTGCGAACACTTCTTCGTACTGGGAATAAATCGGTTATTTCGCGATTACCATTTGTAGCGGCAAAATGTTGAGGAGCCTGATGCTTAAGTGGTATATGTTGAGGCCTCTGGACTGTATATTTTATTTTGCTCCGTTGGTTCTGTTTTTCTTTACGGTTACTAGTAGTATTTTGCTGATTTGTTGGATGTTTGGCTGAATTTAAAATCGTCTTTGTGACGCAATTCATCAGGTTATTAGGTTTATTAGTTTTGTTGTCCGAAGCACAAATATTAGAAGCCAAATTTTCGCACTCCTGGTCTTGTTCATCAATGTTCTCTTCTTCGTCGTCGTTGACTAAAACTTCATCAATATCTTCATTGTGATCATGAACGTAACGTGTTTTATCCATAGTGGACTGTAGCTGCTGGTTCAGTTGATGTTGTTGGTGTTCGTTTGTGGCATGATTAGGACTTGAATTCAGTCTTCGTCTAGGTTTACAAGCGGCAGCTGCATTCAGGAAACCGCCACCCCCCGTTGCTGCAGCAACAGTTGTGGTAGTCAAATGTCTTTGAGACTTGCGAGGCGAAAGAGCTGAAGCCATTTTTCTTGTCGAAGTTGAATCGACCGGAGAAATCACTCTGGGAGGTGCTTTAATTGGTGAACAACAAACAATGCGATGTGGAGTAGCCGGTTTACGTCTACGACTTGTTTGTGCTACAGATGGTGCTGGGGAAGCTTGTACTGAGTCGTCCGATGACGGAGCAGTGGTACTTGTTAACGCCACACCGCTATCACAGGAACTATTGTCATTTTCAGGCAAAATCATTAAAGCATAATCATGACTGTTTAACATTTCAGTCGGTTTCTTTTCATAACCAAAAGAATCTCTCTTGGATGGTGAAGTGTTTAGGGAAACAATTTGATTAAAACGTCCGTGCAAAACTGAGGCATTCAATGAGGTGGGCGAGGAGAACTTCGGTTCAACTTCCAACGTTTTATTTATTATGATCGATGAAGCCTGATTGGGCGATTTATCGATATTTAAAGTTAAAACCGGTTCCTGTAAGAATATATTTTCGGTGGCACTTGTATTTGAACTACTGTGGGAAGACGAGTGACTGTCAGCCCGTTGAGATGAACGATAATTGGTGAAATCAAAATTATTTGCCATCATAAAAGTCTCTTGGATTTCTTCAACTATTGTTTCTTCTGATACTTCAGTGCGCTCACTATCATTGGTATCCTCACTGAGGTCAAATATGAATTCCTGTGGCACAATAACATTTTCGAGACTACGGCGATTAACAATCGGTTGAAAATGTTCTGGCGTTTGAAGAAGTTGAAGTTGATGTTGTCCATGTTGGCATATTTCTTCTTTCTCAGCATAATCACTTTGATCATCTCCATTTTGTTGCGTCATATTTACGTTATAATTAACTATACGTGGCGGTGTTACAGAAGCAGACAATGTGGGTTGAATTACCCTTTGAGTTTCTGAAGAATATTTATTATAATTATTCTGCTGTTTAGCTTTGAAAAAGTTTTCAATAGTGCGCGTTTGAGAACGTGTTGCCAAAGGAACGCCTAAAATTAAAGAAGCGAGTACAAGGTTGCGTTATATTCTTTATTTTATATACGATATTTATATAATCAAGTATCTAATTATTAGTTTGATTAATAAATAATAAAGTTTCTGTTTAGCCTGAGCGATAGAAATTTTTACTACTGGATAATTTAAAATTAATAATAATTAAATTCTGAAGAATATAATGGGAAAAAGAGAGGGAGAGAGAGAGAGAGCGCTTCAACTGTCTTGTGCTCAAATGTCTTAATTATGTATTTGAAATTGCAAAACGTAAACAACTTATTATACAGAAAGCGTTCATGAATTTGAGAAAGGAAGACTCAATTTTCTACTCTACCATAATTTTTTAACGAGTAAAATTAATGGACGAAAATATAATTTTTACCACTCTAAGCATTAAGATATTGGAGCGATGCTACCTTTTATTTTGGTATATTCATTTAATTAACATAACAACATTGGAATCATGCGATATTCTATATGAATGTACAACGGAAGAGACAAAGCATATTATATAATTTTCCATTTGTGCCCGAATTCAATAAATTCCTCAAGTGTGGAACTAGATATGGACAGTATATCCAGCAACTAATCAATATATAACATAGATTATAGATTATATAGAAAATTAATTTTAAGGACAATGACACGCGGGGCAATGAAATTCACTAAAACGAGGACTATGCTTCGTATCACAAAAAAAATTATGCAACCGAATGCTGAAGTATATAGATATCTACATACATACATACATATTAAAATATTTGTACCTTTTTTAGTTTAAACTATTAATAAGGGGGGACAATACATTAAAGATGATTCTCTGAAAGTATGGATTTGTTACCCCCAAGTTTTTTTTTAAATTAACTTATCGCCCCTATTTTACATACACAGCACTACATTTTTTGTTTTTTGATTTTGAGATTATTGATGAAACACATTCTTTAGGACTTCTATTACGGAAAAAAAAACTTCAAATATTTATAATAGAATTGTTTTTTCTAATTTGTTAAATTCTACTATTTGGATGCTTGAATTTTAAAACCTGGCGCTGTTGTCTTATTACAAATTTTTGTAAACATCTGAAAACTGAAGTCAGTTGTCTTTCGCTTATTGACATTTCTTTATTACTTTATAAACAAAGAGTATAAATTTAACATTTATTATGAATAATTTACATGAATTAATAATAAATGTTTTTATAGATTTATTATTATTTTGCAGATACGAGGTTAACATAGAAGGAAGACTTTATGCATTAACTTAAGACTTTTAAAAGAAAAATCTTAAATACAATTTTAACTTGTGTTCGCAAATTTTTTTTCCATGTCCATTTCATTTTCTAAACACAACTGGATACATAGCAATTATGTTTTCAGATTTCAACTGTTAGAATTCATGCATATATTAAAACCTCCAAATTAGAGCTGAAATAAGATTGCTATCGGTCTTAAGCTTTCATTTACCCATGGTCTACCTTCGAAGCGCTCTGGCACAATACAGTTAATCAAATAGACACCTAGTTCAAGAGTGTTCTATTACTAAATAAAGTTTTATTAAAATCGGTTCCTATGTTAGGAAAGTGATATATCTCTAAGTTTTTTTTTACTGATTGGGCAACGTAAATTGTTGCTGGTTAATTATAACTTATTATTAGAGTCGGGACAAAATGAACGGACTCAGGCTAGATATAAAATAAATACATATATGAAGTATTACATACCAATAGTTTTGCAATTTGAAATGCCAGGTTCTTCCTTGATTTTAATGAGACTTGACTTTTTACTTGGTTTTAGAGATTTATTGTCTTCTGTAGCGCCGTTTATACCATCATTGCTTGATGATGTCTCTTCAATTTTGCAGTCTTTTCTCTTGGGACTTGCAAAATATTGGTCCTCAACAAGCTGAGAGTTTGCTAAGGCAATTGTGGACTTATTAGTTTCCAGTACTCCATTGGCACTGATTTTGGGAGCAGCAGTGGCGCGCGTTCGTCGCCGCACCATTTTAATCAAAAATTGTAAACAGAGTCAAATCAATTAGAAATATACACTCAATAAGGCAGTTAAAATCAGTCAACTGGTCAACGAAACCACACGCGTTTTGTTTTAATTCAGAAAAACCTACAAAAGTCCAGTCATATGCATTTGTATCTATCTGTGTAGTTTTGTAAACATCTGTTTTATTAAATATCCACTCAACTTAGCTTCCCCGTTTTGTTATTACTAATGGCGGACACTTGCGTGGGACTACTGATGAACCACTGCACAATTGTCTGCTATTTGGCCTTTAAAATTCTTATTTGCAGTTACAATACCATTGATCTCACCTTCAGCCACCGGTTTCGCACAATAATCTTGAATTGTATATCGTTTATTTTTTTAAATAAAATGTTTCTTATTCTTTGTTTTTTTTACAGAATATCCTTATTAATTCCATTTAGCCTAATCTGTCTCGCTTCTAACCGCACCATTATAACATAATCGAGTAAAAAAACTGTAGTAGTAGCTGCAGAAGAGAAATACATATATGATGAACAGAAAAAAATTCTGTCTTGAAGGTAATTTCTATCGATGTAAATTTCGGTTAAACGCTTTTGCTAATTGTTAATTTATAAAATACTTGTAAAAAACGTTAAGGCAATATAATTGGTATGTAAATTATAAGCAGTATGTTAATTTTTATTGTAAAATTTCCGCGCCGTTTTTTGCAACTACATTTTTCTTTGAAGTAAATTTTCTGATTTTATTTTACTTATGCTTCTTTTCGTTTGTTGTTGTTGTTTAATTATAACAGCGCAAAAGAGAGGAATATATAAACTAGCGTTCTATCTTTGTATGTAGGGAAGTGAGATAATTACTAGTATGGCTGAAATATTAAAAAATTATAAGAATTGTCATATTTGAAAGCTGCTTGATATTAAATATTTATATATATTGTCAGGGGAAAGGACGGACAAATAACACAACGTCTTGAATAGCTATAAATTTGTTCGCGCATTGAGTGTGCGTCAGCAAAATAAAGACAGAAAATGTGTGGTGAACTTCTGTTTGAAGAATAAGTGTAGATGTTCCTGTTCATTTGAAGCATAATTTTGTGTCTCTCCTCGATATTGTATGATGCTTTGCATAATTTTTGTTCGGGTATTTACAGACGCACACATGCACACATACTTTTTTTGATTGTGTATTTTGATTATGTAATGTCATAACATTGAACATGTAGCGACCATGAACAGCGACGATAATTTTTCTGTACGAACAGCAAAATTTGCGATAGCTGAACAGATATATAGCTAGTCAAGACGCCATGTAAAGAACAGATTCATCTCTATATAAAAGGTATATGTCACCGTAAAAACTTTTCCATTGTTTTCCCAACTGTCAAAGTTCATACAAGAGAATTGGAAAAAAAAAAGTCTTCCCGAACAAGTCACACTCGCGCACGCATCATAAGTGTGGGGCAGGTTAAAAGAAATTGGAGACGATGAGATAGTTGTCACGTTTTAGTCACCGCTAACATTTTATATGTGTCGAAGGCGTCGGATTTAAGCAGCTACTTTCGGCTATTATTAGTCGATAAATTATTTAAATAATTCAAAACTATTTGTGTAATTATTAGTTTAATTATATTTAGTATGTATTGAAAAAACTACGTCTGATTTTGATGAAATTAAAGAGGTATAAATAATTTTTACACATGCATACATATATACAAGTCTACCAACGGCGAAAAGCATCTGCAGAAGAATTTTTTCACAGCTGTGTCGACTACTTACTTTCTTAAGGATTTTTTTGTCGACAGTACAGCTATCGGTAAAAAATATCCATAGTCCACTAAAAATAAAATTATCGATACTATCGATAATACTATCGAGTGTTTTGCTATGCTCTAACAGTTGTGCGCATGTTAAAAATATTGCATAGAAACTAAACCAAGCGATTTTTATTTAAAAAAAATGAAAACAATCACACACCAGTTCAAATCGAATCTGTTTTAAGGGCCCTGGAAAACCATTGAAATTAACGTGAGATTTAAATTATCGAGAGTTGTCTGTAGTTCAGTCAAGCTTGTCATTGCTGTTTTATCACCATAAAAAAGTTTTGTGTCTTACTGTGGCATTGAATTAATGATGAGACTGTCTCACTGCGCTTTTGGGATTTACTCGATCTAACGGAGTATGAAACAAAACTCCCATTGACTTTAAAGGCTATCATTAAGCTCATGAGAGTTGATCTCAAAAGATCTTACTTTGACCAAGGCATAGATCGAATGACAAGAGTACTGGGAAACATAATTAATAATATTTAATCATTAAGTCATAAATTAGAGGTTTTACTCAGCCTTAGTAAGCAAATCTTCTTCCAAAGCTATTTGGTTACAAGATTTTGATGTTTCTGTAGTTTTGGGGAAAATCCAGTCATAGACTTGGATTTTCAGTACATCGATAATCTACGGCTTTTGAATGCGAGAATTTAATTTTCTTTACAGAAAGGTGTTTTTGTAAGCACCCTGAACATTACACCAATACAATATTTTTACCTTTTTTCGCAAGCGTCAGTAATTTTAAAAATTCATGAAAAATATATGTTCACTATTAATAAAGATGTTTTTTAAATAATGTTAATGTTTAATATTATAAATTAAATTTATTAGTATTAATATTTTAAACTGATTCTTAAAAAATTATTGTAATGCAGCACTGTTTGACGTAAATCATCTCTGTGTTAAAACAGCTGTACAGGAAAACAAAGAGAAAAAGTAAACAACATTTTAAGAGATCATTCTAAAAGCAACCACTGTGAGTGCATGTGTTGGTGAGAACATGAAAAAATTGGTTAAAAGCAAAATAAAAGCAAGTTAACAAACACATACAAAACCTGTTTTCAAACATTAAGCCAAGTAATTAAAATCAGTCGACGGTTGAATGTGTAACGGTACGGTTCGTATTAATTACGTTAAGTTTTGAACGCGGCGGTAGTCGTGTATGATTGTGTGTGTTAATATAAAATTCTAATTGAAATACAAGATAAAAATTTGTAATAAATGAAACGAAAAATAAGTGAAATTAAAAAAAGTATAGTAATTTACAAATGTAAATAAAAAAAGGATACATAGTAAAATAAATGATATAGAAGTATTTCTAGCAAAAATAAATTAATTGTAAATAAAAATCTTTCTTAAAATTTCAATAAGCAGAAGAAGTAGAAAAAGTAATTTTTGTGTCGTTGTTGTTTATTTCTTTCTCTATTTCAAATATGTAAGTGGCTGCAAATGCTAGAGTGTTGCGTACCCGTGCCTACATGCACACACACACACACATACATATGAGTGTTGGAGAAAATAATAATAAGAAAAAATAAGGCACAAGAATGTCAGTGTATGCGAGTTTTTTTTGTTTTAAACAAACTGGTTTAGTTAGAAGACAACTGCGGCAGAGGCAACTACACCAACAACAAATGTTACATTGTCAGAAGTAGTAAAAGCAACAACAACACAAATAACAACAGCATATTAGCAAGAATTGAAATGAAAAAGGTGAGTTCATAAGCCAATACCATTCTGCCAAATATCAAGCTTTAGGTAGGGAGGGCAGTCAGCCAACAGCGAATATATGTATGTAATGCCAAATTCGAAAAATGTTTGTTGTAGTGTTTTTATTTATTTGTATTAATTATTAAAAAATTTATTAGTCGTTTTGTGACTGTTTCAGTTCAAATATGAGTTAATACTGTTGAGAGTTTTAAAATGCTTAAAAAATCTTGTTCTATACATTTTCCGTTTCCTTAACTTCTGGGACGGAAGAAAAGAATAATAAAACAAGAAAAATTCTGTTGTTATTAACGGATATAAAATGCGGTACGCGTTTCACCAGTGCGATTAGAACATTCGTACTGGAAAAAATTTAGTTTATATTTTTACTAGTGGCTCATAAGCCTAAACCGTAAACACACACACAATTTTATGAAAATTGGTCCTCCGTTTAGTTTAATTTAATACAAACGTAATTATACGCAGGGACTTCGCGTAGATGGCACTACTTGAACAGATGTTAGTAGACGTCCCCTGAAGTAGCACATTGAATCTTGTAACATTTCTCGTTGAATGGCTTGGATTCTTTTCGGATGGCTTCCTTCAAATCTGCAGGCGAAAGTCTCGTATGGCTTCGGTCACGGACTCGCCGTTAGCGTAAATCCGACTGATAACAAAAGCGCGGTCCTAAGGATCCATATTTCTAGTGTAACTGAAACTTCAAACTCCCCTTTACACAATAGGAAATTCCAAGCCGCCAACCTCTCCTACTTGCCGTGTACTATTCAATACACAATCATAAGATTCCCGGTAAACACCCTAACATTATCTAAGGCTATATCTAGGGGTAGTTCATACATAACAATGACTTTAAGAGCAGCTTACGCGTGTCGAATGCTGTAAAGTAAAACTTAGGACCTATGGTCGTACATAACCATAATAGTAGCAATGATCACATATGCCTCTCTAGAAAGGTGGCCAAAGGTATAACAAATACAGGCTCGGATGATCTGCAATAAGATATATCGGATAGGTTGCTTGAGTGTAATGTGAGCAATGAGGATGGGCCGCTATCGTGCTTTTCCCAGTTAAAAAGACGGCAGCCAATTCGGCCTTCAAGCTTCCCAACCTAGCTCATCTTACTATTCCCAGCACTTTAAAGTTACCAGTGAACGCTCAAATTAGGGAAGAATCAGAAAATACAGGACGTACAGTTATCGTACATCAATGGGTCCAAGAAGGAGAGTAGCAGTGCTGGGACGGGGATTGTAGGGCCACTTTTCCGAAAAACAATTGCAGCGTATAACAACTGCTTCAATTTTTCAGGTGGATCTCCACGACTTAGAGCCGTGTGCTAGCAAAACTTTACGTAGTAGAGGCACTCGTGTTACAAAAATATGCATTCTTTCGTATAACAAAGCAGCGTAAAAATTATTAGCAAACTTTCATTCCAATCATAGTTGATGTGGGATAGCTTTAAAATTCTCGATACCCTAGCAGCGAGAAATTTAGTTACTCTAATATAGGCCCCGGGTACTGAGAGGCTTGAAGGCAATAAAATTACAGACTTGCTGGCTAAAAAGGGCGGAGACACTCCTTTAATAGGTCCAGAACTCTTCTGTTGCGGTAAACAATAGCTTCAAAAGTAACAAATAATCGAAGAGGAAAAGCGAAGTCTTTTCGAAGAGGGACAACCTAGCTATAAAGCCCACAAGATTTTTAAAAAGTTCAGAATTGTTTCAACTGGGCATGGGACTGCACAATGGATCTGTGCTTTCATATCCTATAAGTAATAATAAATAATATTTAGATAACTGGCAACCTCACTTGTTTGTATTACCTGTTTGCTGATGTTCATTTTATATTTCCGTGGTTAAAAGTTAATGTGAAGTGGTGGCGGCCTGTAACAGGTTCCTGTCTCTGCTAGGAGTCTGGTTAATTAATTCGAGCGGAGAGAGGGTAACACTCTCTTCGAATAATCCCTAATCCACGGTAGGAACTCCGATGTTTATTGGCCAGTGAAGGAATTCTGAAGAAATGGACAAGAAAACCTCGCAAGGGGTGGACGGGTCAGTCTCCAAAAATACACCTGAAAAAGAAACTGAGACGCTAGTGCACAATGTGTGTGATTGTCCAGTATTGACTAGCATATAGCTTAGGACCACAGGCAGGCACTTGTCGTAAATTACAGGGGGTCAAAAAGGGAACCAAAAAGTAAGCGAGATTCTTTGATATATCCCTACATTAAGTAATAACCGAACGGCAATGTCTCATCATCCTCATCCTCTGCTCATAAAGTCAGTCAGTTGGTAATTTTATTAGCCACTTTTTTCCATCATCATTTTTAGAACTTGTTGTCATCATCTGCGTATTTTAATTTCTTCTATTGGCAGTACTTGAATCCAATTAGAAACAAAAATCGAATAACATGCAAAATTCCAATTGGAATTTGTTGTGTTTTGTGTTCGTTTTAACACTAATCGCGTTATGCACAATTTAGCCACAACAACAAAAATCAAATCAAACAGACAAACAAATATAAATTAAAAATATTGACAGACAGTACTATAGGACGCAGTTGGGAAAACATTCACAAATTAACTAGTGCGGTGCTTATGGCAGGGTTGCAATTTTTGGAGAAAAATAAATAACAAGTGAAAGAAGGTCACTTGGATGCTATCGGTTTTGGTTTGCTCTTTTCAAAGCCCGTTTTGAAAAGATTTATATCGCGGATATGATACGTATGAAAATGAGCTCTTAGAACTCAAAATTGGCGATGATTTATTGCAACCTTCTATTTTCGATTTAACTGCCAATATACATATTTTTTTTTTCGAAAAAAGGAGAAGCCAATTTTACATATAAGGTGCGAAAAAATTCTTAATAGGTTTTCTGAATAGTAACTGAAATATCTCTGCTTTGAATAAAATTGATTCACCAAACGTGCATTGTAAAGCACAAGTTCTGTTTACACATAATCCCATCAGTATTAGATAATTGTTAGTGTTCGAAAATGTTTTGGAACGCCGAACTTTAAAGCACATGCCAATATTTGCCTCCAGCCATCGAGCATAAGTTATGAAAAAAAATTAAATATAAAACTCATATAAATGTAAATTATAATGCTTATTTTAATAATGTAGGGGGCGTAGCGAAGCAGGCCGCTAACTTTATGGGTCTCCTTCAACCCCCTTCTTTTCACGAATTGATTTTAGGCAACCGATTTGCAATTTACAACTACCTCATTCTCATTTAAGTCCCGTGCTACCACTAGTCTTTACTCTTGACTGTAGTGATTTCAGACCATCGACTGGTGACTGCCGACCTCATCACGGAGACTCTTGTGTGTTGCTAGTATTTGTCTAAGGCTTAGATCGCCCATGGCACTCCACTGTTCCAGCAGGAACACACGTTAAATATTTGGGTATCCACCTAGATAGATGCCTAACTTGGTCCTGTCATATTGAGGCAAAAATTACGGCCATAAAACTTAGCACCATTCAACTATAGTAACAGTAAATTAGTTATTACATTGGTAATAATTTAGGAATAATACTTCAGAGATAAGATTCGAATACTTATTGTAAATTTCTTTTATTAGAAAGATTCGATAAAATAAAAATTAAAGTTAAAAAAAATATTTTTTGAACCTCCCATTCACTGGATTTGCAAACGTAGGTACTTTTAACTGTTGCTGTCACTGTCATTTTTTGACATTGAAGTTTTGTTTCTTTTTAAATAAATCAAATCCGTTCTAAGGCGGACGGATGGACGGACAATAGTTGTTTAATTATTTGAATTTATGTTTTATTTTTATTTTGTTTTGTGGACAGCAGTTCACCTTCAAACCTAGAGAAACTTATACACATGTGTTATTAAGTGAGTTAGAAAATGTGTATGTATGTATGTGTAAATGGTTGCTATGTTTCATTCATTTCATTTCGCTTTTAGGAATTCGCATTGTCATATTTAAACGCCAAACAATTGTGGTCGGTGTCAAAAACAAAAGATTGTATGTATGTATTTATTTTAGATAGAGTTACGTGAAATTGCTAAAACTTCCTTTTGTAATGGTTCCCTTACAACACATACATACATACGTGCACACATGCCCAGTTCAGCATGCTGATGTTCGTTTGTATTTTTGTAGATAAATTTGTATTTAAATATTGTGTTGTTTGTTTGACATGGATGGCTGATTTAAAATAACATTTTCTCTGCTTGTTCGTTCATCTTCTTTACTTACTTGACTTTGGGTTTACCTTACAATTCGTCTAGTTATCCAAGCATTCATCCAGTATTTTCATATTCATTCATTCATAGTTACACGTATTCATACTGACGTATGAATACATTTTTCTTCTATTCACGTACGAATTTCCAGTTCAGGTGGGCGTTTATTCCAGAGGGTTAGAACCTTAAAATTAAATAAACCGGACAAGAATTTTACAAATTGCAATAAAATTGGCTTTAATTTCAAAATAGGTTTCTTCTGGTTTTCTAACGTCTCTGAATTTTCAGTATATGTTTGTTTTAATAAAAGAAATTCTGCTTAGAAGATCGCTTTTATTCGTACAAATTACATATGAGTACGAGTACATTACCTTCTCTAGTTCACATTTTTTTTGTTGCAAAACGAGGTCTAAGTATCCCATTGTAAATTCTAATCCGATGTTGATAACCTCTTATAATTCGCAATGCAAAGCACTAAATCTGGCATGTTTCGAGCAAGTCTATACAATCATGATAGGTAGCAACTGCTACATATACCCTGCACTTTTAGTGATGGAATATCGAATGGTCAGTTTTTCGTTACCTCACTAGAGGTGTGTGAACAAAGA
This sequence comes from Phania funesta, assembly GCA_963932375.1. Lineage (NCBI taxonomy): Eukaryota > Metazoa > Arthropoda > Insecta > Diptera > Tachinidae > Phania > Phania funesta. The sequence goes on from OZ010652.1 coordinate 1,622,179, forward strand.
GAGTGTCACGTATAAATGGTAAAAGGGCACTCATAAAGCCCTACCAGTGTTGTAAAAACATAACATGTTATCATTCTAATAAATAAATAAAAACAGAACTCGTTAATTCGTTTGTTTTTACTCAAGCTCGTTTAATCGAAATCTTGTTATTTCGAAAACCCCTGTAATTCGTAGAAAAGGCTAAGCCCCCTCAACTATGAATGAAGGGAATCCCTTAATAAAGCGAATACGCTAGTATATTTCACCATAATCTGGGAACGCTTCGCACGATTCGAAAACGAATGTAAATAAAATAAATATTTACTCATCGATATTTATGATTTATAACTTATTTTATTCATAACCTTATGAATAATAATAAAATGTTCAATGGCTTTCTTGTTGTTTGCAATGTCCAAAGACAAAAATTTCAAAACAAAAAATTTCAAGATAACTTGAAGTAAATTTTCTCCCGTAGCTCTGTTGTTTTGTCGAGTAAACCGTTCTCGAGTAATAGTGCAATACACTATTATGACCGTCCTATTAAGGAGTTCATATGAAAAAAAAAAAATAAAGAAGATATCATATTCATCCCATTTTTATTTAGAGGAGATAAACATTTTTGAACGAAAGTAAATTTCGTGTTCTGACTACAAATTATTTTTTACGTAAAAAACCATAATTGAAAACGATGACAGGCCTGATTAATACTACAGGGACGTGCGCTCTCAATTTCAATGATTAAACAGGGATTTACTTAGTTTCGATGAGTTCGTATCAGCATAAAAGATGCCAAACGTTCAGGTCAACTCAAAGAGGCCATCAGAAATATTCGGTAATAGGCAATCGGAGAATGAAAGTGTGTGGCTGAAATTTTGCATTGGGACAGCAAATTTTGCACGAATATTTGAATATGAATGAGCTATCTGAGCGATGGGTGCTGCGATTCCTCACACTCGACCATAAGCGCCACCGTATGACCACTTCAAAGGAGTGTTTGGAGATGTTCAGGCATTTTGTAACTGTTCACAATGGTGGTGCAATGCGCACGGCGCCAACACAGGCAATCGAAGCAATGTTGGGATTGCTGCCATTGGACTTATTCATTAAGTCAACGGCCGCAATGTCAGCTTTGCGAATGAGGAGCGATGCGGTTTGGCATAGCTTTGGGCCGAACATCGGGCATAAGAGTATCCTGGACCTCGTTGGGAAAGAGGTTAGGGTTGCTCAGATGCCGATGGAACGCATGAGTAGAAGAAAGGTAGTCGAGAGGCTGCATCGGACACTCATTGCGGAAGGCATTATACGCAATGAGTGTATGGAGAACGACATCAGCATTTTTACTGATGGTTCTCTTATGAGTGGCAGGGCAGGAGCAGGTGTATTCTCAGTTGAGCTGAACTTGTCCTGTAGTCTGTGTCTGGGGAGGTACGTGTCAGTTTACCAGGCAGAACTGCTTGGGTTGCTGCATGCGTTGGATCACTTGCTTGAAAGCTGAGTGCATGGGAAAAGGGTTCTTCTTGCACTTGACAATCAGTCAGTTATAAAACGCATAAGGCAAGTGAACGTATATTCCAAACTGGTGCTGGAATGTGTTCTGAAACTAAACAGATGTGCCTCGTTGAATGAGGTGACGTTGATGTGGGTTAAGGGACACATAGGCACAGCTGGGAATGAAGCAGCAGACGAACTAGCAAAAACGGGATCTGATGTGGATTTCTGTGGACCAGAACCCAGGGTTTCCCTGGGGAATGGCCTAGTGCGAGCTAAAGTTCTTCAATGGGTAAACTCATTACACCTGAATAGGAAGACGAGAATACCACATGTAGACAGGCTCGAATGGTACTCAAAGAGCCCCTCGGCAGGAAGGCCAGCAAGGTGTTCGGATATAATAGGGCTACTTTAAGCTGGATCACTGCGTTAGTGACAGGACATGGAAACTTCAAGTACCATCTGGCTAAGATGAAAGTCATAGAAGATGATACTTGCAGACTATGCCTGGAAGAGGCTGAGACGGTAGTGCACATTGTGTGTGAATGTCCAGCACTGGCTAGCATAAGGCTTAAGATCACGGGCAGACACTTGTTAGATGTGAATGCCATGGGGGAACTAAACCTTAGACAAATGCTAGCAATTACAAAAGACTCCGTGATGAGGAAGAGTGTCGACAGTTACCAGTCGACAGTCTGAAATCACTTTAGTCAAGAGTAAAGGCTAGGGCTAGCACGGGACTCAATTGAAAGTATGGTGGCTGTGATTACGGATCGGTGCCCTGAAATCAATTTGAGGAGCGAAATGGGGCTCGAAAAGGGACCCAGAAAGTAAGTGGTCTGCTTCGATATCCCCCCATACATTAATAATAAACTGTGCACAAAATATGGATAAAAAAAAACACAATCAAAAAAATTAGTTTCTTTGGCTGAACGTGCAAAGAACGTCCAAAGAAGACTAAGTTGGGTCTGTCTGCCAACAAGTTTGTGACCACAGCTATTTGGGATGCAATTGATGTTATTCACATCGTCTATATTAAAAAGGGTAAAATGATCACTTTGAACAAATCCATGAATTTTGTTACAAACTGCTACCCCCTTCAGCATAATCTCCAGATATAACCCCTCCCGACTATTTACTGTTACCAAATTTGAAGCAATGGTGGTTAGAGATTTGGGTAAAACGAAGAGCTTATCATTGAAAAAAACATATATTTTAAGGTCTGCGCGAAATCTTATTATTTGGGGCGAATACAAAACTTGAGAGACGTTCGCCTCAAAGTATCGAGCTTAAAGAAATAAAACGCATATATGTTAACACTATCTTTTTTGTGTTGGAAACTTTATATTTCAATGTTTTGAAGCTCGTGCATAGTAGGCCGGGTCGACCCCCATTAAAAAAAAAGTAGCACCAGTCATGCTAAATGTTCTGATCAGACTTGAAATGGTGATACAATAACGACTCCTTTTGTCCAAGCTATTGTTATATAAAATTTCAGTTATCTTCCTATATACTAAATTTCACCTCTCTGGCTATAGTGAAAGTGCCCCCTAATATTGACGAGTAAGTCAGTGAATATGTGCTTGGCCTATGAGATAACTGTATGTAGAATCCCCATGTTTTAACTTTCATAATTTTATGATTAAAAGAACCAATGTTATGATGGTGATAAACAGCGCGAACACTGTGTAAAGTAGGTCTAAACTTGGCCTGGCGCACTACTGTGCGCCTTAATTAAAAATATTTTGTAAAAATAAATCTTAATTTAAAAAAAACTTTAACACAATGAAATTTGAATGTGTAAATTTTTTTAAATTATTTTTTAATGCATTAAAAAGAAACTGTTTGCATAACAGTCTACTGGACCTAGTAGCAAAATGATTGTTCTGATAAATTGGAAGTGCAATATTACATTTTTTTATAGGGTTGTTTGCCTTATCGGCGGTATAATGTAGAGACTGACTGATTAATCGGTCATTGCATAAAGGAACACAACTCAATTACGGAAAATAGTCTAATATCGGATACAGCAACAAAAATATTTAAACTTTTAGCCCGAAATGAATGGAATCATTTTTTTATACGAAGAATTTTTCATTTATGTTTTGTTTGTCGTGGCAAATAATAGAAACAATAAATATTCACGTATGCTGGTAGTACGTACGTACTCGTAGGTACTTTGCAAGGTTTTCATTTTAGTTTTTCTTTATTTCTTTTCAATTTCCAATTACATTTTTTCTTCTTGGAGACTGCGCATGTTTTTCGCTTGCTTAGGAATAGTATTCCGCAGTCATGTTGTTGTTGTTGGTTATTTGTGTAAATGTTTTACAGTATTAAGACTCTAGTATAAACTGGTTTTCACGGAGAATATTGTTGTAGAAGAAAAAACAGCTGGCTTAAAGTTTTTGTCTTGTTTTCTTTTGTTTGCGTCTGAGGGAAATCGAAAATAAAACTCTCTTAAATTCAAAAAAGTTAAGAGCTGTTTTGAGAGCAATTCGTAAAAATGGTTAGAGAAGAGTTAAGTTGTTGCTTTTCTTGGCGTTTATGTTTTGTGTTTGTTATTCTTATCATTATAAACAATAAAATCTTAATCATTGTCAATACAAGAATATTTGTATTTTGTTGTAAGATTGTTGACTGACGGAGCCTAAATATTTGGCAGATTTTTAAAATTGATCTAAAAGTTAAAGATGCGAGTATCCAAAGGCCTACAACAATTATATGTTTGTTGTTTGCTGTTTTTCTTATATGAAATCAAGCGAAAAGGTATGACTAATAGTTGTCTTGTTTGTGTTTATTTATTCAATTTGAGTACAAGTTTCTTATGTCACTCCTATGTATGTATGTCTGTATTGTTAAGCGAAAGAAGATCAGAGAGCGAAGAAGTACAAAAGGAGTGTAAAAGTCATTAATCAAATACTTAAAAAAAAATAAACATCAAATTAACTTTATTTAAAATATTACAATCGTTTTTGGTTTTTATCTTTATTTTTTCCATTTAAAATTAATAACGCATATTTAATATACGAGGTTTGTTCAAAGGAAAAGGTGAATTTTGAAATTTTCGCAGGCTGTGTACATTCGACTAACGACGTTTTTTTTTGTTATGTTGGTACATATGTGTAAGTCGTATGTTGGCATTATAAGTCAATTTGTATTAGTAGTTGTTGTTAACAACTGAGAAGGTTAGTAACGTTTGTGTGTGTTCTTCGATTTCTGACAAAAATTCATCGAAGAATATGTATTTTTTGGCCAAAAACATCATGCCTCATCACCTTATTCACCAGTTTTGGCTCCCTACAACTTTTTCCTATTCCCCAAAACTTAATAGACCAATGAAACGAAAGCGTTTCGTCACAATTGATAAGATAAAGTCAGAGTCGAAGAACGAGCTGATGGCTATACCGAAAAGCGCGTTTCAGAAATGCTTGGAGGATTGGAAGAAAGGCTGGGTTAAGTGCGTTATATCTGAGTGGGATTTACATTGAAGGGGAAAAATGCATATTGATGAATAAATAAATACTTTTCAAAAAAAATCCAAACTTCACATTTTCTCTTGAACAAACCTCGTATATAACAGTAAATGCTGCTGAATGCATTAAAAAAAGAATTTTAACCTACTCACCTGATTGTGTGCATAGGCTTGGCTTTATTTTTGAAGTTTTGTTATTAAATATGTGTTTAAAGTAGTGTTGCCACCAACTCTTTTCGCTTAACTTTTATCCGAAATCAGCAAATGGGAGCTAAAAAAAACAAAGGTTTCAATACACGTACTTATATATTTAAGTTACCCATAGACGACGTGTTTTTCACATTGTATATGTCAAATTTTACACTACTGAGTAGGTACATGTCGTTTGTGGCGTCAAAAACATTGCTTGTGTAAAAAACATGTGACAACATTTCAATTAGAGCGTGTTCTATTTTCTATGTTTGAAACATATGACATAAAATGTCTATGTAACTCGAAAACATTCATCGGCGGTTGATTTTATGCAGTTCATTAGCCGGCTCAAAGAAGTATATTGCATTGGTATTGATAATTTCTTTTTTTTGTTAATTTGGTTTGTTTTAATAACAATAACGCAAATCCTATATAGGATTTTGACAAGAACTCAACATCCTATAGTTTAAAGAAAATAATGCATTAAAAAAGTTTATGCGGCATTACTTTAACGACGTCATGCGGAATTTTTTCGGCGGCAACAAACCATTTTTTAGACGAACGACGTGGATGTTTATATGTAAACAATTAGTAAAAAAGGGATGGTTAAGGCCAAAAGAAATTTAAATTTACAAAAATTATAAAATTTATATAGTTAAAGCTTGTGTTTTAAATAATATTTCTTTGGCAACTAAAATGGAAAAAGATTTAATAAAGGTGAGTAAATAATATTCCAAGTTTATTCAAGAATTAGAAGTTTTTGATGATTATTTTAGTTTGATTGGCCCAAGGAAGCAGTGCTCCAGATGATTCAAATGTGGCAAAAGTACGAGTGTTTGTACAATCCGAAGGATAAATTTTACCACAACAAACATGCGCGGTATGCAGCCTTCAATGAAATTTCAAAAAAATTAAATGATTTAAACTTTGATGTTGGAGCCACAGAAATAAAGGTAAGATATCTCAATACACTTAAAAATGTATTCATCAACTTACATATGTATTTACTATGTTCATGAAGAATAAAATGACATATTTGCGGGGGCAATACACTAGAGAAGTGGCCAAATTGAAAGAAAGAAAAAGTGGATTAGGTGCAGAAGAAATTTATATACCATCTGCTTATTGGTACAATGAATTGGCATTTTTGGAGGACTTTATACGAATAAGAAAAGGGGGCTGCAATTTCAGCGTAAGTAAAATGTAGTAATTGCTAGTTTTTAAATTCAAAGAAAACATCTATTTGTTATAGACTGAAATATATGCCGACGATTCTCTAGATTCGTCTCAGCCATTTGATTGCGATGAGTCTCCACAACCGAGTAAGAGACTTCGAACAAGAGATACACCACAATCAAGTCGCTGCTTACTGAGCCAAGAAAATGAAGTACTTGTAGCAGCAACAACAGTTCTAAATAAACTTGCTTCAAATTCAAAAAATGTGTGTGATGAACAGGACGAAACATTTTCCTCTTTTATTAAAGCTGAGCTCTCCGAAATTAAAAGTTCGGAAATAAAAGACGAATTAAAAGAGGTTATAACTTTAGAGCTCTTCAAAGCAAAAAAAAAGATAGAATGCAAAATACATGTAAGTCTCAATATAATTGTATGTAATTAATGAACATGATATGAAAGCTGAAGTGAAAAATCAAACCATTTTATTCTATTTTTAGATACTGGTTTTTCAATTGACACGAATAAAACCTAGATAAAGTGCCTACAAACCTTTTTATTCTCGCTACTGAATGCAATTTAGTGCCTTTGTATATAAATTTAATACATCATTTCAATGAATTCACCTTATTATCATTATTAATGTAATTAATTTTTTTTGTTATTCTTTGCTATTTTATGCTTTTTGTTAATTTTTTTTTTAGTTATAAAACAAGACTGAACTATGAATAAATTGTGTTTATTTATTTTTACATTCGTATGTAAGCGTTTTTTATTCAAAAGTTGAATTTTTTTACAGCTTCATTTTGCCAAGGAACTGATCCTTTACCATTAAAATATTCAGCGTAAGTATCTCTCACTTTTCTTCCTTCATCACCCGAACGATTACCTAGACATTTTTGCATGTTTGTAAGAGAAACCTCGTTTCTCCAAGATCCATGGTCTATTTGAACGGAAGAAGTGTTTTCTACATCAGAAAGCTTGACATCAAATCCATCCCTTGTTCGGATGAAATTGTGCAGAGCACATGCAGCTAAAGTTATCTGCTCTACTTTTTCAACCGGTAGATCTATTTCTTTTTGGAATATTTGAAATTTGTTGGCTAATATCCCGAAGGCATTTTCAACTACTCTTCGAGCTCTGCTTAATCTATAGTTGAAAATTTTGTTGCAATTTGTTGACCTTTCGCCATATGGTTTCAAAATTCTTGAGGACAAGCGAAACGCATCATCTGCAACAAAAACATGTGGTACTTTCTTATCGGTACCTGGAAGAAAGGCATCGGGAGGAAAATCAAATATGCCATTTTTAATTCCCTGGCATAACGAGGATTCGTTAAAAACAGCGGCGTCGTTTGCTCTTCCATTTGACCCTGCATTTACATAAATGAATTTGTAATTCGCGTCAACTACAGCCAGCAAAATTACGCTATGAAAACCTTTATAGTTGTAATAAAATGAGCCATAGTCCTTTCTACTTCTGATGGCGATGTGTTTGCCATCTGCATAAGAAATGGAAAAGGGGTTTATTTATTTAATAAAACAAAATGGTGCTGGTACCTATAGCTCCTAAGCAAAAGGGAAAGTTCCATTTTCTTTCAAATTCTCCGGCAATTTTTTGCCATTCGTTTCGAGTTTGCGGAACCTAAAAAGTCATTAGTATTGTTTACAATCAACATATTATTTTTACATATGTATATATACACACCTTCAAAAAATCTTCTTTCAGTGTGCTATAAATGGCTGCAAGAGTTTCCGGGATAATTATGCCATTCGAAGATGCGGAGATTCGAAAACCATATGACAACTGTTGAAAATTTTCTCCCGTGGCCAGATATCTCAAAGTTAAAAGCAATCTGCAAAAAATTATATTAGAAATTTTCCAGTTGTCCCACCCACTATCGCTTTTTACCACCTTGCACTTGGTGAAATGGCTTCACGCATTTCAGTGTTCTGTTTTGATATAAAGGGAGATACTTTTTTCAGCAACTCATTGAAGGATTCATAAGACATTCTTGTGAAGTTTTGAAAGGCTTTTGGATCCTCGAGCCGTAGCTCATCTATGAGCATTGGTGCTAAACCAAGACCTGAGTCTCGGCGAAGCAGCCATTTTTGGCTCCAAATACTGCGGTTTCTTTTGATTGTTTTTCTGTTTTTTCTTTTAAGTTTCAATGCAGCTATTATTGACACAACACTACACAGCGCAATTTGATTATCTTTTGAATTCATTATGCAAAAGCCTTTTAATATTTAAAAAATTTATTAGTTAGTTTTCGCAATCACTTTTGATTTTTAAACATACATACATGTATATCAGCTGTTGTAATAAACATGGCTGATGTCACATGTAAATATACATGAACGTTTGGGACCTAAAATTATAAACCTCATGTAAATTAAACAATTTTGACAGACATGAAGTAAAACATGTGATCCCTAAACTTAAAAAAACATGAGAAAAAACACGTCGTCTATTGATACCTTTATTAAACCACGGCCCACCCCTGCTGCGCACTGAAACGTTATACAGTACTGCGCATAAAATTGAAAATTTCTGCGCATGTAGCGCAAATAATGTCATGCAAACTGTGTTTTATTGGCTAATAATGTTCAACTATAAAAATATTTCAAACTGCAGTACTGCCAACTCTCACATAATGCATACATTGCTTCGCACGAAATTATCACTTCTTAGGAAGGGGCAACCTACGTCCTATATCGGAATATCATGCGCATGGCGTAATCTTGTGTTTCTGTCATTCTTGTACAGTACGACCTCGTCTTGTGCAACAATTCGAGACTGAAGCTGCTGTAATATCTGATTTAAAATTGTATGAATTAAAACCACCAATTAAATGCCCTACTTTCCAATAATAATACAGATAATGTAATCCACTCTCATCAGCAATATAAATTTAGTTGATCTATTGTACGGCCTAGAGATTTTTAACATGATTTGAAATTTCTTTACAAATGGATGCACAAGAATTTCTTACTCCATCACCACACGTTTTTAACATACGAATACAATGTCGTTTCTTAAAATTGGCACACCAACCGTTGGGTTGGTATCACTGGTAGGTTTCGGCCTTTTTGTTTCTCGTAAAGATCATCAGCACGAAAACATAATTGAAATAAAAATAAGATCTATCTATATACAATACAATACTATGTATAAAACTTCTTTTAATCAACCTATAGTTTGCAAAAGGTAGGGTTATACCAAATTTTCGCTCTCTACCTATAGTGTAAGTGACCCATACAAATATGGGACATCCTAATACCCCCAGAGAGAAAGTATCCTACTTGCATGCTGAATTTTAGCTCTTAGCTATAGTGGAAGTATCCTGTAATATTGATGAATGAGTGGGTCAGTGAATAGGTACTATTTGTTCCCTGGAACCTTTAAAATGTTCAAACTTCACCTTTAAGGTTACCTATAGAAGTTTCATTATTTTATAAGGCGGTATAAACAGGGCGAATGTTTTCGTATAATATACTCACTGTGTGCATAGACCTGAACTTGGCCAGAAGCTCTATCATGCGCCACAGGTATACTATTCTTATGCATTACACTAAACTAAACTCATGTTGTTATTCTTGATAAGCAAGCGTTCATCTTGTATATACTGATAACTATTAATTAAATCCACTTTGTATATAAGAAAGCATGCAAAAGCATGCCTAAGAACAAAAATTAAAAGAGTCTCCCATGTAAAAAATTTTACTGTCGCAGTAGGCGAGGAGTGGTGGTAAGTGAAGGTTGCACAACGCGAGGTCGTACTGTATTTTCTTTTAACTACATATTTGAATAAAAGCTAGTTTGTTTTAAATAAAATGTTGAAAAAATAAATGTTTTTGCGTTATTTGCTTGTAGAATGAAGTAAGAAATAATTACAATGGAAAAGTAAAATTTTTTTTATTATTCATAAAGACACAAATGGATTTGTGATATTTAATGAATTAAGTTATCAAATCTTTCTCTACCCCGATCCTGGTTTTAGTTGCTCGCAAAATATTTGTGTCCTCCTAATGTTCTTCACTTAAATATGTATTAGTATTCTGACGATGATTACTTACATAGCTGTTGTGTGGGTTTAAATATCTTCATCCAGTCAAAGGCTGTTGTCTGCTTTTACATGGATTGTTTGTTCTATTGTAAAGATGTGTGTATTATTAATATGAGTGTGAGTGCGGGAGTTCGGTGTAGTAATTAGAGTTGTTATTTTTGTCGTTCATTTGCGTTTCCTGGAATATGGCGATTTGTGTTGTAATTTCCTGGGATCCAATGAATTCCCACTCAAAACATATATGTTGTTGAATCTAATATCTATTTTGCTTTTGCTTAAGTTTTTGAATTCGTTTCGACCGAGATTAAGTTCTTGAACAAACAAGCAAATAAACATTTGCATCTTTTTAACCACAGATCAATTTCCATTTAAATAATTTGAACAAACATTTATTTTCCATCGATTTAGAAATTTAACTCTTAACCGGCAGATCGTTTTTGGCACCAGGCAAAAGTGATGCCTAATTTTTGTGGCATATTGCGCAAGGGATCATAGGTTTAATAGAGAAAGATCATAATTTTAACGAAGCTCTGAACGTTTTCTTTATTATTTTGTTTTTATTCAACTTGTTTGGTGCCTCCTTTGTATTTGATTGGCGATTTTCATTCACGTAATTTTTTTCATGATTTTATCCTGACCGATATCGCTATCTTCAATGGTTTCAATTTTTAATGTTTCGTTATAAAAAATAAAAGTATGAGGAAAGAAATAATTTTAAATATTGGATAGATATTATTTTAATAAATAACAAAAAATACATATCCGATCATCTGTCAAGTTATCTTTAAGTTTTGCAAGTCTATGACATCGGAGTTTATTTTTAGTTTAACGTCTTGTCCCTCTCATTATGTCTCGTTATTCTAATAACAAAAGATGAGACCCATAAATATGTACCCACAAAGATGTGTGTATGTTCGTATATGAAATACACGTTTCCATTGCCAACAACTACAACAACTATTTCTAACAATATTAAGACTAACAATAACAACGTGAAGGAACCACTTCACAAGCCAAGCGAAGAAAAATAAAAAAAAAACAACTCTAGTGAAAGAAAAAGACTCAGTTCTTTAGTTGTTATTTAGTTAAATATTCTATAATCAGACTTTGGGTAATTGCGAGTAAAAATGTGCATAAAAGCGCTTAGCGAATGCGAGCAAAATAGGGGAGAACTGGGGAGTATAATTTATGTAAATATTGCATAACAATGGCTAAAGAAATTGAAAATAATACTTTTTACAACTAAAAACTTAATTGTGTAATGCACAAATCCCTACTTATTTTAACGAATAGTTTATATTTGTTGTTGGTAATTTGTATTGAAAAGTTTGTTATAAATATACGACTTCATTTTATTTGTTTTGAAAATATTGTATCGCAACAATACCTGGGAGTTAGTTTGTTGTTTGAACGATGTAATGAAAACCAGGCACTTATACTGCTAATTTATCAAATTTGAATGAAAATTATAAATTACGTAAAAATTTTAATTACAATCTCCCATGCATGAATCAATAGCAGAACCGCGATACACCTAAACAATATACAAGAGGCTGTTCACAAGTTAATGAACTAAAAGTCTATTTTAATAAACCTTAAGCGACACAAGGGAGCTGGTGATCTAAAGAAATATTTAAATTTGCATTTAAACACTCGTGTGTCAATCTGCACAAGTTGCGAATTTCGTATCCAGTTTTTGGTCAGACAACGTACCGAAAGCAACATAGATGGTCCGTTCAGAAAGTTAAATTTTTTGTCTAATGAAATTCAGATTTATCGACATTTCAGATTTATCGGGCAGAATTCTTAAAATATTCTAGCGCCATTTCTCGAGTAATATCAGAAGAAAATTTCTCTTTGTTTGACAGATGTCGAAAAATCGAAGGCAAAACATTAGATAATTTTAAGGCTAGCGACATATTTATTGCATGTTTTTCGAGATAACCTGCAATGAAAAATATTTCAAAATAACTTTAATTTCTTTCCGACAGCCTGTAGAACAGTTTCCAGCTATGCAATAGATATTTCAGAGAATTTGCAGAAATTACTTAACAGAAACAAAACTCACTGACTATTCATATCCAATGGCTAAGAGAAATTTAAAAAACTGGATTTATTGTCTCATAAATATTTAGATCATTATTTTAAACTTTAGAAATGTCAGCAAAGTGTTCCATGGCGGCCCGACAAGGTAAAAAAGAAATAAAAAACTTAAGCATATTATTAAGGAAACTATTGGGTGGGTGGTTCAGGGCTACAGCGTTTGAGGAAGAGCACAAAGTTGATTCTTATGTGAGTTAGGCTAATGAATTGATTTATTCAGTATTCAAGATATACCGTTATGTTAAAAAGGAAGGGGATTTACGACAAATATTATCATAAGACGAGAGCGGTTTGTTCTATTCAGTTAAATATAAAATCCGAAATTTACACAACTTTTGTCCAACGAGTTAGCTTTTACTTAATTCTGAAAAATTTTTAAAAATCAAAAAGTTGTTCATCAACATTAATGAAATTGCACCCGTTTAGGTTGGAACATATTTTCCTGTATTTTTGTTGTTCTTTTATTATCATGATTGGTTTCTAGGTTAGCTAGTGATTTCATTCAAAATCTATTTTCTGCAAATTGTTGTTATCTTAAGTTCAACCTGCAAGTGTTCAGGTGATATTATGTCAAACATTATTTTTTTATTTAACATTGTTTTTTTAAGAAAAATATAAAAAAAATAGATTGAAGTGATATGGAAATTACAATAGTCTGAAAATTAAATGAGAAATTATGTGCCATATTTTATAAAACGCAAAACAACACCGCCAATTCAATTGAAAACAAAAACAAATTTATAACACAATTATCTTCCACCCGTGGCTTAGCTCGCCACCTACCCCCCCTTGATAAAAGTTTTCTTTTTAAATATGGATCTATCTATGTTTAAAATTTCATCAAAATCACTTGAGTACTTTCAGAGGGACAGAAATGTCCTCCTCTTGGTCCTGGTTAACAAATAATTATCCTGTATTTCCTTTTTGACGTAGATATAACTATTTTCTAAATTTCATCAAAATTGGTCCAGTCATTTAGCTGTTAAAGCGTACCGAAGAAAATTACTTGCGCCTAAAAAATCTCTGAACAATTTCTTAATCTTTGGAACAAACTCTTGTTTGGAAAATGGAAATAATTTTCCAAACGAATTCTTAGTTTGCAGACTTTTGTAATTTCATGCAAGAAAGAAGTATCTTAAATTTCTGACTTAAATGCTCATGACAACAATATTATAATAAATAATATAATACACAGGACACAATGACCTCCTCAGGAAACGTTTGCTGATACAAAAAGCAAAAGTCGCTTTTCTAATTCAATTGCTTGTTGATTTGTTTTTCCGGCAGGGTGCTCTGATATATATGTTTGGAACGATTTTCCGTCATCCCTTGTCAATTTTGGTTTGGAGACAAACCGGTTTCGGCTAGTTGCCATCTTCAGTGCCATTTTTATCGTTCGATACGATATAATTAAGTTTGATTTAAATGTTGAACAAATTGTTTAGACTGGATCCAGTTTTATCATATTTTTTTTTTTGTAGCAAACATGCATAAACAGCTGACGAAATGTTTTAGAAAATGCTCTGATTTTCTACTGAATAAAAAAGTTTTATTTTTCTTTCGTTAATGCGTATTTTGATTGTTTTAAGAAGAATCGGTTTATTGTTTAATAAAATTTGAGTTTATTCTGCCTTAAGCATGGCGACAAACAAGTTTGACTTAAGTGTTTAAACTCGTTGGCTTTATAGCCAATGTGACCAGGTATGTATCTAGTACAAGTGAACTTTATTACCAGCGGCCGGATTCTGATGTGTATTCAAGCACTCCAAATTTTTTCAATTATGTTTAAGCTTATAAAAAGAAATATACAATTCAAATTTACAGCTAAGAGATAAAATAATATATACCCACCTCTTCCATCCCACATGTTAAATACAGCGACGTCAGCATGTAGACTTAAGTCAAGTATTTTACGAACAAACACTAATTAATTAAATATGTTGTTCTCTTTGCAGATTACCTAAGTTCAAATGAGAAGGCTACACCTACACGTCTCTCCAAATAATGACATCAAATCAATATTAAACCAACAATTAAAAACAAGTTTTAACAAATTTATGAACTTTTAGCAACAGCCGAAGTGAAAAATGATAATTTAATAAGATGTTGGTCTTTAGACCAACAACTTTAACAAAATTGCCATAAATACAACAAAGAAAAGAGAAAAAAATTGTTTGTAAATAAAAAAAGGCAAATAGAAAAATAAAAGAAAAATAAAAAATTCAACAGTCAATTAAAGTTGAAAATTCCAAAAAAGTGTGTAAAATATTTTAAAACTAAAACAAGTTTATGATTGATTTTAGAAAACAACAGCAACCTCAGCAGTTGGTAGCAGTAAAAATTTAAAATAATAAACGTAACAAAGGAAACCACACGATATTATAACAACAACAACAACAATATGAATTGGATTATTGTGGCCATAGTGCTGCTAATGGCGCACAAGGAGTACATGGCCAGTCCAACGCCACTCAAGTTGCCCGGTAAGTACAAACACCCAGATGTGAAATGAAATAATTTTTTTTTTTAATTTCGATTTCAATTTCAATTAAAATGTCTTTATTACATTTTTGTATTTGCAACAAGAAATTGTTCAAAATATAATTTAACGCTTAAAACAAGACGGAATCAATGTTAAGTTATTTAATATTGTGTCCCATTATGCACCGCATTCTCCTAACACGAAGTATAAATTCGAATAAAACAGGCTCCTTTGTCATCATTATATCTTATGGAAAATTTCATTTTTGCGGTCGAATAAGTGGTTTTAGCCATAAGTGTTTCTATGAGGCAAATATTTTTTTTATTATTAAATTAAAAAAAAAAAAAACGAAAAAAGCTATAAAAATAAAAAATAGAAGTGAAAATTAACAAAGCAGCAGTGTATAAATAAATGTACAGTGTCTCATATAAATGTTAGAATTAAACCATATTATGAAAAATCTGTTTAAACTAGGGCTGCATCGTTGCACCTTTTAGCCCATACGATACGATACCGGTACCGATACCGATACCAATCGAAAATATCGGTGATACCGATATGATAGTGAATTAAAACTCAAAGTAAATCAAATAAAATTTACAATGTATATATCGCATACAAATCATTGTATCGGCAATAAAAATATAGTCGATACCGATATATCAGGGAAACTGAAATATCCCCGATATATCGGTGTCGGATGCATCCCTTGTATTAACGTTCCAAAATATTAAAAAAAAGAAGACATTGTAAGACTTTTTTAAGCATTAATTATCACTGGTATTATCGCATTCAGATTATTCATTTTCAATCATTGAAGTCACTGGTTTTTTAAAAGCTAGAACAAGATGAACTAACAGTGTAATGATAAAGAGTATACGATCTGGTCCACCGACCGGCACTCCGACATCTTATGGATTTTCCTGTCTCAGATCATTTATTAAATCAATCTCTGTAACCTAATCGCTGTCCCAGTAACGCTGGCTAATGCAATCGCTAACTCGTTGCCTTTATAGCCAATGTGGCCAGATAGCTAGTACAAGTGAACTTTATTACCAGCGGCCGGATTATGATGTGTCTGCAAACACTCCAAAAATTGCCTGCATTGTAGTTCTCACGAAAGGAGGAATTGCAAGGCATCTTGACTAGCCGACAAAAGCAAAATGTAGCCCCTTAAGACCTTTAACTAAATTTGCGCGAACATACGTAAATATTGCCCGAAATTGACCCTTACTTATCGCACTACTTTCTCCTCCCACCAGTAGTACACAATACTGCCGTCAAATCCGTAGGATTAGGTTGATTCTAACTTGACAACAGTTTTTATTGAAACCAAATTATAAATCTAGATCATAAGGTTGTTTATTTATACCACTGCTTATTTATTCAGGTAAAATTCATTCAAAAAGCTGCCCTACAATTGGGATTAAAGAAATAGAAAAAGGAGACAATAAAAATTTCATTTTCATCTTAAAAACATTGAAAACACTTCAGCAGTGTTCTCTACAACAGTTTTCCTCAAAAAACCTCTTTGCATCTGATTTACAGCTCTTAACTAAAAAATATATTTTTTATATGAAAAGTTATGACAGTCACTGCATGTATTGGTTAGGTGTCATGGAAACACGTTTGTAGTAACACAGACTACGACAGTGTCATTGAATACGAGTATAAAACAAAGAGCATTTTCATGTTTAAATTTTATTGTTGTTGTTAACAATAGATATCAGAAAACAATAATAACGGAGTTTTGTGATGCCTTATGTTCACCAAGCTGTCTCGCCGGCCGCCTAAACGTGGCAAAACAAAAATCTTTAAATGGCAAACAATGAAAGTGACTTTGAGAAAATTGAAATACAGAAAAAAAAATTGCAAAATCTGAAAAACAATAATGTGTATTTAATCTTACAGCAATATAATAAATTTGCTACTTTACTGTTTGGCGTTCTTATGTATTTTGTTTCAGTGTATTTGTTTTTACAGTGGATATACATACGTGTATATTTTTGTAATCACTGTTTCATTTTTAAGCTGTTTAAGCTGACATTTGCTAATTGTAAAGTATTATTCTCGTACATTCCATTGCATGTAGTATTTGTCAATATGCTGTTATGTTTTATTTGCACATTGGGTTATACAAGTTTTCACAATCAATAAATATTATTGGATTTTCAATACAATTTGTTAACAATGAAACGTGTACATAAAAAAGATTTATACACATGGACAATATTGCCGCCAAAATCAAAATAATCGCGACCTTATTGAAGTCAAACTGAGCTACTGGACTACTTGGGGAAGGTTCCCGAAGTACGAAATACAATACGAGTATACATATGTAGATCAGATGTACAATTTCAGATACAAAAAAAAACACGCAAGTTAAAAAGTATTTTATTTCCACTGAAACTTATTTGTTGTACTGGGAATTTGTTTATTCTATCCTAAATATTATACTACAGAAGGTACACTCGTATGTATGTATGCCTTCGTTGTATAAATAAAAACCCAGTGAACATTTTTTCCTCGAATTTAGTTCGACTTCAGGAAAATGCCTGCATAAGCTGCCGGAAATCCTTAAGAAATCGGATGAATTTCTTTCGAAAATTATTAAGAAATGTTCGTTATGTCTGACTACAGTCAGTTTTATCACATTGGTTTTTACAGAATCTTTATAAACAGCTGGCGAAACATTTTTCGAAATGGTCTGAATGAAAAAGAGTTCAAGTTTTCTATCGTTGGTGTGTTTGCTCATTCTTTAAAACAGAATTAAGGTAACTTGGTTTATTCATAAATTTGAGATTATTCAGTCCTCTGGTATGTCGGCATAAAATGTTTGCTGGGAAAACACACATGAAATATGTATGTATGTAGGTACTAGCAAATGTTTTTATAAAAATAAAATCTGACTTTGACATGTTCCACTGCAAAAATGTTAGCTATTTTATGTTAGAATTATTTCAAGGAATTGAAACTAAAACTCCATATTTGTTGAATTTGAAATAAAAATTTTAGATTTGTTTTTGAGATTTTAATGAAAATAAAACAGGCAACAAAGTTTTTATTTATTTTTAGACTAAAACGACAAAATAAATTAATTTTAAATTTATATTTTGTTTCTGCTACTTTATTGCTTCCTCTCCATGTTTATTCACAGTTCTAACTGTTCAGGAAAAAAATACACACACACACAAACGTAACAAACGAAATTATGGAAGCCAGAAGTGTTAATTTCCTCTAAATGGCAGCCATTTTTTGTTCTTTTGTTTGCTGATATTTGCTTAAACAGCGATTTAAGAGATTATTATTTATTATTATTAATGTATGGGGGGATATCGAAGCAGACCACTTACTTTCTGGGTCCCTTTTCGACCCCCATTTCGCTCCTCAAATTAATTCCAGGGAACCGATCCGTAATCACAACCACCTTACTTTCAATTGAGTCTCGTGCTAGTCCTAGCCTTTACTCTTGACTAAAGTGATTTCAGACTGTCGACTGGTAACTGTCGACACACTTCCTCATCACGGAGTCTTTTGTAATTGCTAGCATTTGTCTAAGGCTTAGTTCCCCAATGGCATTCACATCTAACAAGTGTCTGCTCGTGGTGTTAAGCCTTATGCTAGCCAGTGCTGGACATTCACACACAATGTGCGCTACCGTCTCAGCCTCTTCCAGGCATAGTCTGCAAGTATCATCTTCTACGACTTTCATCTTAGCCAGCTGGTACTTGAAGTTTCCATGTCCTGTCACTAACGCAGTGATCCAGCTTAAAGTAGCCCTATTATATCCGAGCACCTTGCTGGCTTTCCTGCCGAGGGGCTCTTTGAGCACCATTCGAGCCTGTCTGATTTAAGAGAGAATTTGTAGTTAATGTAAATTGAAGGAAAATATAGAAATTGTAGACCCTTGCTGAAATATAAATTCGAAAGTTTCGATTCAATCGTAAAATGTTCCACAAAAACCGTTTCAGCATTTGACAATAATTTTTAAAAAATGTCTTTTTAATGTTGCTTTTATTTTATTTTAAATCCATGACCACAAATGCTTTCTTGCAGAATAGTTTAAAATAAAAAAAGAATGCAATCAGTGGATTACTTGGAAGGCATTTCGTTGCTGCAATATTCCCAAATGAGCGATACATTGTATCAATTATACGGCTTTGGGTAGGCAAACAACAAGGGTGATCGCTTAGTCGACATTTTCCAAAAACCGGTTTTCAAATAGTTCAAACTTTAATTTAAAAAAAACCTCCGGTCGTGGTTGTTAAAATCATGAGAAGGCTCACTAACCGGTTTTTAAAAAATTTCAACATATGTGGGTTTATTTATATTTAGAGCTGGTTAAAGTACACACATGGACAAAAGTCATCGTCACTCTTTGCTTCTTCAACGTTTGAAGAACTGCCAGCACACAAATTTATCCATCACAAAATTATAAAATAATGTATTTAATTATTTTTAATTAATTTAGATTCACTTGCTTAAAAATAAATAATAAAAAATAATAATAGTTCGTATTTCATCTGGACAAAAGTGTTTCAACACTTACAAAAATTCGCTCTGTCTATTATGTTTCGTTCGCTGATGCCAGCAGCCGACAAACGAGCCTATACTTGTCTCAGTCACAACTATGTTGTTTCTCTTGCTAAGGAGCCATTGAATATGGCAAGAAACTGTAGAGACAAAGTATTATTCTTCACTGAGAACTACAAGAGAATTGCCACAGGCCAACATAGTGGTGCTATACTCTTGATGTGGGCCATTATGTCAGCTGCTCGGTGGAGTCGGTCAGCTTGTGTTTATAGGAAACAATTCTTCAAACGTTCAGTAAGCAAAGTGACTATGGCTTTTGTCCGTCTGTGTAGTTGTTTCATTTAGTTGCAACAGACATAAAAAGTAAAACAACCTTGAAAATTCAATTTATAATCCCTATTCAAATTCCTGGCACGTTATTGTACAAGGGGGCAGTGCAACATTTTTTGCTGCCCTGACATAAAAAATTAATATAATAAAAAATATGAAAAGCCTTTGTACTGGGAGAAGAGAATTTGCGCTATAAGTTTTAGTTAAGTAAAAAAACAAAATGAAAGAAAAACATTTGAAACCGGGGAATCCAGGTTATTTGACATTCACCATTTCCAAAAATTCGACCGCATAACATGTCGAATAGCTTCGTCGAACAACCTAGTAACAACTCCGGATATTCATACCCACTCACTCACATACAAAAAAGTTAACGATTCAAATTCACATTGTATCAAATGTTTACACAAAATGCGTTTGTTGCGTTTTGTAAAACTTTTCTTATTTGTGGTCAGTATTGATTTTGAATTTTATTCTTTGTTTAAAAATATTTTTCATCAACACCTGAACATGTCCATTGCATTTTGAATGTCATTCGTGAACGAAAATCAATAATCCTTATGAAAATTTCAAAATGTGAAACAATCACTCAAGTGCAAAAGAATAAATCAAATATCCCCCCCTACTCGTTCTAGTCGCACCTTGTACTTTTGTTTAAACATTTGTTTTCTCAGTGTCAAGTATTATTGATTTGCATGGTGATTGTTGTCGTTGTTTATATTGTTGTAGTTACAACTTGAAATTGTTGTTTTAAGCTAAAATTGCTTAACATGTTGTTTAACACATTCTTGCACTTAAACACTGAAACGAGATACATTAGGATAGCTCTCACTAAATTGCGTTGCTAGTATTAAGTTTATCGATTCTACATTCAGGTCTAAAAAAAAAACGACAAAGTTTGAAAACTAGCTCTCTTTTCCCTGTGAACCAGTCCTTGGTTTAAGGCTCCGAATACTAAAAACTTTTAGCTTTCTTTAGTGACACTACCATTACATTGTAGATGCAGAAGCTTTCTGCCCAGTCCGAGAATAAGATTTGTGTGAAAGGAAATATTTCGCATCATTATTTCACTTTTATGCACTTGGTTTGTGGTTAGAATTTTAGTAAAAATGTTATTGTTCCGCACAACCATGTTGCAATTTGTATGGATGGAAATCAATTATTGATTAAATATAAACAATAACTTGTTTATCGCTATTAAAGTAAAATTTAAAATGTGTTAAAAAACTATAATATGCTTGCCACAACAATATATTGTTGTAGAGAACATAATATAGTTGTGGTGACCATGGCACAACTATGCTTTTTTTTTCGTATAGTCGTGTGATTTTTCAACATTTAAATGAAAATTAAAGCACAAGTGACAATGGAGAAAATGTTACTTCACAAGAGCCAAAGTAGCTTAACCATTTTTGTTGACACCATCCTAATAGACATGCGATAATGATTGTTGTTGTAGTAAAACAAAAATATTTATAAAATTTTTTGTTGCTTCAAGGCTTTTTTTCTTTTCTGCAAAGAAAAATTTTAACTGGCGTGGAGGCGCTTGTATTTTTTGCATGCGACTGGCTCAGTAAAGAAATAATAAGAGCAAGAAAAATTTTTCTTATTTTTTTCAGTTCTAAAGCTATTGATGTGTGTGTGTGTTTTTTTTTTGGTTGCGTTTCTGTTTGTCATTGTGTTTTTAATTCAATTTACATACTTTGCTGTTCGGTTGACTCTGTTCTAATCCACTGGCTGCGCATTGTTTGGGCGCCCAAAGAATCTGTTTATTTACAAAATGTTGCTGCATTTGCTGCTGTTGTTGGCGACATGTAAATATATATTTTGTTTTATTGCACATGTCTGTGTGAAATTCAAAAAGTTTTGAATTTCCCATTGCATCCTTAATTTTGAAATTCCTTTAGGCGTTTGCCTGTATGCGTGAGAGGGGAAATTAAGCCTGTTATTAGCTGCCCAGCTAATAACTAGACTTTCATTATTACATGGCTTGAAGGTAATTAGCCCGAAGAAGCAAAGTTATTAAATTCCACTTAAATTAAACTCCAAATGCATTCGCATGTTTTGCATGTTAATTCCTAAATTAATGATTTTTGTCAAGCAAATATTTAGATCTCTTAACTAACGAAGTTAGTTTCCCTTCAAGTGAGAGAAATTTTAAAAATTATTTTAATATTTGTTGACTTTTATAGCAATTGTGCCCGGTCGAATGGTTGTGAAAACATTCTTTATAAATTCAGCGAAGCACATGGTACAGCCAATTATAAATATAAATAAAATTAGTATTTACTAATAAAAATTATATTCATTATTCTCTTTAAGGTCATCCACCTTTCGAAGGCCCATCGTTATGAATATTCTTTCGATAAAAGCAACAAATTTGTTGGATTTCTATGTAAACGTCTGTTAATATTTTCTTTTTCTTTCATATAATTCTTGAGAGTCAAGTTAAATGTTGATTGCCAAACGGAAAGTAAAGAACAGGAAGGACTGACAGACTGACTAACTGGCTGATTGTTTGGTTGTTTCATTGGCTGGTAGGCGGGCTGACAGAACGAGCAAGTTGGCAACTGCACCGTATGGTATTAACTGTAAGGCATTTCATAACAACAATTTAAATTGAAAAATAATTTATTCATACTGCCTCCAAAAATATTTAAAAAAACATACAGTACAACCTCGCTCAACGCAACTCCTCGATTAATACAATTTACAAATGGTTTGCATTGTTGACTCTGTTAGTTCAACTTTAAAAAAAAAAAAATAAAAAACAAAAAAGAACTATGTTCCAAAATTTTCTTGTTTAATTGATTAAAATAAATAAATTTTTTTTGGAAATAAAAAATATAACTGAATGACTTTTTTATAAAACTTTAGCTTAATTCGAAAATATTTTAAAATATAATTAATAGAAATCTAGACAATTTCCGCAACAAAATCGATTTTCGCCACAGCCCAAAATTTCTATTTGTTGCGTTATGCCAGGCTTCACTGTACTTAGTTCATGCACATTCTAACAATGTGTGGATGAAAATATTGTGTGGATAGCAGCAACTTCATTACGAGTGCAACCTATTGTTGTATGTATGCAGGTAAGACTGTTAGCAGGTATGTTTGACGTTGCATAAGTTTAGTATGAATTATTATTAATTCGTGCATATTCACGCCATCATCTAGTAACAACCGATTGATAAAGTTTTATAATGGTTATAAAATCGTTTAGATTTAACTTGAATGTATCACGCACGCAGTGGCAGATGATGAAGAAAAATTATATTTCTATAATACGAGCATTATTAAAAATCACTTTATTCTTAACGCTTCTTTTTAGCCAGTAGTTCACAAATATTAAAAAAAATATATGAAAGAAGTATGTGAATACGTGCCTTAAGAATAAGCGGTAAAAGTAAAATTTTCTCCTTGTTCGTTTCAGTAGGAGAAAGAAAATTGAAAAACTGACTTTTGGACATTCCCGCTTTGCAATTTGGGAACCCCACTTTCGGTTTTTTTCTTCCCCTATCTTAAGTTGCCTTCAGCTATTGCGGTTTG
This sequence comes from Phania funesta, assembly GCA_963932375.1. NCBI lineage: Eukaryota > Metazoa > Arthropoda > Insecta > Diptera > Tachinidae > Phania > Phania funesta. Next base: position 1,645,552 of record OZ010652.1, read on the forward strand.
CTTTTGTGGTCGTATTCTTATTAAAATTATTTTTCTTTCAGCGCCCCAAGTACGAAGGTACCGGCTATTTAGTTTTGGTTTTTGCTGCGATCTTTTTTATTTTGTAGCTAGAGGGAAAATTAAAAATGTGCAACATGTTGCCGGTGCTTAACGTTAAAATTTTCTTTCATGCTCTTATGCATTTTAATATTCCAATGCATTTTTATATGTATAAATATGTCCCCAATAAGGGCAGGTCGACGTTGAAAGGCTCATGTACGCGATTATTTCTGGAATATGGTGTCGCGCGACTCATATATTCGAAAGATTCAATTTTCAATGACTCTGTAGTATAGATGAGATAAGGCTGAAGTTGAATGGTAGCCTATGTTACGTTGATTTTGAGACCATCCGGTCGATTGTGGCTATTGGCAGAGATTTGAGACTATACAAAAATTCCACAAGGAAAGTCTAGGGGATTGAATAACTTGGTCTTGCTATCCAATTCACGTCATTTTCATATGACATGTGGTCCACGTCCATATGGTGACGGCTTCACTAAGATTGTTTTCGAAAAAGTACGGACACTGTTGCGGGCGGCTCAAAACTCGCATCAAACAATAACTTCATGTGGATGCAACTTTACTTGCTGACATAATCATTGATACAAAAACGCGACTCGTTGCCCTAACGAACAGAAATGTCTACCTTCCTTTTTCGAAAACTCCTTACCACACACACATTCAATAGGTAGTGGATTCTTAGCTGCCTTTTTACACAAAAGCTAACACACAACCTTATTTGGTTAATAATATTGTGGCTTTAAGAACACAGACAAGAGAGCTTTGTGTTTTAAAACTTTTCCATTGTAAATAGAATTTTTGAAAACAACGCAAAAAAAAGAACTTTATTCTTCATTCATCTCCTTCATGGCTTATTCCTGTTAAAGGGGCTTCGAGTGTTTTCTTAGAATAAGAGCTGGGTCGAAGGCAAATGAATAAGTCTTCAAACGTGTAGAGAGTTTTAATGTGTCGGAAAATATGAATTTATGAAAATAGTTGGAGAGCAGAGAAAGAAGTTTGTTTATTAACGTATTCACCCTACAAACTAACCGCTCTACATATTTCTGTTGTACACACATGTTAAGGTACAGTACCTAAACAAAAGGACGACTTTTAGAATAACTATCGTAATAAAATTATGCTGTTAATTTTAACGAAGATAAAGCAGTAAAGGGGAATAGGTAATAAAGAAATAAAATGAACTTTTATTTCGTATGAGAAACTGCAGTGCCAGTAATGCTGCCTTAAAATGCTGTTGGGATGGGGGCTAGAGAGATCTGAAATTAGTTTTAATTATTAGAAAATAAGTTTGTGATTGTGGGAGTTTTTGTTTAAATCTTATGGATATTTGCATTTCGACTTCAGACTGATTGCTAGACAACTTTAGTGGCTGTACGGGCAGGTGGAAGAAATACAAAATACGACAACGAAGATTTAGGGGAACCATTGAAATATTAGTGGAGTATAAAAACATTTATTCGAACAAAGGGGTCGGTTGATACTCGCAAAGAAAAAACGTGGGACAGAGAAGCAAACAATTATATTGTTGATTGGCAGCGGCTGAAGCGACTCAAGCGGAACACTTAATTAACCACTTCAAGAATTTAACATATTATGTCTATTAAGAACATTTAATAATTATTATATTTAATGTAGGGCGATATCGAAGCACACCGCTTACTTTCCGACCCTATTGCTAGAAATTGTCTAAGGCTTAGATACCCCATGGCATTCAGAATTTACAAGTGTTTGATCGTGGTCCTAAGCGTATGCTAGCCAGTGCTCGACATTCACATACAATATGCGCTACCGTCTCAGCGTCTTTCAGGGACAGACACATGCCATAACTTCTCACGATCGCGGTAATCCAGCCGAAGAGCTCTTCGTGCACCAATCGAGCCTGTCTGCATGTGGCAGTCTCCCTCTACTTTTTCCTTATTAATAAGTCTATCCATTGTAGGATCTTTTTGCCCGCACTAGGCCATTCTTCAGTGCAACTGCGGATCAGCTTTTTGCTAGTTTGTCTGCTGCTTCATTACCAGCTGTGCCTATATGTCCTCTAACCTACATCACCCCCCAGTCTTAGACTATAGGACAAGTTCATCTCAGTTGAGTATACACTTGCTCCTGCCCTGCAGGATATAAAAGAACCATAAGTATATATGCTGTTGTCGTTCTCCATACACTCACTGCATATAATACCTTTCGAAATGAGTGTCCGATGCAGTTTCTCGACTGTTTTTTTCAACTCATGCGTTCCATCGTAATTGAGAGTTTTTCTAACCGCTTTTCTGACTAGAGCCAGAATACTCTTATGGCCGATGTTCTGCCCAAAGTTATGTCATATGGCATCGCGACCGTTGAGTTACTGAATAAGCCCAGCATATACTCATACAGGCAATCCTTTAAACCCCATCCAACTTGCGCTTAATTGTACTTTGAGAGGGCTACCAAATCACAGATGCATAAGTTGTTATTGATTGCTTCCTATAGCGTTAGTTTTTGTTTAGATGTTTACATCTATTTCATTCCGTCTGCTAATTTTTTCGTATTTCCCGCTTCACATTTTTCAAATAACTTGTTATATGTTTGAGTACCCGGTATCCGAAATCCATTGATTATGGCAGCAGTTATGGAAAACGAAATTCAATTTTAGTTGTGCTCAAATTGGACAAAAATGTTCTCGGTGTACTTTTGTTGTCGAAAAGGTAGTTTTATTTTATTAAAATATTAATTGCCATTTAACTCATTGGCCATCGTCAGCTGTTACCTTAATCATCTTAATATAAATATATGGATTAAGCGCCAAGAGAACTGCTTATTTGTTAAGGACATGAGTGAATCAGGCCAATTCTTGATACATTTGAACGAAGTGCGGCGTATTTCAGCAAGATTGTCCTCCATCGAACGAAACAAATGACAGTTAGATATGGCAAGATCTGTGCTGTAAGAAGAGTGAGGTAAAAGTTACTATCCTCTATTTTGTCAATAGTTTTTTTTTTAGTGGTGCAACCTGAACAAGTATTGTCAAGGTAAAAAGTTGTCAGTGCTACCTCCCCTGTGACAGTTTAACTAGATTTTAGTACCGAACATTCTTTCTTTTAAATATTAAAAGAGAGAGAGAGAGAAATAGAGAGATAGAGAGCACGCTTTCCATAAACTTTCAAAAGAATACCGTGACCTTTGGCAGCAGTATTTTTAGAACTAAAAATAAAACGGAACTCCTCGCAAAATCAAGTCTTTTTTGTATAAAATTTTCTCTCTTAGTGTAGCAAAAACTTTGTCCTGCAAAAGAGAACTCGATTTAAACTGAATATTATGGACAGATGTCTAAACATTTCGATTAAAATCAATTTTGTGTCATCGTTAACAATATATCAAAAGTGGGGCCATCAGTTGTCAAACAGCGATAAATTTTTTGTATACAAGAGAAAAAACTTAGAAACTTTTTCTCTCACTCTCTCGTAATTATTATTATTCATTTCACATACAATTTTTCCTTCCAAGTCTGCCGTTTACAAACAGTAAATAATGGAAATGATTTTTCCAATTGACTGAACTTTGGGTATTTCTAATTGATATTGAGTTAATATACGAACAAAAAGTTTTCCTTCCTGAGCATATGTGCGATGGTGAAAGAGAGAGAAAGAGCAAGAAAGAGAGAGTGAGAAAGAGGAAAAGAGAGGAAGCTAGACGTTGCTTTCATCCCATTTGACTAATTAATGAACTTTGATGACTTGTTTTGTTTCTTGTTCCTGTCTTGGTTTTTCATTTTCATTTTATTTTAGTAATTCTACAAGGGATTGTTTTTTTATTGCTGCTTCAGTTTTCCGCTTCTTGGCCGGTTATAATTGAATGAATGACCTGTTAGCCCTTCACTCAAACCGGGTTCAATATATTGATTGGATGTATTAATTGTTATTCTTTTTAACTCTTTTACGGGCAGAAAAAAACATTTAGTAGAAAAGTTAAATGACCATCGTACACTTTGGCTAACAATCAACCTCTGCCTACTTTGTTGGCTTATTCCAGCAGTCGTCGTGTTATACAGGCCCTACTTTGTTGCTTTATTTCCTTTTTTAATTTATGTTTGCAGACATTTAGTGAATTAGTCAATCATTTGTTCTGTCATTCACTCATTCAATCATTAATTAATCAATGACTTTTCTGTTGCGGCGATAATATTATTATTTTTTCCAACAAATCCTTAGCAATGAATGAGGGGGAGGCGAAAGAATAAAATCTAATTAAAAACAAATCGATTATTTGTATTATGACTTCAGGGCAGCAGGAGTATGGAAGTTAGCTTCGGAGTTTTATTTATTTTGTCTTAACAAAAGCACAAAATATACTTGAATAAAAAGCAGCAAATAATTAATGAGTTAACTTTTCTTATCCCCAAGGCGATTAGGCTAGTTCCTTGTTCTCTCAATTGTGCACAAGTCTAGCTGGTAAAATATGCATTATTTCTGGATGTATTACTCGTGACGGATCGTCATTGTAATTTTTTCTTAAATTAATTAATTCTGCTGTCTACAAAATTCTGCGCAAGGCAGGCTAGCACTCGGCAAATAAAAGTTGTTTTAACATTTCTCAATAGTAAAATTTGTTTAAGTTATGACACTCTTGTTGCAAATGAGCAAATTAATAATGTTGAATATGAAAAAGTTTGCAAAATGCCTTGAGCCTTCTAAAGGTTGGTCCTACGAAAACGCACGTTATTAATTGTAAATAATTATTTGTGAAACAAAGTCTCGACCAAATCCTCACCACGGATGACGATATTTTCGATGAGTCTGAGACGTAATTGAGGTTTAATGTCATTAATCTGCCGAAGTATCTCATCCGTTAGCTCTGGAATTGTTCTTGGCTAATTGACGTATACTTTTTCTTTTAAATATTCCCAAAGAAAGAAGTCCAACGGTCTCAAATCACTTGATTGTGACGGCTAATTAATATCGCCACGACGTGAGATAACACGGCCATTGGATTTTTCGAGCAAAAGAGCCATGGTTACGTTGGCTATGTGGCAAGTGGCACAATCCTGTTGGAAACACATATCGTCCATGTCCATATCCTCAATTTCTGGTCACAAGAAGGCTGATATCATCTCGCGATAGCGAAGACTATTCGAGGCAACTGCTTAGCCGACCTCATTTTTGGAGAAGCCCGATGATGACGCGAGCCATAAATCGCACCAAACAGTCACTATTTGTAGATGCATTGGCTTCTCAACAATCACTCGTGGATTTTTATTTGCCCAAATGCGGCAAATCTTCTTGTTAACGGATCTGCTGAGATGAAAGTGTCCTTCGTCCTTGAAGATGATTTTCTTTGTAAAGTCATCATTCACTTCTGTCTGCTTAAACAACCATTCGGCGTATTAACGATGCTTGAAGTGGTCTGCGCGATTCAGCTCCTTGTAAACGTATAAATTCAAATCTTTATTTAAAATTAGCCTAAGTGATTTTCGTGAGATGCTCAATTGTTGGGCACAACGACGAGTCGTGGTTGACGGCTCTTATGCTACACTATCGCGAACAACAGCTATGTTTTCCGCAGAACGAACTGGGCGAGCGTGCACAAGTGTTCTCACATTTCTTACAGACCCGGTTTGATGAAATTTGCGCACGATTCGCCCGATTGTGGACACATTTGGTCGAATTGTTGACCAAACAAATCACGAAATGCATTTTGATTTGAACGCCCATTTTCGTAAAAGACTTCAACAATCTTAATGCGGTGCTCAATTGTGTACCTCTCCATGGTTGCATTTGTTAAATACTGAAACAAAGAAACTAAGTTGGGCAAAAAACTTGACATTAAGGTGTGACCCACAATTAACAACGTGCATTATGTTTGGGCCACCCTGTATAAGAGCAGAAAATTTTTTTCTTTCTTTCAGAGATTTCATTGGAATCAAAGAAGAAAGAGAATATATTAAAAATTTAATCTATATCAGTAATTAATATCAGTAAATTGTAGGGAATGTTATCATCAACTTGACTTTTTAAAAAAAAAAATGACGTATGTCGCTTTCAAAATAAACGGCTCATACATGGCATACGATCTCTTACATATCGTTTATTATATTTTGTTGGACATAAAAATGTAATGAAGTTATTTAAGTTTAATATGATTTAAGTCATTTTACAACTAAAAAATTTGGATAAGCTTTCAGAAAGTTTTCAAAACCTCTTTATATCAATCAAATGTTTAAGATAAATTTTATTTTTAGGTGTTTTTCCTTTCCTTTTCTATTCCTGCTGATGAAGCTTTTTGTTCTCTGTTTTGTTTTATTTTATTTGGGCAAATTTTAGTGAAGTAACTAACTGGAGTTTGTTATTTTACGCCAAATTGAATAGTTGCCAGTGAATGGAGTTTGTACCATTTTTTTTTATTGAAGAGAAAATTTTTTGGAGGAAAATAGGAAAGGAAAAAAAAAACAAATTTCTATAAAACAAACAAGGCTGTGTAAACTTTACAAACAACAGCGCTTTCATCTAGGCTGTTAATGCAGATATTGTTGGTCTCTATCTCCCTCTCTCGCTCCCTCACTCGTTCTCTCTCTCTCTCTCTCTCTCTCTCTCTCTTATGCTTCTTTGCATGGTGTATGTAGTTGCTATAAACTTGTTTCAAGGATTCATTGTGCGAATGATGAAGGTAAACATGTTGTTAACTAGAGTTGTTTTTGTTGCTCAGAAATTGGCTACTTTTTCCGCTGGTGGCCAATTTTTCGAAAACATTACTATTGATTTTAAATAATTGTTAAAAAGTCGAAAAGTTTTATTTTAGATGTTTATTTTCTATACAGTTTTTGCTTCAGTATGAAGTGTTTTTGCTTTTATACCTTTCGAAAGGACACGACAGAGCTTTGTTGTGTTCTTCTTTTTTGTTGTTGTTCTTGTTTTAATTCAAGTACTTTAACTGATTTAGTACAAGTGCTGTGGTGGAGGTAATTAACTATATGTTTGAGTTAATTCAAGGGATGTTTTTGTTTTAATTGGAAGGACCTTTGAAGTTTATTTTTTCTTTCAATAACCATTTAGTTTTTCTTTTCGCAATTTAAGTGACGGACTATAGAATAGCTTGGCAGTGAATTTGTTTTGTTTAAGACTTTCAGGAAATTAAGTCATCAGTATTATTTTTATTAAATTAAAACAAACTGTTTTGGTCTCCACTTATTTATTTTAATTTTCAAATTCTTAAAAATAAAAATACGTTTGTATTAAATTTGTTTAAATTTTCTATTTAACAAATCGCCTGTTAGCTGTGAAATAAATTTTCAGAGGCATAAAATATATTAAATATGCTATTTTCATTGCACTAAAATCTTATCTTTATTTTCATAATCCTTTGACCTGTTAAATAGTTCTCTAGCCCTCAACCAGATAATTTATTATTTAAGTAATTTTGCAAAGTTTTGCTTTTGCTCCTGCTTAAAAATTTTTCACTCCAAATAGTTTTAATACAGAGTATTTAGCTCAAACAATTTTATTACTGCCAGGATTTGTTTGGCAAGGAGAAAAATACAAGAAGCAAAGTATACAGAACACAACAATGTATGTAGTTACTATAGAAACAAAAAATAGACTAAAATTTTAAGCTTGAGCAACTAATTATTTTGATGCAAGGATGCTGTTCATTGTTTCATATTTTTCGCTTTTATACGCTCAAGTTGTGAATTCTTAGTTTCCAGCTTTCCTACAAACTTGTTCAGTTAACTTCTAAGCACTGCTTGTCTCTGGAATCCTCTTTCTTATATTATGTGCACGTTTCTGTGGGGATTGTTGGTTGGTGGGCACTAAACAGCAAATTTTATTCTTGGTTTTTTTGCCGTTCGGTTGGTCGGTCAGGTGAAAGCATCGTAAAGAAAGGTTTGCCTAATAAAACATCTTGGTTGCACTAATTATGCTTATTTTTTTATACCTTTACTTTATTTCCTTTTCGGCGCCAATAAGTGTAATAAATGAGAACAATTATGGTGCGGTCAGTGGAAAATTGTTATTGTACATTTAATTAATGTCTAAAACTTGTTTAATTTGTGACAGAAGTTTTTCTTTTTTTAAGACAAGGAGGCGTATGATTGTTTTGCAAACTTTTTATATTCTAATTATTCATACGCCATGAAGCATTTTGCACAATTTTTGGAAATCAAGCATTTGTTCCTCAGGAATTTTGCTTTAAGATGCAATAACAGAGATTCTAAAGTGAACTTTTAGTGCTTGATATTTTGGGGATGGCGGCTTCAGAGTTTAGACAAGATCCCCTTCGTATGAAAATGAATCAAAAGTTGAACAAGGTTTAATGAATATCTATAAAATGCAGCAATAAATAAATGTAAAATCTTTGATTAAAGTTAAATTAAGAATAAAATTGAGGCCTCCTCCCCTGTTGCTTTAAATATTTACCAACAAATATTTAACCCACTTATTGATTCCCTCATATTTACTTTAGTTTTTATATTTTTTCAGCTCAAAAAAGTGGCATATTTTCAAAACAATTGTATTTTTCTATTGCATGACCTTTGTAATGTAAAAAATAGCAAAAACACGATTTCCTTAAAATAAAAAAAGCGAAAAGAAACCACAATGTATTAGAAATAATTTCTGAATAAATAGTTTTCGAAAACAACTATTTAGTTTTGTGTAAAAAATTCTGGTAATTTTTTTGTTTTAATACAAAAACTATAAAAACAAACAGACTTATTCTCAAGGTATCTGTAATAAAAAATTCCTTTACATACTTTACCTTTGCCCACGAATTTTTAGTTTGAAAAGAAATGTGTGGGTGTATGTAAGTCAGGACAACGAAGGAGTAAATTTGTTTTCTAGTTTCATAAACTAATTTAAAGAAATTTAATAAATTTTTTAAGCCTGAAGGTCTTTTTTATATAAAAATTCTTTCATTCGATATTTGGAAGGAATTTAATTGAAGTTGTAAATTAGCTCGTTAATAATTATTTACAGATAACTAGTCTTTTATTAAAGAAAAAAAATAAAGTGAATTATTATCCTGGGACTAAAAGTGCCGCTCAAATTCATTCTGCAAGTTGTTGGAGTCACGACCTGAAGATAGTCTTCCTTAAGCTTAAAAAAAACAAGAAATGCCAATTTTTTAAGCCAGAGATTCTTCATCTTTAAAATACTAACCATAATTTCATCTCTTCTTGCCGGTTTCTCAATTCCAAATTTGTTTGCAAAATAATTGAGGACAAACATTAAATTCACGTGGACAGTTGCTTTAATTTTTTTGCGTCTGCTTCCTAAAACTCATTTTGAATTCATAAAGAATCAGCAATGTTTTCTTTCTTTTACATAACTTCTTTCATAACTGTGCTTTTGTAGTTCTGACATACGTAGACGTTATGTGGCATATAGATATAGCAGGAGGTTACAAAAACGCTTGTCATATGCTTGACCTGAAAATAACATTTATTTTTCCTGTGTTACATTTTTACGTTTGAATGAATTTCTGTGTAATTTTCTTCTTTTTTTTCCCTTCTCGATATAGAATATAAATTCGCATGGTTGGTTTTTTTTGTTAGAAATTGAATTAAATATTTGGTTTGTGGGTCATTAATCTCAGCCGTTTAAAAGGAGCCCATATGAAGCCTGTGGCGTTTTTTGTTTAATTTTGGCGATGTTTGAAATTAAATTTTTGGAAACTTTTTATCCACTTGAACATTTTAAAACCTCTTCGAAGACAATCCAATTAGTGATAACTGCTTTTAAAATAAGAAATAGAAAACAAATATTAGATGCTGACTTTGCGGAAGCCTTCTCGCCTAGCCAGCCATATCATCCATATGAAGGAGATCTCACTGTTTTGATTCGTGATTTAAATTTAGCCAGGCAACAGGCGGAAGTTTTTATATCTCGATTACTGGGATGGAATTTATTTAAACCAAAAACGAATGTATGTTTCTGTCGGAATCAAGATGACATTTATGTACAGACGGTTTGAAAGCAAGTCCGAAAGCTGTTGTCTCACATATCACTCTATACGGTTCGTTGAGGCTTCTAATATGAAACAGTAATTTAAAATTATTCTATTTATCTTGTAAAAAATTCAATACAATGGACAGAAATGGAAAGTTTCACGATGCCGGGTACAGCACACAAGATCCGGCAGTTTTATTTGTGAATGGGGGAGAAGAGACAGAACAATTTGTTATGTTATGAAAAACCTCTTACTTGAGGACAAATATGGAATATTAAAAATTATCCATTTCTACAACTTGACATCATATTTTAACCCCCCTTTTGATATTGAACTTTGGCTTATGAAAACCTTTGTGAAAGCCAAGGAATATGAGTGGTGATTGCTTCTTATATTTGTAAAAAAAAAACCTAAAACGAGTGATGCAAAAAATTAAAGAGGTCACCTGTAGTTTTTCTCAAAGCAAGCAGTTGATAAAAGAAGCTATATTTAAAGAAAAGCTTAATGATTTGAGAAAATCAGCTTTTGAAAGATCAGTGAAGGTCACGCCGAGAAAATGGGGAGCTCTAATTTGCTTAGAGGGCTTTGGGCTGTAACATGTCGTTTAATATATATTTTTTACTCATTTATATTTGGAGATCATTCCTGAACATTTTGGCTCCACCAACGATGAACATGGTAAAAAATTTCGCAGCAGAAAAATAATATCAGTTCAAATAGAGTCTACGTATGCTGGCGGATTACTATTGGAGATTACAAAACACCATGTTTTTTCTTTGAGCGAAGGACACATCCTCTGAAGCAAAACTCTTGTATATTTTGCAAAGGGTGGCACTGTAATTAATAATATAAAAAAGGCATCATTTTGTTTATAGAAACTAAAATTTTCTAAAATTAAAAAAAAAATCCTATTTGTTACATTCAAAGCAAACTAGTCAAATGCAGTCAAGTGTTTTATTTTGTTGACCAGTGTATTTAATTAGCAGACTTTAACCGTTTTCATTCTTGAAGTGCAGGGAGGGTTTGAATGAGCCTCTTTAAAATATTTTCCATATAATTTTTATACAGTCGTTATTTGTTTCATTCGCAATTTTTCTCTTCATTTAATTTCAATATTGTAAAACGTCTATGTGTTTAATGCACTTTAGTTTTATTTACATTTTCTTTCTTTTGTTTTGAAAATATTTAACAACATAAAAATAAAGTATTTTATTTTTTTTTTTTATTTATCCTGCTTTACAATTGAAGCAATTTTCGCCTGACTTTGTTATCATAATGTTGCCTTTTTTAAGCGTTGGAAAAATAATTGTGTAGAAATTTAATTCGAGTAAAAGCTTTAAACAAAAGAAGAAAAACCTTGAACATTATTTAATAAGTGTTGTCTCGTATAGAAATTCTTTTTTAATTTTTATTTTTAGATTTTACTAAATATATTTGCTCGTTTTGTTTATGCTAAAGGTTATAAATAAGGAAAGCAGACCTTTTCGCTAACTGCTTCTGAGAATTAAATATTCTTTTTAATTAAATTAAAATGAATAAGTATTGCAGTGTGAAAGCAGTATGTAATCAGACTCAATTTTTTAGAAAAATTCCTAAACGATGAATCGCTTCATTAAATCAGGATTGGATTTTAACAGAAGAAGAAACGAAAAAAAATACCAAAAGCACCTGTTGGACAATAAACAAGTTTACTGATTTGCCGCCGACAAGGCACTGCCGTAGATAGTTTTTTTCTGCATATACTGAGCCGCCGAAAATTCTTAAGAGCTACCACCGCCGGAACCCACCCCAAATTTCGCAGACATCGCCGCTGAAAGTATCGGTTTCGGCTTCTTTCTCTGCTATTTATGTTAATTTATTACCAATTTAATTATTGTAGAACTTTAACAATCCTTTAACGTTTAATTGTGAAAGTTTAAAAAAAAAAACGTTTGTCCTGTCAAGGAACAGAATACAAAATTGATTTAGCTCTCTCTCTCTCGCTCTCTCTCTCTTTTGGAGTATGACAACAATGTTCGAAGGGGTTAAATAAAAATTTTCGATTTCATTATTTCTAGGAAACCGTGTTCAGGTTCAACTTCTATTACCCCTAAAATTGTTTTAAAGTTTTATTTTTCGTGATATAAAAATATGAAGTTCTTATGCCGTTCCACTGAAACACACCAACCCACTTTAAAATGCAAAAACACAATGGAAGGGGATGCAGAGAGGGACGAACATTCATTAAACGAAATAAACTTTATTTCATGTTAATGACCACGTAGCTGTGTGTGTGTGTTGCTGTTAAGCCGCTTTAATAAATAAATTCTCACTTGCCAACACACACGATTTTCAGAAACGAACGCTACTTTGCTAATCCATGATATTGTTGTAACGCAGGGAACAGTTAACAAAGGAAAAATTTTAATTATATAAAATAATTTAGACCTTCAAGGGTTACTAAATTAATTCTTAGAAGCAGATATTTGGAAGAAGCCGTGAAAGGAATTACGCAAATGGCTGCTTATTATGATGCGTTGTATGGGCTTTGTTTATCAGACTTGTGTTTTCCTTAAGGAAATTAATTATATTTTATTAGCGCCGCTATATTTCCATTTTCCGCGCTTCTCTGAGACTTTAAACATTTTTATTTTCATTTTTTATTAGGATGGCTGACAGTTTGTTTAAAATTGTTTCCACAAAAACTAACATTTTACAATAAATACAACCTTATTTTAAAGCTATAAACGTATATTACCCCATTTCAGAAAAGTACTCGTACCTTTTTAAAAATGGTACTGCTAAAAGGTACTATTATAAATAGAGATCTTTTCAAAAGTATACATTTATTCAAATAATACAAAAAAGCAAATATTAGGAGAGTACTTTATTTATGCAAATGCAAAAAAGTACTTTCAAACACCATTTAATGCAGTTTCGTTTTTATTGCCAGTTGGAAATGTCACAAGTATTTAAACGTATTTATCTAACAGTCATGGGTATTTCAGGCAAAAACTCATCGGAGCCGGGTTCTAATTCCATACTGGAATTAGCAGCTTTACAATTCATTTCGATATCCCACACGTGAAATAATGTTTTCATAGATTTTTGACGTTTTTTAATTAATGTTTGTTGATCAGAGGAACAATTTATGTTTATGTTTCACTAACAAAATCTGACATTTCTGTAAGTGAAAGAATTCCAGCTGGTGAGACAAACGGTGAACTATAAGCTTAATAAAGCTAAATCGAGTGATTCTGTAAGAATTAAATCAAGTACTGGCATAGAAAGGTTAACAACTCTATAGGAAGACTAAGGTATAGTGCGGGAATTCGAAAATAAGGATAAATATACCCTCAATGAGAAATATACCCTCTTACAGCAAATAAGCCTTTGCACTTTTGGCGAACAATATTATAGACAGATGAAAGTTCCTCTCAGGTTTATGGTACACCGAAAGAAGCAAGTGTTCTTTTGCCTCATATTTGCTCCAGTAACTGAAACAGTGCAATATGGCAGAGGCTCTGTAATATTTTTGGGACGTGCGTTTGACGCCACGATGAACCAAAATCATCCTACAGAACCTACAACAACAAGCCAATATCCCTAGTCTAAAAGGACGGCTTTTTAAGAGCAACTGCAGTGGAAACACTTAGCTGACCGTCCCAAAGCCCCGATTTAAACATTATTGAGAATATAGGGAGTTATAGTTGAAGAAAGCTTAACTTTTATTACGGCTGAGTTTTGGAAATACAAAATCTCTTAAAAGGTTTTACAACTTGTCAGAAGATATGCCAAAACGGATTCATAGAAGAATTTCAGGAAATGATGGATACATATTGAACTCGCATACTTAAGCTTTCTTTAAATTTTCGTTATCCTTATTTAAACAAAAAATAAGTGCCATAAACCCAACTAATATGTTTTTGGAAAATACTTTTAAAGCTTGAAGAAAAATATGCCGTAAGTATTATTCTCAAAATACATGTGCATATATGCCGAAGGTTGTATAAAAAATTTATAAAAAATATGTAACAAATATTTTTGTATGTAATTGTGTCTTGTAATTTTCCTTCTACGCAGTCATATCTTAGATTGTGCCTTAGGTGAATCACGTGGGTGATAACATTTTTAGGTATTTTGAATTTAATTCCCACAGCAGATTTATTTTAATTAAATGGATTTTATTGATATTCAGCGGTCCTAATCGAATTTTCTAAGTAACTATAATCGGCTTAGTGGATAGTCACACTCGTAATGAATCTACTTTCAATCATTAAAACCATACTTGGGGAAAAAAAATTTGTAAGAGTTTTTTCCTTTAAGGTACCTTTTTAACAAAGTACTCTTGTAAGAAGTACCTAAAAATCGTATTTCAAATAAAAATGACTCTTGAAGAAACGGAAGTTTCAAGCCGAGGATGTTTTAAAAGATTTTCAACTTATCAGATTAGCTTTATAAAATATAATTATTTTAAAATTGCAAAATTACTTTCCTTCTCACGAGCTTTTATATTTTTAAAGTAACATTTTAAAATTGCCTGCTTGGCCTTAACTCTACATTTCTACAATATTTGTAATAAACAAAAGCCTTCAAAAAGAATTGAAAATTTGAAACCGCTTGAAATATCGAGTTTTATTGAAAAACTTGATTCGAAAAATCTTTCGTTTATGGTGAAATTAGTAGATTCGTATCGTCTAACTTTAGAACCTTACAGTATCGTTAACCTATTGCTGTTAGTTATTTAAAACGCATTAACGAAAACAAATGAGTCAGCTGTGTGTTTTTGAAATATAACACAGTTTGATGTTCCCTGATATTGTCGGCTAATCCTTAATAGTACGATACGCATCCACTAATTCTACCATTAGTCTGCAAGTAAGAGTGAATTTGTTTATGAATAAAAACGTATTATTTGAATGTCTATTTGAATTTGAATGTCTAAACAAATCTTCACAGTCTTAAGAATTGATATTTTATTTTTTATATTCTTTTCTTTCTTAACAATTGAACGAAAGGGTTTCAGTACCTTTCATTACGTCAGACACGAAGGGCAAACAAATTTAAAGGAAGAAAAGAAAGGACCAGATTAGAATAGAGTGTAAGAATAAATTTAAAATTATTAGTTGTCGTTGTAAACGTGCGCTGCCAAAGACTTTGTCGAACTTAAATTCAGTTCAAAGTAAACAAAACCACCCCTCTGTTTCTCTATTTTTTTGTTTGTTTCAATGATCAACAAAAATTTACTATTTTTCTCATTGCACATAGATGTCTGTTGCGGATTTTGTATTGTAAGCAAATGTAAGTAGTGCTTACATAAATTTACCATCAACTAGTGTAAAAGTTTTAAAATTCGACATGTTTCATTCTCAAACGCGTATACCAACACACACACACGCACACAGACATGTCTTCTGCTACTCTTTTTAAAAATATAAAGCAAACAAAAAATTATAATATAAAGCAAATATAAAATTATCGGGAATATAATAAACAGAATGGACATCGCAAGTTTAAAAATTCATTTAGTTTTTTGTTCTGAAACAATCTTCATGTTATTAAGTATATGAGAACTCTCTTCGAGTAGAAGGAAGTTTTGATTATATTGAATATTAATTAAAATCAAGGTTTTAATTTTACTTATAAAAATAAGTTGTATTTGTTACAATAAGTTTTGAAAATGTGTGATATATCTATCAGGAGCTTTTTATTCTGGGCGTATAATGAATGTTACGTTTCTTGGTTTCAATTAATCATACGTCTCCGTGTGATCAGAATTCACTATAAAATGTTAAGATCATAACTAATGAGTCTTTATTTCAGGAGTGATAGAAGTCTCTGCGATTTTAAAATGATATATTAAAAGCTTTGCATTTTAACATGTGAAAATTATTGGTGCAACCTTTCGAGAAGATTTATCTGTATTTGTTGTCTCAGAAACACACTTTTCTCCCAGTATGTATTAATAATTTTCGACAGTCATTGATAAATTACCATTTCTCATTACGGTAAAGTGACTTATGTCACTATGAAAGTAAACAGTTGGGAAAAATTATCGACTTATTTTAATTTTAACTGATGTATTGCACTGAAGTGATGTTTTCAAAGGACAGTGATTGAAGAAAATTGATAAATAAATGATGAATATATATCATATTAATTAATTACAACACGTCCAGGACGGCCATCAACATCAACTAATGATCAACACGTCAATAAAATCAAGGAATTGGTGTTCGAGAATCGACGATTAACAGTCATAGATCTTACTGATATTGTTGGAATATCGGAGGGATCAGTGAAAACATTTTTTGGGCCTAAGAAAAGTGAAATCACGATTGGTTCAAAAATTACTGAATTTTCTTTAAAAACAGCGTCGCGTTGACGTCTATGGAACAATGCTTTCCGACTACCAGGATGTCATTAAACGTATTATAACTGGCGATGGGTCTTGGATCTATGCTTACGACCTGGAAACAGACGATCAATCGGCCGAATATCGTGCCAAAAATGAGCCAAAGCCGAAGCCGAAAAAACCACGTCATAGCAAGTCAAAAATCAAGGTCTTGTTGACAGTTTTCTTCGATCATCGAGGTGTGGTGTACTCCGATTTGCTTCCGACCAGCCAAACTGTCAACAAGGAATACTATTTGAGTCCTATGCGTCGTTTGCGCGAAGCTATTCGTAAAAAGAGGCCGGAATTATGGGGCGACAACTCTTGGTTTTTGCACCACGATAATGCACCGTCGCATACCGCCTTGATTCTTCGTGAGTTCTTCGCCAAAAATTCAATCAATATCGTTCCACAACCACCGTATTTGCCTGACTAAGCTCCGTGTGACTTCTGGCTGTTCAGCAAAATCCAGCGATATGCTCCGGGGAAACAGTTTTGAGTCAATTGAAGACATTAAATGTGAATCGCTATGCGCATTGTAGGCTATTCCGGAAATTGACTTTAACAACTGTTACGAGGATTGAAAGAAATTTTAAATTATGAACAAAGTCTTACTATTTTTTGCCCACAGGAGTATGTTGATTTTATTACCAATTAGGTGAATATACCTAGACACTCAAAAGGTACTTCCACAATAAAAATAACCTTGTTGTCATCCAAAGTCTTGCAGATAAACAAAGCTTCAAATTTTTAAAATCACGTTAAAACTGCAGGCTAGAATCGAACTATTCACCTGACAAGTCCAAAGTAACCAAATTTGATTTTTTAATGTTCTTAACTAACCGAGTTTCATTTGAGCCATTCGGTACAAATGCACTTGCGCATACAGCTAGAGTCGCACAAACTCAATTTGTTCGCAGCTATTGTTAGTATATAACTGGGTTGCGGCAAAGATTTTACCAATGCCAAGTAGTGGGCCGGCGAACTCATTGTTGGGCATTTTTTAAAATACTTTTGGCCATATGGTTTGAGATTTGTACTTTTTTTTGGCGATAAAGCACCAGTGAACACCTTGGCCAGGGAAACTTTCCTTTAAAAAGGAAATGAATGGCACAGATATAAAACTCTGACCTTTTTCATGTCCCTGATGGAACACTAAAATCAAAAGAAGCAGCAATTTACATTTTAATATTTATTTTGTTTGTGCCAAAGCCACAGAAAAGTCATTCAAAAACAAGAAATAATAAATTCGATTCACCATTAAAGCTTTCATTTCAATTTAGCGTATTGCTCGCTTGACAAAGACTTAGTTCCACTTTATAAATAATTCAAATAGATTCTACCAAAGCATAAATAAACGTGAAACATTCTCCTAAACTCATTCGTATAAAAAAGAACACAAAAAGGAAACAAAACCCCTGTTAAATATAAAGTCCTTTGGGATGTCATTCATTTAAGTAAGTGCTTTCCATAAGATTTTCGTGTTTAAATTACAACAAGTCCTGTAGAAATAATCATTTGAATTTTTTAAATTAAAAATGATTTTTTATCTTAATATTATGAAATGAAATAATATTAACTCCTCTCGTTAGGATGTTTTAAAAGCAAAATGTAATTTATTTATAATATTAATTTCCTTTCCATCCAAACTACAACGTAGGAAAGCAAAAGGAGTATTTCCTATGAATTAAACCAAAGCGACAATAAACAACAGTCATGTTTATTTTGAATCCAATATGCTTCTATGTGTTTAACTACACATACATACACAGAAGCAAACGTATACTGCAATGCGTACGTGAATAAAAATATTCATTATGTTTGTGTGAGAATGTGTCTCTTTTTTGTTGTCATAAAAAAATCCATGAAAGCGCTTGAAACGAGAATTAAAACCATAAAGAAAAGTTTTCGATTTGCAGATAAAATATTATAAATTCACACACATACATACAAATGTCTTTATATATTATTGTTGTTATATTGATAAAACTTCGTACGGCAGACATAAAGCTACGTTCAAACGTGAAAAATATTTGATGCAAATTGTTTGATCGTCTTTACTCTTGATTCTAGAAGCAAAATAGGGCGTTGATTTATCGCTCGCATTCAGCGCATTTATTTGATAAAGCAGCTGTCAAATTGTATGATACCAGAGCAGAAGGTGACACACGTAACGCGCTTGGTGGATTAACCGAAAAATTATTTGATTATAAATTCGTTTACTCTTTACCTGTATTTCTATACGAACGGGGGGCTCATTATACCGGGTGATTATTGTAGTATAGAGATTTTAATCGAAATGAATTAGAGGAAAAGTAAAAGAGTAAAACGTTGCTAACTGGCATGAACTTGGCTTAATTCGAAAGATAATTCTTTTCCACTTTTCTTTGAATATAATTTCCGGTATTATGGCTACCTTGGCTGGTTGAGAGAAAGCCCGATTTTCGATCACTTTTGCAGCACGAAGTGTCGTATGTAAGTGATAACGTGGCGAATGTGGTCTTCTAAGGTGTCAATCTACTCTGGCTTATCAGCATCGTACAGTAGCAACCGACAAAATATGCTCCTGCGGTATTAAATCGCAAAATCTTGGAGGCCAATTTTCGGCTCCATTACTCAATTTATTCGTTTACCGAACGTTGACGCATGCGCTCTCCTCAACAATAAGGGCATTCAATTGTGTGAGCTTAATCGCTAAACGAAATTGTCTTGTGAAGTACGGGAGCGACAGCAATCTCGATATGAGCAGCTTCACCAAATATACGACGTGCAGGATGATGGTGCGGCTTCAGTCTGTGCACGAGTTGAATTTTGTAAGCCCGTAAGCTTAGATTTGCCCGCAAAAGCATTAATATAGTGGATGAACACAGCTCCAATTGTTAGGCATGTTGCCGAATGACTCGATACACTTCGCGTTACAGCAATAGCAGCTTCTTTGGTACTCTTTGGAGGATGTCTCTGAGGATGCTTGTTGTCTTATAGAATAAAACAAGGTCGCGATGACTTTTTTGCATTGAACCAAGGTTTACCTAAAACGTCTGCACAATTTGCAGGCGTTCTTCAGGCTTCAATATATTTATGATGAAATGCAGTATTATCACATTCATGTTCTATTCCTTAAAAAAAAAAAGCTTAAAGTGCAAGTTGTCTGCTCCCAATGTCAAGGGTTTTCTAATGTTTTAGTAATTTAGTAAATTTTATTTGCCAAAGTCAGCAAAAAGCTCACAGTGCCACCAATACCATCTTGTACAATAAGATGCTATCGAAATCAAAAATTATAGCAGTATGATCCTGATCTATAGTCAGAATGTAGTTCCCTTGTAGTGCAATCCTCTCCTACGGCAGGACCAAAACACATACAACCAAACAATATATACGAACTCATTGACTTTCTTTCGCAGTCATTCTAAGATACACAAACATTAAGAATTTTAAATAATTTATTTTGTTATTGAATGTAGTAGTCAGCCAACGCACACTTATAACTTTTTTCCACAAAGAGTAGGAACTAGTAATTCTTCTTTGATTTTTATTTGAATCATAAAAAATGCGTTTGCTGCAATATTTTTACTGTTGCGACCAGAAGAATCTGAAGAACGCCAAGAATATTGTCTTCAACCGGACTTACTGCTGATAACTCCTAATAAAGATTCCATAGATGATTCATTGCTTTGTAATGTCATAATATTTATTTGCTTGGCACCACTGACAAATTGATTTTAAAAATGCTTAATAGGTCGACACTAAGATATTTACCGTTGTCATTCAACGATCGCTAATGCATTTGAGTTGCTTTATTTTCAACGATCGATTGCGGGGTTAATCAGAATGTAATCTGAAGTAATTTAATGAGTGAACTAATGATTTTTTTATTCATTTACGGACTAAATAAAAAATAAATAAATTCATAAAATAGTTCATTAGAGGGACGGGAATAAGATTTAAAAAATAATTGGAGTTAATCGAATTGTGTCATAAATGGTTTTTTTTTACAAAAATAAGAATTATTTTTGGCATTTAATTTTTTTTTTAAGTACCACAAAAAATCGCTAAAATATTGCAAAATATTCGCCAAGTTATAAAAAATTGTGAATTTACTAAAAACCGAAAATTCTTTGCAGTTAAAAATTTAGAAAAATGCCTTGCGACCCTCCTCATTCGTTTCGTAATCACTGCCGTCTTTGAGAGATGTTAAGCGACAGAGATTTCCAGTTCACGAAAGCCACTTTTGAGTAAAGAGCAGGAGGGTTGTTTGCCCACTACTTATTTCATTTTCCTAAACGTTTTCCGCGGCAGTTTTTGCACATTTCTTCAATATGGCCGAACGATTTCGTCATATTGTCTCAATTAACAATTTCATCCGAATTTTGGTTGCCACTCATTTTGCTCACTGACCACTCATATTGCTCTTCATAGGTGGACTGTAATAAATTTATAATTAAGACCCGAAAAATAAAAATTAAGATTGTGTTATGCAAACAAATTGAAAAGACTTGAGAAAAGGACAAAATACTTCCTTTGTGTTTTTCAACAGGTTTTGTTTTTTTATGTTCATTTTTAAATGGAACTGAATTATACAAATAATGCACAAGAACGTTTTGACGCCTTTAAGGAAAAATTAACAAAAAAAAACACTTACACACACATACACACACACATGTACAGACACACATTTTTGCAATTAATCTACCCAGCATCAATTTCTCCATGTGTATTTGTTTGAGCTTAAGCTTCTAAAATGTATTTGTGTATCTTTCAAATGCTTAGAACTTTATAAAGACAAATTATACTTGAAAATGTCACTTAATAAATATGAATCTGTTTGCGCATATACAAAACTAAGTATATTTACATGTGTGTGCATGTGTAAATGAGAAAGTTTTTGGCAAGGATATGGTTAAATGTATTTTGCAGATTCTAATGGTTTTGAGTGGCTGTGTGTGTGCAGCTGAATATGTCTAATGAAAATATGTGTAACATTTTAAAATGGCATTTTATTTTTTGTCATTTTTTGTTTACAAACTGGCAACATTTTCCAAAAAAAAAAAAACTCATTTATTCTCATATGTTTGTGTCAGCACGAGAATGTGTTTCGTCTTTGTATTTATGGTTTATTTTATTTTCCTTTTCATTTCTCCAGAGAGAGCTAAGTGCCGAAATATGCCGGCTAAAGTCATTCTAGCTTCATTTATATTATTTAACATTTTTATTTTTTCTCTCACTAAATAATTTTTTCTAGTGACATTTGAAGCTGCTAAAGCCACTACTACACGTAGCACTCCCTCTAATAATTTCATGACAAACGTTTATGTACCAGGGTAAACATTTACAATTTGGTTTGTTTGTTTCTGGTTCTTGTCCGTGTCCATTTCAATAAATGAGAAGAAGAACCAAAAAAGAATAAGCAAAAAGAAATGATAAACCATGAATATTTTGCTACGAGTTTGCTATAATATGTTTGAAGACATACTATATGTACACAAATGTAGCAGTGAACTAAGTATTTGCTAAGAGTGTGGGTGTGTTTTCAGTGTAGTCGATGTTTTATGTTTATATTCCCCTTGTTGTTGTTATCTTTATGGTTATTAATGAAAGATATACCAAAACAACAACACGAAGAACCAACTACAAATAAACAAAAAACCTATAAAAAATAATTTGTATTTTTATGTCTGAAAATGGGTTGGGAAGATCTTCTTTTGCAAATAGTCTCGTGGTAATAGACTTTTATTCATTTTTTCTTGCGTGCTTTGAAACAATTACAATGTTGCTAAACTATTATCATTTCCAAATACTTCATCTTACACATTTCTTAATAATTCTGTCTGACGTCTTGTGAGTTTAATCAAACTAAGATACCCCTGTTGTATTTTAGAATTTCTGTTTAATTGACAAAGTTTTTTTCAATCTGATTGATAACAATATTTTAATTGCTTTTGAAAATGCAGTGCTGTGCTGCAAATATTTCAGCACACCCTACTTCATTTAATATGTATTTTTTCCTATTCAAAAGCATTCTTTTTTGACAAATACATGTTTCGATCTTTGGTTGAACTATTTTAAGATCTCCGGTTTAAAACATAGTGGCTCAGTGAAGTTAGACAAATCGAGGGAAATCGTTCCCGGAGTTTTGAAAATTGACACAGTTGCTCCCCGCCATATAAACATGTATATTAAAAGTAACTAATTTGGTGTAGTAAAGCTGAACTGAAGTGCAGAGTAAAGTATTTATTTGTGCTCGCGGTTGCTCCGGCTTTTGCTCGCCGTCTTGGGGTGGTTCTTGCCAACCAATCGGCTCTCTCCGCACTACACAAAAAAATCCATGCCAGCCTCTTTTATTTTTTATAACAAAGAAAATAAAATACACGTAGAATTATGGAGCCCGAAGCAAGCCTGACTGTTCCTCTGATGCACCGTATCACTTTCAGGCCGATGTTATGCCTGGTATTGACCCTCCCGCTTGAGGTCGGCAGAGCTGATGGTGGGGGTGTAATCTAGCAGGAGGAAGCTTTCTTAAGGTGACATTTTGTAGTTTATTTGATAATAGGTTCGAAAGTATATCTTTTAGCATAAACAGCTTCACTTAAAAGTTAAAGCTGACAAAATTTCATACAAAAATAATCCGTATGCGTAACAAGAAACATATTATGACTGAATTATATGGTTGTAAAAAAATCATATTATTATTCTAGATAAAAATAATATGTTGCCATCGAATGCTTAACAGTCAACGTCCTAAACAATTCAGCCACAGCACCGCACTTCCCATACATTGATGAAACACCCAAGGAATTTTCGAATTATGTCTATTAAGAACAGTTTATGTTTAGAGTTATTATATTATTTTTGTGTAGTTAAAATGCTTTGTGGTTAGAATCATTTAATGATTCTATGCAGCCAATAACTTCTTTAGCGGAACTGAAGTAATGTTTAAACTGTCTTTAATTAACAATTATATGTGTGTCAAAACAATATATGGCTGTATATAACTTAATATGGTTGTCATGACTATGTCACAATCATGTTTTTTCTTTGCTTGAACTTAAAGTTGGATTGATTTCCTTCTTCATCACAGAGAGCCTGACATACCAAAAAAAAAAAATAATAATAACTAGGTCACACCAACTTCGTGGACGGAGAAAACAATGAAATTTTATATTAGATGGCTGCTAGCCTAGAAGATAACGATGTGCAAATTTTTAAATAAAAAAAAAACAGTCTTAACAACTGATCCCTCTTAATAACACAAGTACACCCTACCTACTCGTAAACAAATACCTTTTTCTTTTACTTCTAATAAAATTATTGTGTTTTTACAAACACTTTTATTTCACTTTAAACTGGAACAAAAACAACGAGCAGACAGACCTTCGTTTGGTTGTTAAAAAAAGGCAT
Organism: Phania funesta; assembly: GCA_963932375.1. Classification (NCBI taxonomy): domain Eukaryota; kingdom Metazoa; phylum Arthropoda; class Insecta; order Diptera; family Tachinidae; genus Phania; species Phania funesta. The sequence continues at coordinate 1,669,303 of OZ010652.1, forward strand.
AAAAATACGAGTGGACAGGAGAATATTTATTTCAGCTTTTACTCGGCTAAAGGACTGGGACTGGAAGAGACTTCATAAGCTTTTCATAAACATAAAATTACAGATACAGCACAGCGCTTGTAACGTGGTCATTAATTTATACATTCATGCACTTATTCGTTTTGTAAACATGCAACAGGACAAACCAACTCAAACACATACATGCAAACGTGCTTGAACATGCAACCACTGGTTGGTTGCATTTGTTTCAAAAGAAACTCTAGTGGCAAACAGTGGCAGTATTATTTGCTCTTAGTTCTGGTGGTGAAGTAGTAGTAAAAGGAATGACTATTCTTCATTTGAAACTCATATGAATGTGCACTGGCAGTTAGAAAGAAGACACCGTTGTCGCTCTCTGATGGCTTGGCTACAGTATTTTTTGGTTTTCTGTGTCAGCTTTTAGTAATTTATGTAGGTGTGGTTTGGTTCAATGGTTAGTGCAACATTATGTGTGTCTAAACTATAAACTAAACTGCCTGGGTCGCTCTTGTAGTTCCTGCTGTAGTCTTCAACTTGGTTGTTGTGCCTGTTGTTGTTGTCTGCTGCTACTACAAATAACATTGTTTGCGAGGGAGTTGGCTTAAAAAAATTACTTAATAAAGAGTTTTGGTGCTGCTTTTTTTTAGAGTTTTTGTGTTGAGCTGTTTGCTGTCGTCTACCTTTGTTGTCGTCATTTTATTACTTGAAGTATGTGCTTTTTAAGGAAAGTCATTTATAAATTTGATTACCTGAAAGTCTTTTATTTAGCTGATTGCTTTCCTGTTGCTGTTGGATGTGGGTTTGTTTCATGTGTTTTGTGTTGCCAGTCATTTTGCCTGTAATTTGTGTAACATCCAAATTTGTCATACGCACACACCCACATACATATGTACGTGCGTTTTTCATGACAGGAAACGTTTATAAAAGGCAAAAATATTAATTTAATGGCCATATTTGGGAGTTTTTAATTTATTTATCAGCAGAATATTAATGTTTCAAACAAAGTAGAAGTATTTTTTAAAACTAAAACCGAATAATTAATAATTATTTTCAAAAGGCAACAATCAGGTACTACGAAACAGCTCTTAAAGGAAATGACTTTCAGTACAGTAAATCCCCAACCAAAATTAAATAAATTCCAACTCAAAAATATCAAAGCTATTTATTTTTATAAATGGAAAGTTTGACTGTCAAATCCTCTGGGTACTGCAGTATTGAAAATGTGTTTTGTTAATTAAATTCTCTTCTAGTTTCTGGAGAAAGATTTTGTGTTTGCAGAATTACAATTTTTGATGCCATAATGCTGGGTGTTTGAGCTTAAAAATGTCTACTTTAAGCAATTTATTTCTTTTTTAATCTCTGACCATTTACTGCTGTTTTGTTTTGTTCATATTGTTACATTTATTACCACAATAAACGTTAATTTGTAGGGTTCGTTTATTATTTTATCTGTAAACAACTTTATTCGGCAATTAAGACCCTATTTACAGCTCTTCAGTACTAATTTACACTGACCACATTTTGTACACACAGATATTCACTCTATGAAATCCCAAAGTCAAGTATATCTTCTGCGGTGGACGACGCTTTTATATACAGATCACGGCCGCTTCTTGAAATGTCCCGATGTTTGTGTGTGTGTGTATCATTTGTTTACTTTTTCGTTCTGTGGAAGTTGTTTTTATTTCTACGTTGAATCGCGGTTCGGGGAATTTCTGCTACGCAATTTGTTTTTGCTTTATGTTTATAACATTGCGTATTTGTACAATAGATCGGTTTACACATCTTTGATTATTACTTCGTAACAATATATTGCGCCTTCACCTTTGCGTAATGGCCAGTGTTCGACTTCTTTGTGAATTTAATTTTTTTGTGGAAAATTTAATTTTTTCATTTGGTAAAGTTTGTATTTTTTTTTTTGGTAATTTTTAGAAAGTTTTGACAATTTTTCGATACATTTTCAAGTTTTAGGTAAGATTTAGTTTTTTTGTTGTGAAATTTCAGTTCTTTGGTATTTTCTCAATGAAATTTTGGTTTTTGGTAAAATTTGGATTCTTTCGAAATTTTGGTACATGTTTTTTGTTCGTAGTAAATTGTCTGGTCCGAAATGGGTCTGTAAATTTATTAACAGTTTTTAGCAAGATGATTTTGATAGATCAGTGTGTTGGGTAAGTATATAGGAAATGTATAACTTGTAAGTGCCAAAAAGCAGGCTGAAAATATAGGAAATCAGAAGTGGAATAACAAATTTGTTTCTAACTCAAATGAAAAAGCGCAAAAAATCGAACAATTCTAGACTTAGAACAAAAGTAAACTTTGACAATGAACCCCTTTTAAAATTGCTGATCCAGAATTATTAAGTAAATCTGAAATTTCATGAATGAAATTATGAACAAAAAGTCTTTTAAAATTGTAGTAGTGGTCTCAGGAGGGCTTCCAATTGTTTTAACCGATATACCGGCAGCGGCTCAGGCAGCTACAGCTGCCGTACCAGCTACAGCTGCCTCCCAAACATATACCACAGAACCACTTGCAACATCAGCAACAATTAGTTGTGTCACAGCCTCAACAGTCATTAGGTGCTACAATTACAAAGTCTAATATAGTAACAACCCCATCAGCATTCATACCAAATTCCACCTACTGTCTTAACGCGCCCACCTCCAATTCTACGACATTAGTCTTGACAGCAAAAGCATACGAAAACTCTTCATCTATGCGACAATTACGACAAAATCTTAAACCCCTTTTAGCACCTTGCCTCGTACAAACTTCATCTGGAGGAGGGTTTCAGCCACATTCGGCACCCATCAATCCCACACAAGCACCCACTTCAACGTCTGGTTTTTATCTTGATCCACAAACAGAATAGCGATCAGATGATGGTCTAAGGCCCTTAGGGGATATACCAAAACCGTCAACCTTACATATAATAAACCCAACGGTCAATTTAAATCTTGCAAATAAGTCGGAGCAACAAATGTGTTTACCAGATAATAATAATGATTCTATTATTCAGCAGCACATTCCCCTTAAATTGACTTGAGTCTATCATCCATAAAACTGCGACTACCACTTTTAATACCAAACGAAAATTCACCTAAAAAAAATTATTAAAATTTGCTTTATTTGATAAATAACTTTGAAAATATTTTTCCTGCCTGTCATTGCTGTGGTACTATTGCGTGGCACTTCATGCTTCCGCAACTTTAATCATATGTTATGGTACTTATTTAAAAATAGAGACGAAAGTTCGTTGGCAACAACCTTCACCCGCTGTTAATAAGCAGCAGTCGTGGGCGGAAATGCGTTTGTTTTGTGATTGTTCATCATGACGATCAAACTTTGACTTAATTTCTGTATTTGTTTTTTTTTTGTTTTTTCCTTTAAGCCTTTTCTATGTGTTCACAACTTTTTCACTCTAAACTTACGAGTATATACGACATTCTATTAAAAAAAACTCCAGATGACGAAGGACGCATGAACTTGACAGCATTTCAACAAACGGACAGTTGAATGACATTTTTCTACATTACGATCATATTCAAGGAGGAAATAATAATACAATCCCAACTCATGATTTAGGAAATGTGGTATTAGGAAAAACACAATTTATACAAAAGGGTTTCCAATAAGGGCGGGTCGATGCTGACTGTCTGTAGCGTCTATAATGCCAAATCTCCATAGCGTCTTGGAAGGGCATCCCGCTTACGCAAAAAGTCTTCTTTAGCGGATTGACGGCAACTCGCACAAAAGGTATTAGGTGGAAACGCATTCTTTGGTGAAAATTGTGAGCCGTCGGTACTAGTTCGAAGCCAACGATGGTGAGATAATCCCTATCGCACTACAGCTCCATCATAACCAATTTCTTTTGATTGCAATTGAACGACAAGCAAACACTCGATGTTAGTTTCTGGTTTTGAACGATTTTCAAATGAGTCGTTATTCATACAGCCACGATCGATCTATGCTCTATCGATGCGACATAGTCATTGAAAGTTGGACGTATGCGATATGTGCGACTGATGTTAGAAGGGCGTCGGTATTTACCTAAATAATTGCAATTCAAGCAGTTTCGTTAATACTTCATGCATACTCGTACACACACAGCTGGTCTTATTCTAATCCAAGATCGACCCCACTCTTATTCGAAAGACTTTCTGAAAGCACATCATCGATGCCTGCAGCACTAAAGATTTTAATACTTTAATTTAACGTGTGCAAAAACCGATAAGATTGTTATCGTAAAACAAACAACTTTATTTTTAAAAAACGTTATCGTTTTCTTGGTACTTTCACCTTTTGGTCTCTTTTTTATGTCTTAACCTCTAATTTCTTGATTGCTAAACAAATATTTGTTTGTTTTTTTTTTAAATTTCTATGACCAAAAAACACAAGTTTAATTAATTGACAAACCAGCGATAAACGTTTATAAAAGTGATGCTATTGTTGTTAAGTTCTAGCGTAAAGGGTATCTACTCTTATTGTTCTAAAAATAAACAACAATAAAACGTAACCTCTTTTGAACTCATGTCTTGCTAACAATAACAATTTTTTTTATGCATTTGATTAAAGACGATAAAAATAATGTGATGGATGTGTCCAAATACAAATAAAAAAAGAATTGTGTAGAACCATTAAATCGGTTCAAGTTTATCTCATAACAAAATTACACAAGCGTACAAGATTTTGAACTGGAGCAACTGAAAGTTAATACTTGTGCAAGTTGCGGTAACACCGCACTTCAATCTTTTAAATTCGTTCCATTATCTTCAAAGTGAAGAAAGTTGCATGACATATTTGTTTAGTGGTAAAATTACAAAACGTTTGTTTGATTTGGCTCAGTAAAGAATACGAAAATCCACAATGAAATTACTTTCGAGTTATATTAAGATTCTCTTTAAATCTGCTCAGTAGTTTCCGAGATACCGGGGAAGTTGAGGCTTAAAAAACATATTTTATGCAAAGTTTGTTTGTTTAAAAAAATCATACATAATGAAAAAAGGCAAAAATGTCACCTTTTTTTGACAGGGTTGCATGCACATCGATCGTTTGAGTTCCTTTACAAATAAGTTAAGGCTTCTCATTTGAGATAAAATTGTTATATGGCTTCAACCGTACCACACTTGCAAATTTTGTTAGAGAGCATTTGACTCTTGCGTGCATACGGCAATGTTGTTCGAAACCAGCTACCTTCACGTAATTGTCAATAAAATGTTTTTAAAATCAAAACTTGGGCATCGATATTATTGAAGTATATCTCGTTTTGCCTGGAACATATTTAGCTACACGATAATGGAAAAAATAGAAGTTTTGTGTTTTTTGTTGTTTATAATTTTTTTAAACCAAAAATATTGATAAAATATGGGTGCATGATATTTGTGTAACTACTAAGCAGATTAAAAACAATGATTAAACCAGTGTTAGGACGGCTCAAAGATAATATTGTTGTAGAATTTCGGATTTTTTATTTAAGAGAAAAGGACCAACCATTTTCCAGTTTTGCTCATATTTGTCGTGCAACTGCTTCCTTTTTGACACAACGATATATCTCGAAAACTGTAATCAATTTGAAGAAACTGAGTGCAGATTCCAATTCAGCATGAAATGATATGAAAAGCAACATGTCGTTGCTCTATTCCAAAAGCTGACCTAAATGTGCAAACTTGTGTTATTTTTGTTTTGCGCGATTTTTTGAAAACTTTTTTCTTTAAAATGGGGACAAATTTTTTTTAAATCAGTTTTTGTTTGCAATAAAAATGGGTTTATATAAAAAAATCCCTTTTTGTTTTTGTTTCTGTTATAAATAATGTCTGCGAAATATTTTGTCTTTGTCGGACGGAACAACTTTGTAATGCTGTGCATTTAATGGGAGGAAGGGAGGTAGGGTTATAATATATTGTTAATATTGAAATAAATTTTTTTTATGTATTATAATGCAGGATTGTATTTAAAGTAAACAAATACAGGGTGTCCGCCGGGAAAGTATACTACTTTGTTTGCTTATAATATTTGATTTTTATTAATGTCGGCAATTATGTCTGAAATATCAGATAAATGTCCGCCTCTGTTAGCCTCAAAAATGCGAGACCTTTTGAACACATTTTTCATTACATTCTCACACATTTCACGCTGTATTTCATAAACTTCATCACGAATATTTTGCTTGTGTTGCTCCAGCGTTTCTGGTTTGTTTGCATAAACCTTGCTTTTCAGATATCCCCACAAAAAGAAGTCCAGAGCAGTCAAATCAGGCGACCGTGGAGGCCAATCAACATCACCATTCCTAGAAATAACTTGTTGTGGAAAGAGGTCTCGCAGTAATTTCATTGTAATCCTGGCTGTATGCGATGTGGCACCGTCTTGTTGAACCACATGTTAGTCCAGCCCAAGCATGCAGCTGCCCTTCTTTCTTCGAAATCATTCGCTACACGATAAATAGTGCGTCTTGTTGTTTCTCTCAAAAATTTCACGTAACTTTCTCATCGTCACAGTAATCGATGATTGATTGTGATAAAATGTTTTAACGATTAAAACACGTTGGTTTACCGTATATTTTTCCATAATAAATTTGCCACGTCTCTACTTTACGACTGCCAAATATGAACTGGCAAGACTAATGTTTACCAAAATGGCGGCAAAATGAAGTAATTTACCTTCCCGGTGGACACCCTGTATAAATACTGCCTTTTTTATAGCTGTAGCGCTTTTAGCAGTTACATCAATAAAAATCCTTTTCCTTACTGATATTTCAATTAAAATCCTTTCCAGAAATTGGGGAAAGGCTTCTATAGCTTTATAGATTCAAAACAGGCGATAGCTTCAGATTTCGGCATACAATTACAGGGAAAAGCTACTCGTAAGCAAATTTGAAGAGGGACTCAAAACGAGCTTAGCTAGGAATGTGGATAAAATCGAAGTAGCATAAAATGGATCACTACAGTATGATTACTGCAAACATGTAAGAACCTGAGTTGTGTCTGGAGGTTATCCCTGTCAATAGCAGGACAGCGACAGCAATTGTTAATCATTAGTTGTGGCCAAAAGATTATAGTTAGTGGGAACTCGTGTAAGGTTTTACATTTTCCGTAACGGACCATCGATGCTCCATATGCTATCACGAGACTGCACACCTAACTATGCTTTTGGTTAGTCTTCTTCAAGGTTATGTATCGTACCCTTCCATTCTGACGACCACTATATTGCTGGCTGCCTTTGTTTTTAAGAAAAAGTAACACGCTTTTCCGGAAACATGTCTCTTTTTGCAACTTTCTTGAGAGTTCTTTGGACATAATTCTCTGCTTTGAAGCAACTTCGATTTCTTTGACTTTATTGTTCTTTAGTGGCATCAATATAATCTTCGTTCATATTTGACGCAAACCTTTTTTTATTATATTTTCTTCTATGGCTTAAAGCTTTACTCATTCATTATATTTCTGTGCAAAACTTATCAATTCGTTTTCGATAAATAATATTTTAAAACAAAAAAAAAAAAAAAAAAAAAAGTCAGGAGTAAAAAGTAAGTGTGGAAGTCATTTCATTAGTTTAAATGAAAAATTCATAACTTCTTAAGAAAATGGGACTTTAATAATTTCCAAAATGTAATAAATATTTCCTGAAGGTGTGTGTAAAGTAACAGAGCACAGCAAAATACCAAAAAAGAAAGTAGGAAGGTAGAACTTAAAAAAATGAGTTTTCTTCCATGCTTGAGAAAAATGCCAATAGCAAAGCAACACCTCGTTGCAGGCACATACTACTGTAACATTTATTTATATTCTGAAGTACTTCAATATATTCAACACACATGTACGTACCTACACACTTACACTTTTCATATGACATGCAGTTGTGCAATTTTCGAGTCCTTTTTGTGCGACCGAACTTAAAATGAACAACAAGCACTCTGCTGCTACGGCAGTAGCGAAATGAATAATGGAAAAGAGAACAGCGTAAAAATTAATGTTTATATCCTTTCACACTTAATGAGATTTTCTTTTCGTAATTTTTGTTCATTTTTCTTCGCTTGTTCGTATTTGAAACAACACAAGTACCTTGCATTATATATTTCCACACCATTCATTTTATTATTGTTTTGGAAATGCTGAGAAGCAGAGTGTTATTATCCTTTGAAGGAACACAAGCACAGGCACATACACACACACACACACACACACAGAAGCACACACATTAGTATACTTAGGCTTAGAAGATGTATGCTCCCAGCCAACAATATTGTGCGATATCCGTCAGATGTTTGACAGAAACGTCAACAAAAAAGTCGGAATCAGAGCTTTGAACCAATAATTTAAATATGAAGTGATAGTTAGACGTGAAGCCCGACAAACATGTCCAGGAAAATTCCAAATTTCTTTTTTCTAACAAAAATCCTGCCGAAATCTAATTCTCACAGAATTCTAAAAGCTTGTTAGTACTGCATGCAACACTCTCCATGGAAGGGTCTAGTGAACCGTAACCGCAAGTGCTGCCAGTTTTCGTTGATAATCAATGTTCTTTTATACTTTTCGTGTTTACTTCGTCACAATCGGCTTGATATCCAAATAGCATCAGCCGAAATGAAATAGATGCATACGATGCTTTCATTGCTGACCAATGGTTGACTAGAAGCAAAAATGCATACGATAACAAAGAGAGCAATTAGAAAAAAGTTCGAGTGTGTGAACTTCGTTCTCACCCAAGGAAAAAGCTAGAATGTGAAAATTGGAAGACGTTTATTCTCATATTGTATTTGTCTTTAGTCTTGGGTTAAATAGCAGATGTTTACAGTTGACACAAAATTAGTAGAGAAGACAAAAAGAATGTTGAAAACGTGCGTAGCGACATAGAAGATTCATTCCATTCTGCTAGTTGTCATATCAAAGAAAGAATAAAGAAAACGAACTTAAGCTTAAAAATTAAATAGCTTCGATTTAAATTATATTTACATTTACATTGGTGTTCAATGAATTTTTTGACAAACCAATTAAAAGCGTCACATGATGAATGGAAAAAAGGGCTTTGCAATATAAAGATGTAAAAACGGGAAAGGGGTAGATAGAGCGAATATTTGCACTGACTGATCTTGTTAGTTTCGGCAAAATTATTGCTTCTAAAACACTTTTTTTCCCCAAAAAAACAAAATATCAATTTAACTTCTATGTTGCCTTAGCGTTTCTTTTAAAATCATATTAAAGTTTTCCCATATACATTTGCTCACATTGTACTGTGGCTGTCGGCCAAATCTCGCTACCAAAATTTAGTACAGGGTGTCCGCCGGGATGCTAGAGCTCGCCCATAACAACCCCGATTTTCATGAAAAATTAATGAAATACCGCGTGAAATGTGTGAGAATGTAATGAAAAATGTGATCAAAAGGGCTCGCATTTGTGAGGCTAACAGAGGCGTACATTCATCTGATATTGTATTCCAGAGATAATTGCCGACATTAAATAAAATATTTATCAATATACGATCCATTCTCTTTCATATAATCAAACATTATAAAGAAACATAGTTTAGTATATCTTCCTGGCGGACACCCTGTATATTTTGTTCCCGCTCAAATTCTAAAATCTCTTTTACAATCGAATACTCTGAAGAAGACCGTACAACCTTTAACTCTAGAAAATAATTCAGTGCACTGAATTTTTCCTATGATGGCAGTCAAGATTATTTAATTTTTAATTCTCAGTCTGCCCCGGAACAAGCAAAAAAATGAAAAGCTTTGCAATTATTGCAAATATACCCAATACAAAAGGGAAGTATAACAATTTAGATATAACATGCCTGCTCAAAATGAGCCCAATATTTATCAGACATGTCGTACACAAAAATAAGTAAAATCTTTCCCGCATATTCATGCGAAATCGATCAGAACGCGTCGTGCCATAACCAATGCTAATGACAGGTCTGTACGAAATATGTGTGTCTGATAGAAATATGTACGAAATATCCGGAAGTAAAGTCGGACATTTGTTAGAATTGTCTGATACAGGCAGTGTCGGATTAATATGTTGGCTGGGCTTCTTCCTAAATTTAGAACATATTAAAAGTAAATGTACTAAAAACAAAATGCAAAGAACTTAAACTAAATTGAAGTAAATACACAAGCACACACACACAAACACATGCAAACACATGCAACAATAATCACACGAGTAATAATGCTTGAATGTTGTGCTCAAGCCCCATACAAAATTCTTACGTATTCACTAAACTCGCATGCACCTATTTTTTTCCACTCTTGGTTTATTACTTCTTTTGTAACAAAAAAAAAAAACAACAACAAGAATAATGAACATGGAAATATTTAAACTCCTAACGTGTGTTGTTGCTGTTTATTTTTTATTATAAATAATGAGTTGCATTCTTATTGTTGCTGCTAGAACAGTTGTTGTATTGCTGCTGGCTCCTGGCTGAAAACTGACTGACATTGGCAACATTTATTCGTTTCTTTCTTTTTGCCTGTATCTATAATGTTGTACGTAGCAAACAGAGGTGCCCCCTCAATAGTTTTTTAAGCGTGCCTTATGTGCCTCCTCCTAAAGTATTTGCAGATTACAATTAAAAGTACCTTGAAATTTTCATTACGGTTGAGGAAAACCTCCTTTTATTTTATACAAACCTGACAGACTGACTCATTATCATGTGTCTCCTGGTCTGTTTCTGTCGTGTTACGAGTCGCCAAATTTTATTACTAACGCAGAAATCCCGATTTAACGTAGAATTACATTTTTTTATTTTATTTTTTTTTTTAAGAAAGTTCAACTTGTAAGCACCTTAACTAAATCTCTCAAGCATAAAGTTTGATGACTTTTCTCAAATAATTATTTACCACATTTTTAGCCAATCTCAGGTTAATTTCATTTTATGTTAGCGGGGAAAAGTTTTTTAATGCAAAACAAATTTTCTCTAAGAGTTTTTGCAATTAAAGAAATACACGTGCCTTTAATGCTGGGAGAGATTTTCAAAGTGTCATTATTAAAAATTGTGTTATTGTATTGTTGTTAAAGTATGTGTATGTATTCACAACACACACACACACACACACACATATATATACAAATATTCGATTATCTTTATACATTTGTAGTTCTAGTCGTTGTTTTTATTATAACATATTTTATTTTATTGTTGCTAATATTATATCTTCTGTTCCGAATACACACACACACACACACACACACACAGCAACACACAGCCACGCATGAAATGTAATAAAAGTTTTGCAACTCAATTTTTCCCACAAGTGACATTCATGTATTTTCCACTTGGCAGTTGAAGTACTCGTATCGCAACAACTGGATAGATACAATACCATCTACAATACAATCAAACAACAACAACAACAACAACATCGTATTAGTAGCAATAGCAGCATTACGCATACATATGTGCAACAAAAAGAAAATAACAATAAAAATCCAGAGGGTTGAACAAAGAATAAATAAATATATTGTGTGCAACATATTAATATTCGTATGTAGTAACATTGTTACTTTCCGTTAGAACAACAGCAACAAATGTAGTAACAAGCAGCAACAACATTTGCTGCAACAATGGCTACATTTCGAACAAACTACTGACTTCAGAAAAAGCATAGTTTTTTTTTTTCTAAAATACATTTCACAATTCAAAATATGACAGCATTTAAGACACGGATAGAGGGAGAGAGAGATGAGTGGTAAACTCAGAGCATGGGCAGTCCGATTATGACAGATAGTGGTTTAAATATGAAAAATCCCGATATTTCTTTAATTTCGATAAATATAAACATTTCCCGATAATAAATTCAAGTTAATTGGTCACGTGCTTATGCGTAGATTCAAGAGGGAATCAGCGATATAAAAATCGCGCTTCTGGCGAGCAGACATGTAAACGGGAGTCTTTGTTTTCTCCCTTTCACATTCGCCAACCTTGATTGATTAATTGAGTTAACAGTAACAATATAAATGTCTAGTAAGTAGAAGAGGTCTCTTCTTGCACTTTAGTAGTCGAGAAGGAAAACACAGGAAAAAAATTATAATAAAAATATGATGATTATCAAGGTTGACACACAGACAGAGCATAACATGCACAATCATACACACTTTAATAAAAACATCCAGGCTCAAAAGGTCTTTCAATTATAAGATACTGAGAGAGAGAGAGAGAGAGTAGTAACTAGTGGCAGTAGAACTGTTGCATGCTTTTTTAAAATCATTTATACACATGATGCTTATTAGGCCAGCTCGCAGCTAAAGTTGTTATAGTCGTCCCACTAGTCTAGTTTAGTCTATTAAGATTAAAACAGATTTTATTTTTTTAATTTAGTCAAAAAATTATCGAGTTGTGCTCAACTGAAAATAGGGCAGCTTAGTAATTTAATGTGAAAAAAAGTATATATTCTTAGTGAAGGTGTAAAGATATTGTTTCCAAACCAAGTGTTACAAATATTCTTCCGTGTAAAAATTGAATGAATACAGAAACTCCCAGCTTTGTGATTAAAAAACAACAACACAACACGCATAAGCTCATATAAGTTACCAGGAAATCGAATACACAGAACAACAACAATGATATAACATCAGTACGTCTAGACAAATTATCAGGAATTAAATACTAGGCTGAAACAGCGATGCAAGGAAACCATCGTAACACAGCAGACTAGTAGCTACAAAAACAAATATCACAACAACAAAGGAAACTGAATATAAGATTTTTGTAGCTAAAGAAATATCTAGTAGATTCTTGACTCTTCTACAAGTTTCGAGAAAAGTAGATTCGCACAAAAACATAAATGTTAAAACATAAATCCAAAAAGCACAGAGATCAAAATGAGGACCAAGTTATTGATACGTACAAACCATCTATTTTCTAGGCAACCTGACTAGATAACATTTTTCTCCTAGTTCTTTTCTATACTAGAAAGTTGCCTAGAAATGAAATTTTTTGTACAGATAAAGAACTTGGTCCTCATTTTGATGTCAGTACTTTATGCAGATACGACTTCTTTTTTCCAAGTTACTTTTTTATAAATAAATATATTTGAATGAATGTATAAAACTTCTTTTAACTTAAAGTCTTCAAACGATGAGGTTATAGCAGGTTTCAGCTCACTAGTTATATTGGAACATAAATTCTGCCGTGTATCATTTAAAGTAAACTCTAAACCTAAACAAACCGCGGCAAAAATGTAAAACGTTGAACAAGATTAAACTTAACAATATGAATACGGACCTTCCTAATACCGTACGCAATCAGTCGTATGCTTAACAATAGCGTGTAGAAACCAGAATATACATATTTGTGACTATAGGTGTAAATGTATGTATGTGGTAGTAAGCCCTATGCAAGAATATTAAAAAGGTTTTCATCATCGTTGGCTGACTTTTTTTTTTAGCAGCTTTATAGTTTTATATACTTTGCGAAATACAGATTTATAACAAGTACGAATGTTTACGAGTGTCAGTGGAAAACAGCACATTGGGAGCATGTGCAAGTATGAGTGCAAATGAAAAAGAACATATCGTCGCATGTAATGATATAGGCCTCAAATAAGTTTGCTAAAAACGCTTTAAATGTTTTAAAAATTCAAAGTCAAAAACAACTCAAGTTTTTATAACTTGAGAGGAGATATGAAATTATAAACCTTTAAAACAAATGACTTGTTACGATGTTTCAAGTGCCGGCCAATGATAAACACACTAATACATATGCACAAAAAAAATTTCATTGCATTAATAAGCATGAGCGTATTAGTGGATACATCTCTATGTGCAGACATGCAACTAAACAAATAAAAAGAAATTTGAAAATTAACATTTTAAAATTAAACAAATGCCAGAATTTCCCATCCATCACCATTAAATTTCATCAGTAAAGCACAAAAGCCTTCACCGGCTGATGTGGAGATTTAGTCAAGCATCATCCATCTAGTATTACTTAATAATGCTTCGATTCTATCGCACGCAGTAAGCACCGGTTAAAATCACAGCTAACTAACGTGCTTTCTTACACTGATCTACGTTCTAACGTAAGTTGAGGTCTCCAGAGTGACGCAAGCATTTCTATCGGTAACAGAACGATAGCAACAAGCCCATTTAGCTTATGTGACGAATCAACTAATATCATTTCCTAAGCAATCGTATTTTTAAAGACGTACTCTTTCGTAAACGTGGAATTGCGTAACAGACGAAACTTAATGGTTTCAATTTGTTTACGTTTCAATGTGTCAGCTGTTATTCAGGCATCTGCTGAAAATCGATTTTGAAATTGAAACTATTTAAGACTGAAAGATGTTATGATATGATGGCGCGTAGAAAACGTAAAGTAGGTCTACTTTCTACTTTCGTAAATATCATAACCGGCGTGCAAACAAGTCAACTTGTTTTTGATAGAAGTTATGTCTTATTTATAATGAGTCGCATGTAACTTGAAATGCAGAAACGTTTAGACGACGTAGAAGGTGTGAAATGCGTAGGTCAGTGCTAAATTTAGTCGGATCTATTTCTATTTGGACGCCCTACTCTTACCGACGAGCCATACATTGAAGTTGCATTAGGTGTCGTCAATAATAAGGACATCAAATGGAGTTAAAGAGGACTTAAAAGCACCAAAGTGCCTCTTTGGCGATCTGAAAAGTGTGTTTAGTGCACCGAACATCGCAGTTGATTTTCAATCCAAGAACATCAAGAGCTTTTGATTTTTTTATACCTACATCATCAATAAGTACAGACGAAACATCATAACCTGCCCTTCGTCTGCGAGGAAGTCCACAACATTGGCTCTTAGGTGCAACACAGTCGACCCCGTTCACACGGTTTCAATCGGAGATTTTCGCAAGATCTCGGTTGATCATGTTCTCCTAGTTGTGTGTTACGTAACTGTAGCGTTTATGTGATGTAGCCTTGAAGACGTAATTGGCTGTATGTAAATTCTAAGAATGTGAAAATAGTCGGAAAGCTGAAAGAATTTGTCGAAAAAACTGTTGATGTAGAAAAAGAAACGCGACAATAAGTCAAAGTAACACAAATGGAAATAGAAAAGGAAAATTAATTTGAAAAACACAATAAATTATGAATGACCAAACCAGACGCTTCGTGCATTAAATGAACGAATGTGTATGTGTGTGTTCCTTGCTATCATATTGCAAGGAATTGCAAGACTGAAGCAAATGTTGCAAGACTCGTTTACTCGTACTTTAATAGAAATACAACTAAAAATTAAGTATTATGATTTTTTTTATTTCATTTTGATGGGATGCATTTTAGAGAAATAGTGTTAAATGTTGTGTGATATGACCCGTGTTGCCGAGTGTGTAGTTTGTAGATTGCGTTGAAAAGTTTTTAATTTTCTATGAAACAAGTTGTTATTTAAAAATCATTTTTTTTTTATCGAGACACTTTCCATAGTATGCGTATTAGGTAGAGCTGGTTTTTTGAGGTTTTTTAAACTACTTTGACAATCGGAGGAGTTGAAATATCTCCCTTTGACTCACAAATGCTAATATAGCATTGCTATACGCGTAATCAGGTGTTCTACTCTCCTTAAAGCACCTTAATGTGCGCGCATAATATGCCCTGCATCAAGTTCCATTAATAAAAAAAAACTCATCACGATTTCTAACGTTATATTTTTAAATATTTCAATAAATTTTCTTCAAGGATATGCCTGACACAATATAATTTCTACTCAAGCTGTCTTAAAGGGTTATAAAGCTAAAAATTGATTGCCCGACTCTCTACAGCACTTTGATTTTTCGCAAAAAAAAATTACAAATTAACTGAAATTTGTTTTTTATTTATAAACAAAAACTTAATTACACAAACAATTGAACACATCCATACACACAGACGTTATTAAACTGCAGGGCTGTTTTGTTGTAATTTTCATATCAGTAGCGCAAACGAAGGTTTTACGTTTTACTCGCTTTGAGATATCATCACCAACCGCCTTGTTTGCTGGTTGAGCAGCATTGCAAGGTTGGCAGTATTTTACAGGTGGATTCAACGAAGCATAAATGGCAAATAGAATCAAGTCAAATACAACGAAATGAAATAAAATAAATGAAATTGTAGTCAAACATTAAAAATGATGTTAAAAAAAGTGCAAAATATTTATTTCTAACAGCAACAACAACAATTTATGAAAGTATTCATTCGTTCAGTGAAATAGAAAAATAATGTTCAAGGATTTTTTTTATTTTGTTTTGTAAAAAACTATTCTGTTTATGGGCAACTGAGGTAATATTTTTACATTAATCTGGCAATAATAGATCAGGTGCGGATGGAGGGGAAAGAAAAATGCGATATTTACCTCGCTAAAACGACGAAGAGTAAACGTTTTGCTTAAACTTCTCCAGCCAAGAGGTTAGGATGGATGCAGGTTAAATTTTGTATAATAATGATTTAAAACTTTGCATTCTGCATTGCTTGCCATCGATCTTATAGTGCGCCGAATCGGTTAAATGCGGTCAAATTGTTCATATTTCTGCCAAAACTAATGCTCGCCTCGTGCTTAGCCTACTGTACCTGGCTGCAATAGAGCAGCCATACACTCACGACTTTCGGATTCTTTGCCAACTGGTTTAAGAGGATCTGCCTTTTTTTTAACAAGACTTACTGTTTTGTGCACCTACTGCAGGAACAATGATCGTGCCTGGGTGCTCGATAACAATGCATGCCTACCTATAGAGCTTTGGAATTCAATCATCAATATATTTTCGAATATTATATTCCATCCCAATTCCCGTGTATGAAACAATATACCGACCACTTCAAAAAACGAATGAATTCTTTTAAGGCCTGTATAAAATAATAAATAGCAAAACTGAGTACGACGAGCCGAGTGCAAGAATAAAAGAGGCAGGCAATCTAAGGGCATGTGATGACTGACACAAGACTAATGTTCTTCCATTTACCCAAAGGAAAGAACTTTAAAAATAAATGGGGTGGATATTTTCAATAAATATTTATGCAAACTTACATCTGTATGTGTGCACGAGTTATTTATCTTCGTTAAAAAGCAAAACACATTTATCCATCTCAAACAGAACACAAAAACAACAACCAAACATAAATAATTGATAAATCTTTTGAATTTGATTAGGAAACGAATGCAGAAAAAAATCAGGTTTTAAAGCGAAAATGGCATGACATGGATGAGACAGCTATGATATTGCTGCTGAAGAATTTCTGAGATGAGAAAAGTCAAAAGCCATAAAATACCTTGAATGAGTGAGAATCACTGCAAAAAAATGTTAAACTTGCAGTGGGGCTAAATGAAAGCGGTTCTGAGTTTAATAAACTGTTTACTAAACAACTGCCATTCGTTGAGGGCGCAAATAAATTTGATCTTAACGTGAACATGGTTATTAGTCACCATAAAGTTTAGTCTTTGTAATTTATGATTTAGTTGACTAGTAACGTCATGTTGCAAAAATAAACAAAGACAAATTCTATTCTTCGTGTTGAAAAATGAATTTTTCCCAGCTATAACACCCAGCTTCACTACTCACGGCTGCCAGAACAATTTTCGTTGTAACAATTGATTTTGTGTGGTCGAGTAAGCAAGCGAACGAACGGGATTGAACGGAATTCCACGATGCAAATAAAACCAGAGACATTTCATTATTGGTTTTGGTTTCGTTAACAAGTTCGTTTCTAATATCGATGGCCTCAACTGAATGCCAGAATTGAAATGTTACCTTTTGTATCCCTTTCAAGTGGCCAATTTGAGTATTCTTTTGCTCAAACGAACAGAGTGTGTGTGTGTTTGGGTGTGAGTGTGTGTTTGGGTGTGAGTTATGGCGTATGAGTACACACGAGTATTTCAATATATATCGTGTTGAGTCATGTAGACATGATGTTGTAAACAAACTAGAGATTTTTTTTTATCGGAAAATGTCATTATGCAGGACAAAATATGGTAGTGGAAAGTTAAGTTCATCGTTATTAACTGTAAAACAGATTAAATTCAGTCGGCCACAAAGCAACTAAATGACAATTTACAGAAATCTCTCACATATTTGCTCGTTTTAAACGAAGTTGTTGCTAAAATGCCTAAAAAGTGAAATTAATATTGAAAATAAAAAATTTGCCGTAGCTTTAAAAGAATTGCGAACTGTTTGATTTTCAAACAAACAAATTAATAAAAATAATTGTTCAATTCACAAAGGCCTTGTAATGTTGTATCGATTGTATTATAATACAATTATAATATTTGTGTCGTTGATAATTTTGATATAAAAATTTCATATTTAATTTCAACTTCAATTCAAAAGTTTTTGAAATGTTGTGTTGCCTCCATACCTGGGACTGTGGTACTTGATTGATTAATTTGTGTTTAAATAAGTTATGGAACTTATTTTGAAAAAATTACCCAAGTAGACAAGATTTTGGTCTGAAGCAATTGAAAGTTTCTTATTATGGAATTTTGGGTGCTGAATTTAAACCTGCAGTCAGTTTTTTAAACTGCTTCTGGTCTGCAAAAGGAAAAATGCCATTTGAAAACATTTCTATACACATACAACAGTACTACAGTTTTCTTAATTGTGAATGAAAAGATAATGTAAAATGTAAATAAAAATTGTGGTGGGGCGATTTGTCTGGAATATTGGATCTTATATGCTATTGGAATATGACGTTGTTCGTTTTTGTTTTTGTTTGATTTTTTAAAAGCCTAAATTTTGATACACAATTGTTTTTTCGTTGCAAGTCCCACGATAACTCTCAAACTACTGCACAGATTAAAAAACAGTGTTGATTCAACATAAAGGTGATGTTGTAGTAGAATTCCGCTTTTTTTTAGTTAATTAAATAGGAGAAACCCTCCTCCCGTTATATTAATATTTGCCAAATAACATAAGAAGTCTGTAACTTTACGTTGCTCCCAGTCCAAAAGTTGACCTGAGTTTGTAAACTTGTGTTATTTATGCTCTATAACTAATGACATTTCGATAACTTTAAGTCTGATTGTTATTAAGCTAAAGTTCCCATGCCTGATTAAATTTCTTAATATCAAATAATGTCTATAACTCGTTGACGTGAACTATACAATACTACCTGTATTTTAAATGCCAGCTGCGAAATAGCAATAGCACGAAAAAAAAATACTGTGCTGTTTAATATAAATACAGTCCAGCAATAGCAAAATAACATTAAAAATATTTGCTGTTATAAAACAGCACTTCTTTGACGTGAATTTATTTATGCTATTGCTAGGCTCGTTGAAAATACGATAGCAACAAAAACGTCAACAACATATAGATGGCAGCAATTACAATTACAGCATTGTGAAATGGCACAGCAACCCTGCAGTGCGCTTATAGCGACTTTTCAAATACATATAATTTGAATTATTATTTTTTTAAATATCGGCAAGTCCATTGTCATTTTTGTTTAGCCTTTAGTTTACTTTTCGAGTGGGTAAAAAAATCAACCTTATAAGAATTTTTGACGAATTGCACATGTCGGCATACTGGATTTGTTTAAGACTTTTAATTACAGTCTTATAGTAAACAAATAGCAGGGTCGTGTATGAGCAGCAAGTCTATGTTCCAGTAAAATCAATAACGTAATTATTTTGCTTTTGCTGCTGACGTTTGGAAAGAAATTTTTGTATTTTGTTATTTGCTTTCAGCCTACGATCACATTTTAACTGTTGCTATTGCAACCAGTAGTAGCAATTATTATATAGCATTTATTTTTAAACCCTGAATAAATATGAATTGACTGTTAACTCACAAATTACTTAAAAATTTATTTTAATACACGGTACAATAATACAAGGCATTTGCGAATTGCCTAAATGTCTGCGATTTTATACTGATTCCTACAGTTAAGTCAATTATTTTTATTTTAAAAATTTTAACATTTTTTTTTGCATTGAATCAATAACTTTTCACTTGTTGACCCAGTTTTATTTTCGTTTTTTTTTGCTGCTGCTGTCGTCAGTAGCAAATATTGACTGATTTATTTTATGATTTGCTTCATCACATTGATTCCTGTCCTGTTTTATTTCTGCTTTCACTATAAAAATATTAAAAATGTCATCATTTAGGTAGAAAATTCATTTTATTTATTTTATTTGTATTTACGAAATGTGTTTATTTGTTTGCAGTTTTAATTGACAGTCTTTAACTCACTTTCGCTATGATTTGTTTACTTTGTATAAAAAATACCTGTTGAGGTCATAGCAGCATGAGACGAATTGTCGGAGTTTTATTTTAACAGATCTTGGCAAAATATCTTTAAAGTTTAGCCAGATTCAAATTGACAACATCTGAAATGAACAAATCTTTACACACACATACACAAGCCTACTTATACAAGCACTCTTAAATTATAAAGAGCATATTGCATTGAGAACAACAAGCTCATGCCAACACATTTGGTGTGTGCATAATTCATAATTATCCTTATGATGAATGTACAAAATTAAAACAACAACAAAAACAAGAAATGAAATCTTTAAACTTCAACCACAACTCCAGCCAGCAACAAATGCTCGCTGATGATGATGATGAAAGGAAATGTTTATCTTAGTGCCTGCCAGCCAACTTGCAACACTGCAAATGCACTAGCGCTGAATGAAACTGAAACAGTGACTGATATTTAACCAACAGAGCGGGAGCAGAAGGAAATTATGCGACAATTAATGCAATAAAACTTTCCTTTTTACACTTTTTTCAAGCATTTTGTCACTTGCCAGAACATTCACTCACTTTAGAACATCAGCAGAGGCAAAAGGCGAAGGCGAAGAAAAATCAAAACGTTTGCAAAATGAGCGGAACTGGCAGAAAGGAAAAAGTTAGAATAAAATTATGATAAAGTTGTTTAAGTACTGAGTGTCAGCAAAGAAATTTTTATATTTGCAACAGTTTGCTTTAACTTTCCTGATAATTTACATTTAATTATTTACGAAACCTTTTCCGCAAACATTCTTTCGTAGCAAGTGTAAAATAAAAATGAAATGAAAATGAAACATAAATCTGAACTTGGTATAAAAATATCAAACGAAGAGTTTAAAAAGCGTTTAAATACTTTAATTGAAGTGAAAATATGTTTATTCATGACATTAAAACACAGATGGAACAACAGCAACAGAAACAACAACAAAACAGCAACAACAAATACAAGTTTAATTACCAACCGAATGTGAGAAAATGTAGGAAAATGCAGAAAATCCATTCTTTTTTTCTTGCCTTAATTCGTTTTAATATAATTTTTTTAATTATTGAATAAACAATATTTGCACGCAGGCAAGTAAATTGCAACGCACACATACGCAAACATCAATTGTATAGATTACATGTATACATACACACATACATGCAAACATACATACATGTGTATATAAATAAGAGAATGCAAGCGCATATCCCATATCCTACAACTACAGAAGGAATGAATGGAAAATGTGTTGAATGCAACAATGTATTCGACATAATGTGGATGTGGTGGTGGTGGTGATGCTGGTGCTGTTATTGCAGATGCTTTTAATTACAACGTCAACTGATGGCAAGAGTATCACTTGAGTCTGTTAAAGTTCTTGCCTCTGCTACGACTACCACTGCCAACTACTACATATACAGCAGCCCCAAAACAACATGCAACATCAATTTATATTTTATTTAGGTCTATTATAATTATATTGTTTTTATTTATTGTTCATTTTCCCCCCTTTCGAAACAATCATGAAAATTTGCTGCTATAAGCAGAGTAATAAAAATAATTGTAGTCATTTCTGCTTAAAACAAAATGAGAAGAAAAACAATCGCAATTGCTATTGAGGCAACCATATTTTTAACAGCAACAGCAACAACAACAATAAAGCAATAAATAAAAAAGACAGAAATTCGTTAACAAATTTCGTAGCAAGAAAAAAGCCAGAACAATAGCATTTCCCAAAATTAAATAACCATCCGAAATTAACCATTATGTACAGTGGTTGAAGAGAGAACAAAATGTGTTTTAATTTTTGCTTAGTGAGTGTAAGCGAAAAGGCTTTTCTGCCAGCCGATCTCTTAGACCATTTTAACTTGCGTAGCCTTTAAAAGCGGTCGTAGCAAACTAGCGTTTGAGAAGGTAGTTCTACCAAGTGGGAATATATCACATACAAAAAGCAAACAGGCATGTAACGAGAGTCTAGCTTCCTTCTCCTGCTAACCTTCTTACTCCTTTGCTTAAGTTTTAAGATGAAACCCTTTTTAAATTTATCTCCTGGGTACTAGTTAATTCACAAAAATAAAAATTTTTAACTAAACCGATCATCGGATTTTCGAATATTCTAGTTTTAATTCTTTCATCCCTTTTCGTCTGCAGGTTTTAATTAAGTGTGAAAATTTTTAGCTGTGTTGCCATGTATTTAAAAATAAAAACGAGAACAAAATTATGATAAAAAACTCATGCTTTAATTTTCTAGAAAAATATCGGTAAGGAGAGAAGAATAATACACATACCTGGCTAATGGTTCTCTGGTTTGACAGTTGAGAGAGGCATAAATGTTGTTCTTGTACACATTCATCTACTTCACGCCCAGCTTATCCTTACATTTTTTAAAACTTTTAGAGAAAATTTTATTTTTAAATTATACAAAATTAAAACTGAAAATTATAAAACAACAATTTTTTAACTCAAATCGGGAAAATTTTTACCACTTTAAAAATAAATAAGCAAACAACTAAATCTGCATAGTTGGCGACGGTGCGACTTTTGTAGCAAATTAAAAAAAAATTCTCTTTTAAATTTGTTTACTAAAACTTCCTGGGATATTCGAAAGTTATAATTTAAATAAGATTTTGCTAATAATTTACTTTATGTCTACAAAGTGCAAATGACATTTTCGATTCGAACTAAAGCAAAATAATTAAAAACATAAAAAATGCCTTTTTGTCAACTCAATAACTTAGTGTGAAAAAAATATATGAACAACTCTGGCAAGACGTTGCAATTCTCGTAATATCTTATCCAAGATTCATTGATAAATTTTATCAACACATAAGCAAAATAATTAAGTAAAATGAAAAAAACCTTTTTGAACAAAGTAAAACAACTGCTTTTCCTGCAAATATCATTAAAGAAAATATGTTCTATAACGAGGGAATCTTGCTACATCTGGCCTCTCGGATGTCGACCGAAAACCACAAACCGTATTGTTCTTTCTTCGCCTATTGGAAAAATATTTATTTTGTTTCTGAAATGTTTTACGATCTTTTGTTAAGGGGATTTGCGGAAAACCCCTACAAATTCCTCTTCTTTGCAAAGTGTGCGATTGTAGAAACCCTCCGAATTTTTGCATAATTAACTCCCACCTCCATATTTTAGCCATGCAAACTGATTTCGAAATTCTAGAGAAACTAATGTATTGTTTTATTTTTAAAACGTTCTCAGAAATGTGAATATATCGGTTTTTAAATAAAATTTTAATATTAATAAAATCAATCTTTAATTATTGAAGAAAATGAAAAGCAACATGTTAACAGCTACTTGGGGCACAAATAATCGAATCTATCGCGGGGTTTTATTATCTTAAATAATTCTCTCTATCTCTCTCTTTCTTATTAGAAGTAGGCTCGTAAAGAATATCACAAAAACCTTCGAAGGCCAACTGTATAAGTTTATTGAAATTACACATTCTTTTGTTAAACGTGAAAGGTCAAACCGAAGATCGAACATAACAACAAAATAAATTTTATATTAAGACATTTTAGTGTGAATCGCTCTATTCAGCGTTTGTTTTTTAAAAGTTTATTGCATTAATGTAACTTTTTTTGCATTAGTTTTGTGTTAATGTTTCCCTTTTTTTTTTTTGCGATTTCGTGCTTTGCTTGTTGTTGCTGGTAAGGTTGGTTAATAAAGGGGTTTGCAATAAGGTAGGGTTTGCTTTCAAGTGGTATTAATTAAGCTATGTCTGAGGTCATTTTTGCTAGAAGGCTCATGTACGCCGATATTTGTAAGACAAGATAATAATGAAATTTCCGCCGTGCATTCATATGGTGGCAGCAATTCAAGACGGTACATTTTCAGTTACCACCAAACATAAACTTTTTTTGAATGAATTATCCTTGATAATCCTTCAGCAAAAAAAGCAGCTCGTCACGCTTAAGCAGATCTTTCGGCCTAAATTAGGGCCGGTTTTCAAACCTAATTTAGACGGGCATCAGTGACTTAGTAATAAACAACAGTTTTGACAGATGTACCCAAACAAAACATGATCGCCACATACTGTTAACATTAACCTGACCTTATTGGAACTACCTTTATTAATGTTGCTTTTATTGTTGTTACTTATTATTGAACAATAATAAAACGTGTTCAGTGTAGCAAATTATATGCGTCAATTTTACGCTCTAATTGTGCCATTTTTAATTATAATTTTTACCATCATTCATAAGCCCACTTCAAAACTCAACACATACACACACACACACACACACACACACACACACACATACACATAAAAACACAAAAGTACGCATAATCCCACGACAGCCATTTACAAAATGTATTTCCATATCGACTAAATGAGTAATTGAGGGAGTTAAAGAAAGAATGAATGGAACTAGTGATTGACTACTTGTGGTTTTTGTATATTTTTTTAACCCTAAAAGGGGTTTCATTTGGTATGATTTTTACTGCAGCTGCTAACGTTTGCTGTTAATAATTTCGACCAATAATTTACATTCTCCACAGACAAACGCACTTGTACTGCAAACCGCCACTAATACTACTACTACTACGGACGGCATCTGTCCATAATATTTTTCTTTGGTTTTATTTAATTTTTGTTGGTGATTTTTATTACTTTTTAATTTGTAGAAAATGAGTGCTAAATCAGCACTAAATAATTGCGGTTTTTCTTAATGGAGTTTGTTTAAAGGAAATGTGTGTGTTGTAATGCAATTGTGGCCATGATTGACAGATTTTTAAAAGAATCAATTGAATTATAACAATCATTAATGATTTTTTTTAGAATTTTTTGGATGTCTCTCTTTTCATTAAATAAACCTATATTCAATGAGAAAAAGAAAACAATTTCAAAAGAAAACAATTTTAAATGAAACCCGCTTAATTTGAAAGTATCTTTAAATTTTGAAATATATTTGAAATTACTATCGAGACGATCGGCCTTGCAAAAGTGCGAGAGCAAAATATTGTATTTTTTTTTTTTGTTAAATCCAAAAAACAAGTTACAGTTTTTTATTCAATTTTAGAAAAAAAGCTACGATATTTTGCATTTGCAGCTTTTGGAAGACCATTTTGCGTCAAACACTGAACACTGCCATTGTAAAAATAAAAAAATATTCAAACACTAAATTTTTATTCCGTGAAAAATGTTGATTTCAATAAATTATTTTAATTTTTTTTTTAAATTTATCTTTTGCTTTTGTATTTCATTATTGAAGCCAAATGTCAGACTGTATTTATTATACAATTCTGTGAAGCAAATTCTTGCAGGTTGAGCACTTTACACTCACAAAAAAAAAAAGAAAAAAAAATCCAAGATAACAATGAGAAGAGAAAAATACACATAAAAATGTTGTTATGCAAAGAATGGGCAAAATAAAATTAATCAAAAAAAAATACACCAATAATATTCAAGGGAGTGAGGAAAATAATACGAGTAATGGCAATTGAAATGAAATAAGTTTTATTTTCCTTCTCCATTGCACAATTAACCAAAGGTGCAAGAGCTACTCTGTCATTCCGTTTGTAATTTTTACAATAACAATATCCGACCCTTTGAAGTATATATATATATATATATATATATATATATATATATATATATATATATATATATATTCTGGATCCTTATAGGGCGTCGAAAGTTTATTTAGCGTACGAACTTCGGTCTTGAACTAATCTCTATGTAACATATCTTCTGGCAGAATGTTGCATACCATAACAAATTTCTGAGATACTGTGGTGTTTTGATATTTTCACTCTTATCCTAACATAGACATACACACATTTTCTAAAGTCCCGCCGAATAAGATTTACTAGCCGAATGCCCCAGACAACTTGCAGAGCTAAATGTTGGATCGAATTCAAAATTAACTAAAAAAATGTTAATAAAAAATCTAAATTTCAACAAAAAATGCGTAAAACTCGACGTTTACACAAACTTCGAAATTCACCCAAAAATTCTAAAATTTGCCAACAATTAAAAAAATAACAATAATAATTTTTTAATATTAAAAAATCCAAGTTAAATATAAACCCGAAATTCAGCTAAAAATATCAAAGAAACTAATATCAACAAATTTTTAAATTTTACCACAAAAATTTTAATTTCACCACAATTTTTAAAGGCAGAAACACTAAGTTTCACCGAAAAATCAAAAATTTTTATTAAAACTCGAATTGTCGCCAAACAACCATTTAAAAATTAAAATTTCACCAGAATTCTCAACTCAACAAAAATTAAAAAAAATCGCCAAAAACTTAAAATTTTTAAATTAAAAATTTAACCAATAACCGAAATTACACCGAACATTACTTTCCCGAGGCGTGTTGCTGATGTTGTTGATGCTAAATATTTATTCTTCCAAACATTCCATGTCTGTATTACAATGGACCACTATTTTCGAAAAAAGAAAACGAAATCTTTTATGCAAATTCTTTTAAAGAAAAATTTCGTTTCATTCATGAACTTGAGCAGAGCGTTTGTATTTGTGACTTGTTATGATTTCTCCCCCCTCCTCAAGTTACTTCTGCTTCGCCAAGTGCTTGCATTGGCTGACAGGGAGTTTGTCTGCTAAATCTGTCAACTATTTTGCATTTTAGTTTGTGAAATTTTAAATTTGTGAATTTTTTATAAATAAAAATCTCAAATCTTGTTTCAAATGCAGACAGCATGAGGGTTGGACGACTGACTGACTGGCTGCTGGAAAAAACGCAAAAAATAAGAAGTTGATGTTTATAGTGGATCTTGACTTAAAACACAATTTTCTAGTGGCTGAACATTTGATTATAACATGCAACCATAATGAAATATTTTTGAACTGCATTTGTTGTCAGCTAAAATGTTCGTTTTTATTTTTATAAACAAATGTGTTCAGGAGAACACAGAAGAGTTCCATCAACAATTTTGTATGAAATCAATTTATTTTAAATGAAAAATAAATACAATTAAACACAAATTTTGTAGATTTGTTTTTATTTGCCACACTAAAATGCAAATACACATATTTAAATAATCAACCCACATACGACAAAATACAAAACAAATAAAACTAAAAATCCATTATGCAACTCAGTTTGATGCGAGTTTTGCAAACCGCTGTTTGTTGTTGCCAAAATAGAAACTGCAGAAACCTAAACTGAACGAACAAGTATCATTTAACACTCGAATACTCGAACACTTAAAAGCTGCAATACTCCCGAAATTGCATAAACACACACTTACACAGTCTCACGCACACAATCACATCAGGTTTTTTTTTTGGCAACTATAATAATGTTGCAGTTGGTTGGTTGAATCACTGAGTCAGACAGTCAGTCACTCAGTCATTGAGTCAGTAGTCATCTATTTATTTGACTTCACGCATTTCAGTTTTTGTTGTTGCTTTAAAGTATCACATTTGTGATTGTATTATTCGGGCAATTCAATTTGTTTTGCTATTATAGATTATGCATTCCTCGTCCTCTCTCTCTCACTCTCTCATTCACTCGATTTCTCACTGCAATTACGCACGTTTTTCAGGGATTTAAAGATTTGCAGCACGTTTTTCTACTGGACTTGTTTGCTTGTGGTTGGCAAATAAACGTTGCAGTATTAAAAAGTATATCTTTCTTTTCGCAATTTTAATCCACAAAAGATAAATTGAAATTATTTAAATGCAATAATTGTTCAACGTGTAAATCAAGACAATATTGCGTAGGTAGGTAATAGGATGATCAATGATTCGACATATTCCAAAAACCAGTATTCGAATATTTGAAATCTGAAGAAATCCGGTTTCGGTTTTTAAAATCACGAAAAAAAGCGGTTAGCCGGTTAAAAAAAAACTTCAACATTTGTTTGTTTTTATTGCTGCTTAAAGAACACACATGAACAGAAGTCGTCGTGCCTTTGTGTTTTTAACTAATTTTCCCAAGCACAAAATTTAATGATTCAATAATTATATAATGGATTTATTTAAATTAAATTTGAAGTAAATAACAACAAATAAACATAGTTCTTATGTCATCTGGCCAAAAGTGTTCGTCACTTACAGCAGTGAATGAAAAACCTTTTAAATTATATTTGTTCACATGGGTTGTTGTTACGAGTAATGGTTGGATTTCCTCTAGAATTTAGAACCTCTTACAAGCGATTTGGCCCACAATGACTTTGTCACTTTCGATTTTGTCGCTTTTAATATAACTTTTTATCTTTACGTAACATTCTCTTATATTTGTCCTGACAAAAGTGGTTAATTATATTAAGGTCGGTTCATTGAGAAGGAGTTGTAAATGTGTGAGTGTAGACATTAAGCGAACAATACGTATCTGAAAGTACCAACACTTGCTGACAAGTTTTTACCGATGTTTTTCACTGAAGTGTTCTTGGGAAAGGACTGTGATTTAAGAAAGTTCCTCAATACATTACATAAATAATAATAACAATAACGTATATCATATATTTAACGTAAAGGTTTTAATGTTTTTAAAACATTTTTATTTATTCGCAGGTTCTTTAAATTGAAAAGTCTTTTTTTATAATATACAAGGCAGAATTTTCTTTTTACACACTGTGACTTTATTTACTTTAACACTTCAAGTCAACACTTCTTTATAGCCGCTGTTCACACTTTAGCGTTTCACTCGAAACTCACTGTTAGCTCCACCGTCCAAGTCTTTTTATAGTAGTCGTCTAGTTGCCAGAAGCTGCGTATTCTACAGCAGGAATCTATAAGATACTTTTTTAGCGATGAACATTTTTTCTGCTGATTTTTCATTATGATGTTTGTTTTTGCAACTCCTGTCTGCTTTGTTCCTAATGGTGTGTGTTGTTCGTGTCTTTTCATGCTACTCAATTCCTGGAATTCGTCTTGATTCGTATTGATTTTGTATCGTTGTTGTTGCTCTGTGTGAATTTACTTTCCTGAAAACTTGTCTGAACTTATAGGTGTCGTATTTTGTTGTTGTTACAGCGCTGTGGATGCCAAATATTGTCGCACTCTTTAGCACTGGAACTCTCCGTACAGTGAGTACAACAACTATTCATACCACACAATTCAGGCACTTGTTCGCGCTAATCAACGTCACAGTATATTATAAAAAAGTACAGCAGTTCAATTCAGATATCGTCATTAATGGAAAAGGATTAAGTTCTCGGAAATCATATTTTGTTACAAATTTTAAGAAAGAAAACTGCGTTATATTGAGGTTGTTTAAGGCTTCAAGTCTATCATGATTTTATATTTTCCTTTTCATATTGTTCATACTTCAAGGTATAGTTTTTTTGTTTGTGCTTCTTTCGTTTCCGTTTTTTTTGTGCTGTTTACTTTTTCTAAGGATTCCATGAAAGCCGCTTCTTCGCCTTAAGAAATCACTCTAAAGCAAGCATTTTTTTTTAAATAAAAAGATACCAGTAAACTATAATTAATATTATAATTAACTTGATTTTTTTGAATTACCGACTTATACCACTTTTAAGTTCAGTGTGTATATAACATGTTCGCGTTGTTTTTATCCCCCCTCATAAGTTTGCTTGATTTAATCATAAAATAATGAAACTTAAAACATAAGGACTCTACGTATAGATAACCTTATGGGGGAAGTCTTAAAGTTTTGCCATAAAAGCTACCTGAGATATGATGAAAGTGTAAAAAGTGCCAATTTTAGTACCCATTCGCTAACTCACTCATCAATATTGGAGGGTATTTCTACTATAGCTAGAGAACTGAAATTGGGGAAGATGTAATCAGAAAAACCTGAAAGCGGTTTCTTTTTATGTAGTGGGACTGAAGGGTCCCCTCATTTGTATGACACACTTCCCTTTTATAGCTTTGGAAAATATTTCCTAACTTTCAAATATGGGGAAGAATTATGGGAAAATGTTACCAAACAAGAAGGTTGCCTAGAAATGAGATGGTATTGAACTTGGTCCTAATTTTTATCTAAGAACCGACATTTTTGGATGGGAACACGGTTTTGTTTTCACGTTTTTGTTGTTACTTACCTTGTGGTGTAAAAACCCCTCTTCTATAAAATACGTTCTTTGTCACACACAAGAATTTGACGCATATGCGTCGATATGACGATGTGATCTCAAA
This sequence comes from Phania funesta, assembly GCA_963932375.1. NCBI lineage: Eukaryota > Metazoa > Arthropoda > Insecta > Diptera > Tachinidae > Phania > Phania funesta. The sequence continues at coordinate 1,699,565 of OZ010652.1, forward strand.
CCAACTGGGCGGTTTTTTTTAATACGACCCTGTTGAAGCCAACGGAATATTGTAGTCGCAAACTACAGTAAAAGTAGCAATAAAATTTTTAATTGATAAAATATTCGTAATAATTTATATTTCGCGCCCATGCCCATGTTAATAATTTCTATAAAATTATGCATATTAAAATCAAATTCATTAAACACATTAATTATGTATGTATGTTCGTTCTGCTGTAAATATAATTAACGTCGAAAATATTAAAGTGAAACATTTTGCCGACGTATTGTAGATATTGCTTTTAAACCATCATAATTGTATATAAACCCATTTAATTATTAGTAGAATAATACACATTAATTTAAAATAAATTCCTACTGAAAATTTAAATAAATGTAAAAAATTAACAACAAAATTATGAATTTTTCCAAATCTGTTTTACTGTCTCTCTTTTTCGCTTTCTTAAATCTGCAAGATATTATATACAGAGTAGATAATGTATTTAATGTAATGAATGTCACCACCAGTCATTTTGTCGATAACCGAAGGAAAGTCGAGTCGTTGATCTGTTTGTGTAACACACCCGATATGCAATCCAACACAGAAACATTAGTAATAGGTAGCTAGCATCGTGTAACTACGCACGAGTTACTTGTGTGTTAGTACGTGCTTATACGTAATAATTCTCAATTAGTTTATGATAAATATTAGATATAGTGAGTATGTCTGACGATGAAAAAACGAGCAGTTATCGCTACCGTACGAAATGTAGTTACAAGCAGGCCACTTGAACTGGAGCCCTAGAGCTTTACTTACACATTATTGTTCCCACCATAGCAGAAGCGTAGACCGTAGATTTATGGAATAAAAGGCCTGCCGAAATTATTTTGTATTTGCCGTAGATTAGGCGCATTGTAAACGAATATAAGCTCTCCCGAAATTATATTATGTTCTTCGTATCGATTGAATCGTATTTAAATATCTTGTTGCATGACGAAATAAGACCTCCTGAAATTATCTTGTGTTCTCCGTATATAATAGTATTTTGTCGAACATATGGCACACGTTTTTAGCTTATATATTTAACCATATTTTCCCGAGTACAATCTTGTATCTAACATAGTATACTCGTGTCTAGTAATAAGATCTGCCGAAGTTATCTTATATGTATTCGTGTTTTTCCAAATGCAAGGTCTTCCGAAATGATCTTGTATTTGCCGTAACCTAATTATAAATTCATCGTAATTGTTTCGTGAACAAAATAGCTGTGTTCATATAGTACAACCTACTTATTAAAGGAAGCAGACCTCTAATAAACCACTGGGAAGACTGAACGTAACCCCAGCTGGAAAATAAAGTTGCGTTACAGTTGGAACGAGAATGAAAAATGTCAGTGAAGATATCTTGCGTTTCAAATATCTATACTTTACTCGATTTTTCGTCAATCTTAATAATTTATTCTCAGCACTGCAGGACGTATTTTAGTTTTGTGTCTTCTACATAATGGCGTAAATATGTATAAAATATCCTGCATTACATTTTAATTTAATGGTAGCAAAATAAATATTATTAGCAATATAATAAATAATTAATTAAATCAATATGCACAGAAGAATACACAAGAGTAAATTTCATGCAAATAAATTAAAGTACACAAATATTTAAATTCATACAACACATACATATGTAGCTGTGTATGTGTGCTGAAATTTATATTCTTTGGTTTTTTTTTTGTTTTGTGCAATCAAATATGCAACAATTACTAAATGTCAAATTATTAAAAATGAATTATAATTTCATGAAGAAAAAAACATAAATTAAAATAACAAACGTGAATGTGAATGGTGCACAAGTTCAAATAACCCAAAGCTTTTAGCCAAGGTAATAACCACTTTTATAAGCAGCTGCGTCTGACATTTTTAGCAAACTCTAAAAAAAGTTTTATATGAAACTAGGGCTTGGTAAGGAATGATTTGACACCAGCATAAGTCATAAGAGCTAAATGTAAATTTTTGAGAGATTCGGGCGGAGAACAAAGAAAAAACCAAAGTGTCAGGGAAGTTAAAAGTGTGTACAGGTAAAACAACGTATGTGAACACAAGAAAAGTTTGTTTATCAAAAATTAAACTAATGCCACCATCCATACAAACATGTTGATTTAAGAATACTCTCAACAAGCTTAAAAACTTTGTGTAGGCAAGCAAATAACCAAAAAATGAATTTTCAAATAACAACATATGTGCTTGTGTTTTACTTTAAGCGTTAATCATTATGGATAATCCAAAATATGTTTGTCCACAAACTTCATCAGTGTTCTCAGTCATGTAAAAATTATAGAACTTACGTTGTTTTCAGTACAACATATTTGATTTGGTTTATATTTTTCCAAATATCTTGCAACTCATGGAAAGAGCGTTTAAAATATGTACAGTTATTTCGAAACAAACCCTCAACATTCACATAAATGGACATACGCGTATAAACTTCAATATGTATAATAGAAATTGTTCGCGTCAAGCTTGCGTCGGCGTTTACAAATAATCTATTATTAATATAGTTTCGGCTAAAGGAATTTGCTTTACAGTGTCTAACAAATGTATTGTATTTGTGACTATGTTTTGTTTATTTATAAGTTCTAGTTTAATTAGCAGCATTTAGTTGTGACTGGTGCCCAGAAACACTTTGAAAAGTAGACTTATCATGCAGTGAATTTTACTGCACGAACTCTCTTTGCCCAATATTGGATGAAATTGATGTGGACAAGATATGGCAGACAAGATATGGTGTGCTAGATCAAGTGATTGCGAAGCGTAATTGCAGAGAAAGAAAAATAGTAGCCATAATCTAAGAACTACATATCATGACTGAATAATATGGTTGTAATAATGGTCCCCTTAGAACGAAAGGGAAAAAACAATTTTAGATATTAATTGGCAGCGGCTGAGATACATAAACAGGCGACTAAAGCTATCGAATGCTTAATAATCAATGCGCTAACCACTTCTTCCACAACATTTTATGTTTAGAGTTATTATATTATTTTTGTATAGTTGAAATATCTTGTTTCTGGTTAGAATTGCAGTAATAATTGTATTGTTCAACTCCATCATGTTGCAATTTTTATGGATGGAATTATTAAATGCGAACAATAACTTCTGTATTGCAACTAAAGAATGGTTTTCAAATAACCATTATATGTTTTCCACAATAATATACATATTGCTGTAAAGAACATAATATGGTTGTCGTCAACTTTCAAAGAAAGTTCATCGCATGAACAAATTTACACAAAAAAAAGCAGGACTGTTCAATCGCCACAGTAGTTCAAACAGTTCAATTGGAAGACTGACGTAGTAGTGAAGATATTGTGTACGAGTACAACATTTTAATTTAATTTCGAAGACAGTGACGCAGTTAATAGGTAGGATTTGCTTCTTTGAGAAATAAAGTTGTAATTAAGTGAACAAAATTTGTCAGAAATACTTCAGCTTTTTCGACATTTAAAATAACCGAAAATGTTAGGTGAAGTGAGGTTGAAATGTTCAGTTATTCTAACATCAGGGGTCTTGTACGGGCCCCGCATTGGCCCGCGAATTCACCAAAACACGGCTGCTTAGAAAAATAGTTTTCGTTATGATTGAAACGTAAAGGAGAATTCGCAAAAGCAGCTGAAACCGTTTTGATCGGTGATAAATTATCTTCTTGTTTTCGCGATTTAATGATGAAATCCGTATATTTTGTGATCAAAAGGTAAAATCGATAAAACCCGAAAAATTTTATTTTTAATTTTAAAGCCTTCCATGAAACTCGGCGCGACAAGGTTGCTTGATAGCTCAAAACTAAAAATCCTCCTGCTTTTACTAATATTTTCTTTTGACAATGATGGGGCCCAGTGATGCCAGGTATGAAGATTTGTCGTTAAACTAGGAGATAAAAATACTTTTTGGCAATGAAGTCCTTGACGATTTTTGCCCTATATTCTTTATTATTTTCCCTACGGTAGAAAAGTATGGATATTGGTTTTCTCTTTATGTTTTTTTGTCGCACCTTAATAAAAAAGTTGATTGGCAAGGAATTTACATTGGCGAATTAGAGCAACTTCGCCCGGACTCCCATCATTGTGCTGTGCAGTAAAAACATCAGATAAGTAGGAAAGTATTAAAAAAAAAAATTAATTAAAAAATGTTAAAATTAAATGACATCAACAAAACAGCAGATGAAAATGTATCGTTGCCACAAGTCCGAGTGGGCTCGCGAACTCTGGGCAAAAGGTAAAATTTAATAATATTAAAAGAATATTGTTGTAAACAAAGTAATTTTTATACTTCATGATAAATAAAGTATTTGTAATGATGAAATAAAAATATTTTTATTAGTGAAACTACATTATTAGGCGATATTTGGACTATTTTGGCGATATTCGAGCCGTTTGGTAGGGAAGATGCCACATATTCTAGTATCAAACTAATTGCAACGAAGTAAATATGTATACACGCTGTGCCTTGCGATTTTGAAATTATTGTTTCATGTAAGTTTATCGAACAAGTATTATTTATCCAGTAAATGTCAGCTTAGGTTCGTTTTTTTATTTTATAGGATAGCTCTCCAATACTTTCTTTTTAATTTTTATATGTCAATATAATTTCACAATTTTCTCCTAACCAATTTAACTCTGCTGCAAGATGTCGCATTAAAAACATCTTCTAATTAAATGTCTGCTCATTTCTGTTTAATCGCCAATGAATTAAAGAGCACTACTACTAATTTGCCTATGCGGGGGCTTATAAGATGTTGTGGTTTTACCCAAACTTAAAAAGCCGTCTATGACGTGTCCATTCATGTCGTACTATGCTAAACTAACATAAAATGGCAAAAGAAAAGCAATTATTTTGAGTGATTTGGTCTTGTGAACCAGCAGAACACACTCTCGCATGACCATCGGAATTCCAAAGAAATCAATTATAATTTTGTGGGGAATAACTTTTATCACAATTAAAATCTTTTCAACTGTCAAAACTGATCAGGACAAGGCTTTAAATAACAATGACGAAAAGAAGAAAGAAAGGCAGGAATATATTTTTTATTGTTAAAGTCGCCAAAGGAAGGAATACGAATGAATGTTTTGAGTAGGTTGTTGGGTGACAACAAACAAAAAAATTGTTTGAAATATTCACCAGCTTTTTTTTAAGCTGAAATAAATAAAACGAAGCAAATTATCAAGAGGAGGTGGTGAAGGGAGAGAAAGAGAGAGAATTGTTTGTATGCAGTAGAAAAAAGAAATAAAATTAAAACGGAAATGGAAAATGTTGAAAATTTCTAGCAGGGCTAATAGGAAATGGAATTTCCGATTTGAACTGTTTTATTGTGTTGTGAATATTTTATTCTGATAGCAATGCAGCACTTACTCCGACCGCTGAACAATCGAAATGTTTACACACACATTCAGTCTATGGCAGACATTCTCTTATGTAAAAGAGAAAACTCCTCCATCCTGCTTTCGATGCAGACTGGTAACAAGTTCTTAATGTGTAACGAAAATGCAAAATAATTATTTAAAATTAAAGGAAAATATCTGGAATATTCGGATGGTTTTTGCAGAGTATTTTTAAAACAATAACAACCATCTTTGTATAGTTACAGTACATTCAGGGACATAACTTTTACGTTGAATGCACTGTAATTACGTACCCTGCTGCTAACGGAACGCTCAACGCTTTTATTTACGGATGGCTGAATAATTCTCGAATAAAATTAATTTTTATTACTGGAATTCATAATCACTCGGATAGTTAAGATAAAAGTTGAAACTTTTACTTCATTAGAAAATATTTTTTAATCAATATGATTTAATTCCTTTTAAAATGAACTTGTATTTGTTGATTTAAGAACAAATTGGAGTACGATGTCCTGCTAGGAGAGAAAACAATATTTTTCTAAAAGCCACAGTAATTGCGTGTGCGGGCAATTAAGAAAATACAGTTTTGACATGGTAATGACAACCATATTATGGTCTCTACAAGCACATATTGTTGTGGCAATCATAAATTGGTTATTTGAAAACATTTTAAACATAATTTTAGTTGCAATAAACAAGTTGTAGTATACAATTAATAACTGAATGGTTTCCATTCATAAAAATTGCAACATGGTGAGTTAAAATAGTTTAATAACTCTAACCACAGTGGTTTTAACAGACATAATATGTGAAATTCTTTTGGTGTTTAATCAAGGTATCAGCTTTCAGTGCAGTGGCCTAAGTGATTAACGCGTGGACTATTAGGTATTCGACGGCTTTAGTCGCCTGTGATCGTACCTCAGCCATCAATCAGTAGCACAGATTATCAACAATAGTTTGATTTCTTTACATCCACATAATTCAATCATAATATGTTGCTCTTAGATTTTCAGTGTGTATGAGTGAACATAAAAGCGGTGCGATTTTTATTCTTGCGATTTATGGCGGAATCCATTATTCTGTACTAAATTTGTTCTTCGCGTTTATTTTTATTTTGAAAAGGTTGTGAATTAATGATAATGTTGATGGGGTGAGAGCAAGTGACTGCAATTGATCGTGATGTTGTGTTATTGTGCGAATTGCGAGAGCCACATATCGAATTGTTTCCTTTGTTGCAAATAAATTTCCTTGAATATTCAAAGATATTTTGTTATTTATTTTCAAAATTTTGGAATAAGTTTCAGTTGCTCTTCAAATTTGTTGCTGCTCCTTTAATTTTTTTGAAAATAATTTATTTTAATTCAAATGAAAATGGTTGCTTCATCTCATTTTGTCACGTGATACTCTTTTTGATATTTACTACGACCTCCTGAAATTGGTTATAGTATATCGTAAGTAAAACCACGAAAATGTTTTTGTATAAAAAAGACTGGTCGCATTTAACTTTAACGTAGTTGACATTTTAATTTGTAATTTTTTTTTATTATTTTTACAATTTTAAACAGTAGAATCATGTGTTTTAAAACGTGTTGTAAAGTGTGTGATATTTCAAGAAGTGTTAAATGAAGGTGGATTTATTAACAGTAAGAAAAATACGTTTATTTTAAAGATTTTTGTCTGTCATTTTTCTTCGAATACATTTGGAATATGTCCCTGCTTCATATATATGACTAGTCCATCAGCTCACTCTCTTTGCAAGTTGCCTTGTCAGTCTACAATCATCTTAAGCTTTTTGATGTAGACTAATGATTTTACAGACTCTTACAGCATATAATCTAGCCAAGGCAAATCGATGCTCCGGTCGGCTCCAAATTATTGGAGTGAAACCTCAAAATAATCGTATTCATCAATTAATCGGTTGTAGTTTGCACTATGTGACATATTGCGTAGTTCTTGCATATCAAGGAGCATCAATTCAAAGCTTTACTATAAAGCGGCCTTTTTTGCTTGATTTAAGGATTTCGTAACAGCAGCTTAAGAATTTTGTTTGTTCTGAAAAAGACATTTTTTACTTATTGGCGTTGCCACCTAATTGAAAATAAGATTTGCCGCTAAACAAAATTTCTTTGACAAAATCGAAATTATTATCAAATCGGTTTTATCAATAAATTACACGCCGAAGTGTCTCACATAGAAGCCAGTGTTGCCAACTTGGAAACTTGTCCCAAAATCCATAATATTTTTGGGCTTTTTTAGTCGTCCTTAAGTACCCGTATAGCAGATTTTGATTTTATACACAATCTTGGAGATACTTAAAAAATCTCTTGCAGACGCACATGTTTTTTAACTTTATCAGCATTGGAGATATTACAGTGTTTCTATTCTTTATGATTGTTGACTTGTCTTCATTTGTTGTAATAAGAATATGAGTGAATTGAGCACCTAAATGGAGTTTACTTGTCAGAATTTTAAATATTAAAATCTTGTAATGGCTTTAAGTTTCCTACACTTCCACTAAAAATAAAGTTTAACAAATTTTTTCGAACATAGAAATAAAATTCCTGTCTTTTTTCCGTTTTCAAAGACTCGTAACAAAACAGACACTAATTCTTGGGGAAAAAGTACGAGGGCGTTAAGAAAAAAAGCAGCATTAAATATTTAGAACTTGTTCATCTTTTAGTTGGTCTCTAAAAGCTAAATCTGTTTATCTCTGCAATAACCATTATTTATTAAAGCGATTACAAATTTTTTTTTTCATGGGAGATGACTGTGTTATCTGCTGCATTAAAGATGTATGAGTCTTGATTATTTTGTTCATTTTATTTATTTTCACATAACGATTTTGTTTTTCAACTTTTCAAACAAAAAACAAAAAAATAGATAAAAGGAAAACAAGTAAAAATTCCTTATGTTTCATAAAATAAATATAAAAAAGAATCCCTTTAGACTCTAGAAAAAGGATCGAAACCAACTACATAAAACTCATACACACACATACACACATTATAAAGTATGTGTGTTTGTTGTTGTTTATATTCCATAAGCCCTCTGAAAATCTGTAGTTGGGTGCAAAAGTTGAAATATTTTAATGGTCGGGCGTGTGTGAATAAATAAATAAAATTGGTCAGGATTCAAGGGGCACAATATCACACTCACACTTGCTCTAACTGCTGGTGCAAGCAATAACGACTACGAATATTATACACATGTGTTATTTGTGCAGATAAATACTAAAACTAATACACTGGCGCTGACATTCAAATGTATATGTATGTTTACACAGAAGATACAAAAATATTACAATGGTTCTCTGTGGCCTGCACGAGGCTTGAGTTTTACGCTTCTAAAATGTAGCGTCAGATTTCAAAAATGATTTTTAAGGCAATTTCTTTAATTCAGGTCTCGGATTTTAGGCTAAAATATTTTAAGTTGGTTTCGTTTTTTATGTTAAAAATCTTATTACAACAACTGAATTTGAAAAATTAATTAATAAAAAGAAATTACAAGATTGGCGGTCAATCGCAATGTTCGAAAAATAAATTAACGACTGCGAAACTTGTGAAAAATTAGAACTCGGATACGCGGCATATTAGAGGGAATTTGTGTTGTGCGGGTAGAGGAAGATTGGCAAAATTGTTTGAAGACATTCGATTTAATGAGGTCTTAATGAAGAACGTGTTGTTTTCACAAACGTTCAGGAGGCGAGCACTAGGAGGAACGAATTTGGACTCACGGCTCTTATATTGTTTTCCACTTTTATTCTGATCTGATGTTGGAAATATAAACAGTAAAAAGATCATTTCGAGTGAAGTATATCCTACACGATATTAAAGTTCTAACAAACTCTTTGTGATTTAATTTTTTCTTATTCTTCGTTTTACACTTGTCTCAACTCAAAAGTCCAAAGTAAGAGGCCGATAAGGCCAAAGCCTCTTTACATTTTTTGTCTGCGTAATATATTACGTTTCATGTTAAAAAAAATACAGTTATGCTCTTTTCCACTCATCAGTTTTTTAAATTCATAACTTCATATTAAAATGAGTAAATTTTTCTTTTTAACATTTTCATTTCCAGTCTTAATGTTGTTTTCAGGAAAATAATTATTTTCATTCACTTGAGTTTTTAATTAATAAAATTTTTTTTATTTTTTTTTATTATTAAGTTTGTTCCCTTTTTAACTTTCTATTGAAACTTTTGATTTTGTTTGTTTTTTTAAATTCATAAAATTTTTGCAACTGGATTTTAACGCAATTGCATTTTTCTTCAATTTAACGTTTTGTTCAATGACTCAGCAACAACGAAATAAACAAAGAAACCAACAAACGTAAAAACATTAAGAACAACTGCAACACAGACACACACACACGCACATATTCATCTCATGGTCATTTGAAAGAAAACCAGGTCATTAGTATTAGAGTTTCAAGTGTCAGTAGGTGTGCGAGTGAGTGCATGTAGAGGAGAATGTTGCACGAGAATTTGCTCTTTTTATTATTCACTAAAAACCTAAGAAGAAAATAAACAGGGCTTTCAAAAGGGGTTTTAATCGGTGTTAATTTTGTAAATTTATCATAAAGGAAAAAGCAGAAAACAAAAGAAATCCTAGAAACTAACTGTGTTAGTAAAACTGTTTAGACTTGTTTAATGTAGTTTAACATTAATGAGTGCTTTCTTTTAAATAAATGAATAATAAATTTAAAAAAAAAAACGTGTTTCGTTGGGAAAAACCCCCATCGATTTAAATATATTTTTTTAAACGCATTCGATTGACACGCAACTCTAGAATAAGACATTGAAATTTATTCGAATTACTTTATGAACAACAATGTACACTCTTGTCCGACTTACAGCCTGCCTTACAGTGCAATAATTAATTGCATTTTTCGAATGTTGCATTTTAAACTAGAATCTGACGTGTGTTGCAACCATAATTTGCATTTGTAGTCAATTAGTAAATACTTTATGAATTCGCAATTAATCGAAAATAAATTTATGAATTTTGCTTTGAAATTAAAAGCTGCTTCATCGTGGTGCAAAATACACGAACTAATGTTTTTGGTGCGAAATCGTATAAAATATTTTATGTTCGACTAAAATGGCCGATAATGCGAAATGATTTGATCTATAGCTCAACTGTCTTCACTATTTTATATTCATTTTGAGTAGCTGATGCCATCATGAGCCTGTTCTTTCTTGTTGTGGGTTCGTAATATTCAACAATAACCAAGTAAAACTTTTTCGCGATCTTATTTTTATACTAACTTTGACGCTCGTCACCCACGACTTGCCTATGGATTATTTGTTTTAATAAATATGAACTAAGGACAACAAATAAACAATCGATTAAACAAACTCTTCCTTGTTTTATTCTAATTCTTTTTATGTTTAATAATTTGCTTAAATAAATAAATTTTTTTATTTTTTTATTTCAACTAAACCACATTTATGCAGTTCACAAACGTCTTGTATTATTGTATCGTATATTGAAATAAACACTTGCTATTATAATGTAGGATATCCGAGCAGAGCGCTAACTTTATGTGTCCCTTGTCGACCCCTCTTCCTTGAATTGATTTTTAGCAACCGATTTTTAATTTACGACTACCTTACACTCATTCAATTTTCGTGCTGTCGCTAGCCTTTCTCTTGACTGTAGCTGGACATTCAAACACATTGTACACTACCGCTCTTTTCAGAATTCCTCCACCTCTAGTGAGGCTTCATCGCCCATCCCTATCGGAATCTCATGGTCCAACGCCTTAGAAGAGCCTTTAAAAATTTACCCGTCCACGCCTCGCGGGGCAGTTTTGTCCGACCCTTCAGGCTTCATCCTTGGCGAATTAAAACCGTAGTTTCTTCAGAGATTAAACTCGCAGCCTCTTGCGAGGCATCATAAGTCAGTCGTCCGCCCCACCCAAACATGGCTCCATATGAATAGGTAAGTCTGTATTAAAACTGGAGATGGACTGGTATCCAGAGTTTGCATACTAGAAACCAAGCACCCTCTTGGCCACGCATCCCTGGTGTATGTTGTTCCACCGTGGATTAGGGATTTTTTATAAGAGAGTCTCCTCTCCGCTCAACTTATTTAGCCAGACCCACTGCAGAGACAGGAACCTGTTACCGGAAGCTACCACGTGGAGGTATGAGCTAGAACTTCAGGCAGTGCACCGAGTTACGGCAACCCATATATTGGTGTCTGCCAGCTGACCCTTGGTTTATTTTATTGTGAACAGTCAAATTGTATTGTATTGTGGTGCTACTATTGTATTGATAATGTCAAATAATGATAGATGACAGAAGACATCACCTTATACCATGAAATTGAATCAGACATGGGAACTTCAAATTACTAATATTTGCACTTACTTGTTCTTCATGCTTAAGTTGACACTGGTAAATCACAGTTGATTGTTTGTCTTATGCCAACGCCTTTGTTTTCTATCTAACTTCATAACTTAGTTTAAGAACTGCCATGAAGGGATGGATGCGAGAATTAATGTCTACTTTTCTTCCGTTTAGAATGTTTGGGCATCTTGTAATGTGTTGAAGCCCCATCAAGAGCAGCACAACACTAAACTAAACTGCAAATGACTAAAAACGATGCATGACAGCACTTGTGTTGTTGTTATGTCAAGCAAAAAGCAACTACAACTAAAAGTGTTAAGTTCTCATCATCTTTATTATCATCATTATTATGTACTTGTGCTGGTTTAAGTTAAATTAGGAATGCAGAATACTAAAAGAATATGTTCTTATATTATTTTTTGGTTAGTAAAACTTGTATTGTTCAACTCAACCATGTCGTTTGTATAAATAGAAATCAATTAATGATTCAATGTAAACAATAACAACTAAAGTATTGTCTTCAAACAACCATTACAACATTGTTTTAAAGAACATAATATTGTTGGTGTGACGATGACATCATCATGTTTTTTCTTGACGTGTAATGACAAACAGAGGCCGACCGTGTATATCGTACCGTACTTTATTCAGCGATAAACATTAAAACATTAAATAAATTTTTTTTGTAACGAACCTGAGGAGCCATTAACTCTATTCCAGCTAACTATTAAATCGCATCGTTACAATGTCAAAAGAAAAATATCCAAGAAGTCTCTTCTTAATTTGTATGCAGTTGAAAAGTACAGTACGAATATAACAAATAAATTGGTTCTCTGGAACCTACCGAGAACCGCCCCGAACTGCTTACTGGTGGGCTCCTTGGCGAGACTAACGGGGTCTAAGTCTGTATCGCAAACTGGCAATGGTTTCACAGAATATGTTTTAACTCTAAACTCTCCAACAAGGCGCCAAGGGTCTAAGCAGATAGGAAGCTAAAATTGCCACGCGTGCCTTATAACATGCATATGGACTGAGCACGACCTATTAAATTTACCAAGTGGTGCAGAACTTTTATTATCATTCGTATTAATTTAAGTTACTAAACTGTTACAAAAATTTATATTTTCAGCTGCTTAAAAGGACAATCAACCAATTGTTCCTAAACATGCACAGGACCAACATAAAGATTAAATTAATTCGGTTTTAAATCCAATATTTAATTTAGGTTAATTTTTAAGGCGATTAAACTTGAGCACTTAAATTTAATTTTTTCACTTAATCTTGCAACTTTTTATTTACAGTGCAAGTGCGCGTAGCATGCAACGGCATTGAATTAAATTAAAATCGGGGGGAGAGAAATAAATATAAAATAAACTTCTGATTGCTTTACATGCGTTGGAAAAAACTGAACGGGATTTGTATACGAAAAACAAAATATATTTCTGTTTTGTTGTTTTATTTTTTATTTTATTTATTTTTCCCATTTTTTGTTGTTGTTAAATTATCACGTAACACGTACGGCAGCTTGTATTTGTGTGGTGCGAGTTACTGTTCTCGCTCGTGCACATAATTAATTGATTTAATTGACTGCCAGCAATTAATCGTAAAAAAATTATTCACAACAACAACGATGTAGAATGAATATTGTAGTTTGACAGCAAAATCGTTGTATCGCCAACATTTACACACGCAATCACAGGAATAACGTTGTGCTACTGTTTATCTCAGCTGTTTTTGTGGCAACATAATGAACATATCTTCTTATTATCAACATCATCGTAAAAATTCACATCATTCACTAAATACATGCTGGCGAATCAGTAGCAACAAGCTGGGATCACATCGCCAACAATGGCATCTGTATATGGCAGCGATATAAACAAATACAACAATAACAACAACATCATCATCAATGGAATTATCTTCATCATTATCATCAATACATCAATCGCTTCGGTTAAACAATAAATGTATGAATTTAATGAAGCCATCTCTCGGCTGTATGGGTTCGAAATAATAATGTCCTTTATTTAATTTATTCTTTCGTATTAAAGTAAATATGCGATTGTTATAATTTACATTTCATTAAAGAAATTAATGAATAAAGTATCAGAGAAGAAACTGACCCTGGTTCGTGTAGAACTACCGTAAAGTATTCTTACGCAGAAAGAAATTGTAGAAACTGCCTCTATATGCACCACGTTTATCGGGCTGACACTACACTCCCAAAGTTTCTAGATTCGCCTAAATTCCACTATCAAGTTGAAGACAAGTATGAAACATATTTGTCGGCCATCTTCTCTCACGTAAGCAGTACAATGCGGGTAAGACGAAAGACTAAAACGCTTAAAATGGTGCAAGCAACCATGTGTGAGATAAAAGTTGAAGTTAGGTATTAACGGGCATGTTTGTCATTTGGCAATAATTATGTTACTCGGCGTACTGTAAGGAAATTGTACGGCAAAACGATAAAAGCAGCTTCGGCTGACACTCCGAAAGCATTACAGCGTACGCTATACAGCAAGTCTATACACGAAAATAATAAGTTTCGCATAACATGTGGATTTTAATAAGTACGACCATATGAAGGATGCTCTTTATAGTTTTAAGAAAAAGTTTCCCCTATGTGCATGCATATATATTTGGCCCCTTGTTAGCATAATTTTAGCTAGAAATTTTGACGGGAAAAATTTTTTGTCAAGCACTTATTTAAGACTATTATTAGTTGTCTCGTCTCGTCTGATCTTGCCTTTGGAAGCAAAACATTCAATTGTTCGCGGACATCAGATATGACCTGAATATATCTTGCGGCGTTTTCTTTTCTGAAAACGAATGTTGCCTTATAAATAGGTAGTGCTATTTCAGATCGGTCAAAACCTCACACTACTGATGCACTTTTTACAATTACAAAAGAACAAAAATAATTAATTCCAATTTCCGTACAAAAATGAACACGTGTCATAAAACTCCTGTTCGTGTAAACAATTTAGTTAATACAGTTGTAAAAAAGAATAGTATGTCACCCTGAACTTAAGTGAAAAAATGTTTCATACTCGCCTGCTTTTAGAAAGTAACGTATTGTTTTTCGTAAAGGCAGCATATATTTTTGAAAAGGAACACACGCATGCAGAAATGTAGAAATGTATTTTTCAGAAAAGAACCCGCCATTTATTTGAATTCGCCTTCTGCAATTGTTATCTTAAAAATGCTGGCAACATTGTGCAAACATCATCTTGATTTGTTAACTTCATAACGTTCGATTAAAATTTTAATTAATTTTCCAAACGATTTAATTCTCTTGTTTTTCTTTATTTTTTTAGCTAAATGAAATTAATTATGAATAAAGCCCGCAAGCTATTGTTTTCGGTGCTTGAAAAAAGTTTAAAACATGTTTCAAGTTACGCTTTGTTACGTTTCGCAGCATGATGTTGTCGTCGTTCATTGCTACGAGTGTCATTTATTCGCATGTTTTTGTATGATTGACGTTCGTTGCTGGTTGGTTGATTCTACGGTTGGTTGGGGCTCAGTTTCGTTCGGTATACAAAATGATGACGATAATTTTGGTGATGGCAGTGAGGATGATGGTGATGATGTATGAGATGATAATGCTTGTGTATACGCACGTACCATCTTGTCAAATTTGTTAATTCAATAAGAAATGTCAACGACATTTTTGTTTGTTTTATTTTTGGGGTCAGTTTAAATAGGTAATTGTAGAGTATGAGGCAGCACGAACTGAGCGGATTGTAGGTCTGGTAGGGGGGAATTTATATATAGGAACCGATTAAGTAACATTTGTGGAAAACGTGGAGAGTATCTATTGATTTAAATGAGTTGTTCTTTTTTCTATTCTTCGTACCTCATTCAAGGTATAACCGGGTTGCCACCAGTATTTAATTATATAAAATAACGACGTTGGATGGGGAACTACCACTTAAGGCCCAAGATATTACTACTCGAATTGTTTCGCAAAGACAAATGGGATAATTTCGTTCCATGAGAGTAGTTAAAGGTATTCGAATTAATTCATAGCCTTTTCTTAAAAAACAAATTATTATTCAATGCACGAGTTACATTCCAAGTACAACAAACGTCATGCTACAAATTACCCTTCCTCGCCTTCCAATTCGAATCACCATTTTTATTCAGTGCCAGTCACTTTCAAAAATCTTTGCTCAGCTATTGCGGTCTGCCTTAAACTTCTTCATGAAATACAACAACGACTTTCAGCAGCTTTTTTTATTTATAAAAAGTACTGGAGGTAATTTCATGCACTTGAAAATTTACAAAGTGCCGCACTTTACGCTTAAAAGAGATTTTTAAAAACGTTGAGGCCTTTAACTAAGTATTGTATTTTTCATAGTCAAAGAGCCTGTGAGAAAAATTCTTCAAATATTTGATAAGATACTGCTAATAGGCAATTCCAAAGGGAGGTTTGGTTCCATTTCTAACTGCTAAAGATTCCGTTTTTTACACTATCATACCGTGTAAATAAACGTTTATTTTAACTTTGGTCACTGAAGCAATTAACAAAATAAGCTTTCTCATTTGGTTTGAAAAATTTCGGGCATAAGACGTTTGAGTTTTCCTACAAATTTAAGTAAAGCTGAGCTGATGAGCTGACTTAAGCAACCAACAAATAAATCGCAATTTTATGATAAAATGAGTTGGAATAAAATTATGAAAAATCCTTTTTTACTGAATTTTCGATAAAACAAGTATTAATTCATGAATGGAATCGTCACGTCCGTGAACGTACAACACGTAATCGTAAAAATAGGTTTTTTTGAATCATGACATACGTCAACTGATGATAATCCACAATATTGGAGATTATAACATACGTTATCGTATGAGAAAACGTACGTTTTTTTACGAATTGTCATCCGTCAACAAAAAAATTATTACGACTAAATTGAAAAGTGTTGGAAATTTGGCAAAAAAAATGTAACGTAATTTTTTATCGTACGATCACGGATGTAATGATTCTGTCCCCAGGGTTTTTGAAAACAAAAAACAATTGCTTTCACATTTTTTCATAACTAAATTGTCACTTACGATCGACTTGACCCTGATGCGGAATACATATGATGGCCTGAAAATGTATTTCATCATTTTTATTTTTAACGTAAATAATGACGCTTAACAGCGCAACTAAATTAGAGAACAAATATTACAATACCAAATCTCAAAATCTGGATCCGCACAACAACATAAATGTGAAAATAAGGCAGTTCAAAGTATTAAGATCAAAATGAGGACCAAGTTCTTCATAGGCAACTTGCTTGTGCGGATCTGAACCCTTTTTCCAAGTTTTTTGTTTGTTAATGTGTGTTTCAAACCTCTTTTAAGTTAAAGCTTACAGACGGTTGGGTTATATCAAATTTCAGCTCTCTAGCTATAGTGGAAGTGACCCATATAAAGTACCCGTTTTCAGATTTTTTATTTACTTATTCTCCAAGGCCTACCTGTATAAATTTCAGCTCTCTAGGTCAGTGAATATGTACCCAAGTAAGCACTTTTTACGCCTTTATATTTCGGGAAGCTTTTACGGTAAAAATTTCACACTTGGCCTATGAAGTTCCCTGTACGTAGAGTCCTTATGTTCCAACAAAGTAGAAATTTGCATATGGGTTGGCAAATAAACAATATGAAATTTCCCTAAATTAATTTAAAATAGCGAAATGTTGAGTTGTATCACATTTGAAGTGAGTGAGCGGCATGTATATTTTTTTTGTTGTTGTTAAATGTCCTTTTGCTGTGACAACTAGGAACAACCTCGAGCAATTGTGATGCAAATAATAAATTCAATTTCATTTTATCATACGTTTCGATGTTGCTACAATCGAAGAGGTAAAAGGTCTTATCTACGACTATAATTCATTTGATTAACAACTTTATGCGATAACTGACTTGTAGATGGTATTATTTATTCCTACAGTACAAGTTCTGAATAAAAAAAATCCTTTTCATTTAGTTAAACACAAAGATAATAATGAAGAGAATTTCGTTGATTGAAAAAAAAACTGTTATGAAAATATTCAAATAAAAATCAAAGTTATAAAAATATATTTTTAAATATTCTATGGGGTTGTTTAAATTTTAAAAGAGAGTTTTAAACAACATAAAGTTTCACTGAAATAAAAAATCATTTCACTGCAACCTTTGCATTTTTAATTATGAAAAACTTTAATTAATTTTTTTCTATTGCAGAAAATGTTTTTTTTGTGTTTGCAACAAAATGAAACAAAGAAAATTTTACTTTTTAACCAGACGTATTCAAAGCTTTGATATTTGTTTAATTTATAAATATTTTTGAGAGAGTTATTGTAGAAATGTTAGGTTTTTTTTTGTAAAGGATCCCAGCAACATTTGTGTGACTATTGTAGGATTCCGACGTTAGATTGTTAATTGAACAATTTGGAACTTGAGTGCACAGTTTTTGTATATTTTTACATGCCATCTCAAAAAAGAAAACGTTTCTACGTACAACATTAGAGAGGTCATAATTTAAGCTAAAAAAATTTATCAAACTGTTTTTAAAATCTTTTTGTACAAGTGTGTGCAAAACTACTCATAGCCAATGAAAGTTTTGAATTTCCTTTTTTAACTACTTTATTGATTTTTTGTTTGTTCAATTTTAGTTTAGCATTCATGTGGTAATTTCACCAGTACAGAATCAGTTTCTGGTCGGCTACGTACGACCTTCGTCATACTACTTGTTTAGTGAAGGCCGTCAAATTTATTACACTGGCCAACAGGATTTTTTCCCTCTGGTTAAGAAAAAAAATATAGTGGATGATTGGCAACAGCTTAACTTTTTGAAATTTAGAGTTTTGTCTAACAAATATTAGAAAATTCTTACACAAGTAAAATATTTATTCAATATTATAAAATGATTTTTGTATGACAAAAATGTTTTCTTCTGCTAACTTTTGTCCCGATTCTTTTACCAAAATAAAAATTTTCTTATTGTTTTTAGGAATATATAAACTAGTCTATCTCTATGCGCTAGCTTATCTGAAAATCTTTATTCCAATTAAAAAAAAAAATACTGCAAATGTCTTATCCTTAAAATTCTTCATACCAAATGAGATGTTTAAAAAAGTTCAAAATAAAAGAATTTAAGGTTTCAACAAAAACCCCAACACACGAACTGTTATTCTATTTTTCATACTTTTTTTCTTTTATACAACTTCCTTGAAAGAATGACATCAGGTTGTTCTCGCTCCAACCTCGAATAGTAGACGGCCATTGAAGTCACACCTTCTGTAATTAAGCATTGTCCGTTGTCATGAATCTTATAGCCAGCTCACCGAGATTTTTTTTTTTTTTTGGAATCGCTCCATATGTGAGAAGTGGATTTTTTTACTCAATCGGGCTCCTTGTTGCCAAGAAAGCTAGTTATACCAAAACAAAAGAAATCTAAATTTTTCATTCGCAGTCATTTATTTATAAGACAAAATTTCGATGTTTCACTTATAGTCTAATTTGTGGTCCATCCTGCTTTTGATCTCTTGGTACTGAATCCTGAAACTTGTATGAGAGGAAATTTAGAAATTCCTTATTTTTGTCAAGGGTCATCTATCAATGTATAGGTCATCTCGAACCAGCCAAACATTGATTGCTCCGACTGCTACAGAGACACATAAAGCAAATGAACTTTATGCATCGACCTTATCGACCCAGAAATTCAACACAAATAGCCCAGTTATGGTCTCCATGCCTAATTTTCTTCCAAAGCCCTCGAATGTGCAGTAGGTACAGATCCGTTATTGTTACCCTTATAAGACGCCAACCACTGGATCTGGATTATGCAAACAAAAATGCAGTTAGTTAGCAAAAACTTAAAACCAAAAGCTGTTAGAAAAACATTGTTGCCGTAATCGAAAAATTCACATCGATCGTGGAAAAATTTAAATATTTTCTTTTGTTGACCAGTGTTATTTATTTGAATTGTCATGAGGTGGCGATGGGGATTCTTCTAATGCTTTCTCATTTTACGCTATCACACTTTTTATGTTGCTTTTTCCAACTCTCAGTCATAAATAAAAGCGATGGCGTGTTTTTTCCTTTCAATGTCAAACGGAATGGAGCGCGTCCTATTGAGTTTGTGCAGGGCAAAATGAAAAAAAATTATTGCCAATTTGGGGAATAACTAGAATTTAATATGCTTCGAATATTTCTGTAATATAACGAGAAGAGGCAAGCCACTTAGGCACGTTCTTCAAAAGTATAACCATAACTATGATTTTGAATTCGGGTTATGAAAACGTATTTTAATTTAACAGATTTGATTTGAACCATTTACCAACCGGCGCTTAAAACTAAAAACGAATCATTTCTTGCGATTGGTTAATTGGAATTTTTTTATCACACACATTTGTTTCTCCTGCACTCTGGATTTAAAACTGGAAATGTTCCAGAGGTCAGTGTAGAAGGTGAGTGGGTACCACCTTTCAATTTGTGACAATAACGGGCAGCATTTTCCTCATCTGCAACATCATGATTAATGACACCTTTTTTAATAATCCCTACCCTAAAGTAAAGAGAAACATATTTCGGTACAAATATTTGTAAAACATTTTAACGGAAATGGACTTGCACAAACATGCATCAGCATGCTTCAGTAAATTGATAAGAATACATAAACACAAACATGTATTTAAACTTCTATAAATGACAATTAAGCAAAATGTTTCAATCACTGAACTTTGTGTGATAAACTATCGTTATGACAATTTCGCAACAACAATAGAACTTGAATACCTGCCTCACCTCTGATATTTTAAAATTCATTGTCACCATCATCGTAATTGTCACCGTCATCATTAGGGTCATTATAATGTTTATAATCAAGATGAGTATGATGGCGATGATGATGATGATGACGATAATGTGACTCTTTATTGCTATCCGGTCAAGTGCATTTGAAATCATGCACAAGTGAAGTCAAGTGCAAATTTACACAAAAACCGACAGGCTCGTCGTGCACCATTTAAAAAAAGAACAATTGCTTGATTTGTGTTTTGTGTTTCTCTCTTTTTTTTCTTATTTAATTTTCCTTTTGTTCGTTTGAAAGAGTCGGACAACTAAGTTTTGCATTTTTTTATTAGCCACCGATAGACAGACATAGCAGCACGCGAACGGCCACTAGCAGCATTTAATGTAATTCTAAATGACGCTTATAAAGGGGTTGTATTTAAGAGACATTAAATGTACTTTGGAACCACTAAAGCGACGGAGGTACAGGAACAAACTGCTGCTCGTTCGAACGCAGCAAAATTTTCAGCAACATATTTTTCACTTGCATTATTTTCATCTGCATACACATATTTTAGGGTAAACGATTCGGGCTTAAAACCCGGATTAGACCCGGTTTAAGCCGGGTTCTCCCGTTTTACAGCTATCGGTGTTTTCTTAAATGCTGTTACTCAATGTCGAATAGACGGGTTTTTAGGCAATAAAAAAACCGGTTTAAGGTTTTTAATTTTTTGTATTATTTAATTGTACAATGATGAAAAAATTGACGATGGAATGTTAAAATTAATTCTCAGAGTTATAGGCAAGAAAGAAATCCCTTTTTCAATAACCGGATAAATTTCAAAAACACAATTAACACTAAAACCGGTTTTTGAAAAATGTCGAATAATCGATTAACCTAATACAATTATAAAATATTCATACTCATATGTAGGTAGCTTGTATGTAATACTGCTTTCAGCCATTATGAACAAACTGTGTTCGAATACCACAACAATACCACCTAACAATTATGCGAGTATTTTGCACACGAGCAAATTTCTGTAGACGTTATGGTAACAATTTAGTGAGTCTCCAGCCCCACACACACATAGGTTTGTTTAGCAGTATGGCCCACTATGTAACAGTTTGTGCTTGATGCCCCTCCCAGCGCCTCAACGTCTTCTGACCAGTGAACATCTGAAATAACTGAAAGTCTTCAAGCTGTGGTCAATGCGGTATTTTACTAAAAGCCGCACTAACTGCAACAATAATAACAATAATGCAAGTTATTATGCATAACACAAATATCAATTCTACGAAAGGCAGAACCTTAAAGGAATGCAATAGAACATTTTAAACAAATTACCAATAAGACGTACAATAATAAGGAAAAATAAATTCCTTTACAGCTCTGCTTTGTCTACTAAACGTACGAGTTGAGATACATGTGGGTTTGTGTATTACAACGAACTGCATTAGTGTCTATTCGTATTGTTGGTGCGTTTCATTTTATGTAAATAAATTGGATTACGTGTATCCATGTTACGGTTTAACCAAACAAAC
Source organism: Phania funesta (assembly GCA_963932375.1). Lineage (NCBI taxonomy): Eukaryota > Metazoa > Arthropoda > Insecta > Diptera > Tachinidae > Phania > Phania funesta. The sequence goes on from OZ010652.1 coordinate 1,721,598, forward strand.
ATTCTAATTTGTCTCTACTTAACACACATTAACACACACACACACACACACACATACACACTGGCATATTTTCCGCATAAAATTTACTCGGCGTAGACTAAACTCAGTTCGGCCAAATTTTGTCTTTGAATTTGTTGTTTTCAATTTCTTTTAGTTGTTTCTAATGCAGCTACTACAATTTGTCTGTGCATACGATTTTAATTTAAATTACAATTGCTGGTTTAAGTTGGTATTTATTGGTTTTTGTTTTTTTACTTAAATTTGTCTTTCCAGGTCATACAAGAAAATTAACCCCCTTCATAAAACATTGGGAGCCAGCAAATTTCGATCGCATACATTTACTCGAAGCCCATCAAAGACATATCGATGAAAAGCGACATCGTCGAAGAAGAGATTTGAATGCTGGCGAATATGGGCCAGCGCATACCATAAGGCTGAATTTTTCTGCTCATGACAGGTGAGTTTTTGTTCTTAGATTCTATTATTCCTAGACCGAAACTTTATTAACTTTTTCGTGCTTGCGAAAACAAAAAAAGAGTAACAATTACTTTCAGCAAAATTTATTTCGATTAGTTTTTTTTGCTGCGACTCTAATGAGGGCACAAACGAAAAGATGTTCTGCAATAAGTAAAATTTGTTTATAAATTGGGATGATCACAGAGTAAACGGCCGAATTTTTTTAATTAGAAACTGGGCGATATTTCTTGGGCGGACTTGCAGTAGAATTCCTGACTTTTGGTGAATTGTTTTAATTCTGATTTCTGGCTCATTATTGAAGAACTAATATTCCCAATTGAAAATTTAGTCAGTGTGAGACTAGTGATAGCAAAAAGAATAAATAACCGATTGTTTTGTTACGATTAAAGATTAATAATTTATCGAAATTTCTTTTTCGATTAATCCAGGAATTAATAATAACCATTCTGTGGCAGTGTGAATGCTCGCTTAAGAATATGTAACAATAATTTTTTCTGACCGAATCCAAGATAAATCAGCGCTATCTAATGGCTGAATTAAGAGGTAAAACGATAGCATTAGAAGTGGAAGTTAAATTTGATTTACGGTCTCAGCACAAGTCATTGGTACGCAAGCGAAACATAAAGGACAATGACGTTACAAAGCTGCAAGATGAGCTACTTTTTTTCTCAACGCTCCAGTTCCCGAATTAAAATGTAGTTTTGGCAACGCATCGGATGAAATGAGAACAGTGTTACCCCAATATTTTCATACTTGCACAAAAATATTATTTTCCTCTCGTTTCAAGGCAGTAACCTAGGGTTAGTGTTCATCAACGGGCTTTTACAAACTGTCGATGATCTCGTTTGACCGATAATATGGCACCTATAACAACAAGAAGGAAACCATGTGTGAGGGCCCTGAGGTTAAGCGACACATAGTTAATATGATCTGGGTTCTGAATAAAACTTTTACTTGTGAAAACACCAATCATACATATCAATAAAGCCTTGAACATTGGGGAAACAATGACATAATACTAGAACAGGACTGACAGCAATGGCAAAAAGAACTCCCATATTTTAGGAACGTAGGTCCACGCTTTAGAAATCTTTGCTAATAAATGTCTACGTAGAGTCACTCGTGTTACCAAGGCTTGCATTCTCTCGGTCAGCCAGGCAGCTGTTAAATCATTAGCAAACTTTTTGTTACAATCAAAGTTTTTCGAAGAGTGCCTTTAACTTCTATATATCCTAGCCGCAAGGAATTCAGTTACTCTAATAAGGGTGTCGTGATATGAGGGGCAATGAAAAGGCAGACACTGATTTCGTAACTCCAGAACCCTTATGTGATGTTAACAATAGCTTTACGAGTAACATAATACGGGAACAGGTAAAATGAGCTTCTTGCAGACTCAGTCAAAAGAACAGGAAACATCAGAACATATTCTACGCGATTGTCCTGCGGAGGCAAGACGCAGACTTAATTACCTAGACAGGCAACCTATTTAAACTAAAGCCCACAATGGATTACAAGATTTATAAAAAGACTAGAATTATTTCAGTTAGACACTATAACTAATAATAATGAAGTAAAAAACCTGAAGCGCATAATAAGTCCAACCGTTGGCTTGAATGTGTGTGGAGCACATGAGACTACGAAATTGTCTTAATTTGGAAGTCTGCAACAAACCGTAGAATCAAGAAAATAATAGCAGGAATACTAAAATAAAGCAAAAAATGAAAGCAACTAATACGCCGATAATTACGAGTAACGTAACTGTCCTTACGATGTAAAGTTTATGGTTGACCGAAAAGAAAACCGGGAAAACAACTTTCAAATACACACGAATAAACAAAAACAAACACACACAATAAAAGAAAAATATTAAATCAGTTAAAATGTCAAAAGTTGACTGGCGAGTTAAAGACTTGAATTGACATTAAAATGTTATTGAAAAATGTTGTTGCGCCTGCTGCAAAGCAACTTCCGTACAATTATAATTACTTCCGGTACAATGCAAAGCAAACTTTTACTAAAGAAGTTAGAATTATTACAAAGAAAACAAAGAATTTAATAGAGTAACAACTACAATATGTCTGTCTTTCCTACTTTCCCATAGAAATCATAATCGAAATTCAGAAGAGAAAACGCGAGAAACAAAAGAAACTTGAAAACGAAACAACACTAATATTTTTCCGTCCTATCCGGCAACCAATAAACATATCAATTTGCAGTTTACATAAATATTTTGCCCCAAAATATTCTTAACACGGATTTTTTCTCTAACTTACTCCTTCACGCACACAAGCACGTGACACATACGAATTACAATTAACAGCCAATTGTTACACAAATGTTGCCGGCTGCTCTGGTTGCTGTTGTTACTCTAATAAAAGTTAATTTAACTAAATTTTGCGTTTAGCTCTTCAGAATGTTTGTTGATTTAAATTGGTTGATCTAAATGAGTTTTCTACAGCATTCGCAACATAAAGAAATCCGCCACTCAATAACAGATATCCACAAACGCACTCACACACTCACACACTCCCATGTACACAAACTCCCGTATAAAAAAGAATACAAATGTATTTCATGCCTTTTAGCATTATGAAGTATTTATGCACGATTAGAAGCAGGAAACAAAAAAATATGCAGCAACATCCAGAGAAACAATAATAAAAGCGAGTGTGAGAAAAAATATGGAATTGGCAAATATCTCAGGTTTTTTTAAATTAAAAAAAACAAAAGTGTTTATAAAGGGTGTTTCTTGAGCTGTTCGGGTGTATTCCAATCGATGCTACTTTAAGCAGTAATTAAGAGAGCGTATTGGTTGAGGTTATAGTCCTTGAAATAGGCAATCGCTAAATAGTTTATAAGAGATTAACTTCCCCGGAAGTCTAGCGATATAAAATTGCACGATTTTTGGCGCCAATTCAAATGTGCGAACCGTGAAAGTATGTGTTCAGCTGTTGAAAGTTATGTGTCATATACGGGCAAACGCTTCGTTTTGAAAACTTCAAACTTCAAAAAGGAAATTAAATAAAAAGTTGACTTATTGTTGTCCTTGAATTAGTTTTTAGGGTTGAGATATTTTACCGAGCTCTAAATTGTCCAATTGAATTTTGGCGATTTCAAAACGAAACGTAGTTTTTTTTTTAAAGACGTACAAACTTTAAAATGAAATAAAATACAGCATTAATTGCAAATAAAATTACTTAATGGGAGGGGGAATAAAGTAATTTTAATTGCAATTAACACAGGCGGGTATCTGTATCTTATTTCATTTAAAAGTTTATACGCCAACAAAAGAAAACACCTTTTATTATGTATATTTCACTAGTATTCAACCAAAACCCCACTCGGTAAATTGCTGCTGTCGGTAGAGTGAGTCTACGGCGGTGGCAGGAAACGATAACAAGACTAAAACTGTCTACCGGAAATCCAATACAAATCCGCAATATTTCCGTTATTCTACGAATGTATGTGTTGTGCATTATTACTGATTGACTAGCAAAAGGCGTTATTTTTCTACACACTCACACAAATGCATGCACGTATGCATTAACACATACATACGAGTACAATTGCTGCTTCATAAGGAATGCGTTATTTTCTGAGAGGCACTTATGGCATAAGAGGGTCGGTCGAGGTTTCTTTGTAGGTTGAAAATATTTTAAAAGTTATTCGAGATTTAAAAATTTAGTAAATTTTAATTAGGGGTTGTTATATTAATAACCAATTGACTGCTGTTCCGCAGTCCAGGTTTTATTAAATAGAAATGGAGAAACGTAGTGTTCCACCTTTCTCATATCGAATACAGAGCAGTTCAAGGCAGCCATTTAAACGGTGATTTTTCGGCAACTTTAGGCTGCTTCTTATGCTTGACGATAATGAAAGTTCGATTGTAACGATATTCAGGCAATATTTGCATACGATTTCCTTTCATTAACAATGAGCTGTTCATTCCGCTCCATACGGTACGTACCTCCTGAAAACATTATTGTGGTAACTACGTTAAGAGAAAGTACAGTGCCGAGCTTAAAATTAAAATGTTTTATAGGGTACCTACTCGTAATTTGTTTGAGGTTGCATCAATTAGTGTTTGTTCTTTATTTCATCAGCAGATTCGCATCGAATTACTAGCAACATTGTTAGTGGAATATTATTTAGTAGAACTCGGCCGAACAATTTCCAAAATCAGGCGATATAAAATTTCACTCTCACCCACACTTATCGAACAACCATCGTATATGAACAACACGCACACACTTATAAACTCCAAGGCACACAAATAAATAAATGAATTATGAAGTTTAAAGCAAAATTGCAATTGTAAAAATAAAGTAAAAAAAAACAAAATGTAACAAATTATTCACTGCGCCCCCCAATGAGGTTGTGGTCGAGTCGGGTCTACCAATATATTGGGTGGGGGGGTGTATCAGGGGCACGAGTGCGTTGGTGCTTTCTCTCGACATTGCTGTACGTTTTACATTTTAGAAAACTCTTTAGACCTATTTTTTTTATGAAATTATTTTCTTTTCTTTAAAATTGTTAAATATTGTGTATTTGTGTTGGTAGTAGTTGTTGTTATTGCTGGCCAAAAGTTGAACAACCTTTTAAGGGAGTGGCAACAACTGCAAGTAATATTGTGTTTCTGCATTTATTGTTTCAATAATTCTTTGTTGCTGTTTTCAAAATAGAAGGAAAAAAATTCAATAATAGAAACTTTCTTTTTAAAACAGGAAATCATTAAATATGTGTGTAGTTATGCGAGTGTGTGTGTGAGTGTTTGGTAGAGAAAAAGAGGCCAGGGTGCAATTGGATTTGTATATATTGGTTCTAAAGTAGGAGTGTGGTAAAATGATTTATGGTCTTAAAGGATTTTAATTATAAAATAATTGAAATAATTTATGTATTAGAAGAAAACAAAAACAATAACAGTTGGATTTATACAATAAGTGCGAGTTTATTAGCATTCGAGTTCGAAAAAAAAGATGTATGTTTCTTTTCAATTTTCTATTTCGAATTAAAATTAAAAACAAATTTTAAACCTCGAGTTTTCTATTAAATTGAAAATATCAGTCAATGTCTACGCAGAAATAAACAAGATTTTATAAGGTATTTGTGAATAAAAAAATTCCTAAGGCAGATTTCCCCTAAGACCGATTTGTTCTTTTATTAATTCGCCTTCTTATGTAAATATTTTACTTTTATACTAAAACATATAACTGAACTTTCTAAGGACTCTCTAGAATTACGAAATAGAATCAGACATCGGAGACTAGAAAATGACAAAAAGTAAGTTTCTTTTCACGAAGTGTCTTTATTCCCTAAGTAAATATTTAAGCACAAATGGAATGTGATCAAGGAGCACAGGAAAATAGATATTTTTAGTATAAGGAAAGTTTTGATGTACAAAAGGAAGGACTTCCGAGGGATTCTACCGCTTCTCCAATTGTAGCAGATATAGTGTGTTTTTCTACTATTTAAGAATAATATTACGATTTATTTCAATTAAATAATTCAATAAAAATATATTGCTCTTAGATTATGATTGCCTCAACCATGTTTTTTGTGAAAGATATATTATAAATAACGTCAAATGAACTTTTTGCGATAAATTTAACAAAATCGAATTTTTTAGTGGCGCCCATTTTTCACAACATTTTTGTTTTGAAAACTCCACAACAACAATACAGTAGAGAAAAGCGGGTACTAAAAGCGCGTGCAAGTAAAACAACTTATGGTTTTCATTGAACAATATTATTATTATTATCATTAATGTTTGGGGAGATATCGAAGCAGACCACTTACTTTCTGGGTCCTTTTTCGAACCCCCATTTCGCTCCTCAAATTGATTTCAGGGAACCGATCCGTAATCACAACCACCTTACTTTCAATGGAGTCTCATGCTAGCCCCAGCCTTTACTCTTGACTAAAGTGATTTCAGACTGTCGACACTCTTCCTCATCACGGAGTCTTTTGTAATTGCCAGCATTTGTCTAAGGCTTAGTTCCCCCATGGCATTCACATCTAACAAGTGTCTGCCCATGGTCTTAAGCCTTATGCTAGCCAGTGCTGGACATTCACACACAATGTGCGCTACCGTCTCAGCCTCTTCCAGGCATAGTCTGCAAGTATCATCTTCTACGACTTTCATCTTAGCCAGATGGTACTTGAAGTTTCCATGTTCTGTCACTAACGCAGTGATCCAGCTTAAAGTAGCCCTATTCTACCCGAGCACCTTGCTGGCCTTCCTGCCGAGGGGCTCTTTGAGCACCATTCTAGCCTGTCTACATGTGGTATTCTCCCTCCACCTATTCAGGTGTAATGAGTTTACCCATTGAAGAACTTTAGCTCGCACTAGGCCAAATAGTTAAATATTCATTTCCAAATTTGTTTAGAAGTAACAATGTTTGTGTGCTGCCGGCTATTCGAATAAATATAGAAGTAACGTTGTTTTCTAATCGATTTTAATATTTCCTAGCACTGACAAGGGCGATTTAAATTGTTGGCAATAATAATTGCAAACGACAAAGAACTGACATACGCTGATAATCATGAAAAGCAAATTGATCCCCGAGCAGTTACTGGGTTGTTTGTTTTTGTAATTTGCAATAAGAAAATATTTTTAGGAATATAACTAAAGGTTGAGCCAAGCAGTCACTCTGCAATACATGTATAAATTCAATGTTGCCCCTGTGTAGTACGTGTGTGTGTGCATGGAAGTAGATTTCTGTTTAACATTTAAGACATGTTGTGTGCTTTTCCTATTTAAGCGCATTTAAGTGTGCAACTTTGTGTAAGTACATGTTTATGAGCTAAACACACACACACACTCTCACATACAATGCATACAATCACATTTAATACAAAAATTATGGTAAATGACTCTACGGATTTTGATGTTATTGTTGTTGTTGTGTCATGTTGCTCATGCATTTTTTTGAATGCTGGAATTTCTGTAAGTGTATGTTTAAGTGCGTGTGTGTGTTGTTGTGTGTCTGTGTCTATTAGTTTACTTCAAACATCTGCATCGCTTGTTTGTGTTTGTAGCAAGAAATTGTTTTTTTTTTCAAATCGTGTAAAACATGATGCAGGAATGTTAAAGTTGTAGTTCTTCTTTACAGCATAACTCTACGTGTGTGTGTGTGTGTGTGTCACAGTACGTGTGATCATGTGCTTGAGTTGTTTTGCTTTATTAGGCTACTGCAGCATTTGTTTAAATAAAGCCAAGAAGAAAAATAAACGAGAAACTTAAAATTTAGTTGTATATTGCAGATCTTTATTATTTCATTTATTTATTTACTTCGTTTCGTTTCATTCGCAGTTTTGTTTTCAGAAAGTGTTAAGAATATTTCGTTATGTTACTGGATATTTGTTTTGTATTCTCATGCAACATTTCAAAACTAACTTTTGTGTCCATTATTTTCAACTGCCTTTGTGTCACTAACACATTTATTTCTGCATGAAATTATGTCAGGACTTAAAGTAAAATACTTGCAAATACAAACATTCACATACACTTGTCTATTGACATGTAACTTTAAGGCACACTCGGCCGGAACACTCACACAACTGCTTCTATTATTTGAATATTCGTTACACCGAAAGAAAGATGTGTGTGGAGTTGTAAAATTGAAATTAAATTTTAGTTTGTTAATTTTGAAATTATTTCAGTTAAATATAATTTTTTTTAAACAAAATTATAAAAGTTAGATATAAATTGACACCGTAGCCGAAAGTATTAAAAAGTTGTTGAGGATGAAACTGAAGCTGGGAAACTTTACTACGAAAATTTAATTCTGAGACGTAGCTTTTTTCAGGTTGTAATCGAGCAATCACTTAATTATTTTAAGCCTTGTTTGCCTAAAATGCAGGAACTGAGTCTTTGGTCGATACGAAGTTTCAGAAACGCAGCTGTGCATGTTAAAAAAAAAGTAATTTATCCAAGTCTAAGGCCTTTGAGTAGACAGTGCAGTTCTTCATAATTAACTCTACAAAAATGTTGGTAATAACTTTTAGCCAACTTAATTTACTATTATTATTTTTCGAGTGTACTACTTATATTGTGCTTCTATCGCTTCTTTACTGCAAACTATTCCAGTTGTTTTTATACAACTTCTAAATATGTTTGTTTGTATCGCTACAATTTATTTTAGTATCCAACAACAACAACAGAAATTTCACTCATCCATTCATTTATCTATCAAAATGTGTGAGGCATGTTTTTGTAGTAGAGGAGCAACAACATAAACAACACCATCAACAACAGGGCAAAGTAAATGAAAATGACTTAAAATATAAAACATTTTTCTTACTCGTGCAGTTTTCTGTGCTCTAGGCGTGGTGACACTTAAACTACGAAATATTTTATACAACAACAGGGAAAAATCTAAACAAACAAAAACACCATCAACAGATGCAATACAAACAGCAACAGCAACAACAACAACAAAACATTAAATTAAAGATTTCCTAAAAAAAAAAAGAAACATTAAAAACAGCCATCGGATAAAATACAGAGAAAGTGTGATGTTATTTGTTGGTAGAACAAAAAGCAACAACAACAACAACAGTAACACAACTTAATAAATATTAAAAACGTTTGAAGAGTAAAAAGCATTAGAAAGAAGAAAATTCCACAACAACAAGCACACAGCCGTCATGTACCAAAGGCAGGCAGTAGAGAGAAGAAAAATAAAAGATAAAAAAAAACAAAAAATAGATGCAGCTTTCAAAGGGTGCAGATCTTATCATCGATAATGCTGCAGAGAATTTGTCATCGTTTTTATATGAAAACGATTCCATGTTTAAAAACAAAAACCCCACCAACAGCAGAAAGTGTAAAAAAAATTGTGTCATTAGTGAAATGGAAGTTATAAATAAATAGTTTTTGTTGCATAAAAGTAAAAAAAGCTAAAATAAAAATGCAATGCATCTTATAAGAAACTGAATGAAGAAGAAGTGACTACTAAATATTTTTACCTTTTTACACTTCAAGAAGAAAGGAACATTCAAGAAGAAAGGAAGATTCCTTTAAAAAAGATAAGTTTCCAAAGAAATGCTTCACATATCAAACAAACAACATTTAGCTAAGATCACCAGATATCGCTGAAATAAACTTGGGTTAGGGAGGGTGTGTGCCACATTCTGTAAGTGTAGTAGTACACAACACTAAATGACCCAGAGATTGGCGCCTTAAAGAAGGAGATACATATATTCAGGAAGAATAATTTTTTTAGAACATGATTTAAATTCAAAAGTTCTTAAATACCGACAATTTAAGAGCTGCCATAATAATTTTAGGAACTTGTTATAAAGCTATGAGCAGACGGGTTTATTAAAAAAATAAAGGAGGCATCAATAACAACGTTAAAGTTCCAGAAAACACAGATGAATAGTGACAGGACTATGTGCTGTTGTCTTCCAAGATATTACAATTAATAATACCGCCTAGTCTCACTTAAATAATCTAACAACATTCTTAAGGTTTCATGTCTGTTAAGTTTAGAAATCTTAAAGTGAAGACCATTCAGGCAGACAGGGTGGCCGAAGTCCACTCGGCAACGTTCGATGTTTAATTTCAAGCAAAAGGTTCCGTAAACTATTGGCCTGCACACATACAACAAGGTCGAGAACATCCGCAAAAGTGCGCAAGAGAATTTGAAGCGGTACATTCCTCGCCGTGTATAAAAAATTTAACTTTAGCTGTTTTGGATTTCATCGAGGAGCTCAAATTTACCGATGACTATAGACAATGGCATATGTTCGCCGCATTGCCTCCGGGACCTTAGGAACGCGACCGACCTCCAATATGAGAAAACATTTTTTTTGGAGACGCCTTTTTGTACGAATGTGGCTGCATGAATAATCGCCCAAAAATTGGTGATTTAACATTTTTCGAAATTGAGTTATTTGTTCGCAATAAATTTAGTGCCCAAAATTTGGACAAATGCTTAAGCAGCCCAAAGAATTTGTCGGGCGATTTTCATTCGAATTTTGGCTAATTAGACGTAGTCAGCAATTACCTAAAATATTGGCTTTTAGTCTGGGTATTTTTTTTATGGTTAATTGAAGGGTGCGTCCTAAACGAACTTTGTTTAACGGGCTTTGGCCGTGCGGAAGTATTTTCAATTCTTATATATGTCCAAATTGGCTTCGCTTATCCACGTTCTTCAACATTTTCCTCTAGGTTATGTCCAATTTCACTTACTAAAGTTTCTTTGCATTATGGAGCAGGTTATGGATAAAAATAACAGGGAAAAATGCTTATGCCTGCCGGTGGGCTGACAATGCATAGAAGCCTTCTAAGCAGAGACACTTTGGCGCTTACCCTGTAAAGAAGATTTGATCGTAACCAGGCTTTTGCTATCGCTAAACCAAATAGAAACCAGTGATGACAGGTAAAAAAAGTTCTTTTGCTCCAGTTTAAACGATAATGACATGGAACGGCATGTAGTTCCAGCAGAACGTCTTTACGTGTCACACAACCAATGACACAATTGACAAAAATCGGCTTGTTCGTTTTTATGGTATAGTTATCTTTCGCGAAGCTGTCGTTATATGACCACAAATATCATACGATATGAGTCTGCTCGAATTTTCCTGTGGGGTGGCAATAATACCTCTGACAGACTTACCAATATCTTTGGCATACCACATGTGTACCTAAGCTACCATTAAACAAGCTGGTTTATAGCTGGGTTGTACACTACGAAATATAAACGTAGTATCCCACTCAACACATGGTTTGTAGCATATATCATCATAAACAGAGTATACCCAAGACACATTTTCCTTTTTCTTATAAAATATTCATCTATTATTAAAATCACAAACCATTAGTTCAGACACTACATGTCTGGCACCGTAAAATAGCAACAAAACCATAATATATGTACTCGTATATACCATGGTATATCAACCATATGTCTGTCAGGGCTATAAGGTGCAATCGACGGTCGCCCTCAAAATCATCCTAACCCATCGCCAAGGCCTCTTGTTTCCGATCAAGCGTTTAGTAATAATCCCGCCCATTAGCACATAAATTTCGATACTTTTTTCTTCAAATTCTAATTGGGAAGTTGAATTATGTGAATAAAAAGTTTAAGCTGAAACTTTGCGCCACACTTTCGCATTATGAAAACAAATGTTAAACAAATACACACGAGTATAAGCAAATAGCGTCCTAAATCCAAGTCCCTGCTCTTACAAATCTTATATTTAAATAAAGGAACGACCATTACAGCTTTTATTTTCAATCTATGCAGCATTGAATTTTTTAAGCTAAAACTATTAAAATTAAAAATAAGAATAAAACTTGTGTGCACGTGTGCTTCGATGTCCATGGTCACTGCATTAGTATGTGTTTGTTTGATTTATGAGTTTGGGAAGTTTGATGGTCCAATAAGTTATAAAAATCCTGCAAACACTAAAATCGTCACCATGTTGTTCGTGTCCTCTTTGTTTCACTTTTATTTTTATGTTTACAACCAACATTAGCCATTTCACATGGAAAAATGACATTTTGACAATTAAGTATCTCGATGTTAGTGTGAGAGTGTTTGTTGTACAACATCTGGTTATACACTAAGAGCTTGAAGAAAATAAGAAAAACATTTATATTTTGTGGCCCATAAAAAATAGATTAAAGTCAAAAAGAACAGATGAAGACAGTTGCAAACACAATACAGCCATAATGACATTTTATTTGTTCCAAAGTAGGTGTAAAAAGTTGAACAAATAAAGTGATTGTTTGTAAGGGGGCAGGCTAAAAAAATTATTTAATTTCCTTTAGCAGTTTAAAGAAATGTGATACAGTGAAGTGTAATTAACCCAGCACTTTGTCCAACTCACTAGAATTTTCTTTCTTTAATTTTTGGCATTTGAAAAGTAAAGGAAGGCATTTCAGGGGAGTAGCATCACTTTATTTCTCAAAACAAATACAAATCTTTTCGCGAGTATTTATTTGTCTATGAAAGCAGTAGATTTGAACGCCTTAAAGTTTTTCTATTGTCGTTGGTACTTTTCATATACCATCGCGTATAAAAGGATAATATGTATTGGTGTGTGTATGTGTGCGTTATGCTTTCAGAATCATTGCTGACATTTAAGAATGTCATCACTTGTGCTGTCATCAGTTATGACTTTTGCACAAATACTCGTAGACTGTTTGTTTACTCCATCGTTGTTGGCTTTATGTCCTACCTATGTGTGTCTGGCTTTGTGTGTGTTTGTATTAATATATAAGTATTCCCAACTAAATAATACCGCTCATTTGCCATGATTTGTATTCCAGTGCCACTAATAATAATGGTCCCCTGTCGAAGTTTCTCTTCAACAATTGTTTTTTAACTTGTTCTGTTTTGTGCCATCGCTTCTTCGTTATACCTGCCCTTTTTATTTTACCAAAATTTTGATCTATTTTTATTGTTCCTCAACTATTAAACTCATATTTTTCTTTTTATTCCGGCAGCCTGATAAGTCTTACGACATTGTTTTTTTTTTTTCTATTTTTAGGGAATTTCGTTTGGTGCTGCGCCAGGATCCCCTATCTGTGTTCACCAGTGATGTACAAATAGAAACCAATGATGGACCAGTGGATTATGATATAACGAGAATATATACGGGGTCCTTAGAAGGTATGTTAAGAAAATAAAATAAACAAACTTAAGAAGAAGTGAAGAATATTATTCAGTTGGTGTTTTTCAGTGCACCAGGATTTTTTCTTTCTGTTTTTTTAAACTAAAAAGAATTGAATTGTTCAGAAAATTATGTCGAGAGATCACGCGAAAGATGACTTAAAAGAAATTATAAATTGATAAAAATTAAATGTGTGAAATGAAGAAAACAAATATTTAAAAATAACTTCATAATAAAATTAAAAAAAAGTTAAACAATCGCTTATGTTAAGAAAGTTGTCGAATGGCAATTCGGAAGTCAGTATCGCCACATGGTCCTCAATGCCGACATTAAAAAAAATTCAATTATATGTTCGACGACAATATTTTTAACAATATTGTTGTTCACATCATCGTCGGCGAAAAAGACGTCAATAATTTGTCTCAACTGTCACCAATGTGTCATCTAGAATCTACGGGTCTACTACGCCTTTTCGAGCATGTCTTAAATACATGGCCAACCAGTCAGTTGGCAGCAGCGGAAGCACCAACACCAAGGGTAAGATTTCTGCCAGGTACCGCTATATCTTCAACGGGTGTGGGAACGGTCTGAGTCTGGACTAAGAGTTTATTACTCTGGAGAGAGTAACAGCTCCATACAGAAGGTAGACTTCCAACTTTGGATCTATTATTTTGCCAACTTCCGAAGTTGGACTGATACGTGTGCAGATTTCTCTCCCGAGTATTATACTACCGAGAGAGTAGTAGTTCCAACCAGAGATTAGACCTCTACCCGGTTTTGTAACCTCGCTTTCTTCGCGTGCTAGCTTATTTCCCGAGTATTTGACTCCAGAGAGATGAAGTTGCACTTCGTGGGTCCGTTTCATTCCTGAGTATCATGCTTCAGAGAAATTGGTGGTGCCAACCTTCGCCCTCTACCTGTTTCTGCTACTTCGCGAGCTACCGAAGGTATACTTCGTGAGCAGGTTTCTCTCTGAAGGTTGTAGATAGAAGATAACTCTCCTTCACTGCTTTCGCCGTCCTGCTATGCCACCGCTCCGTCAGCATTACTCTCTGCCGGTGTAATATAACCAACCAAATTGTAAATAAAGTTGTACCGTTTATAACGTGTGTATCGGGTATTTTATTTGAGAAATAGCCACCAGCGGAATTTAGAATATTAAAGTCTGTATCTTAATGGAGTGTAGAGATTATTAGATGAGTTTTGGAACCATGCTTTGTTATGAGCTAAATCATATCTGGAGAAAATTTAGATGGGCTTGGCGATATTTCCCCCCGTTACGTGTGATTACACTTAGCGTTTAAATTATTCAGTGAAGTGCCAATCAATGTGTTATTGCGATCGCGGTAGTGGGCCGGCAGAAATTCAGGGGGCAAAACTTGCAGTTTATCGAAACCTATCTTGATGAGTATCATACGAAGGAGCATTGAAATATCATTCTAATGATATCCTTCCATATAACGCTTTGTTGAATATCAAACTTCGAATAAATTTGTTGGGGCATAGTGGTTTTATGGGTCCCCTTATTCTGGGGCCAAATTGCGGCGACTTTCCATTTCTGTTCCTACAAATACAGGCTTTAGTTAATGACACCTTAAAAAAAATTCCATCGAATACTAAAACTTTTTTCATACAAACTTTCGTAAGCAAGAAAAAATAAAAGTTACCCTAAATGTAGGCAAAAAATTTTGCTTTCAATTTGGCTTGACAAGCCTTACTTCAAAAATATAATTTTTTTAGATATCCAAGTTTAATGTAAAAAATACTTATGGAAAAAATAGTGACACTGTGCACTGTGGAATTAGCAGAATTCTTTATTTCGCTAATTTTAAGTAAAAATTTTCAAAACTTGTCAGAATCCTGTAATAAAATTTTACAAAATTCGGTTTCCTTAAGACTTTAACTGTATTCGAGTTTTATTATTTTGAAATAACTAAAAAATAACTATTAAAATTATTTATTTGCCACTTTTTCTGTACCATAATAAACCCAGAGGGAGGCCTTGAAATAAACTTTAAACTGAAATTATGTCATTTACGAGTATGTCGTCATTTTATTACAATTTCACTGCCACTAATTCTGCAATAAACTTTTTATTTTGTGGCCGTAAAAAAGAAAGAATTTGTTTTGAACGCGTTTTTGTTGACACGCCAAAAGTGAACAAAAACTAAAAACAACAAGAGTAATTTGCTTCCAGTCTGTTGGGGAGACATAAAGGATGCCTTTTATAGGCCGGTTAAGCCCAAGGACTCGGCAGTTGTGGCGCTTTTTTATTGCAACCAAACGTGTAAACATAAACACACGTGTCTAGTTTCTAGTTCTTCTGGTGGTTTTCTGAATAAATACGAAGGCCATGTCTGTAATAAGTGAAACACACACACACACATCTAAATATTATATTGTGCAATACACACGTACAAAATGTTTGCACACATATGAAAACTAAATAAATGAAGAAGATGTAAAGAAATTGTCGCCTAATTTTGATTGAATTAAGTTGGGATTAAAGCAATTGAAATAAACTCACATTATTCGGTCTCTCTACTTAACACAACCTTGGTAATACTTGACGTTCTAAGAGACAAGTGGTGGTCATATTTTGAGGAGATATTCGCGTGACGTTTTAAATCAGAACAAATATTTTTGCCATTTTTTTGCGCCTTCAATAATGTAAATTTATAAATTTAAGACGAAATAAAAATTTAACAAGTGTTTATATATTCAGAATTGATTTTCTAGCTTTCATAAGTTCTATTGCTTTCTCATTCTCAGTTTTGGTGTATCGAAAAGGATAGTTGCATCCTGGAAGGTTTGCGTTTGTGGTATTAGGTAGCTGGTACCTCGCTTGACAAAATTAAAATTTTGGTCACACATCTTAATTGTTACAGGTGATTTTTCATTCAAATATAGGGTGTTTTTTTTTGTAGCTCAATAGAACTATCCATGTTGCCACCAGCGTGTACACTGCACCAAACGGTCCATGTTTGTGGATGTAATAGCGGATGTAGGGTCTGTTGTGAATTGGCTTCACTCCATATGCGGCAGTTTTGTTTTTGATCAATGCCGTAAATCCAAAAAATAAGTCTCATCGCTAAACAGAATTTTGGATTGGTTAATAACCGAGTCTCAAAGTTTATTTGAACAATTTGGTGGCGCTGCTCAAGCGCCAATCTATTCATTATGATTTGCCAAAAACCTCTGACCATTAAATTCTTGTCATATCTTTCGCAAAAAATAAAAGTTCGTAGAACTCTCGGCAAGAACAGAAATTAAATTTCTTTCCGATGGATGCTATCACTTACTGAATTTGCTTTCTTGTGGAATGCTTTCGGTCAAATTCGTGTAAGTTTGAATAGCTTCGCTAACGGCCTCGAATGTCCACAATTGTTCATGCTTCGCGGAGTAAAAGAGAATAAGGCTCGGATTTGTTTTATTAAAGCAGTTATAGACTTCTTTCAAATTCATGTTGAAGTAGTAACAAAAAATTGCGCAGGATGCCTCTCGAAGTACATATTTGATATCCTTATCCTAAGCGATCGAAACTGTCGCTGTTAGGGGTCTTAAATACACATACATATAAATGTGAAAGTCATTCGTGAAAGTGACATTGCATTCGCTCGAAAAGTTAAACCTTTTTAGCCCCCAGGCCATCCAATTGTAGAATTTAGTTGAACATAATGCAAGGGATTATTTGAAATAAAGAGTAACTCGAAATTTAAACTTATTGATGTCCAGATCACAGAACCAAAGTTTTACAGGGTGTCCGCCGGGAAGGTATATTAATTTGTTTGTTTATAATTTTTGATCAAATGAAAGAGAATGGATCGTATATTTATACATGTAATGGTCTTCTGTAAGAAGCTCTTGTGTGAATTGAATCTTAAACGGAAACAAATGCAAATCTTTGTGCAAAATTGAGGCCAAAGTTGTTCTTTGAAGACCAAGCTCCTGAGCAAGGTATCGAATTGAGGTAGATCTTGCAGTACGTTGTGGTCTATGCTTGGGCCTATCAGCTACATTCCCTCTTTCTTCGAAAACATTCACTACACGATAAATAGTGCGTCTTGTTGGCACGTTGTTTCTCCCAAAAATTTCACGTAACTTTCTAATCGTCACAGTAATCGATGATTGGTTTTGATAAAATGTTTTAACGATTAAATCACGTTGGTTTACCGATTATTTTTCCATAATAAATTTGCCACGTCTCTACTACTGCCAAATATGAACTGTCAAGACTAATGTTTACCAAAATGGCGGCAAAACAAAGTAGTATACCTTCCCGGCGGACACCCTGTAGTAGTGAAGTGAGGATTTTATTTATTCGTATATGTATATGGTTGTGCTTCATAGTGTTATCGATAAAATAATCGGGGAGGTTCTGTTATTCACATCCCCACTGGAAGATTTCTGAAGTCCCATCATTTTTTATTTCCTTTAATTCAATCAGATTATTTTATACGATTAATATAGTTACCTTAAGTATGTTAATTTTTTAAGAAAACTAACACGCAATTAATGTCTGCTAATTAACTGAATTAATTGTGTTGCGTTCTTTGGAAGGGGATAATGGAGTGGAGGGATATATTCAGTGTTTAACAACTCTGACATTGCGCGTTATGTTCATTTTTGGACTAGTGTTGCAGCGGGTCTGGTATTATGTCGTTTTCTTAATGACATATTTTACCGGCGAAGAAATAGATCAAAAGCAAAACAAATCCCATCCACTTTTTTTTATTAAAATGTTTGAAAAAAACGAGCGCCTTAGCAGGTTCATTTTATACTCGTTGTCGTCTGTTTTCTTTCATCCTTGAAGGAAATATTCATTCTTTTTTTCTGCTCAATACGTTTCTGTGACTTTTTATTACCCAATTTTATAACAATTTTCTACAATCTACTTCTTGCCATCTTGATATCCAAATGTGTGTGTGTGTGTGTAACAGTGTGTGCATGTAAGAATGCCCTCAGACCACCTTAATTGCAATCCGCAACTATGAGGTGAGCTTTCTAATAGATATAATAACTTGTCAAATTGTTGTAACTAATGCTGACATTAAATAACAGCAGGAATTCTAGTCACTCACACACACACACACAGATATTGCTGGGTGAAGAGATGACGGTAAGACGAAATACTCGTACTACTACTACATGCAACTACTCCACAATGCAGTAGAATAAATATCAATAGCGAAAGAAAATAAATGTAGCGGCGACAATATCATTGCCAAAAGTAGCAGCAGTTGCCTGTAACAGCGAAATCGTGCCACATTTTGTTCGCAACCGAGAATTAAGGTTGATGTTTAAATAAGTATGAGAAAAGTTTTATGCCGTAATTTAAGTGATGGCGACTTGAGAAACTTCCAGCTGCATAAGAGCTGGAAAAGAAAAAGGAGAAGAAAATAATAAAGTAAAATTTCAAAAGTTTGTGTTCGTACATTGAAGTGATTAAAGCCAGGCGTGAAAAGAGTAAATTATGTAATAAATTTGAACGCGTGTTAAAAATTGTTTAATAATGCAAAACATCCTTACATACCTTCTTTAGCAGATTGTTTTAAGGGATGTAGCATTCAGGCAATTGATGCCTAATAAATTAATTGCTTTACTTTTTTCTCGAAAATGATAGTCTAGAAAGGACAGGTGGTGAAGTAAAAGGATAAAAACGCCCCAGTGTTCAACAGCTCTGCTTTTGCTCGTTATGGTTACTTTTTGAACAGTATTGCAACGCCTCTGGTGTTATGTAGGTGCGATACTTGAAGCTAGTACAGCTATTTGCTTAAGTATTTTACTTCTCCGCTAATGTAATGATATAGAGTGATAGCGACGAAGGACAGCGTTCTGATGTATACTTAAGAGTCAACGTTCTAACTGCTTAAACCACAGCCACAGATCCAGAATCAAGGATAATAAACATCCATTTTAGTTTCTTCATCAAGTCTAAAGCCATCGGAAACGCTCTAACCACTTAAGCCACAGCAACCTCATACTTTGATTAAATTCCACAAGAATTTTCCCTAAGTCTGTTAAGAACATTTTATGATTAGAGTTCTTATAATATTTTTGTATAGCTGAAATACTTTTTGTTTAGAATTTTATTAAAAATCGTATTGGTCAACCATGTTAAAATAAAACTAAAGTAATATTCAACATGTTTTCATGTAATCATTATATGTTTGTCGCTAAAATATATTGTTGTAGAGAACATAATATAGTTGTCCTGATTATGCCACAAGCACGTTTTGTCTCGGCGAAACATTTTCCCTAATAAATGGAATGTTTGACATATTACAAAGTCCTGGTTAATCGAAGAGCATCCACAACGAAGTTTTGTGAATTAAGAAGGTATAAGTCCTTTATGCCTGCTCTGGGCAGCGGTCGCAATGAACTGTTCTGGCCAGACCAATGTTTTTTTCACCAGTCATTCGATGACACTGTGCCTCCGCAATAGCCTGAGGATTAACTTCCTCCTAACAGTGGGGTAGATTTCGTTTTTGAAATATATTTTTTTAAACCCATAATTAGCAGCGATTTGCTGCACCCATTAAAATGGCAGCCCACAAACTAAGAAAACACCCTCATTCATGTTTTCGTGGGCACTAAAAATGTTTTGATAAATGTGATGAACTCCTTTACAGTTCTGCATTGAGAAAGATGGCCAAGTAAAACTTTCTTGTCACACACAGCTGGATAAGGAATTTAATACTTTAGGTTTCGACTTGGTCTCCACAGAGAGTCACAAGATGTCAACTAAATAGTTAAGGATTTTTATTAAGTCACCTGAATTTTCTTTCTCTTTTAGTTCGCAACTATTTCATAAAATATTAATAAAATAAACAAAATGGATTATGGACGTATCTTCCTCTCTCATACACTCACTTACTGGCAAGTAAATATTTTGAACTAAAATATTAGTTTAATATTCTGGAGAGTTTGAAGAACTTTGAAAATTTAGTTTATTAGGTTGACAACTATGGGAAAGTGGAAGGTGATTTGAAAGGTGACAACTAAGAATTTCTAAAGACATTTATAAGTTATTTATTCGTTTGATAATCGATTCATTTAATTGATTGACACAGGCATCTTTCCTTAAAAGTGTCTCCATGTAATTTATGGCTTTAATAATTTTATTCTCTATTACCTTGAATCCATGCAATCGGCAATGACCCTTCAACTTTGAAAATGTTCAAGAAGGCTGGCATTATCCACTTAACAAAAGATCGTACAAGCAACTAAATAAATCACATTAACAAGAATTTTATACAACATTTAAAATTGCACTTGAGATGCTTCAGACCGGCTATTGTCAGCATTTAAGCTTACGCTAGCACAGCACACATGTTTAAGAGAGCGTAGCTTTATTTACTCATACACACACTTATAGTTCATGTATAAACAAAGCATTATGTCACAAGTGCATGCACATGCTTATGCTCAATAGAGTATCCCATTAGGGAACTCTTGGTATGACAGGAATTAAATAAATGAAATAAAAAAATTGTTTTTATTTCTCCCAGAAACTTCAAATTATTTTAAAATTTAGTTTTGAGGTTAGTATTTTCTCATAATGTCACATTTAAATGAAGAAGTTTTTCAGGCTCTACTGTGCTGCAACATGTTCCAAAGTCGCGGAACATTTCGGATGTGTTTCAGTGATGCCAACACTAAATCTGTCTTAGAGATGGAGACGATTTGAAAAGGAGTTAGCTTCAAACAATTGGATGAAATCTGGCTCGAAATATGCGGAATAAATTAAATTCTGAGCCAATCGATGATTAATAAAATTTATTTTTTCTAGTTTGTTTGCTCGAAAGTCGCCAAACCTCGTAAGAAGTCACAGAAAGCGATGAATAGAAATAAAACATGAAAATTAGTTGGACAAAGAATTTATTGGATAAAGCTGTGGTAACCATTTAATTCGGCTGCCAGAAGAACAAGGCTCGTTTTTTAAGTTCACAAAACAGGAAACAGCATTTTTTACAGTTTCACCGATATGACGGTCACAGTAATCCTGATTATTTTTTGATTACTTGTAATCGTAATCAATTACTAATCGTATAAAACTGAATGTAATCATATTGTAATCATTACTTCTACTTTAAAAAAAAGTAATCTAATTACTAATGATTACGATTACTAATCATTACTTAACAGCTATGGTTCATTCTCTAATTTTTATAATTCTTGTAATATAAATAGAATTTATGTCTTTCAAAAGTCTTTGACATTGTCTCCTGTCATACTCCAAATCTAGTCTTCTTGCGCCACTGAAGCTAAAGCGCCATCTACCAGATGCACACAATTCTTCAAATACATTGTAATATTATTTAGAAGTTTCTAAATAGTGTAACCAATAGTGTACATTTACACAGATTTAAGAGAAAAAAATTTCAGTTGAATTTCTAGACTGGATTAGTTAAAAAAGAAATTTACGAGTAAAATATCTTGACATTTGAAAGACTCAAAAAAAAGGATTGGAGTTGAGTGAGATCAATCCACAAAAGTGGTAGAGTTGGCATCACTAGATTGTTTTTGGAGTTTTATGAAGATTTCTCTTTCTCCCGCTCGCTCATCTTTTCCGCTCATTCATAATTCGAGGTAAAATCCAAGGTATTGTTTACCAATCAAGGTGGGTTATGTGCAGCTTGTAGGTGACAACAATAATAACAAAAGCTTATAATGCAAACATCTTTCACACACACACACACATACATGGGCACACACCGTGAGGCATGCATGATATGAAAACAACTGTTCAAGTGTTTACAAGTTGATGGGTATTTATAACTGAGCGAACAAGAGGCAGCGTGAGTGAGCGTTCGGTATGCCTGTTGTACCCTTTTGTACATAGTGGCTGATAAGTAAGCACGGAATAAGAACAAAAACTGGCAAAAAGCATTCTTGACAAGTGCCAAGCAACAAGCTGTTGCTTTGAGAAAAAATAATAAATAAAACATTGAAAGAATACATGGCCACATTGAGCTCTAAACATGCACTACACTGCTCTCATGCTGCACTGCACCCTCTTCAAAAACTTGAAACAAAACGAGTTAGATGAGGGTTTTCTTTTTCTCTTTCTTTATTTATTAAGCATTGTGATCGAAATGACAACAGGGATACGTATGGAAAATAAATAAATTATTAACAAACACCCACGCACGCACACCAACACATTAAATACATGTGCTGCTTAATGCACTTTGTTATTTCACAAGTACGAGCAATAACAAACAAGTGTTGGAATTTTAATTTAATAAAAGTATAAAACAAACAACAAAGGAGTCCGTAGTTGATTGTTTGTGCTTATGCTGCCCCTCATTGAAACATTGAAGAGGACGATAATGAAGTTGTCAATACTGTGGATGTGTGAATGTGTGAATGTGGATGTGAGGATACAATTTTAATTAAAACATTTAACAATTTGTTTAAACTTTTATCCATTTTTAATTGAATTTAAATTGAATAACACTTTGCTATCAACTTGTTTTTCATGCCCTTGCACAGTGATATTTGTCTGCTTAAACTGAACAACAAACATGCGAGAGTTATGTGGCAATTAACTTATCTCTGTAATTTATATTTTAAGCTTCTTGATAAAAATATTTATTTGTTTGTAGTTCAGTGAATGGCTTTGAAAGCCTCGTATGTCTAGAAGTGAGCTGAGTTAAACTTTTGTTATAACTTTTGCGGAAAGTAAAGAAAGTTATCGTGTCTATAACAAGCCTGACATCACATCATCTTAACTTCTTAAATTTTGATTGTTTACAAATTATGCCAATGAAGTAAATTTTGTGTCAAAGTATTAACTTAATTATGCCATCAATATAAAAATAAACTCAACCCGACAAGACTTGACATCCATGAACTCGCATGTAGGAAGACTTAGTCTTCGCACTCAGGGCCATTTAGTGTGTGCGTGTGTGTGTGTGTGTGTGTGTGTGTGTGTGTGTGTGTTTGTATACAAAGTTACATTGTGTCTTAATTCTATTACAGCAAACTTTTCGTATCGTTTACAAACTACTTTGTTGATTTTCTTATTATTTGTTTCAAAGACTGAGTATTACATTCTATTACCTTTTAGTTTTATTCCAAAAGGGGCTGGTTGTAAAATGGTAACATTTATCCAGGATGCATGAAAAAATACACAAAAAAGACCCAAATGGATACTGGAAAAAAATACTTAGAGGTAATTTCCATCCGGATTTGCCAAATTTTTAAATCAGCCAAATACAATTAACCATTCTCAGGAGCCACCTCCTTCAGAACCAATTGAAAAAAGAATATTTTTTAACTTTAGTTTTAGTTCATTGAATTCAAGGAGAGCCATCGCACCAGGATCAATGCGTCTGCTTCTTAAGTCTGCAATGCTCGTGAAGTTGCAGTAAATCTCATTCCAGAGTGTTGGGATGGACCATTAGTTTGTTGATGTAATCGCATGAGTATTTTTTTGACTTCTTCCTGGATAGTGTGAGCCTTTTAATCACTATGAATATTTTCATTTTTTACATACCAATCGTCGCAGATGATAAGTCGTAAAATCCTTGACTGCGTCTGGATGTGTGATGAGCAAGCAGTATGTCAATATTGGTTTTATAATGATTGTATAAAAGGACTTTGTATTCCAAAGCCAGGATTAAGTGAGGACTCCTTAACCAGAGTAGTTGAATTGATCTAAGTTTTATAGCCGTAATTTTTGCCTCCATATGTTGGAACTAAGTAAGGCGTCAGTCTTGTATTTACCACGAATATGGGACTGAAGTTATTCATATGCAGCACTTATAAGTACAGTGTCGTCTACAAATGTTGCCGCTGTATTACCATGACCTACCTGCTGAGTCTTTGACATTCTTAAAAAATTTATGCTTTGATTTTATTATAAGATGTGATCTGCCTTGATTCCTTTCCTCGTTAAGAGATCATCATAGATCTTCCAAAAACATGGGAAAAATATAACGCGCAACATGTGATTAGTAGAATTCTGAAGAATTTCGTAAGTTACTAGTAATTGGTGCTGTAATATCAGCCCGAGTTATTTTCTCATATTTAGAGTTTTAATTGCTGGTTTTAAAAATTATTGCCAAAATTTTATAGGATCACTCACAGTGGCTGTTGAAACTATTTATGGTATGTGGACCAATTGCGATCTTCAAGTCTTAGTGGGGATTCGTAGGCAATAGGACATTGTAAAAGCCTTACAGCTTTCCACAGGCTATAATCCATGTATTTTGTTGCATTCATGTTTTTTAAATATCTTTCGAGAGCGGACTGCACTGTATATCACGTTAGGATGTTCTCTACCATAAGTTCATTTGGATCTTAATGTCTGGAGAAGGACTAATCTGATGTTGTCTTCCAAGCCGTTTCTTGTCCTGCCAAAAATCTGTATATCAATTAGGGACAGGTACAAATTTCTGATAAAGTCCTGGTCTACATCTTCTTGAATAACAGCCGAGTTTCTCAGGCGAATGTGCTGAGATAAGTGCGAGCTCTGATACATTTTATATTTTAACCAATTTGTGTTTTTATTTGGCTAACAAATGATGGCTTCAGGTGCAGTGGAAAAACCATCGTGTCAAATCATGACTGAATATGAATGGTCAGAAAATAATTCATATTATGTTTAATAGTAAAATCGATAACTTCAGCAGCCTGTTAAAGTCTGTTAGCCAATAGGTGGGTTTACCTCCAGATACGATGTCTAGCTCATTAGCTTGCACTGTGTTATACAGCTGCCTCCCTGTAGGTCTAGGAAGTCTGGAGCCCTATTAAGGATGTTTTGCATTGTAATCTCCAGCTGTAAAAAACTTTTGTCCTAAAATAGCAAAGCCCCTGCCAAATTTATTGTGTTGAATCAGATCAGCCAATACACAGATGAGACAGAAATATTGAAATCGCTGAGATTTATAGACGCAGCTTGTATAAAACATTCACTAAATTGAGTCATTGGAAAGTGCCTTACGTTTAGGCGCACTATAATGACAGCGCCACCACGTGCCCCTCCCCTCAGATGTTTAGTGTCGTATGTGATAAATACAGTAACTCTAAAGCTGTTGTTTAAAATGAAATGTGTTTCAGAGACTAAAACTATGACTATTTCCTGTGTTAGCAGGAGCCCATTCGTGTTCCAAAACGATTTTTCCCACAAATTAAAAGCACTGACAGAACTTCAGAACTTCTTCAAACTGAGTAATCTGTAGCAGGGGGCTTTTTGTCTGCTTAAAGTGGATACTTTAAGAAAGGGGACGTTGTGCAACTTCGCTCTCTAGAGAGAAAATGATATGCAGGTATAACAAAACGTGCCATAAAAATCTTTTATCGCTCTTATTAAATAGTGGCTTATTTTATTTCTAATAAAATACGAAACAAGTTTACCTCTCGTAGGAAGTTGTTTTTGTTTTAAAATGAAAGTGTCTCCTTATACATTTGTAATTTGGAAAACTGTTTAAAAATGGACTCCATTGTTGTTCGCTAAATGCGTGCAAACAAGTCAGAAAACTTAATTAATATTCAAGGATATTTGCAGGATTTTTCGAAGCACAATACAATAATGTTGAAAAACTTAAAACCTGCACTTTTAAAAATTATTTTTGACTACAAACGATACTGTTTTTTTTTCTTTTAACAAATTTAATTCGTTGCTGCCAGTGTTGCCAAATTTATTACTAAAATTAAAGATTAATAGAATTTTGGTTACGATTACATGCAGATTAACACTTTCTCTTCATTGTTCGACGTCAGTGACGAAATTTTCTTTGGTTTCGTTGCTTAACACAGACTTTTCGATTTTATGCAAAACGGGCAACAATTGCAATTTAAATTTCAATTTCGTAGACTTACCTTCACTCGGGATTTTCAATTGCGTCTAATACCCTGGGGTTTTCTTGTCTATTTTTCGTTTGTGTTTAAACGTTTTTTGTTTAAAATACTTGGAGTTTATTTGACAATTTTTTTCTCTCAAGTCTATCTGTGTGTAGGTTTATGGAAATATCTACGTGAAAATCACTTTAGAAAAAGTGTTCTCCTGTACTCCTGAGTGTACCGAGGTGTACAAATACGAATCTGTGTGCGTGTGTGTGTATGTATGAATGTGTGTGTGCATGTGCTTTTGCTAGCAAGCCCGACATTTTTATGCAAATTTATTCATGCTACAGTTTCCTTTTTCAGTTCAAAACTAAAGCATATTTTTGATTAGAAAATTCGTATGCTCTTGTTGTCGCAGTTCGAAGAGAGCTGGGTAAAAAGTAAAGGAACAACTCAAACAATCACAAATATCTACCAACAAAAATGTAAATGAATATAAAGATAGAAGGAATTGCACTTAGGTAATGACATGTTAGTTGTGGATAAGAAAATTAGGTTAGTAAAAAGAAACTCTTACACTCGTATAAAATCAATTTATTATAAAAAAGTTTTAGAATAAATGAAAATTTTATACGAAACTTGGATAATTTTATTCACAGGCGCTGGAGAACAATAGGAAAAAGTTATCTATCTACTTTATTGATATAAAACAGTTAAATGAAGCAGTTTGAGGGGCTACTCAGGGCGTATGAGTGTTTTATAAATGAACCAACAGTGCTCCACAGTGCGTATGATTGTTTAAAAAAGAAAAGTTTTAAATTAAAAAAATATTGTTAATTAAATATTACAATTTGAAGTTCCATATTTAGATCATGATAATATTTGCTGAAGGTTGAATTTTAATTATCAAATCTCTTCCAATAAAGCTGTTTAAGCCTCTTAATAAATTGAAGCTATGTTTATAATTTATTGTTTAAAAATTCTTTTGCAATGATTTTCAAATTTTATAAGCGACTTCTGGATAAAAGAGTTTGACACTTCAGAAGTGAATAAAAAACATTTAAAACTTCATTTGTTTACATGGCTTGTTGTTATTGTTTATGTCTTCCTTTATGCTTAGAAACTCTTATAATTGGTTCTGCCTAAATTTACTTTGTCGCTTTCGATAAAATCCTTGCTTATCCTTCCCATATAGTTTCTTCTTCTTTTCGGTATATAGTGTGCGCTTTTTTTTAATATGGGCATAAATGGTTAAGTATATTATGATCGGGGCATTGCTAAGCAGCTAAAGATGTGTGAGATGAATGTATTAGATCATTAAACCATAAATATCTGCTGTATATTTAATAATCACCGACCTACACGAAGTACTTACTCCTGCCGACAAATTTTCATTTCTATTATTTATAAGTACGTTCCTGTCTATTATATTTTGCATTTACGAGTTCGCCAATACCAGCAGTTTTGGTAAAGGGCCACTGACCACGACGAATACCTGTGAATACAGAGTATTTTGTAATGAGAGCTACTACGGTTTGATGTGTTTTGGGCTCAAGGCAGGAAAGTATTGCACTAGGAGAGAACTACATTTAGATCACTGGCCCAAATGGTGGTGGAATACACTTGATGTTGGCCATTATGTCGGCTGCTGGGGTCGGCGAAATGATATTTATAGAAAACTCTTTCTAAAACGTTAAGTAAGCAAAGTGACTATGACTGTCGTCCGTGTGTGTATGTTGTGGCATTTATTATAAATTGATTTAAAAAGTACAACTCTGGAAGTCCAATTTATTATCCCTATCGCTAGCAGCTTATTGTACGAGTTGGCTGTCTGATAAATAAAAATTCATTAAAATACAAAAAAAAATGAAAAGCTTTGACAACTAGAGAAGAGAACTTGTACAATAAGATTTAATCAAGTAAAATAAATATTAAAAGAAAAGCTCGAAATCCGATTTTGTCAAAGTAAAAATGTCGCATTATAGACATGCGAAAAACAACGTTTCAAAAAATTTTATCGCTTTAAGCCCGAAACCCCAGTCGAATAAACTTCGTCGGTCGCCCTAGAAGGCACTAACAAAATGCAACACTAATATTGAAGACTATAAATACAAGGTTTAACAAATTCTCCGTTGAGATATGTGGGAAGCATAGAAACAGAGAATCGAGATAAGCTCCTTTTGTATGTGAGTGTGTGTTTGAGTATTTTGTTTTTCAATTCCTTTTTAGCAACGACCTGTGTTAAATTTTCAATAAAAATCGTTTAAAGCCTGCAACAGTTTGTATAAAACTTACGAAACTTTGTTAATATTTTTATCAGTAAGCACAGCACGAGTCAATATTCTTATGCTATCGTATATAACAATGTCTATTACAACTGGTGAATCTCTGAAATATTTTACACACATTTAATAAATTCAATCAAACTCTGTCTAGTGTAAAGAAACATGTGCAACTGTAGCCATTATTATAAACTTCCTAAGATTTATCTTCAAAACAATTATAATCTCGCTTTCGTAAGCCATAAAAATCAATATAATTTGTCATGTGTTTTTATGCAGCATAAATGTTATCAGTGTAATTGATTTCCTTTTGAAAATCCCTTGGTAGGAGTTCAGAAGAAGAACACAAAAAGCAATTATTTCTGCTTAAATTAATTACTTATAGAAATAAAACTAAATCCAATAATAAATATTGTAGGAAAACTAGATAAAGACCAGCCAACTGCATTAATTTAGGACAGTTGGTTTAAGGAGAAAAAAAATAATGAAAATAAAGAGAAAATTAAATGAAAGGACGATAAATCCTTCGAGGGGAACTACAAATGTATTTGTTCTGTGAACTTAATTATTGCAACTTGATAATTTGTATTTGAAAATGGCTTTAATTTTTTTTTTAATATTCTCTAGTAAACTTTTGCATGCGTTCAAACCTCTCAATAGACATTTTCGTATAAAAATTCAATATCTCCTATGGTTGTGGAGGAAAATCGTTGAAAGTTCGTCACCGATATTCTTGAATATATGTTCTACCAAATATATATTAAAAAGTGGTAACTAGGAAATTAGCAGAGCTCACAACCGAAATCCTAGCTGAAGGTTTAAAGCAATACTAAAACGAACCACTGTCATTCTCCAATAATGCGATGTGTGTCAGTTCACATTGTCATGATGAGGAAGTGTCAATTTTTGAAGGTTGATTTTTGTTAATTCCTTAAGTCATTGACTCAAGTTGTCTCAAAATCAGAGCATCTAACATGATAATCTGTAACTATAAGTAATTGCCTTGCCTGGGTTGTGGAATGCCTACTGGCCGACATTCCCAAAAAGGAAAGTCAAAGTTAATAACTTCCGCTAAAAAATCCACTTTTCTGCCTCCCACTTCGTTATAAAAAATGTTGAGGTCAGAAAAAATCTTTTTGCTGGCACCTCACGAATCTCACAGTCGCCCAGGCGCACAACATTAATAGGCCTTGTAATATGACGCAAGTACTGCTGTCAGGAACAGTAAGCGGACAAAATCATTTGGTGGTTATAAAATTGTCCGCTAATGTGTTGAACATGTTTTTATAAAATCTTGTCTACAAGAGCACGTAAGCCTTAAGGTTAATGAGAAAATACACACGTACTCTAATGAAAGAAAATAAAGAAAAACTGTGCACCTTCTTCTTGTAATCGATGGCATGTAAGACTTGATCAAATTGACATTAATGGGCATCTTACGTTGTTTGTGTTTGCCGTAATGTAAACTGATATAAACCCAAACTACTGCACCAGTATACGAGAGTTGCTTACGAAATTCTCAATGCCCAACTGAACCTTCTCAGCTACGAAGTTTTATTAAAGTCTGCAGGGTAAATGAAGTCAGTTAGTAAGCGTGTTCCATAAGAGCAACATTAAAACTAAAAATATTTAAGCTCCCGAAAAGTTTAGTTTATCCCTGCCAATGTACTGCATACTTCCTTTTGCTTAAAAACAAAATAAGAGTAGACTGCTTATATAACGACCCTCGATTTCGTATACATACATTCACGAATACATATGTACACCATCTGGTAATTGAGCCAAATAGTCAACCAGTTAGTAACCAGAGTCACGGGCAGAACAAGACTGCAGCAAGCTGTTGTGGCTGACATGGCCATAAAATTTAAGTAAAGTCACACACGTGCCATGACTGCTTGTAAACATTTAACATCACAAAAATATTGGCGACACAGCAGCAAGAATATTTTACACAAACATACGGATCCCTTGCACCGACATGCACTCTACTTTTTAATACTCGAGTATCATTTGTATTAGTTGGCGCATTGAAAAACTTATCTCGACGTAGAGTCGAAAGTTATGGCCGAAGGATTAATATTGATTTTGCTTGTGAATTGGAAACGACAAAAACGACTGAATCTAAAAATACGTTGAAAGCAAAAATATTGCATTTCGCCTTGGTGCAGGGAAATGAATAAAATTGCGGGGGAAAAGTAGTTCCTGTAATAACAGTCATTTATTGATGTTAGGCAAAAGGTATTACACAATCTTTTATCACAGTTAAGCGAAATAAATCTAACAAAAACTCAATAAAAAGTGTTCGCCATTAGACAAGTAGGATAACAGAAAGAAAAAAATAAATAAATAAAATGATTTTAAAGTTAATAAAATGTGGAAGTATAAAATATTTGTTCAACATAAAAGCAGCAACAGTGTGATTTGAAAGTAGTCTTAACTTTGAGAAAAATCGTTTCTGTTTTGTTTTTTCCATACGTTTTCACACACACTTTCCAATCCTTCATCTTGTATGTTTATCTAACTTATTCAAATGCTGACTTTTTCTATGTTTTGCAGCAGTTGTTAAAGGCTCCTTGTTTATCAGAGTTCATATTTGTATTTACAATTTCGTAGAATTATGCTGCAGAGTGATTTCCACTTCATTTGTTAAGCTGCTTTTTTTTAGACATATTTGTGCTTTTTGCAACATTCTAAATATTTTGTGTTGCGAGTTGCCAGACGTTTTCAAAAGGTTTGATAGTGATAACGAAATTTAAAGTAAATTTGAGGCGCATCAACAAATTTCCGTGGATATCATAATTTCAATAACGTCAGAGAATGATTCAGTGGTTTATTCAGGCACCTTTCTTTTTTTTTACTCAAAAACTTGAAAAATATTAATCATACGCCATCATTAATGAAAAGTTCTGAAATTCTCTAGACCATCTGGCATCCTCAGATTTTTCACATGCATTCACAAACACTTGCTGCAAGCGTACAAATGTATTTAAGTCTTACAAAAGCTACTTTGTGTTTAACTTACATTCACACTTACATACGAGTACGTGCATTTGTAGCATAAACTCTTTGATGCACTTTGTATGCAATGTTGATGCCACTGACTTTGGAGAATTTAAATAAATTCCTAAATTTTCACATTCACTCACACTTACTATCCCTGCAGCTAAAATAACAACTAGTTAAGTTTCGGAACCGGTACGAAAGATACTGTAGCAAAAGCGTTAGATTCGTGATAGTCGAAAATGGATACAAACAAGCTAAGTGCAGTTTGATGGACTTGAGGGTTAATCATTTCATCTGATTTATTACCGAAATGAGGGCTTTTCCATTCTACAGCATTGATTACCTGTTCCGTACAAAACCAAAAAAACTCCTCTCATGGTTGACATATTGGGGACTTTTACGCAAATATTCACTCTTCTAATGCTTTCAATGTAAAATGAAACAAAAAAGTTATTTAATTTTGATTTAAATTCTTGTTTGAAAACTTCATAAAATCAAAGAAATTAATTGAAAACTAATAAATAGCAGAGAAGTTCTGTGAACAACAAACTAGTTTTGCAACTGGTACGTAACTGTACCAAAATGAAGTAGTTGGTCTCATATCGTCGCTGTTTTAACTAACCCACCTAACTAACATGCTTCTGTTCCTGTTAATGGATTTTTTAAATACAATTACATCTATGTATATATACTGGCCTGCTACTTTTGAACCAACAACAAAAACAAATATTTTTTTATTCTTGTTTATATCTTGGTTGTGAATAAATTAAGATATTTAAAGATTCTGTGTAAAACATCCATTAAGATGCCAGTAAAACAAATCGATTATGGAAAATAACGTTTGCAATATCAATTGGAGTTGCAAACATTTTAGGAAATTAAATGCAAATTGTTCTATTTTAACAAAAAAATTTATTCGGATGTTTTATAGTTTCAACTTATACAAGAAATCATAGACAAAACAGAGTGAGAAGTTACTACCTGAAGATGGGAGGAAAATATTTTTTCATATTCACATTTGTTTGTTTGTCGTACTGCTGGCCTCAAATAGCTAAAAATGTTCTTGATTCAAAATTCTTGACTTAGCAAATGTTTTAATAAAAAATACTAAATGACAGTTTCCAGTTGTGAAATTAAAACTTTCCTCATTGTAAATTATCTCTTATAATATTTTCCATAATGAACAAAAATATTAATATTTTTCACACAAACCCAGGCAATAAGGATAACAGAAAATTTTAAGGACTTTAACTTTTGCTTTGAAGCCACAGGTTATCCTTTTAGCGTTACGTCTAGATGATGAGAAAAGTTCGATTTTATTTAAACCAGACAATCCTGGACATAGTTATGTTAAGCTAGTTCGTCTTAGTTGGGGATCCAGGGGGTTGAAAAGAGGAAATTTTACTTTCCAAAACTATTAAAAGTTTACACTTTTCCGTACAAATAGTTTAGAAAAATTAAAGAAATGTTTCTTTTCGTTAGTACCTCAGATTGATACTGTGATGCGTTGCGATTGCTGGCCTGGCAGAATATACATGAAAGTTAATCCACCTCCGGTGCTGCGAAGCCAAGAGTTGATAAGAAATCTCGTAGTAAAGTCTTGATTCCTTACAGCTTAGTCCTGTATTTTTGCTGGACTTGTTTAAAGAAATACGAGTCCAATATTTCCTTTTCATTTTTAACGTTCCAAACAAGTTTTCTTTTGTGCTCTTATGCTTGCTTATGCTGCCAGTCTACATTCTATAATAAAATACATACTTGCAAGTGACTGAGAATATTAAGTGTTTGTATTATTTAACCTGTGCTTAATACATTTTCATGCTGTTAATTATTTTAAAAAAACTTACTGAAAAGTGACCACCCTAATGTACATATGAATGTTTAGAATTTTATGCAAAGGTAAACTTTTTTCATCACTGACACACAAAAAGCAATTATGCAAAAAAGTAACGTAGAAGACTTGAGTAAACGAAACATGTTTCTGTAAAAGTATGTGTGCTTGCGTGCGTGTGCTTCAATGTAAAAGGATTCTCCAATAAAGGGGGGTCGATATTGAAATGGAATCAAACGCGCCGTCTCCTTTGTTATTAGAAAGGCCCAGTTCCTTTATATACTTATAGGATATATAACATCATTCAAAGGTCTCCTGCATCTTCTCAGAATTGCACAGACCTGAGAGTTTCAATTTTTTAGGACTGCTGCATAAAAACGGCTCAATTGGAGATGAGTTTGAAAACTTGTTGCAGCTTAGTCCTGTATAGAGCTACGATTTCGGAAATCCACTCAAATGGCAAGATCTTGGCGGACAATATACGTGATATTGTTTTGTATTGATTGATAGAAATTATCGCGCTCATGTGGAATATTCATTGCGTCGTTCGCTATGCGCCACGTTACGTCATCCCTCTGGCGTGGACGCTGTTTTCAGAAATACCTACCATCACTGTATATGATTTTTCGGCCAATATTAAAACCCTTCTTAAAACGCTACTAATTTCACTCATCGACAATGGTCGTTGCCATGGTGTTTCGGTAACTGGGAGTGAATAATAACCACCAGACTTCACGGACACACCAGGCTGTCAGCACTCAGCCGCCCTTATTTGAAAACCCTTTATTCATATGCCCGCTCACAGAATTACATATGCAGAAAAGTTCTGAGTAATTAATTTTATGCAGCAGCATGTGAAAGGTCTTCTTCGTCTTCCATTTTTTTTTTGCTTGTTATTGGGCTGCTGTGTGTTTTGCTCACTTTCTTGTCAATTCTTCTTGCTGAGTAAAACGACAACAATTGGCTGTCATTTGTGGTGTGTGTCACTTTATGGCAGTGTACTTGAATTTACAATAACTGAAAGAATGAATAGAAAAAAGGACACAATACAACAGGAAGCCAACGAACAACACACAAGACAAAAACCACAAGGACATAAAATGGAAATGAAAAAGAAAGCCATTCAAGACGTCAGACCGGCAGGCAGTAGGCAGTAGGCTTTAGGCCAAACAAAAGCTGTATGTGTCCGTCTTAGAAAAATTAATGTGAATATAAATAAATTTCAATATGCATAAAAGATTAAAGGGTCAAGGTCATTTGGAAATGCTTGAACGAACCTTCAAACACACTCAACTTCTTGTGATTCTAAAGGCAAAACCTTGAAATAAAAAAATATGTCGGGATAAAAAATACAAATGAGAAAAATATTACAGGGATTTGATGCAAGAAAGGAAAAACGGATTTCACATTTCGCCAAAAAAATATTAAACCTTTTTTAATTGTCCTCGTGCACGTGTCCTTATGAAACTAAAACCATTTGAAATTCGTAATACTCATGATTCATGAAGGACAAAAGTATCTATTTCAACTCTCACAATCCACAAAGCTGCTTTGCATTCAGATAAGAGGAAAATTAAAAAAATAATCCAAACTACCAACAACAACTGCCAAAAAGTAACGACACAGGATGCACAGTTAAGCTGATGCAAAGAATAAGAAAATCAATGTAATTATTTTGAAAAATTCTTGGAATTGTAAGAACTTGCCATTTAGAAAAATTCCAAATCTACCTTAACTTCCAGGAATTCCCTGGAATTCACTCGTTGCAGTGTTTCTCTTTTATCTCGTCGCTCAAAGATTTTACTTTAATGATCATTTTAAGGACAACTATTTATGCAGGATATAAACGATAATCATGCTCAATGTAGCATGGCAACCCATCTTGTAGCTATTAGAAGGACGAACTCCTTTTTGGCATTAGTTAAGCACATGCACAGCTTAAAAGTATTTAGCATAAATACCAGATTCTACTACGAAGGGTAAGGAAAACACAAACACAAGCAAGAGCAACGAAGGTATGTTTCGCTTCAACATTTCGCTGCTGGGGCCAACATTGTGCATTCGTTCTTGCTTTATAACCTACAACACGGTACGTTGTAGGGGAAAATATTTAAAATATTATTTACATAAAGAGATGGAAAACATTTTCCAACAAATTCTTCATTGAGTCAATCTTTCCTACAACCCAAAAAGAAGTTGTAAAATAATTTTCCAAATTTGTTAAGGGGTCGTTTAAGCGCTATATAAGTTCTTCTTAGAACAACATAATGACATGTTTTGTGGTGTCAGTGTGAGGCCCCCTCCGTAATGGAGGATTTACGGGAGACCTGCTAACCTGCTCTTAAAAAGATGGTGTCGTCCTATACACCATTACGAGTAAAGTAAAGTGGTGGAAGGCGTTAGATAGGACATGGCATGATGCACTACTAACAAACCTTATTACCTTCGGTGTGGGTAAGGTTTTTCAGAGATCGTGCTTTACGAGTTAGCACAGATGGGGTTTCATCAAACGAGTTCAAGATAAATTCAGGGTTGCTGTACGGTCTCCTACACTATCTTTTATTTTTCTAAATTATCTTCTATGTCGAACTTCCAATCCTATCTATCCGTTTGCCGATGATATCACCACTTACCAAAGGTTCGAGATGCACTTAATCCCCAATGTTGTGTGCCTACTCACAGACGCAGGACCGATTATGCTGTGTCATTTGAAGTAATAGGTGGTATAAACATTCAAGAATAAGAAGCTCATGATGTTCGTGATTTCAAAATCCAGGGGGATGTTCCTTGGACTAAACACATTCTGCAGATCGCCAAAGAAACACTCAAGTGCCTCGGCTGTTTTTTTTTTTTAACGGTGTGAGAGATAATTCATTCCTTCTTATTACTTACACCGGGCCAGAGCTTCAAAGTCTATTTTGGAGCTTCTCGACCGCATAAGAGAGGGCGAAGATGCTTCACTAAGGGCTCTTCCGTTCGTGGTAGATTGGTCAGTGGACCGCACAACACACTACAGAGAAAACTCCTTTTTTGGACGTTCTGTTCGTATGTGGAATAAACTCCCTGCAGAAATCTTTCATTATGGGAAAATTTAAATTGAATGTCCACAAACACCACGCCGGCAATCCCCTTCCTTTAATATTTTTTCCTAGTTCCAGCACAATTGCATGAGTAGGGCTCACCAAAGTTACATGTCAGTACTATAGAATTTTGAATGGCTTAAGCCGATTAAAAGATATTGGTATATATTTTTGCTATTCTTAGAAACCTCGTAGGTGTGGCAGAATTAGTCATCCTTGTAAAAGTTCGATATGGTCACAACAACCATATTAAGTTCTATACAACAGTATATGGTTGTAGCAAACATATAATGATTATTTTTACTATAAATCAAACTGTTTGAGGGCTGTGACTGAAGTGGTTAGCGCGTTGGCTGACTATTAAGCATTTGATCGATGGCTTTAGTTGCCTGTGTTCGTACCTCAGCAGCAACATAAATGTTAGGTTTTTAATCTTTGTTAAGAATCTCCATCTTACTACTTGGTACCTGCAATAATTTTACGCCCAAATAAGCCGATCGTGGAAGAATGACATAAGACAGCAAGTCTATTAGTGTTCAAAAAAGTGTAGACGATTGTGCAAACCGTCGTTTTTTAACCTTCAAAAATTAAAATTTGTCTTAGTTAAAGTGACAGACATTTAGGTACTTTTTCATTTCATTTTTGCGGTCCCTGGAGATTTGTTCTTTGAACTGGTTTATAAAAAAATTTTATTGTGATCAACTTTTAGTTGTGACTGTTTTTGATTTAAGCTGCGATATGGCCGTTAATGGGGTACTGATGTAACAAATAATGATGTCACTTGATTTAATGTCGTATTTTATTTTAAACACTTGTAGCCTTAATAAAGAGATGTTGATTCTTGATTTGGTATTTCGACAGGGTGTAGATTTTTGCACCCACCCAATTTTCGTCATCCCTTGTCAAGTTTGGTTTGGCCACAACCCGGCTTCGGATATGTGCCATCAGATTCATTTTTCGTTGTAAAGAAAACATACATACGAAATTTACTATTTTGTTAAAAACTTGGAGTTTTTTAAGCTCTCTTCATAAGTTTTTATTTTTTCTGTAAAGGTAGTTTTTTCAAACCTAATATTTGTCAGGGCCATAATTTTTGGTGAATAAAATTTTAAATAAGAAAAAAAAACCCATTATTTTTCACTGTGTACGTGCATACATACGTACACAGTTTTGTAATTCTGTCGATTTTCCTTTTCTACGACGGTCAAGTGAAACTCAGGCATATGTGATGTTGTATAAAAGTTATATAATGTTGAAAACTTGTAAGTAAATTACGATTATGCGAACTAGTTGTTGTTGTTGTTGTTGCAAACTTTTCTAGTCGTTTTTTTTCTTTCTTCCATACACTTGTATGAAATAACAACAACAAGAATTATAAAAAATTTTATGATCTTTAGGAATGAATAATTATTTTCATTCGCTTTTATATGTTGTGAAGTTCATGTGTGCATGTGTTTATCTCCTACCCAGTGAACATGAGGGTTTGATTTAAGATTCAGAATGATTTCTCAAACGAAATGTGTTTATTAAACACAGCTTTCCCAACAATGGGACATTCTTGAATGGTTTTTCCAAATTTGGAACATAAATGAAATGATTATTAAAGATAAAATTGTTTTAGTTAAAAGTGCAGATGTCAATCTATTTTGTCATTAGTGAAAGTTGCGTCATTCTGTTGATTCCAATTCGTCTGTTTTTAAATTTATTTAAAGACTTCAGAACAATCATTGTTATCAAGTTATAAAAAAACGATGTTTTAAAAATTTTGTAATAAATTCAAACATAGTTATTTAGAAAACAACATTGCAAAGTTTTTTTTAATCACCATAAATAGGAATTCTCGGATATTAAAGTCAAATCTCTAAAAGGGGTTTGAGAATTCGATAACATTTCAAAGTTTTGACTTTGCGTTTGCTGGGTATCACGGACACATGCGCTTTTGTACATACGTATAAATGTATGTATGTGTGTTTGAATTACAGAAATATGTGTTAGTAGTTCCTAAGGACTCAAGAGTAATAAACAGCAATCACTACAAAACTAAACAACTAAAGAAGCAGAAGAACATAGAAGAGAAGAGAGTAGAGCAATTGTAGTACTTCAATTAGTTTTCTAACTTTTTCTTTCCATTTCTCGAACGGTTTTACTTACTTTCCATGTTTGTATTCATCTGTTGTTGCCAGTACTTCAATATATTTTCTAAGAGCTTTAGGTCATGCATAAATATAAGCTTGTTTAAAGTTTTCTTTTTCTTTATTTCAATACTTTCTTATCAGTTTTACTTTCTGTTTTTTTTCTTATTCGCAAATACAATAAAGTCTTTCCTTTCGCTCGAATACTGGTAAGGACGATGTGTATTGAAACCTGCTGGGCTAAAAATAATAATGTGGCATTTGAAAAATGAAAAAAGTTGAATTAATTTATTCATTTTATTTTTTCATAACAATGTAAGACCAAATCGTTGTCTAACCATATTTACTCAGCAGCCTAATGCTGCTTGCTTTTGACACCGTAAGTAAAATAGACCAGTGCGTTGTTTGACAGCTTCGCCTAAATAAATAGTGTGAATGTTTTATAAATTTCCTTTTTTCAATTTCAATAGTAAAAGGTGTTTTTGTAAGGCATTTGCTGTGGTTTTATAGATGAAGTCTTTAGCAAATAACACATTCGTTAATATGATTAATTTATTAATTGAAATCATACCTGAAAATGGGTTTATTATTTCTTAATTTTTCATAACTTGGTATTTTTTTAACTTTTTAAATACAATTAAGTGAATATTTTTAGCCATAAAATGATCAAAATAATTGATGACACAACAACATTTTTAACTAGCAAATATGCCCTGAGACATTAGTCCATCCCATTGCTTATTAAAATGTCCATTTTGTACGGATGATATTCCCCATAAAATTCATACTTTTTTGGTATCTGCCAGCGCAGAATAAACGCGTATGCTGCCGTCGCTGCGTCTTTCAGGTACAGCCAAAAATCATGATCTTCCTCGATTTGCATTTCAATCAGATTCTACTTGACCCCAGTACAGTTATCCCCCTGGGAGTAGTCTGCCCGTACGCTTTTCTGCCCAAACGCGTCATGATCATCATTCGAGCTTTTCCCACAAGTAGCTGCATCGGGTCGATCGCAACTCATGTTCTAATGTGGTTGCTCACCTTGATATTTTCCGTTGTCGTGGTTGAACTGGTCAGGAGTTTCCAGAGTTATAGCTACTAAAAATGTCTGCCATTTCTCTTAATTCCAGAGTTGTTTCGTCGCTTGTTTGTGTTTTTGCTGTGTGAGTTTTACTTACCATTCCACTTAAATTACTTTAGAGTCCAACATCTGTTTCACAATAAAAATATGAGCAACGAAATCTAGCGATCCCTCATTCAAATTCAGGCGCACATCCAGGAGCAGCGAAAATATTTTATTTACCCCTTCCCTGTCCCAGAAAGATTAATTATCAATTCTTTCCTGAACAATAATTTGAAAAACTGAGTATTTTAGAAAAAAATTTCGCTAAATATTCCTGCTACCGCCAGCTATGTGTGGATCCGGGCCTGCTGCCATCAGACTTGTATGTTTAACGAAAGTTTGTATATTTTCTTTTTGTTTGTTTCGATAACGCACCCATTCTATTTTGGCCTAAGTCTATATGAAATCAAAACACTGTGCACAAGGAACTAAAATATGATTCCTATGCTCGTAACTAAATTTCGCAAACTGCAAGACCACATTACGGATTTCATTTTTGGACAGGGCTAAACAAATCACATTATACTTTTAGAAGGAAAACATTTTCGATAATGTTATTCAAAATTATTCAAATCAAATGTTTTCCGCGCCTGTTTAAATTTAACAAATGTTTAACGGCGTTGAAAATTGTAAAAAAGACGACTTTGGACTTTTATTTATAGAAGACTAAACTTTATTAGCCATAAACGTGCGCTTAGGATTAACATGACAGGAGCTGCTGTGATTTATTTTTATGACTGCCAGTCTGTGCTCAAAAGCATGGCAAAGTATATGTAACTTATGTGTGTGTGTGTGTGTGTGTATGTGTGTCTGAGTGCGTGCTTTTGTATCATCCCTGCGTAATTTATTTATTAACAAAATTTGAGATTTATAACAAAACAAGTTACTAAGAGAAAACATTAAAGAAACAAATTAGTTTTATTAAGTTCGTAAATTAAGCCTCTCAGTAATTTAATTATGTAATTAATTTAAGATGAATCCTATTAGAACAGTTCTCAACAGTTAATTAACTTTTGTTGTAACAAAACTTGTGCATTAATTTTCCTTAAGGAGAGACTATATTTTCTTACAACAGCAACCACTTCTGACTGTTCACATGTATGAACACAATTAATGAGTTTATTTTCTGAAAGTATTACGAAATGTTGCGACTTGGAAGCGTTAGAAAAATTAAATGTCAACATAAAAACGTAACATAAAATGAAATCAGTGCAAGACAAGTTATAATTTGTAAAACAAACATTATTTCACGTCTATTAGTCACACACAGCCTTTATAGCAAACAAAAAGGCAGCATTTGAAAATCTTTACTCAAGGTAGTGTATGTGTTAAACAAGGTGTGTTAAGACGAGTATCGACCCCGCCTTGCAACATGACTAGGGTATGTTTAACAACTAATAATAAATAGAAGTATCAGTATTCGTACGCTTATGCAGGCACACGCATGCTCAAATTGTAATAGGCACATTTGATTTATATAGCCACGCGGTTATTTTAAAACTCTAATAAAAACCGTAGAAACAAGACAATGAAAGAAATCTTCTTTATACCAAAAAAGGAAATGCAATCCTTATAATCAAAACTGCTAGGGAAACCGTTGATGAGCTTTTGCCGTATGGCACCTTTAATTTGAGCGAATGAAAGCAAGTTTTCTTATACGCCTATGGATTGATCTGTGTGTGTTGGTGCGACTGTTCTCCCCTTAGCTGGAGTAAGCTAAATTAAGTTATTAAAGTTTCGATCCAATATTAGCTTTCTACAGGCAAAATACACTCACACCTTAAACATATTTGACAAGCTTGTAGAGAGTTTATATTTCTAAAGATTATTTTTGTTCTTGCATTAAGGTGTAAACATACACATACATATATGTATGTGTATGTAACTTTGTTTATATTTTACTATTTAAATAACCGTTTAATTATGTTGTCTAACTATAACTTTGGCAAAAATAAAAGGAAGAAATCCTCCTTTACTTTCTTATTTACACATTAAAGTTTTGCAAGGAATTCTGGGTATTTAACTTATTTATCTGCAATTTTTTTAGATCATTCTGCAGCCTTTTCCCTTTTATTTGTAACTCCAGCCGAGCCGAAGAAAAAAAAGTAAAATGTATTTGCTCATACTCTTTACAAAATTCACTTCTTTTTCTGCCACTACTTGATGTTTGCGTTCACCAATACACTCGCACATATACATGTATGTAAGTATATAGGTATATGTATGTATGTATGTACACTGCAAGCATTTTCCATCGAAATTGATACTCAGTCGTTACATCATTAAGTTGAAAATCACGGCACATGGTATCGCTTTCTTGTAAAAAAATATACGGGCAAAAACAAGCCACTATTGGCGTTTTCGTTTCTTAAATAAAATGTTGCCCTGTACGTGCTTAACAAACCCCTATGAGTTGGGATTTTATATTGTAACGGGCAATGTCTTTCCGCATAATTAAGGGTAAATCTTGAAAAAAGCAACGCCTTTTGTGGGCATCAACATTTTACTAGTATACCTAAATGGCAAAAAAGTTGCATCTTTTCTACAAACGAAAACACCATAAGTTCATAGATATGATATCGGATCACTATAGTGCCTTACTGGCGTACTTTAGGGTTATTGTAATTTAAAAGGGCAAAAGCAGCGCTGTTTGGAAGAATCCTAATAGCAATTTTTGACGTTAGTATTTTAAAAAAATTCTCAGAAGTTTTTTTTTGGAAGTTAAAAATCTCTTATGGCCGTGATTAACTATTCTACAAAGTCGTACGATTCAGTCAGAGTAAAATCTGACCAAATTCTGTTACATTAAAAAAATATCGAAAAATATTTTTTCAGTGCCTCCCTATCACACGAAAAAGAAGCAAAAGGTAACCTCGGACCGCATAGAAAATATTAGTGCATGTTTCACAACACTGGAAAACTGGACGGACCTGTTTAAAAATCCGTCCGACAAATTCACTTTTAATCTAAAATATCATACCTTTTGATCACGCACACGACTTTTTAACGGCTAAAATAAATATAGATCAAAATTCGACTGAAAGCCATAATTTCTTCGCTTTCCTTAAAGGTTCAAGTAACTAAAAATATCAAATTTTTGTATTTATGTAGCGACAAAAACGTTGCTTTGTAGTTAATACTTTGAAAATTTGACTTGCATATGCTTGCTGGGCCTGTATGTCGTTACTTACAGAGCTTGTAGAATTTTAATTCTTTATTTTCTGTATCCTAGTGAGTATGAAATAACTTTCAGTAAACCAACCCTTAACGCAGTCGACGAGTACAATGAGTAACAAAAATTAAAGTTTGGAAGAAGGCTGGCTGAACATTTGCCTTTAGGATACCAAACCGTCTTATGCGATTCGTTCAAGTCCAAAATATTTTTCTATTTCATCTGATTGGCTGGGAGAAGTAATTTTGGGTTTGTATTTGCTTTAACTTGGCTGCATTGTTTGGCATATTTCCATTCATTTTTATAAGGAACGTAGGGCCTCAACAAAATTAATCCATTCGACTTTGTCTATGTCTAGCATTTTCTGCTCACTTCACGTTTTATTCACCAGGTATAGCTTAGGCGTCGTCTTCTGCTGCTGCCATGAGAGGATTCCAGTCGATTACATTTCTGGTTATGTCCACTTTTGGCCTGCGCGACGTCAGGCCAATTTTGTTTCCTTATCCACCAATAGGGATTCAGCGTTTTGATTCTCATAATTGTTGGTTGCTGATACTGTTTGGTGAAAAAAATTAAATAGCATCAATTCGTAAATACCTTTTGGGTGGTTATGTCACGACTTGCAGCGCTGCATCAGTCGCACTCGTACAGCAGCAGACACTTCACACAGCTGTTAAATGCGCCTCATTTTGTGCGTCTGGAGAGAGATGGTTTAATGTGTAGATTTTTGGAACGAATTTCCGTCATCCCTTGTCAAGTTTGGTTTGGAGACAAATCGGTTTCGGCTTTGTGCCATCTTCAGTGTCATCTTTCGTTCTCAGAACACATCAAAATACACTGTCGGAATATCAAATCATTCGAAATAATAACAGCACGGCAGTGAAGAATTTTCGTTTGATAAAAAGTTTATTTTAAATCGTTTGGAGTGGTGAATATATCGTATTCACCTTATGAAAGGAAACGCGCAAGATTTTGCATTAAAACAATCTTGGGCAAATTATTTTTTCTTCAAACGCCCTATATAAACCCGATTCGAAGGAAAAATTTATTTTTTTTTAACAATAACATAGTTCAACTTATGTGTTATTCAATATAGCAGTAGATTGTTATTTGCTTCGAACAGTCATTGCCGTTACTGTACTGTATAGAAGTTGTGTGAATATTTAAGGCCTCGAAAGAAATACGTTGCGAATGTGAAATTGGTTTTTATTATTTTTATAACTCTGAAAGTGAAATTGTGTTTGCAGTCGTTAGTAAATGTTGGCTTGTCTATATTTTTGCCCTTCGCTCCTGACCGAATAA
Organism: Phania funesta; assembly: GCA_963932375.1. Classification (NCBI taxonomy): domain Eukaryota; kingdom Metazoa; phylum Arthropoda; class Insecta; order Diptera; family Tachinidae; genus Phania; species Phania funesta. The sequence continues at coordinate 1,765,422 of OZ010652.1, forward strand.
AATGTAGTAGACGTATGAAGATTCCTGTGGTTGTTTAGAAGAATGTCTAAAACAAATTCATTAATATATGAGCGTACACACACATCCACACACACACATACATACACACTGGCCTATATATACACCTCATGCACACTGCCACAAGCAAATAGACACACTCTCTCACACACACATACTCACTTTCATTAACAGATAAGTTTCGAGTTTATCTTTCGGTTTTAAGTTGCGTGAGCAAAGAATTTGTTAACAATTAGATTTTGCATAACTTGACCAATATTAATTAAGAAGCTAATTATGCAACAGAAACATAACAGCTCCTGGTGCGAAATGAGATCCAAACTGGATAAAAGAAATTCAATGGCAACAGAAATTATTCTGACTAAAGTAGACAATAAAAGTATTGAATAATCAGGGAAATCTTAATACTTTCTTCAAGTGCTGGCTAATTTTTTGCTTTATCTTAATTTACAATGAACCAAAGAGTATTTACACGCAAAGAAAGCATATTTACAAACGTGTTATATAAATATGCCAACTGCGAGTTGTCTTCTTGGTTGAGACTTTTTCCGATATGAGTAAAGTCGGAAAAATGTATACCAAAGGCTGAATTGAAGAGTTGTCGAAACAACATAAATTTGTTTATGAAACCTTTTTCGTGACCCCTTAATGAATGGTAGGGATATACCTACACATATGTACTTCGTATCTATATAATTAATAGACAACACGATTTACTGCAATCCCTTTTACGGTCATAATATACAGCCGATTTTAAGAAAAAGGAAAACTATTTGAAAAGTATTTGTGCTGAATCAATATTTATTTATTAAAATCGGTTTAGCATTTTAGGATCTAAAATAGATTAAATTTGCTACAAATACTTGCACAAATAATATATGTGTAGCTTGCAGGAAATGTCGATAATACAACTGTACTGATACTCTCTTGACTTTGTTACCAGTACCACTATTGACTATGTAGTTCTTTTAGGACTATAAAGAGACATTGGACCGAGAGATTCACTAGTATTTTTAAAAATTTTACACTCTTGCAAGTCTTTACTAGATTTCCCCATTAGTAATATTGGGAGGTGTATTATTCTCGCTATTTATATTTTTATACAAACTAGATTACTTCTCAAATTATAAATTCTTTTGCATATTTTTTTAAAAATTATTTTCTAATAATCACCTATTAAATTCGGGTTTTTCTGCTTTTTTTTTTTAAAGAAAAACTAAAGTAAGTCGTGCACTCACGAGTGTTTCCAATAAAACATTTAACATTTTAAGGCAAAGTGTAGACGCTCCGCTGACAATATCACCAGAAATAGTGAAGAAATTGGTGACATGGAGCTTCAAAAAAAAAAATAAAACAGGCTTGTGTGCGTATGTTTCACCTATGGTTGTTGGCGTAGCTAAGTCTGTCACAGAACAATTTAAGATTTCGTTTTATTTGTTTAGTTAAATTTCCTAACCACCTTATGTCGACGAATTTCGATCAATGGGCAAACACTTATTCTTATTAATTTTTCCAAAACATATATTTTTTAGATGCTCTTAAAAATTGTAAAAACAATCGTGCTATTGGAAACTTAAAATTCAGTGCGCAACTAACGCATTGTAAGATCACGTTTTGTGCGGATTGGAATGAGAAGCAAGCACAAAAGTAAAACGGCAACTGGTCACTTGCTAAAAAATTAAACATGATACTAGAAATCGTGAGAGGCAGGAAAACTTGTTAAACAAAAAGATGGAAATATACGTCGACCTCCAAACAGACTTCCGATTTTTGTAGCGACTGAACGTTCGGCTCGAATATTTTTTTCCTCCAATAACAACAGAGAAATAGACCGAAGCTCTAAGAAAATTTCTCATTCAAAAGCCAACAGGAAGGAACATACGAAGGTAACGTTCGCATTACAGGAATCATCCACATTTTGTTTCTTATCACTTTTTTATATGAAATTAATATTGGAAAATGTGATTTACTGAGCGTACGATCAGAAGTCTCACGCTGAACATACGTAAAAGCCTCCAACCGGTTTCGTCAATATAATTTATTGTAAAACAAATATTGAATGATAACTTCTTAGTCATACTTTAATTAGATACAAAAAATATAAATGTAGGGGTATATATTTATGGAAAACATTTTATGGTTAGGAATACTACACTATTTTTGCAGGGTTAAAATACTTCGTTTGCGGTTAAAATTTTAGTAAAATTTATATTGCTCAATCCAACCAAGTTGCGATTTTTATAGCTGGTAATCATTTAATGATTAAATGTAAACAATAACTTGTTTATCGCAACAAATACCTATAATCTGTAAACACAATAATATAATTGCTGCAGCCATGGTTTTTCTCTGCGTGTAAAAAAACTCCAAAAACTTTTCAATAATAATTTTATACAAATTTTTTTCAGTCACAATAAATCATTAGAAACTTTTCCTATAAATCATGAAACATTTGTTGTCTTAGAAGTATTTTTATCAATTTTCTTAAATACAGCCACCCCTCGTGCGCGTTTACATCCTCTCCAAGAATTCCACCACTTTCTTTTTGTATCGAAATATGAAGTAATAAATTTTAGAAAAAGCATTTTATACACAGATTAAATTCATAAAATATATTTTTGTTTCTTTTGTATTTTTGGCCACTTTTAAACAAGAAGTATCAATGATTTCTTTTTTACATCTTCAGCACCTGCTGTAGTCCCTCCTCACTCTTTCAACTTAAAAGTAATAAAATGGGAAATAAAAATTTGCTGCAGTTGCTGCAAATATCTTGTGTTATTTTATCAATCGTTAAAATGTTATTTAAGACTGAAAGTTTAACTCCCCCGCATCCTTTCCCCTGTGCATTTGAAATGAGTATTTTTAACACGATTTTGAAAATATAAAAGAAGACGCCGAACTATACTTTCAACAACAATAAGAAAAGTTGGTGTATATGAATACTGCCATGTCGTACAGTGGGCGAAAATAGTAGAAAAGTTATGCCACAACATTAAATAAAAAAGTAAATCCTGAGCTTAAAAGATCTTTGTCCTAGAAGCGGAATTGAAATTGATTTGGATTCCAGAAAAAATTATTTAATAAACTTTTTACAAATTTTTATGTTTATTTAACTTTTTTTCGACCTTTTCATATTTATCAATTTAAAACTTTTCTATCTTTAGATTTGAAGTCACAAAATAAGTGTGATGGCGATCGTAATCATAATAAATTAGTCGATTGATCGTTCGCAACTGAAAAAAGTAAGAGAATTTCTCACCTTCACGGAAGAGAACTTGTCAAAGGCTCCTTCAATGCCCAGAAAGACTTCCTCGAGTAAAAATGTCATAAGAACGAGATTCGAGCAAAAAACTCCTGAAAAAGTTTTATCAAATTGTGAATTACTCACGGGGATCTAAACACGCGTTCTTATTAATTGAAAGCTTATCAAAAATTAGTTTTCAATTATGTTTAGACATAACAACATATGTCAGCATCCAAATATTCTCCGGAATTCTCTTTATTAGGGCCAAGAGCTTGTATAGGTTGTTTACCGGGAATCGCATGGTTTTCAAATAGGTCACGAACACAGAAATTAAAAAAGAAAAATCTTACAAAAAATAAGTAGCAAAAATAACATGGCATTGGTGGCGCCACTCCGCTTGAACACTTGGTTCCAGATGTATTTGAAGCTACGCATTTAATCTTGTAACATTTCTCATTCAATTCTGGAAGTGTGCGTGGCTTTTCAGCATTGATTTTAAGAAACCCCAACGCGTGACTACCAAATACAAAAACATACTATTCTCGGCAATCACCCTGTACATGTGATTCCCCAAACGGGAAAATAAATAAAGCGGCAGTTGTATTAAGCGTAACTAATGTGGTAATGAATATAAATATTTGTGTAGGATGATATTGCAGTAGTGAACTACTGTTTTCGGTTTCTTTCTACCCGTTTCGTTCCTCGAGTATTTTCTGCGTCCGCATAATCGCTAGCATTAAGGCTGTCAGTAATGCTCAGTCGAATACCTGCCTCCCTTGCTTCACTGCTCCAAGGTTTCATGAGCCTTATTAGAGCTTTCTCTCAAGTCAGATTTATAAAGTCCAACAATTATAAAGCTCTTTTTTTAAAGCTGAAGTCTTTTAATCAATCCGATCAGATAAGTCGCACATTCCGCTAACCCGAATTTCTGCTGGAATTACTTTAGGAACTGACATAGCATATGAGCTCTCATCACAGCCTTATGCAGACTCAGCCATTAGGCACCAGTTTCCACTATTTGCACTTCGGTTGGATGATATTTGAGGTAATAAATCCTGTATCCTGTTTCTGCTTTTCTTTTCCAAATCTTTCATGAGCTAACCTCTCAGCCCCTGCCTGTGGAATTCAATGGAATATCGTCATCATACTTTTGCACTTCACTATAGAAGTTGTTGGGTATTTATAACTTAATACCACGAATCGGTTAGATAACATTAAATGGAACAGCACTGAAGACGAGTAAAAACTATAAAAATGCATTGAGTTTTAGTGCACTTCAATATTGTGCTCGTTTCGAATTCAGTGTCTGCAAAAGTATTTTTTGTCTTCTCATGAATAAAATGTCGGCAGCGTTATGAAACATAAATTCTTGTTTTAGATTTAAGAAAAAAACTAAAGAAATTATGAACGCAAAAAGAAAACTACAAAGAAATAAATATAAAGTCAGGTCCTCGATAATACGTTTTTTTTTTCATTCCTTTCTAGTTTCCTTTTCCTTCATTCTTTTGCCTCTTGTGAGCCAGGCCAAATTTATTTACACCAAACGGTGGTTTGCAAATGTGTGTTTAAAGTCGTTTAGTTGCAGTCGTAGTTGTTGTGTGCAAGTTGTTGCATCCTTAAAGAATTTATTTACTTTTTACTTTTGGGGATTTTATAGGAACTGTAAAACACAAGCCAGAAAATGTTTTACACAACTTTCCACAGAGAAGAGCTGCTTGGGTAGACGCACAAGCTAAGAAAATCCCCATTAAGAATCACAGCAAATCTATGAGAAATATTTTGGATACTTTTCTTATTATTGTGTCTTGTGCCAAATTGATTTAATGCATAAACTTTTTGGTCTTGTTTTTTTTCTCTTCTTGTGTTCTGCCAGGCCAATTTCGTTTGTGTTTGGGGTTTTCTCTTGCTGTTCAGAGTGAAAATGTTATTTTACTTTTATTTTTTTCAGCAACTTTGAATCCAGTCTTGTTCATGTTCTTCTTTCTTATTTTATAATTTAAAGCAATTTCGTTTCTGTGTTTGTTGCCGCTACTGTTTAATATTTTGCGTGAATTTGTGTCTTTGGGTTGCTTGTATTGACAATTTATTTCTGTTGTACCGCACACACTTTTCAAAAGAAAGCCAAACTTTTCATTGGCCCAATAAACAAACAAAAAAACACGTGGACTAAGAATCAGTGAAGTAAAGGTTGAGCCAAAATTAACGAAATATTTCAATTAAATAGAAAAGAAAGTTGATTCTTGATTTAATATTCCGACAGGGTGTTTTGATGTAGAATTTTGGAACGAATTTCCGTCATCGCTTGTCAAGTTTGGTTTGGAGACAAACCGGTTTCGGCTATGTGCCATCTTCAGTGTCATTTTTCGTTCGAAAAATGATCTGCCTGCAAATATTCGTTCGAAAAATGACACTGACGATGGTACATAGCCGAAACCGGTTTGTCTCCAAACCAAACTTGACAAGGGATGACGGAAATTCGTTCCAAAATTCTACAGAACAGAAAGTTTTTAGTTCTATTAAAGCACAGAGCGCATAGGACAGAGTTATTTATGGAATAACACATCGGATAAATATCCTTCACGGCAACGCTGCTACACACGCACTCGTTTGTCGGATTTGTCTGGGACTATTTTGCATAAACATGCCTGAATATTGGTAATGTAGCGTTTAATTACCTCCTGTTATGCACAGGGCTTGTTGACAGTGCTTTGTGATCACATAACCCCATAAAAAGAAATGTAATGGCGTCAAATCACATGATCTAGGGGACCAATCCCTATCACCGAAACGAGAAAGTGCCAAATTAGGAAACGTCGCATGTAGTAATTGATTTATTTGACGGGCTGTATGGCATTTGGCACGATCTTGCTGAAAGCACATATTCTCCACAGCTTCTCTATTATCATGTCGCGATATCGGTCGAATTGCGGCCGCCAAACTTTAATTTTTTTCTATCATGTAACGATCCATTTTCACTAAATCCTACAAACGGGGTTTATAGGCTTGCCAACATTTTACTGCACAAAAGGGGCAAAATTCAAATTCTAAGTTGATTTTGCGACACCCGTTATATATTGGCTATGAGCCTAAATTTGAATTTACTTATTTTTCATTTTGAACTTTTCATTCTTACAATTGTTGGTTTTGAAAGTTCTATGGGAATTAAAGAGTCTTAAAAACCTTTTTGCAATCAACAGATTCACCTCGTTGGAACTCGCAAGAGTAGAGTGGTCGGTACCAGCACCTTTTTTTCCATTGTGTCGTTCAATTAATAATTTGTTGCAGTGAATAGATAAAAATGACAGGTTTTTAAAAATGCAAGGAAAGGTTGGTTTTTGGAGTTTTAAAAACAATTTTGATTGTGTCTTTTGTGGTGGTTGTCAGAAAAATAAGAAAAAAAATGAAACCCTAAATATGAAACCCTATGAATGAAAATAAACACAAATGCACAAAAAATTGTTTATTTTGTTTTTTGAAGAGTGGATTCTAGAACAAAATCGTAGAGTACAGCCTGCCCTTTAATATGAAAATATACAATTTCATTTATAAATTTAACAAAACACATTTTGAATGAAATTCCTTGAAACTCAATGTTTTCCTCTTTTGCTTACAGATGATGAAAACTCCCACGTGAATGCCATTCTAACAAAAGACAATCTGTTAGACGGTACAATAGAAACAACTACAGAAAATTTCTATATCGAACCGTCTTACAGATATTCCCAGCAATTGAATGAGACTGGTGTTCACACTATCATTTATAAATTAAGTGATGTGGATATGCGCACGTCCGTAGCGGCGAAGCCTACCAAATCATCGGCGGCCGAACACTGTGCCAGTGAACGTCTTAGGCGCAGTATGTTACTAGATGAACTGAAAAGAAGAAAGGCCTACGGAAAAGAATACGGAGGCTTTAAAGATGAACCTTTAACGCAGGAAGAAATAAAATTTTATAAAAACCGTTCGAAAAGATGGCTGCCAGAAGAGGTGAGTGAGTGTTTTCTAGAGATTTTAGAATTTTCATTCAACCATAATTTTGCTTAAAGTCACTAATGCGTTCGTTACAAGCATACTTCAAGCGTGGTAGCCCTTAAACAATTTTTTACAATTTTGCACGTTCACGTAAGGAGGATTCCAGTCATCATTTTCACTGCTGCTTGAGTGTGTGTGTGTGTGTTTAGAAGCGCTTTGTGTGTAGCCTTTGACCAGTTAGAAGGAAAATATATGTTAGTCGCTTGCCTGATGCTGAAATAAATTTTGCAAAGCCTCTGGATAATTTACTTAAAGGCACATATGTTGGACCGACCTGTCAGTTATAATATTTTTAATTTTATTACTGAAACTTAGCCAAACCGTTCTTTCTATAGCAAAGATCTTTGTAATTGTGTCTTAGATTTTTGTGCGCATGTAGTTGGGTGATCGGCAATTCTATTCGACCTATTTCTTCAGGCTGACAGCAGTCGAATTTTTTGAAATGGGATTTTTCGAATTATTTCTTTTATTTTTTTTTTTTTACTTGACTCTTCTCCCAGCATAAAGACTTTTCATAACTTGTAGTATTTGAATGAAATTCATTTATCCAAATTCAGCAAATATTTCGTGATGCCACCAAGAGCACCTTGTACAATAAGGTGCTGGCAATTTAAAAACGAACAATGAATTGGATTTTCAAAGTTTTATTTTTTAGAATTATTTATACTAAATGATACAACATAGACACACCGACAAAAGTCGTTGTCACCTTGCTTACTCAACGTTTAAAGAATAATTTTATATAAACACCAGCAGCCGACATATCACCACCCTTTTTGCCTGTGGTCTGACTGTTTCCACAGGTATTTGTTGCTCTTTAGAACAAGAACAAACACATTCATGCAGGAGTCAGGGCGTAGGGTTATTTGTTGGCTACTGGTAACGGCTGGCAACGTATTTACAAAAATTATAAAATACTATTTGCCTGCAACTGCACGTACTTTCGGCAGGTCGCTGATCATTGCGTATACAGCAGGTTTTCATATCACACCTAAGCAAATCCTTCTCAGTAGATCGATCTTAATATAATTGATCATTTACACTATAACTAAAAAAAAAAAAGTAAGGGAACACCATAAAAAGATACAATGAAGGAATGAGCAAAAATTAGATTGAAAGTGACAAAGTAACTAATACATTTAAGCCAGAACCGATTGCAAAAGGTTCTTCAGTCTGAAGGAAAACAAAGCAATAACAAAAACTCATGTAAAGAAAATATCTATACATTTTAAATATTTTTCACTCTCTACTGTAATTGACGAACACTACTGTTCAGACGAAATACGAACAACTTTTATATTTTATTATTTATTTTTGGCAAGTTAATCCGAATTAATCTTTTACCAATTAGAATTAAATAAATGCATTAATTATTCGTTGACTCGTTGTAAATGTTGTACTTGGATAAATTTGTGGGCGTGGCAGTTCTTCAAACGTTGCGTAAGAAAAGTGACGATGACATGTCTTCATGTGAGTCCTTTAACCAGCAATAAGTACGAAGAAACATAAGTTTTTAAAAACCGGTTAAGCAGGGTATTCATGATTTTTAAAACTGATACCGGGTTTTCTAAAATTTCATATATTCGAGGTATCCGACAACCGGTTTTAGGAAATTTTCGAATAATCCATCAGCCTGGTATGCAGGGTTGATAAGATCCTTCTTGTTAAACATGCAGTTGTTTTCCGTTTTAACTGCAGAATGCAATTACTTTGTTATAGAGAGCGGCATTTAAGTCACATTGTCATTGGTAACCATTCTTCAATTACAATATAAAACATATGTTGGGGTAACAGTTAAGACATCAAACATATGGCTCACTCTCACCTACGCTTCAACCCACTTGCCTCTAATTACAAGATACCAGTACCAACAAACTACAGTGTCATTTTCCGCCATTGAATTGTGATATTTGGAATTTTTTTAAATGTGAACATGCGCGTATGTGTGTGTGTATGTCACGCAATCACTATACCATCAATCCTCCCCCGCACAACCCCCACCCCATTTTTCTTGCTGGTCTTTATGCGAATTTTATTTTGATTGACAGTTAATTTACAAGAATTTGCATAATAAAGTCAAGCATTTTTTCACTTCTTTCACTACGCGAGTGTGAACATACTTTTTTCGAACTAAAAGTAAATTTTATTTATTTCGTGCGCACTTACCCAGTGAACATTTCTTTATGGAATTCGGAGAGATTTCATATAGTCTTCATGCCGGTCACGTATCTGTTTTCGGTCGGACAACGTACAGGAAACCATATCTGTTGTTTACAGGACAGCATAAGGGTTTGTCTGAAAAAGTTTGAAAATATTTTACAAAACGCCAAACACAAATCTAAAAAAATCTAATAGAAATTTTGCAAAAAAATGTTTAGCTTAACTCTAGAAACGGCTGACGAAAGAGCTAAAAAACAGTAAGACTTCTCTCCGATAAATTAAAAAAAAAATCAACTTACCTTCGAACAGTGTGCAGAATAGTGTCATATTAGTCTCCATTTTCGAATATATGCGAAATTTAGACAACTCTATTGTTTGCTAAAATTTCAGATTATTTCCATCAGAAATATTGGCAAGAAATGTTCGCTGGGTTCTTATATTCACTTTTTATGTTTTTATTTATTTTATATTTTTTTAGAAGTAGAAAACCAAAAAATTCAATTGAATTTACAAAAGACGATTTTACAGTGAGAGAAACCAAAAAGTTAACCAAATAGCATGTCAAGCCAATACGAGTGACGGTAATAAAAAATTAAAGCGAATTTTATGTACAATTCTTAAAATAGAAGTTTTTTCAATAAAAATACAAACTTAGACTCTTTACTATAGAGTAACTTCTGGCGTGTTGAGAAATAAGGAGTTTGAGTGAGTTCCTTGGATATTTTATAACGAATAATTTCCTCTTTTGCTTTTGCTTTTTTTACTGAAGATGGACGAATGTATAAGATTTTCACGAATGGAAAACGAGTGGTGAATGAATAAAATATTCATGAAATTGAAATAATTAAATACATTCATTCGTCCATGGGCGACGAGAAAAGCAAAAATCAAAACAAAATTTTATTTTATTCGGCAACTTGTGTAAAGACCATCATAGCGCCCTTTGAAAGGTTCTTCTTCGCCTTATTTTGGTATTTTTCAATCGTCGTTTTTTGAATAACATCTAGCCAATATTATATCACTTATTTATTTTATTGAGCTAGGGGGTCCATGATGATCCCCACTCCTGCAATGCATTGTGCTGGAACTAGGAAACAAATTAAAAGGTAGAGCGGCAGTAGTGTTTGCGGATATTCTATTTAAATTTCTCTGCTTTGAAAGTGGCAGGAAATACTTCTGCAGAGAGAGTTTTTTCCCCAGACGAACAGTACGGCCAAAGAACGAGTTTTCGCTGTAGTCCTCCGGCCAATATAGCACGAACTCATGAGTTCCTTGGTAAAGAATGTGTTATACGTACATAAGTTCGGGTATGAGAAACAAGTTGCCTAATTCCATTGATGGAACAATGATACATAACCCACATTGCGTGGATGATTCAGTGAGTGAATATAGTTGGATACTCTACTGTCACCGATAAGCGTCTTCGCTTTCTCTCTTGTACGCGGTCGAGAAGCTTCAAAATAGATCCTGAAACACCGGCCTATACATCGGAGTTGTATTCCAAAGCACTAAACACTGGGTCTGACGTGCATTAATATCGACCCTGTTCGCACGCCCCCATTCGGAGATTATCAATAATATTACACCTGATATGTTTTAGTTGCGAAAGGCTCGCTATATTACTGAATGAAAATGAACGGCTAATGCGGCTAACAACTGCAAAGGAATAGATAGGAGTGCAAGTTCGACATAGAAGGTCATTGAGAAAAATAGGAAATAGTGTAGGAGATATAAAGGAGCCTTGCGTTATCCCTGAATTTGATGATGAAACCCCATGTATAAGAACTCATCTAGAGCGATCCCTGAGAAACCTTGATTTACCCACACCAAAAGCAAGTTTTGCCCTACTCTATCTAACGCCTTAGAGATAACCAGAGCCACCGCTTTCCACGAAGCCATCATTCCGAGAGGAAAGCTTGCTGTTCTCCCGTAGTGCGACCCTAGTGGCGGCTACTAAATCAAATGATAGATTTTAAATATCCCATAAGATGAAAGTTTGTCTTACTTTCCATAATTTTAGAAAATACAGAACAGATTGCAATTGAACCGGATTGATGTTACTTTTGTTAATAAACGTGGCAACGTCGAAGAGCACTATTTCAAGACCAGTGCATTAATGCTAACCGGCCCGGGAGAATAATTTATGTTGGTGCTTTATTTCAATTTGCTTAAATTAAATACAAAAAAATTTACAAGTATTTTTCCCAACTGTTTAAAGTATTTTATAGAAATTTCGTTCGACCAGTGTTGTTAAGTGGATGGTATTCATGAATTTTTGAAAGGATTCGCTACCAAAAGCCAACCAAATCTAAAGTAATATTTCACAAGGGCTTAGGCACAAATACTTCAGCCTTTTTGTTTGTATTACGAATAAAAGAAAAAGTAGAATATCTGTGTGTGTATAAAATTTAACTGGACTCTTAGGAAAATACACGCAACACACAGACACACACACATACCAATACGTACCATGAAGGAAGGATATTCCATAAGCGGCATTAATAACTGAAGACAGCTTTCTCTGCTGTTGGCTACGGGAGGGCTATGCACCACACCATCTTATTTCATTTCTCTATAAAAAAAAAGATATTAGTGGTTGCGGTTTGCTTTTCTAACTGTAAAATATAATATGCAATAGCAACAGTGTTGCCAGTGATGTTTTGTCCAACATATGTATCCTACACAAAACCCAATTAATTTTATTTAAAAAAAATTTTATTGAACAACTTTTGTTTAAATAAATTAAATGAAGCAATTAAACATATCAAAATGTTTTTCTAACATTGCTAACACTAAAACATGCAACTCTAGGGGTAATAAACTTTCCCTCTGTGCAGCCTACTCGTCTGCTGAAGAGATAAATACCCCTCCTTCATAGTTGCGTGTTCCTGGCAACACTGAAAACCAGTGAATCTGGAAAGGAACACGGAGAAATACAGTTTTGTTAGAAGTCCAAATGATAATGAAAAAAGAAAAAAATACACATATTCACAGAACTAAAATTAAAACACAGATGCAAATAAACAAACAAACATTGTTGAGGTACTTCAAATGAACGAGTAAACAACTGAGTTCATACTGTATTCTGTTGAATACTGTAGAAGGGTAATTTTTCTTTTAGCCAAATAAATCCAATTAAAATGTCATTGATGTCTTTGTTGAGAGCACTTACGGCACCAAAGTCTTCTCAGCCATCCCGGCAACCCGGCAAACCGGCAACCACTTCAAATGAAAACGAACATCAAACAGAAGGAGAAACACAAACAGAAACAACAGTTGGAAAATGAAACAAAAAAAAAAACGCACTAGAAGTAAAATTGCTCTCGATAAAAGGGAAATGAAGTCTTCTCTTCGTTGACAAATTCATTTCATTTTAAACTTCAATCACATTTGTTAAATGTTTTCTTTTTTTTTTTTTGAATTCGTGAATTACATTCAGGTCCATTTTTATTTTTATCAAAACAATTTTTGTATTTAAATTAGTGCAGCCATCCATAATTTTTTGTATTTTTTTTCAGCTGGCTTCATCTGGCGATGGCCACAAGAAGGATCCTCCACTACCGTTGGATTTAGATGTTCCATACAATGATGATTTAAGTATTTTTCACAATACCGATGATCCGCATCAGCGGCATAAAGAAAAAATATTAAGTCCTTTAGAAAAAACCACCTCAACCGAAACTACGAGTAACTTTAATGATAAAAATTTTAATATTAATAAGGAAGAACAATTGCGTAAAACGCAACAACAACAACAAGCATCTGTGATAACGTGGCGTAATGCTGGACAGCAACAACTAAATTATAATACAGATACAACAACAAAAACGACTGCACAGCCGCCAGCATTTATGTTTCCCACAAACTCCGCCTCCTCATCGGTCACCAAGTACAATCGCAACCGTAACATCATTGTCAGTAGTTATAATCCAAATAATAGCAATAACAACAACAACTACAATGGAGACAACATTAATAATTCCTACAACAACAACATTAGAAAGACATATACAAAACATAAAAATATTATTGTTAGTACTTTTAACAACAACAACAACAGCAATAGATCAGCTTCTAATTACGATCGCGTCGACGACTACAGCGACAGCAATAGTTTCTTCAACAACAACTGGACCACCATTTTCATGGGCAACGATCGACCAATCCACAAGACACATGTGGAAATTATCACCAAAAATGGTGCCACCAAAAAGCCCAACATAATTGTCAACAACTACAATCCCGACATCATGATGGCACCCAACCCTCAAAATCCCAATTTCAATAGCATGCTGATGACAAATCTGCTGAGCAACAGAGGCAGTGGGGATTTTGGCACAAGTGATAAAACGAATTCGGGCAAATCACTGCACGAGCGCAAGATCACATGCATGTTGTATTTGCAGGCAGATCATACGTTTTTTCAGAAAATGGGCTCGGATGAGGCAAGCATCGAGGCAATAACGAGACATGTGCAGAGGGCCAATGCCATTTACAAGAACACAGGTACATGATTCGTAATATTTTTATTCCTTTTTTTATTCGCAACCGGTTATAGGAGATTTATTTTGTATTTATTTGGAATTTTTTAATATTTGAAACTCAGAAACCGCCAGTTATTGTTTTCGCTTTCAAACGAAGAATGACTTTAAGACCACCAAGGTGTTAGAACTACGTGCAAATATGGTTAAGTTCCGCAAGGTCAAAATACTTTGCAGTGTTGTCATTTATTTTTTTTTTTTCTTTAAAAAACAGCCAAACGTTTAGTAGCCTATTTAAAGAACAAAAAAAACTTTGTATACAATTTGACGTTTGGGAACAGTTTTTTGCACAATTTTTTTTTGTTTATTAAGTTGCGCTCAGTTTGAACGTTTATTTTTCCTTTAAACAAAAGTCACCTAAATCGGCAAAAATTATATTTAAATTATTTCGTAAACCATTTTGTGGCATATGAGTCGTGTTATAGTTTAAATGTTTTATGTTTTACATTTAGAAACGCGTTACTTTGTTTTTAGTTGTTTTGCAACTTGCCCTATGCTCCCCATCACATCCAGAAATGCAGGAAAAATCTAAATATTTATTATATTTGCGAAAGGTAAAAAAGATTTGGTCGAACCTTTTTATATTTTTGGGGTTAAAAAAACAATTCCCTTGACAAACCCTGCCCTCTTTCACTTCTTTCTGTTTATAGGTCTGAAAAGAACCTAAAAGGGTAACATTGCGATACCATGGATGAGATAAAAACGCCTTAATTCATAACAAGGTATGATAGGGATAAAGCACTTTTGAAATCACCTAATGTAGCTTGATGACCTACACAAGTCTATAATTCGATTACAAACACACAATCGAAAGTTATCGATAAAAAAACGGTCTGTGGCGACAAGCAAATTTGAAACTAAGTTATTTTTGCACCGATATTGAAATTTTAAAAGGAGTTGAATGCAGCAGAAGTTTGCCTGCCTTCGTACTTTAAACAATTTTCACTCGACCATCGTTTTGAAAAAATATGACCACATGGACCACTTCACCACACTTGGACCATGTTTTAATTTTTAGCGGATTTGTTTTCAAAACTTTATTTCATTATTATTTTTTTTTGTTGCCCATTTCTATTCTAATTTTTTTTAAAGGTGTATTTATATATTTAGAAAACAAAAAAAACTGTATTTTAATTTAAACCCTGATATTCGCCTCTTCTCCCATTTCACAGATTTCAACAATGATGGCAAGCCTGACAATATAACATTCATGATTAAACGCATCAAAGTCCACAACATGAATGCAGTCAAGGATCCAGCATATCGCTTTCCTGGCAACTATGGCGTTGAAAAATTTTTAGAATTATTTTCAGGTGAGTTGAGCTTTTGATGCAGTCAGAGTCAAAACTTATTAAATTTACATTTGCAGTGCAAATTTGTATTTTTTATTATTTGTTTTTTTTTGTTTTTGTTTTACTCGTGTAAATATTTTTTCAATATTTATCAGAAATCAATGCATTAACTTGTCTATATTTCTGTGTACATTTGTTGTTATTATTATTTACAATTTATGGTTGCATAAAAATTGTGAACAGATTTCATTGAATTTGACCTTGCGGTTGATTTCTCGCATGAATGTGCAACCTGTTCTGTTTTATGTTGCACAAAAACAAAAAAAAATTTAAGTAAATTGTTTACAAGCTGTTTGACTTATTTTGCTCAAGATTTTTTTTTTAGGGCAAACGATTTATTTGTGGGGGGTTAATTGAAAATGTATTATGACCTTTTAATTGTAATATTCAATTGAATTGAAAATGATTTCTAATGAAAATCTTACAAATATACAATTTTCTTCTATTTGATAAAATATGTTTCTTGAAAAACAAGCTTAATTAGAGAAAGATAAATTTTTCCGTTTTTGAAATGAATTTCTTCAGATGCAATAAAGAAAAGCACTGAATTTAACAAGAGTTTACAAATATGCCGAGGAAGGCATGAGAATTACCTACAGTGCTTACTAGTGGCACATACGCGTCGGAGAAAATCAATTTGAAATTTCATGATAAATATTCTAATTGATAACAGCACTCAGGACACTTATGGCAACTAATAGTTTATGATAAAATAAAATTAGAATACGACACAAACGATACTTTCAAAGTAACGAAATATGGTCTGAATATTGTGTTTGCTTCTTCGACTATGAAGAGGGTAATTTAGGGAAAAAACATCAATTGAGGACATTAGATTTAATTAATTGAACAATGGCCGACCAATGACAAGTCATTCAAATCAAAATATTGAAGAAACTGGTTCCGCTTGTAGAAGGATGTCCACAAGCAACCGTTCCTTGCCACTGAGAAGTATTGCAAATTTCAAGCAACTCTTTATTACTTACAGCCATACCTAAATTAGAGCGTTGAGCATTGCGTTAGCAGCAGGGAACGTAGCCAAAGTACATTTGATGTAAAATCTATGTCTCTGAAAGCTGTGTAGCTACGTAACCTGCTGCTAACGCAATGCTCAACGCTCTTATTTAGGTATGGCTGTAAGTACGCTCTTATTTAGGTATGGCTGTTACTCACTAAAAACCAGGACCTCCATATTTGGTGGGTTTAATGGACACAAGATTTAAACATGTCCAGTAACACCAACGAGTGACTTTTGATCGAAAAATCATTCTAAGCAATGAAGCCGCTTTATAACATGTTATCGTAAAAATTTTCGCAATTTGGAGTTAAGAGAATCCACCTCGAAACTCCAGAGAATCTAGCTGCGAAACAGTTCATTTATTGCTTGACATATTTTCTGATCGAGTAGTCTCTCGTTCCGGTGATTAGAATTGGTCCACTTGGATCATTCATCGTGTTGCTTTTTGTGATATCAAGGATTTATGTAAATTAGCGCATATTAGGCCGCTGCCTTAAAAGAGCAGATTCAATAAAGGAAAATATACAAATAGGCATTCGAATAGGAAAGTATCCTACAATTTTTCAAGCGGAAACTTACGTTATCCTCATTTGTAGGGAATGACTTAGTTGGACGACCGGGCAGCGCTCAAGGTCTTATTATCGTATGAAGTGATGTCAATAGACGTCACAGAATTCGATTGGTATCCGAATGAATTTGGTATCCGAAATAAAATTACATTATGCTGGGTACTTGGGCACGACAGTCTATCGAACAGAGGAGCCCAACGTGGGTTGATTCAGAATTAGCTTGACACTGGAGAGTTACAGCTGGTATCGAGTACGCAAAGCGGTTAATTACGCTGACGTGGAGAAAATTCCAAAGGACTCTGATGCTAAATAAACATTAACTCAGGGCTGTGGTCTCAGATACCACCATCCAATCTAGGTTCCGCGACCTGAGTATTGAGATATCTTATCATGTGTTCTGTGATTGTCCAGCTCTCGATTATCATAAAATAAAAGCACTTGGCATTATTCGTACGCGCATTATTCGTACGAGAGAAACCATAAAAGTTGTCCACGAGCGAATTGGCCGAAATCCCTTGAGAAAGCAGAAAATCATGGCTATAATGCTGAATATTTTCACCAGATCCTTGTCGCGACTAATCCGAGATGATCTCCACACGAAAGTCTTTCGAAGATGTAGAGGCCGTCTACTAACTCCGCAGTTAAAGCAAATTACGCTTGAAAGATGCAAGCAGCTTTCCCAGTGGCACGCAAGCAACGGCCATGAAAATATCCTTCTTACGAATGATAAAATGTTTACGGAAGAATAAGTTTTTAACAAGCAAAACGATAAGATCTATGCTAGGGCATCTAAGAAAGCTAGAGAAGGTGTACTAGGGGTTCAATCATCGAAGCTGGGGGAAAGGTGTACCAACGAGACGTCTTGGAAGGTGTGGTGAAGGACTTGACCAATACCCTCTTTAGTGGAGAACACTAAGCTAAAACGGTCCAAAAGAGGTTAGGGCAAAATATCCCAGCCTCGGAATGTCAGTATTTGAATACGTTGGATTACAGCTTGTGGTCGAAATTAGAAGACATGGCCTGCAATGTTCGCCATTAATCCTGAAGCAAGCACTTATTGCAGCAGCGTCTGCTATGCCCATTAAAAGCATACGTGCCAACAATATCGCGATGGGCGGACCTTTTAAGAGTCTGTAGAAAAGCAAAGGGCGGTCATTTGTTTTTTTCGCATTTTAAAATTACATTCTATATGAAAATACAAATAGGAAAAGTTAAAAATCATAAAGCATTAAATAAGTTTCTAAATTCTAAATTCGAATAGAAGTTGGATGTGAATTTAATAAAAATGTCCAAAAAAAGTACTTGGCGAGCTTGGGACCATTCTGGACCAGGACCTCTTGGGTAAAATTTCATACATGAAATAAATTGTAAAGTCTAGCCAATATTGAACCTTCGTGTTCGTCTCTTGTTCATTTTAGTTTGATTTTATGATAAAAAAAAAGTTAAAGTGGATTTTAATTAAGAAGCTCAATAATTGCTAAAGTTGTTACGATTAAAACCACATTTCCCTCAATTATGCACTCGCATCCAAGTGCAGGCGCTTGATACGCAGTTGTATTTTTTTTTCCATACTTTCAATTAATTTTACTGAAATAATACCGCACTGCATAAAATGAAATTAAGGCAGGAATTAAAATCAAAAGATGTATTTTTTTAATCGAAATGCAATTAAGCTGTCATTCTGATTGGGGAATGCCCAGGTTGTATAAACATCAAAATATACTGTAATTTCCAAAAAAAAAAGAGTAAACATGAAGACACGTTAAAAGCTTTAAAGCATTTCGCTAAAGAAAACGTATGAAATGCAAGAAAAATGCTGATATACTTTGTGTCAATTTTAAATCTGAATGTTTGCACACGATTCAGGTGTTTTATTTGTTTCTCTTATACTTAAACGAGGGTAGTTATACAAGTTTTTAAATGATATTCGAATAATTCGCTGTTGAGTACAACTATTGATGAGAATACAAGGCAACGTAGAATTTTGCTCTCATAATTTATATTTATTTAATTTCATTGATTTTTTAACTTTTACCTGGGAGTTACAAATTTTCACAATATTTCTTTTTTGTAGAGGAGGATTACGATGCTTTTTGTTTGGCCTACATGTTCACCTATCGAGACTTTGAAATGGGTACTTTGGGTTTGGCGTGGACCGGTGATTTAAAAAATGCTGGCGGGGTGTGTGAAAAGAATGGGGTAAGTAGCGAATGGAATATATATAATATTTACTTGCGAATGCATTAAGCGATACGAAGGAAAAACGAAAAAACATCCGATTAAAATTAAATGAACTTTAAGTTTTTCTCTTAATCGTGCACACGAATAAATTAATGTAATGTTGAATAACACATAACGAACATATTACTCATACGCATTCACGCTCTTTTAAATGAATAATTAATGACACTCATACGCCATCATGCTGCCCGGTTGTACACTACATTATAAATGAACTGGTTGCCTATAAAATGCAGCTGTTGTCGTCCGTACAACATTATTTACACAAAAAAAGGCAATATTAAAAAAAAAAAAAGGACAATGCAAAAGTGAATGAAAAACAAATTTGCTGCTTTAAATTTCATTGTGAACTTGAAAATGTATTATGGACTTTAGCTGTTAACCATATAAAACCCTCCAGTTCGTCTTCCATAGCCTGAACCTGATAATGAAATACATTCAAACAACATCCTTGTTGTGTTCATTTCCTGTGTCCTGGTTGACTCTGTTGAATACAACCACTCAGCCAACCAAACCCACAACAAATGCAAAGCAAAGAAATGCATAAAATAAACAAAGAAAAAATTCCAACATTCAGGCATTTCAATTTCAGTACAAAAACCGTTAAAATTTCACTATGAAATAAAATTAAAACAGAAAAAAAGAATTATTTTCGAAAAGTACTTCATCATTGTGCGAGTAAAAATTTTTTTTTTTCAATTGTTTCGAAGGCATGAACAAAGTTTTCTGTTGAATCCTTTTTTTCAGGCATAGAGTTGCACAGCGCAGGGTGTTTGTTATTGTTCATGCAACGACTTGTTCGAATTTACAATTTAACATTTATTATCGTGTTTTACATTATCAGATTCTGCAAACGGAGGAGGCGGTTGCACGCATTCAGAAAACAACATTTTAAAGAAAGAATCGTTTAATTAAAATTATTTTCCATGTTTTTGTGTTTGAGTTTGTACCAACTATTAAGCGCAATGTTTAATTAAATACAAATGTTATTATCTCTAAAGGAAGATATTTAAAAATAGTTTTTTATTGAAGTCTCATGTTTAAAAAAAAACAAAATATTACGAATATCGAACATGGTTGTCTGGAGATCGATTTTTTTTCTTCTGGTTGGGTATTTTGGATAGAGTTGGCAAAAGTTCCCTTGTGATTCGTAATTAGTTTTAAAGTTATTCTTTGCAATGTTCCAGTGGTTGCTATTTGTTGCATTGTCTGTTAATTTGAAACAACATTTACTATTATCTTCTACAAACGGTTGTACATAGCGAAATAATTTTAATTAAAAATGTATATTTTAAATTATTGATTAATTTGTGGAAGTCATTAGTAAAGATTGCCTGATGGTTTAAGTTTATGATACGACACATTTATAGGAAATTTACGGTTTCTGTTGAAAGTGCTATTTTTAAAACTATTTCTCTCTCTCTCTTTCTCTCTCTCTCGCTCTGTATCACTCTCTTTGCCATCCTTCACGAGCCATATGCAACGTTTAATATATTTCAAAATTCATAAAGTTGCAAGTGATATTGAAATTATTATTCTATGCTTTAAATAAAAAAAGATACCATGTCGGATGTTCGAGGGGGAAAACTCAGGCAGAAATTAAAAATTATTACAAAATGAGAGATCAATAACACTGTACAACAAAACAACATTTTTTTCAAAATAACAAAGTTTTGACCACAAATTCTGCCAGGAGCGCCAAAAAACATTTACTTTTGAAAGTGTATATCTGGGTTTTATTTTAGTCGGACGTTAGACTACGAGGAATTGTTTTTTTGTCTTTTTTGTTCTTTTCTTGAAGAAGGGGAAAAACTACCCTTAAACAGCGATATAAAGGACTAAAATGTCCTGCAAAAATAGTAATCAGAAGATAAGTCTTCAAAGACTGTAAAGCTCAGTATTCAATTTGACCGCCAGAAATAAGTCAAAACTTAAGTTGTGTTTAAGGGTTAATTTCCCACGTAACCGGAATTTTTAAGGTTAGTAAAATTTCAGTATAAATAATCACGCAATATTTCTTTCTAAAACGATGAAGGCAAATTTGGGTTTTTAAAAAGGTATTTATTTATTCTATTTTTGTTTACGCTCAAGGCAATTTTATATCATTATCAAACAATATCCAGCATATTTTGGTTATAGCGCTCTTCAATAGGTGTACATGTCTGATAGAATTGGTTGCTTATTAAAACTTTTTTTGTGTTGTACAGTGTAATTAGAGTTCACACATTTAATTTCTTTGTTCTACCAGAACTCTTAGTTCAAGTCTTATTCAACTTACTCCTCTGAAGCTATCAGTTCTAGGGATTTTGAGAGCACTACTGTCAGATAAATTATAGTAAATCAACCAGAAGGCAAGTATAATTACAGCCGTATTTTATATAACACTAAAACTAAATGCGGACAACCGAAATTATTTTATTGCAATGATGAGTGCTATTTGAAATCGTTATTATTCGATATTTCGAAGTGGATGATGAAGGACCTTCGCCTGAGATTAATCTGGCGTAGGTTCCTAAAGGCAAGACAAAGACGCAAGGAATGAAATAGCGTATTTCTTTTCTCTTCATTATGACTAAATCTACAGTATTCATTTGCAGGCAACCCCCATTCTCTTGGCATGCCACAGACGCGTGCCAAAGAATTTGTCTACGTGCGGGTCCTGCAGCCTTGCTATTCTCTTTGCCAACTTATCGGGCATGCAATTGTCCCTATTGGTTCCATATCGACGCACCCATTTTAGGGTGATTATTGAAAGTTTCGCCATTCGATTTAAGGCTGTGCTGCATTCGTAGACCAGTTTCCATTCCGAATCAAATCTATTATAGAGCTAATTGTGACGCGGCTGTCGGTGAAGATTGGAATTATTTCAACAAATATCCTATAGAGGCCTGTAGAGCGCTAAACTTGTCGGGGATACTGAAGGACGGTTGACCATTAGTTCTCCTATGTAGATTATCTACCTATTTCTTATCCCATTAGCAACCATCTGTGTTTATAACCAAATTGTGCGAATTAGGTTTCGTGCCCTTCAAGGCGTCGGTGGTAGAAAGATTGGTTCAGATTCCTAAGAAGCTGGAATGTCCACAAAGTCTATGGTTCCATTCAGTAGTAGCGATTAATCGAAGGGCCGTATTTAGTGCCAGCTTTCTGGTAAGTTTTTCCACCGGTAGCAAGCTTAGCGTGGGCGAAAGGGCCTTTATTGACATTGGCATCGCCATACTGCATAACACTTTCTCAAAGCGAGAGTACAATGCCTTCTACCAGACTACAGCTCCATAACATAAAACCGGCTTAATGACCGTCTAGAACAGCTAGTTAACGTTGTAGGGATTAATGCCCCATTTAATAATAACAAGTAATTATTTATTGCTTAATTGTAAGCACAAATACTTGTAATTTCTAATTGAATGTTTTCAATTGCAATTACTTGAAATCTGCTATTAAAATACTGCAAATTATAATTCCAAGTAATTTTAATTGAAAATTTTCCATCAATTAAGTTTGATCCTTAACATTATCTCCAATTACAAGAACTGTTAAGTTCCAATTACACATTTCATTTAAATGTAATTGACGCTTAATTGAGGTCTCGCAGGTCCACCAACGGGGTATTTACACAAATACAAATTAAATGCTAAAACGAAAAAGAAATTTTAAAATATTTTGCTGCTCACGACAGCTATTTTTCAATCAGCACTAGAATGTAATTATGTTCCACATTTTTTGTGTGAACTTTTTTGAAGTGTTACTCTCACTTAAAATTACCGATTATATCCGATTAGGATATAAAAAATATATAACGTTCACTGGGTTCCTAAAGCAAAAGCCGTGTTAGCATCACATTAACTACATCCTCTTTAAATAAAAGCCAATTTTTACATCATTCATCTTTCAAAAACTTATTTTAAAAAAATAACAACAAACAAATAAACAAACTTTTCAATACATCTGCATCTGACGAAACTGAAAAGTGAATAAAAAAAGTTGAATAATTAAACACTTGTCCCTGTTTTAAAAACGTTGATAAAGTTTTTCTTCTGATTTCATTTTGTTATATTTAAATGTTGTTATTGCTCGTACATGTGTAAGTGTTTTGTAAGCAAAGTTTTCATCACATGTAACTGCATGTGATCTCCCTGCTTCTGTTGTTGTTGTTGCCTCTACGCATACATTTGTTTTGAAATGAAATTGATCATTATGTTACTTGTGTCTGTGAAGCTGTATCAAATTATTTGTAAGTAAATGTAATTTATAGCAATAAAAGTAAGCACAAATTCATGTCAATATTTGTGTTTATGTGTGTGTGTATGTTTGCTTGATATAACTTTTCAAAAATTTCTTTTTATGTTTGTATGAATAAATATTATTTATCGCATATTTAACGCATGTCATCAGTTTATTTAACAAAATCATTGTTGCTGGCCCTTTGCTCATTTTAGCTGCAATTTACACATCGCACACACATACATACTCACGCACACACACTTAAACTACCTTCCCTTTGCTTAAATTTGCGTGACAACAACCAAAATATTGTCTGTCCTGCAATCATTATACCACAAAAGTTCTCTGCTGTTATTCAGTTTAATTACATTTCCATATTGTGTTGACTTTATACCCATTTGTTGTTGTTGTATTATACTCGTATTTGTTTCTCCCTTTTGAAAGCTATATTCATATGTTTGTATGCATATCAGACACATTCGAAGTTTTGACACATTTCTCATATTTTTTATTAAAATTCTAACTAAAAATATGTATGTGTAAGTTAAAACTGCTAAAATAGTCATAATTGACAAAAATATTTAGAATTATTTTGTTTCTTTCTTAAAAACAGTAAAATTACTTTGACTCACTTCAGTGGAAGAGACCAGAGACTTTGGTGAGAGTCTCATATGCATTTTGATGAATTTGTTTCTTAAAATCAAATGGCAGTTTTTAATTGGGTATTTAAAGTTAACTGAACTGCTATCATCATTTTAAGATGAACCACAGCAAAAGAAGAAAGATGAACCGGACTATGAGTCATTGTCCCACATCCCCATTATGGCCAACAAAAGAAGCGACCGATTCGAATTAATACCAAAATCGTTTAGATACTGCGCCGACGAACGCATGACGCCATCTCCGTCAATACAAGCCCCATAAGCGGCAGACCAAATTGTTCTTGCTTTTCGAAATCTACATACAGCTGCCTCTGTTAGTCTATTTACTAGCCAGAGGAATTTATGGTTTGGACACAGTGGTTGTCAATATATTTTTTATTGGAATATTTCTTCTTGATCTTGATGATTTGCTTTTCAAATGACCAATAACATTTGTTTCTGGAAATACGACCACCGAAATTTTAACTTGTTTCGCAATAAAATTTTTATAGCCACAATTTACCTGTAATGTTCTGCCGCATGCAAAGTGGCAAGACCGTATACAGAAGGTCAACACTATTTTTTACCTGAAAACTATCCCCTGAAAATAATATTTACGACTCTTAACTGTAGTTACGGTCTCGCCTGTTAGAGGGTTAAAAAGTACACGATTTGTTCAAAAAATGCTGCTTTATAAAACCGCGGCATTCAATTAATTTTTTAATTAAATGAAACCATGATTTACCTTCCCGTTCAATAACACTGACTCATGCCTCGGATTACAATCGAATACTCAGCCAGTGCGTTATAATTAATTGAATTTAAAATAATAATACTCCCACTTCTGGAAGATCCATTGTTGTTTCTTATCCAATTTTTTAAATAACAACAAAACCGTAAAGACACATAAGTGCAGTTGTTGGTATAACGATAACACTCTTTGTTTGTTTGTTTTTATTGTTAACAACAGTTAATTTCCCTTAGGTACGAAACAAAAGCAACAAGCAACAATAAATATGTTGATTTGAATGGAAAACAACAATTTTAAAAACTGTGCGACATTTTTTTTTGTCAAACATATTCACTTTTTAATGTTGTTGTTGTTTTTGTTCTTCTTCTTATTTCATTTGAACTTATAGTCCATTCGAGTCACCCTTGACTTCATTTTACATTCAATATTTCTCGGAAAACAAAAAAAGATACATTTGTTCACACATTTAATCAAATACACACACACACACTCACACAAGCCAAGCGTCAATTTATGATACACAAATATGTACATTGGCTGTCAGACTATCAGACTGCCAGGACATCAGCTTGGTAATACTGCCAGGCTGGTTGGCAACATGTCTGTTGCTTGACTATCTGGTCGGCAGGCTATGCGGCTGTTCGGTTAATAGGTAACCAACCAACCAACCAACCTAGTTTTTACTTTCAATGAAAATGCAAACGTTTGTTTCGTCAACAAACGTTTCAATGTAATTTTCCTATTCAATGGCCCAGACACACACACACACACAGGCATAATACACAGCTCTAGCTTGTTTATGCACGTGAGAGAGTCATACAACAGATCAATATTGAACAACAACACACACACGCACACTTTTGCTATTATTGGTCCAGGGAGGGGACTTCTTTTTACTCTGACTTCAGACGAGTTTGGGGGGAAATCGAAGAGTGTGTGTTTAAAATATGTTGAAGCTCTTGTTATATTTAGTAGTTTTTTGTTTAAAATGTGTGAAAATTTTAGTAATTCTTCGGTGTTTTACAACGACAAAACACAGCAAACAAACACACACACACACACACACACTCTCCATCATGCAGGCGTGACACTCCAACAACAATTACACTTGTGTACACAATTCATTTTAATGACTAAGCAGCTACAGTACAGTCCAATAGTGCGGGCTCTTATACAAATTATTGTTATTAAATTGTCAACAAAGGTTTGTAAATTGATTTTCGACAATTAAATATTTTAGAACAAACGATTGAGTTTATTTCTAATAACAGCTACAGTGTTTTATGGAAAAGCTGCAACAACTGTAGAAATTTAACTTAATCCTAACTAGGGTGACCAGATAAGAATGAGAGAAAGAGAAATTTGAATAAAACAAGAACGTTATGCAATATCAAGTTGATTCCGAATTTTACTTGAAGCTGCATTTATCCCACTTTGTATGGAATAGCGCATCATTCGAATGGCCGCCTAGGCTTCGCCGGTAGTTCAAGAAGGTTTTTGTTGCATTTCGGCCACTCGGCTTCATTTGCTGCGTCAGCACAAACTTAGACGGAGGTATGCTCAAATCCAACTGCAAAATAAGGCAGGTCGAATCTCTAGCGATTGATTGCAAATTGAATTGATCGGCGTGGAATTTATATTCTGGGTCTTACTCGATACTGGCGGCTACGGCAGCTCGTGCTCAAACCTGTCCACTGTGCGATGAATAGGAAAAACTTTAAACTTCCTGGTACGTCTGCGTGCGAATAATTAGACATGAAAGCAAATAATAAAACTAGCGCGCTACACAGTAACAATTCTTGGGAATTCAGTACTGAATTCCTGATTTCGAATGAATTTCAATACTTTTCATTCGGGACATTTGGGCCCAATAATTAAAATTTTTCTCAACAAATAAGTTTGACCTTAAAATTATTAGTCTACCATCCTCTAAACGTTTGGCTCCTTTGATACTTACGCCTTTGAAATATGACAAAAACAAGTGAGTTGACTTAACTGCTAGCGGCAATTGACTGCTTCGAAGCGACTGAACTATATATAAAATCTTTTCCGACTGTGTAACGAAATGAAGGCAACTTAATTTGTTCATCTTATGTCCTGGGAGACAGTCACCGGAGGGTTAAATAAGTTTGTCCTTCTGTACCACAATCAATGTTGGTCATAGCATAAATCGTTGTTCCTTTTTTATTGGTTTAAATGTGTTGTGGCAGACACATACATGTACATACATATGTATGTATATCCATCCGTATGTTGGAATGCCGCGTAAATTAGTGGTCAATGTAAACAAGCAAATATTTTGTTATTGTGTTCTGGTTTGTAGCGAGTTTTTTACTTTAAATTTGTATAAAATATTTTGCAATAAAATTGTGCGGTTAAAATTTTATGGTTAATTAGATTTGCAATTACAAAATAAAAAACGTTATTACGATGAAAAACAATAAGTTCGAAAACTATTTTCTGCACAAGAGTACTTTATTCAGAACATGTTTTATGGAATTAAATGTTGATACGAGTATGTTTTTCAAGGAACGTTTACAACCAATTTTATTTTCTAACTAATTTTGTAGCTTCTGCCACAGACAACTGTCGCGAATGTCAAATTTACCTTAAAAGTCTCCAAAAAATTTAGAATATCTTAAACGTAAGAATTAAACGTAAATAGTCTTGTCCGAATTCTTTTGTGCGATTTTTCTAATTTCAATCGCTCGACTCTTTATTTGAAATTCAATCTGAAACGTCATTATAAGAAAAAAAATTGGAATGTTTCCGATAGATATGGTTTGGGATGACAGTAAAACAAAGTACAACCTGCTTTCGTAGGTTTTAAAATGAATTTCGAAGCAGCGGTGAAATGCACTACAATAGTAAATCCACTTGAATAAGGCCGAGTCGATGTGGAGAATTCTTTAACGTAAGCCTTGTGTGTCGTATTAAAGAAAATTCTTCTACTATGAAGAAGGGGCCTGTGTATGCCCTCGAAACGTCTGCTGCGTTGATATTCTCAAAAATTTAAAAAAAAGGGTTCTCCAATAAGGGCGAGTCGATGTGGAGAATTCTTTAACGTAAGCCTTGTGTGTCGTATTAAAGAAAATTCTTCTACT
The DNA here is from genome assembly GCA_963932375.1 of Phania funesta. Lineage (NCBI taxonomy): Eukaryota > Metazoa > Arthropoda > Insecta > Diptera > Tachinidae > Phania > Phania funesta. Next base: position 1,793,317 of record OZ010652.1, read on the forward strand.
TTTAAGAAGGGGCCCGTATATGCCCTTGACACGTCTGCTGCGGTGGTATGGAAGCGAGAGCTGTAAGCTTCAGTGACTCTGTTGCACATATCCTGTCAAATTCAAGCAATGGTTTTTTTCATAGCATCTGGAAATCGCGACTTATTGGCATAGAACTGCTACTTTAGATACACCCACAAGAAAAAGTGCAGCGTGATGAATCGCACAGGTCAACACACGTCACTGCCACGTGAAATAACCATATCGCCCGCCAGCTAAATCCCTATGTAATCCATATGCACATTATTCAATTTGGACTTAAATTCACACGAAACAGTAACTTTTATAAATACATTGCCACCTGGTTAAGCTGGTGTGTGTTGGTGGCGTCCCATATTTGCCAACTTTGCTTGTTTCTTTCAAAAATAAGCCTTGTCGCTAATGGTGTCTTATTGATCAAAATTGCGGTTTTCTAACAAGCAAAGCCCACACGTTTTCGATGGTCCTTAGCTTGGAGCTACTGCGGCAATTTAATCTTGCTTAAAAGCAGGTCCAAGTCTCTATGCAAAATCCGCCAAGGTAAGTTCTGCAAGAGTCCGATTTTTTGAGCAGGGTGTAATTTGACCGCCTCGAAGTCTCTTACACACTTTCACATACAATGGCGAAATACTTGGCCGACTTGGCGTTTGTTTTCCGTATGGGTGCTGGCTGACTATCTACCGAAATGATTATCTCAAATTATACTACTAAACGCTGGATAGTCGACTTTGAAGGGGGTGCCGTAAAATGGAAGCAACACGGGAAATGTTTGCAGTGACTTTAAAATGTAATCCTTCCTTTTTGGAAACGCCTGTACGAAATTAAATTTGAACTTCGAAGGAACGTTTTTCAAATCTGAAATTCAAGTCCAACTGATATGAAGTAAACAACTAAAAATCTAAAACTGATTTGGTAAGAGAACTATTTTTGTTGGCAACTCTTGAAAATGCTATAGCAAATATATGTTATCAGATTCTTAATTTTATATACCACTAGGATGATTTGATATAGTTTTATTGGAATAAATTTCCGGCATTCCGGTTTGGAGACAAACCGGTTTGGGCTATGTGCCATTTACGACCTTTACTAAATTTAACTGTTAAATTTAAATGGTCACTCCTGCAGACGTTCAACTTTTGTGTACTTATGTCATGGTTACATCTAACGACTAGAGACGTGAGAGAGCAAGACGACACTAGAGTGTAAAAGCGGGTAGGTGTTCAAATGTCGGAAGTCAATTTCGTTTTATTACAGTGATTAGTTGAAAAGAATTGCGGAAAACAAAATCTTAAATGGGCTCTTAACTAACCTTTACCGCTAATAGCGACGCGTTGAGTGGGCGCCGAGTTCGTGTGTTCGCTTGTGAAGGGTGAATCGGTGAAAGACAATCAAATCATTGCAGTAAGTAAAACTCGGTCCAGTAAACAAAAATTTTATTCCAGTGACTCTCTCGCTATTATACTAGCTTACTGACTCGGTCAATAACTCGTCTTACTGTTTAGGTGAAACGAACACTCGCCCGATTTACTGTTTCGCCACTCTACTCGTTAAGTGTAATTCAAAGGATTTGTTGTGAGAATATGACAGCTGTTTGTTAAACATTTTAAATCGATTAAATATTTTTTTAATTAAGAAATAATAGTAAAAGAAAACAGCTCAGGGCTATTTTCTATGCACATTGGCTTTCTCTGTTTGTGTTTAATTTAAAGAATTTCATGTTTCATTCTCTGCCAGTTTCATACTTTTTAATTAAAAAACTGTTTGGATTATAATTTTTGTTTTTTTTTTTTTTTGTAACACGCGCGCAACTAATTCTCTCACAAAATGTGATTTAAATTTTAAGTTATTAGATTTGTTGCTATAAAATTAAAAACCAACAAATTACTGCTAGTGATTGATATTTTTGGAAGTATCCTATGACAGAAGTAAAAAAACGAAGCAATTCGAATTGTGACACATAATACCGGTTCCAATTATTGATAAATAGTTTTTTTATCTCAAAATCCAATCACTGGTAATCCTACCCATAACAATTGTACAACTCGTACGTACGTACAGGTTGTTAAAAGTAAAAAGAGAAAATTGCAAATATATATCGAGAAATCAATATTAAGTAATGACCCAGTTAAAGTGACATTTTTGCAAACATTCAGTTGAAATATAACAACTCTTTTATAACAAATTCTTTTGCACAATAAATCCATACAATCATGTACAAACATTCACAGATTATCACAAAAACTCTTACCAACAAACACAACTACACATTCATACACACACACACATACATACTTATGTATATACATTTATCCATATCAAGGCAAGATTTAAAGCAGTGAAAGAAAATGAAATACAATTTTGCAAAATTAATGTGTGTGTGTGTGTGCGAGGATTGAATTCATTTTCCCTTCACCCAGTTTTATTCTTCTTTTCTCTTTCAATAATAACAAGGTAAATAAAATGTATCGAATTCCATTCTTTTTTTTATATATAAATGTATTTTTGAAATAATGACTGCAGAAGTCAGAGTCTTCGCCTACAACCAGACAACCAACCCAACAGAAATGAAATCATTTTTGGTGCCCGTGAGCGTATGAGTGATAATTTATTTAAGAGAACAACTAAAATAAAAAATACTAAAAAATGAATCAAATCACTCGTTTTACTTTTTAATTAAATATTTATATAATTTGTTTCATTATAATTTGACTCCTTATTTCACTTGAACTTTTCTCTTAATCCTTTGCAGCATTATCGCGGTTCATTAAAATCCTTAAATACTGGCATTGTTACTTTATTAAATTATGGCAAACATGTGCCACCAGCTGTTTCTCATGTCACATTGGCCCATGAAATTGGCCACAACTTTGGTTCCCCGGTAAGTCGAGAAAACAAACAAATACATATGAAGTTTTTCATTTTATTACAAACAAATATCAAAGTTCATAAATCATTTACTACAAAACTTTGAAAAGACAATAAAAAAATATTTCCTTTTACCTAAACGAAAAAAACCCCATTTAAACTTCTAAAAATAACTTGCGCCAAAAGTTATTACAATGAAAACGTGTTTGTAGCAAAATATTGAGATGAACCTTTGTGAGAAAACAAGTCAGGCCGATGCGTGTATGTACGTGTTCACATTTGGTTGTGGAAGAGTGAGGAAAGTAGGGATGTATGAGCAACGTTTCTTTTTCCTTTCTTTTTTAAATGCACTTAATGCAATTAGTTCCAGTTCGTCGCGTGTGCATGAAGTCTTTTTTTTTTTTTTTGTTGAACTTTTTTAACAGCAGGAACTGTAAAATATTGTGATTTACCAAACATACGCTGTGCGTTTAATTTGCTCTTTTTTCGCCAACACAATGCACTGTGGCACGAGTTATAAACTTGTCGACGAAATACATCCTTTTCATTACACATAAGTAAGAATACACACTTATAAGTAAGAATGTATTATCATGGGTTATAGGCTGTGCTAGCACCGCGATCGCAACGATCTATTCTGGGGCCTCGTACAGAACTAAAATAGTTTTATAGTTCTTACAAATCTTGTAAGCTTTACTTTAACTAGCTCGTTTGGATCTAGCATCCTACTGCCTAGGCAAGGCAATTACCTAACATGTGTTCTAATGTTTTGTGTCCCTGTTGGCACACTTGGCAGGAATCACTTTCTACCACACCTATTTTATTCATATGATAGTTAAGTCGACAGAGTCCTCTGAACGGTGGAGTATCTTAATACTTTCGTGGTCAATGAGTATTTTTGGCTTCCGCAGCTGTCGAGGAAACGAGTATACCTCGTTTTACCCCTTTGCATATTAGGATATTTGTGAAGCTATTGCGTACCCCAAAGATAGGTCTGGGCCTACGAAAGGAGTGTCTGCACCCATTTCAGCCAGATAGTCTGCCACTTTAATGCCCATATGTCCTGCATATCTCGGTACCCACATTAGAGTAACTGAATACGTCTTAGTTAAGGTATCGAGAAGTTTAAAACGTTCCCAAACTAACTTTTATTGGAAGGAGTAGCTTGATAATGATTTTACGCTCTCGGTGATATTTTGCTGCAAGGAGTGCGCCTACGTAAACATCTTTTGTACCCAGCTCTAAGGCGTGGATGTCAGCCTGAAAGATTGAAGCTGTTGTCTTCATTTCATTTGCTTTTCAGATATGTGACCCTACACTGTTTGTCATAGAAATGTTTACACATCTATTAACACTGTGGATCAAATACAGAGGGAATGAATGAGACGCTTCGAAGATAGTGATTTCAATGTTAAAGGCAACGAACGTTCGTTGTGGCATCGGAAGAGTATTGTGTATTATGAGCTACTGAAAGATGGTGATAGTATCATGGAAAACCTGTGTTGAGGACAGAGAGGAATAAACAAAAAAGTTCCAGTATATCCTACCAGAGACGCAGCTATAATTTTCCACCATGCCAATGCTCGTTCTCATGTTGCTCCAATAGTAATAAACTTTTGGTAAATACTAGATGGGACATTTTCCAACGCCTGAAAGCAGGCCCTTATGACTACCATTTGTTTCGATGGAACAGAACAACTTGGCTGGAATCCGTTTTACTTCAGTCGAAGGTGTAAAAAATTGGTTTCGAATGAAATGGTAACTCAGTATTTCACGGATAAAAAGCCATGTTTTTATACTACTGCTTCCTTTTCACCATAACGGTATATCTCAAAAACCGAGATTCCACCAAACAGCCCAAGAGTTGACCAACAATGGCTGTTCATTTGTAAAGTTAAAGAAAACACATTTTTTCTTTAAGACATTTACTTGCCACACTGTGCTGTGTGATACATTGTAACACCTAAAGTAAAAAAAGTAGCATTCAACTACAAACATATATGTGTGTGTAAAAGAGAGCAAGAGTAAATATAGCAGGAAACAGGAAGTTATATAATACAGTCAGCGACACACTTCCACTCACATAATGCAGCCACTAACGCGCACTCATAAACACAAAGAGTTCCCTTTTTTTTAGTACTCAGCTAACAAAACACCCAGCCACACACACACACATGGATACTTAGCATACTTTGTGTATATGTGAGCCTGTGTCTGTGTTTACAAAAAATTCTTGAATTTTGGCTCATTTACACCGCACACAAAGTCTGGCACACTAAAAGACGCACTCACTCATTGGAATAACTTGTTAAATGATTGCCTGCAATCGGCAGAGTGTTTTAGCTTTAGTCTACAGACACACATATACACAAACACACACACATACAGATACACACACACGCAAAACATCTTGAAGCATCAATTTAATTGTAACGAGGACAAATTACTTTCTCTAGTTCAATCGATGAAGGGAAAAAATTCCACACATACACAGTCGCACACAAATTTTATTTTAAAACAGAATTTGAACGCCTGATGAAGTGAAAGGGATTTAAAATCGATAGAGTTTTTACAAGCAATTAAACAAGGAAACATACGTGGATTTATAAAAAAAGCAAAATCCTTAAAGCCCGAAAAATACCAAAAAACATCTCATTGCAACTACAGCGAGTGATGAGGTTGAAATCGCCTGATCAAGCTCTAAAATAAAAATTTTGTATTTTTCAATGGGTCGTCTGTCCACTTAATTTTAATCCTGTGCTTGAAACCTTTTGTTGCTGACAGTGATTGTCGGAAGCTCAATTCATGTATGTTTGTCTAAATGCACTTTCCCGGGGCTTGTGAAAATGTAACGTTCCAGGACCGGTGAAAACAGCGCACTTCTCACGTCTATTCAGTGACATATTACATAGTGTCTAGAAGTTATGAGTGCTTCGCTTGTTTGACAACGCCAATGCTAAAGTTAGAGGTTCCTTTCATGCAAAATGTAAGAACTCGACTAGATCTATATCCCCTAAGAACCAAACACGCGACAAGTTCCGTTCCCCCTAGAGGACTCTAATATACGAGTATTCCTAAAAACATTGATGTGAACTTTTGTTAAAAAAAATAGCTGTTCGATCTCATTTTATTACATTCTTTGCAGCATGATCCCGAACAGTGTACTCCAGGTGGTGAGGATGGAAATTACATTATGTTCGCTCGTGCTACCTCAGGCGACAAAAAGAATAATAATAAATTCTCACCTTGTTCCTTGAAATCAATTGAGCCGGTGCTCAATGCCAAAGCTCGCAGCAGCAAAGGCTGTTTTACTGAACCCCAATCCTCCATTTGCGGCAACGGCGTAGTAGAGTCGGGCGAACAATGTGATTGTGGTTGGGAGGAGGATTGCAAAGATTCTTGCTGTTTTCCCATGTCGCGCCATTCACGCATCGACGAGAAACCCTGCACACTGACACCCAAGGCCATGTGTAGTCCCTCGCAGGGCCCTTGCTGTACTGGTGATTGCAAACTTAAATACGGCGACAAATGTCGCGATGACAATGGCTGTCGAGATCCTAGTTTCTGTGATGGCCACATGCCTCAGTGTCCCCCATCCATAAATAAGCCCAACAAAACCATCTGCAACAAGGAATTCGTGTGCTACATGGGCGAATGTACTGGCAGTATTTGTTTGGCCTACGGCTTGGAATCCTGTCAATGCATACCTGGACCCAAAGACGACAAAATCAAGTCCTGTGAATTGTGCTGCAAACTGCCGGGCGAAGACAATCCATGCCGCAGTTCCTTCGAGTGGAATGATGCACCATTTGATGTGCCCGACATGTTTGCCAAGCCTGGTACGCCTTGCAACGACTACAATGGGTAAGTTTTTGCTTTTTCCTTTTTTTATCTCTTAACAAAGCTGATTGCATATTTAAAGACAAAAACTTCAGTTAACGACTGACTGTTCAAAGTTTTATGTGTCAAGTGCCAAATCTCTTCAAATGACCGCATGCATGACGAAATTGCTCAGCAAATATGCACGAAACCAAACGATTTTTTTTCTTCTTTGTTCTTCACAAAAAAAGCACTTGTTCTGTATGACAACGAACTAAACTAACGTTTCTTTCTATTTTGTCCAAAAAGGGAATTTTTTTCTAAATGTAAAATATTTTTCATCTCAATTTTGATGTGTTTTTCCGTTTCGTTTCATGCTACTTTCTGTGTATGTGCATTGGATTCCTACCCTTCGTGCCTCGTTACCAATTCTAGTTACTGTGATGTCTTCCAGAAATGTCGTGAAGTTGATCCCTCTGGCCCTTTGGCAACATTACGAAAGCTACTACTGTCCGAGGAGAGCATTGCTACGTTCAAAAAGTGGATGCAACAAAACTGGTATACGGTCGCTTTAGCTGCTCTTGGCGTTTTTGTATTATTGGTGAGTAAAACAACAACAACAACAACAACGAGAAACTAAAATAGCAATTATGTGAAAACATTTATTTATTTCCCGCACATGTGAGATGCTGGGAGTATTTAAGTTCAACACAATTTGACTTATTCTGTGTAGCCGGATGAATTTATTTTCTTGGTCCAAGATGGGTTGGCATGTCTGTGCGAATGCTGACTAAAATTCATCCAAATATCAGCCAAAACCATTGAAGGTTCTTTCACGCCACTTGTTTTGTTATTCATACACACCTCCCCATTATTCATGTCAATGAGCAAAACGTTTTTATTATTTTATCATTTTCTATTTTAACTATTTATTTTCTTCTACTTCACATACTCGAACTTGTGCTACAAAGATTATGAAGTTCGTAACAAATCTTTTAAAGGATGAATACGAAAGAAACAATTTAGAAAATGCTCCAACCCAGGATAGTAAGTTTTAAAGACCAGAATGTAAACTACAAGTAGTAATTGGAAATGTTGAAAGCAGTCCCACAAATTAAGGCTACAAAACTCCAAATCATTTTAGCATTTTTAGGTCATTTTTAAACGATGCTTCAAGCTTTCCCTTGCAAGAAACATTCATCCTTTAGTTGTTGTTGTGTTAGGAATAAAATAAGCAAAAGTTACTTCAAACCCTCTCTCTCTCTCTTTCTCATCACTTTACTATACAAGCAAAATTTTTCTAACTCTTTTTTCAATATCTCTTTCATCAATTTAGATGTTGAGCACGAAACTTCTGGCGAAACGATCAAATCTGAAGTTGAAATCCGTCACAATAATTCACAGCGCCACCACCGAAACAGTACGTCTACCCGACGACAACAACGGCGTTATCGTGCATACAGCCGTCCGTACAAAAGTACCCTTCAAAAAGAAAGTGAGAGGCGAACGCAGCAGCTCCAGCAACCAAGCCAACAATGGTAATAAGTCCAAGTTCGGCAATAGTAAACATAACAAGTCCTCTCACGCCCATGGCCGAGTCACAAAGGTTGCAGCCACAAATGTGGCAAATTTAGCAACTAGCACTGCAACAACAAGCAACGCCATAAGTTCCGCAGCATTAGCTGAAGTTAAAAAGCCTGCCAGAACCAAAAAGAATAGAGTTTCAGGTAGCACAGGAAAATCTGCTCACAATGTCATTAATGCCGTGGTCAATGCGGAAAAAGCCAATCAGGAGAACATGAAGAAATCAAAGAAGAAGAAACACAGCAAAGAGATAATCGATTATTCCGCTCACACCGCTGCTGGCATGGGTGGTGCACCCATTAATCATACAAACACTTTTGGCAAAGTGCAGAAATGGTTGCTGGAATCTCCCATTGTAGCTCAGCCTCTCTCACACATTGAACATTCCTCCAAGGTGAGTAAGGTCATGAGTAAATCGCAGAGTACACCCGAGAGGCTGGTACAGAAAACGCCCACGAAAAGCAAAAGCACGGGCAACCTCTCCAACGAAAAGGTCAAACTGCAAGTGGTATACAAACCGCCCTTCCGCTTTGCGCTACGCTTATCGAAGAACACGAAAGTAAAGACTCATGTGATGGGCAACATCAGTAATAATAAATTCAAAAGACATTCCAGAGCAGATATTAAACGTTCCAGTGGGAGTCAGCAAATGGATGGCAGTGGGAGTGGCGGTGGTGTAAAATCTATAGGAGAGAAGACGAAAAGGGCCGCCTTATTACTACGTTCGAACAATGACGAGGACAATCAAATTTTAACCTTAAACGAACCAAATTATGAAACCCTTAACCCCAAAACCGCTCCTTCCAAACTAGAAAACCCCTTCTATGAAAATGTGAAATTTATTCAAACAAACGATAAGCGTCACAGTGATCCAGCTGTCACTACAGGAGATTCAGGAACTGCTAAAGGCAGCCATAGTGAAGGCATCAAACGATCCTCCAGCAAGTCAAATATGGAAGCCAATCAGCAACGACAAAATTTTGAAAGGTCATCTAGCTCCAGCAATCCATTTGCCGCCTTGGGTGCGGCACGCAATTCGCGCAAACTAAGCGACAGCAATGCCGATAATCTAAGCCGCAATTTCGGTAGCACTCAGAATTTAATCAACAGTAGTCAAAATAATTTAAGTAAATCAAAAAAACGTAGCAGTCTTAATCTAAAATCCAGTTTAAATAAAAATTCCAAGGATCCATCATTGGCTGCCAATATGCTGTCAGCAAAACGAAGCAATTCGAATATGAATCTGAGAAAAGGTTCTGCCACAAGTCCCACAGCGGAGAATTTGAAAGGCCCCAAGCATTTGCATGCACAGGCAGTGCCCCTGAGACGTAGCATTAGCAGCTCGACGCAAACAAATCAAGCGACTGCCAATCCTTTAGCCAAGTCATTGTCCTCATCCTCAACGCCTGCCACTGGTGGCGCTTTGCCTACACAGCTGCCAACTTATAATGCTCAACGTTCCTCAAGAGCTAGTTTTAGCAATATACCCAGAGCTAGTCTTAGTCTGGTCAATTCATCCGCCTCCAGTACGGGTAGCAATTCGCCAGCCAACTTAAATACAAGTCTCACAAGTTTCCCCTTCAACCCCCAAACAACAGCTGCCCACAACATGCTGGCAGAGCCCAGACGCTGTCGATATAGTTTACCACCGCCACCATTTACACAGCCAGCCAACGCCCATCAAAGATCTAATTCTGTACGGCAACATGCCCACAACTACCATCCGCCACCACTGCCCACCAGCAATGCAACAGCAATCAGCAGCAATAAATCTCACTCAAACTCAAACTCGAACTCCAACAACTCCGAACTAGCATCCGATTTGGAGGTCGTAGTATCAGACATTGAAAATCTGGTTAGTTAGTCAAAAGTTTACAAAGTTCGTCAAGGAGTCATGTCCCTTGTGGGCCAAATACCAACGAATTGATAAAGCAGTTCCTATGACTGCTGCTTCCAACTACCACAAACCCCCTCTAACAAAGTTCTCAGAATTCTTGCAATTTCAGCATGTTTGGTGTTTGGAGAAAATATTAAAGAAAAGCTGAATTGAAAATAAGAAAATATAACAACTGCCGTCTCACTGCCCCTCTCCTCTTTAGGACTACCCACTTACTAAACAATTTTAAATTTCAAAAGGCGAAAGTTACTTAAACTTATGCAAGACGATAGACGGTTGGATGGATGGATGGATGAAGGAATTGGATGGTATTATTTTGATATTAATATAAAAATAAAAATCTTACGTGCAACAAAAGTTTCTTAAATTATTTTTATAAGAAGAAAAACAAACTAAAAATAAAAAAAAAACGAAACAAGAAGACTTTTCCTACTCCCCCTGTTCCCTCCTTCCCATTGTAAATTGAAAAGAGTTTGTTTAATGAAATATTCGAATGCTGTAGAAAAAGTTTTTCTTATGGCCATTTGATCCAACAACCGACTGCAGTAGGCCACACGATTTCTTTTTGAATTTTTTTTTTTTTTTAATGAATCAATTCGTTTTCGCCAACTCATCTGAGGTGAGTTTTAACCTGCCTATGAAAAACGCAGCTGTCGGACTATAATAATAGTCCTCGATCAAGTTCTTAGTGCCGTTTGTGCTCCAATAACACAAGCTTGCAAATTCAGGTCTACTTTTGGACTGGAGCAACGGATGGTTGTTTCCTATATTGGTTGGGGGTGCGAAATTCAAATCTGCAGTCGTTTTTTTACAATTGATTCTAGTTTTTGAGATACTCGTACCTCGTTATGTCAGAAAAGAAGCAGTTGCACGACAAATTATAACACACCTGTAGAACGGTTTGCGATATTCTGTAAAATAAAAAATTCGAAATTCGACAACATCTTTGTTGTTTTTTTTATTCTGCTTAGTAGTTTCAGAGGTGTCGTGGCACTGGTCCCCAAAAAGAAATTATAAAAATGTTTGTTTTAAAAAAATTATAAAATAAAAAAAAACTAACAAACAAAATGATTTTCTCCACAATTAAGTGAAGGAATCTCGTTTCGACCAGAGTTGCCGTATGCGCACAAAATGCTCTCCAACAAAATTAGCCAGTGTCGCTCCGTTGTTCGCATGTGGCAACCTTATTTAAAATATGATGCCTTAACTTAAGTGAAGCAAATCGAATGGCTATATGTCTGCATTTTACTTTTCATGATTTTTTTTAAATACAAAATTTTAAAATTTTGCATTGAAAATATTTTTATTTCCACCAAAACTTCCCCGATATCTCTGAAACTACTGAGTGGATTTAAAGTGAATATGAGTATAACTTAGAGGTAATCTTAATATGAATTTCCTGATTTTCTAACTCGAGTTATACTAATATTAGTCGTGCCGCTTGCTTAATTTTGAAAATAACGGTATATCTCGGAAATCAGCATAAAAAAGTGTAGGGCAGAACTGAATGCAGCTCTATAAAATACTATTTTAAGTTACTCTAGTCTAAAGTCTTGTATTCGTGTGTGTTCTATTGTAGGTAAATCGGAATTTGCTTTTATGAAATTGGCAACTTTGTTGCCAAGGCTGCAAAAGTCCAAAGACTAATAATTCCAGTCGAAAAATAAGTAGAGAATTCAAAATTTAATAAGTTGTTAATTCTAAATGTGTAATTTCAAACAGTCGCGGATACAGATTTAGCTTTCTGCGGGCAGGTACATTTTGCAGGAAAGAACAAATATTAAAATTTTTATTTAATTATCTTTAATCGCGTGAGAATGGGAGAAAGTTCGAATCCATCTTCCTAGTTCTGCGCCAGCTTCAAAGTATTGATATTAACGAGTGATTAGTAATGCAGTGAATTTTGTGGTTTGCCACAATATTAATAAAAATTTTAATTTCAAATAGAGATCATAGGAATCTATACATTAAATTTTCAATTAGTGGCAAGCCACAAAATTCACTCCATTACTGATTTCATAAATTTTGAAAAATTTTTTAACTTACCCGCACCCGAAGTTGAGTTAAATAGGACAAGGGAGCAGAAACTCTCGTGTCATATTCTCAATTTTGATGAGATAAATAGCAAATGCTAAATTAACGAACTTATGACATTTAACTTAGAAAAGTAAATTCGCTTCCTTGTGTGAGAACCCATTGAAAACTTGATGTCAAACCAAGTCCGAAGTATTCTATTTATTGTCAATTGTTTGATTAAACAAATCTCTTTTCAATATATCAACTTTTGCCTTAACTACTCCACTCGTATTCAAAATAAAGTCCAGCCCTTAATGCAATTTATTTCAATTAAAAGTAGAAGAAATTTAAAAAAAAATATTTGTAAAACCTTTAAAACTGTTTTCGAAACCCAAAAACAAACAAAAAGAGAAACTTAAACAAGTCTTCAAAACTATTTTGTGATCGTAGTTTATTTATTAATAAATTATTTTAAAACATGTAAAAGATAAAAAGTTAAAATAAATTCTAAGTCTTAACAAACCAATAAAGCTGTATAAATGTGTAAATTTTAGGTTTTTAGCAACAAAACTATTCTGTCTTTCGGTTAATTGTATTTAATATTTCATTTGTTAGCGAAAAAGCAAAAGGCAAACTGTTTGTATGATACTAAAGCTACAAAATAAACAAATTATCAATTAAATATAAAAACAAATGCAATAAAATTAAGTTAGAAGATAATTTTGTCTACATAGGAAAATTAACGCTGTGTGGCTGTGTGCATGTGCGTTTGCGTGTGTGTGTGTGTATGTAAATCCATAAAATATGAAACAAACAAATATTTAAATGTTTCATTATGCTCGTAAATAATTCTGTATGAATTGTAGGCTTAAAATTATAATATGAATTTCAAACATGTCTTATGTGTCAATTAATGTAAAAATTGTAAAAATAAAAACTCCACTTTAAAATATATCAAACACAAAAAATAACACACGAATAGAATAGAAGAATATAATGAAAAAAAATGCAATTACGATGATCTGAAAATATTAATTTGCAGCGTTAAAAGTTGTTTAATTTGTTCAATTTTTATTTCCTGTTTCCGTTTGTGCTAATGGCCCCACGAATCCTGGCATTTCCGTGTATTTAATTGTTCCTAACATTTACTGCAGGCCATTCATGGAAAGCAAGCAGTTTTATTTTGTTTTCGATTTGATTTGCATTTTAAATATTAAGATGAAATTACATTATTAAGTGCCAGTTGATCTGCATGCACATTGAAATGATACGTAGACATGTGTGCATGTGTTCGCACAACTTGACGGTATGTGTGTCCCCAGCAGCCATTTTAAGTATTCTGCTTCTCAAACTCTTTCGAAACTAATACAAGTGTATAATAAATGGATCAAAAGTTTTTATTCCATTGATGTTCTTCAACTTAATCTGAATTTGAAGATATTTAAAGGGTATTTTGTTAAAGGTATAAAAAAGTTTATGTTAGCAATAATGTTTGCGGTGTGTTCAATTCTTTTGCACTGTAAGATGAACTGAAATAAATTAGCTCGAGTTATTAGTTTCGTTACAAAGGCTTTCTAGACTGGCAGGCAAGTTAGGTAAAAATATGGTCGAACTCGGACAACTTGCCACATCCACCTGATTGGATTGATCTTAGTGTTCGTATTTAACTAGTCATCACATTTAGCTTTAAAAGCCCTGTTCGTTCGATTTACCGTGTTCTATCTTAAGTTAAATCTGAAGATTACAAACAAAGAGTTACTGCGCTTTATAAAAGATGAGTGATTGAAGTCGTTTTTTTTTTTTTACTTAAAACATTGAAGTTCAAAGTACCGTTATTTTGGCAGTGTTGACAAATTTCACAAGATTTTTAAAGTCTCTTATTGTGTGCGAAGATCTTCTTCATATTTACTTCAAACTTTTGTTGAAATTCAAAACCCAAGATTCAAGTTTTGTCCAGCTAGATTAGCGAAATTATCGCTCAATGGGCAAACTCTCATCCTCCTAGACGTACTCCAATTCATCCTATTCAGTCCAACATTGTTACGGTAGAACGCAGCATGGAAAAAGGTGGATTTACTTTTTGCGTAATTCTAGAGGTTTGTAATTTCTCTCCATTTACACGGTATTTAAGGATTTTTTTTATTATTAAACAAATGTCCAATTGGTCATATCAGTCTTTTGCCATAAAACTTCAAAAAGGCAGGAAGGTTTAATAACACAAATTCATATGGGAACACATCAATTCCTGCACTAAAAAGGGAAGACTTTCGATTGCTCGCAAACAGAACTTCCATGCCATCATATGGCTTCAGCAAGCTTTTATCAACACTAACAGCCCTACCTAAATAAGAGCGTTGAGCGTTGCGTTAGCAGCAGGGTACGTAGCTACACAGTATATTTGAAGTAAAATGTATGTCAATGAAAGCACTGTAGCTACGTAACCTGCTGCTAACGCAACGCTCAACGCTCTTATTTAGGTAGGGCTTTAAGTGGTAATCATGCGATTTAAACTAATCTAATTTGAACACCATGCTTGTTTATTTTCCATTTGCACAATTTTCTGTTTACACGAATAATATAGGAACTACCGTAACTGTGCAACGGACTATGTACATCGAAGGATAGGAGCAATTGTGTCCGCCATGTGAGAGTTTTTACAAAATTACAAATTTGCTTGATTTAAGAATCCGATTCGGGGAAAAATAGATGTGTGAATTACAAAATGCTGTTAACAAATAGTGACCTAATGGGCGTAAGTGACAACCTGGCCTTAAATATAAACATGCATGTAACATATGTGAAACCACTTTAACTGAGTCAGTGAAAAAATATTTTTCTGAAAGAATAGAACTGGATTTGAAGTTCATGTGATTTAATCACCATGTGTTCGACGATGATCTGGACATCCGCTCCGAAATGCTACGAAAACTACAGAAGATAGACAATGACATTTAAGCTTAAGATTAAACTTTACATTCAGCTTAAATCTCACGTTGAACAAACTATAAAAAACGAATCTTCGAATTCGTTTTCATATGTTGAGCAATTTTCAGAGCTCAAGCGGATGGGGTTTCTGATGATGACCCGACGAAGTGCTTGTTTGATATTTTTTTAACTTTCAGTGACATTGAGAATTTTTTTGTAAAAAAAAACAAGCGGGAGTAGTATGTTGATCTGGGTTACTCTCTTCAACCTTGAAAGAGTTTCGTTTATACCGCATATTATTTTATTTTATAATTTATATCAATCTGCATACATGTGTGTGTGTGTGTGAATGTGAAAATATTTGTTGTTGTTGTTTTAAATGTTATTCATATTAAACAAATTTACATATCAGTTTAGTTCCATTAAATGGAACTCATAATTATCATCAAAATCTCAGTGACAATATTCTCAGTTCATTTATATTTATGGCAGGAGAATTTGAAATTGCTCCCTTGTATCGTCATATTTGTCGTTGCAACAGAAAATTCAAAAATAGATAAACATGCAAATGCATTTACATATGAAAGGGCACATTTTAAAACATATTAAGTTTATCTTGATTAGGTTTTCCGACCGGGTGATTCGATGTAGATATTTTCAATGAATTTCCGCTATACGTTGCCGAGTTTAAATTGGAGAAAAACCGGTGATTTGCCATCTTCAGCGCTACTTTTCGTTCTACTTCCAGAAACAAACCCAACTCGTCAAGGTTGTTTCCGAATAAATAAGCTGCTACAGTATACTAGAATGATTTTAGGATTGCGAAGAGGCGAATAGGGTTTTAAATAGAGTTTCGGGAAAAATTCTTGACAGATAATGATACTTTTATAGATTTGAAAATAACTTTGTTCGCTGTAAGTAGTGATTGAAACCAATAAAGCTGTAAAAGAAACATAACTCTTTACTTTCGCAAACTACTAGTGAAAATTATTCGTGGTCGAACTGGATTCGAAAAACTCGTCCTGAAGTTCTACGCGGAAAGCAAAAACATGATTGTGACATGGTCACGACAACCATATTCCCTACAACAACATATTGTGGTAGCAAACATATAATGGCTATTTGAAACTATTTTAGTTATAATTTAGTTGCAATAAGCAAGTTTTAATTTACATTTAATCATTAAATGATTTCCATCGATTCGAATGGTCGACCTCAATAATATAATTGTAACCACAAGCAAAGTATTTTAACTATACAAAAATAATATAATAACTTTAACCCAAAAAAAAATTTCTTAATAGACATAATGTGAAAAATTCTTTTGGTGTTTCTTCAAAGTATGAGAGATTGCGATGATGTGGCTGAAGTGCCATTTTAGAATTATATTGTCAGTCGCTTGCGTTCGTACCTCAGCCGCTGCCAATCAGTAACATCAGGGGTTTTCCTTTTTCATTTACAATTATAATTTAATTTGTTTACAATTGAAGAATGTAACCATAATATGTTCGTCCTTAGATTATGGTTACCCCAACCATGTCTTTCCTTTGCGTTTGTGATTGATGATTTTTAAATGGTCATATATGGTGTACAAAAACTGAAACAGTTTGATATTTCTAAACTCTATCACACATTTAGAGCGGCATACAGGAAAAGCGGTGACTGAAACTCAGTTTAAAGAAGGTATATTTTTTTAAATTTCCACGAACGTTTTTTAAAGCTCTAAAATTAAATATATAAAATTGTGTACCCCAAACATGTACATGATTAAATTTCCTTATTCCACATTATTCTTCAACACACATCTTCAGATTTATAGCGCGAACTTCTGCTTTTATTGTAACAACTATCCCCAAAAAAGGCTATCGCGATTTGTTACAATTACATACTCGACAAAAAAGAAGAACGAAAGAACGAATATATCTAAATGAAATCACCTTGTCGGAATTATGAAATCACGAATAAATTTTATGTAGATTTTTGGCATGAATTTCCGTCATCCCTTGCCAAGTTTGGTTTGGAGAGAAATAAAATAAAAATAAATTTGATTTGTTAACAAAGCCACTTTAAAAAATTCGCATGGTTTTTTGGCCAAACGCTCAAACGTGTACCTTTCCATACTCATTAGTAATCAATGACTGAATAGTGAACTACAGTCTCGAAATACGCTGGTACAATAATATGGCAACCAATGACTGTTAACATCGAGTCGCACGTACTGAAAACTTATTGAGAAAAAGTGTGCAACGAATTTGAAACATTTTTCTGCTGCTTCGACTGTTTCACTATTTTTAACTATGCTTTCGTTTTAGGAGCGGAACTGGTGCCATTTTCTCTTAGAAAATTTTATATTTTGATTAAATCCTGTATCAGTCAGCATTCAAAATCAATATTTTATTTAGAAATTCGGACTTGATCAAAAAACGATATAAACAATAAATTAACACATGGAACTCCGAACCTTGACATCCACTTAGATATAAAAATTTACTTTGCAGCATCAACACAAAACAATCTTCTTTTACTACTTCGTTACGAGTCATTCCTAGAAAGTGTTTATGTTTAATTATAATTTTTAATTTTTAAAAATAAACAAGTGGGAGTCTTAGAACTATTGATGCTTCAATTTTATCGAATTTTTCTCTTCATTCAAAATTTTTGTCTACTTAAATTTTCCCCCCAATTTCCATAAGAATAAAAGGAACGTATCGGAAGAAGCTAATCACTACATTTTATTTAATTCTCATTTATGAAAGACTGCAACTAATAGACGTGTATTTTCACATTTAGTTTAATTTAATGAATAAAGAAACGATTGGAATGCATTGATTAATTATTGACTCAAGTAAATAGTGAATATAAATATATTTTTTAACATAAAATGAAAATGGAAAATAACACAAATCAAAATCTTGTAAAATTACACAATGAACAAAAATAGAAACTACAAAAATAACTTTAAACGAAATAATTTTAAGGATAAAAATAAATAAAGTAATTA
Source organism: Phania funesta (assembly GCA_963932375.1). Taxonomy (NCBI): domain Eukaryota; kingdom Metazoa; phylum Arthropoda; class Insecta; order Diptera; family Tachinidae; genus Phania; species Phania funesta. Next base: position 1,811,442 of record OZ010652.1, read on the forward strand.
AAAAATATGTGAGAATTAACAATTTACCAATAAGATTTTTTATTTAAAAAGTGAAATTTAAGTTGGATAATTCGAATTGTTCTCAGAGCATCCAGCTCTATTTTGTACGCATTGAGAATTTTCTTTCTGATCAAAACAGACATAACAGCTTTCCTCCTAGTTGATGTTTCCTTTGCTAGTAAGAAATGTGGCATTTTCACCTCTTTATTAAATAAATAAAATTTAATGTTCTTGTCTAAAAATATGTTTGCCCTCTCAAGGGGTGTGTTCAACACTATAAACACTTGCCCCTTAACAAAGTGAATCATAATTTAAGAATCGAAAATTCCATTGATCTTTAGGTGCTTTTCAATGAGAAGTTTTCAGAATAACTTGTCATTCAAGAAGAAAACATCATTGAGTTCATTTAGTTACTTGACTTCCCTTCCGCATTTGAAGGTGCAGGTGATCTTAAGAAACTGATGCCATGGTATTTTGTAGCGTTTTCTAAATCTGTCAATGACGGCGAAACACCATTGAAAGTCAAACTTCTGAACAACTTTCTTATCAACATGAATATTTGTTAGGACAAGGTCGCTTCTTCAATATTTGGTGATCACATTCAAGGCATGAAGTCCGTGTCTGCCAACATCTGTAAAACAAAACGTCAGATCGGCCAAAAACATCAATGCTGTCTATGAAAGAGCTTAATAGAAGTCGAGTAAAGTCTGTGTTGGGGCTTTAACTCGCACCCATAAAATATCTAAGTGAACTCGGAATTCGAAGTTTGTATATGAATCAATACAATCATTTCTGTTAGCTAATCGTTTTGAAAAGTCCCACAATTTTGGATATAAAATCAACCTTCCGCTCTTTGGCATAACGGTACAACCGCGATATATATGACAATGGATACTTCGTGTAAGCGATCTTAGAATATGTCCTCAAAAACAACATAACCCATGCCTTCCTTAAGCGTAGATGATCCAAACGGCAAAATTATTGAATATTAAACTCCGCCGACATTAATAAAAATCAAAAATTATAAACAAAAATCGAATGTGGTTCTTAATTTGAGATTAATATCTAAATTTATATGTTTAAAAATCTTCAAGTCATCCCCTTAAAAGATAAAGACCAGTTGTGGCAGTACTTTCTTCATCCACTGTAATTGCGGATTTCCCCTCCGAATAATTCTAATAGTTTTTAAATTTTAAGAAAATTTATATTAAAATCAGAAACGAAAATTGACAGCGAATACCTGCAAATCTCTGGGAACACATTTAAATATTAAAAGAAATAGCTTCAATGTTGGCATAAATATGTTAACAAAGTCTTTTATTGAAGAAAGATGAAGAATGCACCCAAACAGTTTCTACTTCTTCATAAAAAAATTAACTAAATGTAATCTACTAACTAATTAACATCCTAATGTAGCATCTGTCTACAAAGAGTTAAAATTTAAATGAATTTAAACTTAATATTCCCCAAATGTTTAAAATACAATATTCCATTCAAGCTGCTGATGACAGCGCGTTAAATTTTCATTAAACATTTTTACATGTGAAATCTTGTCACACTCGACTGTTGTCTCTTAACAAAATGTAGCCAAAGTTTTAACATTATTAGGAAGTGTTGTTACAAGACACTTGTGCAGCTTCATTACCATACATATTTACCCTAAAGATGGCACTCACACACGCACAGATACGCCAGCATATGTGGATTCAAGGGAGGTGATATGGGATACTTCTTTTCAAATCAGGATGAAATAAACGTTTAGCCAAATAAAAAGTTTACAAATTATTGGTTTCCTTTACAGTTTCCCCTTCCCCAAAACTGAAGCTGGTTACGAGCCTGTACCTTTAATTTTATCTGTAGAAGAACATATTTGTTCCAAACCGAAAACTTTTACAACAAAAATTGCAGTAAACAGAAACCATCAAGAAAACCAAATGAAACGCAACATTACCGCCAGGACACCGGGACTAATAAAGAAATAAAAGAGCCGAACGGCAAAAACCAGTCAACAGGAAATATTTAAAGTTTAAACGGAAACAAAATCCCCAACTATGCACTTGAATTCCTTAAATAATCAGACTAAATTTAGAATTCTGAGAAGTGGCATTTACGATTCACCGAAAACTTGCAACGCGTGTTTTAGTTCATGCTTCAAGCTGGCTGGGCTACGTAAATTTGATTGTTTTCATGTCGTAGTAGGTGCTTTAAAATTACGAGCATATCCGTATCCTTTTGGTGTTGGTTAAACAGAATACACATGCAAATTGAAGCCATAAAAAGCACTCCCACCACATACACACACATACACACACATACACACACACACACATTGAAACCTTAAAATTTAAAGGTGATTGCTGTTTAACATTGATATGCTTTCGCAGGTGTGTGCTCGCCTCTCTACATGCCAATTCATGCGCTTGTGGTTCATTTGCATAGCCATGCACCAGACTCTGTTTATCTTTAAAGTTAAAAATTAATTTGTAAGTAACACCACCTGTTGTAATACACATTCAAGCACATTAATGAACAAAACACACAGTTGTGTATTAAAGTGTAAAATTATACTTGGAAGAGATTTCTTCAAATAATTCCATCATGCTGATTTTCCAAGTAGTAAATTAACAATAAATTCACAAAATTATTTTTGGGAAAACTTTAGCGAAATTCTTAGAAAAACTAAAAATATCGTCGTACTTGTAGTTTCATAAACAAATTGGGAATTGGGAATTGTTTATGTTGCCAGAAGCTCGTTTTTCTGAATCTGTCGGTTTAACGGCAGATGGTCCCTTCTTACACTTAACAGTTGTGGTATTTAATCAATGATTCTTCCAATTTAATTAATGATTTTGTGACCTTGAATAAGTTTATGGAAACATGGATCAAAGAAGAAGTTGCACTGAGAAAACAAATCGGATGGAAATCAATTGAAACTCATTACGTAATCTGAATATTTTAGATAGTTCTTGTTTCCGCGGTTAAGAAACCAATATTGTATTTGAAACGAGATTCTGTTAAGAGCCGAATTTATTTCAGAAAATCGTTCCAAACATATATATCAGAGCACCCTGTCGGAAAAACAAATCAACAAACGAATTTATTTCCTTTGGTTTCGGAAGCAGCCTGGCTTAAGGTATGAAGGGATAATTCCGTATTCTCATATTCGTACAAGCAAAGAAAAAATTCGGTTGTGGCATGATTACGCCAATCATATTATGTTCTCTGCAACAATACTTGGTTGCAGTAATAATAATATGGTTATTTGAAAGAATTTCAAACATTAATTTACTAGCGAGAAACAAGTTATTGTTAACATTTAATAATTTCATTTAATGATTTCTATTCATAAAAATTGCAATATAGTTGGGATCAACAATATAATTTTAAATTTAATCAAAGTATGAGGGGCACGGTAACTATTAACCATTCGATGGATTCAGTCGTCTATGTTTGTATCCCAAACGCTGCCAATTATTTAACCAAATTATTAGGACAATAATAACATAATTGAATTACAATAAATCCTCCCTACCCAACCTACATCGCTATTATCACCCCATAGATTACCCAAATATATGCAGCCTAGCATGTGCTGAGTAATGCCAGTTTAAAGACGCCTTGTAATTCAAAAGCTTTCTGGATTTTCCTCTATCAATCACTGTTGCTCAATGAGATATAAGACGTAAATTTTTCGAAAATTACACATATGAAGATGGCACATAGCCGAAACCGGTTTGCCTCCAAAGGGATGATGGAAATTCAATTTAAAAATCTACATCAAATCACTCTGTCGGAATATCAAATCAAGAATCAGATATTAGGTATTATTATCGGGGCCGTATGCACCACGACCCATATCTATTAGATATACCTGAAGATCTGTCGGTATTTCTTAAGTACAGAAGTTTAAATACTTCATGAGTGCAGAGAATTCTTCCTTAAGGAACGTGTTATGTTCGAAAAGAATGAAATAACGTTCAGCATTAGGTTCTTTTGAAAATAACTAGAGGTTTGTTCTATTCCTATTTGTCGGTAAAAACTTCTCTCACCAAACGTGTATAAGGGACACCGTAGGGCTTCACCTACCCTAATTCATATTTTTATAAATGATTTGCTATGGTAAACTTCCAACCTTTCCATAATTTGGCATATGCCAACAGCATCAGTTAATGGCACAAGGCAATCAATCATTTCTTTAGGATCTTGTAACAATCTTCGAATAGAGTAGGCGAACTGGCTTGGTCATACGTATGCTTTGTATGGTTGTGCAGATGCGCTACATGTCCTGTTGCTTTATCTTTAGTTGCTATTCAGAATACCGTAGACATGCCTTGATTTGCCTGACATGAAAATTTAATTTTATGGTCTAAATTAAATTCGGATATCTCAAAAAAGCAATAGTGTCTACAAGTTTGCTTTAACACAGCAGCGCGCTTTAAGAAATTCTACACTTCATGTGAGCAATTAGACGTAGCTGTTAACAATTTAAAAAAGGGGAAATTGCAGCAAATTAAATTTTGTCAAAGAAACTTTGCTGAATTAAAATTTGGTTGTAAATTTCTCAAAGTGAAATACACACATACATATATTTATTCTTCCTACTACAAAATACTAATACGTGCATAGTTATAGCTTATGTATGTGTGAGTGTATCGCTGTGAGTTAGTGTAATTTCGTATTTGCATATTTCCAATTGTGGTCTCTTTGATTTTGCGAAATGAAAACCACAAAACCATTGAGCTCTACTTAAATACTGAAAAGCAAAAAAAAAAAGTTTACTCATCGTATAATTCAATAGAACCCAATAACTGCATTGCACTTGTTCGCCGACGTACGTTGTAAAATTCACATGTAACAACAAAAAGGACACACACACAAACACAAATACAAATGAACACAGGCATGTGGAAATGAATGAACAAATAATTAAACACTATTTGTCTTTAAGTATTTGAATGTGAATTCGATACGTATTTCGAAATAATTTTACTCGCGGAATTCCGCGCACAACAACGGCAGAATCAAAAATAAATTTAAATTTTAACTTTAAATTATTTTCGTGTGGTTATTTGTCATTCAGCAGAAACTTTCTTTGAAATTTAAATAAAATCTTAAACAAGAAATAAATGGGAAAAAATATTGGGGGAATCTTGCATAAATTCCTAAAATAAGAATAAAAATTATTGTGGTTTTGCTACAGCTACTTGGAGTTTTTGATAGAAGACAGGACAAAGTTTCTATGGCGATCCCGTACTCGAAATCTGGATAAGGCGGCACCCCAATTAATGTATTGTAGTCGTATATTGTCCAATCAAAACTTCTAGTGTATTATATCAACTATTGCGGTGCAAAGTAAAATCTGGGAAAATCCAATTCCTGAAGTTTTGTGCAAGGTTCACTTCGAAACTACATGCATATGGGTCCTGAGCCAGTCAGCCGTTGTCCTGTTTGTTCGGACGACCTTAAGCCAGTCTGTTCTAGGGAAACATCGCTCAAATTCAGGATCGTCATCACCCCCAATTCGATCGCTGTAGCTGTAACACAACGCGCAATCGCACCGTTATTAAATTATGTGAGTCGCTTTTTGTAAAAACAGGAATAACAAGAATGACTTAATTTCTCTTATGGCTATTTTCCGCTCCTCAAATTGATTTCAGGGCACCGATCCGTAATCACAGCCACCTTACTTTCAATTGAGTCTCGTGCTAGCCCTAGCCTTTACTCTTCACTAAAGTGATTTCAGACTGTCGACTGGTAACTGTCGACACACTTCCTCATCACGGAGTCTTTTGTAATTGCTAGCATTTGTCTAAGGCTTAGTTCCCCCATGGCATTCACATCTAACAAGTGTCTGCCCGTGGTGTTAAGCCTTATGCTAGCCAGTGCTGGACATTCACACACAATGTGCGCTACCGTCTCAGCCTCTTCCAGGCATAGTCAGCAAGTATCATCTTCTACGACTTTCATCTTAGCCAGATGGTACTTGAAGTTTCCATGTCCTGTCACTAACGCAGTGATCCAGCTTAAAGTAGCCCTATTATACCCAAGTACCTTGCTGGCCTACCTGCCGAGGGCTCTTATGGCTAACAATAAAATTTAATAAAAGTTACAAACTTAAACTGACCAGAAGTGCAGTACTATAAGGTATGCGATACAACTGGTACCGAGTAGTCACAAGCAAATAAAGAAAAAATGGTTTTTCAGTACAGAATTCAATAACACAAGGCGGTTTGGAGTTGGACAAATATAATAATGTCTTATTTTCTTCAGCTCGTCTTTCCTGCTGTAATGTATTCCGATATAATAGAAAAGTTTTGTGATCCACTGTATTAAAGTAAATACAGCGAACAACAGTGTCTCAAAAAAAAAAAATTATATAATTTGAATGTGAGTACACGAATGAAATTTTAAAACAGAATTTAAAACAATTGCTGAAACAAAAACTAAAATCGACAGATGAACGAGCCATCATTATTTCGGATTGTTTTACTTTTAAGTTTTTTTTCTTTCTTCATGTTTAAAAAACTTTATTAAACAATTATCCTGCCAATCAGTGATCGAACAGACGACAGAAAATTCCGTTGTTACTTTTTATAAAATTAGAAATTGTAACTCTTGATAATTGTCTTATTAACTTTGGTAAGGCTCGGACTTTCATATATTTTTAATCACGAAATTAATGCCTTCCTTATTGGCACAGTGGGCAGGAGAAAAATCTCTGATTTCTAGAAACGAAGTTATGACAGGTACTTAAATAACTATTGTTTATAAAAAACAACTTTGTTTAATTTAACTAATTTTGTTTAAATAATTCAACAACTTAAATATTCGTTGAAATTTTTTTGAACATGCACATGCATGCTCGCAGAACAGAATACTAATACTACACGTTCAGGAATTCGTAACTTGAAGTTTTGAGTTTATTATTTAATTTTAGTTTAGTTTAATTTACAGTTGGAAGTCCATAAATTTATTGCCATATTGCCTATTCAAGAATGACTAGGGGGTGACTGGGTGAACTTTGAAGGATTAATTGTTAATTAAACATAGATTTCCCTGTAGCTTTTATTTCAAAAGGCATACTTCTTTTTCGATTTCGAGGTAATTTCTGCCATTCATTTAATTTGATTTTAATTAAAATTTTTCAATGACCTTCTTGTACGGGACAAACTTATGAATTTCACTATGTTTATAACTTGTTACATGTCAAATTAGCCGCAAATTTAATTTTGGTACCAATTTGTAATAGTGGGTGTCTGTCAGTGTGTTCGCGTATCTGCACATGGTAGTGTGTGTCTGCTTTTATTTTCTTCAGCTTCTGAAAGGCAACAAAATATAAAATTTATTTTATTTTATATAAAATTAACATTTGTCGCACACTATTCTATCGTTTCGTTGAAATTATTCAAATACAATTCCCTACCGTCCTTCCGACTTTGTTGTGCACAAAAAAATGGTTATTTAAAAAAAAAATACAGTAGGTACTCGAATTGTGTAACTTTTAAATTACTACGCCAGCTTTGATTTCTCTTGTCTGGGGCACAAACAATATTTTACAATTCCCAAATCATGACATCTGATCTCCTTTGGTATCTTGAAGTTCTCTTTGTCTTTAGCTATTTTAATTTAACTTGCAAAATGCTGCATTCTACACATATCAAGTGTCGACACAATGTCTAGACCTGCTAAAATAAGAAAACATGTCTGCCAAAATAAATAGAAGAGCAGGAGTTTTCAACGAATTCCGTCTCAAAAATTTTAACAAAAATAAATTAAATCATTGTTTGTACCCTCTTTTTTTTAGTTTTAAAATGAAAATTTGTTTTAAATAAAACTGGAAAATGGACTTTGAAATATAGGCAAATATTTACTTAATACTTCTTGTGTATAATGGTCACGACAACCATATTATATTTTCTAGGAAAATTATATTTTGTGGCAGACATGATATGCTTATTTGAAAATTTTCTAAATATTACTTTGGTTGAGATAAACAAGTTATTGTTTATCTTTAATCATTAAATGATGGCTGAGTTGAACAATACGACTTTTACTAAAATTCTAACCACAACCAAAGTATTTTATCTACACAGTAATAATATATTAATTGTGAAATTGTATTAAAAAATATGCAAAACTCGTTGTGCTTATTGAAAGTGAATAAGGGATGTATGTGGTTCTGGAACTTGTTTGAATGCTTTCACTTTATTATTATCCACAATAATAATATGATTTAAATACAATCATATTATGTTGCACTTAGCTTGTGTTTACCTCAAACATGTTGCATATTTGCTTGTGCCTTTAAAATATGCGAGTATAACACCTGCTTCTCTAACATATCATATTCTCGTTTAACCCGTGAAAAGGCCCCAAAACCTTCCACATTCAATGAAATGTGATGAAAAATATCGAAAGTACCCCTGGTTTTGTTTAACACGGTATTTAAACAAGGGCGGTACCTATCTGATCGTAATGAAATCACCTCACCTTCAGAGAAGTTCAATAGAATTGTTACCAAATGCGCACTTAAAACTTTTTTGTCATACCCTCACAAGAGGAAATTTCTACAATAATAAACGCTTCAATCGTTTTCGCTTTCAATCAGTAAGAAATGTTAAAAACGATCAATTTAAATTCCAATCTTCGGGAAATAGGAAAATCTAGATGTAGTGCTAACTTATTTGACTTTTAAGAAGCCACAAGCCAAGAGAAGGAAAGAACAAATGAATGCTTTAGGTTGAAGTGTAGCAAATTTCGTGTTGAATACGATGGTGATCGTACGAACCTTAAGCACCATGTAACCAGTTGATTCTCGAACAAACAGGGACACATTTCGAATCGATTGTGTTTAATTTTAGCCCACACGTACTTGTTAATGTCCTCAAACTAGATGCACACATACTCTTCAATTTAATTTTGTTTTTTTTTTATTTCCTTGATACGAGCGAACTTCTTTTTGTGTGTTCGTATTAAACTGTCTGCCTGATTTTCCAATTTGAGCTTATCAACTTAATTGTGGTTAGTACTCGTGTGTGCATATGTATGTGTTTAGTTAAGGAAATACAAGTTTCTACGTATGCGTGTGTGTGTATTGGAGAATGTGTGCGTTTCCGTTTTCAATTGAATCGTGATACAATTTTTTACAAATTATTTTTCATTTTATAATTGAATATGTGTAAGTGGGCGAGCGAGCGAGCGAGCGTATGTGTTTATTTGTCAAAGTATGGGTTTTTTTTTGGGTCGCCTCATATTAGAGCGTAGCAAGTTTAGGTCAACAGCACATGTGTTCAGCTGTTTCATTCAGGCTGTTGGTGCACCGATAAGTTTTTAATCACACACAATATTCCAATGTGCATGATAAATTGCCAAATTTATTATTAACGTTGATCAAATGTTGCAAACACTAATAATAGAAACAATTATTATTTTCGTTTATTATTATTATTGTTGCATGTCCTACACAAAATACAATGCAGACGACCAAATTCCCATTCAATTGTTTACTCAACGTTGTTGAATGCAAATTTAATGTGAAATTAAATTTTCAAAATTTTATTGAATCGAATATTTACAAAGAGTTTTAGTTACAGAGAAAATAAGGCATTACAGCTAAAGGGTGGTATTTTCTGCGCTTGCAAAAAATGTCAAATGTGGCTGAGACAATTCTCGGTCAATTAAGAGGTTAAATTTGCCTTGTACCAGCCTATCGATTCGATTTATTCCCATAAAAAAAGCTTGCATCAGTGTCACACCCTCTCAGAATCCAAACAAAAAATTATTTCTTGTAGACAATCGCAGGGCCAAGAACACATGCATAGTTTTCACTTAAAGCCAATTTTATTGCCAATAAATTCATCTGCGATTTTTTTATTTTTTTCGGTATAAATTTCAACACTTACAAGTTGAGTGACCATAATGATTTTCCCTTACCGACCTCGTGTAATCAACAATTTTAAATTCTTTGCATATTTACAAAGTTAATAGAGCAAAAAAACAAACGTTTTGCCTTCAACACAACACACCAGGCTTCAACTTCATGTAAAATATGCAAAAGTATCGCTGATAGACTTTATTTAATTTTTCGAAAGATGGGAAAGAGCAGTAAAACACCTCAACTATTTATGATGTAACCGCTTGATTACTTATACGTAACTGCCTGCTTGCTACCAGCATCGTGCACGTAGTTCAGCGAAAACTGGTGAGCAGAACTCAAAGAAGGAGAAAAAAGTGGCGAAGAAAAAAGTTTCGTAATAAAGTCAAGTCATCAAATACTTATGAGAACGTAAAGAAAAAATAGCCAAAATTTATAACACGTGTCGACCTAAATGCAGGACTTACTGTTACTGAAAACTCGTGGCTTTTTTTTTTTGTTGGTTTTCAGTACAACATTGCAACAATGACTACAGTGAAGCCAATTAAATGAGGATTTCTTAAAGAAAAAGCACGAATTGAACCGTGTCAAATTTGTTTCTTTACCTTATTGCTTTGATTCCAAAATTGTTTAATGTTACAAAAAACGTCTTCTAATTACACAGTGTGACAAAATCAAACAAATTTAAAGTACTTTTAAAGTGACCGACCTAGTAAAGGTTGTAGGCGGTGTTCAATAGAGAGGAAGTTAGGCTTCCTTAAATAATATGTTGAAACAACTGGCTTTGAATTGACCAATATTTTTGCGAATTATGTTCGAAAATATTATTTTTAAAGCGTATTTAGCAGTGAGTAAAATAAGACCAGATTTGTTAGACTCAAAAGGACATTTGCAATAAATTTCTGATAAAACTTAAGATATACATACATTACATAAACAAGAAAGGTCTACAATATGCCGATAAAAAATGTTTTCTGGTAGAATGCTATTTGGTTGCAAATCAATTAAAAATATCCAGTCTAAGCTAGTGTGAACGCGCTTTTATAAATATGGAACAACAGTTCATACTGGCAAAATTAACTCAACTCGACTCCAGATTAAAAAAGAAAATTATTTCCAAGTTCTATTAGCGCTATCAGTAATTATGACGTAAGTAGTGAAAACGACAGCATTGGAAGTGACAGCGGCATGTCTTCTATTGATGTTGAATTCGATTAATGATCTCAGATCAAGTCTTGGGCTTGCAAACGAAAAAGAAATGAAGTGACTGTACAAATCTTTAAGATGAACTAAGCTTCCTTCTCAACGCTTCAGTTGTCGAAATAAAACGTAATAAACCTTATTACGGGATAAAATGAACACAAAAATATGCTGAATATGAAGAGTTTAATATGCTTAATGAGAATCTGGCTTAATTGTTTCAAATGAACGCAATAATTAATAATAAATTGAATAAAAAGTTACATTGAAAATAATTATATTTAGTATCGGCAGTTTCAGTTCCAGTTTTTTTCCTTTTCATGCTGTCAGTGGGAGTTTCTGGTCGTAACGATCAACAAAAATCTGCAAGTATTTCTTCAGACATTTCCCATTGTCTCGCTTTTCTATATGCAACAGATTTTAAATTAATTAAATTCTATTTTTGCTTAAAAGAGAATTTCATTGCAAACTAGTGTTTATTGGAATGTTGAACCACTTCAGTAATTTTTACTTATCACTATGTCACTATTAAAAATGTCTTAATGTAAATTGCAATAAATTACCAAGATCTTAAACTATTTTTTCACAACTTTTATCATACGATGGCAATTTGGAAACTCCGTAGCTTTTCGAATAAAAGATATTTTAGTCGGCAAAAGGACGTCGTACTTCGCCGCATAGTCTTATTTTCGCCCCATAGTTCATCAGTTTATATTATCTTTTTTTTTTAATAAAATTGTATCTTAAGGATCTCCAAGCACGACTATGTTTCAGGGATGACCGCACCGCTCAAGTCAAATCTCTTACCATTCATTCGTTCTGGAATTGGTATTTATGGATTTTTACGTAACACACATATGTGTTCACCGATTAGCCAAAGCCGGCCTGTGTTGACTTACATATATCAATGTCGAATCTGTACATTTAACTCTTCTAAAACTAATCGATGTAAATGACGCTGTATACATCCCACCTTGTTGGCCAACACCTCTTTCGCCTGCATTGCTGCACGTTCGTGCACAGAAGTCTCAGGCTTTGAATGTTCCTTGCTCCTTGTGATTATCAACGGTTTTAATCCGACGCAAGAAGTCCTTTCAGTTTTATTATTCGATCATCCCATATCATTTCATTTATCTACGAGAACTGGCGAAATAACCTCTTTCGAACGATCTAACCATTCCTCATCATTTGTGCTGGTACGAGCGCCATGAAAACTAATCAACCAATTCAAATTCATTTTGCAAACTCTCGATAGTTTCCTTGGTTTCGATGATTTTATTACTCGCAGCACACAAACTTCTCATGTGGCCATTTTCGCCATCACGAGCTTACCTGTTTTCACTGATCATCAAATACAAAGTTAATACTCGTATACAGTAGTCCGCTAACAGATGGTAGGTTACACGACTCCTGTTGAATCATACTCAACTGCAAGGGAATTTACAAGACTCACGTATTTTTCAAACTGCCCTCGCATTTATGCAACGAGTGCAACAATACAATAAAATAGACGACAACTGACACAATTTAAACAAAATGTGTGGGAATCTTTCCTAATATCAAAAATATAAATTCAGTTTGTGTTCTTAAGGATTTCAACTACGAAGCAAAGAAATAAATAAATTCAAGATGTTTAATTGCCGACATATTTTAATGTTTAAACTAAATGGAGAAACAATTAAAAATGCTTTAACCTTTAAGAGTTCGTACAGGATTGATGATCTTCAAGGCAATTAGCAAAAGCTTAACAATTTGCGGTTTGGCTAAGGAATGGAAAACACGTCACAATTATTTATTCACACGTCTGCATTTTGTAATATTTAAATGTTTATGCAATCAATTGTATTTAAATAATTTAAACTCAACTTTAAGTAGAGAATGTGTGCAAAAAACTTGTTTGTGTGAATGGAAAATTGGGGGTGATATCGATTTACTAACATTTAACAATTTACTACATATTAGGAATCTACACTGAAAAACAGATCCATATATGAAGGCTTTGTAAATGATGTGACTTAGTTCTGCTGCCCGCTACACCATTCTTGGTTAACATGTTCGAAATAGTTCGAAAAGTTTTAGCAAATTTGTGATTTGTGAAAAAATTTTTCCTTTTATAAAATATATGAATCATTTTACAAATGTATTGTTAGCGCGGCTCTCTCTAAAACCACTTGAAGAAATTGGTTTCAAGAACAGCAATTTGTATGCTGAAGGCAGAGAATATTCAGGAAGGTTACAAAAGTTTTAAGATGAAGAACTAGAGTGATTACTCAATAAAGGGACATGTCAAATATATGAAGAACCTGCATAATTGGGAGTAACATAGCAGGATATTTCCTCCTCTTCACAAGCCTTGCCGAGATCTTGCCATGTCTGACTACCACATGTTTCGATCAACAGATTAAGTCCGCAATCTATTGCTTTCTACAATAACAAGTTAAGTGACAATTTTATTAAAGTAATTCATTATTTTTGCCCATATTTTGGCACAGTTTATATAAACCGTTTAAATACCAGTGACCAGATAAGACGAATAGGAAAACAAATTTAAATAAAACATCAAGTGTGTGATTCTGGCTTCATTTGTAAGTAATATTTAGTTATGCCACTATGTATGAAAGAGCACTGTATACAAAAGGCCGCCTAGGCTGCACTGGCTTTGCTAGAGAATGATTTTTTGAAGAAATTCAGATCTCAGCCCAGCATTTCTAGCGTCCTATTAGCAAACTCATGATGCATATAGAGCTCCCTTAATATCCTTCATAATTTAATAATGTTACTTGTTTTGGTCTTATATCAACTCTAGAGAAGGTGCGACCGCCAAAGAAATTTTTTTCATTTATTGTTAATTTGTTCTTTAAGCAGTTCCGCTTTTTCTTGTTTTTGATTTGTTTTCAAAGTTTGTTGGGTTACATTTGCCATAAAACAGACTTATTTAAGCCCAGTTTACTGTGTTGTTGAATTTACTTCAAGCGACAAATCTAGTTCTGTGCGGTTTAAAATTGCATCCAATTCCAACAACAGATTTTTCGAAAGCCTAAAACTGTACACATTCGCTATTCTATGAACCGCCGTATTTTGCTTCAATGATTGCGTCAGCACAATTTTATATGGAAGTAGGCCTAAATCCAACCGAAAAAATAACCTGAGGTAACTTTCTAGCGACGCCCGATGGGCACTATGTCTGCTATTTTTTCTTCACCTTTCACCAATTTCTGCCTGTTTGATGGTTTAAGGGCCAACAGAATGCACTCATGCTCAAATTTTCCACACACAGCGATGCATTGCCTGCGCTCTGCAACCATGATGACGACCGACATCAAGACGAAATTACCGTTGCGTATTTACGATTAAGCTGGAATTGCGATACTTTTATTAACTTCAACACGACCGGTAGGCATGAAACGATTCATTATAAAACTGGCTAACCTTACTGAATATCTTGACAGTTGGTTGGCATTGGTAAGTGACCTTGACAGCTTCTCTCATATAACAACTGAAAAACCGATCATTACTATTTGGTCACCCTATATTTAAGACACATTTCTCTGTGGCATTATATTCTTTCGTTAAATCTGGTACGAATTATTTTCAGTGTTTGTTAATTATTCATTCACTCATTCACTTATTTACATTCAATGTATTGACGTATTGAATACCACTTCAATTAAGATGATTGTTTTGGTGTCTATTTTCAGCTTAGACTGACTGAGTTGTGTGGCATTTGGTTGAAAATACAATTCACCGCACACACACACATCTTAAATATTTAACATGGAAAATTCACTTATTCTATTGCGGCCTCTTCAACTCAGCCTCAACATGTTCGTATTAAAGTTAAAACCTTGGAATTGTTCAATCATCATTTGCTACGTAAAGAAATTAATCAATTTTAATTAGGGCAGATAATTTGTTATTAGAAATTTCAAGATATTATTTACAGAAGTAATTGAAGCAATTTCGAATAGGAATGATATTCGTAATTCGTAATATGATATTCCGACAGGGTGTTTCGATGTAGAATTTTGGAACGAATTTCCGTCATCCCTCGTCAAGGTTTCGGCTATGTGCCATATTCAGCGTCATTTTCCGAACGAACCGGTTTGTCTCCAAACCAAACTTGACAAGGGATGACGGAAATTCGTTCCAAAATTCTACTACAAAGAGTAACTTAAATCAAATAGATGCCGATCACGTGTGTTTCATTGAGTGCGATTCCAGTGGGACAATGCAAAAATGATTTTTTAAGCTGAAGCATACGCTATCCTAAAATATACTAGGGAATGCCTGAGAAGAAGAACAAGGGGTATAAAAGTCGTCATATTGTCAAACAGCCTGGCAACACTCAAGTCATATTGTCGTATAAAATGAGGTCAGGGATGTTCATGGAAGACATTAAATATCTAAATGAACTTGGTTCCTGCAACAAAGCTAGTTAATGCTGGGTACCTGGCAAAGAGGACCATGCTGGAAGCAAATAGGCTTCTTAGGAATCAGAGGTCCGGAACCTTTCCTTGGAGTAAATAGTAGCTATATGACATAAAAGACTATAGAAATATGCAAACAAAAACTTCTTTTGTTACGAAAATTGAAAGCGGGAAGATATGCATTTTAGAATTGACAATTGAGAGAGAGAGAAATGTAGGGAACAGGGTACCAGGACCAAGAGCTTGACTGCAGTCTGAAATTTTACCAGTAATCAACTAGATCGATATAATTGAAACCAATATCTGTCAATAACCAATTTAAGTCAAGCACTGACGAGGACTCTTCGAAAGCCAACGTGTTAATTGTGTTTTAAGCTTAAATTTAGGGAATCGTGTGATGCAAAATCGATACAGTTTGGCATTGCAACGCGAGCCATCATTGGCAAGGTAGGAGTTTAGATAGTCTTCAACTGCCTAGCAATACGACAATCAAGCTATGGTACTAAAATTGTCACCTGAACGTATTTGGTTCACTCGGTGGCAACTCAAACGTCCAATGAGCTGTGATGACATGTGCCAACTTGAATCTCCACCATATTGGTTGTAAAAACGCCACCGCTTAGCAGATTCTTTAGTGGGAATGAAAACTTGTCTTGAACGAGTATAAAAGTGTAACGCTTGATGCTGTATGCGACAATGATAAATAAGAGAACGTAATTCTGTAAGAAACAAATACGAAATGTGAAAATATCTACCTGGGTTGTGGTAGTCCGATTTTCTGTGATTGCGGCTAATTAAAACTTTTCGAACCCTGCCATAAAATCCTACTAGTTTGGTAATGTCAACTTATTGTGAAATAATTTTTATAAATTAAATTAAATTATGCTCGACAATAAGACATAACACAGTCTCCAGAAACTTAAGAAATTTGAGTATGAACTTTAAGGCTAACAACGTTCGATAGAACGTCTAAGTTTAAAATAAATTTTCCTCAGAAGCTTTCTCAAGTTACACATGCATTCATTAATGAATAAATCATAAATTTTAAATTATTCACAACAGACATTCAACTGATACCCATCACAAAATGTGGGATGTTGTTCAAAAATCATTGCAGACGTGTGCTATAGCAGATTAATATATTCCGGCATAACCACAGGCTTGTATTGCTAAGAAGCCCTATAAAACCTGCGCGTTAAAGTTATTAATTTTCGGTTTCAGATTCATCAGTGATTTCACCTATTACTGGGTATTACTTCAGCTTGAAAAATTTCGGCGTAAATTAATAGAGTCTAGACAAAACTACCCAAATGTGGCAACAGTACAAAATACATTTCTTTTGCGATATTTATTTCTCTTTTAAATTTTGAAACTTTTTTCAAATGCTAAATTATTTTCAGGTTTTTTTTCAATTGTTTTCGAAGTTTTCGAAATTTTCTTTTGTTTGATGACAAAGTTTTTTCATAGTTTATTGACGAAGTTTAGATAATATAATTTATTGCCTGCTGATGCTACATAAAAGGCGTAGCGAAATATCGAATATAATAAATTAAATTACCTTTTAAAAAAAGTCCTTAAAATGAAAGAAATATTTATTTATTTTATATAAGAAAACTTCTGTAATTCTTAATTAGGGAAGTCCTAATGAAAATCCATAAGACCGCATGGTGCCTGGCTACGGAAATGTATAACAGATTGGCCTGTTCTCTTGAAGTACCTCTTTAAACCGTTAAATTACTGATCATTTCTTTATTCTAATTGAGTTGTCCACATCCTGTTCGAGTTGTGCATAAAAGAATTTCTAAAAATTCTACACAGAAACGCACATAAATATTCTGGTAGTTTGAATGTTTGCATATGTTTCCATGAGAACAAGTTCAAATGGGTATAAGAGCAGTTTATGTAGGCTGTAGTTCTCGTAGTCTGTGTTACTAATCCTGCTTTATATGGAGATATGACTATACTAATGCCATTTAATTTATTTTCACTTGCTTCAATTGCAAACTCTAAAGCAGCACTTGCAATGCCAATTCTAGCTAATGCTAATAGAATGAAACGTGTGTATGTATATTATGATGCATGCATGTATGGTATGCATGTTACCCGTTAGTTCGGTCTGCGGTCATGCATGCCGAGGGACAATTTTCACTTACATCTATTTTGAGGTGAACTGACATCTTACACTCACTTTGGTCCCCCAAATCCTGTCTATTTGTACTACTTGCAAACAAGGAAAAAAGACAAGTGAAAAAGACTGAAAGGATTGAATGCGATTAGTAGAGAAGTTAGAAAAGCAGTCGCTGCTCCTGATAAAGGAAGATATTCCTTGAGTTTGGAGAGGCGGACAAACAGCCTTCTTCCGACATTTTAATGCAGAAAGAAATGAATTTTGCTTACTATAGCAGTAAAATCTCGTATAACTTTTAATGTATGTAGGGGGGATATCCAAGCAGACCCCTTTGACCCCGTTCTTTTCACGAACCGATTTCACGCAACTGCTTTGTAATTTACGACTACCTTACTCTCATTCGAGTCTCATGCTACCACTAGCATTTAGTCTTGACTGTAGTGAGATCAGACTGTCGACTGTCGGCTTTCTTTCTCATCGCAGAGTCTCATGTAATTGCTAGTATTTGTCAGAGGCTTAGCTCCGCCAATGCCGCACATTCACACACAATGTGCGCTGCCGTCTTAAACTCTTCCGCAGTAATATCTTTAGAGACTGACCCGTCTACCTTTTGCAAGGTTTTATTGTCCACCTTTTCAGATTTTCTCCATTGTCCAATAAACACCGGAGTTTCTGCAAATATTAATCTCTCTACCTCTATCGGAATCATACGGTCCAACGCGGTCTATTTCTACCGGATTTCTCCCTTGGCAATTTAAAACCAGAGTTTCCCTAAAAATATTAGCCTATTGTAAATCTTCCCGATTCATCCCTGTAATGGAAAAAAAAAGATGTCCACCCAAATAGAGCTTCACATGCGCGGGTAAGTTTGTATTAAAATTGGAGATCAATTGGTATCCATAGACCAAGCACCCTGACGTATGGATTGGGGATTTTTTATAAGAGAGTTTTAGTTTTCCTACAATCGACTTATTTAGCCAGACTTCTTACAAACGAGGAGGTATGAGTCAGTGCACCTAGTTACGGCAAGCCATATCTTTGTGCCTGCCAGATAACGACCCATTTTGTATAAAGCAAACCAACAGTTATATCTACTTTTTACTGGTCTCATGTATAACAGGGCACTATGTCGGATTTGGAATTACGTATAGTTTCGTTACGTTTGTGTATGTACTTACTAATTTAGCAGCTGTTCGTGAATATTTTCTCTGTTTTTTATCTCTGTCGTTCTTTTGTTTTTTATTCTCCGTCTACTTTTGCTGTGGTTTTCTTTTATTTAGCAAAAATACAAAATTAAATTTCAAACTTTTTCTAATCTCCACGTAAAATAGTGCGTATTATTTCGAGCTGCCTGTGAGTGCACGCGAGATAATTTAAAGCTTCTTTGCTGTACCAGAATGGAGGTACGTATGTACTTTTGCATTTAATGGAAATTAAAACTGATTTTTAGTTTAAATGCTAATTTTTTTCATTTAATATTAACGTGTGTGTAAGAGTTTAGTTCATGTGTTAGGTACGACCACTGTTGTCATATATTTAAAAAAAACTCAGAGTTTAAATAAAACTTTTTCAGTGGTATAAGCTTTCTAAAGATTTTTTAGCAATTAATTATGATTTTTTTTTTTATTAATCAAGCGTTTTTTATTACAAAGGTAAAGTCTCAGAGGCACTTTCCAAACTATTAAATATTCCTAAAAAAAGAACTCAAAGATATCCTCCCTATCTTAAACTCATGTACACACCATGTTAAGTGTGCCCGGTCTAAATGTTGTCCCTATTATACCACGTTTGCCTTGGTTGCATTAAAAAAAAAAGGCAGTAATAAGCCAAAAATAAAACAAGAACTCTAAAACTTTCCAACACTTCAAAATACTGCAAAAAGCGTGTCAATCTTGGCAACTCTGGTTATGGCATAGCAAATCGTTCATTTAAATGGAAACATCCTTGGATAATAAATATGAATTAAGCGATTGTTTCAGAGAAAACCTAAATAACAGCTCTACACATTCAACTGAATAAAATGTTAAAGGTAATAATGTTTTCCATGCCAACACAATTTTATCAAGGTACCCTGACATTCAAGTAATTGAGTTATTCAAATGTTAGAATGAATAAAAAATTAAGGGGTGGTTGCCATTTCACGCATGAATTGTTATTTGCCCTGTTAATTAATTAGTGATATCTCATCTTTCCTACAGTTGTGTAAGAAAATCTTACAACCTTAATTGACGCAATTAAATTTTAAATTGAGTTAAAGTGTTCACACTTTACATTTTTTGAACATTTTATTTATCAGTTTATAAATCTACGTTTTGTACATTTCATTATTTATTTATAACTTTATAATCGGTACAAATTTCTTTTTTAACTTGTGCATTTGATTTTTTATATTTTATATTTTGTTCAGTTCATTTTAATACTGTTTATATAATGAATATTTAAATCTCAAATTTACTTTTGGCTTCATTTCAAATCAATATTTTTTTTATTTGTTAGCAATTCTATTCCTAAATAAAATCTATGTGAATTTAACTTATTTTTGAAAAAAAATTTAGATTTTGTTTTCGCTATGAGTGAGTAGTCACTAAGGGTAAATAGGAAGGTGATAAGGAGGTAAGTGTTGAGTTTGGAATAACCTATTGAAAACACGATGGCCAAGGTTATCATGGTGGACTCCTTTAGGTTTTCAGAGGGTGGGCGGCCCCGGTTAAAATTCCATCGCTTAACCGCGTGAACTGTGTGTGTGAACGGTAGTGGATGCAGTGGATGTAATTGTAGTCTCCGTTTTCTCTCTTTCGGGCTCCATAAATTTTCTTATATATTGTCGTTACAAGGCTGACATGAATTTTTTTTGTAGTAAGTTTAGAGCAGATTGGTTGGCAAGAACCCGACCCCAAGACGGCGAGCCCCAGCCGGAGCAACCACAAGCATGTCAGCGCGGCCAACAGTCGTGCCACCGTACTTTTAGTCTTTTATTACCAGTTACTACCACTACAGAGCCATGGCCACACATCAAACTCAGATTTTGAATGATTGTGTTAGTAAAAAAAAATCACACGTATTGGTCAATGCGATTTCGATGAAAGTCAAAATTCTTTAAAAGGTTGGGTAAAAGCCTCCCGAAAATTCTCCTTAAAAGACTTTTTATTTTTACTATTTGCGCCGCAGAAATTCCAATATAGTTTGATGTGTGTGCGCGTAAATTCGTCAAATTTAATTTCGGATTTAGTTTTAGAAGCGACTACAGTTACCAAAAAGACACTTGGATAACGCAATCTTAGCTCACTGAAGATAATAATTATTTTTAAATTTAGAAAAAATGCGGAAACAAAAAATATTATCATTCTAATGTAGACTATTATAAATATATTTTTTCAGGAGTAGGTTTTATTTTCTTCAAACGCAAAGCTCGAAAAAGGTTGAAAGACTCTTTACGCTTGCTGGCGTGCGCCAGTTCAAAAGCTATGCAACGATCATCCATTTCGGTCATATTTCTTAGAAAAAACGCTTGAAACTTACCCAAAAAACCCCCCGCCGAAAAACCACGAAATATTGTGAGGCTAAAAAATGATATGTGCTTTCTCTTTTTAAACAACTTTGAAATGAAGCCTGATGGATAGAAATTGGTGTGTGGCTGTGCTAAGCCAAACTAAATTTTACCTACTCAAACATAAATTTTATGATCCGCAAATGAGTGTTGGCCTGTGATATTTATTTAAAGAATTTAATGATTTGCTGTAAAAAACAACAACTTGAAAACTATTTTAGGTCACGTTGGCTTTTATTTAACTATTCATACGTCATAGATCAAGGAAGTATCTCAAACCAAATTTAACATTGCAAATCGGCAAAGTAATTTTATTGATTAATAAATTAACCTTCACAAAATGTTAGTCATTTTATATGTTTCCTTGCAACTTTTTACTTTTAGGTGAGGATCTCATGTTGCGGTATGACTTTAAAATCTATTGCCTGTCGTGCTTCAATAAAGTCCGTTGCTAGTGCTGCATAAATGTACTGAGCAAGCGAAATTGCGAAACCAAAGAAAAATTCTTACAATGAATAACAATGTAACTAGAGAACAACAAACAACTGCAATATCACGCCAGCTGTATTTAATAATAAAATTTAAACTTGGCAAAACTTTTGTTTTGAAGAAAGTTCAAAGCAAATAGAATTTTTACAGCAAGAAGGTGTGTAAGCATGAAGAATAGCTAGAAGTTTAAAATTAGCATGAATTACGTACTTTTTTACAAGAAGACTATTTGTTTTTGTTTTATTATTTATTAATATAAAATAATATTATGAAGAGGTAACCCATTGTAGACTTTTGGAACAAAACCCGTTTCGGCTATGTGCCATCTTCATTCTGGTTACCCATTCGTCCCTGTTCTGTATTCCGAGTGGAATAAAAATACTCTAGGTATTGAATAAATAACTAGGAACTTGGCTGTTCGGCATTCCACATAGTTTCCCTTTTTACGAAATTATTAGACAGTTTTTATGAAAAATCATGCTGTCGCTTAATAAGCAAGAGCTCTTCTAGATGTAAGTACAAACGAACGATATGCACTTTTGAAATTTCAAATGTCATTTTAACATTTAAATAAAGTTTTAATTGAAGAAAACCTGAATCTAATTCAATTTACCAACCTTTTTAATTCTGAATAAAACAGAATTTCCACTTTCGAATAAAATATTGCGGATTCGGAGTACAGAACAGCACTAACTGATGCTCATAATGATGAGATTTTCTATTACCATTAACGAATCTTTTCTATATAATCTACTAACTCTTGAACTATTGTATCAAATGGGCAATAACCCAACAATCCATTGCATACTTTTGGGGGGTAAAAATAATGCAAAAACCCATACACACACTGAAACTAATTCAGGGTGTCCACCGGGAAGGTATACTACTTTGTTTGTTTATAATTTTTGATTAAATGAAAGAGAATGGATCGTATATTGATAAATGTTTTATTTAATGTCGGCAATTATGTCTGGAATACAATATCAGATAAATGACCGTCTCTGTTAGCCTCACAAATGCGAGCCCTTTTGATCACATTTTTCATTACATTCTCACACATTTCACGCGGTATTTCATTAATTTCATCACGAATATTTTGTTTGAGTTGCTCTAGCGTTTCTGGTTTGTTTGCAGTCCAATCAGGTGACCGTGAAAGCCAACCAACATCACCATTCCTTGAAAAAAACTTGTTGTGGAAAGAGGTCTCGCAGTAATTCCATTGAAATCTTGGCTGTAAGCGATGTGACACCGTCTTGTTGAAACCACATGTTAGTCAAGCCCAAAGCATGCAGTTGTGGCCTTAAATGGTCTTCTGGAAGAAGCTCTTGTGTCCACTGAATCTTAAATAGAAACAAATGCAAATCTTTGTGCAAAATTGTGGCCAAAGTTGTTCTTTGAAGACCAAGCTCCTGAGCAAGGTATCGAATTGAGGTAGATGGATTATTTTCTTGAACAGCAGTAATGTTTTCAGCCGATGTTGCAGTACGTTGTGGTCCGTGCTTAGGCCTATCAGCTACACTCCCTCTTTCTTCGAAATCATTCACTACACGATAAATAGTGCGTCTTGTTGGCACATTGTTTATCCCAAAAATTTCACGTAACTATCTCATCGTCACAGTAATCGATGATTGATTTTGATAAAATATTTTAACGATTAAAACACGTTGGTTTGCTGAATAGTTTTCCATAACAAATTTGCCACGTCTCTACTGCACGACTGCCAAATATGAACTGTCAAGACTAATGTTTACCAAAATGGCGGCAAAACAAAGTAATATACCTTCCCGGCGGACACCCTGTATAAAGTGAAACTTTACAGCAAAGGCGAGGAATAAAAACATTCCAGCAAAATTAAATGAACTTAAAACATGCACTTGCCACACAAAAGATGAGACAAAGAGAAAAATATTAAACCTATAAATAAAAGTAAGAAGCCCGCTCTAGAAGAATTTGTTCTTGTGCACAAGTTTTCTCTTTTTAAACTTTTTTATTATTATTACGTGAACACCAGGCAGGATTTATAAATAACACTGATCAAAAATGTTTGCCATAATTTAAAAGAAAACCACTGCTGTTAATCATACGTTTCGGTTTACCACAAAATATAAAATTTAATATTGTGTTCATCAACTACTCAGTTACCTGGAGCGCGAATGTGAATGTGAGTACGATTTTGCACATGGCACTAAAAAACATGGTTACTTAATGGCTCTGCGAACATGGATGTAACAATGACAACAAGAACAATAAAATACGCATATTATACTCGAATAGCAGTACGCATTTGAAATATTTTCAATATGGTTTTCAAACAGTACAGTGTCGAAGACAATAAAGTAAAAATATAATATTTGCAAATAATTTCCAGACATATTTTCGGAAATTAACTAATAATGAATTGTGCCAGAGTAGTGATTACTTATGGCTTAGTTATCAAATTACGGCTTCTTCCTGATGATGCTACACAATGAAGTAGCGAAATATCGAAAAGAATAAAAGAGTTTTTATATAAAAAAAGAACTTCAAGCTCGAAGAATTTAATAAATTATGGTTTAGTTATGTGTTCTTAACATGTACTCGTATGTCAAATAAAATAAATTTTGTAAAAAATGCAAATTCCCAGGACGACATTGACTGTCCATGCTGATCTCAAGATCTAACGCGTCTGGATGTCTTTTCGGACGTCAAAAGCAAAGAGTACGTCAACAAGTCTCAGACTATTGGCAAGCTCAAGGCGAATATTCAAACCGAAACCATCGTTATACCGCCCATTGTGCTTTAACAAAATGTGTAAAGTGGCAAATGCAAAAGGGCTACATTTCCCCCGTGCGGCCATTTAATTGAAGGTATATTTAAATAAAATTCCGAATGAACTAAAAAGGACCAACTTAAATGAAAATATCACACATTATGGAATTCGATTATTTCTATCGTAAGTTATTCAATACTCCCATATTGATATAAAACGATTGCGCACCCGTTATTTATTTAGATTCGGATGATGCAAAATCCACATTTTGTAGCCATAAATTTTCAGCAAAATTTAATATAAATGTTCATCACTTTTTTGACACTGTTGTTCATATTTACGTGTTGATACTCCACGGATGTTGCAAAACATTATTGCTGTCGTTCAACAAATTACACTCACACACATACCCCAAACTTGGTAAATTTGTATAAACGTAGGAATTTGTTGACATGAACAAAATGGCGCACATACGCTTACAGGCAAACTTTCATAGTACAGGGTGAAATGCGTACGACATTCGAATTTCCCGCTGATATCAAATTTTCAAATGCATCAAATCAAAATGTTCAAGCAGCCTAAAGAAAACATCACTCGTACATTTGCGTTATAGCGAGCAGAGTCGGTGCAGCTGGAATGTAAATAAGTGGAAAATAATGTTTGCTTGACTATTGGTTTAATGACAGTTTGTGCTGGCATCTGTTGCAGTGCAATTATTTGTAAAAAAAAATTTTAAATTACAAAATTTCTTTCCACCTCAAGTTGTTCACATATTTATATTTCTTAAAAAATTCTTACGCTCAGGTTTAGGTTTCTTTAACTTTAAGTATCCTTGCATTGGAATGTATGTACGCCAATAGTAGAAGTCAAACTTTCAAACTATTTTATTTGCATGTGCAAGTACTCGTTTGTATTTAAAGGTTGCTATGACATCAACTTAAATCTATTTAACAGATACTTGCATTTACCTTTTGCATTTGGAGAAACGAACACACACTTGTACATTTAATCATGCATAATACATTATTTTCAGCCTCACACACACGTTATTAATGTTAACATGTATGTATGTATTTGTGTTCCTGCATGTTTACACAAATATATATGCATGATGTTTTATGTGAATGTCAAAAGTGCATCCTGATGCACAGTGGCTCTAATTGAGCACACGTTTTGGGTTAAAAAGGACACATTTGCATTAAAGAAAATGTGCTTATTTTCTACCTTCCATTAAGAGATATAAAAAACATTAATTCTAGAAAGCAGAGAGCTAGAAGTACCCAAGATTAAATAATATAATTTAATATAAAATTATGTTTCTCGCCAATATTAATCGAATAAATGTTAATATTGAAATTCCATTGCACTCGCTGAAATTTAGTAAAAGTAAAATTAGTGTAATTACTCTTGATTGTTAATTTCAACTTTAAGTTTAATTAAAAATAATATCAATTTTATTTTCACCTAAACCCACTGTGCTTCAACTGGAAATATGTATAAATAAATTTTGTTCGCATCATTATATTTTTGCGTGCTATTACAATAACTTTTCTGCACATTTTTTTAGACAGTTTTTTGCCGCAACAAATATAAACCAGGTGAAAATTAAATTTAGTTTTTCTTTTGCAGTGAAACGTTGCAGATAAAATAAAAAGGAAGGTGAGCAGAAAAAAGTTTTAGGTTAAAAAATAATTTGCCAACATAGAAAATAAATTCAATTTAGAAATTTAAACTCGGCAAGAAAGGTCAACATTTTTCTCCTTGAGATGTGTTTATAAATTGAAATAAATTGTTTTCCATTTAATTTGGGGTTCCTGATGTCCTTTGCAAATGCTTCCAAGCTCAACTACATTGAAGTTAATTAAATTCCCGCATAATTAATATTTGAAATGTTGTTGCTGCTGTGCCTCTTGTAATGACAATATTTCTAATTTCAATAATAAACAAATGTTTGTGAGCAAAATGTTTGCCAACCACAGAAAAGGCTAAAACGCAATTTTCTTTTTAAATGGCTGCAAGAATAAATGTTTAAAAATAGAAAAATAAATCAAATAGACAAAAATAGAGACTGTGCGAGGTTGACTGGAGAAAGCTGGTTTTAAATTGATTTCAATATTTATTTTATGACTTTCTCAAGGACTTAGGCCGAAGCCGATGTCCGCTTAAATTGTTAAAATTCCGCCAAACCGATACTGAAGACGATGCAAAAACCAATATTAAAATCGATTCGTGTTCATACCCATCAAGTTTAGATTTCAACAACAAAAAAAAATCACTCTATTAACTTAACAAATGCATTAATTTGCTTCCGTTGTCCAACCGCAAGACAATCGATTTTGATTCTTGATTTGGCCGGCAGCTGACAGGCTCAAAAATATGGCCTGCGATAACAGAGTGAACTGTCAGAAGTTCTGACTCATACCTCCTCGTAGTGGCAGCCGTTAAAAGGTTCCTGTCTCTGCCAGAAGACTGCCTAATTAAGTCGAGGGGAGAGAAGTTTACACTCTCATAGAAAAAATTTCTAATTCACGGTGGAACGTCATATAACATAACTTCATATAACATAGATGCGTAGACAAGAGGGTCTCTAGTAAGCGAAATTTGGATACCAGTCGATCTCCAGTTTTAATGCAAACTTACCCGTCCTTTTGGAGCTGTGTGTGTGGGGACATATTTCGCTCCATTATTGGGATGAATCAAAAAGCCACGCATGAGGCGGAGAGGTTAATCGCTGAGGAAACTTCAGTTATAATTGTCCACGGAAGGAAGCCGGAAGATATGGACACGAACATCTCGCGATGGATGGAAAAATTAATCTTTAAAGGTACTTCTAAGACGTTAGACCGTGCGATGCCGATAGGCTTAGGCGATGAAGCCTCGCAAGAATTGGAGAGAATAATCTTCGTAGGAACTACTCTACTAATTGGACAATCGAGGAATTCTGAAGAGATGGACAAGAAAACTTCGCAAACGGTGGACGGGTCAGTCATCAAAGATACTCCTGAGGAAAAGACCGAGACGGTAGCGCTCATTATTTGTACATGTCTCACGTCGGTTAGCATAAGGACCACAGGCTGGAACTTTTTAAATGCAGATGGTATAACTAAGCCTTAGATAAATGCTACCAATTACATGAGGCTCCGTGACGAGAAAGAGGGTCGACAATCACCAGTCAACAGTATGAAATCACTACAGTCAAGAGTAAATGCTAGTGATATCATGAGATCGAGAGTAAGGTAGTCGTTAATTACAAATCGGATGCCTGAAATCAGTTGGAGAAAAACAGGGGGCCGAAAAGAGACCCATAAACTTAGCGGTCTATTCAATATCCCCCAACCCCCCCCCCCCCCCCCTACATTTATAATGAAAATAACCATAATCTAAAGGCAAGATATTATGATTGAATTATATATTTATAATATGTTTCTCTTAGAAAGATGGAAAAGTAAGAAATTCATGATACTGAATGGCAGTGGCTGAGGTAGAAACACTGGCTGCTAAATTCATCGGAAGCACGCTAACCAATTAAGCCAACTCATACTTTGATTATACACTAAAACAATTTTACATATTTTGCCTATTAAGACCATTTTATGGTTAATTGTTATTATATTATTTTTGTATAGTTGAAATATCTTGTTTGTGGTTCGAATTTAAGTAAAAATGTTTTTGTCCAGCACAACCCTGTTGCAATTTTTATGGCTGAAAATCATTAAATAGTTCCATACAAATGAGAACTTGTTTATCGTACCTAAAGTAATGTTAAACAAAGTTTTCACGTAACAATTACATGCCTACCCCCAGAATATATCGTTGTAGAAAACATAATATGGTTGTCGTGCCCATGCCACATTTTCGGATTTTCTCTTTGCGTACCTCCACGCAGTATCGAACGAATGTGTCATGTATCGTAGAACCTTTACCTGGCATCCAATTACTTTTTCTTCTTAATATCTTTTGTATTTGCTTAACATTTTCATCATTAAACCACAATCACATTTATATAAATCAAAAACGTTATACGAAAGAATAAAGAATACTTCAGCAGATGCACAAACATTCATACGTAGAGTAGCTTGTTATGATTTCAACTTAAAATGTTCAACAAAATTTGTTATTAAATTTTAACTTGTAAAAAACAGGAATCTCTTGAAGCCATCCAGTTTGAGGCGAACTCCAACCTTGCATTTTAGGTATGTTAAGTTATCGAATAATATTGTTGGGATAACAAAAATCTTCACAGCCTTTAATCGCTTCAAAAAAATCTCTTGGCTACTACGAGACTGCTTTTCAAAATTTTGTTTCGCTGCTAAATAAGAGTTGAATAGAAAATGACAGTCCCATTTGTAGCCTCATCAGCGATGGCTGATGGCTTTAATAGGTTGACATAAAGCACAAATAAATGCAATTTGCCATCCAAATGAAAGCGCATTATTTGAAGTGGCTGTTAGTTCAATTTATTTTATCTTATCAAGACGTTAAAAAACAGGATTCAGAATAGAACAACAACGTTGGTGAACGAGGAGGTTGTATAAATGTGAACAAAATAAATGCTACTGATGCGGTTGACAATATTTGCTGGTCACTCGTCTCCAGAGTGTTTATGAGTTTAGACAGCCAGCAATAACAATAGCAACAATTTGCTTTTTTGCCATCAAATCACTCAATTACATTTTTGGCATTAAATTCACACATTTTCTGACAACTTCTACGGCCATGATTGCCAGTATTATTACAGCATTTCTGAGTGGGAGTACACTGTAAATAGTTATTCGATCTTACTGGAATTGAAGCAATTTGTTGCAACGATTTGTCGTAAGAAAAAACTCTCACAGTTTTTTTCCACACAAAGATTGCCACAGTTTTGACAACAGAAACCAAAAGACTTTTATACTTTGAGTTGGCAATACTGCTTGATATTTGTGCCCTTTTGACAGCTGTTATTTGTCATGTATTTAGTTTGACTTGCCATTTCATCGTAATTTAGACTGACAGCTCAAAAATATCCGCGAATTACAGCTTTCTTGCGAGAAATATAGTGCGAAAATTTTGTTAAGCGATGAAGCTTATTTTTGGTCAATAAGCAAACCTGCCGCATTTGGAGGCAAGATAATCCACAAGTCATTTCCGAAAACCCATTACATCCATAGAAAGTCAGTGCTTGATGTGCTTCATACGCCGAAAGAATCATTTTTCTTCAGAAACGATGCAGGCCAGAACGTTACAGTTAATGATGATCACTACAGGGTCTGTGATTTTTTAAGCCACCCTTGAATGACATCAATGTAGACAAGCCGTGGTTTCAACAAAACAGTGCAACGTGCCACACAGCGCGTGCCATAATTGATTTATTGAAATATACGTCCGTAAATTGGTCGCCTAGGTCATTCGATTTAACACCGCTGAACTATTTTTTGTAGGACTATATAAAGTCTCTGGTCTACGCCGATAAGCCAGAGACAGATATGATTAGATCTGCGTGAGCACCTGCCAACGTTGGCTCAATCTAACGGTGGCGCAACCACGGGTGTGACATTAAGCGGCCAAACCAGCGCCTCTATGCGATCGCATAAGCACCACCGGAATAGCACCTATGCCATCCCATAGGTTGCAAATTAGGGTAGAGGTTTGCCAGGCCCCCGGCTGGGGGGTTCGGAGCTACCTAATCTCCTGGTGTCAACAAATAATATTGACAGCTTGCATTGCTTTGACGCATATATCGGTCCTAAAGGACCTCCCCGCTTTGGGTATAAACCACAGCCACCACGTGCACCTTCGAAGGAACCTCACCAACAACCAGTCTGGAACCGAAGTTCCAGGGGCTTACTGGTTCCCGTGGTACCAGATTATCTCGCTACTGGTCGAACATAGAAGTCCTACCTTCTTCCAGTTTCAGGTTCCTGACAAGCCTAAGGAACTGGTGCCCCTCTTTTCCCCCAGGGGCAATCCATCAAGGTGGCAGGGTTCAGCATGATGTTATATGCCCCCGGGGGGGAACTTCCCAGAGACAATTGAACTTCCGATTGGATTAGGTCCGAGTAAGCCGAGGTGACAAAGAATTGTTTTGCAAATAAATTCAAATCCATGGTAATCAACACCACTTTTCTGTTTAAAGTTATATAGTACTAAACAAAACACCCTTTAGTTGTCAATCGACAAGTGGAGTTATGATGGTAATAATTTGTTATTCCAATTGCAGCTTCCAGTTCTAAATGCTTTAAACGACAAGTTTCCTTATACCGATTTCTTATTAAGGAATTTCTTTAAGTGTAAATCAAATAAATTTGACAAAAAACGAAAACGAATTGCAAACAGAGATATTAAAACTCTGACCACTACTTTGGTACCGAGTGCCATTACAATTACAAAGCAAATGGATTTTCCTTCATTCCATCTTGATTTATATCAAAAGGCATGTACAATCAGCCAAACCAACAACTGCATGACCATTTTAAAATTGACAGCAATGCACGCGCAAGCGAAAAATGCAGTCGTATGAGTGCAACGTGATTTCAACACTTTCAGTTCGCCAGACAAATAATGATGAGTGTGTGTTATTTGCTTTATAATAAATACCCCCAGCAATTGTTTGTATTTGTTTTTGCTTTTCTTATGTTTGTGTTAAATCTAATAACAGTTTTCCCTTTAATCACAATTACATTTGCCATTACGGCAAAGCAAGTTTCGAGAGCTTCGTACATGTGTATGTGTGAGTAATAAAAATTTAATATTTATAACGTATAATGCTCGTATCGCTCATACGCCAACGTGCGAGTATAATTTCATTTCATTCCTCCCCTGTTAGTCTTGGTTATTGCATTAATTTAATTTATGAACTTTGTAGGTAGGTATGTATTCGGATGCTATTTGTTGTTGCTGCTGATGCTGATGCTGATTTTGATGTTATTTGTATTTGTAAATTTTGTTTACAACTTTGTGCTTAATACTTCATAAATATTAATGATACTTTGGTACTCTCATACTCGGTTATTAGCAACGAACAAACAAACAAACAAACTGATAGACAAACAACTAACTAAATGACAAATAATACAAACAAACATCCATCAAGACCAAACACATATGAACACAAAGGAAGGCGGTTAGACATTCATTCATATACTAACGAACAAGTTAGAAAAACATTTGTTGCCCAGGCAGACGTTTTTCATAATAACAGACACCAGTATAACAACAGCGTAGAAATAGCATTCATACTAGGGTGATCGGCGAAGCTATTCGACCGGTTATACAACTGGTTTTCTCGAGCTTATAGCAGTCGAATTTTTTGAAGCGGCGGTTTTTCGAATGTCGAAAAATTTGTGTTTCTTTGCTTTGAAAAAACTGGTTTTCGATTTAATTCTATTAGTTTTTCTTTACTTGGCTAAAACTTGTAGTTCTCAGATATTGTTCAGTATTTTAGGGAACTTTTTATTTGGTCAGAGTCAGCAAGAAGTTCCCAGAGTGCCACCACTACTTCTTTCTACAATAAGGTGCTAGAGATTTCATTAGGAATGATAAACTATATTTTGAAAGTTGTACTTTTTAATTTATTTTTATTAAATAACATAAAATACACACACGACCAAAAGTCATCGTCACTTTGCTTACTCAACGTTTGGAGAACTGTTTCCAGAAATAAAAATTCGCCAGAAATAAATAATGGCCTACATGAAGAGTATAGCACCATCTTGTTGGAATGTAGTAGTTCTCTTATAGTGCAATAATCTCCTGCCTCCAGGCCCAAACACGTCAAGCCAAACGATAAGCACAGAATAACACAGCGGGGACATACGTACTCGTATTTGTCGTATTCAGCGGCTCTTTAACAATAGAAATAAACATGGCCATACTGCAGTCATCGTGTAGGTTTGTTTGTCAGCTGCTGGTATCGGCAAACGCATACATAGAACATGATAGGAACTGTAGATGTAATCAGTGTTCTGTGCAAATGGTCTTGCAGCAGTGCAAATGCGAATTATCGTAACTTTTTTATAAAATTTTACACAAATTCTGCACCAAACACTGAATACGGCTACTATAAAAGAAGAGATATTGTTCGCTTAATGATCTACACTATTTATCTGTCACATCTGCAACTGCACCTCAATTCCCAGAACATAAGTTACAAGTAATTAATACATTCAAGGCAGAAGCGAGTGTAAGTGGTTCTTAGGTCTAAAGGAAAACAAACCAATAACAAGAACCCATGTAAACAAATATGGTTGGTTTACATGGTAGCCTGCTGCACGCAGGCTGTCAAGTAAGGTCTGAATGACCCCGTTTTGACAAGACCATACCAGTCGCCAGGTAAATAGCGTCTTAAAGCCTATGCTCGCACTAAGACTAGGGAGCTAGAACCATCCCGTAGCCATGAGATATCTTAAAATATCGTTGAAACGGCATATAGATAACTCACTGAGATCCTCCAGTATGTAGTCTCCAAGAAATTTGTGTCTCCTGACAGCCAGGGCAGGGCATTCGCAGAGAAGGTGAAAAACCGTCTCCTCTTTCTCTATGTCCTTACAACTGCGACAGTGGTCATTATAGGGGAGTCCAAGTCGCCTGGCTTGTTCTCCTAAGACTCAGTGACCTGTTAATATTGCCAGCAACCTCGATAAGTTCCTCCGATCATGACCTATCAGTTGCATAGTGCGCCTAAAATCAAAAGAGGGCCACATCAATTTAGAAACCCTACATGCGCCGCTCTTAATATTCCCCAAGGGGATTGCGACTGATTCCACATTGGGAGTATTTAGAGCGGTAAACAAATATAATTTTAAATGTTTTTCATTCACTGCTGAAAGTGACGGAACAGTTCTCCAAGATAAAATACAAACTATTTTTATTTTTTAATAAATACGTCACATAATCCGTTACACAGTCCGACAAACGTTGAAGAAGCAAGGTGATGATGGCATATGCTCACGTATATACTTTAACCAGCAATAAATATGAATAAACAAATTTTGAAATTTTTGTACAAAACAGGGGTTTTTTACATTTCAAATATTCGAAATATTAAAAAACCGGTTTTGGCAAAATGTCGAATAATCGATTACCCTGATTCATACCTTCATTATCATCAGCCGATTCATACTCAACACAATAACGATGATTACTCCAACACAAATTAAATACTTTACCCTTCATTTCTGATTATTTCTCTAGAACTGGTGATATCAACTGTCAACACTCTTGACTGAACTGACAGCTAAGGTGGCAGTTTATTTGAATATTTTGATCAACTGTACAAGAAAATAACATGGCTATGACATTTTCACGACAAGCATATTATGTGTTCTACAACAATATATTGTTGTGGAAAACATACAATGGTTATTTAAACAAGTTATTGTTTACATTCAATCATTAATTGATCTCCAGCCATTAAAATTTCAACATGGTTCAGTTGAACAATACAATTTTCACTAAAATTCCAACCACAAAGTATTTTAACTATAAAAAATAATATGACTGCAATAAATTGTTCTCTCTTGTGGTATTTACTCAAGATGTGAGTGGCTTTAGCGCGTTAACTATTAAACATTCGACGGCTTTAGTCGCCTGTGTTTGTACTTCAGCCGCTGCTTTTCTACAGTTCTAAGATCACCATATTATCTACAATAAAAATATGATAATAATATAATTCAATCATAATATGTTGCTCTTACTTTATTACGATTTTTCTTTACGTGTAGTGCATTAGAATATCTGAAAATGATCGTGAAAAATACCCTCCTACTGCTACTGTGTTCTAGGAAAAATGGCGAATTGCACAAATACGATGACAATATAAGGAGTAATTTTTTTTAAATGTAGGGGGGATATGGAAGCTGACCGCTAACTTTCTGGACTCCCTTTCGACCCCCTTTTTCCACGAATTGATTTCAGGCAAGTGCTTTGTAATTTACGACTACCTTACTCTCATTTAAGTCCCGTGCTTTGACTAGCCTTTACTCTTGACTGTAGTGATTTCAGACTGTCGACTGTCGACCTTCTTCTTTATCACGGAGTCTCTTATAATTGCTAGTATTTGTCTAAGGCTTAGCTCCACCATGGCATTCACACTTAAGAAGTGTCCGCCCGTGGTCTTTATGCTAGCCTATGTTGGACATGCACACACAATGTGCGCTACCGTGTCGCCCTCTTCCTCAGGTATGTCTTTGGAGACTGACCGTCCACCCCTTTTCGAGGTATTCTTGTCCTTCTTTTCAGAATTCTTCTTCTATTGGTCAATAAACACCTCTTGTGAGGCTTCATCGCCCATACCTATCGGAATCTCACGGTCAAACGCCTTAAAAGTACCTTTGAAGATTGACTCGTCCACTCCTTAGGAGTCATTCTTGTCCATCACTTCTGGATTCCTTTCTTGGAAATCGACTGGTATCCAGAGTTCGCATACTGGATACCAAACACCCTCTTGGCTGTTCCACCGTAGATTAGGGATTTTTTATAAGAGAGTCTTAACTTCTCTTCCCTCGACTTATTTAGTCAGACTCCTAGCAGAGTGCTGTTATCAGTCGCCACCACTCAGTTACGGCAGGCCATAAGGAATAAATTGTTTTATTTTTTTAATGTTTTTATTCCACGTAAACATAAGATTCCTCCGTAAGGCCAATGCAATTTTTAAACAGTTGTAGGATAACTTTAGAGTGAATGCGTAATTTTGATCGGTCGTTAATTAGCAGAAAAGGTAAAACTTTCATATAAAGTCCCTTTACTTCCATAAGGCAGCACTCTTCCACTAAATGAACCCCAACGTACGAGTATGCGACATGTCACTCTGTGGATTGTATACGTTACTAAGGCTGCCAGAGTGACAGGCTCTCCTACAGGCTACTTAGGATTAATAAAGTAGTCAGTGAACTTGAATGAGCGTCATTATTGAAAATTGCTATCAACAAGAGGTACAACAACAGGTACAACTCATTTAAAGCTGCTGGGTGTAGACGAAGCAAGAGTTTCTCTCAAATTCGCTAAACACGTTTTAGGTTTTATCGTTTTTATTGGGGGCGGCGTTAATAAAGACACTTCTCTTAACAGCTGTGTAAATATTTCATATCTGGGAAGAAGAATTCTTTCCCACAAATTGTCATTTTTATATTTGATAATTTCTTTTAGAATTTTAATTTTTATTTGAATTCTTTTGGCTTTTTTCAGTAACATTTCTGTGCGTGCTTTCAATTCTGAGAAATAAAAAATGGTAACCGAAGTTGAAGATGGCCAACAGTTAACAGGCAAACAATGTCGCGAATTATTGTACCTGCGACCCCAATATGTATGTATTGAAATGGACAACATAAAAAATAATTATTTGCAAAAGTAATAATGCGACTACTTCCACTTTCCAGCCCACACGTGTTGTCCCCGCATTTACATATCAAGCTCTGCAAAGGAACACCAGGGTGGAGCCGCCCAAAAAGTAAAACTACGAAACGAAAACCTTTCAATTTAGTTTAAAAACATAACTTCCTTTTCCAGAATGGAGTTGTTCAAGAAACGACCAGTTAAGGATACAATTTTCAAGATCTATTGGAGACGTGGTGACATTCCAGTGGCACTGACAGGAAAAATGTTGCACAAAACGAATAACAAAGATTTCCCTTTAAAGTGGTTCTGCAAGCCTCAGGATTTGGACTATTGTTATTATTTGCCCATATTTGTGGATGGGTGAGTTGGAAGAGCACGTTTCACTGAACTTTTCGTTTGAGGTATCTCGTACTTCTGTTCACAGGTTAGCCGACAGTAACATTGAAATACGTAAATTGGCTCAATATAGCGCCATGGATTTAATATTGAAAGCTCCTCGGAAAATATTGCCAGTACTGCCGAAATTAATTTTGCCCTTGAAGAGGTCTTTCAGCACGAAAGATAAGAAAATCATAATTGGTGCTTTAAAAGTTTTACAATTAATGGTTTTAGTTGGTGCCTACAAACTTTAGAACTAACTAAGCGTAAAAAATAGTAATTTGATTTTAATTTTATTAGGACCCTGCGTGGGCCAAGCTTTGGTACCCTACTATCGACAACTTTTGGCTGTTTGTAATTTGTACAAAACTATCAATGTGAATCTTGGCAATTTCATTGATCCTGATCGTAACAAACGCATAGGTGATGTTATCGAAGACACATTAAACATATTGGAACAATGCGGTGGCCCAAATGCGTTTATTAACATTAAATACATGGTACCCACCTATGAGAGCAGTGTCTATCCACGTGTTGAAAACTTGGCGGAAAAGACGACCCGTGATGTGTCAGAAAAAGCTGATGAAAGTGCTGCTAAATAACTGAAAAGTCGACTTCTTTCTGATTTTGAGGCATTTGCGGAATTACAACGAAAAAAAAAAAATTATAAATTTATTCTTCCTTTTGGTTTTATTTCATACATGTTGGCAAAACGAATAATTAATTCGCCTTGCGTGTATGTATTTCACTTTATTATCTACACAAATCTAAAAATGAGTGTAAGGATATTTCTGTTCAAATCTGTAGCTTTGAAATAAATGTGTTAAGTAATGAAAGGCGTGATTTTTTTTTAATACACGATTACCATTTTAATTATTAATAGCTTCTAGCAATTTTCAATGCTTGCGTATGACGCACCGAAATGAATTCTTTGTTCTTTTAGTAATTGCAAAACTGCCACTAACTTTATGAAATAATCTCTCAATTGAACGAACTAGTTCATGACCGACACAACTCAATTAAGTAGTTGGTTTAAGCAGATAATCGAATCGAATGGAAGATGAAGAAAATGTGAAACATTCATCTACATTTCCAAAATCTTTTATTAATAAAAATAAGATCCAAAGAATTTTCTTAGGTCAGACTAATACATGGATTAGTTGATGCATTGAAATAATAGAACCAAGGTTCTAAGCAATCACCGAAAGTTCAACATAACTGTGCTGCTACAAACGAATACTGAGAAATAACCCAAGCCCTTTTCTCCCACACCCGGAAAGCAACAACATATCTCCTGATCCATCATGGGTACCAACTGTCGTAGGAAAACCAAAACATTTTGCTTGTTTTTTTCATTTAAGCAATAAGTGACTAAGAGAGCTTCAGCTGACGTGCCCCACAACTCTGGGGCGATGTTTCCAAAATAAAAATATAAATTGTTTCCAAATTTGTTCTTTGTTCATTAATTCCGATTCTACCGGCAGCACATATTCGCTTTCACTACCTTGTACCCACAAACTATACAATAATATAAGATTTTTTTTACTTTTTATTTGTTAAATTTTTTGCACTACACTAAACACTGTATCGCGAATTGATATCACGAAATATGCCAAACATCCACAATATTTATTGCGTGATCCGCGATACTGATTTCAAAACCTAAAGCTATCTCTCTGATATGAATACTACATCAATACTACATGCTAAACGTTCAATAAATATCGTATATAGTACTGGATCTCTGCCAATATATATATTGTACGTGTAACAGTGCCTCAACGCGCAAGCAGTAATTGATGCTCCCAGGTGCATCAAACAAATAATAAAGTTACCATTCTTAAAATAAAATTAATTTTTGGGAAATTATTTCTAGCTAATTTCATCCAAACTCATTTTATGATTTATTTGTTGAAGCTAGTCTCTATGCGAATTTCGCTGGCCAGCGCGTCGGAAAACTATTACCCAACTTAGAAAAACTTAAACCTCGAAATTCTGTTGACCAGAAGTACAAATAAAATCAAGACAAAAACATTAAAGTTTAAAAAAAAAGCTGCCACAATAAAAAAAATATTAATTTATTTTTCGTACCACTCTTACTACGTTTGGTTGGTTGTTTGCCAACTCTATATGTAGCTGTAAGCGGTACATATGCTTTAGCTAGAAAAGCTAAAATTAGCAAGTGTTGCCAATGTTAGCACAAGCTACTGCATATTTATTATAAGAAGAATTTTGGGGATTTTATTCTTGCTATTTAAAAAAATAGTTTTAGCTAATTCTTTGATGTTTTTCTTATAAACATTTTTTTTTTAATTAATTTTTTACAGCCGTCTTAAGTCTTAAACTTATTTATTAATACATACGTTAAATATTTCCACATACCCGTTTTTAATTTCCTAATCACTCGCTATAAGCCCGACATCAGAGGATGTACATATATAGACTTTTTCGTTAACTGTACGCGTATGTTCATAGATAAATCACAAAAATAACATACTACCTAAAGAGTTCATGCATGTAGTGTCGATACATATGTAAGAACCATTATATATGTATGTATGTATTGAAACACTTCCGATCGGAAATAATAATCTAAACTCATTTTAATAACTTATTTTTTCATAATTTTGTTTTAGAAACCACTTCACACAAATAACCACATTTTTATTTAAAGTTTTATTTAAATCTCTACTGATTTTAAGTTATACAAAAAATCGTTGAATGTTTAAATTTTAACTTGTTTCTTTTGCAGAATACTTTCCCAATAAGAATTAAGACAAAACTGATAAACAGTGATCCCACTCGTTGAAAACATAAAAGAAGCGGGTTTAACAGTTGCAAACCGCTTAAATGCATTCGATACGAATTTAACTACAATACCGTTATTCTTTTAAAATGCGACATAATTGTGAAAAAATCTTATTTAGTAAATTAGATATTAAAAAGCAAAAGCAATCAGTAACTCGTTTCTGTAAATTATTTCCGCACCATTTTCAATTGGCAGTTGTTTTGACGACACAATCTTAAACTTGAGCCAAAAATTTCATACAGAAACACTTTTTTCACAACATTACAAAAACTTACGACAAAACTACTAAGCTGACATACAGATTTCTGAAAAAAGAATTACACTACGTCTTGACAAGCCATAAATATGTTCGCACATTGAGAGAGCCTTTGCAAAATAACGAGAGAAAATGTGTTCGTGGTCCTCTGTTTAAAGAAACTGTGTAAATGTTCAAGTTCAGTTTAAGTATAATTTTTTGCCTCCCAGGCGAGATTCTTTGGAAGCTTCTAGCATAATTTTTGACGGATCTTT
The DNA here is from genome assembly GCA_963932375.1 of Phania funesta. Classification (NCBI taxonomy): domain Eukaryota; kingdom Metazoa; phylum Arthropoda; class Insecta; order Diptera; family Tachinidae; genus Phania; species Phania funesta. Next base: position 1,850,866 of record OZ010652.1, read on the forward strand.
ACAGACAAGAACACTCAACACATACGCACAACTCTGTTTGAACATAAAGCGACCATAAACAGGGGCGGTCTACATATTTTTCTGTGCCAGCCGCAAAATGTGCGATGGCTGAACAGACTCATGGCTAGTCGAGACATAGTATAAAAGGTCGCTTCTTTTGTAATAGATGAATAATCGTACATTCTAAATGCAACTCTATCGTCGTTTTTTAAAGTCGAAAATAACTGTAAATTATTACTATTCTCTTTATTCTTCTACTTCGCGCCTGTTTATTGAAGCGTCAGCTGTTAAAGAGTTTTTCTTGGTAATGGATGTAGTTCTGCAATTTCATTAAATATTTGCAAATTATTTATAGTTATTCTAAAAGATCTTGTATTTATGTAAAATAAAAGTGTTTCATTTGAGTGTAAAGTGAAACTGACGAATTGCAAACTGTTTCACAAGAAAACTGCTTAAGAGGTCCATAAGTAAGTGCAATGGTTTGTCTCTGCAATACGATGCTGCATCGAATATTTTAATATAAATTGTAAAACTAATTTAAAGGGATTTTTAATTCGTCGCAATCCTTATCTAGATCAGTCTTCTAACTACGTTAACAAAATTTTTTTTATTTGTATTTTGTGTCGACTGTCTGTTTAATCAGTTAACATTTTTTCTTTTGTCATTCTTTCAATTTTACTTTCATTCATCATATTTTTTTTTTTATTTACTTACAGACGATTTATCATTTTCAATTCTTAAACTTACCTATTCTTGTGCGGCAGTTTTGCAACAAGATCGCGAAAGTTATAACCTAAAAACAATCAAATTCAACACCTCAAATATTCTTCAACAAAAAAAAGAAAAAACACATTTTACATAATAATTTGCTCAAAACAATATAATATTCCTGCAGAAATGTTTCATTTAGTAATAATTTAACCAATAAGCGGGTCTTTAAGAGCCCTTGACAACAAGCCTACCATCCAGAAAAGCTTTGAATTCCAAGAATTTTGTATATTTGTAAATTTTTTTTATCGTTTGTGCTAGTGATTGTTTATTTTATATTTGTATTTTCATCTTAGGATTTAATTTCTCGCGTTTTGTGTTTTAAATTTCGAGTTTTGTGTTGTAAATTTTATTTCTTCAAAGGCAGTTAGTCTCGTTCGTTAGCGCACGTTTTAACTAACATTGATTTTCGCGTAGTGTCAATTATCTATTTGTATTCTTTAAACAAATACTTACAATGGAGTCAACAACTTTAACTCCGTCTACAAGCATCCCTTCTTATAAAACCGAAGAATGGAAAAAGCTTAAACGTATTTCGGAACGTTATATAGAACGAGACGATGTACCAATGTCTGGCGAGTCCGAAGATTATTTGAATGACAACGTTAAGAGTAAGCGTTTTAAAAGTGTGGATAACCCTAGCTTAGAAGATTCTTGTTTTGAGTCGCCCGTCAATGTTGGTGTCATGATGCGTCCCAAACGCATATTTGAAAATGAGTCACAATTAGAAGCAAATAATAATCACGGAATTCTCTCACCAATCACTGAGATTTCAATGAACTTGAACGAAACTTCTTTGCATTCTTCTACGGAGTCAGGAATTGAAGCAAACGCTAACACAACTCCTGTTAAACATTTTAGCACTGATGGGATGTCGGGTGCGAAACTGCTTTGTAAGTCTCAACATTACAATGCGGGTAAGTACCATTTTAGTTTTAAATAATAATAAAATGCAAAAACTTATATTTGTATTATTAAGAACACATACCTCGACCGTATTTCCCTTACTCCTTTTTTCGATAGTATTTCCATGTGATTGTAAAAACACGTATAAATTGAGTTCTTGATAAATTTTAAATTTGGTAACATTTGATCTCTAACTCTGCATATAAAAGTGTCCAAAATAGTTTTAACATACGTATGTATACATACATACATATACATAGCTCTGTAGCAGTTTTATACAATTGGGTGCGATTATATCATATAAAGTATAATGCGTGCTTACATACATACATAATGATATTTGATTGCAAAGGTTTCGCTTTCGATCGTTTTCTTGTAAAAAGCAAGTACGAGAATTTTATCTCTGCTCCGAAAAGAATTTTAGTAGTAACAAAATTTAATACATGTAATTTCTGTGCGACTCATACATCATCAGCATTCTTTGCGTGTTTATTTATTAACCCACCTAGTGATGAAAAATTTAATACCAGAGCTTCTCATAGTTTTCATAATATTCAATCATTTTTAAAAATATCTCTTTTTAAGACAGGCTATTTATTATATTATATACGCTTGGGACACAAATTCAGTTCTTTTAAGATCATATTCCTAACGAAATTGTAAGTTGAGTTAAGTTACTGTTCCAAATGAAATATATAGGCAGAAGTTTATTACAATCTAAGTTGTAGATTTTTGCAACGAGTTTCCTTCATCGAGAATGAAAATTGTAACTGAATATCGAACATAGCCGAAGCCGGTTTGAAATTCGTTTCAAATATATATCACCCTTATGCCGAATTAAGCATTTATTGCCACAGAAATATAGCAAAAATCCAAGTTAGATAAACAATCTATATGAAATGTGAACTCAAGTCGAGCGTTGAGTAGGCATTTAGAAAATACATGTACATACCGCACTTGTGCAACAATAATGTATTTAGTGAAAATTTTAAATTTTTCAGTAAAAGCAAGAAACTTGTTGATTTTACGTTGGAAGGGAAAATTTAACGGATTAATTTTTTTCAAATGCAGTGAGAAAAACTACAGAAAATGTTTACAGTCAATACATATGAATACTAAATGATTTTTCCTAAAAATTTAAAATAAAAACATTTTGAATTAATACACTATTGTTGCGATATGTTCCGTTTGTTCCATTACTTTCTATAATATACTATGAATATATGTATAGTTTAGGTAGGGGCCTTTAACGTAGTTGGAGTATTTGGGATAACTTATTGCTCTCCAATTGAATTTTATGTCAATACCGTTTATGTGGCCTTATCATGGAAATTATTCTAGAAAGCTTACTTTGCTTTATAGTAATAAAAATTCGACTAAATTACTTTGTATAAGAAATTATTTATTTATAAAATGCCACTTTTTATAAATTTTTATGTGAACACCAAATTGAACAAATATGTTAACCTCCAAAAATTCGCCAACATGTTCTTTTAAATTGTTTAAAAATAAAACTGACGGTTTGGGAATATGCGATACATTTTTGTACTTTCTACCACTGCTTATCAACATTTTTTTAACCAGGCTTTGCAAAATATTTTTTACGCCCAAAAAAATTTTTTAATTTTTATTTTCCTTTGAAAAGCTCTGCTACATTCACATGAGTACGGACAAAGAATAGTAAGTAGTTCGTTCTACTGAAAACAGAAAGATAAAATTCTTTAACAAAAAAATTATTTTTTATTTCAGTTATTGGTTTTAAAATTCATTACTGAATAACTGCCGGCTTTAAAAAGGCTTAACAAAGATTTACAAACCATTCCAAAGCAAAACTGTATTCAAAAGCAATTATTATGGAATAATTTTAAAATAAGTAGAAATTAAGTCGACGTCTAACATAAACCTACGTTAAAGTGACATTTTAATTTTTTATAAAATAAAAATTCTGTAGAAGCAATATTTTTTCAGAAGCTAACAACTTCACCCAGTATAAATATTCCCACTTTCTTGTCCGTTCTAATTTTGGCATCTTCATACGTTAAAGTCCTTTTCTTTCATTTAAAATTTTTTCTTTTGATTTGTCAAAAAACTCATCAAAAACCATTTTAAATATAAAAATTATCTTAGCGATGTGCATACGATAAAAACGAATAAAAAACGCACGTTATTCGAATACAATTTGTATTCATTAGAACAGCAAGTCATGTGAATTCCTACTTATTAATTTTACTGAATAGTTTGGAACATTTTTGTGCATCATTATTTTTTTTTTTTTTTGGATGGTGTAAATGATTATGATGTACAATTTTTTGGAATACGGCCGTAAATCTTTTAGAAAAATTTATAATTTAATTGAAGTTGTATGTAAGATTATGATATGTATATTAGCCAAATAAACAATAGTATCACGACAGTATAGCAAACGCTACTTGTAGTACACTGCAACTCATTTGCATTCCCAAACACTTTTATGTCTCCGCACACATATTTGGCAGGTTTTAGGACAGAATGCTCAGCAAGTCACGACATAACCTCTAATACCATTGATCAAAAGCATTCTTTTTGCTTATTTGGTTTAGTGTTTTGGATCGCTATCCTGTTATCAATTTCCAGTGTCTGTCCGGTTCCACCAAACGCTCCGATTTTACTACCACCGACCATGTGGTGTTTTGTCAACAATTAAACTATTTTTTAATTCGTGCTCAGATCGTTTTTGATAATGTACCAGTAGCTTTTTTATATTTGCTATCATTTGATTGGAGTAAAATTATATTTCTCTAAAAGTTTTTCCTTGATTTCGAAGATTTTGTATTAAATTTTCATCTTCTTCATCCTACTTAGTTATACAAAATATATTTGGCTATGAAAATTTGCTTAATAAACCATTTATGAATCAAAAACAATATCATAAATGAGGCAGTAAAGGGTAACTTAGAAACGCAGAGAAGTATGACACAAAAAAAGCTACGAATTATTCATGTGTTCTAGTGGGGGTTTTCTTTCTTTTACAATATGAAAGAAAATGGCATGCAGTTTTATTTTCGTTTATTTTCAAAAGTCAATTACAAAAATGCACAAATTTACAACGGCCACTATTTTGGTCAATGTTTATACAATCTTACGTGCCACAAATGTATGTATCTGCCAGTCTAAAGTGTCCTTGAGTGTTAAATTAATTTTGTTCATGAATTTGTGTCTGAACATAAGGACATTGTTAGTTTTCGTCTTAGCAATCGTTAGTATTCTGTATCATCTTCACTTCCAAAGATGTAGAAAATATATTCAAGGTACATATTTACGTTGTCAAGTGCAACGTTTGTGTAAAACATAACTTGTGCTCTTCGAACAGCAGATATAAATGTTGCAAAACCTCTAACCAATTCTATAAATTGTGTGCAAACATTTCGCACTAAACGGTTAATTTAACACCCCGTTTTACTTAACACTTTGGTTCGTCGTCTTATATAAATGAATTAAAATTTTACCTATTTTCTTCATTGTATTTTTTACAAAAGAGACAAACTCGTGCTCTGTCATCAAAATATAAATAAAATGAGTGTTTCTGCTTTAAACATTTTTTCTAGTTAATTTATCCCAATGCAGTTTTTATTATAAAAATGCAATTTTAGTGAAATTCTTTTTATCCAAATGCATATTGCAGCCAAAAATCGTGCTGCTGCCAACTGAAGTGAAACTAGAAATTTCGCGCTTTCTCAAAGGTAAAATCCTTCATTGAGTAAATATATGATTTCCATAATTATTTTCACATCTTCGGCTTTTGATCTTTGACTTTACATACCGCGTAAGTATAAAAGAAAACATCGTTTAGCAATAGCAATTTATTCATTGATTTAATTACAAAAACCTCGGCTATAGGCTGATAATCGGTCTCATTAAACTACTCACAAACAGTATGTAGCCGAAATAAAGTTATAGGAAACACAAGCTTAAAAATACAACTCAATATGACAAACTGTGCAGTGTATAATGGATTTAAAATTCTTTAGAATATTCATTTTTCTGCAGCAGTTTTTAAATTCCAGCTAGATTTTATTAACATTTAACGTTTAAAAATTGTTTGACAGGGTGCGTCAAATGATTCCGATGTGTTTGTCTTCACTAAGTATATTTCATCCAACAATGCTTTTCAAACTTTAAACTAATTCATGCAACATTCTAACGGCAACATTTAAAAATGTTAAAATAGCTTTTAAACATATCTTATGCACATGCATACAAACAGGGAGCGCTGCTAGAATATTGGGTAGAATAATTATTAGAGATTATTAATAAACAAATAAACCTGCCACATTTCTACCAATTTCTTATACGTACTAGTGTGTAGTTGTTTTCTAGAAAGTTTGAAGCACGTGTTATTAATCCAAAATGAACCTTTAATTAAGAATGTCACTGGAATTTTGTTGATTTTTTGTGTCTGAACAAAAATCAGCAGGTATTAATACATATGTTTGTATGTATTTGCTGCTAGAAGGCAGATCGGATATTTATTACCCTCGATTAGAAATCCATAGAAGTCAAGCAATTAGAGTTTCAAGTATAAATTGTAGAACGGCCACAATGTGTACATATGTACATATGTATGTATTTCTTTCCAAAGTTTTTTTTTTCAGACATTTTATAACTCACTCACACTCACGCCTTGATGTGTGAGTGTGCAAGTACATACTATGTTACACAGCTGGACAACAAGTAGAACAAAAAATAGTTTCTTCTAAGGACTTCCCTATTTTACATTTGCCTTCAAACTACAATAAAAGGGTGCCTCACTCGGCGTTTTGTGATTTCTTTTTAGCTTCAAATTGACATCCACATCCGTTGATCACATAGTGCGCTGTGCGTTGACATCTTCGTACACTCGAATGCATTTTTAGCAAAATATTCTTACTCATTAATAGAAACACGAGCTAACGGCGCATGGATAAAACTAAATAAAATAAAGCAAAGGACATTTTTAAAAGAAATCTTTTGATTATTACTTCTCTTGTTTTTTTTTTTTTGCTATGAAATCAATTTGACATTTAGTGGTTTTCAATATTGCAGGGGGGAAGTTTTATTTTATTAAAAATTTTATATTTATAAACAGAACTTTAAAAGTGTGTGTTTTCGATTTTTTTTTTATTATCTTGTTATTAAAATTAATCGTAAGTCTTAATTTTAAACTATTTTATATAAAGTTTATTGAATACAAGCAACTTTTATAAACTTTTTATAAATCACTAAAGCTATCTTTGCATTGATAGCTAACTCTAACAATACGACAGCCGAAAACTCAGATAGTGTAAAGACAGCTTAATTGAAACAAGCAAAATGTCTGCTAATAGTATGTGTTTACACATGCGCCTTAATTGCGCAGTTAAGGGCACTAAACAATTAAGGTCTTAATTGAACTCAATTTACCATATACAAGAATTCAATTATTATATTGAGCAATTAGTTTTTAATTCCATCATTAATTGGGTCCAAGGCGAATGCAACTCTGGTGAAATGTATTTAGTGAGCAGAAAAAACTGTTCAATGACAAAATCAAGGCACTTCAGCAAAATTGTTACACTTCAGCAAAATGAATATGTACATTTTCAGCTGTCAAATTGAGTACCCTAAATTGAATATGTGTAAATAGAAAAGTCTATAACTCAACTTAAAATTTAAGTATAGAACTGATCCTTATGTAGATCAAATATATTTATTATTGCTTTGTTTTTATTGATATGTCTTCTATCTTCTATATATATAAAAATCAATTGCTGTTCGTTAGTCTCGCTAAAACTCGAGAACGGTTGAACGGATTTATCTTATGTTGGTCTTGAAATGTTCGTGGAGTTCTAGGGAAGGTTTAAACGGTGAGAAAAATTCGAATAATTACCGGGAACATCCTAATAACAGCCCTTTTCTTTTCCCCATATAGCTATCAAAATAGTCTTCGCGTGCGCGTTGGATGATATAATGTCAGTGATAATATCGCGAATGCGACCAAAGTAGTAGTACTGATTTTCAATTTGGTCGGCTTCGCGAAACTTAATTTTAGCCAACTTCAGTTGTTAAAAGTTATAATTCTGAGGTACTTGCACTGGGCCGATTTTTCTTAAATTTTGCACACATATTGTGCTCATTAAGGGGCGTAGCAACGCGCCGGGCTTGGCTAGTTATCATATAAAAATTGTTGATGTGAAGCACCTGTTTCTTTTTTTTTTTTTTTTAATTTTTAATGATAAAGTTTTGGATTGCCCACAATTTATAACTAAAAAATATGAAAATTGTGTTATATTGTGAATTTAGGGATATGACTGTAAACTTCGAACAGTCCTTTATTTATCATTCGCCAGGCCTTTAGGAACGAAGCTTAAGGTTCTTAAGATTACTTTCTTTAAAACCTCTGAACCTCTGACATTGTGTTTGTAAGAAGTCAATTGTTTTAAAAATAAAAGTTAAACTTTTCACTTTCTTTGTAAGTGTGAAGTTATTGTAGACAGAAAACGTAACTCCTGCTGACTTATTGTTTCTCTATTAAATTTTTTTGGAAAAAATTATTTTCTTAAATACAATTCTTCTTGTTTTATTTCCGAAAACAGTAGGGTAAATTCGTCTTCATATATTTTGTACTTTGTGGTGGTTTTTGATACTTTTTCAACGAAATTCATTCGCAAAATTATTTTCTTCACTTGATTAGATTTTGAAGCACTTGATTTATTTATTATCTTTTACTTCAAATTACCTACAATTCGATTTCAATTGTCTGTCTCTTACGAAGCAGTCATGTGGAATGTTTCTTCTTCTTTATATTATTTATTCTGGTTAAAATTATTATTTTTTTTCTCATTTCCGCTTTCATATTTGGTGACTTTTTTCAGTTTTCTTTATAAACTATAATTTTCTATACATTTGAAGCTGTTCTTGAAGGGTCATTTTCATTGTTTCTACAAGATTGTCGGCTTTGATGTCTAACAATGATTGAGTGCAGTGTGTAGATGTATGTACATGAGTAAAAATGTAAATGTGTTTCTTGCATGAAAGCGGTACGTTCTTTTTTTTTACAAGTAGCGCTACTCAACAATTTATGTAGAGTATTTGATTGTTTTACCGCTCTTTTTTTACCTCGGTTTTGAAAGAACTTAAGGGAACTTTAACTTTTATTACAAGTATTTTGTTTTAATTTTGAAAATCGCTAGACCAAAACATTTAATTAAAATTTGCATGTTATTCGAAGGATTTGAGGCTGTTTTAGAAAAGACTTGGCAGTAGTTTGTAAATAACGTTCGAACGAGTGAATAATTTATTTTCATCCCGTTTCTCTAATTTTTAAGTTTGCAGATTTCAGGAGTAGGGCATTTGATAAATTGGGGGTTGAATAAAAAATATGTTCTTGTTGTTATCAACTGACAATTCCATTGATTTTTATTTCTTTAAAGATTGCTCTGCACCAGAGTTTCAAAATGCACTGATGGCATTCACTTGCCCCAAACAACATTCAACTAAACTAATAAAATTAAGACAGGCTTAAAAAGTTGGGGCGTACAATACACGTACATAGGTTACAATACAACTTACATATTATATTCTAAACTAAATTACCGAGAATAGTAACGTAGACTTTCACCCACAACCACCAGACTGATAGCCTACACACTAGAGTGCCGGTGTACCGAAAAACTTTATTTTATTAAATCTCTTTAAAAGAAATTTAGCACAACTATCGGAATCTTAGCTCTACATTATTATTTATTTATTATGTAACAATTTGATTGTATTAATATCTTGATATACATACGAATCTACGATTCGCTTAGGAAGGCCGGTTTGCAAGGCTCAATGTGCCCGTTTTTCCTACACCCCATTTACACGATGTTTTAAAGAAAGACGTGTAAATCACTATTTGCAGGCGAACCTAAAAGCCACGATTTCTAATTTGTTTTTTTTTTTTATTTCCCTTTGCATTTATTCTTGCACTTATATTTTATTCTCCTTCTCCTTTTAAGGTCACGACAGGAAGATCAACCTTGCACAGAAAAACGACGTTTTAAAAACCATAGTACAAATCGCGCCTTAGTCTCTAGTGAATTCCTAGTTTGCTTACATATTGGCACAAGGTTTTCTTTATTTCTTCCTGGATAGTGCTAACTCTTAGATCTCTGTGAACATTTTCATTTCTTATATACCAAGGGGCGCAGGCGATAAATCATAAAATCCTAGACTCTCCTCGTTGTAAGTTCTGTATGTTTGATGCGCAAATTCCCCACAGCTGAATGCCATGTGTGTATATTGGTTTTATAATGAAGTTGTATTCCAAAGGCAGCTTTGATTTAGGACCTATTTTATGGGCGTTACTTTTGCCTCAATAAGGCGTGACTACGATCTAGGTAAATTTTCAAATATCATTTTGATTTACTTTCGTCACTTCAACATTAACGTCATCCTCTAGTTTAACAGTGCTATTTTTTATTATTATTTGTGAACAATTTACCTTCTATGAGAAAACGTTGTATTAGCACATTTCTTCACTTTTTTAGCCCTCCCTCTAGCTCATGAATGTGATACCGCAGTTCTTCGGAAGCTAGCCTCGGATATGGATTAACCCTTATAAATTAATTGTATACATACGTATTTGGGCTTGTTGGCATATCGTCTGTATAGATTATATATAATAGCTGTCCTAGTATAGTACCTTCTTGGAACCCCTACAGAGATTTTCCCATTACTCTAAAGGAGCTTGTGGAAGTTTTCAGAAAGAAGTTGTTTTATTTTTGTGTGTAGTCCATCCTGTCAGGCTTTATCAAACGCCTGAGAAATGTTAACAATAGCACTATGCATCTCTTGAAAATCACACTGAAGGTCCGAGATAACGTTTTGTTCAGGTTTTAAATATGCAGCTCTAGCAACGTCTTTGTTATATACAACTTTGCTATAAATATGAAACACTCATTTTCCTGATACAAAAAAAAAAAAAAAATAATAGCACATGTAGTTCGTGTTAATACTAAAATTATAAATCGTGTTTACAATTTTTATTAGCTGCCACGAACATTTAGAAAACAATAAAAATATTTTTTTGAAGCTTCTGCAGCGCACACGAACACATTTCTATTTAGCTTTGGGCTGTAGCGAAGAGCAGTAGTGAGATGTTCAGACATTCACCTTAATTGTACAATTACGAAGATTCCGCAATTAACCATACAAGAAACGCATGATTACACGCTTTTCCAAACATCATTGTCGGGTCATGAAAATATTTTCAGCTATGAAATGCTAATTGAGTAAGATAAATTGTATATATATGAACACTTTATCTTATAACGCAATTTAATATTTAATTGACTAATTTTGATCTGAACGTGTTACAAACAAATTTTTTGAATTGTACAAATATTTGCGTCGTTTGGTGTAAAAACCTTCTCTAAAACTTGAGTTTTTAAACCAAATGCGAGTTACAAGTCGTAGTAGGAATTCGTAGGCAGTAGGGAATTGCAAGTGTCTTACATCTTTCCACGGGCTATAATCCGTGTTGTTATTTTGTTGGATAAACGTTCTTTTTTTAATTAAGCTCCAAAAACGTAGCAGAGTTTCTCACAGTCCGGTAGATAACATTTTCACTATTTTTAGTTCATTATCAGCACTTTCACCTATAAAAGAATCGATTTGAAATTCAAAAATAAAGGAGGAAAATATTAAAAATTAAAATTGTAGATTTATTTAATGCTATCTATTTTTGGTGAATATTTCCTCTCTATTGTCAACCTTTGAAATTGTTTAGCTTGAATGTCAAAAATATATTTTTGTGTCAATTTATTTTTCGACATTTCGTGGAGCTTCGATTAGCATCATAAGGAAAAAAGATAAAAAAATAATAAATGAATTCATATTTATACAATAATTTACAAAAGGTCATAGCAACTTTTTTATGGAAATATTTACTATAAACACACCCTTGGAAATGCCTAAATAAACGTCACAGCTTCCAATAAAACGCAAAAACATTTATGATATAATGTTGCGCTTTAAACGTTTCATGCCGATGATGATGAAAGTTATGATATTCAAATGGGTTGGGTTTTTACGGCAACCCAATACAGACAGCTCAACACTTTTTAAGTTGGAAGAAAATGAAAAATGTTTTTTCCATTATTTTATGCCAACGATGGAAGAAGTGAAAACAATAAGAAAGTGAAAAGTAATTCACGTATCATCAATTTCATTTCAAGGGTGATTTGTAAATGTCACTTCGTTTCATTAAGTTTCGGTTTGGGTTCAACAATAATAGAAACAGAAAATGTAAGAAACTTCAAAATATCCTTTTACTTTCTCAAGAACTTTTCGCGAAATTAATGAACACACGCACACACTCACCACCCTTTCTCACTTTTTCCAACCACCTGGTTTTACGCAAGTATTCAGAGCACGTGTTCATTGCCAACACGTAAATCCAAATCCTAAAATCATAAAGTCATAATAATCTTTAACGCCAACACAACCTAAACAAACTGTAACATCGGCCGCAATCGCAGTTATTGCACCCAGAACACAACATGCAAAAAGAAAAGCAATAATGAGCGTTATTATCAAAAAGAATTAATTATTTCCGATTTTGTTTTTGTAGTTATTCAATGGTTTAAGAACCTTTGAAAGGCAGGAAAAGCAGGAAAATAAATTATTACGCAATAGCAATGGAAGCAAAGAAAATGCATCCCATTCCATCTTGACAGTTAAACAATGAAGGTTTTCTTGTCTCGTCGTGCTACTGCTACTAAATATGACCGGTGTTGTAATGTAATGTGTCGTTGACACCTGGATATTTTGCAATAACTTGGCAGAATCAGCCACACATAACATCAACATTCTTTGCTGTTTCTTTTTCCATGTTTAAATTGCATAGAAACAAAAACAAACAACAAACAAAAACTGAATTCAATTCCCTCCAAAACAATCTCTACTTAAAAGTCAATGAACAGTTCAAACTCACATCCCTCCGCTTCGATATACAAAAATATACACAGCACATACAAATAGAAACAAAAACGATATTGTAAATACAATAAAGTAATAGTAATGAAGAATAAGAAAAAAATCATACCGAAGATTGTTTTTCGTCTTAATAGGAATCTCCCTAACGCCATGTCACACATACGACAGTTTACATCTGTCCCTCTTCATGCCCTTGCATGTTACTAGCGACAAATATGTTTTGGCTTCTTGTCGATCTAGCGCTATTCTTGAAAATCGGTTTAGGTGGAAAACGTTTTACTCGTAGAAAATAAAGTTTTTACCAAAATTACATCTGTGTTTTTATAATCAAATCTTCTACAGAAAAGCGACTCCTATATTAAGGGACCAACATAATAAAAAAAAAACTGCTTTCTGTATTGAATTTAAAGAATTATCGTCCTCATGGCCATAGTGTTCGGTGGAGGTTCGTTTATATCTTCTTACTTTTTTTATTCCTTTTACTTGATAAAATTTACACTTTCCAAGACTCAGTTTCACTTTAAAATATTCCCTAGATAATGATCGTGTTATAAATTTAAGGCCTTTCATACCAAAACTGTTTGTTCAGCTCCTTGTTGCTTGTGCAGCGGAACCCATAGTCTATTACGCGGTATATCTCTTTACACAAGTGTATAAATACAGATCAACTTTTGGACCGGAGCAAAGGAAAGTTGCTTCTTATGTTATTTGGGTCGCTAAATTCTTATGAGTGATTGGTTTCTTCAAATTTATTGTAGTTTTCAAGATATACCGCGATGTAAAAATGGAAGCAGTTGCACAAAAAACGTTAACATGAGTGGAGAGCAATAATATCTTTAAATCGTGCAAACACTGTTCTGCTCAGTCGTGGAACTTGTCAAAAAAATTTTATATAAATTTTTGTTAAAAAAAAATAATTAACAAAAATGTTGTTCTTTTTCGAGTAGCATATATAAGTTAATATGTTACAAAGAAAAGGAATCATACTTCAAAGCGATGCACCACTTTTGATTTTATTTACAATTAACTGAAGTTATCTTCTTTCCACAAAAGTTGTCAACAGTAAAATGCTCTCTAAACAAATTTGTCGTACTGCTGTATTCATGTGGCAACTATATTTAACGTAACTGTGAATAAAATCAAAAGTTCAGCAACGATTTTATTGATATATGGCCCTGTTTGTTAGAAACTTATCAAGCTATACTCGTATATGCCTTCAGAAAAAATTAGATTTTTGACTTTCTAGTGAAAATTTCAAGCTGACTTTTTAGCGGGTTAAATTAAAACCCGGTAGTCTGCTACATATTTATAGTTTTGAGATTCTTTTATAAGTGTGTCGTAAAATTCTGTCGTTCCGATCTAAAAAAGAATTTCTGCTAAATGATTTGTACCGCAACTAGAAAGCGTGCTTTTGTTAAAACAGGCTTCAGTGTAAATGTAAATAGAAATTAATAATAAAGTGACGTTATGACTGCAATTTGCACTTTTATCCTTTTGAGTTCCCTTGACTGGCTGCTGCAAGAACACAAACATTGGCGCATAGTAGTTGCGTACCCCTATCAGGGTGTGTGTGTGTGTGTGTGTGTATGTTAAGCGCCTTTGTTTCTAATGCAGCAAAGTATTTGACAGCAAAATAATAGCACAAAGCACACGCTAAACGAATTTTATTTATTAGAAAGTGTTTAACCAAATCCTCTATAGTGGTGATAATTTGTTACCAGACGACGAGGGAGATTTTTTCTTCTTTCTTTCCTTTACTATTTCCTAGTTTAAAAATTACAAGATCCAAATGTTGATTATTGTTAAAATGAGGGTGAAAAATGTCAAATTTATATGCGCACACCGCGCCGCGCCCTCTCATTTCTTTTTCATGCGCAAACGTTTTCGCTGCCGTTAGGGTGTTCGAAAATAACAGCAAGAAAATTTCGAGTTAAAAAGTAAAAAAACAGCGGCTGCCTTTTCTTCAAGATGTTTTTTTTTCAAGTGTTGGCGTTAGCACGCGCCAAATTTGTTAGGTTTAATTTAGAAATGGAATAGAAATACTCCTGCATGTACATACATGTAATAAATAAACTCTTCTGTTTTATTTTTACCAACAAAATTTATGGTAATTATGGTTGTAAATAGAATTTTACAGCGGCAGTTGTCAACAATGGGTGCAAAATGAAACGTAATGGTAACAGTTGACACATAACTGTCTGTGTCGCTTAAGGATATGTTTTATTATTTTACTACTATAAAAAGAAAGAACCGTGTCTGTGTTGCATACTTTGGCACCTTGGATAGTCAACTAGTAACATTTTATTAATAAAGCTCGCTCTCTGCATATTTATTTAAAAAATGATAAAAGCTAGTTTTTCATCAATCTTTTGCTCATAAGAATAATTTCTGTGGCAATAAGGAAAAAGTGCTTCAGTCGACATAAGCTGAAAACGAGTTAATAGCTCCATTGGGATTTCCTAATTCAAAAATACTCCTCAGCAAAATTGCACTTATGCAGCTCTTTTTTTTGGGGGAACTTATCTTGAAGTGAATTTCTGCTTACCTTTTTCATTTGGAACAGTAACTGCACTTACGATTTCGTGAGCAATAAGATCTTAAAAGAACATAAATATATATTAGCCAGACTTGAAAATACATTTTTTTAAAGCTTTAATTTTATTTGATTGGTTTTTTTCAGAAGAAAATTACAATAAGTATTCAAATCCTCTCTAAAATGTTTGTTTTAACTAATTTATTTTATTCGAATCTTAAGAAACTATCTACTAATGGGTAGGGATAGCCGCCTCGCCAGCCTCAATGAGTTAGTCTCTGGATATTTTCACTTTCTGTCTTCTCTGTAACTTCCAGATATTTGATATGCCAGCTGTATCCCACAGCTGTCTGTATAAAAGCACAAAGCCAGGGTTGAATTCGTATCTGCTAACCAGTGTAGTTAATTTATTCTAAGTTGTAATGCCGCTATTTTTGCCTTAATATAGCGGGACTAAGTTAGGCGTCGATCTAGGAGGATACCCAAATATTTACTCTATTTAGCGAGATGCTTACATTATCCGGATCACATCCGAAACAAATGGCCTTCGTTTTTTCAGCATTAACACATTAACACGGCACAAAAAAGAAGTTAACACCTCTTAATATTCCGATAAAAATGAAATTTTAATGCCGTCAGCACAAACACAAATTTCAGTGTCAGCTTCATTCAAGTACACAGTAAACACCAGTGGGGCAATTACATTTAAATTAAATGATTTACCTAACATCCACATATAGTGACCGGGGTTTTTAATTAACTAGTTATTTTAGAAAGCAAAAATAAATTGTTTCTCCATTTGAATATTCATTTCTTAACACAATTTGTATTAAAAAAAATTAAGAAAATGCGTTTCATAGTCAGAACTCTGGATGATATATCAGTGTGTTTATGTGCGTTACTGCTTTTGTCAAATAATAATTATATAAAAATAAATTCAATTGTTTCCTTTTTGAAATAAATTCATATCTATTTAAAACCGGTTAACCGGGTTTTTTTATAAGGCCAGAACCGTTTTTTTAATACAATTTTTTGTTTAAAGCGAAAACTGGTTACACGGTTTTTGAATACTCTCGTAGTGCTTTATACACTTGCTCCCATTTTTTATCAACTCACCAAGATGTTACCATCTTCCCATAAGAATTGTGCAGGGCTGAGTGTTCAACATCTTTGCAAGATGTTCCTATCATCTCATTCTGTTCAACTCAACATCTTTCGATGACTTTAACTCTTAACGCTTTGTTAAAATGTCATTACAATAAAAAAGTATTTAAATGTGAAGAAATATAATGAGCGGAACAGAGCAATGTACGTATTGTATGCTCTACTGCTAAACTGAACATGCTGCTAGACCTAGGGCAAAAAAAAAATGGAAGAATTAGGGGGCAAAGAAAAATGCACATCTTTTCCAGAAAACAGTTAGCAGCCAAATCGCAAGAAGGCGAATTCTGTTGTACTTTTGATACAAAGAATTTATTAAATTTCTTATTTTAATTCTTAATAAAATTAAAATGAAAAACAAACTATGATGCGCAGATGGTTCATCCAACAAATAAATGGAAAATATATAACTATAAAAGGCTATAGAAAGTTACGTGGATTCTTCACCGTCTTCATGCTCCAGCATAGTTTCAAGATGTTCTGCATAATGTGGTGGTACATAATCGGTTTTGCTCTTCGAGAGCAGTAATAATTTTATTTATTTATTTTATTTTTTTTTTACTTTAACACGTGAAAATATATATTATGAAAGATGCAAGACATTGCAAATGTAATGTGAGTGTTTCATATACATAAGTAACATCTTCCGGGGGAGGGGACACTTAGACCAACAGTTTGTCATAGGAACTCTGTTCCCTGAACACGCCTCCTGAGTTGTGGCCAGGCAATGCTTCTCAACTGAGACACGTTCGGTAAAGTGTCGGCAGCGAAATATCGGGAACTTAGTTGTGCAAAATCCGGGCAGGAGCATAGGAAATGTTCCATCATCCTCTCGACGTCTTCGCTGCATGTCTCCACTCATTACTATCCGCACTCCCTATAGGACGTAGATGTACCCGCAAGCCCGAGTGACCCGTTAGTAAACTCACCATCTTACTGAATTCAGATTTGCTTAATCTCAGCAACCTCATTGCTTAATCCCCTATTGGGTGTCAGCCCCACCGTGGTTTCATTCCACAACAGGTTTTTCCAATTACTATATTTAATATTTTCGATTCACATGTACCTTATGAATCTCAGTTCAGTTCGGCTACAGCAACTCGTTTATTTTTTAACAGAATGGAAACCGCTTTCTAGCGAATCTTACTCCTGTGTGCTGTACAACTATGTTTACCAAATAACGCCTTTTGCTCAAAATGCATTTTAATATCATTTCAAATTGCCCCTCTTAACAACAGATTTCGAATATATTTAAACGACATTTTGCATATACAAAACAAACAAAAAAAAGAAAAAAAAGAACGATTGAAATGCATTCATTCCTTCTCAATTGATTTATTTCAAATTTATGGATCCTTTGTCAACCATCCATAGATACGCCCCTTTATATTTGCATTATTTCGATTGTTGTCGCTGATTTATTAAGAGAGGTGTTGAATATAATTTTAGCATCTAATTAATAAACCTTAGGTGGCAAACTTTTCAAAAGACTTCCAAAAAGAAGGCCCGAAGAAACACCAAAAGAAAAATCACACGCATAAATCAAGTTGCGAAACCATAATCGCAGTGGCATTTTTTTAAACAAACAACTAATTGCATTAAACACTCACTACACTCAACTTCTCTCGCATTGTAATAAATCAGAAATTACTCGTACCGAACAACTTTGGCAATAAACTATTCCCAAGCGAAAATTATTGATTCTTTAGAAATCGTAATAAATTATACAAGAAATTGCGCAGTTCCATTAAGGAGCGAAGACGCTAAAGGATATTAACCCTTTCAAAATCCTTTTTTGTTGTTTTTTGTTGTTACAATTTATTTTAGTATTGTTTTTGTGCTTTCAAAACTAAAAATAACCGCAATCGACTTTATAATTTTTTCCTTCTTATGGCTTTAAGGTTACGCTCTTAATGTTTTAAAAGGATTTTCTCTGAAAAAAAAAAACAAACTTTGTTTGACCCTTTATCAATAAAGTTTTCGTTCGTTTGCTTTTTGTTTCTTGTTTTTATTTTTTTATTGTATAAAATTATGCGCTTCAATGCAATTTGGTTTCCTTAATACTCTTAAAGTTTGGGAATTTTAGAGTTTGTATCTTTGAAAGAGAATAGTGTAGATGTGTTGGCCATTTCGATTGTGTGAGTGTATGGGAAACTTCTACTGCGCAGAGGTTTTACATCGACTATCCTTACTGTGTTGCAATTAAGCGAGTAATTTTTAAAAGCTCTCGAGACGTTAAAATTTCAAAAAAGCATAAAAACAACTCTCAAGGATATCATAGGAAGAAGGATAAAGTATGTGTGTCGGCAAGTAAACTGATGCATTCTGTCCATGCCGCATAAATTGCCATGTAAAACATTTGTCTTCATTTACATGTCATAAATAGAGCGTAGTCCGCGACAACAACAACACAATAGAACAGATAAGAACATTAGTGTTCGCTAGGAAAGGGGTTGTGCCCCTAAAGGATACTATTGCTTAACAGTCACCACCACCACCATCATCATCATTGTCATCGTCATACACATTTCTTATTATCACTGCAGCACACAGTAGAGTTCAAGCATTTGGAAATCAAGTATTTCAAATACTGCTGCATACTGTTGTCTCAAAAGATTATTAAAATCTATTGTTTTGCTTAATTTCTAAATGCAAGATAATGTCCTTCTTCAACTACAACAACAACAACAATGAATATTTTCTATTTGCGTAATGCAAAATGGCCAATGGTCAAGTTTTTCCTGCCTGCTCCTTGTTCTTTTTTCGATCTCTGCATGCGTGTGATTTGTTTATAGGGGTTTCATTGTTTCGTTAATTTAATAAAGTCGCGTCGAGCGGTCAAGTTTGACCTTTTTTTGATCGCAGCCTGTGAATGATCAATTGTGCTATTGCCGTTTCCGTTTCATTTTATCACTTAAACTTCATCGTTCATGCCAAAGTAAACAAATTGTTGTGTTCCTTTTAGGTGTGTGGTCAAGGTATCAAATATTCTTGTAATAATGTTTCTTATTTGTTCTTTATGTTTTTTTTTCTTCTTCTAATATTAAAACAAACATTTGCTTAAGAAAATCCTTTTAATATTCGCTTGACTTGAGCATGGTCAACTGAACTTGATTTAATGTAATTTAATTTTTATCTAGCAACGACGACGACAACAACAACAATAACAACCACGAAGGAGCCATATCAATGGTAGTTTATTGCTTTTTATATGTAATAAAACCCCTCGCTGTTACGAGTATTGTGTTGTACTGGTATCTAAATATGTAACCTTTTATCGTTACGAAAAGGCGATTAAATTTTATCCATGCAACGGTTAGAGTTGAATACCTGACTTATTAAAGTTTTAATTATGAAACTACATATAGCTAAAGGACTTGTTGTTTGATTTTCATGTTAAAATCCTATTTGTTCTGGTTGACCATGGGCCAGTGGCCAGCTATTAAATAAAGCAAAATATATCCGTTGCATATTTTTAAGTGGTTTTATTTTCTGTCTATTGTTATTCAAATTGAATTTTTTTTAATTTGTTTTCCTCAACCTCTCACAAAAGCAAATTTCTTCAATTGTCGTCCGTTGGCGTATTAATTCGTGAAATTTCTGTTTATTTTTACAATAATTTTGTATGATTTGAATTTTTTTAACTCGCTGTAGTTGTAATGCAAATTTAAGTAAACAAAATTATCAGATTACATGTCTAAGAAGTTCTCTTCTTAAATGTTGTTGTTATCGTTGGATTAATTGTTGTTTGTCATATGCAGCAAAACAAGAGGTCACGGTTGACCACGAATTTTAATAGGATTCTTATGAAAGGATTATTTTACAAAAAAAAAATATTTTTTTATGATTACCAATGCATTTCTTTCTATAACAGCTTAGTCCGTTTGACACTATTCTATTAAATTTTTGTAGCGAAATCTAATGATAATCATTCTGACTATAAACAAGAAACGAGAGTACAATATTCTAATTACACAGTGTGTCTGCACTATGTCTCCACCCTTAACACATTGACTGCCAAGGCACTTTCCGCATATACGATGCTGGGGGCCACCGCATTTTTTCCGTAATCTCTTCTCAAACGTCAATATTGGAATTTAGGCCTCCCACGCCTTTTTTAATTCAGCGCCATATCGGACATATTTGCACGACAAAAAACGCTCTCACAAAACTGCAACAAATTGCGTTCGCTCTGTATTATTTCTTATTACGTGCTCAATAAGCAAGAAGAGTTGATCGCAATATATTATAATAATTTTTCTTTTACTTGTTTTCATACTGTGGATAATAAGATTAATTAAATTTTTTTCCATTAATTTTTGAGCTGCGCCAAAACCATTATTACAGCAATTTCATGGGGGGGCCATACATCATATTACTGCAATAAAATCCTATTTATCGTCAGCCACTATTGTGTGACATGGCTAGAGATGAAGAAAATCGTGTCGGACGTGGCGTAAACAACATAGTGCAGTGTCACACATGTGTTCGACGTGGCAGTCAATGTGTTAAAATATAATAAAAAATACGTGTTTGGTTACTTCGCGAAAGTAGCAGAATAGGAAGCCAAAACGATTCTTTCCGCGGCGGTGGCTGAGCAATATTGGCTGGGTAATAACGGCGGTGGCTCTGCGACTTTGCGGCGGCTCAAGTTTTTGATAGATTTTTTTTTATAGCAAAATCAATTGGTGTAAAAGTAAAAAAAAATTCAGCACTAGAATCACTAAAATATATTGACAACCGGTAAGCAAAGCGGCCGTTTTTGTTCCAGTGCAACCTGAAAACAAAATATCTGATAAAATGAAAAGTCTCTGAAATCGTGTTTAGAAATTTTTATAAAAATAACGACCTTGATTACATATTGCTTTCTTAAGCATTTTGTATTATAGGAAAACTGAGGAAGACCTCTAAAATGTCTGCTTTAGAATTATGGTCTTATACAAGCTGACCCATTTATTTTAACTTTGAATAACATCTTACCAAGGGCTGTTAGAAAATTTCTAAATTTTCCTTACAGCTAACAATAGGCACATAAGCTTTGATTACATGCTGATGGCCGCGCTGGAGAAACCTTCAAAGCACATCTGTTCGCCATTACCGACGATCAAAAATCTGTGTCGCTGAAGGACCTAAATGCTTTTTCATTAACGATTCCTATAAGATTAAAGAAAGCACTAGGATAAGTAATTTTATCTGTGGGAAATTGTTTTGAAGGTGATAAAATTAATATTGATAAGGATTTTTTTAAGAAGAGATCAGTTATCCTTTTTTCACATTCCGTCTATTAATAACGTCTTAAAATGTCTTTAAATGGAAACGATGCCGGTCAACACACTTATTTGTTTCTATTATTATTTCGTTTCCATATGCCTACGTGGAGAACAAAACAATTCTAGTGCATGTTTCTGAAAACTACAAAATATGAGCACGATAGGAAAATACATTTATATATAAGTAAAAGAACAACGTGGGTGATTTATCAAATTGATTCTCGCTTTTTTTGAAGCTACATAAATGCTAATATATATGGATAATCATTCAAACGGCCGCCTCGGCCAGGTTGGAAGCGTTTCATTTTTTTTTTACCAAAATCCTTATCTCTGGCCAAGATTTCTAGCTTTCAATTAGCAAACTCTCAGCGGCTTTCAATTTTTGTATCAGCATAATTTTATATGAATGTAGGCCCCAATCCAACCACAATATCAACCGGCTGGATTCAGCGATATCCAAGTCAGATCTGTCTGGTAAAGCGGATATATTTTCTTCCCTTCACACCAATCTGGTTAATGGTTTCAGATTTAAAAGTGTGTACTCACGCCCAAATGTTTTCACGGTGCAAAAATTGCCTGTATACTGAAGCCATTAAGAAGACCGATCTAATGGCGGAATACACGTTGTCCATTCACACACCCGGCAGGCGCAAAACGATGCATAATGAAATGACAGACCTTATTAAATGTTTTGAAAGCTGGATTGGCGTAGGTAACATTGACAGCTTCTGAAATGTAATAATTGGAAAAACTAGCTCCCTATAAATAAAGAAAAGTTAAAAGAAATCATTGCCAATTATTTGGTGCTTACTTGAGAGAGACTAATAGAATTTTTGGAGCATAGAATAGAAACAAGGTGTCGAAATTTTGAATACACTTCGTTGTTTCGGGGTTCGGTGTATATCATTTTCATTTGAAATTCGAATATTAAAAAAGTTCGTTCGTTCATTCGAATATTAAAAAAGTTCGTTCCATTGCCACTTAATTTATGATAGCGTAGATCAAAGGGAATGTGTGTGACAGATTTTTTGATCGGCCAGTCCGATTTGCTTGTGTTTTAAAAAGTTTTATAAAATAATTTATTCTGTGCGATTAGAGTTGTATTTTGTTTCCGATTTTTTTTTTTTTTGTGTAATGAAATGGCGAATAGTAGTTTTGTTGGGATTTTTTTCTTGGAGGGGGATAGTATTCCATAAGATTTCCTTGTGCATGAATTGTAAGATTGTGTAGGACAGTGAGTAATGGCCTTCGTATTACTAGCATTCGTACTACTGTACGTCTACTGTATTAATTTTTAAGATGACTTTATGCGTCTTAATTTTTAATATTAGAACAAATGGGCTACGTTAAAACTAGCTATAATGGGTCAAATGTGGAAGAGTAGAGTAACTGGTAACTGGTAACACAATTGATATGTTATCAATTTTAAACTCATCTTAAGAAAGAAAAATACAGAAACAATATTTTTCTTTTTAAAGCCCGCACTAAAGTTGACTCTTGCTAAAGTAGACTTTAAACTAAAAAGCTCTTACTAACCTTTTTTTCTCTACCAATATCTCGCAACTCAAACATTGCTAACTTTTTGAATCAAGGCATTTGAACTTCTACTTGACGAAGAACTGATGATGTTATTGGTAATGAGTTAAAAACAGCTTTAGATATTTTTCAATTTAAAGCCAAACTTTAACGTCAAAAAAAGTACTTTATTAACTTGTCTATGAAAGGCCTAAAGTCGACTCTTAAGTAATGTCGGCTTTAGTTCTCTCAAAGTGCACTTTATTTTCTGAAAATAGCCGGGAAAATCGGTTGTAACAATTGTCCAGTTTTCTGAAGTATTGAGAAATTCGAATACTAAAATGGCCACCGTGGCACAATTTTTCATGTTCGGGACGCCGTATTGTGCCATTTCGGAAAGTTGTAGGGAACTTATTGTCTTAGCTCAGACTCGAATTATCTTAAGCGCCCACTTAGTTTTGTGTTAATCGAGCCCATCTATAAACTCTGATTTTGGCCCACAGTCTGCTCCAGCAAACAAAAGGCGTGATACATCGCCACAACGATTAGTAAGTGAACAGGGTGCAATGAAGAATTAAACATATGAAAGGCAAGACAAAGCCAAGTTATCGGAACCAGCTGATACTTCTTACACTAATCATTATGTGACGTTGTGGTGCAGTATCTGTGTATAGATACACACAGACACACGCACAACTCTGGCATGCAACATACAATGGCCAATTAGTTTGGTTTAGATTGGAGAAATGTTAATTGTTTGTGTTGTTTTTGTTAAATAAGGATGTGTTAGGACGCGTGCCATCCGCAAATTACAAAACAAAAAACAAAATATCGAACAATTCATATTGACACTGAAATACTCGTACAATAAGGAAAATGAGGAAATAATAAGAAAAATAATAATGTGAACATTGAAAGAAAACACAAGGAGGAAATATTGTCCTTTAACACCTACATGTTTTGTTTTTGGAGAAATAAATATTCTGCAAGAAAAAAGTAGCAAATGTCGATTGGCTGCTTGCTGCTGGGCTGTTTTGATCACGCTGCAAAAGGTGGTAAAGCTGCAACAATTGAAGAAAATAAAAGTCACTTTGTTTTTCAATGGACTTAAGGCAATTACTAAGATCAGTAAGTGATACTTCTACTAAGTGGTCAATCGGAGATCGTTGATTAAGCAAATAAACGAAAAGAGAAAGAATACAAGGAAGAGAAACAAATAAATTAACTTTTTCTTTGACTTTTCTATTGTTGGCGACAATGGCCACCTAATGATATTGAGGTTTTGCCTCCTAAACTAAATGTCAAATTAAACCCAGCAGATGCTGAATTCCTTTTCTTCAGCCGATACCCGGTTTCAATGGTTGGGCAAGCAACTGCAGGGAAGTTGATAAATAGAATTATTGATTGGCCAATATAATCAAAGTAATCAGAAATATTTATACGTTATTCAATTTTCTTTTCGCTACTTTAATTTTACAAGCCGTTTGTCTTTTTCTTCTTGTTCAAGAAATGTAGCGTAAGGAAAAGCATAGCAACATTTTTAGTTTCTTTTGCCTCCTGCAGCACCCATTTCCAATCAAGCAAACTCATTCGGTGTATGCATTTTCGTTGTGATCAACTCCCCTTGGCTTAAAATTTTTTCTCCTTTACTTCTCGTTTTCTCTATTCCTTTAGAGTGAAAAAAAGTTTTTTTTTTTTACTAATAACAATAAATCTATAGACTTGCACGGGTAAGTATTGCGAAAAGGTAATATTCTGGTTGTTCAGGCTTCGCTGGTTGTTGTTTTTTTTTTTTTTTTATAATATTCGTTTCTTTATTCGTGTATTTTTAGTTTCCTTCCTTTCTTACATTTTATAATATTATTTTTCCTTTCTTTGATTCACTTCTTTTCAAGATTTGATCATAGTTCGCTTTTTTATTATGGGTGCAGAAGTATGAAAAATTGTTAAATTGTTAAAGAGTGCAACGAGAGCTGGTGGAGAAATCATAAAACTTCTCGAACAAGGGATATTAAGGAATGATTTCGTTTGGCACTAAATTCGTCTTCGACTAAATTTGGATCCGAGATATTGAATATTCATCAGGGAATTGCAACTTTAGAAAAACCCACAAACCGAAATCTATCGCGATCGTAGTGGCCAATTCATGTCACCTGCGCGAAAGATAATTATATAATTCCTAGATAAGCAATCAAACGTCCATTCAGGCATTCACGCCATCATGCTGGAACCACATGTCGTCCATGTTGTTTGGCATTCTTCGGCAGCACTAGCCGTTCGCTGATAGCATTAGCAGCGTTGTTTTCGAAATTGTACGGACTAATTATATCGTGAGCTTCAAATAACAACTAACAATAATAAATATGGATGCTTCTGGTAAACCTCGCCATGGTTAAAAAAGCACATCGTAGCTAAATATGATATTCGACTAAATTTGGCGGCATCTTTCAACGCCCCCTTAACGCACTCGTATAGGTAGCATTTGTGAAAATTGTTTGCATGGACCCTGAATTCACCTATTAGGTATGGACCTATTAACAGTCTGTATTGCAGTGCAACGCCACATTGATCCTGCACCGAGATCTAGCTGAGATTTGGATATGAACTACAACCATCACGTGTAATCCCGAAGAAGCCAGTCTGGAACTTGCGTCCCAGGAGCTACTGGTTCCTGCGCTACCAGTGTTTATATCGTTACCCACTTCATTCAGTTTCAGGCTTCAGACAAGTCTCTGGGACTGTTTCCCCCTTCTACCTCGGTAACTTTACATCAACGCGTCGGAATCAGGGCAAGCTGCTAACTAAAGGCTGCGAAAGTCCGAGTCGCGAATAGCGACGACATTCGCGGCTGATTTGGCGTTCCCTTGTCTCATTGTTTGAATCACTCGTCTCAAGTTTGGGCAACAAAAATTTAAGAGTCACAGCCATAAAACGACCACTCTTTTTAATGCTTATTCGTGTAACTTTCCATGGTCATTTGGCAGCAGTGACTAAATACTGAACAACAGATTTGATAAACGCTTTCAAAAACATGTAACATTCTTCTTGGAAAACCTATAGGCTTCTTACTTTCAGTTCCACAAGAAGGCAAGATAATTTTTTCTAATTAAATGTTTATTGATCTTATCTCTAAATCTGTAACATTTGTGTGTCCTCTTTGCATTTTTGTTCATTTTTATAAAACGTTTTAACAAACAATAACTTGCTACTTTTGACCATTCTCGTTACGATTGGTAGTGGGGTAAATGAATGTAAAGACTTCTATTTTTCCTCCAAAATTACTTAGATCAATAACGAATGCAGTCTTTTGATATTCTGTTTGGTTTAATGTTTTTTCTTTTTTCTTTTCAAAGACCTTAAGGCGAGTTACGGTGGCAGGGTAGCATAGTAAAACATTAAAACTCATACATAGAGTAGGGTGTTGTTGTATACAATATCAATTCTTCGTCTTCGTCACCATTGTCGTCGAAATTATTTTTTTTTTTCAGACTTCTAAAAATGATTGGGGGAAAAATCACAGAAATGACATTTGCAACACAATAACTCGCCGTACTCGTTGTTTTCAATTTTTTCCCCTTGGCTGGCAGATGCAAAAAAGTGCGCTCAAAAAATACTACAAGTTAGCCGGTGCTGGTGACTTCTATTATGTTATTTTGTTAAATTCAGTTGGTGTTTTTCTTCAAAGAGAATCCCTTAAGTTTTTGTAAGTTTTTACAAAAATCCTAAGGACAATTTTTGGAAAATTACACACATGAACTTTTAACAAAGTTGCAATTTTTTTTTATTACTCTGTTTAAAAACAAAAACTAAACAAGAGTGTACTGCTCAGTACTTGATAGTACTTTGCAAAATTTACTTTGATTCAAATTCCTTACGACCCTAGTTGAGCCTTTCAAAATGCTTCAACAATGATGTTTCAAATGGAACATGAAGGGAGCTGTCTTCATCCTCTTGCTTGTGTTCATAATTTCTTTGTTTCTGTATTACTGTGAAAAAGATTTGATGCTCGTACTACTGTGCTAAAACCACTAAATTGTAACAAGTTTTTCAAACCTTAATCACTGGCTGAATGTCTTTGATGGCAGGTTATTAGAAGTATGTTATATTCTAATGCCCTACTAAACAATTTATTATCTTCATTTTTTGTCGAATTCATAAGATGAATATTGTTTTATGAAAAATGGAACCTGTTTTTTCCATAAAATTAAAGAATAATTCAATTCTGACAACGTGTTATCCTGGTTATTGCAGACTCCTTTATATTCCTTTGACAAAAAAGAAAAGAACAGGAGGAAAAAAAGATTTTGCCGCGCGCGCGTACTT
The DNA here is from genome assembly GCA_963932375.1 of Phania funesta. Classification (NCBI taxonomy): domain Eukaryota; kingdom Metazoa; phylum Arthropoda; class Insecta; order Diptera; family Tachinidae; genus Phania; species Phania funesta. The sequence continues at coordinate 1,878,316 of OZ010652.1, forward strand.
TACAAATGAGTTTTAATTTGTATTTGAATACAGCAGCAACCCAGAAAGAAAAAGAATACATAAATAGTTGTTGTTTAGGCGCATAAACAACCCAACCAACCCATCCTTCCTTCCTTCTCTAAAATGTTGTTGTGTGATCACTGACCTTTTAAACAACAGAAATTAATGGAAAAACTAATAAAAAATAAAGAAAAAACAGACTGGTGACTTCAGCATCCAAACTTGTTAATGATTCAACGCAACTTGTTTTCTAAGGATCAAAAGGAAAGTGGAAATGAATACGAAAATTTGATAGATTTAGAAGGATTTCCTTAAGTATAAACAAAACATTAGTGTGGGTTAAAAGGTTAAAAACGCTAAATAGAAAAATCTTGATACTGCATCACATTGGAAATGGTTGTCCTTTAATTTAGCTTTTTACTGGTTCTTGTTATTTCTTCTTCAGAGGAAAATACGAATTGTATTAACATATTTTTATAAACCTTTATTATAGACAACGGCTGGTATTTATTGGGATGTAAGTTATTAATGCATTTGCCTACTTTTTCAAAGTTAAATTTCACAGCAACAACAAAATGACATTTTCCATTGTTGGAACTTACAAAAATATTCTAAAGAAAATATGAGACGGCGGTATGTTTATGTGGAACGTTGTAGGGTTTGTATTAAAAAAAAACAATATTAATGTTTGGGGATTTTACGTCAACTGTCAATCTACCTAAGAATAAAATATACACGATGAGCTGTCAAAGGTATCAGAAAGTGGCTCTATTTTAAGTTCTTCTACAGTTTATGTCCAAGCCTAAACAATAGATATGTAAGATCAATAATAGATTGGACCTCCCATATAAATATTGGCTACTGTGCCTATAAGGAATTGGGTGTGCGCTCACACAAACAGATGAAAACTTCCTTACAATACCTTCAGTAAAAGTTATCATACTGTGTAGACAAATCCTGTAAAACATATCGTCCGGCCTTTTTTGGTCTTAGGGCTGCTATACTAGGCAGCAGAGAATCAATCCGCTTAATTTTTTTCGGCAGAAGCTGAGGGGATAGTTCAGCGGCGGCAGCCACTTACAACGTGTTTTTGCCGGCTTTATATTTTATTCAACTGGGCCGTTTATTATATGAAATTTTTCCAAAAACAAGAACAATTTTAAAGTTAAAAAATTCGAAAAATATTTAAATAATTTAAAAAAATAAACCATATAAAAAAAAAGAAATTTTGCCAAAAAATTGTGATATAAACACACAAACTAAGTTTCACAAAAAGTATAAATTTCATTAAAAAAAATGTAAATACATGACATCAATAAATGTTCAAACGTTTTATTTATTGTTTCTGAGCCGATCCTTAAATTTCTTAAATAAAACTTATTCAAACATGAATTTTGATATTAAACAAAAAAATTGGCTGACATTTGAGCCGCTGATAAGCCAATGGTTTAGACAGTGACGCTTTTCTTAAAAATTCATCGCTAGGCACTTGACATTAAATTTTTGATAGTATAATACGAGTAGTTGTATTGATTCCAAGAGCCCTTTTCTCATTTTTAAATTCGTTTTTCTTTTTACTATTTATTAACAGCAAATATTAATTACCATGTGCCTGTTCTTGAAGGTATAAAAGTACCGTAGGCACTTCCAGTTGTCAAACTCTATATGTATTTTAAAAAAGAAGTAGTAGGTGATATTTTGAACAAAATGAAAATTTTTGCCGAATTTAAAAACAATTATTAGCTTCTTTAAAAAATATCTTTTACAGCCGAATTGCTTTCCATTTTTCCAAAATCACAAACATATGTTTTCACGAGCAAATGTCAAACTCTAATTGAGTAAGCTAAATTGCATATGTGTAAACACCAAAGTCCATAACTCAATTTAAAATTTAATTGCCTTAATTAAGGTTATTTTCGTTGCGCTGCCTTGGTTTGAAATGCAGCTATGGGGTTGCTACGAAAAGCTACGATTTGAATTCGTTACATTTTCATGTCTTACTATATCGCAATTAATTGCTATATCAAGCTTTAATTTCACTATGGAACACATACATAATACCCCCAAATATTTGTTTGTAGCTTTTACCATTTTTTTTAATAAATGCATGCCGGATTAGTCTGCCAAGCATTTTTATACTTTTGTGTTGTTCGCTTTGCTGAAGAGAAATGCTACATACTATATTTGGTTAACGCTTCTTACCCACAATTCTATAAATTGTTACATTTTTATGATCTCAATAGAACAAGAAGTTTCGTCAAAAAGAAACGAACGAAACTCCTTAACAATTTTCGATAAATTTATGATTATTTAAATTTTTTATAGTATTAAATAAAAAAAAAAAATGTGATCTGGTAATAACGTGTAACGCACCCACCCTTAAAAAGTACAGGATAAAACTTGTAGGATATTTTACACTTTTTCATGGGTATACTTGGAAAAGAACAAGGTGCATATGCACTCTCTTGCATTCGTTTCGAAAAAAAGAACACAGAAACGTACATAGTATAAAATCTGTACATATAAGATGTTTGTGGGAATAGAAAACGCTATTGTTTTTTTTTTCTAACCTGCCTTAAAGCTTCAGAAATATGAAAAGGGACTGGCAGAATGACATAATTGTTCAAAATGTATTATAAGCCCTTAAACAAATAGTGTAAAAATTTTTTAATTTCGTTTTTTTTTTTTTGCAATAAATTAGAATTATAATTTGTAAGCGACTTAAAGATTTAACAAAATTAAAATTTCACATGAAACCTTGAGTACTGCGTACTTGTCAATATTGAATTGCATTTGGCACATTGTGTAATTACGCTTGTGATTGGGGATGTGTGTAGTTGGCAGTGGTGTAAAGATGTGAACATTTCAAAGAGTTTTTCAAGAACTGGTGCATGTAATGAAGATGGTCCCGTGTTGTAATCTCACGTTTTTGATCGATTTCTCACAGTGATTTACGTGCAAATTGATTTTTGCAGTTTTTTTTTTTTTTTTGTAAGATTTATTTGTGTGTTTTGATTGTGCGTTCCAAAAATAAATTAATACGAGTATAGAAAGACGCTTGGTTTAACTGGCAATTGGAATATAATCGTAGAACGAAATAAATAACCTCCTTGTTTTTCAATATTCATCTTCACGTGTCCCTTTTCCCGTTAATACACGTTTGTACTTGTATGTATGTAGATGCAGCAGAACATCAGATACAATAAGCGATGAGAACAACACAAGATCGTTTCCAAAAAAAAAAACCAAATTTTACTGCATAACAATTTTATCCTTGGCGCCAAAATGCGCACATGACGAATTGCTGCCTTTCTTGTCCAACACTTGAAGAAAGGAAAAAAATAATAAAATCAGAAGAAGCAGCAACAAAAAAGTGAATTGCAATTCTTTGGAATTTTAGTTGTTGTAAGAAGGATTTTTTAATGCAAATTTGATTTGCGCGAATTCCCATTTCACACATTTGCATTTCAAAATGATTTCTTCATGTTTATTCGCGCTCTCTCTCTCTCTCATGGTGTTCGTGCACAAGTGTTGGTCTTTTGTGGCCGGCCTGTTCTCTATTATATGGGATTTTCTGGTATTATTTGCAATTTGTATGTGGCTTTTTGTGTTGCTGTTGTTGTTGATAGTGCAGTTGTTGTTGCAAAACAGTTGAATTCATCAAAAAGATCTGTATGGCTTTGTCTCGTGCTATGATTGAGGGTAAATGAAATGAGAGTAGAATGTTCATTGCTGTTGCCGTTCGGGTGGCTGAGAATATTTGTGTGTGTGTGTGCCGGGGTGTTTGTGTTGGTAAAAGTACATGCATATGCATCTGTATCAAAAGGTAGGAAATGATTTCTTGTTTATTTTATTTGTAACGGGTAGACATTGCTTTTATTTATTTTCTTTATTTTTTTTTTTCTTTTTTGCAAAATCTTATTTTTATAGGGACGTATGATCTTTATTTATTTATTTCTTTTTTGCATTCGGTTAATTTGTGCAGCTGTGTGTTTAAGAGACTTTTTGAGCGCTATTTTTCAATTTGATTTGATTTCTTATGCCTAAATTATGGGTTCATATAACAACTTTCCTTGGCATGTACATTTGATTTCGCCTTTGTTGTTGGTGTTTTTTGTTTGGCTTCTTTTTTATATAAACTCCTAAAGAATACAAGTCAAAAGTGAAAATGCAAAAAATATTGCGGTAGGTTATGGTGCGGCAGCAACATTAATGGGCGCTGTGGAAGTTTAAACAAACGTTTTGCATCATGTTTCTTACTTATTGAAATATTTGTTCTACATTATCCTTCTTCAAAAGGTTAATTCAATTAATAAGCTTTTAACTAATGCCTAAAACTAGAGCTAATGTTTTAACTTACATAAAAATGTGTAGGAATATTCATGTGTATGTAGGGTAGGTGAATTGGTTTGCTTGATTTGAGTCCTTCACAAAGGACTTAGGCTTCTTGGTGCGGTCCAAAAGCGTTGATCTTCTAGCGAAACTACCCCTATTTGAAAAGTTAAATGCTGCCAAAATGCATCGTTAAATGGTCCCACTATGAATTGGATTAATTAAAGGCCGTAAAACTAAATTTTCTAAATTGTTTTTGTTTTCAATAGCGGTATTCAGTGTTTATACAAATTGTCTTCCAAAAGTGCCGACGTAAAATATCGTACTTTTTTTCTTCTGAAATTCAACTCAAGCTTTCCTAATTTTATTGTTGGATTTCATAAAAAGTCTACGATATTTTCCATTGGCACTTTCGCAGGACCATTTGCATATAATACTGAACTCCACTAATATAAATTCTGACGCTGCATTTTATAAAATAAGGCTCGTAATATACGAAAAAAATTAATAAAAATAAAAATAATATTGTTTACTTGGCCACAAAAAAAAATTGGTTGGACATAAAGATTTTATCAATAAGAGGAGTTTAATGGGGAAATGAAATAAAAAAAGCGTGTTGTATGACATTGTATAGGAAACCTGAACGGTATATTTCAAATGTGCGCTGCAGCTTGGCAATTTTCTTACTCTCGGCGCATAGATCTCTGGCTTAATGCAATATATTTAGATTTACCAGGATCAAATCTCACTATCTTGGTGGCCAATTTTCATCAGCTCTGCGGACAGAACGTCAATTGTGGTGTTCGATGTGTGCAACGTAGCGCCGTTGTGCTGATTCCACAAGGTAGCCTAGCCTATACCGTTGAATTGAGTTGAGTCAAGATATTTATCTAAAAAGGCGTCTTATGGCTAAAGACGATTTCGTTCCTCTTCCGAACTTATTTCGACATGTTGCATAATCGAGCATCTTACCATGACCTTTCAACGTTTTTTGCATTTGGAGAAATAAATTTCAGTTGCAATGGATTTCTGTGATCACCGCTATTAATAATTACAGTTCTAAAAACCTCTAATTTGTTACCCAAAGCTCCTTTTTTTCTTCTTCAAGACTCTTTAGTTTCAGTTACATACTTTTGTTTTATAAAGTGTTTGTTATTGAAGTTTCTTATGCACAAATAAAGAAAGAAAAATAATAATAAGGATGCATTAAAAGCAAAGTGTGAAATTTTGTTATGCTGGCTCTTTTATGACATCTACAACATCATCATGGCCACCATTGCTTGAATGTATTGTATTCCCTAAACCTCACATTGTTTATTTTACAAAATGTCTTAAGAAATTTGTTTTTATGGTAGAGAGGGAGTTGTATAAACTCCTTCGACCGTCTTTAAAAAAACGTCGTTGATTTAAAAACACTTTTATGCAGGTCCAATAATTAAAACCAGCAGAGTAACGCAGTTCCCACGGTCAAAATTAAGAAATTTTCGAAAGTCGCTTTAAACTTGGGAGTTATTTCATAATAGATTTAATTATAGGTCTACTATTGAATTTAATTGAAGACACAAGTAAATCAAAAAAATCACCCTTTTTATGGGATTTGGTAAGAAATACAAAACTGTTACTTACTTCAATTAAAAGCAGAAATAATGGCAACTTTATTAGTTGCTCTCAAATAAGAGGCGTAACCAATATATTTTACACTCTATTACTGGGTCCCTGTTTCCAGTATGCAATTGCAATTGAAAATTTACCAAACTAATAATTTGAACATTTTCGCCGTGACAAAAAAATTTTAACTAAATTTAGCCGAGTATTCATTTTGTTTCACTTCTTTCCGCCTAAAGCGAAACTAATTTGTTATTTATGCGTAATTATTCGCCGCTTAAAACTCATTTTACATTGGTATATTTTTCCTTTCTTGTATGAAGATTATTTCAAATGTCGATGGGATATTTAATGACACTCGTTCAGTTTTAAACATGTGATCTACATGTGCAAATTGCTCACTATTGTTTGTCTGGCAGAAAATAATCGAACTATTTTTGTAACGATCGGCTCTGAACACACAACACATCACTGTATGTTGATGCTTTAATTTGTCACTTATTTGTAGTTTATTTAATTTTTGATGGTGCCAGTTTGCTTTTTGTTCAAGTCTCTATTTTTAAGTCTCTATTTGTCGTCTGTCTTTATGTGTAAAAAAAAATCATTTTGTTGTCATTTCGAAACCTTACAGTTTATCAGAGATTTAGTCACGAAAATATATTTATAGATACAAAATAATTTTTTGCATGAGAAACAATATTTCCCAAATATTGTAAAAATTATTTTACAAAGAGTACATTTTAGCCCTTTTTTAAATATGTACTTCTAAAAAGTATACCAGTACCATGTACATACATACATACTTATGTATTTGAAATGAAGTACCTAGTACCTTTTGAAAACATTTAGAAACAATACAATTAGAAAAATGACTACACTGCCAGTAAAAAAGCACGCCTGGAAAATACCTTTTGAAAATGTACATTAAAAAAGTATTTAAAACGTACTTTCGTAAAGTTCAAGAAAAGCACCTGTTAGAAAATTTGAACTAAAAATTTATTTTTTAACAGAGATATCCTTTCAAAACTTACGTACCTTCCTAAAAAAAATACACACTAAAAAAAGCACTCTTCAAAAAAATACTTTTTAAAAAATTAAACTTTTCATTTAATGAATAAGTTTACAAAGTAAATTTTTCGTAAAAACACTGTTAAAGAAGATAAACCTCTTAACAAAGTGTACCTTAAAGGAAACAGATAAAAAAAAAAAACGCCGAATACAGTACTCCCTCGCTTTGTGCAGCAATTTATTATTTTTTGTATTGAAACCACCAATTGAAAGTCCTAATCCAAGCACTATATTGTTTTTCGTATAAAAATACATACATATTTATATATATTTTGTACGTATCTGAGGCGTTAGTTCATGCTAGAACTGTCATAAGTTCTTTGTACATTTTTTTCGCATGACTTTATAAAATAATCCACGTTCATACACCCTATAGATTTGATCGTCTGTGGAGCCTATATCTTTTACTTTTTCTTGAAATTTCTTTCGAAACGGATCCACAAGATTTTCTATATTTAACAGTTTGTCGCCATATATGTTTAACATACGCATACAATGTTGTTGCTTCAAATTGGCGCCGTTGCTTGCGGTTAATCTTAAGATTACCCATCATGTATCTCTCAAGGTTACGTTTTCTTTATTTCTACACAGAGACTGGTTGGTTTCAAAAACTACTTCTAAAGCTTATTTTGCATACCAGAATATTCTACAGTTATAATACAAGGTGTCCGCCGGAAGGTATACTACTTTGTTGTGCCGCCATTTTGGTAAACATTAGTCTTGACAGTTCATATTTTGCAGTCGTGAAGTAGAGACGTGGCAAATTTATTATGGAAAAATATTCGGTAAACCAACGTGATTTAGTCGTTAAAACATTTTATCAAAACCAATCATCGGTAATCGACGATGTAATGTGATGTGAGTAATGTGACGAGGAGAAAGTTACGTGAAATGTTTGGGAGAAACAACGTGCCAACAAGACGCACTATTTATCGTGTAGTGAATGATTTCGAAGAAAGAGGGACTGTAGCTAATTTGCATTTGTTTCCATTTAAGACTTAGTTGACTCAAGAGCTTCTTCCAGAAGACCATTTACGCCGCCGTACATATGCCAATAGGATGCTACAGCTCGCCCATGACAACCCCGATTTTCATGAAAAAATCATAATGAGTGACGAGGCACATTGTCATTTAAATGGACATGTGAATAAACAGAATAGTCGGTTCTGGGCAATGGAAAACCCTCAAATTATTTATCAGTCACCTTCACATCCATTTGGTCAGGAGGAATCTTTGAAACTGAAAACGGTAACTGTCAATGGGGAGCGATATCGTGATATGATTGAAAACTTTTTAACGCCACTACTGCATGCTTTGGGCTTGACTAACATGTGGTTTCAACAAGACGCTGCCACATTGCATACAGCCAGGATTACAATGGAATTAACCTCTTTCCACAACAAGTTTTTTTCAAGGAATGGTGATGTTGATTGGCCTCCACGGTCGCCTGATTTGACTGCTCTGGACTTCTTTTTGTGGGGATATCCGAAAAGCATGGTTTATACAAACGTTGGAGCAATTCAAACAAAATATTCGTGATAAAATTAATGAAATATATCGTGAAATGTGTGAGAATGTAATGAAAAATTAGTTCAAAAGGGCTCGCATTTGTGAGGCTAACAGAGGCGGACTTTTATCTGATATTGTATTCCATACATAATTGCCGACATTAAATAAAACATTTATCAATATACGATCCATTCTATTTCATTTAATCAAAAATTATAAACATACAGAATAGTATACCTTCCCGGCGGACACCCTGTATTTTTACGCTTTACGTCGTTCTCCTTGATAAACAAGCGTTCAAGTTGCTTGCATCCCGCCTTACTTAACTAAAAAGTAACGGTAAAATCTACAACGTAAAAAATTTGGCTGTTGCACTTGGCAAGGAGTTGTGGTAATGGAGGGTTGCACAAGACGAGAGCGTACTGTATATAAAATTATTTTTAGCTCTTTTCGCTTGTTAACACTAAATCTTTTTAAAAATAAAAATTTACTTTCACAAAACGTACCCTTTTAAGAACTACATACTTTTCATAAAGTATTTTTAATAACCTGCTTTCTTTCATATTTTCCCCGGCAATCACTGAAGCCCCTAATTGTGTGTCATCAATCTACACATGGCGCCAATTAAGTGCGCAATATCATAAACTGTACACCATGGCTTAAAATTCTCTGACGCAAATTCGCCAATTTTAATACGTTTTATTAGTTTGAAACTAATAATTGGTGGATTTTTTTTTTTTGCTTTGGGTTTTGATTATTTTTATGTGTGACCTCATTTTGTTATCAACCTCAATCGAGAATGGAGGCTGTTGTGCAAAAAAAAACTTTTTTAAAGTCATTCGAGAACATGTTCAATACTCTACAGCAATTGAAATTCGATAAGAAAAGTAATTTGGAAATGAATAAAATGCTCAATGTGTGCAATAATTTTCTAATCATGACTCTATATGTTCAAGACATATTTATTTCAGATTTAACTGATTAAATGTTTTTAAATGTATCAAAAGTTTTTAGTTGCGATGAACATTTTGAACAATTTTTTATTCCACTAATCATACGTGGCTTCTATAATCAAAAAAGGCGAGTCTAATGGAAGACTAATGTGATGAGTCATAGTTTGTAGTTGTTTCAATTGTGATATATTTTATTAGAAATTTGTTACTCGACGGTTGCTTTGTTGACTTCAACATTAGGGAATTAATTTGCTGCTTTAATCCTGTCTTCAATAATATGTTTTCGAATTTGTAGTTGCAATAACTTGACCTCTTTTACTTGAAAACTGATGCGTTGAAGAGCAACTCTTTAAAAAGAGCAATTAAATGTCCTGAACCCCTGCACCCTCTAAAACATGAACTTTTCCTTTCGGACTGCGTGTTGTTAAATGTGTTTTAAATTTAGAAAAATTATATGGAAACATGCACTTCATTTGTAGTTTTGCACTTTTAGGTTGGTGAATTGTTCGTTGATGTTGATTCAGTTTTAATTTACAATACTTTTTCTCTTGGGTTCAGGTCTCTCTCATGTGGTGACACAAGCATAAACTATTTTTTTTAACTTTTGACTCATTCTATATTTGCTCGTTTTTTGACAAATTTTACGCTTCAAGTGCTGCAAGCGCACAGACACACACACACACACACACACACACATCGAATAAGAAGAACAAAATGAAAACGTGTGCATAATTCCTGAACATTGGAGGTGGTCGGCCGGTCGCTCAATTGCTAAAATAGTGGCGCGTCTTTTTTTATCCTTTGTGTTATGCTCTTGATATTTTACATATGTGTATAGAATGTGTGCTTGAACGTTAATATTTTGTTTGGATTTTATTGTTGTCGTTTTCAAATGTCACATGTTCTTCATTATTTCTATTTTACGAAGGAAAGTGAATTTTAACCTCCTACTAAGCGGACATAATGGGAAAAACAAATGCCCTACAGGCAGCACCGATAGCTATTGTAAACGTTTCCAAATAATAAATGGAAAATTTAACATATTGTTTGGTTACCCGTATAATAGATTTTTTATTAATATCGGAAATATTTCCTTTGAAGTTGTAAAAATTCTTTAATCTGTGTAATATATTTTTAAAGCCTTCACCAGAGTTGTAAAGTATATTGATACGTATACATAAATATTCCGCTTGTAATTTCTACAATATTCATGTCCAAATCCCATAAAGTAGTATATGCTGGATCCGTACAGATAGAGGAGTTAGTTTAACCATATACCTCTGTCCCATGGTGCTAGATAACCTATGATGTTAGATTTTATGCTTAACAATTGGACCAGTTAAATATAATATACGCTTGGTCAATAATGCTGTTTGAAGTCAACAGTATCGGTTTACAAGTTCCTGAAATCAACAAGATCTAAAATTCTTCGGAAGTTCGGAAGTTGAAGTATAAAAAAATAAAAACTAGTAAAAGAAACTATCGCAAAAGTCGATATTTAATGATATGATCAATTAATGATATGATTAATCGAACCGAGAACTTATTATTCGCAAATAATCGGAAGAAATAATCGATAAGCTTTAAAATGATCATAAATATTATAAGGAATTACTTACAGAGGTTTCAATCACAAAACAATATTTTCGTAAATGTGTACACTGCTTTCATTGGATCCCATGCGTTAAGCACATCTCGTTTTAATTGGGAAACTGGATATTTGGGAAATAAGTCTGGCTCATCTTGAGGATTTGTAGAGTTAGCGTCTTTTCTTTTGTTTTGGGACTAAAATTCGAATTCCACAGCCATAGAAGAAGTGTTGCGTCTGAGCAAGCATTTTAAACTACTTCCGTTCTTACGTCTCTCATAATCACAGATATCGCTAATAGATCTTGGAATTGCATTTTTTTTCAAATCTGGGATCTAGTTGAGTTGATGCTGCCAGTCGTTAATCGCAACAAAATAACACAATGGATCGTTTTTCTATTCTAAAACCATAAATTTCAGCAATATTACACGAAATTACACGAAAATTTGGGAATTCACCACGAAAAAGCGAAATTTTACACAAAATAAGCGAAACTCATATTTCACTTAATTGTGAAATTTCAGCAAACAAAAAAAAGACCTTCGCCTTAAATTGCAAACCAAAGGCAATGATAATTTTTAGAAAGGGATCGTCAAATGAGAGTTTCCGTGTACATTATAAATATGGACCACTTAACCAAGCTTTAAAATTCACTCTTTAAAATTCACTTTAATGCATTTTTACCTCAATTAAAAAATATCTTGAAGTTTTATTTCCACTTTTCCACTCATTTTTTTTAAATAATAGAGAAAGAAAATTTTTCTATCAGGCCTCAACTCTATAATTGTATTTGATTGTCAACTAATTTTTATATAATAAATACAAGCAAACGGGTAAAAGGGGGTATTATCGATATAATTAAATATTTTATTTTTAGAAGGTTCTGTTTCTTTTTTTGTGAAGAATATATAATCAAAAATAATATAGGGGTGGCCATATAGTTATTCAACTGTTGTAATTCAGAATAATACGATGACTGTCCATAGAGTAAAACTTATCGAAATTCCGGCTCAGTTGTAAATACGCCAAGTGGATTTCGCCGGTCGCACCGTCTAAAGGTTTGAGCGTGAGTATACTCTTTTCTTAAGTATCTAAGAAGCCCGAGAAATATCGACTTAGCGTCCATTGGCTGAATTCAGTATCGCCAGAGTCTATCCGGGGTTTTTACTGGGTGGCTTTGAGCCTACATCTCCGTATAAAATTATGCTGACGCAAGAATTTAATCCGGACGGGCAAAGAGAGTGCCCGTTAATTCAAATATCAGCACTGCAATATGAACGATGTGCTAGTCCATACATATTCCGGTATGTGATGGAAATCGATTTTGAAAACGAAAACGTTTTAAAAACAAACCCGGTTACGATGTGCTTGTTATTTCCGTTTTGTATTTATTTCAAAACTCGTTTTTAATCAGTTTCTTTTTTACTTTGGTCTGCATTTAAAATGGATCAAAAATCGCTTTCAAATCAGCCGAAATTTATCCCACCCATTAAAAAAATCCTTTTAAAGTCGATCGATTTCCATCACATACCTGATTGATATAAATGTAGCTTCAAAATATGTAATTTTGACATCATTGACAATGTTGTTTTCTTTAAATTTCTTTTCTTATATTTCACATCTGGCCTTCCTATCTTTCGAACGATACCAGATTTCGCATATGAGGTTTTGTATTTTTCTATAGGGTATCTCGAATGAAAGTTTTATTTGTTTAGGTTTCTGCGTGAACGCAAGGTATCTGAAGGTGGTGGGGGTATGTCGATCGGTAGTCTGGCTCTTGGGAATTCAGTCGCTATGGCTCGTTTCTCAGATGCGGACCGACTGCACGTTGTGCGTGCGTTCGTTTTACAAAAATTTTGATTCTGCAGTATTCGAGGTTTTCGCCAACATTGAAAAAATCTAAATCAGGGCGGGCAAAGTCATGCGATCGGTAACAAACGTGGATTGTGTCGTAAGCACGAGGGTTTAGATTTGGATGCTGTTATTTGTAAAACAGAAATTGTTTATTTTTATAATTAATAAAATTTTTTTCGATATACAGCTCCCTCTTTTTTGAAATTGATACACTAAATATAAATTTTCTTTCGAGACACCTTGTTTTTTTTTCAAGGTTTTCTATTTTCAGAACTAAAACTAAAATGTAAAGCTATGTATACTTTTTTGTTTAATGAACCGTTTATATATTTTTTCATTTTTTGAATTGCCTCTCGAATGAAAATTAATGACAAAACATTGTCAGCGAAAAAAAAATAGAAAACGTTACAATAATTAGTAGAAAACGTAGATAGGAACATTTGTGTTTCCATTTCAAATTAGTTGTGACAGAGTTTATTCACCTTGTATGCAACAACCCCCCAAAGATCCCCCTCAAAAAATGACATTTGTTTATTTACATTAGAGTGATAACAAAACAGAACAATAAAAAAAGCTGTTAAAAAGTAGAACAACGCCAAGGATTTCCCTTAAAAGTAACAAATTCAAAAATGTCATTATCCTGCACCTTGAGTAGGTTAAGCAACTATCTCCTCTAAATGATGGAAAGAAAAGACACCAACAACTCATTTTTGTAATGTTACAGTTTCGTCTGTTCTTGCTGTTGTTGTTATTATTTTTATCCTGCATAATTATAACGTTGGCACGAGCTATTTTCTTCTAGTTTTGTTTGTGTGTGTGTGAATGTGTGTGCATGTTTTTTATTTACTTCCTTAAAAAAATGTCTTATTGTTGTGGTGCAAGTCTTCCTTTTTTTTTCGTGTGCAGTTCCTTGCATTTTGACTTGATCGTTTCATGCCTATAACATTTAAATTTCGTGGTGTTGTTCATCATTGCGCGATATATTCGTTGCTCTGCTTCAAATTTATGCATTCGTTTGTGTGTGTCCATATGTTGTTTTTACTTGTGTGTCTTCTTTTTTCTGTTGCATAACACACGAGCTATCAACGTCATTATCATTAAAAGCCTTGAATGTTATGAGTAACCGATGTGTAATTTACGCCCGCTGTTACTTTTTTTTTGTTTGTTATTTTGATCCTTTTTGATGGGTGTTTGTGAATGTTTGTGTATTTCTATGTGCGAGTATGTGTGTGTGAGTATGTGTGGTTTATTGTTAGAAAATTCCAACATTTCTAATTCCTTAATGAATGTCTTTTCTCTTTCGTTAATATAACGACCCAATACACATTGTGAAAGTCAACACTAAGATTTGAGCCGTTTATTTTGAAAGTGTCATAAGTTACTTTTTAAAGAAATTTACAGTTTAATGGATCTTATGCTGAGAACTAAAGAGAATTTGTATGAGAGACGTTTTGTTACTGAACTGTATAAGAAATCTGCTTATTTTGAAAGAGGCATAAGTCGCTGTACTAAGGAAAATAACATTATTACAACTGGTCTTTAAAGTAAACGTAACTTTAGCTAAAGTGAGGCAACCTCAAATGCATAAACTCTACGTTAAGTGGCAACAAGATCTTTCGTTTAACTTATAGTTGTAATTTTATAATAAATTACATCTGCGCGACACTTCGGTTTCGATCTGTCTTGCGTTTCAACTCACATTGTTTATTGGGAAAGTATGTAAATGTTGTTATAATAATTTAACAATTTTTCCTTTTGTTGTAATTTTTTCTTTTCTACTACGTAATTTGTAAATTAGTTGCATTTGTTGTCTTTTTTTTATAATTGTGTGGACAAATTTTGGGGGTTGGTTTTGTTATATGCGGAAGTTTAGTATAACAAAGAGAAATAACGCTTGTCTATTTACCAAGAGGGTGCTCTAAGTGCTAAAGAAAACCTAACTGAAATGCAACGTCTTAGGTTCATTGCACTTTCCACACATGAAGTGGCAGCAATGAAAGTCTTAGAATATTGAGCTAAACACCGTGCAGCGTAGCGCTTCGATGATTTTCCTTAATTCTGTAAGGGAGTGAATGTATGTATGTGAGGAGGTACTACTTGGTAGAGAGCGAGCACGCGCTTCTTGAACGCTTGGCTGATTGGTGAATAGATCAACTCGACATTCGGTGGACAAGTGCTTTTCCTTCAGATATTTGGTTTTTTGGCGGGGATAATTTTTCCATTTAATGAGTTCTATGACACAGGTGTATGGCGCAATATTTCGGGGCGAGTACAGTACAGAATTTGACCTTTTTAATTTCAACAACATGTTGTTTTTGTTGTTAACTTTTGTTATGTTAATAAGGCGCGTAATTATACCTACATACCAATGTACATTCTTGAGACAATGAATTTCAATGCAAGTTCGTTTTGTTCAGTTATGAAGGTGGTGGTGGTAGTTTGTTTGTTTGGTTGGTTGGTCGGTTGTGTTACTGTGGTCGCAGCAGTGTGGTTGTGCCCCCTATTTTGAATATTTGAATTCTAGTCCATTAGAGCATGTCTCAATTTGTAAACAAAAATAAAATAAACGAATATGACGAGCCGTCTACTCTGTTGTATCAGTGTATTTGAATACAAGTCAAATACCAGTTGTCTCCAGTTGAAAGTTGATTGGAACTCTTTGAACGAATTTGTGGCGTGGGTTATCATTGAAACTTGCCATATGGCGGGGCATGATAAGCAGGAGTTTATTATTGTTTATGAAATTTTGAATAACTCCTAGTGGGTTATTACTTGCTCGTACTAAAAAGACATCTGTGACAAAAAATAAAAACTTGGTTAAGGTGTAAAGTGTTGTACACCGTAAACGATTCATTGAGTTGAAATTTTGTTCTACATTTTGTAGTTTTTAGGCGTCAAGCGAACAAAAACTCGCCAATTCTAAAATTTGCTGACTGTTGAACGCATTGAATAGAATCCGTATTTCTCTAGGAGGAATCTTGATTATGACCCTTAAGAATAAACTCTAACATTTACCTTTTGAAAATAATTTCATTTAAATGATAGCCGCGACAACGCTGTAGGTGGGTGGTCCATTCGGAAGCTCCAATAGCTCAAAGAATAAATCCAAAGGTGTGAGTGTACCATATACGGTGTAGGCGGCACACAGTGGTTAAATCGAGAATTGTTTGGCATTTTGTCTATTACCGATATTTTATAATTGTATAAATTGGCATTTTTGTTTTTGTTTTGCTTTCAATATTCGCACAGATGTAAGCCGTCACACAAAACGGAAGGTGTGTATTTACTAATATATGTATAAATGTTTGCTCCCAGTGTTTATCGCGTTTAATATTTATGTATAGTAGAAGGTAGCATATTTAAAGTGTTTTATATTGTGTTTTCGTGAATTTTGGGTTTGATCGAAGTCGGTATGGTTCTTGCTTTGTCATCCATTTGGTTCATTATTGTTGTGAAACGTCGTAAATCATTTGCGCCATTATTGATTAACGCCCTTTTTTTAAGTTGGCACTATGAGAACGCATCTACTAGGAAATTTAATACCGTTCAGGCCCAGGTATTTAATAATGCAATAGACAAGATAAAGTATAGTGAAGAGTAGTACCGAGTAATTCAGACAAAATATAGACGTTTTGTGAGCAAAGTAGTGGAAAAGTAGAAGAAATGTAATGGAACGCCATTTAATATTGAGAAACCCAATAAAGACTGGTTGAACAATGACTTCATATTAATTGAAGTAGTAATCTTGGACGACCACAAAAAGAAGTTTTCAATTCAAACATATACCCAACATATGACGCATGTTTGTTAGCAAAAAAATAAGTGCTATCCGATCAGTATTCACATTACCGAAACGTCTGCTGAAGTGTCTTTACAGGGTTGGGATGAACATACTATAACAGGGATCGTTAGAGCGCAATCTACAAATGGGGTTGTGATAGCTGCAGTGGTCATCTTACTTACCGGTACAGTTTTTCGGATCCTGAGTCATAAAGAATCGATGAACACTTATTTGCCGCGTGCATTGTGCCATTGCAAGTAAAAATAGGAAGTGTTATTTTATGAGAGAATTCTCTGCCTTCTTCAACGCGGGTTTTAGGTCAAACAAATTTATTAGCCAAAAATAAACGCTCGACTTGGTTATAGCTGAAGTTGAAAAAGTAAAACAGCAAATATGTGAAAATATTCCAACAGAGTTCCAGTCTTTTCAATTCCATCACAAATTTCATATGACAATGGTAGACGCAAAATTCATTAGATCGTTGCATTAAAGATCGACCCATTAGTACAAATACTACATGCTTCGATAAGATGTTTTGAGTTGAGTGCATTTCATATATTGCGTACACATTGCCAATTAAACAGTAGCAGATGCGAGGCTCCGGTTAGCTTATTATACAGCAATCTAGATTGGACATACAAGAAAAGTTTAGAAGGAACATGTGTTTTTATTATTTGATATTCCAAAGTCTGTGCCTTAATCCGCACAAACACATATATGTGAAAATAAGGCCAAGCTCCTATCCAAAAATTTCGGCCGTAAAAAGTACTGAGATCTTCATCTGTTGCCTAGAAACTTGACCTATGAAACCAACTTGTGTTATTATTAGTTGCCATTCCAAAGCATGTATCGTGAAATCCTAACAAAGAATTAAATACCGACTGAAATTTTTTTTATCAACCCAAGTTGGCCGCACTTTTAACTGCTGGTAATTTGATTCTGATAATACTTTGATTCTGATTAGAAACAGATATATATATTTGTCTAAATCTATTAGTGGTATTAACTTTTTATTTTTGAAACACTAAAATTAATGAAATGAAATGTAAATGAATCTTTGTTAATATACAGTTGCGATTTTACTGCTGATATGTTGGTTCCGTCGACCTGTCAGGTTTGGAATGCGACATCAGCTGCTCACCAAATGATTTCTCTATTAAGCCATTGTTTCACGCGCTGGGTGTGGTGTAACATTCGACTTGCTGAAATCAAATGTTGCCGCGTTCACGGGCCATAGCGCTAGCCTCATTTTTAAAAAACTACGGACCGATGATTCCGTTAGCACCTAATCCACACCACACAATTCATCTTTGTAACGGCAGTCGAGAATATCTTCGGGATCAGTCCAGCTGCGATAATTTTGTTATTTAATGTATCCATTTAGTCAGAAATGGGCTTCGTCATTGAACAAAGTTCGGCGCGAAAAAAGCGGATATTCAGTCAACTGTGCAGAACTGATTGTAGGAAATTAAACCGAAAACTTAAGTCTGGCGGTTTGAACGAGTGGGATTTTTCAAGCCTTTAAACCAAAAGCCTTTGCCAACTTGTTTTATACGATAGACTAGTAGGCTGTGCACGGCGTCACGACGATTGGTTGTGACGCCGTGCACTCTCCGCTACAACCGCAAAATGAACCGCCATGTTCACTCTCCGCTACAACCGCAATATACTCTTCAGTACGGGATGTATGTGGTCCACTCGGTCGCGTATCATCCAATAACGTACACTGAGACTAAAATTGAAGAATTATATTATCATAGTGGGGTCGGCATGTCGATGATGCACACCATATCTTGCCCAATCTTGTATTTTCCTGATCTTCAAAACTTGCTAACATTCGATATTTCATTGTTGATGATTATTTATTTTACGCGCATTTACATGTTGGCAGTACGCAGTACGTGATATTTTGCATATTTCCAAAAAACAAAGACAAGAAAGAAAACAAAATCTCCTCCGTTCCTAACGAAAATTCAAAATTTTATGAGTTTCATTCATAATTTTGATACGATCCAAAAATAAAAATAACAACTTGAAACAAAATAAGAAAACAATAGACCCACACATATTTTTAAGAAAAAAATAATAAGACAATATAATTGCGTTGCAGTTTGCGTTCGTACTTAAAAAAAAAAGTTATTACAAAAACAACAACAACAAAACAGTGCATTACAGCAAAAAAGGGAAATAAGCTTGAATAATTTTGCTGGTAAATTTCTTAAAGGGAAAAATGTTTACTTGTATTGCAGTTGTTGAGTTAAAGTGAGTTTGTTTTAAGGAGCGGTTGATAATACGTGACATTATCACTGTCATATTAAATGATACAACAGCAACACACACGAGCAAGACAACAGAGAGGAGCATGTAACTAGCAGCGCACATTGTTTTTTAATAAGTTAAGTTCTGTTTCTTGCAAGATCTAAAACGTAAAAAATGCTGCTCATGTTAAAGAATTTGATTTTTGCAAACATCAATATCAATTGTTCATATTAATAATTCTGCAATCTGTGCTATATTTATGCCCAATACTCTTATGTTGTAACATGACAGGAAAGAAAACTTTTCAACACATTGTTGCGGTTTCAATATGATCGATTTACTTCTCTCTGTTCGTTCGCCGCTCGTCGATCTAATTCAGTGGTGGTCTCTTGTTGTTATTGAAGGATTTTAACAACGCACTTGGTTTTAGGATTGTAACGCTTCAGGTTAAATTATATTGAGACGCAAATAAAGGAAATTCATATTTTATGCACAAAGTTTCAAATTTCAATTTTTCAAGCAAAATGCAATTATAATTATGATCAACAACACATCCCACGTATTATTTACATTGACAGTGTCGAAAATAATTGCAATGTAGAGGTTGCTTTTAATTCCTGCTATTGAATTCAAAATGAAAAATGGTAATAAGTGAATGATAGATACTCTTATTTGATATCGATACTTCTACCTACTTCAAAAAATAGTTTTTATTGTCACCTGATGCCGAAGGTATTTCAGCGTTTTCAACAAGTGCAATACCGCAGAATGAAATAACATTTTCACTATTCTTTCCTTGTGCCGGCCAAAGGCCAAAATAAGAATATTATTTTAATTATTTATAAATAAATTATAAATTTTAATTGGTACAACCTTAGGAGGTTATACACGAGATTGCAACGTTTGCTGTTGGCTCGTTGTATCTTAACTGTACGAAAATTCCGAAATTGTTTGGCTAGTTGTACAACTCGGCGGCAACGTAAATGGGCATGTCGCACAACCTCACTCCATTTAGTACTTATTTTCATAGTGACTACATGTCCAAAAACACTGTTTGTACGAGTTTTATTTCCCATTTTTACTCAAAACTAAAGTTGTGCAATGAGTTTGAAGACAAAGTTCTATTGTTTGTGGACAAAATGCCCAAGTTGATTGGCAACCAAATTGTACCCATCCAGGGTCGTCAAGGCTATGACTTGCATAAACATAACTAGTTAAAAGTTTACCTCGCTTTAATTTTTCTATAAAAATTTATTATAATCAAAACTGTTTACATTTCGAAATGCTACTCGCTCAGAGCCTGAAGCCTTTAATAGTTGAGACAGGCGGCGGCTAATAGTCAACTGAAGATAAGAGTTTTTCGGTGGCGACTGTACTAAAACTGTCCGTTTAGGGTCGACTAGAGTAAAAGCTGCAAAGGATGGCATATTTCTTAACTAAACACTATCCGCGTAAATATTATTGCACAAGAAAGAACGCCAAAAACATTCGTCTTGATGTAGTCGGCTAAGAATGAATTTTAGTTGTATTAAGCCGCACAAATTGGCGGCGGCGGTGGCTAAGAGGTCCCAATATGGGTCGCGACATTAGCTGCGAATATGAAGTTTCTAAGTTGACTTTACTATAAAATGATATCTTCGAAACAAATTCTCAGTCACTGTAAACGTTCAATTCGTATTAGCAGACACTGTTAAGGTGGCGTTTATCTAAACACTTTTTTACAATTGTGTATTACCACCTGACGCACACACATATATGCGCGGTTCTTTAGGATCTGAATATTTGAATTTGAATGTTGTGTAACAAAAAACAACTTAAAATTGAAAAACAAATAAAGAGAAGGAGCTGACAAGTTGTTCTAATACTTCTTTGCATTTTTTGTTTTAATTTTTTATTTTAATAAAAACTTTAATTCTTAATTTGGCTCGTGTTGTAAACATAAATTTAGAAAAAAAAACAGTTGGTGTTTTTGTTTCAATTACGAAAAACAAAAAATGTAGTTTAGTTCCTGGTGTTCCCGTGAAATGCTCGAGTGATCAGTTAGTTGAGGGTTGCAATGATACAAACATCAGGTTGTTTAGCATTGCTATCGCTATTAGTGACTTTTCAAACACTTTAAAGTCCTACTCGCTCATTCTGCTATGAAAAGTATGACGTACTTTTTTAGCCAGACAAGTTCAAATAGAAAACCTTATGTTACACGGAATGGATCTCTGCAATTGTCAGGTGCACGAAAAATAAATAACAGGCGGCTAATAAAGAAATAAAGAATATGAAACTTATTATAGCGCGCTTAAATTTGTCATAGTTAAAAGCTGGAGTACGTTTGATAAAACAAGAAATAGTTTCGCGAGAAGAATAACTTAATAAACTTTTTAGGCTTTCTATAAGTAAATTATAACCAACCCACTTGAAATAGAACGCACATAATACCAGGGTTCCTTTTTTAATAATTACAAACCTAAAACTTACAATGGAAAAGTATGATTTGTTTGAACAACTTTTATCTCTTTTAAGACAATTCTATAGTACGTGCCATTATGTTTGAGTTCGCACTGTAGGAGATCTTCCGCTCGGAAGTGTTTAGCATAAATTTAGTTTCTATTCTGCTACAATTTTCAAACGTGTCCTTGCTGTTGTCTCTTGATTGTTATTAGGCTGCGCAGTTTTAGAGCACGTGTCTTAAATTCTTGTCACAAATTCGTTTTCTTCCCGTTTTGCATTGATGAGTTATTTCCTTTCACCTTTTTTACTATTCACTACTCGTGTTTGTTATGCAAATTATTTTTAAAATGAATTCTAAAGAATTAATATTGTAAAACTTGTTGCAGATATGTGAAAGTTCCTTTTTTTTAATATGATTTTTTTGTTCAACACAAATTTATATTTAACAACTAATTCAATCTGTAGTAGCTGTCTTAGTTGGCAATTTGTACAATTTCTTCGATTGCCACTTGAAGGTTTCAATATGAGATGGTCTACAGCACTGAGCTGTATGATGGCATTCATCTGTGTGGCCAGATTTTAAGAAAAAGAGCTAAAGCAGATGCAAAATTCTTTTTTTTTTTTTTAGTGTCAAAAACCAAAATTGTGCCATCTGAGTTTAAAATATTTTGTTTATCTTTTTCTATTAAAAAAATTATAAAAACAAAACTTCCTTTTTTTTAATATGACTTTTTTGTTCAACACAAATTTATATTTAACAACTAATTCAATCTGTAGTAGCTGTCTTAGTTGGCAATTTGTACAATTTCTTCGATTGCCACTTGAAGGTTTCAATATGAGATGGTCTACAGCACTGAGCTGTATGATGGCATTCATCTGTGTGGCCAGATTTTAAGAAAAAGAGCTAAAGCAGATGCAAAATTCTTTTTTTTTTTTTAGTGTCAAAAACCAAAATTGTGCCATCTGAGTTTAAAATATTTTGTTTATCTTTTTCTATTAAAAAAATTATAAAAACAAAACTTCGATTTCAAAGGTATTCAGTTATTACGAAACATATTAAAGAATTCGGTTAAAAAATTCAGAATTCTGTTCAAGAATTCCTTCAAAAGTTTAAATAAAAAAGATCTTAAATATGTTCAATATTTTTTCCCTACCATAACGGAAAAGTAAAATTTTTCTTTAAGTTTAATTTAGTAAATTTGGTTTTCAAGTATAGTAAAACTCCGATTAACCGTCACTCAGTTTTCCTTCAGTGTCTGTTAATTCATTTGTTTAAGACTGAATTTAAAGATAAGAGTTTAGATAGGCGCTTTGTGCAAGTCTGTAAAGCTTAGAATACACTGTTTCTTTTCATTCTTTGAGAACTGGAGAGTTGAAAGAGAAGCTTAGCAGCTTATCTTGGAGATTTGTGATTTGCCTTTCTTTTCCTCTTGTGGGCCAAAGACTTGTGCTGAGAATTCAACGTCAAATAGAAGATGCCTCGTTTCCACTTTCACTTCAATTTCACTTCTTACGTTATAATCACTGGTGGCTTCATTTTCTTAATCTGGAATCTAGTAGAGTTTATGCTGCCAGTAAAAATTATTGCTCCATATTCCTAAATGGGTTCATACTGGTCAGCGGGCTTTATGGTTTATATATTTGTTTCCATTATTTTAGATATAATCAATTAATCTTCAATTAATAGTAAGAGAAATTTCGTTGTATTTAAACCATCTATCGCAACAAAATAGTCGATTATTAATCGTTTTTCGCTGAATCATGTATATTGCTGCAGTGGGCGTAGGGAACTTTATGCGTCCCGACGTTATAATGGATAAGAAGGCTTACCTAATAATACTTACTGCAAAGCGTCGAGGTCAACGATGCTATAAGGTGAATTATTTATCATGTATTTAAGATGTTTGCAACTCCACCTTAATTGCCTTACATAAATTTCGAACGTCTTTGGGATTAATTGGGCAGACAAGTAGAAATATGCTATACGTTGGTATGACTGTCAGTGACATTTGTGCCAAATGTCACATCAAAGTAATCATTAGTGTTTAGTATACGCTTGTCTTTCTGAAGTACAACAAGTGCATTCGGCGATTTTTACAATGAGTGAAATTATTTAACAAAGAAGTTTGCGCAATGATATTTCTGGTGCCGAAACGTTCAGAATGTTGTAAAAGGCCTTCGGTGATACAAATTATTCAAAGACGGACGTGAACGCGTTGACGACAAAGCACGTCCAGCACGGCCATCAACATTAACTGATGATCAACACGTCAATATAATTAAGGAATTGGTGTTCGAGAATCGACGATTAACAGCCAGAGACTGATATCGTTGGAATATCGGAGGGATCAGTGAAAACCATTTTAAAATATCATTTGGGCCTAAGAAAAGTGAAATCACGATTGTTTCCGCATACTGCATTGATTCTTCGCGAGTTTTTTGCCAAAAATTCAATCAATATCGTTCCAGAACCACCGTATTCGCCTGATTTAGCTCCGTGTGACTTCTGGCTGTTCAGCAAACTCAAGCGACCGCTCCGGGGAAACGTTCATCGCTGCGCGCATTGAAGGCTATTCCGGATATTGACTTTAACAACTGTTACGAGGATTTGAAAAAGCGTTGGCATAAGTGTATTGCACCTGGGGGGGATTACTTTGAGGGGGACGTAATAGATTTGGCAGAATAAATAAAGAAATTTAAAATTATGAACAAAGTCTTTCTACACAGTAGTATTTCAAGTAATACCCAACTGAAGAAAATTCCTAATGAAATAATGTCATAATATTAGGAGGTGATGTCACCAAAAACTGTTCAGTTCCATCTCAAAAATATTTAAAAAAAAAAGTTAAACAAAAGAAAGAATACTCTACACGGTATTAAATTATTAATTGTTAAGTAATTTTAATTTTTAGCCTTGAGTTCGTTTTTTCTTTCTATTCAGAAAGAGAATTATTTATTTAATATGGACAACCTTTTTGAAAACAGTAAAAGTTTTAAATTTGATTTTATATTCAAACAGATCACAGTGTGTGAATACTCGAATTGAACATTTGTTATTTATGTTTTTACTATGTAACATATTTAGTATTATTGTTTGTGTGTATTTAAATAGACAAGTAAATAAATGATTTTGTTGAAAAGTTCATGTCTGCACATTTTTTTCTTTAATTTGTTTTGTATCTTTTACCTTTACTCCATAACTATTATTCACCTATTTTTTTTTTATTTCAGATGCCAAAATATTTTCAACGAAAGACCACTGTATGGATGATAAATTGGAGGACGTAGGGTAAGTACCATTTTGAGCGCAAAAACTATAAAAACTTAAGGCGTCGTCTTTAAGCAAAAATGCAAACATTTCAGTACTCATGAAGATCATCGGCTTCGCTGCGGATAAAAAAACACAAGTTATCTTTCCAAGATTTTTGTGTTTCTTTTTTTTTCCTAATTAAATTCGGTTAAAGGAAGTCGTCGTTCTTAAGAAACTGCAAACAATTTCTAATTTTCTTTTGTATTTTTTATTGTGAAAATGTTCAAATGAAATTCATATCATTTTCTCAACAATCCCTCTGGCTACGATTGTACCTGTTACTACCAAAACCCGAAAATTGTATTGATTTCTTGCCTTGTCCTTTGTTCGGGGTTTTGCTACAAAGGAATGTGTTTGAGAAATTGCACTCGTTTGGCATTAAAGTATTTGATATTTTTTATATGTTGCTCATAAATTGAAAATCTGTTATGGACCTCAATTTTTCAATTGTCTGCTGGTGTTTACTTGAGCACTCATTGTACTGGATTTAATGGTTTTTATTCATAATGATTGGCTTTTGTTTGTTACCTTCTCTTTCGGTGTCGATGACTGGTGCATGGCGAACCGGTAATTTTATCTATACGGTTATCAAATTTTCCTTGGATGAAACAGTTTTGTTGTACTTTTCCAGAATTTTGCACAAAAGTGTGGAGTGATGTGTTTGTGTCTTTCTATTGATTTGTTGAGTTTTATATTGCTTGATTAAAGCGATCTTTGTATTAAGGGATCCTTATTTTGGTTGAGTTTAAACAGTTTTATTATCTTTTTACCAGTGGGTGTTACTACGGTACTTTGTCCATCATCTGACATTCGCGATGGAATTAAAACGACTACAAGTGTCGAGACCACACACCCACGAGACATTATGGAGTGTTTGTTAAATCTTATTGACCAGCTTCTGTGAATTTATGTTCTCATCATTTAAAAGGACAGCCTCTAAAGTGCCACCTTAATTTGATCATGCAGCACAATGTCGCTGAAAGAACTTTTATATGTTGGTTGCCATGGGATTATTTTTTCTTTAGTCATGCCGTCTGCTAATGTGAGATTCTTGGTATTTCGCTCGATGACAAAGCAACATATGTATTTTGCAAAGGGAGTCACTTCTAATAACTTAAGAATTTGGCATTCACCACTAGCTGTTATGGGGAATTTCACCGAAAAAATTGTACTTTTCGATTATAAATCCTTATCCGTTTTCTTATTCACAAAAAATTTTTACTAATTCTTGACATGAATTTCCAACTGGGTAATATGATCTAGATATTTGGAGAACAAACGAAATTTGACAGGGGATGACAGAAATTGGTATCGAGTTTGTATTTAAATCTATATTTTTTATTACTTAAAATGATTATTTATTTAATAAATGTGAAAACACAATTCCAAATCATATTCGAACTTAAACTACCGAGCATAGTAACCGTGACTTTTACAAACCAGAGCCTTTGGTGGGAATCGAATCCACCACCCCCATACGGATAGACAAGTACACTGCTGCCCTACCGGGATACCCTACTTAAATTTATTCTATACTCGTATTCATATTTTAATACACGTAAAGAAAAAACATCCTTGAGGTTGCCATAATTAAAGACCCACATATTATGATTGAATTATTTGCTTGCAAACGAAACTTATTATTGAAGATAATAATAATATGATTCTCTTAGAACGATGGATGAGCAAAAAATTGTTTATATGCAGCCACTAAGGTACAAACACAGTCGACAAAAACTATGGAATGGTTAATAATCAACGAGATAACACTTCAGTGACAATGCTCTCGTACCTTCAATAACCACTTCGGTACGGCTCCTATCGGCCACGAAACGCGCTTTTATTAACTTCTTTAAAATCTAGGGAGAACTAAATATAATAACTCCTATTTCACAGTCACCGTTTTACAGATGTGAAACCGTATTCGGCGGTGGTCTGAAGGAAACTAAAATTATGCGCGTAAACACTCCGCAAACACAGAGATAAGAGAAAGTTCCTGGATGTCGCTTATAGTCGACGCTCGGCCGTGGGCGTTTATATCACGGCCGTCGACGATAGGCGCCCACTCGGCTGTGCGGTGCCATCTGTGGCCGTCGCCTATAGTCGACGCTAGTACCGAAGTGGTTAAACACCAAAAGAATTATACATATGTCCATTGAAGTATTTTGTGATTAGAATTTTAGTAAATTAGAATTGTTCAAGTCATCTCTGTTGCACTTTTTATGAATGGGAATTATTTTATTAATAAATTTAAACAATAACTTGTTTATCGTAGCTAAAATAATGTTTAAAATGTTATCAAATAACCATTACATGATTTCTGCTCCAATATATGGTTATAGAAATATGATTGAGGTTGTCGTGACCGTGCCACAGCCATGTTTTTTCTTTGCGTGCACGGCAAACAAGAGGGCATGAAAAATTCACCTGTTTTCTTCTTTTATTTAAATTCTTTACGCTGTTTGTTTCAAATTGGCGAAGCTAATATTGTTGAATGACTTAAAGCAATCTCAAACGGTACTTGTTATGCAGCAACAACACAATTAAAGTAATTAAACGAACAGGTCACAACAGGATAGGCGCCACCTCCCACAAAGTTAAGTCTGCATAAAGTCTATCTGGTCTACTACAATTTCTCTTCTCTACATTTTTAGCCAAATTATAAAATTCTATTGTCACAAAGACAGCATGCCAACAATTGCTATTGTTTTGCCAAAGAAATGTCTTCTCTCTTTCTCTCCTTGCCATTTTCTAATTCATCTAGTTAGTTGTTAGTGTTTTTAATCCTGGCGCTTGAGGGCACAGGTTGCAGGCAAAAATAAAATTATTTGCAAAACGGCACAGTGCGAGTGCGAATAAATGTCAAGCAGCGAGTTTTAAAGAACCGCAGTGTGTAAGTGCGCATGCTCGTTTCCTTGTGTTCAAGTGCAATATGTTTGTAATTTCTTTTTATGTCTTTTGTCATTCACACCATCCTGCTGTCAGGTTATCACTGCCGCATCTTGCATTAAGTGCAGTATATCCACGTACTATTTCTACACCGAAAAAAATAGTCCCACTTATTAAATATTTTCTTTGGTTTGAAATTTCTAATTATATTTTAAATAATTAATTGGGTCAATTAAAGTATAACCAATATTTTTTTTCTAATTAAATAATTAATTGAACTTAAATTAAATTTCATTCTGAAACATTGCAGAACATAAATTTTTGTCTGTGTAGTTGCAATAGCCAGTACCATAAATTGTTGTTGGTACTCGACTTTTTAATATAAACAGGTTGATGTGTTCAATACATCCTGCGGAGAAAATTTTGAAAATGCATATTTGAATTTCACATTTCCTGATTTAATTTCTGTTTGCGTTAGTCCTTCGTGGAAAACATTTTTATTACATTCTTGTTTGTTTTTTTTTTTGCCTCGAAAAGTCATAAATTAATTTCCAATTCAAATACTTTAAACTGCTCATCTCATTAACATTTAGCCGCTTTGTTGCGCTTAGTTATTTGTATTTTTTGTTTTTCTTTATTTTATCGTCTCCATGTCCTTGAACGAAAACCACCATTTGCGGCCGGTTGGTTATTGTGTTCGATATTTTAACACCTTGTTTTCTCCAAAGTATCATAAAAATGTCTTTCTTTTCTCCCATGTTGAGTAAAGTGTGAAGATTTATCAGCCCAGATAATTTATAGATGAAATCCTTTTGTAATCGATTTGAGTAGATTTTAGGTGGCTTCCTTTTGTACCACCATCACTATCGGCGGTGTAAAATACACATGACACGCTAATTTTAGATGCGTTTCATTATAAATTGTATAAAAAATTCAAACTCCTTTCTGTGAAGGACACTGTCCAGTGGTAACGGATTGAAATGAAAATTGGTGTACCTAAAGGGTGTTTTTTTAGAGATCTTAGAATAGACTAATTAATTAATTATTAATGTTTGGCTCGAAATAATTCTAATCGGGTTTACCTAACTTTAATAAGTTTATCCCTGTGTGACGTAACGGAAGTATTTTTGAAGTTGTACAACTTCGATTTGAAATAATATACTAAGAATTCTTTTAACTTCAAGCGAAATATTGGCTTTATTAAAGGGATAACTCTATGTCATTTACGTTTTAACATGATTTGAGGTACGTGCCACCGCGACTGGCGCAGATGCAGCTCGATATAAAAATTCAATATTCAACCACTTGTTCAAACATTGGAGGCCGTATCTTGGCAATGGTTCGCACAATTTCGCCTTCCAAATCGTCAAGAGTAATGATTAACGCATTCCTATAGAAAGTGGTGCGATCCTGAATGAAACATTTCAAAATGTAAAGTGTAAGCGGCGGGCAACAGGTTCATGTCTTTGTAAGAAGGCTAAATAAGTCGAGCTGAGAAAAGTTATAATAAAAAATTCCTAATCTACGGTGAAACCGCATATGGCATGGATGCGTGGCCAAGCAGAGTGCTTGGTCTCTAGTCTCAAATCCGTTGCCTAAAATCAATTCGTTGAAAGAAAGGGGGGTGGTAGTCCCGGAGGAGGCTCTTTCTTCTACTCTTCATTGTCGTACTGGGAAACCGCTAGGCTGGTTGGTTACAGTCTTTTGAATGTTTTCTGTATCCCAATATTATGTCCATCCTTTGCGATGGATTTGCAATTCATCGAGAAGAAAACTGGCAAAATTTTCTTGGCCAAAAATTCCTTAGGGATGCCACATCGTTGGTCGTTGAACTCTTCCTCTCCTAGCCGCTAGTCGACGAAATAAATGAACAAGATGCTCCGAACTTGTGCTGATGTTATGATTGGGATGGCAGAGCTGCGTAATTTCGGTCCGTACAACAACAATGTTTTACTTTGAAATACAACACTGAATCCTAGGTATCGGTTCCGATAAAATAAAAAATTCTTCCCATGATGAAAATATTATACAAAAATTGGAAAGAATTTTCATCTTCTGGTTTCAAACAAATCCAAACTTTTTCATTTATAAAAATTCGATTTCATTGAAGAGGTAAAACATGTATGTATATATATATATATATGTGTGTGTGTGTGTGTTTGGTGTCCACGTTATTATAAGAAAAACAAAACAAAACAATGGAAAATTTACTTTGCGGTCCACTTTTGTTATTTTTTTTGCTGACCTAAAAAAATAATCTCATAGGCCAGATTAATGTCCTTCTAGGAAACACAAAATCATTAGTAGCTGAAGGCAAAAATATGAAAACAAAAACCTTTAACTTTTTCTTCTTTTGTGGTCTGTTTTGTTGACAATTGGCTCTGAAGTTGCCGAACTAAACGATTGACCACACACATACATATGCACTTTAATACAGTCATACAATTGCAATTATTGCATGTTCATTGCCGAAGATTAACTGCATCAGTTCATCTCACACATGCAGCGAATAGTTGAGCCTGACTTATTGTTTCATTAATTGTGGGATTCATTATGAAAATATTATTTTATTTAGTCTTTGTACAATTTATGCCTTCATTGTTATTGTTATTATAAATCATTAATGGAGAATTTTAACTAAACAAATCCTTCCTTCCTATACCGATTCTTAAGGACCTAAACCAAAGTTTCATTTCTTCTGCGGTAAAACTATAAATGTTTCTTTATTTGAAGTGATTGATTTGTTTTATTATTTTAACACCACTTCAAAGCAGAACAAAGAAAAATGTACAATAAAAACAGAAACATGTGTGCGTGTGTGTGTGTATAAAGTCATTCTGGAATGGGTTTCTTAATAACAACGATTAAATCCTTTTCCTACAATAAATCTTGGCATCGGGCTGGGTCGATAATTGAGGAGAATTACGAGGGAAATTTTCGTCTAAACAAATCGATTATTTAATTAATATTCTGTTCGAAACAAAACGGCTTCATATAAATGAATTAGATTTCAACAAGTGCTACAATGTGGCACGTATTGACCCAAACAACATAATTGTTGTTATTTGAGGATTTGCAAGCAACAAGGATCGGCAAAAACATCGTCGTATTTGTTGTACCCATCTTTAAATATTTTCATAGTTGAATGGATTTCTTTAAACCCAAAGAAAAAAACTTGAAATATGATCTTCTTATACTTGAAAATATTGTAGAAGAATGTTACTGAGAAGAAGGTGCCGGTACTATTAACCATCATAAGTTAACAACCACATAGAGGTACACACACACACACACACACACACGAACACGAACGTTCAATCAAGGATCATCTCTAAAATGGTCCCATTTCTGACTGCTTTTGGGCAGAGAGCTAAAAATCTGAAGGCTGTAAAAAGATCTTCTTTCATTATGATTAACTGTTATTTTGTCCAATTATGTAAACAACTAAACTGTCAATAATGAAACAACAATAACAACAAGATTCCTTTCCTTTAGAGTTAGCGGCTTCTGTTTGCCAGCCAGGCCTTTAAAGGGTTTTCAATAAATCGTGTGGTGTTTTTTATTCGTATCCTTTGCAACATGCAACATATGTTGCAAGTTTTATAATTTTTTCGATTCCTTGGCTACATAAATCAGAATATCACATCAGCTTATAAAAATAATTGTATCGATTTCATTTGAGCATTTTAAGTTTAATTCTCTTGTTTGTTTAATCAAGAGGAAATATTTGACAGATGCGATTCTATTTAAATATTTAATACACACAATGGTTAGGCGTCAGTGCTTTTTTTTTCAGCCTGACAGTGACAGACAATATTGTGATCCCAAACGTATCTGTTCCTTATTTCGCAGAAATAAAAATCATATTTTTCAAGTCATATAAAATACTACAGTAGTAACTCGATTATCGCACATAATGAAAACCAATCTTTGCGCATGCTTCGAGGATTTCGCAAGTACCGATTACTTTTATTTTATAGTAATAAAACCACTTTTTTCATTGTAATTTCCATTTATTTGTGAAATTCACGATTTAAGTTATATATAGAGTATAACTATGCATGTGTAAATCCAACTTCGAACTGTCTTTTGTCTCTGATTGTTGGCAGTCAGGGAAACGTCTATCATACAAAAGTTCTGCCATATGAATATGATTTATATCTAGAAAAATATTTTATGTATTCCCGGATCTACGAAAACTACCTGAGCGTAAATATCCCATAATATGTATTTAATACTATACCTCGTTTCACCAACATTCGTTGTAATAATAATAATGATAACAAAATTTTGGAAATACTAGGGCGGATCAATAAATCCGTGACTTTTCTAACTTCCCTCGTAGTTATTGAAATGCAACACTGTTGCCATCAAGTACCACCTGTTAATAGACTATTGTCAAATTTTGAGCAAGTGTCATTTACTTTGCGTTCAACAGCTGTTTCAAATATACAACCTCGTGTATTTGTCTAAAACTGGAAAAAAGTGAATTTCGAGTGCTCATTAAAGATTAATTTTTGCCAAAAAGAAACCATCAATCAAACCAAGGAAAAGCTCGATAAATACATTGATTTCAATAGTAAAAAAGTGGTTTACTGACTTTCGTTGTGGTCGCACAAGTAAAAATGACGCTGAACGTTCTGAACGGCCCATTGAAGTTAGTACACCCGAAAATGTCAAAAAAATCCGCGATATGGTGTTGGCCGATCGAAGAGTAAACGTGCGTGAGATTGTTGATGCCATAGGCATTTCATATGACAGTGTGATTTCGATTTTAAATGATCAGCTGGGTTTAAGAAAGTTCTTTGCAAGATGGGTGCCGCGTTTGCTCTCAATTGACTACAAACGTGAACGTGTGACAACTTCAAAGGATTGTTTGGAGTTGTTTAACCGCACTCCGAATGAGTTTTCGCGGCGTTTTGTAACTGTGGATGAAACATGGATCCGTTACTGTACTCCGGAGACCAGGCATCAGTCTAAACAATGGTTTTCTCCGGGAGAACCTGCTCCGAAGAAGGCCAAGCTAAGTTTGTTGGCCAATAAGGAGATGGCAACAGTTCTTTGGATGCACGCGGGATAATCCACATCGATTACCTTCAAAAGGGAAAAACAATAAACGGCGAATATTATTAGATCGATTTTATGAGGACTTAAAAAGAAAACGACCCCATATGGCCGAGAAAAATCATCAAGATAATGCACGGGTGCACACGTATGCAGTCTCAATGGCAAAACTCTATGAATTGGGCTACGAATTGGTACCTCCTCCGCCATATTCTCTGGATTTAGCCCCTAGTGACTACTTCCTATTTTCAAACCTAAACAAATGGCTCGGTGGAAAGAGATTTAGCTCCAACGATGAAATTATTCACCAAACAAATGTCTATTTCAGGGATCTCGAAAAATTATATTTTTGGAAGGGATCCGCCCTCGTAGTATTACGTTGTTATGTTGAAAGTTTTTTGTAAAAATTGAAATATAACTTCTAAATCCAGACGTGTTGCTTTATCACTTGCCTACTTTTTTAAAACATTTTCCAACGGCAGTAATTGTATCCGTTTTCGGAAAATGTAGGGAATTACGTAAATGGGATATCTGCTTGAGATGTGGAAGAGTTATGCTCAGCTTCAATATGGTATTTTATATAAAGTGCGCAAGTTGATGCTCCTTTACACGGTAGCATTTTAGAACATTTTAAATTCGTTTCAAGCATCTATATCAAATCACCCTGCCGGAAAATGAAATCTAGAATCAACATTTTTTTTAAATATTGCCAAGGAATAGAACTTATTCTAAATTAAAAAATATTTGCTATTCATCTATAAATTGTCTGGTTGCAAATTTGTCTTTATGTTTTCATTCCATAACGTAGTGATACGTATAAAAAAACTGTTGCGTACGCAATGTAAATTTTGGTACTAAAACAAAGTTTAAATGTGATGAATGTACCTATGTGTATATTCGAAAATGCAGAATACTTCGACACTGAAAACCCGGTATCCTGAATAATCCGAAACCCGTAAAACCAGGTTTTCTAATAATTCGAGGTTCGGTTTAAACAGCTCAGCAATTCACTATAACTCTCGTAACAATTGTGTGTAATATCCTACCATTAAGTGTTTCCTTACCTTAAAATTATTTTAAACATAAAGCAGTATCTAATTTGTTACCCTCATTTCCCCTACCAACAACTACGCTCATTTTGTAACGTAGGTACCTACTACATGTTCTTAGAACCCATTTACTGCAGTTGATTTCCTTTATAAATTTTTTAAAAGAAAAATCTTTGCACCACTTGTCGGTCCCTTTCTGATTGGTTTTTTTTTTTTGTTGTTCAATTTCTTAAATCCTCTTTCTGCTTTCCCTCAGTTTCTTTTACGCCTTCAACAGGTCGTTGTTGGGAATTTCTCCTTACAGGTGTTGCTTTTACTTTTCTACCCCTACTTTTATTATTTATCACTCGTTCTTTCTACTGCCTTTTAAGTGTATGGAAAAGTCAGGAGAAATTTTAATCTGTTTTTATTTTCATTTCCTTTTCTTTTTTGTCTAAATACAAGTGTTTTCATGTGTTTTGATTTGCTTTGTTTTGGGATTAAAAAGAGGAACCTGATTTTTTATTTTTTTTCCCTAACGTTGTTTGTATTGTTGTGATTTTCACACTTGTTGTCTGGCAGTCATATGTTTTTGAATTCTCTTCAAAAAAAAATGTTTAAATAGTTTGAATAGATGTTACTAGAGGGCGCCAATGGATTTTAGTTAATTATTGCATCAACACCAAGGTGGTGTGTCAATTCCTTGCAGGACTGGGCAAATCAATTCGACATCCCTAGATAACAGTAGTGTCATCCATGAAAAGTTACAAATAAAGACTTTCACTCTTTGCAGTAAAACAAGCTTTAATAACGCTTGCCATGAAGCTCTCGCAACGGTTTGTCGAAAATTACCCAGACGACAAAACGGCACCTCAACCATTCTATTGTTTAGTTGGAATATATTTTGGCCGAATTCGACTACAGTATAACCTCGTTAATTAAAACAGATATAATTTAAGCCTTTCTACGGATTACTAAATCGGCTAGGACTACTGTTAAAAAAAAAAGTTAAACTCATAACATAGATATAATTATTTGTTTTAAAATACCAACTGATTATTGTTTGAATACTCGTCCACCTATCTTTAAGCAATTCGTTTGCTCTATTTTTAAAATCTTTATTTTTCTGCCCTTCGGCCCATAAAAGAGGTCTTGTACAAATTTCTCTTGCTTCTTTATCTGACACTTTGCTTTCAACATTCGCCAATTCCTCCGAAGAACTTTGATAGTTCTGCAATATTTTGGCTTTAAGTTACCGATGGAACAATAATATTTGGAGTTCGACAAAGTTACGTCAAACAATAAATGTTTTCTATTCACATTTAGTTACTGGGTCGTGAAAAGTTAAATTAAAAAAACAAAAACTCCACAAAATATTTATCTAAAACAAAAATTAGGTCCTTCTAGCTTGTTCCCATGTGTTAATGCCTTCCAATTATTAATAATGTGGTATAGTCTAGTTTAGGGAGGGATGTAGTCGATTCCTTGATCTTCGAAAAAAATGAACTCAAACAATTTCCTTATATATTTGCTTATATATAATGGATTTACTTATACATAAATTATATTTCATTCCCCGTTTTGTCGATGTCAAAATAGAACAAAACAAATTGTATAAGGGGTTTTAAAATGGAGTAAAATATCCGATACAGCTTAACACTGTGGCACGGTTTCTATGTATCGAAGTTGCAATGACAACAAAAGATCATGCATTAAAACTCGGGTCGCCCGTATTGGAAAACACTATATTTTTTACCAAAATACTCGTATGTACAGAGTTGTGCCGGCGACGAAATAGTTTGTTCAATTGAAAGAGAAGGATGATAGCAACTTTACAACAATAACAAAAACAACAACCAATTTCAAAAATTCTTTAACGAACTATTTCGTGATTCGCAATTCTTCATTACTAAAGTTCGAAAGATTCTACTTGCAATTTTGCAAATCACTATTCTTATATTAAAAATATCACCACTACTGTCGGCTGCTTGGTGATCGTGGTTTGAGGGCAATTTTTTTCTATAATAAATTTTTGAATTGTGGTATGTGTATTGTCCATAGAAGAGTTTCTTTTCTATTGCTTTGAGAAGTCGCCGCCTATTTAAAAACCTCTTTCCTTTTCTCCATTGAAATTCGTGTTCGGTTAACACCACCACTACTAATTATAATTAATGATTTTTAACTCCAGCCAACTTTATGCTACAAAGTCTTCGTACACAGGAGACTATACTGCTCAGCTGACTGCATTTATGTTCTTGCAAATTATTGCTGACCACTAAATCATTGTTGTCCACTCGGTCATGCTTTGAACATTGTCCATTCAAATGTCAAACTAATGAAACTCATTTGCGTTTTTCATTTTTCTTTGTCCTGGAGAAAAGGACCGACCGGGCACATGACCACGTGTATGTACAGATGTGTGCCTCTTTGTGGTGGAAATTTAAATCATAAAATTGATTAAACATGGTCGGCATGATTGAGCAAAAGTGAATCTTTATTCATATTTTCGTTTGCTTCTGGAATGACCGTTAACTTTTGCATTCCCTACAAAATATTTTGTTTGAAACAAAAACTTTGTTTGACTTGAGATTTTCACAGTTTTTATTTTCACTATTTTTTATAATTTTTCACAAAATGTACTCTAGGGATTAGAGATATACTGCAGGTATTATCAAAGATAAAATGCAAAAAACAAGAGTGTGAAAAATATCATTTTTTTTGTGCAATTCATTTGAGAAATTCCGATACTTTTATATTTTTCTAGGAAGTTTTATTTTTGTACAAAATGATTAGAAACAATTGGTACCTCTTCAGGATACAGTGGTTTCTCATAAAAAATCATTAGCTGTATTTTTATAAATTTGAATTTCAAGAATGAACAATTGAAAATTTTGTAGTGTACGATCGAAATTTATGTTTAGTTCACAATGTTGAACTCAGCATATTTTCGGGAAGCTGATCGAACTATAATGTTTCGATAACATACACGTAAAAAATTATTTAAATCCTTGGCTTGGTGAGATCGATCACCAACACAGGGTACATAAGTGTTATTTAGGGAAATATTTGTAGGCCTTTTCAGCCTTTTTGTGGCCACGTTTTTGGATATTTTCGTATGATAGAACTTTATTTAGAAAGTCCACTTCCTAAGGTTGGTCATTCGACCGGTAGTACACTGGAATAGAACAGTAACTGAGTGACAAAGTTTTTATGATCACCTAGTTTCTCTGTCCCTGTCTGGCACAAGGTTTCCGTCTACACGTTTGCCTGTACTCTTCACAATGGATTGGGATAAAATTCCTATACTGACTGTATATCTGTACCACTCCACACCCTTGCTATGTCCTCTTGTCGCCAACTTGATATGTCTTTTTTTCGCTAGCCGAGGGATATGGTAACACCTTACCCCGAGAATTGTTTTAGGGTGTGAAACTGGAAGGATAGAAATTACGTGGTGCGACCAGTAAATAAAAACTGGTATCACGAGAGCCAGTGGCGCCCAGGACATAAGGAAGTTAGCCATCCATAAAAAAGCTGTTACAAAGAGGATATTAGATAGCTCCGAATCTCCCACTAAGAGCTGATACAAGGTCAATGCAGCCATGTTCCTATAATTGTTACCTATACAATGTATAGGAGCTAAGATCACCTTCGGATAATGTCAAAAGACAGTTGTCCTGACCGAGACCTACAATCTGCCAAACAGATCTACGACATAATGTTTGTTACCTTTTGTTTTGACGGTGATTCCGGAAATGATATTTTTGTTTTATGCGAAAGCCACACTCAAAGAAACCACATGGTTGTATCATAATGGTCACAGCAACTATATTATGTTCTCTACAACAGTATATTGTTGTAGCAAACATAATGATTATTTGAAAATATCTTAAACATTACTTTAGGGGCAATAAAAAAGTTATTGTACTGGTATATATTTGATCATTAAATGATATCCAGCCATAAAAATT
The DNA here is from genome assembly GCA_963932375.1 of Phania funesta. Classification (NCBI taxonomy): domain Eukaryota; kingdom Metazoa; phylum Arthropoda; class Insecta; order Diptera; family Tachinidae; genus Phania; species Phania funesta. The sequence continues at coordinate 1,915,972 of OZ010652.1, forward strand.
GCAACATGGTTGAGTTGATGGAGAATACACCTTTTACTCAAATAAAAATAATACAATAATTCTAACCATCAAATATTCTTAACAAACATAATATGTAAAATTGTTTTGATGGCTGCTGTAGCTTAGCTGGTTAGCGCGATGATTATAACGTATTCGAGGTGTTTAGACGTCGTCTGTGTTCAAAACTCAGCCGCTACCAGGAGATGCCATAAGTTTTTTGATTTTCTATCGTTCTAGGAGAAGCATATTAGTCATATCAGAACGAAAAATTACACTGAAGATGGGATAAAGCCGAAACCGGGATGTCTCCAAACAAAAAAACAATTTTAAGTCTTATCTCTTGCTTGGATAATTGTTAGATAACAAGTGTTAACTGGCTTGAGATCAATATCATCTCCAGAGTCTCTACATTTTCTAAAACTTATAACCCATGCGGTCGCTGGCTTAGAACCTTCTATGGCATTTTATATAATCGCATGTTCGTGTTCTCTCTCTCTCTCTCTCTCTCTCTTGTACTGCTTTGGAGGGAATGTAGCAAATTTTTTTAATAAATTCACCACTTGATTAGATCGCAGAATATCAACATTTCATTTGAAGAAGAGAATGTGTAAAATAATTATGCAACATTAATTTTGTAATGCAATCAAAGTAAATTAAAAGCTTCAACATTTTCACCTCGAGAGGCCAATTTTGTTATTCTGGAGCTGGCTTGGATTTTGTTTGCCCTTTGTTGTTATTGGCTACGAAGTCTTTAAGGAAGGAATTAAATAAATAATAAGAAAGGAATAATTATTTCCAAAGTATTTTCTAGATACATAGATACATTGTCACGAACAAAGTGAAAAAGAAAATAAAACATTTCCGGGAATGGCATTTAATATTGCAGAATAGAATAAATTTGCATAAATACGCACAATACACACGGAGACAGACAAATTGACAATATCTGACGACTGTTCAGAAATCTAAAAAGAATAAACATTTGTATAAACAAAACGAATAATAAATAAAAGAAGTGGTGTAATGAAGTTATAAAGAAAGAGCGCCGACCAAACAAGCAGCAAGAGTGAGACAGAATAAAGACGATCAAGATGATCTTTGTGTGTCAACAAAAGACATTTTAGCACATTTAAATGCAATAGTGACATAAAATGAGTTCAGTATGAATTCTTAATGTTGTTGTCACACACATGTGAACATACACACATGCAAACATTTTCTAGGGAAAGAGGTCAAATAGTCTGGTCTTGTGTTGTATTGTGATTTTGATTTGTAACGATTGATTTAAAATTCCAAATCTAGTTAAAACGACAAAACACTTCTTAAGAAAGTTTCATCTTCTTTTCGGTCATTCTTGCTGGCTTAGATCACGGATAAGCCTTTTTTCAACTTGAACATGTTAAAATTTTTTCTCAAAATAGGAACAAAAACTGCAACACGTACACAAACAGTAAAAATTATTGCTTCTATTTAGTTAATAGAGATTAAGATTTCCTCGCTCGGTGATGAAGGGACAACTGAATATACTTAGTATGTGTATGTGTTCAAAAAAGTTAATCATGCGTGCAACATCATCCCACAGTAATAATTTCTATTACGAAATGGAAAGTTACTCGTAGAGAGTAAGAAGTCCTTAGGAAAATATTGCGCGCCTAACTGAGAACACAAGTGATTGAACAAAAATCACTTATTAGTTATTAGTTTCCTATTGTTTTCAGGCCGTAACAGTTTAAAGACAGACTTATTTTTATTGCTTTTGCTTCTTATATTTTTAACCATAACTGCTGAATGCGGACCTACGCATTTAGGAAAGTTCATATGTTACGTGGGTCATTTTAAAAATTTCTAGTACCTTAGCTTCCGGTGCATGCAGAAGGAACCAGCTTGCAATAACTTCTTTCAAAGATCATAAAGAGTTTGTTTTTTTAGTAGTATACAAGTATAAGAAAAATATCTTACCACTAATTTCTCAAATGTAAATAAAATATGTGACGCCACAGAGCCCCACTTATGGTATCGAGAAAATTGTAAAAGAGTTGCCAATCAAGTTGCATTATTCTCGTTTTCGCCACAATAATAAAGTTGTTCGTTATTGTGAAATATTTTATACAAATTCTTAGCCATAGTTCATGGCTTTATTCGAAACATAGTTTTTTACCATTTTTATTTCAATAAGTTTTTCGGCATATGGCCACCTCGGCTGGCTCGGAGAAAGTGCGCTCGGGATTGTTGTCTTCCAAGGCGCCAATCGTCTGTTGCTTATCGGCGTAGACTACAGACTTATAGCTTATACTTAGCAATATACGTGCCCATTACAGGAAATTAACCTTCACCTAACGTTTCTTTCAAAAAATTATTTGTGGCACCCGCTGTGTGGCTTGTTTAAACCACAGCTCCTCCACATTAAGGGTGGTACAAAAAAATTAGTGATCACATCCTAGTGGCCGCCACCATTGACTGTAACGTTCTGGCCGGCATCGATTTTGAAAAAAAAATACAGTTTCCATGATGAAATGTCAAACCAAACGTAATAAGTAACAGCTGCCAAAAGAGCCAACATTTCAAGAATTATGGCCAACTTCTATACCTCTAAAGAACACCCTGTATATTGCTGAAGTACATCATTTGTTGCCGGCAAACATTTATTGTCGTAAGAAGCATAATATAATTACAGGGAACATGTGCTTGCCACCCTATTGATTTTCGATTAGTTACTATTGAAAATAGACCACAAGAACTGCAGTAAAGATTAACGTCGGCACGTATCTTTACGGCTTATTGAATGCATGCCAAGAAAACACATGGTTGATGTAACCATAATATAAGAGCAACATCTTAGGATTGAATTACATATATGACTGCAAACAAATAGATAATAATAATATGGTTCTTTCCAGCGATAGGTAAAATCAAGATTTTTGTTAGGGGTTGAGGTACTAACATCGAAAGTTTAATAGTCATCGCGCTAAACACTGTAGGCACATAATTATGTAGTTAGAATTATTATATTATTTTTGTATAAATAAAATCCATATTTTGTTTGTGGTTAGAACTTCAATTAAGTTGCATTGTTCAACGCAACCATGTAATTTTTACGGATGGATTAAAATTAATGATAAACTTGCTTATCGCAACTAAGTGTTTAAATTGTTTTCAAAAACCTATTTTATGTTTCCCCTAACATTATATTGTTGTAGAAAACATAACATGGTTGTCGTGACCATGCCACAGGCATGTAGTTCTTTGCGTGCGATGGTATTATCACCAAGGGGGGCTATAATACCTGCTTAAGTACTTATGCAGCAGCCACACCCGCCTACCTTCATGTGCCAAAAATAGAGAAGCCGCCTGCAACTAGTGTCCCGGGTGCTTCTGGCTGCAATGGTACCAGTCTGGTTACTTATTGTTCTTTAACCCCTTCTTTTGTTCCACCTTCTCTGCAATAAGAAACGCAGGTTTTAAATTCGTTTTGAAAATATAAATAAAACAAAATGTTGGTTAAAGCAATTTTATTAAACTCGTGCTCTTTTTGTTATCATATTCATATACTTATATTTGGACAATGTATTTGTTGAGGATAAACCTAAGTCTAATAGTCTTCACGATTTGGGATGCCTTTTCACAGTTTTAGTTCCCTAAACTTTACGAGAGTTAAATCAATTTATTAGCTGACATATTCGTAGCTTTCTATTCATAAGAAAAACTTGCAAGTCGCACTTGAACGAGCGTGTTTGAGGCAATTTCCACGATCTCCAGAAGTTCTAAATCTCTAATTTTTATTGAATAAAATTCATTGAAACTCTGCCGATCTAACAACATATTGCATATGGTGATAAAAACACATCAGAAATCCCTGGCATTTAAATATTTTTTATTGGTTTCTTGTCAAAATCAACATAAACCAGAACAAAACATTTTCATGTGCTTGAATTTCCACGTAAAATAACCATCCGTGAACACACACAAAGATGTGCTAATGAATGATACAAATGATTTAATCCTTTTGCTTTCGACCATGAAATGTAAACAAGTCTTAACGAACAGGCAAAAAATGTTTAAATCTCACCTTAGTGGTTGTGTGTGTTTCTATCTTTCCTTTCCTGGCATTTGATCTTGCTGATCATAATTCAACTTCAACAAATCGCCCACTCTTTTTTTTCTCTCAAAATTGATGAAAGAAACTCTTCTTAAACGACCTGATATTATTGTCGCAATCACTATTACGTATTAAAATTAATCTCTTATGTGCCTGGTTGCCTTTTTAAGGAAGTAAAGAGACAAACTGTCTTTTATCAGTCCAGTCGAGTTCGTTAGAAGCGAATAGTTTGGATACGAGATAAGATTTATTTTACTCGTAATTTGTTGTACCCTTCTTGTTTTAATTTTTTTATATTTTCATTGATATTGTTTTTTTTAACAAAATTCTTATGCGCAAAATAATCCGTCAGTTGGTCTTTCAGTTAGTCAATCCTTTATTTGCATTTAGGAGATAAGAAGACAATAAAAAGGATGTACTCGTATATGGTTGCATGTGTCCGGCAATTGGTTGAACTATTTATTCATTGATAATTATGTGGAAGGAAATCTTCAGAAAAATATGATTTTTTTATGTTTGTATTTCAATATCAGTAATCGAAAATATGTAATAAATTTTAATGAAGTTTTATGTTACACACAGACCGCCAGGGTATCCAAACGTGCTCTTTAGGCGAATATAGCAGATATTTAACACGTCATTAAATATTTTGGTTGGGAGATACACACAGAGAAAATTACCGATTACGGTTTTCTGTAGACGAGTTGTCGCTCGTTGCTTAAGCCAGGAAATCTTTATCCAAGTTTTAACAAAAAGTAGAAATATCGTGTCTTATGCTTCCAGTTTCATAAACAAAATGAGAATTCTATATGACACTCCTAGCACATGATATTTAGGAAATATAAATTAATTATAATTGGAATTTTTTTTAATGAACAATTTCGCTGAGGTGATACAATGACTAATTTTTCACGGACCATAATTTCTTTAAAGTTTTGTTTACCTTGAATTCAAAAATTGTCTTGCTAGCACAAGACCCGCACACAGTAATGCATTTAGATGTCGGGGTATCGCATCATAAGGAATAACTATTTGATTGATTTACCAATTTTTACCTCTAAATTTTCAATCTCAAACTCGGTTACGTAATACTTAACTTAATATTAATTTATAAATTTGACACCAGTAAAGCAAACAACTTCATGGATTACCTGTAATACAGGGTCTTGACAGTTCATATTTGGTAGTCGTGAAGTAGAGACGTGGCAATTTTATTATGGAAAAATATTCGGCAAACCAACGTGTTTTATAATCGTTAAAACATTTTATCACAATCAATCATCGATTATTGTGACGATGAGAAAGTTACGTGAAATTTTCGGGGGAGAAACAACAAGACGCACTATTTATCGTGTAGTGAATGATTTCGTAGAAAGAAGGACAACTGCATGCTTTGGGCTTGACTAACATGTGGTTTCAACAAGACGGTGCCACATCGCATATAGCTAGGATTACAATGGAATTACTGCGAGACCTCTTTCCACAACAAGTTACTTCAAGGAATGGTGATGGTGATTGGCCTTCACGGTCGCCTGATTTGACTGCTCCGGACTTCTTTTTGTGGGGATAGCTGAAAAGCAAGGTTTATGCAAATAAACCAGAAACGTTGGAGCAACTCAAACAAAATATTCGTGATGAAATTAATGAAATACCGCGTGAAATGTGTGAGAATGTGATGAAATATGTATTCAAAAGGGCTCGCATTTGTGGGGCTTACAGAGGCGAACGTTTATCTGATATTGTATTCCAGACATAATTGCCGACATTAAATAAAACATTTATCAATATACGATCCATTCTCTTTCATTTAATCAAACATAAACAAACATAGTTTAGTATACCTTTGCGACGGACACCCTGTATAACCTATAAATCCTATAATAGCTAGTTGACTAATATTGGCGAAAATCCAATACCGAAACACACTACAGATAACGATCAGAGAAACGCAAAGGCAACGACGCAGATGAGGCACATGAGCCTTGTTGTTTGTATACTTTACCAGCTGTGTTTCTTAAGTTTCAATGGGGCGTGGCTGCTCTCGTGTAGTCAAAGAACTTTCATAGTTAAATCTTAAAATTTGATGTGAGCAGATTTGTTACTACATTGTCGAATATTTAGGAAGTGTGACTGTAGACGTGGCACCTTTAATACAGCGCAAATAGATTTATACATAAGTATGTATTTCACTGAATATATTTACACATTTTTAGTATCTAGAAAAATCGAAAACTTTGTTTGACTTCTATTACGAAAGTGTGTAGTCAAACCAAAACTGGGCGAGATTGGGAAAGACGACGTGTTAACTCACATAAAATTTTACAAACATGACTACCCACTCAACTGCCGTCAGATTATCATTCTGAAAGCCTTCCTTCTATTCCGTTGGTGTAACAATTTTCAAACAAATCTAGTTAGTTGTTTAAGAGAAGATTACAATTTATTTTTCGATAGTTCCGTTATTCCGTCTTAGAAGGGCCCAATATTTTATTCAATATTTGGAAATAAGTTTGCCTTATTGTAGCGCAAAACCAATCTTGGAAAAAAATTATTTCAAAAATAATTTTTGTTTTGTTTTTAATGAATTGAAGGACGTGGCTTTGGCCTCGGGGGAACTGCGCGAATTCGGGTTCGAAAGAAATTGAATTCAAATATTTAAAAAAGGTCACCGATGCCAAATCACTCTGAAAAGTTAAACGATTCAGCTGCACGTAGACACGAGTGTTTCAAAGAGCTGCTTAATTTTGGCCCGAAAAATAATTTTCATCGCATTTTTGTATGAATAACTCGTTAACAAGTGAAATTGTCGGAAACGCAATGGCCCGAAAAGAGACGAGACTCATAAATCATCATTCATAAAAAGTTACTGTTGGGTTTTTGACCGGCAGAATTCTTCGTCTGTATTTTTGAAACTAGCACTACAGATCAATCATAACTATAATTTCTTTTCGATGACGCCAGGTGATTTCATCAGGACATCGCATGTGTCACACATTATTTATGACGTGAATTGGCCAACAAGATCGCAAGATTTCACCACGGCCTAAATCAGAAAAGGACGCATGTCTGTGCCTACGCCAGCCCACCCCGGCGCTCAGATGTCATCGAATATTCAACCACTCAAATCCTTGTCATTGTACGAAGCTGAGGCAGACATTTAAACAATGTCATATTCCACTTTTTAAAACAAATTCACTTTAGCTAAACATTTACCTTAATCTTCGCATTTAGATCTAAACTAAGCCGGACTAGATTTTAATTAGTTACTTGAGCAAAAGAAAACCAAAACTGATGGAGGGATTTAAAAATATTATCTTGTGCTTGCTGCTTTTGGCAAAATGCACATCTTTGTACTACAGCGGCTTTAACCTAAAAGGATTTGCGATTTACAATATCGTTATCCTTTTTCAGTTTTCTTGTTTTCTTTTTACGAAAATACTACAAAATTGAAACGGAATTGCATGGTTTGCCTGTGTGTGCTGATGTTTTGCTTAGATTTGCGGTTTAATCTGAAATCTTTGCTCATTTTTAGTGTTTTGCATATTTTTTTTTGTTGAACTAAAAATGAGCAAAAATAAAGCTGATGCTGCACTAAAGGATTTACTGCTGGTATTTTGTTGTGAAAGAATAGGAAAGATTTGATATGAAAGAATTTCCAATTTCTGCACTGTGTTTTTGTTGTGCTTTGGTGGAACTTGTTTGCTAGAAGTAGGAATTATTGTTTATCATATTTACTCTGCTAGAGTAAATCCCAGTTTTTGTGTATTTTAACGTATGTACGAGTATGCACCACGTATGTATGTTAATTTGTTATGCAAAAGGTTTAATAACTTTCAGCTGGCATTCAACAAAGGCAGAAAGGGAAACTGGGTTGAACAACCACAATTTTAATTTTATTTATTTTCTTTTGCTTTAATAATCATTAACACCATCATCTACCATCTCAAATGACACAGCCAGCAAACACGGGCAAGGATTGTGTAAGAGATTTTCAGAAAATAAATTTTCTTTGCTGCTGCCTGAATTACAGACTAAACTGACCAATTCGCATTAATCTTCTTTAAGCTCACTGACCAACCAGCACCAACCATCAACCCCAGCAATACTCTAGCAGGAACAGACAGAAAGCGCAATAGTAAATGAATGAATGGACGGACGGACGGACGAACGGCTCGTTGGTCAGCATTTATGATGTGTGATGTAATGTTGTCACTTTGACATTTATTTCTTTTTATGTTTGTTTATTTACAATTTTGAAAAATTATAAAATGATGATAATGATAACTAGGACAACGACTTTTCTCTGGGTGACTGCATTCAGCCAAAGAATAATAGTGAAAACGATGTGAAATCTTAAGAAATCTTTCTAATCAGGGGTTGCTTGTCCAGCCAGAAATTATTCCTAATATGTAAATGATTATGATGAGGATGTTGATGTTGATGACGATGATGCTTTTGCTACATATTTCATTTATTAAACAACAGATTTAGAATGAAACCAGTAGCAAAGTTCGTTTGAATTTTTGTTGTTGTTGTTGTTGTCTCTTTGCTTCCTTGGCTAAAGTTCATACGCCCCTCAAATAAATCAGATAAAAGCACATAACGCACGCACCGCATTCTAATAGATACTCGTACTTCTTTGGATGGGTACAACTACGCTGAGAAAGATCAGTAGGCAACATACATACATACATACGAGTACCATAAGAACAAAATGTTGTAACCACCAAAACTGGGAATCATTTTATTACATCTGCTGTTTTCTCTGCACGACTCGTTCCAAAAATTAAATCGAAAAAAATTAAAATCCAAAAGTAGAAAATTGTAAATCCTGTCTATGATTTTTAAATGAATTTTTTGTATTCCTGTATTTTGTTGTTGTCGTTGTTGTTGGTTGTTGTCATTTAATTTCATCCTGCTTGTCTGTCCGTATATGCATGTGTCGTGTCCCTCGTTCCATCCAAACAACCTTCCATCCAACCAACCAACCATCCATCCATCCATCTACATCATCATGTTGTAATATGCAAATTTATTCGCGTTGCTTGCGTATGTGTTGTGTGTGTGTGTGTGTGTGTGTATGTGTGTGTGCTGTGTTTTGTTACGTAAACAGGGATCTAATAATAATTGTTATGCATTCATCAGGATACCTTGAATTTATCCTGTTAAAGAGATTCATTTGTTTCCAAAATACACTACAACACACGCAGACACACACGCACCAAACAAACATCTAATAAACTCGTTTATAATTTATAAAAGTTGTAACGTTTTACAGTGAAAAACAAAGAAGAAACTTGATTTCGTTTTTTTTTTTCTTTTTTAATTTTTGTAATTGATGACGTTGAAATGTTTTGGCTAAAAAGCTTTTAAGAAACAATTTTCAAATATTTTACTTTTGTTGTTTTCTTTTTTAATTTATAGAACCAAGAGTATGAAAATTAGAATGAATTCCGTTTCATAACTAGTCGTTGAGAAATTTCTAAGAAGGGGGGGAAAGAAAACCAAAATTCGTTTTGTTAAAATTTGCCTCTCATTTAAATTTTATTTTAAATTTCATGACAAATTATTTGAAGCGTTACGTCTTTACGTAACCCGAACTTTATTTACATATTATTTTTTAATATACATATGTATATGCTTTTGTAATTTAATTTTACCTAAAGTTTTATTTGCCGGATGTTGTTCTTCTTTTCACCTGTAAATTGCTTTAAAAAATACAGTGTAGAAAAAAATAATAAGAACGAGCAAAAGTTATGATAGCCTTGATTTTAAAAGGGATTTTTGTGTGTTGAAAAATAGGAAAAAATATGTATTGCAACACCAGAAGAGGTAGAAAACGATAAATGTGATTTCACCAAATAATATTTCGCTAGAGAAAAACCTACCTATTTCGGTCATGGGAAGAGCTTAAAAAGAATTTATCAGGCCTGTTCTAAAAATCATGTGATTTCCTGTTTTGCAAATCTTACGGTTTTTGTGTTTTTCTGCGTGGTTTTTATTTAAAAAAAAATCACATGAAAACAGCTGATATCTTTACATGCAAACGCAAAACACAAACATGTGAAAATCTTGTCAGAACCATGCAACAAAGATGCGAAAAAGTGAAAAAATTGATCTTCAGCAAAGTGCAGGGTATCCACCGGGAAGGTGTACTACTTTGTTTTGCCGCCATTTTAATAAACATTAGTCTTGACAGTTCATATTTGGCAGTCGTGAAGTAAAGACGTGGCAAATTTATTATGGAAAAATATTCGGTAAACCAACGTGTTTTAATCGTTAAAACATTTTATCGAAATCAATCATCGATTACTGTAACGATGAGAAAGTAGTGAATGATTTCGAAGAAAGAGGGACAGCTGATAGGCCCAAACGTGGACCACAACGTACTGGAAGATCGCCTGAAAAAATTACTGCTGTTCAAGAAAGTGGTCAAAACAATCCATTAACCTAAATTCGACACCGTGCTCAGGAGCTTGGTCTTCAAAGAACAATTTTGCATAAAGATTTGCATTTGTTTCCATTTAAGATTCAGTTGACACAACAAGAGCTTCTTCCAGAAGACTATTTATGCCGCCGTACATATGCCAATAGGATGCTACATCCCATTCTCGTCCATGACAACCCCGATTTTCATAAAAAAATCATAATGAGTCACGAGGCACATTTTCGTTTGAATGGATATGTGAATAAACAGAATAGTCGGTTCTGGGCAATGGAAACCCCTCAAATTATTCATCTGTCACCTTTGCATCCTCTAAAAGTTACAGTCTGGTGTGCAATTTGGTCAGGAGGAATCTTTGAAACTGAAAACGGCGTAACGGTAACTGTCAATGGGGAGCGATATCGTGATATGATTGAAAATTTTTTAACGCCACAACTGCATGCTTTGGGCTTGACTAACATGTGGTTTCAACAAGACGGTGCCACATCGCATACAGCCAGGATTACAATGGAATTACTCTGAGTATAGTCATAGTCATATAATTTTTTCCAGAAAAATGCTGTCGTGTTTTCTTTTTCATTGTACCGATGAAGTTGGCATAGTATTCACTATTTATAGGCATTCGCTGTAAAAGCTAATCAATGTAGTTTATGGCGCGTGCATTCTTGAAAACTATCGGCATAGCCTTGTTAACCGATAAACACCTTGACATACTTCGGCAACGTTTCACCCTAACCACCCAGAGTTTAGCCTTGTATCTCTAGCGTGTTGTAATGATTCCATCTCTCACCCACCGTTATAAAAACTCTACGCTAAACGCTCTTTTTAAGCTGGCACATTATCGCGTTTATGGTCAATCGCGAGCAACACAGCACACATGAATAGACGTGGTTTTGAAATCCAACTCAGCCTTAGAAATCGGAAATAAACCATATGATACGAATATAAAACTTTTTTCATCTCAGAACTACACCAATTTTTTTGAAAAACGTATTCCATGTCTGTTATAGGCGGTGAGTGACCTGCATCAGCTACTATGCTAATAGGGATGCTGGAGAGGTTTTGCTTATTTGACGAAATCGAATTCCGTAAAATTGGAGACACTATTATTTCTATTATTTTACCTGGGAAGTTTTTTCCACAAAGGCAGATCCATAACAGTCTTCAAAAGACTCTGCACACTAAATTTGAAGAATCTGCATGTATAAGAATTTGCGGATTGAAAGCAGCCTGTGGGCAAAAACAATACACTAGTTTTGAGAAAACGATCAATGTCCTTCTCCGTAATATATTTCTTTTTAACTCTCATCATTGTTATTCTCCAAACATCTCGGTTAACAAGGTAACATCAAACTACCAGCCCCTAAGACACCTCCCTCAAAATTCAAATCAGTTGCACAGGGAATGGACATGAAGTCATCTAAACTGCTGCGCAACTAAAGCGATCATATCATTTTCTACTTAAAATCCAGTTAACCATTTCATCAATCAAATCATACTCTCGATCTACCTGGCTGCCTGCAGGTCTGTCTTTTCGAATTGAACTGCCATAACCTTCAAGCATTAAGATTCGCACATCCTTGTAGGAATATCAACCCTGCATAGTTGGCGCTAAAATATTTCTTATTTTCTTGCTTTGCAAATTTTTTTCTCCTGTTTTTTTTATGTATTATCCTTTTTTCTTCTTCTTCAATTGGTTGTCCTGTGCTGGGTAAGACACTCACTTGTTTCTGTGTGAGCTGATTTTGAATGTCCTGCTGCGAAGGGTTATTGTCATGCTAAAATTAACCATCTTTTGTTTTTATTGTTTTCGATGATTATGAATGTTTTTTTTATTTTTATTTTTGTGTTTGAGCTCTGTTTGGAAAGGATTATATTTTCTTTAAGGATGTAAACTTCCCGCCTTTTTTCCGAGATTTTTCTATTAAAATATTAAAAACAATTTGAACGCACATGTGTGTTTTGTATGGTGAATTCATACCTTATTTTTAGTATCACCCACAACAACACCAACACCAAAGAACAAACTCATAATAATGATGTTAATAATGAGAATTCCATACAACCGATGATTGGTATTCAAATTTTTTACATTGTTTAGGTTTCCATATTCGCAATATGAAAGATTCATTGTTGTTAAAATTTTTAAATCCTTTTTACGTTAAAAATAAAATTAACAAAAAAATTCATCATGAGTTTTTAATATTCATACTTTTTAAATTGGACAAAACATCCTGCTTGATCTTTCTCTTTTTCTAGAAATGACCATTGAAAGTGTTGACAGTTGGATGATGGAAAGATTTCATGCTGAATTCATTTCTAGTTCTTAAGAATTCTTTGTTGGAGTTATTGAATTCTATGAAAAGATTCGCATAAATTTTTGCAAAAAAAAAAACGTGTTAACACTTTAATATTCACTGCAGTTTTCCAGATATTATCTATGAAATTTTAAATTTATGTTTAACAGATGTCGTTGTTGCGTGTAAAACACATTTTACGAATATCTTTTTATAACATTCGGAGGCATCAGTACAATCATTCTCACAGTTCAACAATTAAACTTTGAAAAAGTGAAAGTGTGGATCTATACTACTCTGCTTACCTTACAATTCGTTCTCCTAGCAAGATCAAGCAAGATCTTGCATGATCCCACTATTATCCGCCAGATACTAAATATCATCTTCATACCTACAACATTTAAAGGAAGAACCTGGCTTATTTTTCGGTAGAATAAAGGCCCACATCAGAATAAGATTGTGCGGACGCAAGAATATAAGCAGGGCGTCATTAGAGAGCGCCGTGAGTTCACTTATAGAGCGCTAGAGGTCTGGATTTTTGCGAGAAATCATCTTAAAATACTGTCAGCTATTCCATACATAGCGGCATAGCTTCAAATTATTTGTTTTATTTAAATTTGTTTTCCTATCTTTTTGAGCTGGTCACTCTACATTTTATAATATAGAAAATCAAAGTCAAATAAATTGTCACAGGCATGGTATTGTCAGATTCATCCATGTTGTGTCTACAGGATGTAAATGGTGTTAATTACCATGGATTTGGCTTTATTCGAAAGATAATTCTTTTCCATTTTAATTGAATATGATTTCCGGCATAGGGCTGGCTCGGCGGAAACCCAACCGGCGTATGCTGTCTTCTAATGCGTCAATCGTCTGTAGACCAGAGACTGCAAAAAATAACCTGGCTGCGTTAAATCGCATGATCTTGGGGTCCATTACATGAAATTATTCATTCGCCGAACGTTTTTTTTTTTTTTTCTTTTAATCAATCATTTGTAACAAGCGCTGTGTGGCTTGTTGAAATTACAGCGCCTCCACATTAAGGTCATTCAGTTGTAGTATAAAAAATTGAGTGGACATGATCCTGTAGCGACCAACGTTAACTGTAACTATCTAGCCGGCACTGTTTTTGAAGAAATAGTGACCAATGATTCTATCAGCCCATAAAGACTACCAAACAGTGACTTTCCCTGGATGTAATGCGGCAGTTTTGCTTATTGATCAAAAGTGACTTTCATTGTGTAACAAAATTTTCTTGTGAAATTCGGTATCAACAGCAATTTTATTTTGATTCAGTCAGTCTATTCAAGATGAAAAGCCAAACCTAACTAAACTCAAGTGTTTTTAAAATTTCCGAAACTGGAGTGATCGTGAATAGCTAATTTGTTTCTAAAACTTAAACAGAAAATACTTATTAGGCGAATTGGTGTTACTGTGACTCTGTCAAATTCTGTCATCAATATTTCTTAACGAAAATTAATGAATTTTTGAATAAAGTTACCGGAGTTATTGAGCGCGCAGTGGAGAAAGCACTGACTAGGTTTTTATTTCACAAGCAGTCTCATAGATTGTAGATTGTTGGAAATATTCAACGCCCCCTGGAATGCCATTATAACAATCACACACGAAAGATAATGAAAGACAAAACTGTTAACATTCCTTAAATTCCATTCACTTGCACTCGCGACATCCTTTTCCTTTCATTACGATGTGCTCATGTTTGAGTGTCTTTATTAAAAAATGTGAACACTTTAATTAATTCCCACAATAACAACGTAAAGTGAAAATTTGTCAACATTACTATTACTTCCGGTGCCTCATACTAAAGCGTCAAAATACGTTCAAAATTTCATTAATCCGATATTTACGTATTGTCTGCGTTTTTATTTCTTTATTTTCATTTTATTGTCTTTTATTAAGTTTTCTTCGAAGGATGACATAGATGTTCGTTTGCAATGAAAATAAATATTAATGGACAAAGTGTACAGTGTGCAGCTAAACGCAAGGAAAAGTAATAAATTTGTATCGCTTAAGTATTGAATTTGAAAATATAGAAATCTCCTTTTGGATCTGTAATTAATTTTGCTCAATATGTTTAGTGTCGCCTTCGAATACCGTGCAAAAGGTTTTTCTGCCAGAAATTACAATATTTCAAAATAAGCAGATCCCGCCACTTCCATAATATGAAATTAATGAAGATCTTAGCCCATTATTTTATTTTGTATTTCGTACTGTGTTAAATGCCTAAAATTATTCCGATATTGCAGTTTATTGAAAAGATTTCAAATCAATTTTATAAGAAGTTTAAAGGCCGCCTACAACACAGGCCCACGTTGGTCGGCTAATCTGGTGCCTTTGCGCAAATATGGAAGCAAGTGTCGCACATGATAACGAAGAACCTCCGCCCGATGTGAATCTTGCGTCAGTACACTAGGTCAGGGGGACAGAGGCACATGGTATAATTTACTGTCTCGTCTACATTTCAAAATCTCCTACAGAAGCGATTTACAGTCAGCCCAATTTCCAGTGTAATTGCCCGGTCTGAAATTACCTGGTTCGAACCCTATCTAAACTTGGCCAGATCAGATCTAACGAATATTCTGTAGCGCCACAGTCGCTGTGCCGCCTTTACCACCACTGCTGTTTGTGTTTGTAAAGCGCTACGTTCGTCGTTTAAATTCTTTTATAAAAGACAGAATAAATTATACAAAGAAAAATTAAATCACCATTCCGAACGTCACTGTACATTAACTTTTTTTTTTTTATTCATTTAATGCCTTCGATTTGTATCTCAAATAAAAGTACAAATTCTTTTTGGTCTGTTCATTGGTAATTTAACACCAACTAGAATCAGGAAAAAATTAAATTCATTCTCAATATGTGACAGACAGACTAATCGCCTGTGTGTCATGCCAAATTCAATACGAGAACAATTATGAATTCATATTGCGTCTTCACATTCGACTCGAGATAAATATTAAAAAAAAGAGAGAGGAAGCAGAATACTTTGTGATTCGTAAAGAACTTAAAATAACTAAACATTGATTAAAACAAGAGAAAGAAAACATTAGGATAGTACAGGCGCGGAAACAGCCTAAGCGTAAGAGGGTGATTGGATTTTCGAAATTTTTGATAAGTGAAACGTTGATTTGGAATTGTTTCATTTTCCCTCCCTCTTGATACGCGCGTGCGATACGTACCCATTGAATGATTTATGCAGTTCTGCAGTAATGTATCCTAAAACTTTTGTTGTGATCTGACATCGACAAAATATCAGTCAATAATAACATTTCTGTCTGGTAAAATACAGCCACATTTTGATTTTATTAGAAATTACTAAACGAATGTTAAATCGGTAGTCGCAATTTTGAAAGCGCTTCCCGTTAGACAGAAAGGTGATTGATTAAAATCGGATCAAACTAATCACTGTCGGGTGACATCTCTATAACAATGAAATATCGGTGGAACTATGGAAAATATCCCAGCTGTGCGTGCTTTACTTAAACTGATCCAAATTAATTGCTTCTTCGCAGTTTACAGGAATAGGAAATCTCTCAAAGCACATTGTGGCGAATTCGATGAAAGGATCTAGACCTGCCTCCATGTTATATTTAAAATAGCTCAGGAATTTAAACCCCTGGATCATTTTAAGCCCCGAAACTGCTCATATTGAAAACGTTTTATATTATCTAACATCTTTTTGTTTTATACACGATTACTTTATGTGGGACTGAGTAAAGAATTGCCAAACGTCATGGTCAAACATATTTCATCAAATATTTGCCTCGTCTGACTATCTTGGGTAAACATGAAGACATAGCTGACAGGGAAAGAAGATAGCTGGAATCGTAAGATCGATTGTTTTATGAATGAAATTGGAATACAAATGCGCTAAGGAATTTATTTATTTATTTATTTCGCTTTGTTTTGGTTTTTCTTTCTTACAGATAATTATTTTATTATGATTCTAAAAACGTCATTAACGTTAAATAGACGGCGATTTAAAGAATCTTTGAAACGTATGTATTTCGGGAGAAGCAGCAAGAATTTTATGATAATCGTAAGAATTTTTACTATTCTCAATCCTTTTTCTTCGCTGCGTATTTTTATTTATTTACAACCAATATTTCTTACGTTACAGCCTTTCCCTTCTTTTTTAGAATTCTTGCTTTTTGCTTTGCCTGGTTCTTCTTGTAGGTCTTTGTTTACAAGGCAGCAAATCAATCTTGGTTAAAATTTTTTTTTGTTGGGATAACAATAACACAGGTGATTGACAACACATAAAGCGTTTTCCAATAAGGGCAGGTCGTTGTCAGTCTGTAGCGGCAACGTTGTTTTGGCGTGGTCTGTCAGATGTGTTCTTTATTATTCAATCAGGTCTATTTGGGGATTCGTTGCTAATGTTGCTCCTATTTTGCGGCGGATGCGATGGCCTTTAAGTCGAGTCCGTCGATTCCTGGCACTGTCACATTCTTCAATTTCGTGAATTTTTCGTCGAGACCATAGCTTTTCAATTGCAATTACGATGTGATCCACTTTTGATTATTTAAGCAGTCTTTAAAAGTAGCAAAAATAATATTTTAAATTACTTTTGATTCTTTCAGATTATTTGATAGTAGTCTCAAGTAATCCTGATTATTTTTTAATTACTTGTAGCCGAAATCATTAAAAAACTGGAATTAATAGTATTCTAATCAAATACTTCACCTTTTAAATAAAAGTAATCTAATTACAAATCAGTACGATTACTAATAATTACTTAACAGTTATGGTAGAGACGTGGGCCTGCATGATTATAAGATCACGCTTGACTTAGAAGCTCAAAGGTAATTACCGCTTTTTCATGCGATTCTTGTGGGGGTTTCTGAAGTCGCAGGCCTGCGACACTAAGTCGCCATAGCCCCATTACCCGAATGTCGACATTACACAGGTCTATCGCTCAAATACAGCCAGGACGTTTAAATAAAAATACAATTTCGCTAAAATCTCACACATCACAGCTTTCTTTCAAACCAACCATGGCCCGCTCGTATTAGAAACACCCTTTACACTGCCCATTATTTATTAACGATTGTTCTTTTTTTTCATACTATTTATATTCTATCAGGCATGGGAAGTTGAAATTTTGAAATGCGACTGTTTTCTAATTTGGGAAAATATCTGAATTATTTATATTGTTGTGTGTTTTTCACATGAAGAAAATGGAAAATGAAAAAATGTTTGGTTTCAAAAATAACAGAAATTTCAATAGAAATTAAATGGAAATTTCAATCGTTATCGAATGATATAATTTGTACACTGAATTTTCCATTCCTGCTTGTTATTGTACTTTGTGTTACCTTGAATATACATGTTGTTGTTATAGTTCGTTTCAAGCCTTCCTAGAGCATTTACACAAATAATAGAGATTTACCTATAATTGTGAACAACGTTGCCAGAAAAGAGAATTTTAAAAGTATTAAAACGTTTTATTTCTTAAAATTTTCTTTTAAAAGCATCACAGATAATTCTGTAATTGCAGTCTTTATAATTATATGGAGAATACGACCGCGTAATGCAAAGCCATAACCCAAACAACAGACAGGACAGGATCAATAATGTACAGTATTGAATTGTTGGATTTATATATGATTTTGAAATAATTTAGCAATTGTTTTCTCTTTCTATAAAGCACTTGGTAAATGATGTACGGTACACTATGATGTTTACAGTATATTCATTGTACACTGGACATTACTGTTGTAGATTGATCTTGTGCATTATTGTTTCTTTGTTCTTCATATCTGCTGTGCACACGCAGTTAGCGTTACTATTAAAATCAATATTTGCTCTTGAAAAATATAATACTGAACACTTCTAATCGTCTTGCGCACACGTTTAACCGATACTTACTTGATATCGACTAGAAAGTATCAATACTAATAGGTATTTAAGTAAAAAATACCGAAATAAATAAAAGTGCCGATAGCTCAGTAGTATCGTTTCAGTCATACATATGTACTTGTGATGTAGTATCCTGTTGGTGCAACCAGAAGTTGTGTGTTGCCCGGAGGAGGCTCCCTACAGAAGTTGTCGCTTTCAGACGATCACAATTATTCATAGCAACTTCAAAGTATTGATCTATTTCATAATCATTCATACGGGTGCTAGATCTTGTTTCACCGTGTTGGTGGTGTACCCGGATAGTACACAATAATTCCCTGGCACCAAGATATGCTGCAAACTGAAAGCTTTTTGAGTGTATAATAATTGTGTATGTGTTTAAATAATAATTAATTAATTAATAAATTGGTAACAATAAGAATTATAAAATCGTGGTAATGTTGTGTAAATTACCAGGTCTTATTATTGGTCTATTGCATTTAATGTGTTCATGTTAAGCCGAATAAAGGCCTTAATTGCGTAAATTTCCTAATTGCGCAATTAAGCGAATTTGTGAACATAGTATAAAAAATGCATTTTTTTTACACCTTCATATCTCGGGAAGCTTGTATAGCAAAACTTTCACCTATGAGGTAACCTATATGTAGAGTCCCTATGTTTCAAGTTTCAATATTATGTTGTGATTAAATGAAGCAAAATTATGAGGTTATAAAAACAGCGTAAATGGTTTCGTGTAATATACACACTGTGTGCTTTAATCCTGAACTTGGCCTGGCGCACTATCGTTCGCCTTGACTTTTATAAAAGTCGTAACAACGATCAACCTCACTATCCAACTCTACTGGCAAGTCTGTTACAATTTTGGTGCCACAAATGGCCCTCTTTGATGTTAGAAAATGGCAAAAGGTAAAAAATAAACAGATTCAATTAAAATGTTATTCATTTTATAAATAGAATAAAGTTTTTGAATTTTTTTATCGTATTTAAATTAATTGTAGAATTAAACTTTCTGATGCTAAACGATGATTGAGCTGTTAAAATGAAACCCAAATTTGGCTAAAATTTCCATTGCTTTATTTAAATCTGTAGGCGGAAAAAATTACACGGAATTTATGTTATTGTATTCCTTGCTGCCCTTTTATTGTAATTATTTCATCAGAAGATGACAATAAAGATAAACTCAACGTTTTTGTTTGATTTTAATAAAAGTCACCAAGTTTTAATTAGA
Organism: Phania funesta; assembly: GCA_963932375.1. Classification (NCBI taxonomy): domain Eukaryota; kingdom Metazoa; phylum Arthropoda; class Insecta; order Diptera; family Tachinidae; genus Phania; species Phania funesta. Next base: position 1,935,921 of record OZ010652.1, read on the forward strand.
AAAATTGTACATCAACATTTGGTCAGTTTCTATGGTACAGTGTAATGCTTGAGTGCAAAATAATACAAGTTGTTACTTGATTCCAACAAATGTTTATTACGAGTTCCACAAGATTTTTGATACGACATCAACACTCGTAATTGGGAATATGAGACAATACTTCAACCACATAAATTGGTATAAAAAGTAAAATGGAATAATATTCAATCCTGATCGGAGGATTACTCCAGGTAAAATTTTCGTTAACATTTTTGCGCTATTTTTTGTATGGCCATCTACTTCATAAGCTCTACATCTGGCAACCTTCACTGGAATCAAATCCCTTTCAGTATTAAAGAAAAGGATTGAATGTTTGTCTGTCCGTCGGACTGGTTCAAAGTCATGTAAGAAAATATTGACAATGAAAAGGCAAAATTCAATCATGATAGTTATAGCTGATGTTCGTCGTTCTTCCTTTTGCGTTGAAAAGGCTTTGGTGGGTATCGTCTCGTTACAATCATAAACTTGCTGTTGGCCGTGACTTGTTTTGGCCTTTTTCCCCCTTTTTCAGTTATTTTTTTCTTTTTGTATTCTTATTGTTAGTGTCGTTGTTCGTTCTTAGACGTGTTCTTAGATTTAGTGATAGAACTTGTTGTAAGCGGTAAGAAAATGAAAAAAAAAAATAAAAAATAAAATAAAGAACCCAACAGGCTCCATCCAATACACAATTTTCCATTGACTTCTTCATAGTGCTCATATGAAGGAAGAAAGAAAAAGTACAGTCTTTTAAGACCAGTTTTTCACTGTCAAGGAAAAACTTGTTAAGTCAACTTGTTCTGTTTTTTTTATTTACATTTTCTTTCGATTTTCAATGGAAAAATTTATAATTTCTTGCAGGGGTCTATGACTCGTACACAACAATATTTATTTATTTGCTTTCTAAGAATTTTAAACCTTTTTGTCTTCGCTTTGGAAGGTAATGTTTTGTCATAAATAATCAAAATTCTCACAAAAAGTTACAATGTGAGATTTTTTTCACGCCGATTAAAGGTACAAACGCAAGAAAGCAAACACAAAATTTTGTTAATTCTTTACGAAAACCTTTAAGGAAACAAAATATCAAATACAACCCCCAATTAAAGTGTCATAAAAATAAGTCTTAGTGTCAGAATGCATTAATTTCTAATCGAATTTACAAATTCATCATCAGAACAACTAAATAAATTTGTTTTCCTTTGAGAAAATATAAGCAAAGGTGGCTGTTGATTTTTGCAACATAAAGCCTTAAAGCCCTCCCCGGAAATCACTCCGGTAAAATCAAGTTTTACAATCTGCAAAAGTTCACAACATTTTTCGAGTCTTAATGTAGCCTTAAGTAGTATATGATGTTCGCTGTTGCCAAAATTAACGATTGAAAAACCAGAATGAACAGCCAGTTGTTGGTGTCCTAGATTGGGGCACCCTTTAATTGTTAATTTTCATCAGACCCATGCAATTATGTGTTGCTTAGTTTCAGGCTCGGTAAGCATGGATTAATGATTCATAACCTCCTACGGTCTTGTCAATCGATCCGGTTACCTTTTTGAGCTCCTTCACTAATTATGCGGACTCAAGCAAGAAGAAATATTTTTTGCGACTAAATTTTTATTTAATGTTCAACTATTGTTGGAAGCTTTCACAATTTGGGTGTATTTTACAACCGATTTGCTTTTGTCCAGCAGTTATTTTTAGGGTACGGTCTCTGCGAAATTCATCGTGTTATATCAGAGTTATAAAGTTGAATGGTAAGAGGATTCATCACTAAAGTTGAAGTTAATATAAATTTCAACTCTTGTCCTAATAATCCTAAATAATGATTAATTGTGAAATAAAAATTCGGGCAATTTTAGTTAAACTTGTGTAGAAATTGTTATCGTGGGGAGCTCATTCACATAAGAAGTCTGAGGTAGTTAAATCTAGTGATCTCGCCTGCTAGTAAATATCGCGACAACGCTATATCAAACAGACTCGAGCTGCCGGCATCAGGATGCGCATTGTGTGACGAACGCTGTGTACAGTTGCAATGTCCTGCAGGAACCACATAGGTTCTCCAGTTCCCATTTATCCAACTGTGGCATGAGGAACTCATTCATGTACTGTTCAATATCCACTGTAATTGTTTAGCCTGCGTGGTTCTCAAAAAGAAGTGGACTTAATCGTTCCGCGTTCTTAAGGAGTATAGCATTACATGGTTTCCTTCCAAAATTTAGATCACATACCTGTATTCTTACCTTAAAAAAGTTATATATGAACTAGCATTTGAAGCCAATAGCAAGAGTTATTACATATTCCAATAGATCCATTTATTTTAGGCCTCCTTGAATTTTGATTATCTCTTGCAACTACATTTAGAGTGGGAAACGGCTGACCTTATATAGAAAAGGATGATAAGGCTGTAACAAAGTGTTTTAACTGCTTTAAAAATAACTCTCATTTGGTTTATGAAGTATTACACATAAGATATTTGTAACGTTTCTTAAAATTTCTGTGAAGTATTCCTACTAAGCTGGCTTGTGCCACCAGCGAGTTGCACATAGAGCTACATAAATTTTAATAAAATTATAAATACTTATTGGTGTATTAAGAAGATAAAAATTTTTTGTATTAAATCTCTTAAATAAAATTTTTATTTTCATAATTTACAAGTCCAATGTGCTCAACTTTAAATAATTAACGAATAGATAATTTTTTTAACGATGCTTTACTTACATCTCGTACTTTTGTATGAATTACAATCAGCAAATTAAAACCCAAAGGAACAATTACTAAACAAAAGGAGGTAAAAAGTTCCCAAACTAGCAATATGTGACACGTGAACAACGTGTTGTTGATCCCGAATTTCATAAGAAATTTTTGTTCAGCGATGAAGCCTATGCTAGGTAGAATGGATACGTCAATAAGCAAAACTGCCGCATTTAAAGTGTACCAGTTACATCCACAGATAGGGACTGTTTGGTCCGCATTTTCTTAAAAATCGATGTCGCCCGATCACTAAATTTTTCGTACAACAATTGAATGCACCCAATATGGATAAGTTGTGGTTCTAACAAGAGTGTGTAACATGCCACACAGATTTATTGAAAGAAAAAAGCGTTCGCTGAACGATTAATTTCTCGTAAATTGCCATCCAAGATCATTGCGATTTAACACAGATACATATCCTACGGACGATTGACGCCTTGGAAGACGACATTCACCACGTTATGGCTGACAGATGGGCTCCATTGCTGCAAAAAGTATTCGAAAATTGGTCTTTCCGATTCGACTTCTACCGGGCCAACCAAGGTCGGCGCCATATGCCGGAAATCATATTCAAATAAAAATGTAAAGTTTTAAACTCGTTAGTTTCATCGCGGCAACTTGTGTTTTTTTATATTTATGTATTGAGTCAAAGTTAACCAACCAGGGATATTTCGGTTTTATCTTCAGTTGCTCGCATTATTATTATATAAAGTTCTCTCACATTTTCCTTATTACACTCCGGTTGGAAGTTTCGCAACGATTTCTTGTCTAATCCGTAACTTGTAACTGCCCATATATAAATTCGATTGTTCTAAATGAGATTTTTTTTATCTCCCGTATCTGAATTCGGAAAGTTGCCATCTTAAAACGAGAATAAAGTGCTGTACACCGTAATTGTTTATAGAACTTTGTAGTTAATCTGTTGCGAACAAAGAGAATTTATTACGATAAATCCACTTTTATATTCATCTTGAGTTTTATGGTTTTTCATAGTACGAGTATGTGTCTCTATGCGGATTTTGCTTAACCCTGGCCAGCTTAATTTTTATAACATCTAGAAATGTCTTACGCCTCAAAAACTCAACAGACAAATTGTTATTTTATTTTTGTTACTTCCTTCCTCTCCTTTAATTTCCTCTTTTTTGTTTTTTTCAGGTCCTTAACCAGCTCGGAATCAGAGTGAGTATAAACTAAATTTTTAAAATCTATATTTTTTTTTGTCTGTTATTTAAACTGTTAATATATCAGGTGACATTTTGGCCATTTGGTTTTTAAATGTAAATTTGTTTAGTGTTAAAAAAGTTTTGTGACATGTGGCGATGCCAAGAATGAAAAGTAAGGTTTTTCATTTCACCATAAACAAACGAAGACCGCTTGCAAATCGTTGAATTTTAAAATTGGTTGTGTGTGAGGAATCTGTCTCGTAAATTACGTCCATTTTATGGTCGGTTATTGTGACAGTTTCACTTTATTGCACATTAATCAACCAACCTGTATTAGTGCATACCGAGTTTGTGGGCAGGCAGCATTATTGGATCGTACTTCTTCAAGAACGATGAAAATCAATGGGTCAAGGTACCGCACTCAAAATGGAAGAATTGGACTTGGTTGAGATGTGGTTTCAATAAGACGATGCCAGATGCCACAAGGTACGCGATACCATGAACCTATTGCGAGGCTAGTTTGGCGAGCAAGTAGTCTGACCTTTTGAAGCAGTCCATCGTTCGACAAGATCATACAGATTGACCCCACTAGACTATTTTTGCGGGGATACGTAAAGTTTCTCGTGTACAGGGGCATGCCAGCCACAATTCCAGCCCTGGAAGGCGACATCATAGCAATCAGATACCGGCCGAAATGATGGAAAGATGAAGTTTACGGATGGACCACCGTAGTCGCGAGCAACATTTACATGAAATAGTCTTTTAAAAGTAAATGTCAAGCATTCATTTATCGGCCAAAATAATTATTCACATTGCAAAATTTTTGTGATTTTATAATGTTTGAAACCCAAACAGTTAAAAAATTACCCTTTATAAAATATATTACAAGTTAGGAAATTTAAAAATAACTACACAACTGAAGTGATAGAACTTATTAGCCAAATGTGTTTATTCTGAGTTTATTAAGTGAAGCTTTTTTAAATCCAATATAAAACAGTTCGCCAGTCAGTTCTAAGGACATCAGTTAAAGTTTAATGGTGTGTTCGTTTCTACAAAAAAAAAATGTAACATTTCTTGCCCCTTTGTTGCACTTGAAATATGTTGACGCCCACAAAAAATTGCGTTTTTTTTTTAATTTCACTCCTAAGAATGCCAAAAGGCAATGCATAAAATGATCTGCATAAAATCCCAAACAAAAAGGAGAATCGTTAAGCATGTCCTCTTTAATATGGCAACATTTTATTGAGAAACGAAAACGTCATAAACTTTTTCCCAGAAGAACTGTCTGAATTCAAAAAAGTTGAAATAAATTCTTTCCTGTTTTTGTAAATATTTTCTTTGTGAATTCATCAAGAAAATAACGAAATCAGAAATTAATTATTGGAAGTGATTATGCCATTAAATTTTTAAACCCCTTTTAATAATATTTACAATATGTCATTGATAAGACGACAGACATACATATTTTACTATTAAGTTTAATTTTTGTATTAAAAAGGGGTTTTACACCGACAAATTTAATAGGACAGCAAAGGAATGCTATGCATTGTGGTATCATTAACTTTCCTAATGATGATTTCTAGTTAAAACCAAAATTATTGTTGCGATTATTAGCGTAACAAATCAATTGACAGCGTTACCAACAATAGTAATTGTGAGGGACAGCCTTTATTTTACTGATTTCTTTTAACACTGTACCGCGGCCACGTATTCTTGCAAAGAAAATAGCAGCAACAAAAACAACGAATGCAAGGAGACCAAGAAAAACAACTGAAGTTAAGGAAAATAAACATAATCGACGCGACGCGCCCACACGTTTTGACTTCACACACATCAATTTTATGGATGTTGAGAATTATTTTTTTCTCTCACACATTTTATTCCACTCCTTTGATTTTGTTTGTGAGTATGTGAACGTAAACGTACGTAACAAAATGTTTAGGCCGCATTTGCCTTGTGGCTGGCTGCTTGTTGTATTATGCGAGTAATGATTATGATGATGAGAGTGAATGAATATGAGCCAATACCTCATTATTATCATAATTATTCAATTCACAGTCCTCTTGTATTGTTGTATCGATTGTATTATTGTATAGCTTTACAATAGTGTAAACTTGTTGTTGATTAATGGCAATTTATGTTTTTAAAATGTTGTATTCAACTTCATGCTACGAGGGCGGATCAATAAGTCCGTGACTTTTTGAATGAAACACAGTTTATTTTTCAACATAATCTTCTTTTAGCTCATTACACGTAATCCAACGTTTCTCCAGTTTTTGTACCCCTTCCAAAAAATAGGATTTTTTGAGGTCCTTAAAATAGGAATTTGCTTGGTCAATAATTTCATCGTTGAAACTAAATCTCTTTCCACCGAGCCATTTTTTTAGGTTTGAACATAGGAAGTAGTCACTAGGGGCTAAATCCGGAGAATATGGGGGATGAGGTACCAATTCGTAGCTCAATTCAAAGAATTTTGCCACTGAGACTGCACACGTGTGCACCCGCGCATAATCATATGGGGTCGTTTTCTTTTTGGCATAATATTCACCGTTTATTGTTTTTTGAAGGTAGTCGATGTGGATTATCCCGCGTGCATCCCTAAAAACTGTTCCCATCAGCTTATTGGCCGACAAACTTACCTTGGCCTTCTTCGGAGCAGGTTCACCCGAAAAAAACCCATTGTTTAGACTGCTGCTTGGCCTCCGGAGTACAGTAACGGATCAATATTTCATCCACAGTTACAAAACGCTGCAAAAACTCATTCGGATTGCGGTTAAACAACTCCAAACAATCCTTTGAAGTTGTCACACGTTTATGTTTATGGTCAATTGAGAGCAAACGCGGCACCCATCTTGCAGAGAACTTTCTTAAACCCAGCTGATCATTTAAAATCGAAACCACATTGCCATACGAAATGCCTTTGGCATCAAAAATCTCACCCACTTTTACTCTTCGATCAGCCAACTCCATATCGTGGATTTGTTCGACATTTTCAGGTGTACTGACCTCAATTGGCCGTCAGAACATTCAGCGTCATTTGCACTTGTGCGACCACAACGAATGTCAGTAAACCACTTTTTTACCATTGCAATCGATGGTGCAGAGTCCCCATAGTATTTATCGAGCTTTGCCTTGGTTTGATTGACGGTTTTTTTTCGCAAAAAATAATGTTTAATGAGCACTCGAAATTCACATACACGAGGTTGCATGTTTTGAACAGCTGTTAAACGCAAAGTAAATGACGACAATTGCTCGAAATTTGACAGTAGTCTATTAACAGGTAGTACTTTGATGGGAATAGTGTTGCATTTCATATAACTGCGAGGGAAGTTTGAAAAGTCACGGGCTTATTGATCCGCCCTTGTATCAATCTGATATGGGTGTCTATTTTTATGGCTAAAAAAATTTGCTTTTGTCAAAGACAGCATCTAAATTAAACAAAGTACAGCTAAACTGAAATAATATTTATAACAAGAAATGCACTTTGTGCTTCTGTACTGGACACAACACGCAGTCTGGGTGTTCACACTGAAATAAACAATACAACAATACAAACGGGTTGTAAATTAAACAAATCGTTAACACAATTTTTTTTTTATTTTTTAGTTCTTCCTTTTTATCTTTTCTTTTATTTTTTTATTTTTCTTAAGAAAATATTAAGTCCAGGCTGAAGCGTAATCAGACATTCGATTCAGACATTCCATTTCAGTTTTGTGCAGGTATTGCACTGTAACTGATTCGAGTAAAGGAAGGTTGTTTTCTAACACACAGATATTTTTTCCTTTGGCCTTAAGTTGACTTGTAGTCTCCTAAGTTTCGCTTACAATATTTAATAGAGGCATTTCAACTGAACAGGGTTTTTTGTAATAAATCGAAATAATTTTCTAGTCCACCTAACGTTTTTCAGTTGTTACCAATGGAACACACGCACACCCACAGTCACATTAAATTTGAGCTTGTGTGTGTGTGTGTCTGTTCCAGCGAACAAACAATGAAGCAGAAAGACAAAGATATAAATACAAAATATCTAAAGAAAACTAAAAAGTGCTTTGGAATTTCAATAAATTCTTAGAGAGATAAAGCAATACGGCTCAAGAAATTCAAGCAGGCAAACCAAACAGGCAGAAAACAAACAACTTTAAGGTGACTGAACTTCTACTACATCTCCTCCACCAGCCAGCCACCACTACGCGTACAACTACTGTTGAAAGAAACTAACATGTTGAACCGTTTGCCGAAGGCTCTAAAGAGGCAAAACCCCTCTTACTTTTTCTTTTATTATTATTTCGAAAATCAAAGACTTTTGACAGAATGTTAAAAGACTCAATTCCTAAAGAAGTTTAAACCAAATCTATAACTTAAACTTACTTATCGGGAAGTAAAGATTAGAAAAATGTTTGCAATATTCACATTTGAAAATGATTTGATTCAGGATCAATTGTTTGTGGTTTAACAGCGTGCATATGGGAATTTCCATATAAAGTCTCAGAAATAATGTAACATTTCCCGAAGGATGTAGCAAGTAAACAGGACCACACTTTGCAATATTATTATTGTTTTTTCAAGTGTTTCTGAAACGATTTAGACGCAAAAAAAAATTAATATCCATGTGTGTGACAACATGGACCAATGTTACCTTTATTTTCGACCTACAAACACTATCAAACGGTCACTATGAACTCAGCAATTCTGCACATTTAACCTAAAGGGTGATTCATCCGAATGCGTCGATTCGGAGTAAAAAAGAATGTACCTACACGTCTTATTGCCCCGACCCTCCGACTTCTAACTGTCAGTCAGTTGTTTCAATCGATACAGAGCAACCTGGCTTTAAATACGGTGCACTTCAGCCGAAGTGCTCAACAGGTAATTAGTTCTTTTGGCGCGGAATTTATCTATTCCTAGAAAGATGGAAAAAGTAACAGAAAACGATGGCCGGCTAATACTTTGACTGACAACAAACTTTTTGGAATAGCCAAAAGATAATAAAATGTACCTAAACTAAATACCCTGTTTCATGTCCCTATTTTATTATTCATCACTGTTTCTAACATAATACAGAAATTGTATGACTGGTTTTTTGTCCCTGATTTTTCTTTATCCGAAATATCTGGTAGTCAGCCATAAATTCCCGCGTGCAATCTAATAATTTTCCAATAACTAAATTTGTACTTTTTTCTTTTAAACTTTAATCAAAGAATTCAAGACATTTTTTCGCTTGGTTTTAACTTATAAACACTCTTCGTAATAAAAAACCGATGGTGCCATTTCATTACAGCCAGCCGAAAATTGCAATTAAAGTCTTTGAAAGGTCTGCTCTCAAGAATTAGAGAGAAAGAAAAAGTCTGGTTGTAAAGGCAACAAAAATAACGATTTTCGTTTTTGGTTTTTGACACATAAATAAATAAACTTAACTCTGATTCTTTCTGTGTATTTATTTTGTGCTTTTTGAGCGCTGATCACGTAGTACAACATGCATTACTTCGAACCCTGGTGGCGGTGGCGGGAGTAGGTACATACTATATGTATGTAGGTTGTAGCGGGTTGATAGTGGTGGGGAGTTAAAATTTTATCAACATCATTCTGCTTTTCATGTCTGAACATTTCAAGCACCACATGGTTTTGTTAACATTTATTTATTTATTTTTTTATAATCGTTTCTTTACTTTAGAAAAAATTTAATATAAAAGTTGTAGGAAACCAAACAAAAATGTTTATTTGTTTTGCATGCGTTTGTTAATGTTAGAATTGAATTCCTTTTTTTTCAACGGTGTTGTTTATTATTTTTTTCATTAAATGTTATTGTTTTGTTATACAAAATACATATTATTTTCATTGATAGGCTTATTTTGTCTTTTTATAAACAGTGCAGGCAATTATATTAAGGGCAAAAGGTATTTCGTTAAATATTTAGGTCTCTTATTCGTTCTTCGCAGTAATATTGGCGCGTAGATTATGCCCTTCAGTGATATATGCTCTCAGACTGCCTGTGTGAAAGTACCCCTGTGAGGTTTTCTCATTTAGTATTGTGTTCCGCTCAGATTCAACTGCAAGTAAACCGTTGGATAGCTCTGATCTATTTAGCCCATGGGCATCATTGACCGGTTGTTGGTTTCCCCATTAAAATTGTGACCGCTTTATAGCGTCTACACAACGTTAGTACGTAATCCGACTCTGTCCATTGGAGCAGCGCTTATCGCAAATAAAATGTTTTCAAATAACCATTATATGTTTGCCACAACTACATACATATTCTTGTAGCCATAATAAAATGGTTGTCGCGAACATGCCAAAAACATGTTTTTTCTTTGTGAGCTTTATATTACATGTTTTAAGAATTTAATAAATAAATGAACTGGCTGACATTTTTTCCTGCATATTATTGTATCCTTTTGTGCTTGAAATAATTTCATGATAAAAACCCTTGCTTTTAGTTAAATAATGTGGAGTGTATCAATTCCGGGCTTTCGGTTACAATAAATTGTATTAAAAATGTTTGAACTTTTGGAAATATAATTAATAGTGTTCTAGTTTTTCGTTTATAGTTCTATACCATACAGCTCTATTCTATATTCGATTTAAAAAAACCCCCCTCAACAAAGTTTTCTTTGTTTTGAGTTTACATTTCGTATCTTAAATCCATAAACTGAATAATCTGAATAAATGTTTGCTTTTAGGTCTATCTTCTTTTATATTTGTATTCTACATATTTTATCTAATGATAAACTTTAATTTGGTTGTTAAAAGTTGAGCATTAGAATGTTTAATGCCAAGTAAATTATTGTAGTTAAGGTGCCCATCAAGTGTGTGGGGGAAATATATTTTGAAAATAAAGATTTAAAATCGAAAGTTATTGTTTGTGAGGTGAACAGTGTTGGCGTTCTTAATACATTTTCTTTAATTTTTTGTTCTTAAAATTCTTTTTTTATATAAAGGAAAGTATGGAAAGCGATCGTGTAGAAAACACAGCAGGGCGCAGTGTCGAAATTCGTTACAACGTTTCGAAACGCACGTTTTGAAATCCAGCCAATGATTTCGGTTCCACGTGGTGGCTTAATTGCAAACATTCTTTCTTAACTACTTTAACACAAGGCCTAATATTTGTATTTTCATTGATGTGCAACATTTCTGTAGGGGGGGATATCGAAGCACAGCGCTTGCTTTATAGGTCCTCTTTCGACCCCGCGTCTTTCATCTTATTGATTTCAGTTAACCGATTTTCAATTTACTTATTATTTTAATTTATTGAGTCTCGTGCCTTTACTCTTGACTGTAGTTATTTCAGGCAGTTGACGTTCTTCCTCATCACGAAGTCTCTTTTAATTTCTAGTAGGTAACTCCTCGAAGTTACTACAAGCCATATTTTGTGTGCCTGCCTACCGACGATCATGTCTGTTTATAAATTTTACCCATTTATTTTAAAAACTCATTTTAAAATAACGACTTTACTTGAAAACATGAATTGTCAAAATGTCGCTACGATTAGGGTTAACAGAGTAAACACTATATGAGAAAATTAAACATCTGGGAGTAGTTCTACATAAAATTCTTACTTGAAAAAATACATACATAACAAAGTCTGAAGAGCACCTTTTGCGTGTCATAGAATGGAGTTTGTGGAGGAAAATGTTAGCGTATTCATTCAAAACCATAATAGTATTAACGATCATTTATGCGTCTCTAGCATGATGCCCAATGGAGGCACAATTACAGACTCATGTGATCCTCAACGAGGTATATCGAATAGATAGCCTGCTTAAGTGTAAAGACAGCAATTAGAACGTGCCCGAAAGCAGTTTTCTCTCGCAGTTAAGACGGCAGCTTCCAGTACGGGATTTTAGCGCTACCCTACTCAATATAACTTATCTTAAGAAAGGTGATCTTACTGGATGCCGTTTTAAAATTGATCATCCGTGAACGCTCGGCATGGAGAAATAATGGGATAATAGTAGAACAGGACTGGAAGCCCAAACAGGCATGCGGAAGTAGAACAAATTACCCCGAAAGTACATATTAAGGTAGATTCTATTACAAATCTCAGCAGGAATGATACTTAACTCTCCAATGAGCTGTGAACAGAACACTGTAGAATTTATTTATCATATGGATAAAATAGGTGAGATAGAAAATGAATCCTGTAGAATCTGTCAAGAGTAACCAAAAATATTAGAACATGTTCTAAGCGATTATCTTGCGGTGGAAAGACATAAACTTAGCTACCTAAGCCGTAAGTTACTAATTCCAGACTACCAAGTTAAAATATAGCCCACAGCTAAACTGAAAAGAAATCAATTTTAGTTTTGATTCTTTGGAACATTTAATAAATAAGCTCTAATCCATTTCGTCTATATGTCTTGTAAAGTTAAAAATGTCGCAGATAATTAGCTGCATTGTGATAGCAAAAAGGCGTGATCTTCAAATCGCATCGCAGCATTCATTTTTGGAACATTATCTCAAACTCCAGTATGAATTTTCTAATCGATATTGAATCCGGTCTTAGACAGATATAATGGCGAATAGCAGAAGACGATCGGGTGCGGTGTGGCAGGTAAATGCTAATACAGTTTTTATGCTGCAACTTTATTAATTACAATTCCAGTAACAATTAATATAAATTATTTCTCAAATTTATTTCTAAGTAGTCTTGCCCTCCCCTCCATCCGTGCTAAAACCTAGTGGACTTTTGCAATAACACACGGGGCACTTAATCAGCATTAACCGTCAGGTATTAAAATTAATAATATTAAACAACAGAAACGTTCATATTCTAATGCTAGAGAGAAGTTGCATTCGTTTCTTAGAGAGAATCCATCTCTAACTCGTCTGAAATTTATGTTTCAAAATTTCTCTGTTTATTTCTTTTTTTTTTATTAATCTCGCACTACAATTTTTATCTCTGTGGCACATAAATCTTTTATAATGTTTAAAATTTGTCTGCTTTCCCAAAACATAAGAAATTTCTTGTTCATTCTCTTTATTTAGTATCAAGTATTTAGACAATTTTCAAAGTCGAACCAAACGAACCAAGAACGCCATAATTAAAGACTATTTTTTACATCAATTAACTTAATTTTCTGCTCTCAGAAAAGAAGGCAACGAAAGCGATTTGTATTAAATTACCGAACAATAAAACACACACAAACAGGTATCACTTTTGTAGTAGTGGTAGGGTTTAAAACGCTTGAGAGGCTTCTTTCTTCATCATCTATAGACAAAAAATTGAAAAAAATATCCTGTCTACGAACAAATAAACGAATATGAACCGTGAGAATTGGTTCAACCAAACAGCCAGGAAGAATCAAAAAATTTGTGATCAGAAAACATTGAAATGAACATTAAAAAATACAAGACGAAAACAGAAATTCTTTAAAGCCTTCTTAGCGTTTGTGTTCTATACGAGTGTCAGGGATGTGAATCGTGATTCAATTTCAATAATTCTTAGAATAATGCAAAGCAATTTTAAGTGAAAAATTAATGAGCACGAGTAGCCCCAGCAAAATAATTCCATCACACCCATCACTAATAAAACACGCAGTTGTTACAGGACTGAAGTGATACAAACAGAATCATACTTTATGCTTTGATTATTTGTATTAATTATTTCATTAATAATTTATTTCAGTTACATAAGTTTTGTAATTAAAGATTTTCAATTAGAATTAATTTTTACTTCGATTTCAATTACTAATAACAGGTTTCGATATGATCGATCCATCAACCGGCATTGCGACACCGTGATGGATCTTTTATGCCCCAGGTCATTAGTTGATCCAATCTGTAATAACGCTTCCAATGAATATCAGTACTGAGGTTGGTGAAGCCTGCCTGCAGAGTCACAAAGATTATGTGACATTATTTCATCCTCTTCAAGGCATAACGTCACAAAAGAGAGTTAATCTAATTTCCTCTCCGCAAAGGACAGATAGTCCAGTCCGGTGACCGGTTAGATACCCAATCGAAAGTCGTATTTCATGCATATTTAATTCCAGTATTTTGTACTAAGAGGATTTTATTAAGGATTTAGTGTGTCTTTTACTAGGAGTAGCATTCCAAACTTCCTTTGGAGTCAAGAGTTCCTTACTTCTGATCAGTGACGTAACCGTTGACCAATTAACTTCACAAAACGGTTCTGCACCAAAATGCTAAGTATCAGAGGCCCCTTTGGTTAAGTCATCCATTAACTCGTTTCCTTTTTGGTCACTGTAGCCACCTATCAAGTAGAAGTAAACCTTTTGACCGGTAACTAAGATTGCACGAATTTTCTTGGGCCATTAGCTCAGCAACCCCAGCTAGTCAGGATATAATAAAACTGTTTCAAGGAATGAAACAAAAATGGACTCCCATGGCAATGGTTGGGCAGGCTAACCTTTGAAAACCTTACAAAGCTTCGTACTCGCAGTACCCTGGCAAATTTGAGGAAACCATACGATCGCACCGTAAGTAATGATCGGCCTAAAGATCATCCAAGACACAATTTTTGGGCTTATGCTCCATATGCAGTAAAGTGGGTCGAAAAAAAGTTCCACCAGTCAGCACTAGCTGCGTATATTTTTCGAAGATGATTCGTATTAGCTGTTTATTCAAATCGCCAGTGCAAAAGAAAAAATACAGAGGCAAAAGTTCCAGAAGCAAAGAAGGTTTTTAAATTTCATGTTTTTAGAAAAAATTTGTTACAAAATGTCATTAGTTTTTACTAAAATAAAAATAAAACACTATTACTTTAATTTATTCACAACTTTGTAGTTTCTTTAAAAACTAGTTTAGTTTAAATACAGCAGTTCACTTGAGTATACTCTTGCGACTTGAACTCGCCAAAACTCTTGCGAATGCCTCACATGCGAGTTGAAATCACAATCGCAAAATTTTGTGCGAGATGCAAGTGTCCGTATATAACATGTCGTTATTAATGCTTTATAAACGGCCTAAGTTTCATTCCTGATAGGTTTTCGATCGGACGATAAGTTTTAGATATAACCCCTGAAATCGCGGATCGTTCCCTCCATTATCACAAATTTTTTGCAAATCATCGGATAGCGCACTTAAAACGACGTAATCCTGGCGTTTAAAATATAAGTTTTATGCCACCTTTTATTTTTATTATAGTTCTTGACATCACTTCTGATATTTCGGATCCTTCTCTCCTGATATAAATTTTTTTTAAACCGCAAGAAGCTTCTTAAACCTACATATGTAAATTAAGCTTCTAATATTTTCCTAGTTTTAACAATACGCTTCTGAGTTTCTGTTCACTTAATAACTTTTACAAATATTAATGTATTTATTTGCCTCAGAAGAGGTACTTAATTGTACTGCAGAGTTGGAAAACCTGTTCAGTATAGTAAGCTCACATTAAAATGGTGTTTTACAGTATATTTGAATTGAAGCCTCTTATAGTTCTATTGCCGTTCTCCAACCCTGATGTTCTTCAAAGAATTTGATTTAATAATGAGCATGAGTTTATATTTACATTGTTATTGTTTTTGTTACATTAAAAACCCCAAAACCTAAACTGGTTTTAAAATTTATACAAAATTGACGGAAAAAAATCTCGAATAATTTTTTAAATAAACTACAAACCTAAAATGAGAATTAATAAAAAAAAAAAAAATAGGGGACTTTACACGGGTCAATAACTGGAAAATTATACTAAGCAACCAAAACCCAACCACTTGTTAAAATGAGCTACGAATTAAAGCGACAGCAGAAGCAACAACAAATCCTAGATTGATTGTTGTAACAAACACACAAACACACACACACATGACTTTGCTTTTTAATTTTTGTATTATTTGATTTGATTTGATTTTATTAACGCGTGTATGCATATGTATGTATGTATGTATGTATGAGTAATGTGTGTGCGTTCTTAAATAAGTATATTTTTATTTTTATTATAATTAAATTGTAAAGAAATAAAACCAAAAGGGTTTTTTGTTTTTATATCTGTTGCGTGGCCTTTTCTCACAACTTTGTATTGATTTTATATAAATGAGAAACCTGTTCCGTGAGTGTAGCTTAATGAATATTGTTGCTTTTGCTGTTGTTGTTGTACTGGCTATGGAATGTGTAATACATATTGATGGGTGATAGTGTTTTGGTATCGGTGTCTGTGATGCCTACTAATCAAACCGATTCAACAGGGCAGGCCTGGGGTGCCTGCCTCAAAACTTTTTGAGGATTCTTTTTGGATTGTTGTGTTTTTATACTTATAAATTTGATTTGATTCATTTTTTACAGGTGTATGTGAGTGTGTGTGTTTGTGTCGAGAAATGTTTTGTTAGGAATTATAATTTTTGAATAAACTACCTTTTAAAAATGCATGTAATCACCTTGAAATTATAAAAGTCCCACCATTTTACAGGTTTTTTTTATTGGGTTTGTGGGTGTTCGTATGTGTGAACCCTTTAGTATCTTTAGTTTTAATCTATCCTGCTGATACTGTCAGATGATTAATGAAAATGAACGCAAGTAGTAAGCAGCAAACAACACCAAAAATCCAAAAGGTTGAAACTAACAGAATAGAATACGTAATTCGTGTGCCATTCAGTGCTGTTCTGTGTTCCGAATCCGCAATATTTTATTCGAAAGTGGACATTTCCGAATGTTTTATTCCACTTCCGAATAATTTCTTACGTTGTATTTAGAATAAAAAAAAGGTAGGGGAAATAAGTTACAATCAGGTTTTCTTCAATTCAAAGTTTGTATGAATGTTAAGATGGCAATTTTGTATTAAAATTGAAAAGGTTTTCTTTCAATTTCCACTTCTTTTCCACAACAAATTTTAAAATGCTTTTGGCACGTCTGTACAGACTTGCTTGAAGACTCTTACATATTATCATGAGCGACAACATATGTTTTCATAAACATTGTCTAATGATTTCGATATAAGGGAAAATATGTGGAATGCAGAACAGCTACTTTCCGAACAATTCAATTCCGAGTGTTTTGACAATTCTAAACGTTTTTCATTCCATTCGGAATACAGAACAGGGAGGATTTTGTGATTTGAAAAAGTAGCGATGGAAAAGCAACCGAAACACAATCGCAGCCTGGAGAAAACAGGTTCGTTAATGATGCACGAAGTGGCATAAGTAAAACAACACCTTTTGTTTCCATTTTATAAATAAGAGATATTTCAGCATCAAGTAGATGCAAAATGAGACTAAAACAGCTTCAATTAAGATATTTAGATCAGGAATCGTCGTTAATTGTTTGGGAATGTGTGTTTCAGGATGTTCTGGTGTCACCACAACTCAGTAGGTCAAAAGCTCTCAAAACTTGTTATCAGGTTAGAAATTATTTATTAATCCAGGAGAGGGACCCTTTAATGAATTAACTCTAAAAGTTTTTAACTGTTACAAGGATGCGGTCCATAGTCTTAAAATTTTTATTTTCTCTCTCTTTCTCCCTCTCTCTCTCTCTCTCTCTCTCTAAACTTTAATTTATGTTTTTGAATATTTAATATATTTTTGTGTTGCTTTAAACATTTCAGAAATTGTAATTGAAATTTTTAAAAACGCAAAAACTCCTCGTGTCTTATGTTGTACAAAATGTTTACTTAAGGACTTAAAACACTTTGGATGTCGCTTTTATGTGAAAATCCTTTAAAGATTTTTTTTAAATTATTCTCTTTGTTATTTTTAAATTCTTTAATGCAAAATCCTGGCTCTTTTTCGGATGTTTCGTCAAGCAGAACATCCCTTTTCGGATTTTCTTAACAACTTTGCCTTAATTTATCCACAAAATATCGCGTCTTTTTTTTCCTTTAATTACATTTTTTAACAATAAAATACAGCGAAATAAAGGAAACTAAGATCATAAATTTTTTATCTGTAACCTTAAATTGTTGCACAAACATTTAGAGGAACAATTGAAATTGTGAATAATTAAAAAAAAGGCTGGTTGGGGTTTTTTTATATTTTTTTTTTAACTTCTCGAAGTTTTCCGAAGGTACCAACAACGTTCAGTGCAACAAACACTCCTCAGCGATTAAATGAAAATTACATAATTTTTGTCTTTAATGTTGCATCTTCGTTTGGGACTTAATGTACCAACAACAGCAGAAGAATAAACAAAATCTTTTTTTTTTTTTTTTTAAGAGCAAAGATAAATATTTTACGATCTTTTTTTATGATGCATAAATAAATTTTCAATTTTCAATAGTTTTTGTTCTTTCTAACAAACTTTTAGTTTTGTTTACCCTTTTGCCTTGTTGTTTTTGTTGCTGCCCTTGCTGAAGCCTTTAATTTATGAACAGTTTCCTTGGATGAGGTGTTGCAGAGAAGATTAAAGAAATAAAATCAAGTATTTTATCACTTATTTAACAAAAACTTAAATTCAAGTGAAAAAAAAAAACAATTTCAA
Organism: Phania funesta; assembly: GCA_963932375.1. Lineage (NCBI taxonomy): Eukaryota > Metazoa > Arthropoda > Insecta > Diptera > Tachinidae > Phania > Phania funesta. Next base: position 1,954,208 of record OZ010652.1, read on the forward strand.
GAGCGCATAAAAATTTAGTTTCAAAGCGCTTGCTTCATTTTAAAAAATTTCTAATTCTATAAAAAGTTATTTATAATCGGCAGTGGCTGAATTTACATTTCTCCTGTACGAGTATTATGCGATTTAAAAGCAATTTGAACGATTTGAACGTTTACCAAAATAATTCGCAGAACACACCAAACGTCTCTCTGAAAAATTTTTAATTGCATCTAAAATTCTATGGAGCGACTTAAATGAGCGGAAGAAAACGTAAGAAATGTAACGTAGCCGGACATAAATCAACCAAGAGGCAGCGACTGAAGATTGAAAAGGATCTTGGTGTGTCCACAGACATGGGGCTGCTATTTTAAGTCAACGGGAAGTGGCATTCTGGAAGACTGTAATTAGCAGAAACAAGCGTTGGAAGTCCCATTGCTAGCTCATTGTGTAGCAGGCCTTCTGCACTCGCTTTCTTGCCATCGGAAGCAAGCTAGTTGTTGGTGAGATTGCTTCGAGACTGCATGTGGTGGCTGTGCTTTATACCCAAATCACGGGAAAATCTGTCAACAGAATATTCATTGTCAGCAGATGCTTGGGTACCCTCAGCAAGAGGTGGGCACTGGTGTCAAGAAAACTATGGTCCTAAATTGCTACCTCTACAAGGGGCGTATGTGGTCGCATATTAATACACCCGATGTTACGACTACCGTCGGTTTGAGACGCGTAACTGTTGAGGGTGGGCAGTCAAATGAGGGCATAATAAAAGCGCTTGATAATTTAGTTCCGTCTGATGCTAGGACACCATTCTCGAAACTGGAAAGTTTGCACAATTTAATGAATTGAAAGACCAGGTTGTTGTAGTTTTTATTTTTTAATTTTGAAAGCAAAATAATTCGTTTTGACAAGCAGAACATTGCTTACGGCAGCTTCGCAGTTTTAAACATAACTTAATGAATTCAATGTTTTGTAACGGCTTCTGCAACAAATAATTTCAGAAAAAAACTCGATTCCGATTTAAACGAAGGCAACCTGGAATGCATTAAAATTCTGTTGTTTTTTTTTTTTTTAGAAAAGCAGTAGCTTGGCCTTTTTCAAAATGCAAGCAAAAAATGAGAATTTACTGAAAAAGAGGGCTGAAGAATGCCTTAAAGGAAGCCCGAGCTGTGCAGGCCTTTCGAATTGTAACGCTGGGAAACAGTGATCAAACTAATATTTTCACAATTTCGTAATTTGCTTTTCTTGAATTGAAATCAAGGAAAGTTGTTTCTTGCAAAAGTTTTTTGCAACTGACTGACTTGGAAGTCTTGATTGAATAATAATAACCATTAATTCATTCGCTGTTTTAATTATGCTGCCTGCCTGCCATTCATTAAAAAATCATTAAAAAAAGGACGAAATTAATTTCACACACTCAATGCGAAACAAAAACAAATAAACAAACAGCGGATGTGATTTTTCATATTGGCAAAATCATAAATTATATTAAAAAATGCTGCTTGTCAAAGATGTTTAATTTCCAAGAAACGGTTGAGCACGTCCCAAAAGACTTAATTTCAATCATGCAATAAAATTTGGAAACGAAAAAGAAAAGACAGACAAGTTATTGCAAATACTGCCTTCAGTTGTATCGGAAATATGAAATTGTCCCGAATATGTCCCGACTTTGTCGAGGCGAATAAAGGCAGGAAAACTATTTGTTTAAATAACATTTGTAGTGCTTAATAGAAATGGCCATTCATCGATTAAGTTCAAACATTTTGTTGTACGATTATGCTTAGGTATCTATCGGCTAGTCAGGCAGATTTGTATGACACCTCAGGTGACAAGGAACAGTAAAAATGCGGTTGCTTAAAAATGTTAAAAGGAAATTCACCAATAGTCCGCTATGAATGACACGGCAGGTTTTGAAAAATATACCAACTGCTGGAAACACAAACAAACACATGAACACTTGCTTTTCTCTCATTCATTCATGTCATCCATTCACTGGCATTTTGTGTTGGTTGGGTCCAAGGTTAAACTCATTTTATAGAGGTGCGAATTACAATTAAAGAGTTAAAGAAAACTGTATGAATATCCTAATACGCATCCTTTTATTGCTGTTTAAAGCCATGGTGGTCGGGGTAGGTTGCTTCTCATTATTTTTCCCGTGAATATCACCTTGAGATAGTTGCATAATGTTATCTGTAAAATGAGGTCATTAAATTACAACAACCATAAACATTTGCATAGTAATTCCAAGAGCTAAATGCATAAAATCTAATGCCATTTCCTGTCTGGTTACACAATATGATCCTCTAGTCCATAGAGATTTATTTGATTCTTTATTTTTACTGTTTTTAATTTTTGATGTATTTTAAAATAAAAAATTCGCGCCAAAAACTCTTGAAATTCTCTGAACAGAAAATACTTCACAAAACGTGACTGCCATACATCCCGCACAAAAAAAAAAAACAAAATCACTGTCTACTTTTCTCTTTAACTTCATACCAAAACGAAGAAAAAACACACAACAATACCAATGTCCTGCACACTGGGCACGTAGACTACAGTTTCAAAATCCTTTCACAGCTACCGACACGTATGTCATTTACCCTAACGGCCAGTCAAAGAGAAACAATTGTTGCATTGCAAAAGATTTACTACAAATTAACATGTGTTTCACATATTCATTGACTGACTTACTGTGTTCTGCAGAACATGCTCTACTTGAAAGGAATTCATAGCAATCTTTTCATTTAATACTCGTAATAAATAAAATTTCAATGACTCCATGAAGTATTGAGAGGGTCAATTCATATCAGACTTACAAAACTATAAAGAACGTTTTTATTTCTGTTGGAAGGAAACAGCAGAGTTGGGTGTCCCGGTAGGTCAGTTAGCAGCATGCTAATGTATGAGTCCGGTGACTGTGGCCACGATTCACTAATTACAACGATTGAAAGCGTCTGCCACTATGCTTAGAGCAGTTGAAATATGTTCTTTGTAATTGTATTCAAATATTTCAGAACTAAAAAATAAAATAACGTACTGAAGGTGCGATCATTAGCTGCGATCTTTAGCTCTACTACGATACAATACAAAAAATATTTACATCTATTAAAGGTTTTGTTTAGTTTCAGCCTGATTGTTTCAATTTCTTTATGAAAGAAAAGACTTAATATGTTTCCTTTACCTTTAGTTAGATCGTCATTGATACAAATATTTAATCCCAAAACCACATAAAGTTTTATATAACTAAAAAATTAATTAAATCAATTAAAAACTTAATTCAATTTTAAACTAAAACCGAGCGGCATCTTTAAGAGGTGTAAGGTAGAGAGCCATCTGTTAATCACTAATCAGAAGTGAGAAACTGTTGAACGCAAAGGAAGCCTGGAATGCTTCTCCCAGTATAAGACAGGATAAATCCTTAATTAAACCCTTCTCATACAACAAAATCCAACAAAATAGGGATGACCCCTTGCATAGGGGGAATCAGATTAGTTCTCCTTTATATCGTTCACTCCTTCAAGAAGATGAAGCGATTACATTGTTTTAATATTTAAGTTATCTAGGGCACAAGTGATCGATAAGATGTCGCAGTGTCTATCGCTGAACTAGATCGAGCGAACAATCTTTATTATAATAGCTGTACGCTGTGTGAATTATAATATGTGCGATATTCTAATGCTAATCACAACGTCCTGTCGAAAGTATAACACAAAGCGAATGGTCCTGATAACTCTTACGTTTTTGATTCTAATCAGTAACTGATTCCTGTATTTTCCTTTGAAATGCATTGATCAAGCAATAGGAGTGTCGTAATTTTTGCAAAAATTAATTACTTAAGGCCCAAAAATTTGAAACCTTTAAATTTGTTTGTTTAAATAAAACTTTGCGTTTTCGTTTAATTAGAAATCTTTGAAACAAAAGCAAAACCTGCTCCAATCAAATGCTGGCTAACGTCTAATCGTACAAAAATTAGACCGAAACTCGAGGGTTAAGCGCAAAAGCGATCCTTCAACGTCGTCAAACAAGATCCACAAGTAGCTTAGTTCATCCGTTAGCCACTATTCTTAGACAATTGCTAGGAGTGTAATTGTTAACAAAAAATCAGGCGGAAGAAAAGATGAGAAACATACTGGGGACTCATTCTAGGCAGTGTTTCCGAAGACTTCCCAATAGAGAGCGATGAAGCAGCTTGTCTTACAACGGAGTTGGTTCACTTGACCAAATACAACGAATCAAGTATCAATAATAATGTGAAGAAATAATGAGAAGAATTATGCTACCATAGCCTGCTTAGTCTCCTGACTTTAACCCTATAGAACATCTATGGGGAAGACAAAAACCAAAAAACCATCGAATGATTTCAGGAATGTAGTGCGAGATGGGTGGTAACAAATTTCCCTGCCGCCATATATTATTATTATTAATGTATGGGGATATATCGAAGCAGGCCACTTACTTTCTGGGTCCCTTTTCGACCCCCATTTCGCTCCTCAAATTGATTTCAGGGAACCGATCTGTAATCACAGCCACCTTACTTTCAATTGAGTTTCGTGTTAGCCCTAGCCTTTACTCTTGACTAAAGTGATTTCAGACTGTCGACTGGTAACTGTCGACACTCTTCCTCATCACGAAATCTTTTGTAATTGCTAGCATTTGTCTTAGGCTTAGTTCCCCCATGGCATTCACATCTAACAAGTGTCTGCCCGTGGTCTTATGCTAGCCAGTGCTGGACATTCACACACAATGTGCGCTACCGTCTCAGCTTCTTCCAGGCATAGTCTGCAAGTATCATCTTCTACGACTTTCATCTTAGCCAGATGGTACTTGAAGTTTCCATGTCCTGTCACTAACGCAGTGATCCAGCTTAAAGTAGCCCTATTCTATCCGAGCACCTTGCTTGCATTCCTGCCGAGGGGCTCTTTGAGCACCATTCTAGCCTGTCTACATGTGGTATTCTCCCTCCACCTATTCAGGTGTAATGAGTTTACCCATTGAAGAACTTTAGCTCGCACTAGGCCATTCTCCAGGGCAACCCTGGGTTCTGGTCCACAGAAATCCACATCAGATCCCCTTTTTACAAGTTCGTCTGCTGCTTCATTCCCAGCTGTGCCTGTGTCCCTTAACCCACATCAACGTTACCTCATTCAACGAAGTACATCTGTTTAGTTTCAGAACACATTCCAGCACCAGCTGCCGCCATATAAATAGAGGTTCTTCAACTTTTTGTGGAATATTTTGAAGTTTTATACAGTTTTTATTGTGAACAGAGAATTCCGAGATGATTTAAGTTAAATACATGTTCACTGCATCTAAATAATTTATTCATTAATATAATAAAGGACAACTGAAATAATTTTTTTTTTCTTGATTTGTTTTCATGTTAGGAATTCTGTTCTGTTATATTCACTTCTATTATTATGCACACAACTGTAAATATTTTTAATGCGTGATGAAGGATATTGGAATATTTCGGCGCGAGTTCTCTTTTTGTAAAATTGGACAACCGTTTCAGAATTAGTGAAAGTTATTGCGCTGCTGCTTATGCATGAAAACTTTAATCCAAGTCTCATTTGCTTTCGATTAAGATTAAACGTAATTGCGTCAGTATTTTTGACTCACACGTCAAATACATTTGCTGGCGAAAATTTTTAGATCGATCGATATTGTTGCTCTGTTGATTTAATTTTGTCCAAAAGCCTGGTGGCTTAGAAAGTGCGTTCGTTATTTTGGGGTAACTTGATGTAGTAAAAAAGAAAAACTACTTTTTCATCCACAAAGTTTTCTTTGCTCGCAACGCTGTAGGTGAAATTTATAACCCATAAACGCATGAGTTTCAGACAAAGGGCCGAATTTATTGAGAAAGTATTAAACAAAACAAAGTGTTCTATGATTTGTGCCGCTTTTAAGATTTTCAAATATTCAAACACACAACAACCAACATATTGAGACAATAGAATACTTAGGAATTTTGCGGAAGTCCTTTTAGGCAATTGTTCCGCTATTCTAGTTGTGCCCTAAACACATTCATTGATAACTTGTTAAAGTATTATTGTTTTGCACTTGAAATCTCAATTTTAGGAAACAACTAGTTGTAGAATTCTGGGAATAATTTGCAAAACCCCAGAGACTTGTAACACGGTGTGAGAGAGAGAGAGAGAGAGAGAGAGACAGAGGAGGAAAAATTGTACAGACCACCTTGTAGTATTTGGTTACATTATAAGGAATTTTGCGGCATAATCTTTCTTCTGCACTTCTTTTCTTGAGCGTGATTATCACTTACTTTAAACGACTTATAGAGCGTGAGTTCCTCTTAATGGGAAAACATTTTTCCCATCTCCTTCTTTTGCGTAACATGATGCTGAAAACGGAATTTTCTTGGAATATTTTCATTGGAAAAATTTCGGCAAAATATTCATGATTTTTATAGACATTAAATTTTATTTGTTTTTTGCACACAACACAATACCCGACATTCCTGACACGGATAATCACTAAACTATTTCATAAACAGGCACATACTCACGCACAAATTGCAAGATAAAAGACCTGTTTGGGTTTTGGGCCCATTCATAAATTCTTGTTGCCATTGTTGGCTCGTTTATAAATTGTTTAGCAACAATAGTGTGCGTTTTTTTTTATAACGTCCTTCCTTTTTTTACTTTACAGCTCCTTTTGCGTTAAGTTGTTTTTGCAAAAGAAATACCTCAAGTACTCATTTCCAGGATTATCGAAAGGATATTCCGCTTGCAAACAAACCTTGAGATAGATAGTAAGTGGTGGCTTCGATTGGGTGTTCGGTTCCTTTCGGTTAGTTGTTGAATCTCTTGCCTTGATGTCATGTCGTCTCATAAATTTTTTTTATAACGTTTTTTCTCTTTATATCCCAAATTTTTATTTTCTCAGTATTTAATCGGCATCTCTTGTTTATTAGTGAAGAATTACATGAAATTTTTGGCGCCTCTTTTGAGGCGCATTGATTTGGTTGAGTTTTATTTTTTTGTTTTGTTTTGTTCAAATTCTCTATAATTTCTCAAATTTTGTAGGTTTTTTTTTTTGCTAAATCAAAAAAATGTTAAAACGTGAGAATATTTTTCTTTTTTACTTTAATGCTCGATTGCATTTTTATTGTGCAGGATTGCATATTGTTGAATGGAACTGTTGAGCAGGAACTAAAAGCATGAATGGGCAAAAATTCAGTTTAATGGAAAATGTTTTTTTTTAGAAAATAAAAATCATTTCTTGGAATATAAAACCGATATTTTAATTCACATATGTAAAATGAAAACTTAAGGTGGTTTTAGTTTTTGGTCCGTTGTTTTTATGAATAACCGCGTATGTCCATTTTTCTCAATTTTGATTAAAAGCTTCAGCGGTAATGAAATATGTCGACTATAGATTTCCGGTCTTGGAAACTAGTGCCCTATAAAAACGCCCATGAGTTATTATTTCTGAAAGCTTTTTGAACTTATTTATTTCTTAATTTCCAATTCATAAAAATCTTAATTTATGAACGGTTGGTTGAATGTTTATGGACATACGTTGTTTTGTCTGTACTTTGTTTTTGTTTTCTTTTTCTTCTTCGCTGGGATCTTATTCAGATCTCATAGAGTTGTTATACATTCTTGTAATTTATTCTCGATTTAAGTTTTATTTTTCCCATTATCATTCTTTTATTTCTGATGTAAACGTAACGATGATATTGACTAATTCTAATACTGTCCAGGTATTAAAGAATTGTTTCAGGTAAAAAACTACTGACATTTTATGTTACAGGAAATAAAAAAATCTAGTTTAGAAATCGTAAAGGTGGTTAAATATTTTACCAACCACGAAATTGTGTACCTGCAAAGAAAAAAAATAGAGGAGGTAAGAGCAACATATTATGTTTGAATTGTGGATGATAATGATAAAAAACCAAAAGAATTTTACAATTTATGTTTACTATGAGCATTTGATAGTTACGCGTTATTATATTATTTTTTTTATACTTAAAATACTTTGGTTGCGTTGAGAATTTAAGTAAAACTTCTACAATGATTTGCTTATCGCAACCAAAGTATTGTTTAAAATGTTTTCAAATAACCATTATATGTTTGCTGCAGCAATATATTTCTGTAGAGAAAACTAGATGGTTGTCTTGACTATGCCACAATCATGTTTTTTCTTTGCGACACAAGATGAGTTTTGGATCGATCATGTATAGCTGCGTTGTCTACAGTCAACCGCTGTCAGCTGTCGACAACTGGTTTGCTTGGTTGCTATCCATAATCCATAAACATATTTGATTTCTCATTGCCACTTTCTAAAGACAATCGCACCATTGAAAAATTACTTCCACTTAAAATTCCATGAATTGCGCTTTGAAAAAAAAATCGATTAATTTACATTCCTCGACACTTAAAACTTTCTACAGCTTTAGAGATTTAAAGCACAGAATTATTAGTTTAATATACTCGAAAGAATTAAACGAGGTATTTTGTTTGTGTATGCAAATCGACAAAACAAAATTTTAATATCTGATCAATAACTAGAAGACAAAAAAAATTCCTTACACTCCCATTTGTAACCCATCATAAAGTTAATTTTGTGGTAAAAAAGTTTTGTAACAACAAACCGTTTACAAAATACGAATATTTAGGCAGTTAAAATAAATACGAGGTGTGTTCAAGAAGTAACGGAAATTGTTTGTTCCAAGAAGTACTTTACGCGTTCGTTCAATAGCTGCTAAACTTTGTTTAGTGGGTTTGATCGCCTCCAAACTGGCGCTAAATTGATGTTTTGGAATAGAATTTTTTATTTTAGCAAAATTGGCAATCGGGTAAAAAGAGACAAAATTAAACCTCATTATCACTTACACTCGTCGTTGTAGGTCGCATATTTTTTCTGCAGTCTACGTTTAAAGTTGTTGGTAAATTGTTATATTCTTGCAAAAAGTGAAAAAAAGAGAAGAAAAACATTTTTCCAAATTTTATGAACCAACATTTTTCTTTGCTCCCTTCAACATTTCGTATTTGTTTAAAGTATCTAAAATCGAACATAGGAAGTCATGAGTGGAACTTGACACAGGGCTATAGGAGGACAAGGAGGGCACTTGCTTGTTTTTAGTGTTTTTTTTTTTAGTTTGAAGCCAAAAGAAGCTTTTTCAACTACTCAAACTGACAAACAACTTCAGTTCACATCTCTCGCTCTCATCTGGTGAGACCAGGCTTGACAATTGACGTTTTTTACTTTGTGCCCCTGCAAAAGAAATTACACAACATTTCAAATATAGCATGAATAACGTATAAACTATGCCTTGCTAGTGGATTTAAAAGTAGAAAAAAAGTAGTTTGAAGGGAAAAAATTAAAAACTTTAAATTTACAAAAGAACTTAAAAGCGCACAAAAGTGCAAAATACTTACATATTTTTAAGAAGAAACTTGAAAGCGTGTCAGTCCCTCAACTGCATAAAACAAATCAATCTGCACATTGGGCACACAGCATATTTAACGTTGTCGATTGCCGATAAAACTAAACTCTTAAAAACAGCTGTGAATTTGAAAAATGTTGCAAAAAAAGTGGAAGTCGAGGAAATGGAAAAATTATCGCGTTATTTTTAAACACCACTCGTAAAGGCTCTAGGCTTTCCAACATACGAGTATTTCATATAATTTGTATAATTTTTCTGTATTCGAATGCTTCCCCATGAACAGATAATCATCGATTAAGAATTAGAGAAATTATTTCATCAATATTCATAAATGCATGTGAACAAACTAGAAGTGATTTTTGAACACCTTTTTCCTCAAACACTTCTCAGAGAAAATTTTGCCTTCAGCTCAACTGGGGTGGCAGTTTATGTCAGTGGCTTTGTTTGGTTATCGATGGGAATACCCTTTTCAAATGAAACCCACTGCCAAATACTTATTTTTCAATATTCCAAAACAAAAAAAATAAAACTTATGCAAATTAAAATCCAAAAAGGAGCAAACGAAAATATTTGACACTCATTAATGTGCTGCTCAGCTGTTGGAAGAAAACGCAAGTTGTTTGAAGTTGAGTAGTTGAAGGCTGCGGAAAGTAGAACTTCTCCCCTGTTTAAATTTAGAATAAATCGACTTGGAAACATGGCAAAATTGAGTTGTTGTTGTAGAGTCAAGTAAAACAAAACAAAGATGTAGTAGACCTTGAATATGTTTCTTCTTGGCAACATTCTGTTGTTCCAAATAAAATAAAATAAACAACAAATTTATTGGTGATATTTTATATTTTGGGTTCTTTCGCCTTTCGTGAACTAAATCTTACTCTACCCTACCCTACCAATTGAAACAGGCAACAAACATATGATTTACCTAACTTCTATCCCATGTGAGAATAATTAAGTTTTATAGTTTAACTGCAAATGACAGGATACAAGGATACTTTATAATGAAACGGTGAGAGGGTAAGAAGCGTAGCAATTAATGCACATGTCCATAGAAAGACTTGAATTTCTCACAAAACTTCTAAAACTCCGTTTCGTACGAATGAATGTATTGGAAATAGTCTAATTTATAATTGCAAATGCCTGCAAATACCGAGAGAGAAGAAACGTGCATTTCAAGTTTATTGCTAGATCATCTCCCTAAATAGCTACCGGTTCTCTTCGTAATGTGTTCAACCAACAAAAAAAAAATAGGAAAAAATCAGCATAATTGCCAACAAAAGCTCACAAACTCATCAATTTTAACAAATTTTCTTTGCAAAAGAAAAGAAAAAAAATAAAACAAACTACAGGACACCGAGCACAATGCATCATGTGTCAAATTTACTTAATGTCCTTTAAACTGACCACTACATCACCACTGCCTTTACAGTAATTGCCAACATCGACAGCAAAAAGTTGACCACAATGTAACAGGACAGTGGTGGCCGGCCGAACAAAGAAAGCACGTGTGTCTGCTTGTTGTTGTTGTTGTCGTTGTCGTCGTCGTCGTCGTTGTCTCATTTTAATATCAGCCACTATCAATCAGTTGCGACACGAAATTGTGACATTTATCAAAGAAATAAACTGTGATTTCTTTCAAATGTCCATTCAACAGTTTTAATCCTTTTGTTTGTGTTATTTTACTTTTTAAAACACCCCTTCTTGCTACCGTCCCAGATTCTGTCATACCATTCCACTTCGAGAATGTAAATCCTTTTTGGTGTATTTTCTTACCCATTTATCGTGTTTGTAAAAAAAAGAAACGCGTGAATGTTTGACAACATAAATTTTGGACTTTAATAATGAAAAAATGTCCGGATTTTCTTTACAACAACTTTCTTTATCTCTTTACATGTGTGCAAGTAAGTTTCCTTCTTTGTTTTCCCCTCATCCTTGTGAGACACTCATTAGATCAAAGTTCAAATTTGTGTATTTGAGTTTTGCACCGCGCTTGCAATTGTTTCCCTGTTTTAATTTTTTTTTTTTTTTTTGTAATTTACAATTCGTTTTTCGCGTTTTCGTCCTTTATTCACTCGCTGCCGCTGTCTTTGTTGTCCTTAATGAAAATGTATACTTTGCTCTGCATTGTTGTTGTTTATGTTGTGTTGGCTTGTCTTGCATTTCAATTGTTATGTTTTCATGTAATATTTCAAAGTAATTAAGTCGAATATTTATGTTTTCGCATTTATTTTAAATGCCTTTTTGCCCCGGTCCCATTCGTGCATTGTTACTGAATTTGTGCCAGCCACTTTTTTGCTGTTACATTAAGCGAATGACGCAGTTATTATCGCGTAGTAAGTAAAATGTTGTTCACCATTTTCAAAAGCTTTTGAAATTTTTCTCAAATCGCATAAAAATTAAAATCAAGAGAAGCATGTCGTCGTGTTATGGCATTTTAGGGCAGGCAGCGTACAGTCTTTAACCAACGTGCAGATTCAGGATTCGCCCCACCACGTAATGCCTCAAAATATCTATTGCTTATTTCAGTAAAGTTCGAAATATTTTTTGTTTTATTTAAAACTTTTATCTCCAAAAGCTTAAGTTGGATCCGCGCTTGCTTAATCTTACCACATTTCGTCAAAAAGTCGCTTCTCAAGCAACGGGTCGTTAATTGCTTACGAACATTTCCTTTTCATGTCACGTGGTAGCATCTTCATGTCACGTGGCAGTTAAATCGAAAATATTTAATTCCTTTAAAAGCCTTTGGATTTCTCGCTGTTTTTCTTTATCTATCAGTTGTCGTAACCAAATAATTGTTTTATAATGCTGAAGGACATCTGGTTACGTGCGTTAGGTTGGGTATGATGATCCATTCTAATATAACGGAAATGTGCTTAAGCAAAATGCCTGCAACGTCATAAAATTCATCATCTAGTGCAGAAGTTGTCATGGTATGGCAGATATTATTTTATGCACCCAACAGGCAGTGCCTGTCGTACAATGACACAGTGTTCATTACCGCGAGTTACTTCAAAAGTGAATAAAATGTGATAATTCTCTAACATTAGTCTCTTAGCCTATTTTGTTAAGCGGTGAGGGACAGTCAAGTCTATTGCCTTGGAACAAAGATGTTGATACCACGGTATTAAAACAATGGCTAGTGATGGCAAGATTAATCGAAGAACGATTAATAGTCGATTATTTTGTTGCGATTAACGATTTAATTGTATCGAAATCTCTCTTTCAATCAATCGTGGATTTATCGAATTACAAGCGAAAAAGGTAGCACAATAACTCTACAAATCCTCAAAATTAGCCAAGCTTCTTTCTTAACTTTCCAATTCGCAAATTAAAACGAGATGTGGTTAACGCATGAGATAAAATGAAAACAGTGTGTACCCCAAGCTTTACACATGTTCTAATTGGAATTTTGTACCATCAGAGCTCAGTTTTTCCAAGGCCGGCGCAACTGAAAATAGGAATAAATTGTTTACAAGGTGCCTTCCTAACCTCTCATTATGAAATTCTGTTTGAAAGAAATAAATTTTAAAAACCGCGCAAGCTCTGAACTAAAGAAAGATTTGTAATAAGCTTATTTATGTTTTGTGCAATACTGTAAATTAACAAATTAATCGATTAATCGATTAGTGTTTTCCGATTAATTACAATTAGTAATTTCTAGGTTCGATTAATCATATGATTAATGAACCGATTCTCAAGTTATTTTCGCCGTCACTAACAATGACGTTGGACGGTCGGAGTAGTTGTTCTACTTCATATCTGTCCCATTTTGACAGTTGTTACCTGTTTTTTGTTTAGTTTGGTGTGACATGTCATCAAGAATAGACTCACATCTGAACAACGCCTGCAAATAATACAGATTTTTCACAAAAAAAACTTTGTTCAGTTCGACCAACTGATCGCGTTCTTCACAAGAAAGTTTTGTTCAGCGATAAAGCTGATTTTGATTTGAATGGAATCGGCGGAAACATGTGTCTTGATTTCTTTAAAAATGATGACAGCAAGAATGTTTCGGTTAATGGTACCCGCTACAGGGCCATATTCAATGCCTTTTTTGTGCCCTTAATGTGAAGGCGCTGTGGTTTCTCTGTTTTTTTTTTTGCAATATTGTAAATAATTTTTTATGTCATGTGTGATAATTTTCAACCTTAGCTAAATTATTCGATTATTCGTTCCTACTAATCGGTATTTATAATTTCGCGATTCGATTAATTCTGATTATTAATTATGTTGCCATCACTATACATTTGTCAAGTGTCTGGCCTACGCTGATAAACCAGAGACTATTGTTGCCTTTAAGGCCAACATATGCCACGTATACCACTGACCTATGGCATCCTTCCTCATAGCGAAAGTCATATCCAAATATCAAAAATGCCAAAGAGTTATCATCATGGCAATATGATGGTGCGAAGAGGACTGAAACTACAGTCACTTTTAGGTGTGTTAAGACGTCCATAGTTTTGGCCTTGAAAAAATTCAAGAAAAAACGTCAACTTTCTCAGAACTTCCGGTGGTCAATTAGAGCTCATGTCACCGACAATCACAAATACACAATAGAATTTGGATTATAAAGCTAAATATTTGCGAGCATGGCAAAGTGTCCTTTATTGTGGAAAAATTTCTAAATTGTAGACCCTCCGTTTCAGTAACAAAAAATAATTCCTAAATAATTGCACTCAATTTCCAATGAATTTCAAATGAATAAAGAATGGAAACCTTCTCATGGCTCTGTGGCGGCTACTTTCAGGCAGACAATGGCATCTTTTTTTTACGTTAGCGCTGAATCATTTTTATCGTTCAATTTATAAAACCCAAAACTACAACAAAACTTTCCCACAACCTCAAAAACACAGGGACAATAACAAAAAGAATACAGCAGCAACAAGGACGACGGAGAAAGAAACCGCTTTGAAAAGAAATCCAAAAGTAACAACATCCTAATACATGGACTCCAAGATTTAAAGGTCGCGAAGAACAGGTATCAACAAACACTAATCAGCTGATTTATGCACTTAGGAATTTTTCAACCATCCGACATTAAAGGAACCTTTTAGTTGTGCATTAGAAACTAATAAAAAACAACAACAACAATTACAAAAGCAAACAAACACAATTTTACAATCGAAAACAAATCCTTTTCTTTCACAAATCAAACGTCATTATCATCACCTGTGGCAGCAACACGTATTTGTAAACAACAACAAAAACACGAGTCTGATCTGTTTTAGTTTTACACGTGCGAGCATCGAGGGAGAGAGGGAGATACAAATTTCAGTGAGCGGAGTAGACGGAACTAGTAAAATGGATTGATAATAATATCAATAAAACAACAACATGCAACGTCATTTTATTTAAAGGATTTCGTTTTTTTCTCTTCTTATTTTTGTTGGTTTCTTCAAAGGACATTATTTGCACAGGTTAATTTTATTTCTCAATATGTTTTAGTGTTATTGTAAAGGCGAGACAATTAACAGCAACAGGTAACAGCCCTGTTTTTTTTGTTTGTTTTTGCTTTCTGCAGAAAATCTTGAACAAATCAGCTGAGTGAGAATCTGTTGTTAAGGTTAAAATGTCGCAAGATCAGCTGATTACTAGGTTCGCGTTCGTCCGTCTGTGGGAGCGTAGTTGGGTTTGTTGATGTCAAATTAATAGCGTTTTTTGTGCTGTGTCTCTTCAAAACGGAAACATTTATTCGTTTGCTTTATCGCAGAGCAAGATGCACTTTTTTCTCACCCGCAAAATACAGAGCCATCGGAAAAATTACATTTTTAAAACTGTCTTCCTTCTTACCCAACCCTCTGTCTTTGTCTCTAAATTAAATGACCCATAAGAATGTTGTGGGATCAGAAAAAATCGCTTATTTTACCTCATATTTCATTTGAGACCTTTGTCATTTGAAATACTTGTTGCCGTTGTGTTGCAATTCTGCAATAGGCAACATCATAATGGAGAACTTTTTTTTTATTTTTTAGTTTTAATTTTCTGTATCCTCGAGTTCGTTCTCACAGCCAGCCAATATCAATTGTTTGTTGTCAGCAAACAACAACTTTTCAAGAGGCTCAAAAATTATTAGTTTTTCCTTTAAGAAATATAAAAAAAAATTATCCATTCAAAAGAGAATTCTGGCCACGGTTAAGATTAATAAACGGAATTAAAGCAAAATTTGTAGGAATGTCAGTGTTACATTGTCTCTTAACAAAGAAAAAGAATATTTATGTATTCTCCCTTAGTTTCTTTGATGAAAATTTCCCAACAGTAAAAAAATGATTTCAGAGAAAATCTGTTTAATTATCAAGCCTGGGAATTCAGTATTGCAATTGAGGTGAGAAAAAAGCAACAGTGAAGCTACATCGAAACGTGAACTTGTTGCAATGAAGGCCTGGCGTTCCTTTTCCAAATATTGAAAGAACAAAACAAAACCTGGCTTAAGATGAGGCAGGTATTATTGGCTGACCATTTTCTTATGGTCAGTTGTCGTCTACTACGTTTGTTATTTTTTTTTTTTTGCACAGGTTTTTGTTTTAAATGACATGATGTGGCAGTTTGAACGACTTATTTGTATGGCGGTTGCATTTGCAATTTTTTGTGTTGCTCGTTTAATAATTAAAGCAATTATTGTTGCCAAATCCTGTTTGTTTTTGCCAAAATTTACTTGTCAGCATTTGTCTTTAAATTTTTTAGAACAAAAGTTCAATTGTTATTGTTACTTGTGTGACTGAACTGACTTTTCATTATTTGTATCAGGATGTCGCATGTCTTTTACACCTTAACACTCTTCAACTAGCCACTCCCTCCTTCAGTCTTTATTGTTTTCAATCCCATTTCAAAGATCCTTTTCTATTCAAATGTAAAAATTAGCGTTTTGTGAAGATTTCTGGCAGGGTTTGTTTATTTTTTATTTTACAGTTGAGGCGACAATTAGAGAAGGGATTGAACAATTAAAACGATTTTTTTTTAATTATACGAGGTGTGCTTAAGTAATTATGGATTTTTTACGAGTCCTCATTTATTGGTTGTTTGACCTTGGATTTAATCCCAATGATATATCACGCATTGGCCAAGGCTCCAGTGACTCAGTCTTTATGCCGTTTTCAGCTTTAAAAACAGAAAGAAGTCAAAGGGGCGGGCCATGACTGGCGAATACCCTAATTCGATGGTGTTTTCGTTTGTGTTCACCATCCAATAAATAGAACTGTAAGCAGCACAAAATCAGTCGTTGAGTTGGTCAAATTACGTTCATACACTTCTACTTTTTTACATACAGTGAAAATTCCCTTAACGGACAGTTCCTATAACCGGAGAAATGTCGTCAACCCAAGTTTTTGTGATTCTCGTTAACACCCTGTTTTACTTTTAAGATCTTGTATTCTCCCAGTCAAATATAATATTCGAGTACCTAATCCTGTTTTTACGCGGTACTTGCGCTCTTGAGACTGTCGTGTAAAAATGATTCCGATAGTACAAATAAAAACTTTCACTTCGTTTTTAAATAAAACACTTAAACTAGAATTGGACGGCGAAATTTTTATTATATCCCGAAGGAATAATCTCTGACGTTTGCTTTTTAAGATAATTCCATTTAGGAGGTTAAATTTTTACTCACTTTATCCAGTAACGCTACCGGTATCTCGCGAATAATGTTGGGTTACAAGTATTGAACTGTAGCTGGGCTTACCGACACAGATTTTTGACTACATAAAAGCGCAGAAAAAAACTTCAGAGGTGTGTGATGTCATAAGATCTAGGCAGCCAGTCGTCAAGTCCGGAACGCAAAATTAGCTATTTGCCAAAATTATTTCTTAAAAAATCAATGGTGTTGCGTGCTCTGTGTGGAGTAGCACTGTCTTGCTGAAACCACAGGGACATTTTCCTTTCCAAAACTATTAAAGAATAACATTTCCCATAAAAGCTTACGGCGAATCCTTAGCTATTTACTTTACACTGATATCAAAACACTATAAATCATATTGAAATATCATCAATTGTAAAATTTCACCTGTAAATGTTTCTGCTAAATCGGTCATTTCTAAGCAGACTTCATCGACTTTCGTTTGGTGTCACAGCAGACTTTCCGCGATTAGTTAATTTTGCCAATTTAGTTCAACAGCAGGCATTTAAATCGAAGCTTGCCTTATTTATGAAAAGGCCAAAACATCATGTTTTTTTTATGCAATATGTATGAATGTTGCCATAATTGTCAGTGTAAAAAACGCGTTATTTCGATATGAGAACCGTGTAAAGAGAGGATCGGTTGTAATATGCAAAGCACGCTCCCGTGAATTGGCCAGCAGTAGAAAAATATCTAGAAAAACGAACTATTACCGCAAACTAAGCGAAATGTTAAAAAACCCTAAAATCGACAATTGACACACTCGTTCATTCCCTCGGCATTCCAACGCCACTGTCCCCCGCACATTCACATCAAATATTCTGAAGTCATCAAACTGCCCGCATGTTAAAGTTGCCAAAAAAAAAAAGAAAAAAACAACCAAAACTTCTTCAGGCTTTTTAAGAAACCAAACTGAAATCTGTGCAAGAAAGGTGACTTTAGCGGAGAACCGAGAACAGTACACACATTCATACACCCCCAAGTGATGGTGCGCGGGTTGTGTGAAACAGCGTGTGTGTGTGTGTTGATTTGAATATTTGAATGACATATTTGCTCGTCTTATCAGCACCGGAAATTGCACTAAAGTGTGAAATAAAAATCAGCAACACTAACAAACCGTTCACTTAATATCGTAGAAGACTGACTGACTACTCGTCAATAAATAAACTACGAGTAGCAAAACAAGCGCCGCCATATGTAGCTGAAACAGCTTGCGCGAGTATTCCAAGTAAAAAAATCTTCTATTGACACAGTCCAACTATAAATAAATGTTTTTTTTTTATTAATTTTTGTTCATTTTCTACAAATTACGCCACATTGTTGTTGTTAAACAAATATTTGATTTTAATAAAAGTTTAAAGTACTTGAACGGACAGAGAAATGATAACGAAAATTATGAAATAAATTAGAAAAGGCGCAAATTATTTCATTCATTAAAATTCTTGCTCCCCCATATGCTGCGAGAGCACATAAAAAAACTTATGAATGAAATTTATTTTTGGCAAAAGCATTTTTGTTTTCGTTGAAATATTTGTTTAAAATGAGTAATTTTTTCAATACTCTACTGTAGGATTTTTATTTTTGTAATCAATTTGTTGATGTAATCTTGTGAAAGCGACTCTTCATGAACGCGATCTTGGATCATTAATGTCGAAGGGTTATATAAACGTTTTCGTACAACTAACTATTTCGTGTACTTTAGCTATCCCACGTTTGTAGAGTTTATGGTATATTATAGAAATCTTATTGATGAACAAAAATGACCAGATAATAAATGTCGCAATAGGGTACGGTATGGACGATTTGAGGTTATGGATTAGCTCTGGCGGAGGTGGCGTGAATAAGCCGTCAAAATCGTGCGCTAGACTTTTATGTGGTTTTCTGAAGTCACAAATAATCGGTGCTCTCAAAATCCACATACTCTGCGGCAGAGTTATTGAAAATTGAACCTCTCAGAGCTGTGTATATGTCACATTCCATACACAGCTAATTTTGTTCTATTTTAAAATTGAGCCGCCTATATTGGAAATTCATGTTTGAGAAGGTCATTGTTCTTCTATTGCTCATACGTTATATCGTGTTTAGTATATTAACTGCCAGATACTCGTAGTATATATCTATCACAACTATCGGTAGGGTTAACATGCTGATTCCGATAAATCGGTAAGCCCGCTAAATTTGTCCCTTTGTGTTATCTGGAGAGAATGGGAGGAAGAAATGGAAGTAAAAAAATTTAAGGAAAGTAAAGAAGAAGATTGATATGATGAGTAGGGGCTGAGTGTTCATTACTTATGTATGTGTTTTGCCGTGGAATCATTATGGTGCTCCTTATGAAGAAGTATAATGCCTGTGTACCGATCTCCGATGTCTCAGAGAGGCTATCAAAGGTCCTTCGCCCGAGATGGCGTAGGCCCTCTAACGTAGCACAGAGACACAGGAGATGTACTACTTTCCCTTCGACAGTTGTAATTTGTAGGTGTGATTACCAAATCTGCAACGTCAGGTAATAGTTGCTACGATATTACTCTTAATGGCGTCTCTTGAAATTTTAACAGATCTCAGGTTCGAGGCCTGTCTAAACTGGACCAAATTTGTTTAGTATTTCCTTCCACCCACCACCTGGCCTGAACCATATTTAACAATATTAATTTGATTCTTGCTGGTTGGCACCCTCTCTTGCCACACAGTGCATCAATATGCGTGTCCTGCAGCCTTGCTCGTCTCCTTGCGCCAGCTTATGGGCCATACGATTGCCCGTAATGGTCCCATGTACGCGTACTCATTTCAAGGTGATTCTTGCGCGTCTCGCCATCCGATTTAAGGATATCCAGCATGCTAGGACCAGTTTAGTTGACGGAAAGACACCTGTCAGGGGCCTAATTGCAACGCGGCTGTTGTAACCATAACCATAAGATATTTTGAAAGCAGTTCTTTTTGCTCTAGAACATATTGTATTATCCTTCTTCCATTTTTTGTAATTCAACAGCTGACCAAATTATCAGCGCCATCCAGCTGTTAAAATATTCCGTTAATTGTCCAGGCATCGTTGCACACATGCCGAACGTATGGAAATGATTAAAAAGTACTATCATTTCCGGCCTAGTTGTAAATACGCAACGTGTAGTTCGTCGTAAGCTCGGTCGTATAATGGCTTCAGTGCGCGAGGAATTTGTCGCTCCGTGAAATACTTTGAGCGTAACGACACTCTTTTGGACCTTAAGCAACCAAACCAGACCGAGATTGGAGTGAAGTGGAGAAAACAAAGCCGTCGTAGCGGCCAGTATCGAAGCAGACCTTGAAATCCGATTCCGTGCCGAGCCGCTGAATTGGGCATCGCCAGAGAGCCAACACGTCTTATATTCTTGTGAGATTTGGGCTTACGTGTAAGATTTTGTTGATGCAAGTCTTATAGTCGAGCACAACGCCGTTGGTTCGCTAATTGGTCCAAAAAGTTAAATTGAAGCAGTGCCAGCGAAGCCATTTAGCTTCAAAATTAGGCCAGAATCAATTTGATATCTCACATCGTTCTGGTTTAATTTAAATTAATTTTCCTATCATCTGGTCACCCTATATTATTGTATTGTATTGTGGTATTTCATTTAAAATTGGTGTAAAGTTTTAAGCTAAGCGGGAGGGACGGATATTTGGGAGAATGATTTCGTAGATTTTTAAGGCCGATATTTTTTAAAGAGTCGTTAAAATTGTTGTTGTGTTACTATTCTTCAAACACGAAAATTATAAAAGTTAATAGTACAAATTTCTCAGTTATTTGTCTTTAATTTTACTGTTACAAACTTGACAATGCACAAACCATTTCAATCCTTCTACACAACTGTGAAGTTCCACTATTTAATAAAAGTATTTGCAACAACATTGTTTCATTTCTTATCAATGCAACCACCAGTGGTTTAATATAGAAATGCGGTGCGAGTAAACTTCCTGCGTTTTGTGTAGGAAACCCACGACCTTCGATAACTTACTTTACTACACATCACTGATACTAAAAATAGCAGTGCTGAGTAAACGATCAATGCGTCAAATTGAGGCACTGGCTTTGATTTCTTCCATGTTTTACTATACAGTGGGCAATTATAAATTGTTTATCCCTTGACATTGCAGTTATGATTTACAGTGCACTATTTATTGCTTCCCAACTGTTTTTGTTTTTTTTTTTTTATTAAACACATGTGATTGAGAACGCGCACGACATGATGGCCCGGCCCGGGTACAAATTAATATGATTTAAATAAAAAAAAATGGTATTTGGTAACTGTAAGTTCGTTGCAGCGATTTAATCTCTGTTTCATTATTTGTTTCTGCACTTGTGGTTTTACTTTTTTAGTTTATCATGGTTTGATACTGAGAATGTTTCTCCAGAAATTTTTCATTTCTTGTTCAAATCTTCAAACCGCAAAATTTATTAAATTGCATTTAATAATTTTTGTTGCACACTTTTTAATCATGAAACAACTTCTTTTACGTCAACAGCAGTTTATTGAGCCTAAACGTGAAGGTGACTCGTAACTAATTTTTATTCTTTTCTGTTTAAGGTTTCTGACACGTTCAAAATATTTACGAATTTGTTTGCTAGAGCCCTTATTATGAGTGGGTCATTCGACCTCTGACTGTGGTCGGAAACATGACCGAATAAATGAGTTTCATATGCATAACAATAACAAACATTAGCATAAAATTGAAAATTCCCAAAAAAGTCAAAATACAGGCAGAAAAACTAATTATCAATTCAAATTTATGAACATATAAAGACTTTTTAGTATTTTGACGGCCCACCGTTGTTATCAATTACTACCTGAAATCGGTATTAATTGTAATTTCGATGTAATTTCGATCCATGCACGAATTATCGATTATCGACTTCTGATGTCATATTGACGTAGTAATATTTTCATAACTGGTGACTGGGAGCTGGTAGCTGTCCTGGAGCTTGATAAGAGAGCCAGTCTCGAAAAACGTGTGTGGTTGTCTGGCTGGAAAGTCCACCAATTTCTCAGACACAAAACTTTCAACAGATGCCTTCAGATTTTTTACAATATGTTATTATGTTGAAGTCGGTTCATATTACTCTCGACAAAAACCAAGCAACCCCCCTCAGATGACGCCGTAGCTCACCAAACAACCCATAACACCACAGTGTTTGAGAATAGGTGTAATATATTATGAATCAAGCAAACCTTTAATCGGCCATTGCTTTAAAAAGATGCTGTACTTACTCTCGTTCGGAAATATAACAATTCTCCCGAAATCCCTAATCCATGTCCTTTTGCAAATGAGACGAAGTTGACGGGGTTTCGCCGTAATTAATGTTTTTTTGCCGTTCGACTTCTGAAGCTATTTTGGTGTAACAAGTTCTGGGTGTAACAGTAACACGGGAACATCTTTCGAGTTCAGCCAATTTTAAGTCTCTTATTTTTTGATTCTGGTTCACTTCTTGCAAAGTTCTGCCCACATCCAATTTAATTTTTTTTAATTCTCGCATGTTTTACTTTGAGCAACAGAACCCGACAAAGCTTTTTCATTTCATCATTATATGTGCAGCTCTTGAATAACGCCATAAAGGCGAGATATGGATATTGGAGTTTGTTCCATAACGATAACGAAATATTTTTTAAATTCCCAAAATCGCCTTCATCGTTTTATAATTTATATTATTTCTACAACTTTCTTTTGTATGGTGACTTATAGTGATATTTTGTGTACAAAATTAAGTTTTGGCTTATTTCTGGCGTTCAAGTTAAGTTTTGAGCTTTCGTGTCTTTGAAGACTGAACAGATAAGACCCATACAGCAAAGAGTTGGAGGGTTACAACTGCCCACAAAAGTATTCCTCGCAACGTTTTACCTAAAGGTGCTGAACACACCTTATACCTTCTGTTCAAAAAGAGGGAACTTAAATAAAAATGTCTCCTCAAATATTTTTGTTCACTATATCGATATTTCGCTACTCCATTGTGTAGCATCATCCGGAAATAAAATATTTTGTAGAACAACCTTAAAAAAAAACAAACAAATAACACCACTACTATTACAGGGTGTCCGCCGGGACGGTATACTACTTTGTTTGTTTCTAATTTTTGACTAAATGAAAGAGAATGGATCGTATATTGATAAATGTTTTATTTAATGTCGGCAATTATGTCTGGAATACAATATTAGATAAATGTCCGCTTCTCTTAGCCTCACAAATGCGAGCCCTTTTGAACAATTTTTTATTACATTCTCACACATTTCTCGCGGTATTTCATTAATTTCATCACGAATATTTTGTTTAAGTTGCTCCACCGTTTCTGGTTTGTTTGCATAAGCCTTGCTTTTCAGATATCCCCACAAAAAGAAGACCGGAGCAGTCAAATCAGGCGACTGTGGAGACCAAACAACATCACCATTCCTTGAAGTAACTTGTTGTGGAAAGAGGTCTCGCTGTAATTCCATTATAATCCGGGATGTATGCGATGTCGCACCGTCTTGTTGAATCCACATGTTAGTTAAGCCCAAAGCATGCAGTTGTGGCGTTAAAAAGTTTTCAATCATATCACGATATCGCTCCCCGTTTCTAGTTTCAAAGAAGTAATGTCCAATAATTCCTCCTGACCAAATTGCAGTAATGTTTTCAGCCGATCTCGCAGTACGTTGTGGTCCATGCTTGGGCCTATTCGCTACATTCCCTCTTTCTCCGAAATCGTTAATAGTGCGTCTTGTTGGCACGTTGTTTCTCCCAAAAATTTCACGTAACTTTCTCATCGTCACAGTAATCGATGATTGATTTTGATAAAATGTTTTAACGATTAAAACACGTTAGTTTACCGAATATTTTTCCATAATAAATTTGCCACGTCTCTACTTCACGACTGCCAAATATGAAGTGTCAATACTAATGTTTACCAAAATGGCGGTAAAACAAAGTAATATACCTTCCCAGCGGACACCCTGTACTTATTATTAAGACTTCTTATTAAGGACATACACATCCTACAACTTCTGATTTTTTGATCATTTGAAATTAATTGAATGAAGAAGAGTTGGCAGACTGCAGGATATTTGAATGAGAAAAATTATTAAAGGATTTTATTGGTTATTGGGAATTTCTGTTAAGGAAACTAGTTTTTCCTGTAATAAAACCCTAAAATGAACATAACTGACAACATGTTACCGTTCTCTACCTTTAGTAGAGAACAAAGTGGATTTCTATAGAACGGCCATTTAATGCGATTAACTAACCAGCAAAATTTACAATCACCCCACTGTTTCATATTTCAAAGAGATGCAAAAATGGCTTTGCTTTATTGTGTGCAGACTTAAAAGGAAAAAATCCCACACTAGAAATCATTTGTGGAAGAAACGTATTGTGGAAGAGTAAGATAAAGATGTAAAACAAATACGTACGTCCTTAATCGTACTTTAACAACCATAAAAAATGAATTATAAAATTAACGCCTCCCTAAAAAATGCCCACTGTATTTTTACTTCAAAACAAAAACCTTAAATCACTTTAAAAGTCTCCTTTTGGGACATTTTATTTGTTGTTGTAAATTATCTCTTCAACGTTTTTCTGCTTTAGTCTTGATTCGACTTTGTTTTGTTTTCCAAATGAAATTTTTCGCGCCAAAATTTGTTTTCATATTCAAGTTCCCTCAAAATCTCATCATTTGTGTGTTTTTGTATTCGTTCAACAACGAGTACTTTCGCATGGCTCGTTTGTCTGTTTGGGTGTCTGACGATCGACTGACTGACTGCCCACTGATATTTTTGACTTGTTTGTTCACATTCCTTTTTTAAATTCATATAAATAAGTTGCAACGTTTTGGCTTTAACTAAACAGGATTTGGGGACTGGTGGGGATTTCAAGTTTTCGGTTGGAGACAGAAATTTTTTAGTTTCAGCTCTTTTGGAGTTTTTAACTTTGCTGGGTGTCTAAATGTCTAAAATGCAAATGAAGCGAAAAATTTCTGAGAATTTGAGTATTTGATTGAAGTGACAAAATGTTTAGTCTGCATAAAAGATTAACTAGTTGGTTTGGACAGCAGTCGCTCAATAATGTGATATAATTTCCATAATTTTTAGCTGATTTGCTTTAATTTCTCAATATTAATTTCGCCTTACATTTTTACTGGCGGCCAGAAAGTCCAGATGTATAAACTGTCCTATTCATAATTCAAACTCCGAGGAATGAGCGAATTACCGCATTCGTGGGTAAAACAACTGGAATGTTCCTCTTTAAACCACTATCTTCCTTAATTTTTATCGAAAATGAATCGAAGTAATAAATTTACACAAACATAACAATCGAATCGCAAGAATGATTCAAAGGGTGAATTTAGTAATTGGCGTTGTTGTGAAAACGCGGCATAAAATATTGCAACTCGAAAGATAGTGACACACACAATTAATTGGCACCATTGGCCTCTCTGAGAAGTTGTTGGGATTAAGCAGTGGAGGTAGGGAAACTAAATTTGTCAGCATTACTTTATATTGATGCAACTTTTTCGACATTTAAAATAAACCGTATCTTTCCTTATTTTTTTTATTTAAACCGAAAAAGTTACGTAACTTCATCTTGTCGCCGTTCGCTCATGGGGGAGTTAGAAACTAACTATCACTGTAGTACAACATGCCTACTTACAGACTGCCTCTTTTACGAAATTATTTCGTCACAAACAATGGCTGCAAACATGGCTGCTTAGAAACCCCATTTTTGATATGATATATACCATAAAGGTAAATTTGCAAAAGCAGCTCAAAGCGATACCAAAATTGACCTATAAAAAGTGTTTGGAAGATGAAAGGATTCATTTGAATTCCTTGTACTTTTTCAGAAGGTAAATTCAACAACACTCCAAAGATTTTGCTTTTTAAATTCAATGCAAGGCGGCAGGACAGCATGACAAAAATGTTTAATCCGGTTAAATCTGGCTCCTACCCTCCTCTCCTAGTAATGTCTTGATCAGGTCATCTTTCGAAATAAAATTCTTTGAGTTTGCAATTAGAAGTGTCTCTTCAAATCTAATAAATTTTCTTTCAAAAGGTAAAAAACATGGCCAATGTCTGACTGCAGAGCAAAGAAAGGGAGAAACTAGACAGTTGAATAAAAAACATTTTATTTCAGCTGAAATTATGAAGAATTGTCTCTGGGTATTTTTTTCATGATTTTAAAATAAACGAATTAACGTCCTTTAGTCCTTTTCAATACACTTGTACTCATCAGCACGTCCAGAGAATTCGTTTGATTTGCACTGTGGCATGCTGCGCCTTCCCTTTGAAACCAGCAACCATCCAGATCTTTCTACCGTATTTTCGGCCAGATATAATAAGCCCGATTCCGCCGATATCGTTTCCCATCGACAGTTCCTACTTCCCTGAAGAAAAATGGCCCAATGATCGTTTTGTCGCAAACGTCGCTACACTTTTTGGTCATGCAAAGGCATGTCCTTGATCTGTTGTGGATATCCGTTTCCTAAATGCATTTGCTTGTTACCGCCGGCACTGAGTATGGAATAAGCTTCGTCTGTCATAAAAATTTTCTTCTAAAACGTTCTACTGATCGTTTGCCCATATTGCCAGCGACTTGGACGGTCTGGTAACAAAGTTCTTGAATTTATGCAGAAACAAATGTAAATCATCCGATAAGACTTGGTAGGGTTCTCGGCAACACTCTATTTCACCGCTTCTGCCAGTTCATAAGTGGTCGTTGATGAACGGCTCGTAAAAAATTCGCCACGAATTTAAGAATAGTGTTGCCAGACGTGCCTTCTTTGCTAAGATATGGCACTACTGAACGACTCTTTTCACTGCACGGCATCACTATTTCGGAGCGTTGTTTTGGTGCAAGATGATGCAGAGTAAAAAACATATCTCTTTTACTCAGTCGGTTTACGAACGTTATTAAATATTGCTATGCCGACAAAGAAGATGGCGGCGCACTCTATTTTTGTTTTGACGGATACGCGAGCACAGATGCGCACTAGCTGTCCATTGTCAGATTACCAACTCGTTCTGTGTAACCAGGACTTTATTTATTGTCATGTAAAATTTACATGACTTGCTTGTTTTAGAATAAGACGAGGAGGATCAGCATGCAACAGTGAATATGTAAAAATATTAATTTACTTGCTATTCGTTGTACTCAAAGATTCTCTTAAATCCCACAAACGATTCAACGATAAGCCAGCGATTATTTCATATTTCATTCAGATCTCCGCGCGCGGTTTTACACTACAAGAAAAAACTGTCTTTAAAGGTCACAAATTCAACACAAAATTACTTATTTTTGATGATTTTAATTTATTTGTTTTCGTGGAAATCAAAGATGATTTTTATTTTCTAAAAATGTCTAAAGGGCCAAACGAAGCAAAGCAATGTGAATAATTAACTACACGAGTGTGTTGAGCCTCTCAAATGCTTTTCGTAATAAAAAGTTGTAAATATAACGAGAAACTAGTTTGTTCTTGTGTTTATTTGATTTGTAAGGTAAATAAATAATGAAAGGTAAATAATGCCTTATCTCTTGATCAGTTGTTTACATATTTAGTACTGATCGAATTATTAGTGACGCTACAAAAAGTTAAGAGTTTTCGCAACACCCTGTATTTATAGCCTTTTGACTCTACATAACCTCGAAAAATTTACTTTGGTTTTAAAAATACTGGCCATTGAAAATTCGTCAATAGAAAGAGTGAAAACAGCGGGTCACTTTGTCAAATGGTAAAATGAAAAAAATACTTGAATGGTTTTTCACTCCCTATAGCCTGGTGGGTCTTTGTATCAGACAACAAATATCACTTGCATTACGTGACAAAAACTACTGAAAGTGTTAGTGAATGGCTTAGAACAAACATTGTGAAACAAAGGAAGTCATAAAAAATTTCATTTTCGGGAAAAGCGGAAAGAAATTATGAATCACAAGGGACATAAAAAAAGACGACTTTCATGGAATACGCACCACAAAGGCCTGTGTCATAAAACGGCAAAAGAATCTTTACAGGTATTTTTTCGACTTCACACTGTGGCAAAAAAAAATTATGAAAATCTCAGCGGTTTTTTATGACTCTAGGATATGTTATTGAATCAAATTTCCCATTTGAAGTGATTATAATCACTATGCCGACCTTAAAATATTTATGTAGTTTGATTAGAGAAAAAACAAAAACTTCACTCGAAGGTATGGCTTCTGAACAATGCGTTTTTAGAACGAGTTATAAGAAAGGCTCACTCGCTTGGCTTTAGCATAATGTATCTCAGTGGCGATTCTTTTCATCTAAGCAGCCTGTAGATCTTTAGTCTTTATTTCCAGAAATCCATCAATTGGAAGTCTTCACACTTATTTATTACATAAAAGAATCGCCTTTGGAAAATGTATCTGGGTCAAACAAAGAAAATCCGAGAAATTTTTATTGGGAAAACAAAAATGTTCTCCACCAAAACTGTAACGAATTTCTACACGCAAAGAAAAAACATGGTTCGGGGCAAGCATGTAATGGTTATTGCAACTTAAGTATTACTTTAGTTGCAATAACCAAGTTATTGTTAACATTTAATCATCAAATGGTTTTCTTTAATTAATACGAGCAATGCAAAATGATTGGATGCTGTGGCTTAAGTGATTAGCACGTTGACTATTAAGCTTTTGATGGCTTTAATCGCGGTGTTCGTATCGCAGCCGTTGTCAATCATTAACAACCACTTTTCTGCCCAAAGAGGACCATATTATTACTATTTGCAATGAGAGAATATGATTGGTTTACAACCATATAATTCAATTATAATATGTTGCCTCATGGTTACCTCAACCATGCTTTTTTCTTTGCGTGTAGGTATCAGCCAGAGAGTAAATTTAAGAAAAAGTAAACAGGGTGGTAATATGGCAACCCCTCCACAAATCAAACATATAAATCCCCTACATTAACTGTAAATACCCGCATTTTTATAAAAATTACAAAAAAAAAAAAAAAATTCTTTATGCTAAAAATAATATTGTTAAATAAATAAATAAACGAAATTCTAAATTAAGTAATTTAAAATTAAATAATGTATTTGGTTTTCGGCTTAGGCTTTTTTCAATTCTAAATTTAATTCCCTTGGACATCTTGGACTGTCTGTCTACTCGTTAGCCAGAATTTGTGGGTACTTGAATTCGCATTATAATTTTGAGTCTTCAATAAAAATGCGGCTCGTAAAAGGCCAGAGATTAAACAACTGCTATTGTTTTGTTTCAAACTGTTAATTTGGATTTTCTTTATTTTTTTCTAATGAAGTCAGTCAGTCGGTTGCTTTAGCTGGACATTTGCATAAAAATGCTCGTTGGCTCTAAACAATTCGGAAAGAGTTGTTAAGTTATGTATTTTTAAAAAGGAGGCACACACACAAAGCAAAAGGTTAAGCGTTTGTTTACTTAAACCCTCGTTAAAGCGGTATTAGAAATGGCGATTCCATTGTTTTACAGCATTTCGAATAATTTACGACTGTTCAAGGCATATGACCGACTGGCGGGAATTATTCTTTTTTTCATTTTCTCTCGCCATCGATTTCCATTAACAATTCTTTCAGATTTTAAAATTTGTTATACTTTTAGATTTTGACGAAATGGTAACACATCGATTTATTGACTTCACAAGAAAATCTTAGTTTCGCATCGTGGTGTGTTTACGTACGAAATATGTAACTGAAATGGACAGTGTAGAACATTTTTTGGGAATTCCAGTTGAACAATTAAACATTTGGCTGCAGTTCTTCAAAATTGTACTTGAATTTTCGCACTAAACGATTTGAATTTTGTTTTTTTTTTTACTTTAATCTTACGATCAACTGGGTGGCTGACTACGCCACCCGTAAGGAGAGCGATGTTACAGCTTGAATTTTTATTTTGTGGTTTTGTGATTAAGATCAATCAAAACTCATTTTAAGTATGCTATGTGGAAGACAAGGAGTATTCTGAATATAACCGTCAGTGTTTTTATTTGTTTATAAATGCACGTAGGCCCCTTTCGAAGGAAATGGCTCTTTTTATCGAATTGGTTGGTATTGTGGGGGGTAGATTAGGAATTATCTTTCGTTTATATGCAGTAGATTTATACTTTAAGGTAGCTACTTTGCCAGGAAAGAACTTAATTTCTGGCCAGAATTCGAAATGAACTGTTTTGTTTGTCTCTTTCTTAAAGAAGGCGGAAAACTACCCTTAAGCGGTGATATAGCGAGCTTAAATGTCATATAAAAAGCTACCAAAGATCAGTAATAGACTTGAACGCCAGAAATAACATGAAACAAGTGTAGTCCATTTATCCATGATCCTTTGATACGCACCTATGTCAATAAATGGCATGCAACATGGATTCCGATCTTCAAAATGAGCATCTTGAATGAACAACATAAGATTATATTTTGCAGTCAGTATATTTTAGCTACAGTATACCACGCATGAGCGCTTAAAGGTGCTCGTGTCGTCAGCAAAAATTTCCGATTTTATGGTAAAAAATATGGCAATAGTGGCGCAACTGAGTTCGATCACTGAAGTGTTGTTTGAGAAAATGAGATAAAACAAACGCCAAAGAACATGAATTTTTTTTTTTTCTACTAAAAATATTGAAATTATGGATCCTTCGCTGAGCAGACTTTCAAAGCTGTTGTGATGACTTGAAATCAATACATTATATTCATGGTCTAGGCAGGCATGGTGATATAATAACCGCCTAAACAATTGCGTATAGGACGGGTGCCGACGTAAAACAGTACGCCTTGTAATTTTAAATCGCTCCGGCAAAATCTCCATTATAGTGTTCGCTATGTGACACGCACTGCCGACCTGCCGGTGCCACTTTTCGTTCACGTTCATATTGATCACTTCGCTTTACAGAATTGTGCCTATCACTGATATAAACACTCTCCGTCGACGCTAAAGGCCCATCTACGTTGTTTCCTAAGAAGTGTGAATGCCTACGCAAACAGTTATTTTTTTGTGAATTCATTTTTACTGGGGTGAACCTCGTGTAAATTGGCATATACGGCAGTTTTGCTTATTAATATAATCAATCGTCCAAAAATGTCCCTCGACACTAAAGATGATTTTTTGTCTGCACTAACGAATGGCCACATTAGTGTATAGTTACCGCGGGAGATGGGGGGAACCAGTCCCTAATGCTAGTCTGGGGCCTGAGACTGGAACTTTCTAAGTTCGACCAGAAACGACATAAACACTGGTACCACGGGAACCAGTAGTCCCTGGGACGCAAGTACCAGACTGGTTGTTGGTGAGGCTCCTTCGTGAGTGCACGTGGTGACTGGGATTCAATAGAGTAGCTATTGTCGGAAAAAGAATGGGGAGCTCAAAATTCCTCAGCAAGTGGTAGGATCAGGGTCTAGGCTACCTATGCAAGTGCGTATAGAAACGTTGATGGCGCTAAGATGAAACCAAAAACTCGGGTCGGCTTTAGAAACAATTTAAAAGTTATTCCAAAGCCAATCTCTTTTCAGAAGAAACAAACAAAGTACGTGAGATGAATAAATTTATGAATGATTTCTGTGTTCGTTTCTTATCTTGTTTTTGCCTTTTTTTCTATTCATTTAATAATTTGAAAATATTTTTGGTTCTAATCACGGCCAAGGTTAAGAAAGAGAGAAGACGTATAAAAGTGCTCGTAAATAAGAACTATTATGAATGATTACACAACGATTGTGGACAAGTATACACCAACACACGCAAACAGAACCTTTTTTTTTTTTTGTTTTGTCAAAGTGTGAACCTGATTGTAAAGAATTGATAAACAAAAACATGTTGAAAAACATTAATGAACGTCAAGAAATATAAAAAGAGGCAAAGGAAAAAGAGGGATTTTCACTAAAAGCAACGGTAAAAAACACATGAATTAACTTTGAAATTTAAAAAGAAGAAAAACATTAAAATAGTTGGAGTGAAATAGATTTAGATTTCTGAAAAGTTAAAGATCAATACTTTCATAAATCGTAAGAAACACACAAACGCACACACCCACACTTATTTCTCATGCTGGTGCAGGGAGAATAAAGAGCCGACGACAGGTACAAATGTGATGAATATCGGTATGTTTGTCTGTCTGTGTTGTAAATTAAACGAATATTATCCTAGAATTTGCTGACAATTTTTGGCCCATATTAACGCATACAAATGTACGAGTGTGTGTGTGTGTCATGTGTGCTTGCCAAGTCCAATTAAATCAAAGAAAACTAAGTAGTTTAACGTTCATTTGTATATTTCATTATTTTCCTTTTTTTTTCTCGTGCCTCTGCAACACACAACAGCGATATGTTGTAGGAGGAGAAAGAAGCAAGCAGTCAAAAGAGGGAATCCTGTTTGAGAAGAATCAACATTTAAATTATGAGAAAAAAAGCGCCTTGTTTTCTTTTCTGTTTATCTGTTTGAACGTTTGTTGTGCTGTGCTGTTGAGCAAGCACTCTGTTGTTGTCAAAAGTAAAATTCCAAGAAGTCTTAACAATAAATACACGTTTTACTTTAATAAAACCTAAATAAATTGAACAAACAAATACAACTATTACGACTTAAAAATCATTCGCACACAAACAACTAAGTTCACACACATTCATATCCACAAGTGCGCTTCAGTGCGATTTGCTGCTCATTTTATTTTTGTTTGAATTTTACACCATTTCCCAAAACTTTGAAATGGTAGCAATACAATTTTAAGCCAAATTCCATGTTGGATTTCTAAAACCGAGAAGCACATACACGAGTGATATGGAAAATAAGCCACGAGCAGTAACATTGAAAAATTTGAATCTGGTTACGGTTCTCGTTCCAAAACGCCATTGCCTCCAAACCAAACTTGACAAGGAAATTCGTCCCAAGCAAGTATCTATATCAAATCAGCCTGTCGGAAAATCAAATTAAGAATAAATTGAATAAATATCTTTTGGATTAAAGCAATCTTCAGAACAGAACAAGCTCCTAATAATAGCTTCTTTGTATCTGGACATTGTGTTGTTTCGTTAGTTATTCTTTGCACTGCCATCAATTTGCAAGGATAAAATGTGTGATGATATTTTTTTTGTTAATTCTCCTGCTCAGTTATTGAGCTCATTATCGTAAGAAATTCTAAGAAAATTCTTATATAAATGAATAAAAGCTTTTTCCTCGTTTATGAATTATTCTTCAGCTCGAATGGTATTGAGAAAGCAACAAAAACGAATGTAGGTTTCCTTAGAATTCTATTGATAAACTTCTTATATCCTTCTTCAGGTTAATTTCATTCATAAAAATCCTTCAAATGTCTGTATCCTTTTTGTGTGTGTTTTGGATATTTTGCCAAGTAAACGTCTATAATATACGAGTATGTACGTTAGAAATCCTTTAAGCAAAAAACTTTCGTTTCCTTTAAGCAATAATTTTGGCTGTAATAAGAGAGCAAATATGTTTTTATACTCCCACGCCTAAGAGCAGGCAAGTGTGTGACCCCATTTTCGTTTCTCTGCAGCAACCGTTAGTTCAACGAATATAAATTCTTAGTGAGTTGAGCGACATTTGAGAGCATTTTCCCATTTGGTAAATTGTTTAATAATCATATTCTTGTAGAGCGGTCTTTACCGACTAATGTTGACCGGAAGTGTTTGCTTTCGTTTGGGTAAAACTTTGGGAATATTTAAGTAAAGTGTTTCCTGCCTGTTTAATTTTTAATAATGAAAATTTTAAAGCATTTTGAATTAAGTTGGTTTTACATGAGACCTAAGTTTTCCCTCTCGGTTTCTTGACTTAGAAGTTCATATCTAACTCTTCTTAGCATCAAGATGAAATGTTCACCCCTACCGCAAATGTTGTGGCAGTAAGTTGTTTGAGAGGAGACATATTCTCGGTATCACGAATATGTTGGGAGTAGGAATTTCTATTGTGAATTATTTGTCAGTGTTTTATATAAAAAATGTTCGCGTTTCTAGAAGAAAAATTACATATTTTTAAAAATATTAATAACGTTTATCTGTTGCTAGAAGAGGAGAAGCAATCCATAGAGATACTGCAGCGAAGATATATACGCATTGAATAAAAATTAAAATTAAACACTTTTTAGTGCGTTTGTTTCTAAATCAAATGTTTCAGGAATATTACTGGTTTAATGGAGATGGATTCCGGTAACATTTGAGCGGTAGCACCTTAATATTTTTGGCGGAGGGCAGTTAGCAAAAATGAGTTCGGAATCACCATTCAGTGAAGTGCTAACAGAAGTCTTAACAATATTTGAGAGGGTTTGTGTCCTCCAAAGAAGGTATACTACTTTGTTTATAATTTTTGATTAAATGAAAGAGAATGGATCGTATATTGATAAATGTTTTATTTAATGTCGGCAATTATTTTATTTAATGTCGGCAATTATACAATATCAGATGAATGACCGTCTCTGTTAGCTTCACAAATGCGAGCCCTTTTGAACACATTTTTCATTACATTCTCAAACATTTCTCGCGGTATTTCATTAATTTCATCACGAATATTTTGTTTGAGTTGCTCCAACGTTTCTGGTCTGTTTGCATAAGCCTTGCTTTTCAGATATCCCCACAAAAAGAAGTCCAGAGCAGTCAAATCAGGCGACCGTGGAGGCCAATCAACATCACCATTCCTTGAAATAACTTATTGTGGAAAGAGGTCTCGCAGTAATTCCATTATAATCCGGGATGTATGCAATGTGGCAGCGTCTTGTTGAAACCACATGTTATTTAAGCCCAAAGCATGCAGTTGTGGCGTTAAAAAGCTTTCAATCATATCACGATATCGCTCCCCATTGCCAGTTACCGTTACGCCGTTTTCAGTTTCAAAGAAGTAAGGTCCAATGCTTCCTTCTGACCAAATTGCACACCAGACTGTCACTTTTAATGGATGCAAAGGTGTGTGATGAATAATCGCTGTTGCCATGGGCGAGCTGTAGCATCTTTTTGGCATATGTCCGCTGACGTAAATGGAAGCAGCTCTTGTGTCAATTGAATCTTAAATGGAAACAAATGCAAATCCTTGTGCAAAATTGTTGCCAAAGTTGTTCTTTGAAGACCAAGCTCCTGAGCATGGTGTCAAATTGAGGTTGATGGATTGTTTTGAACACTTTCTTGAGCAGCAGTAATGTTTTCAGCCGATCTTGCAGTACGTTGTGGTCCATGCTTGGGCCTATCCGCTACATTCCCTCTTTCTTCGAAATCATTCACTACACGATAAATAGTGCGTCTTGTTGGCACGTTGTTTCTCCCAAGAATTTCTGTAACTTTCTCATCGTCACAGTAATCGATGATTGATTTTGATAAAATATTTTAACGATTAAAACACGTTGGTTTGCCGAATACTTTCCATAATAAATTTGCCACGTCTCTACTGCACGACTGCCAAACATGAAGTGTCAAGACTAATGTTTACCAAAATGGCGACAAAACAAAGTAGTATACCTTCCCGGTGGACACCCTGTACAACAGCAGCAAACACCATTAAATTGTATTATGGCACCGATTACTATCATAGTCGAATGCCCCCATTTTCCGCCCCACACAGAGCCAACATTCATTAATTCTTTTTCTCATGTCCAAACTGTATAGTTCCTTGAAATATAAAGAAACAAAATAACATTTCTTATCGCGTTTGTTATGAAAGATAAACAGAGTGTTTAGGTCGGAAGGATGTCATCATCAAACGGTTTTATTGACATTCGATACTTTAAGGGTCGAAAAAGTGTGTTTCTGTTTTTCAATCATAAAGTCTTCTCATATTTTCTTATAGCATACGAGTATTTCTTGCAGTTGACATTTTGCAATCGTACCTGCAGCAAATTCAATTCACCAACACAGGATGAACACATAAATGACCCACCACTGCATAAGAAGAGATAAAAAACTAACTGTAGCTGGGCTGGTCTTATAAATATAAAAATTAATTTTCTCAGTTTATTTTTTCCCAGCATTAGCAAGAAATAGGATTTTTTTTTTTTTATTATTATTCTATTTTGGATGGTCAATTAATAGCTTGGAATCCCAACCTCTTAAAATGTCAGAGGGAGACCAATAACGTTATGCCAAATATCCTGCTGATGCTGCTGGTGATGTTGTTGTTTTTTGCAATAGTTGTTGTGCATTTGAAAGTAGTGACCTGCTAGAGATGGAAAACAACAAAAAACAACAATGACTCACATAATGTCAAGGCACAGAAAGTCATTTAATATTTGCCCAAGCCACTTATACGGTTTATTATTTGGGATTTTGTTCTTCGTTAGTTCCGTTTGTCAGGTTAACAAACGTATCAGTTTTCTTCGTAAGGACAAGTAGTAAGTAGGTTTCGAAGAAAAGATTCCTTGCGCCAACAACAACATGCATCCTGAGAAGACGTCTCTTCCCTGCACTTCACTTATCTTTTACCGAACACTTTTGGAAAGTAGCTCAAATTGTTATTTATTTAACAGGACCTATCTCTCTGCTTGTCCTGTTATTTCTATAGATTTAACAGTTTGAATATGACTGCACAAAACAATTTCCATGCCACCAACAAACAACACTTTGGGCCATATAATCGATGGGAATTTTTTTGAGCAATCAGCTGGTGTTTTTGAATTTTCTTTCACAAACGTTGGCAAAATCAGAGAAAAGTCAGTAGATGGTGGGCATACAGTGAACTCAAGATGGCTCAACAATAAACATTTTTTTATACACTTTCCTCCAAGCATTGAATCTAATTGTTGAGCCATTCTCGTGATGTGTTAGAAGAACAATAAAGTCGAACAATAAGCCACATTATCAAGTGCCTCTAAACTAACTACTTTGTAAATACGAGTATTGTACCAGCATTTTATTTCATTTCACATTTCACCTGTAATTTTTCTCATGCTCTGCACTGAATGTCAATCCTAATGACAGCGATTACCTGCCACCCATGTGCTTATCTCACGCTTATATAGAGCAAGACCATATTGAAGGTGTTACATAAATGAAGATCATAAAAACATATCTTTGCAATTAGAACAATAAATACATAAAAATAAAATTTTATGTTTGCGTTACAAGATTTATTGTGGTGGGTTTAACATGAACTGCCTTAAATAATTTCTAAATATAATGACGGAAATTTTAACGATGTCGTCCTTTCTTCTCTAATTAATTAATTTCAACTCAAAACAGTGATGCCGATATGTGAGTTCGTGTTTATTACTCAATGGGAATTACTTTAACACCTCAACTTTTAACGATCAGCTTGTAGTTTTCTTACTTTTAAACTTTGAGCACTAGTCTTTGTCTACGGCGGCTTCTTTTGATTGGCATTGAAAGTACCTTCAGTTAGGTTAGGTGTAGCACAGGCTGCCAGTAAATATATTCCGCGATTGCTTTGTGTCACCTGATGGATCACATTGGAATTGTAGAAAATCCACATGAAGCCTAAATAAACGTGTCTATTCTGGTAACGCCATGTTTGTCGAGTTATTCTACGATTTTTCTTCTTGGCAACATCTACAGAAGTGATTATATGGAAGATGTAATGTCCTCATAAGAGAATTTTAACTGATCTTTGCCACTCGAGATCACGGCTTCAAGATCTTGCCAAATTATTCGCAACGAGATAATTAGGATCGATTGCATGCCCCTGCCCGCTATATCGGCCAACACACCTATACTCACTTGTACAAGTAGCAATTGCAATTTGGGACCTGCCTAGACCCTCCACCTCAGCCACCATACGCACTGCCGAAGGAGGGTCACCAACAATCTGTCTGAAACTTACTTCCCAGGAGCTACTCGTTCTCGTGGTACCAGTTTTTATATCATGGTAGAAAGTTCTACTTTTCTCCAGCTTCAGTTCCGAGACAAGTTTTTGCGACAGGTTCACCCATATCTTCCGCTAGCTATTCATCAAGGTGGCGGAGTTAACAAGACTACATTCCCCCGCCGGAAACGCCCCTATACAATTGTATAGTTAGTAATTTTAGGACCATGGCTGTACATGACTGTGTATTGTACCCACCTCTTGCTGAGGGATTCTGGGCTGCTATTCTCCTGCCGTCAATAACTTCGAGCATCGAAAATACTCTTCTAGTTTCAGACCCCAGACAAACTTAGGCAATTGGTTCCCCTCTATTTCCCCGGCTAGCAATACATGGTGGCGCGATCACGAAGAAGGCTTGCCCTAGGGGGCATATTGAACGCTCGTATAAAGTCCAATATTTTCATCTGACGAATGCTATATTGATAATGTAATTCTTCAGGAAGAATAAATATATAATTCATCATTTTTTGTTCGGCTAAGAGCTACAGTGTTCCCACTTCTGAACCAAATGTGGCCATTATCATTTGAGACGTTTCGGGGTGGTGAAAATATATGTTATTTAAATTATTTTTCTTGGCCTTTTCAAATTAAATTTATTTATTTTGTTCAACTATAAAAAGAATAGTGAAGTGAGAGCGCATGTCTGAATAGGTTCAAGATCTACAATAACTTTTTTTTATTGTTGTGTCAAATATGTTTTCATATACTTACATAATATTAGTCTGTTGGTTTTTGTCGTTATAAAAAATATTTTATTTCCTGGTGATGCTACACGATGGGGTATTATTAATGTAACCGTTTTGTAATTTACGACTACCATACTTTCACTAAGTCTCGTGCTAACACTATCCTTTACTTTTGGCTTTAGTGATTGCAGACTGCCGGCTGGTAACTGTCCGACACTCCTCCCCATCACGGAGTCTCTTGTATCACAATGGACTAGCGAAATATCGAAATAATAAAAGAATTTTTTTTAAATGACCTTCAAGTTTGGAAAAATTTTGAAATTGAAAATGAATGTTCTTCAAGTGACTTGAAGTATGTTGCCACATGTTTTGCGGTCTCAGATGCAGTGGCACTTTTTAATCCTGCTGTAGTTATATTTGAAATAATATAAAATTTAGTTGTATATAAAGTGAAAATTATTTATGAATTGCAACTTATTTGTGTCAAGTTATAATTCATATTAAATATTTATTATTATACTTTCTTTATGTTAATTTTAATTTAATTATTTTCCTCAAAACAAGCAGAGTTATTAATATTTTAATAGGATGGGAAGAAGGAACAACACAGTTCGTCTAATATGTAAATGAACCCACATCCAAAGTTCTATTTTTTGTATCGCTTAACCGTGTTGATTGAAATTAAAAATAAAGAAAAAGAAAGAAAGAAATATTTTAGCATTTATACGCTCGTTTTTATTGAGCAGAAATGAGCTCAACAAAGTGTCTGTTATTCTTGAGAGTTTTGTGATATTGAGCCTCTAACTACTCGCACATACAAAAGGGAAGAAATAATAATAAAATCAAATCATACTGGTTTTACTGGCTGGTAGAGATTTCTACATGAAACAATCTTTGATAACAATTCTTCATACATATTTGCTATTATTCACGGAGCGAGAGAGTGAGAAAGGAGGAAAAAAGCGCGGGCGCCTACCGAACTTGTCATTGCAAATGCGAAAACTAAAGGAAAAAGTAACGGCCGTTTAATTTTTTTTTATTGTTTTTCTTTCACAAAAAACAATTCTAGTGCAAGGAATTGGTGATAGAGAGAGAGCTAAAAAAGCTCGAAAATTAAATGAAGAGAAATAGAAAGTTGGTTGCATTTGAAAGTCATTTAAATTCTGGAGAAAAATATCCAGGTATGTTCTGACACTCACGGATTATCAAATCGCTTGCGATTTGAAAAGCGCCAAACTTTTGCCAGCATGGTCTGAAACTTACTCGTTTTGCCTGCGGTTCGTTCTATTTCAAAGTTGTATACGAAAAATTAAAACTTATGCCTTGCCAAAACAAAAAGATAATAATAAAATAAATGAAAAAGCCAGCAGCATTCTTGTTAAGCATATTTGGTTTAAAAAATGCAATCAAGAAAATAATGAATTAAAAATATCGTTTACTAATCCAAACATAAAACTCTGCATTTTAAAAATGTTTACGATTTTTCTCTAACATCTTAACAAAAAAATAACCGAGTACCCTGTTTAAATTATTCACAGCACTGGCAACATACATTTTTCGAAGATTATTCACATCAGCTGTTTGTTGAAATCGCCAGTGCATAAGAAAACAATGGACAGATAAAATTATCAAAACCAAAGAATATTTTTTAATTCAAAAACGTTTTTAATTTCATTTATTCTGCATTTTATTATTTGTTTAAAGTTATGTTTATGCTAAACCCATCAGTTCACTTCACTATACTTTTCGGATTTGAACTCGCCAAGCTTCTTGCGATTGCGATTTACAGAACACTTTTCTTGCGAGTTTAAGCTACAATCGCAAATGTGATGCGATTGTCAGAACATACCCGATTGAGTATTTTCAAA
The DNA here is from genome assembly GCA_963932375.1 of Phania funesta. Classification (NCBI taxonomy): domain Eukaryota; kingdom Metazoa; phylum Arthropoda; class Insecta; order Diptera; family Tachinidae; genus Phania; species Phania funesta. The sequence continues at coordinate 1,994,525 of OZ010652.1, forward strand.
TTTTTAATTTGTAAGTAAATTAAAATATGGCTAGAAATGTATAGATCATGCGCAGTCTCTCATTTACCAAGTGGTCTAGGACTCAATTGCCAATTATGGTCATTTGGCTGTCAGTGAGGATGGTGCCTTGTGTTGGCTTTATGGTCTCACCGAACCATCTTATACACTCAGTGATTCTGCTTAATTTGTTTGATATTTACATTTCGACGAAGCAGTTTTGGGCGAATTTTGCTAGTTAAAATCAGCCGAATTAGTCCTACGACTGCGATTTTTGTTTAAGTTTTTCCATGTTTGGTAATTCCTTCATGGCCCCTAATGAATGTCGTCCTAAATTTCTTTAAGAATCATTTAATTAAAAATGAATAATCTTGAACTTTTCCGCAAATTTCAGCAAAAGCAAACAAAAACGTTAAAACCTTTTATTTATTTACTTTTTGGAAAAATTTCGACGCGATATCAAACTTTCCTCCCGCTAGAGTTCCGCGTGTTCGTAATCTTACGATTCAATCAGAAAAAAATCTGACAAAATTCAAGACGTAGTCGTATTAAATTTTGCCAAACATCAGCATATCAGGCAGACTACTCAAAAGTTGCACTCGTTCTCTTTTAATCTGACTTATAATACGCTTTGAACATCTTTACGACTTTTGACAAATCCAGGGGATAAATTTGTTCGTGAGTAGTGGTCTTGGATAATTTTCAATTAACCCACTTAAACTTCTCGTATGCAAGCTAAAGTAAGTGAATAAAAAAATATTGGGTTGGTTACGTCACTTGGGTCTGGGAGCAGGCGCGTATCCAGGGGGAGGAAAATAGGATAATACAAACCACCCCTCCCCCATAAAAAAGTGTAAAAGAAATTTTTAAGCGAAAAAGATTGAATATTTTTTTTTTTTGTTAATCGAAATTCACCAATATTTCTACCTAACCCCCAAAAACTTGGGTTGTATCCGCGCATGACTGAGAAAAATCAGACATTTGTACTTGAGCATGAGCAGCTACAACAACAACGACTGGAATCTCTGTATGCGAGAGCAAATGCATTTGCCATAAATATTCGGGGAAATAATAACGAGTAGTTTAGTGCTCGTAGAATAGAAGAAGTTTCAGTTAAAAAAACAAGGCGCAAAGTAGAATTTGTTTTTTGTATATATATTTTTTAACTTCTTCTTGTTTCAACTAACACACAGTCGAGCCGGTTCGCCCGTGTGAGTGAGTGTTTGGGTTGAAAGAAGAAAAACAAAACAGAGAAATAAACGAAAAGAAATTTTGTCCGTTACAAAAGTTTAGGATTTTTTTCTTGTTATTCTCAACGACCACCATCAACACCACCACCACCACCAATGCAATTATGAGCTGTCTGGCATACACACATTCACACACACTCACACATACATAGACTATAACTCAGCATAATTCAGAATCAAAATATCAGTTTTATATGAACATGAGCCAACAAGAACTATAAATTGAGCTCCCGAGCTGCAACTCTGCGAATGTATTTGAAAAGTTGTAGTATCTGTGTTGCGTGTCTGTCTATTAAAGATATAAAAATAATGCTGAAGAAAAAACATTTATTCTTTAGATATCTGTGTGGAATTTTTATCTGTCTGTCTGTCTGTCTCTGTGCTCGTTGAGCGTTGAGCCGCCAAAGCCGTTACAAATGCATGTTGATACTTAAGTGTCGTGTTTTTGTTTTATTAATTTCATTTGCAGTCGCTATTTAGCTGTGGGTATCGTACGAATGTTTTGTTGTTGTTTTATTGTGAAGAATTAATTGAGCTTCGTAATGGCGGTAGGGTAGTGGTGGCAAACATATGTGGGCTCATTTCGTGCTCAACAAAAGCCATTACGTTGAGGGAGGAAAATTTGATCAATAAATAAATTTGTGTCGTGGATGTGTCACAATTAATATTGAGTTCGCTCACTATTTCTTCGCCAAATGATGGCTAAATTCACACAGCCACACACGCCTCTTGCGTAAGCACGCACATACACACAATTTTGTTGCAATGAGCAGCGTTTGTTGAGCTCATTGTGTGTGACGGAAAGGAAAATTTTCCTTTGAATTTTATTTTGTTTTATGTTATTCTTGTTTTTCAATTAAATCGTAACGTACTTTAACACTTTGTATAATTTTGTTGCAAGCACCCAAGTCTTAGCAACGTAACATTTCACTTAAAGACAAACTTACTTGCCGTGATCGTTGTTTCAGAGTCAGCTTCTGGATTTGGTAAAGAATGTCAGCCATATAGACTGGGTGAGATTCAAACAGAATTTTAGCATTTAGTGCATGAAAGTCATTGAAAAACAATTATATTTAAAGATCCAAGGAAATAAAATTCAGAATGCGTTATTTCCGTTTTATGGCCAACTTGGACATATCTTCGTCAAGTGATGCCGTCTCTTTAAAAGCTATTTTTTATTTAAAAACTTCCCACCAAATCCATAAAACTGCAATTTGAAACAGTAGTCTAAGATGCGCCTAAATAAATTATGCGCAGTGTATGAGCGCAAGGAAAACACACATGATTATGTATGTCGACACGTGTGTGTGAACACGCTCATTGAATGGCTCAAGAAAGTGCCAGAAGTAACGTATTTTTTGAAACGTATCATAAACAACAAAGTCAGCACCAACAACAACAACAATAAGGCTTCTTTCTAATCGTACCTAATATATTGTGCGGGATAGTTTCGCCTGTGCTAAAGACCTCCATAATCAGTCAGTAACACCAAATGATATTTATTGGAGATAAGAAAATGTATTTAGGAAAATTGTGATTATTTTAAATTTAGAATTGATAAACAAATTACAAATATTAAATTGGGCGAATAAAAGAAGATTAAAAGAAAGTGCAAGAAAAATTCAAAGAAATCAATAAAAAAAATTTTTATAAAAAAACTAAAGTTTTTCTTGACCAAAAAAGAAGGGAACGACTCCACCATAATACTGCATTTTCAGCGGTACTTGAATTAAGACAGAAAATTATCTACATTTTCATATTTGCACTTAATTTATTGAACAAACCGAAAACTATGTTGTTTTATTTCTTAGTTTTGGCCACTTGCGATGTATCCAGGCTCAACATGATTTTAAAGAACCAACAAAGAATTGACTGGCTTTACGTACCTTTTCTCTGAATCGTAACCATACTGTGGCTTAGGCTCAACAACAAGTCGTGTGTGTTTTGTTGCAGGCACATGTTTATAACTCATGCTCTTCACGCTCACAACCTGTGTCTGGCATGTGCACCAACCGAACCAACCGAACGGCTAACTCTGACTGCAGTGCACTTCTTTAAGTTTCTGTTTTCTTTTGCCTGTGTTCTTTAAGATGTCCTGTCGTGTTTATTTTTCACATTATTAAGTATCCTGCTTATAAAAACATTTTAAGAAAGGTTTTCGCTTTTGGTTCCCACACTTAAGAAATTGTAATTTCTTTCTAAACAACATGATATGTGTGGGCTTTAAGTATTTTGAGGAAAACAAGGCTACTCGTGCTTGAAAAAACGCCTACACAGAGCTGCGGCTTGAAATGTTAGAATGTTTCGCTGTTTAATCATGGTCAAAGATAAGGTTGGGCACTAGAGGATGCCTCCTAGTATTGTGAAAAAAATGTGTAGGCTTGCGACATTTAATCACAAAAGCAATTGTGGCGGATTCTCCTCGTGTATTTTGTTTCAACAAAATGGCTTTAGGAAATGGAACAAGGACAAGGGCAAATTGAACTCAATTGTTAGCTGTAATTAGCGAGAGCACATAACAAGGGGAATATCGAAGCAGATCGCTAACTTTATGGAATCCTTTTCGACCACCCCTTCTTTCCTCGAATTGATTTCAGGCAACCGATTTGTAATTTACGATTACCTTAGTCAGTCAATAAAGTCTTGTGCTACCACTACACTTTGCTATCGACTATTGTGATCTCAGACTGTCAACTGGTGACTGTCGACCTTCTTCCTCATCATATAGTCTCTTGTAATTGCTAGCATTTGGTTAAAGCTTAGGTCACCCATGGCAACAAGTGCCTGCCCGTAGTCCAAAGTCTTATGCTAGCCATTGCTGGATATTCACACACAGTGTGTGCTACCATCTCAGCCTCTTCCGCAGGAGTATCTTTGGAAACTGACCCATCCATCCCTTGCGAGGTTTTCTTGCTCATCTCTTTAGAACTCCTCCATTGGCCAATAAACACCAAAGGTGATACAGAGATTAACCTCTCCACCTTAACCTCTCACCTTTAAAGATTGACCCGTGCACTCCTCGCGAGGCATTCTTGTCTATCTTTTACGGATTCTTCCTTTGGCCAATTGGAACTGCAGTCCCTGCTTCATGATTCATCCCTATAATGGGGAACAATATGTCCACCCAAACAGAGCTCCATATGTACGGGTAGGTATGTATTAAAACTGTAGATCGACTGAGACAGAGTTCGCATACTTGAGAGGAAGCATCCTCTTGTCAAGGCATCCCTGGCGTATGCTGTTCCACCGTGTCTTTATCGAGCCTTCTTTATTCTCCAAAGTTGACTCCTTCTGACATTTTACTGCGTCCCAAATTTACAAATTCACCTGAAAACATCATTTTTGGTTATTGCAAAAATGCTAAAGGCTCTAGCCGACTGATCTCCCCCTAGTATTATGGTTCCACACAGCTATTAATAATGGAAACTCCATTTGACACTGTTGAATCATTTCACACGACTAATATTGTAAGGAAAACAATATTCAGTTATAAGTTTAGTCGAAGAAAAATTGTTAAACAATCAGTCTTAACACTTAATTTACCCACCTCGTACAGTGATTTGCAACAAATGTTAGAGTCTTCTCTCAATATATCCTTTGATATTTTTTCATCGTTCATTTCCTAAATTGCTTTATTACCACACACTGCAGAATTATGAAAAGTAATTGTAATATTTATGAGATCTCATCCTTCACGCCGCAGGGACGGACGAATTTTTTGCACAAATATTTTTAGCCAAGAGCGCATAAAGTGCAAGAGACGCCTGTAGAATAATTGGAACCACACACAGAGTTTTAAGCTGCAGAAAATTAAGATGCTGGCAAAAATTAAAAAAAAGGACAAAGAAGTGCAAAAAAGTACCAATACGAAGCAAAATAAAAGTTTTTACTTTTACGAAAACTTCTTAAATTGTTGGTTCTTTTTTTAGTCTTTTTGTTTTCAAGTTTCTTAGAAGCGATTATCATGCAAACATTGTTAAGATAAACGATCTAGTGAAAGCAAGAAGTACAAAAAAAAAACGTTGTGGAAAAGAACTTTACGAGCAACATCAGCCGCCACAGTGGTTCTTAAATGGTGGCGAAAACTTTAACAAAATTCGTAATTTGAAAAACAATTTTTTTTTCATTAAATAAATTTGAATAAAAAATGGTATTGACATGAAGAATATACTAAAAGTGCTTATATGAAAATGCCTTAAGTAAATGTTCAGAAAATCTGTTGCGGCATCAAAATAAAAGGGCGTTTGCGAGCCAATAAAAACCCCACCACAGAAAAGAAGTTACGAAATATTCTCATGAATATTTTTTTTCTTTTTCTTTTAATGCAATAACAAAAATTTCAAACACGTTTGTATCCTTTTAATGAATGAATTTTCTTGTTCGCCAGCCATGGTAAAATAAAGATCTGTGCTGACCATGACTTTGAAAGCAGCCAAATAAAATATGTAAGTGCTAAAACACGGAGATGGGTGTGGTTCGTTGTTAAATTGTGCAGATTATAAAATGTTTTTTTTTTCTTTGTTCATCTCCTGCTTTAATGAGATTTTTTAGTTTAGTTTTTTTTATTTCTCCTTTCTCGTTACAATGAGGTGACAAGAGACAATCTGTCAATAAGTATGCAGATTACAAATGTGGGATTCGATGCGAAGCGCAACTTAGAATGAGAGGAATTTCGGTGCGCTCAAAAGGTTTCTTTGACAGAAACAATGTTTGTGGTTTGAATTCCCATATTTTAAGACAACATAAATAAGTTTTATTTTGTGTTTTTTTAACTTGGTTGGCTTTTTTTTTAACTCTCGGCTTTGATGGATTCGAAAGATTTGAGGTGCGCGTGTGTATGTGTGTGTGTTTGCATATGCGTGTGTGTGGTTTTCTTAATCGAAATTGAATTGAAATTTATTTGTCAGTACAAGAATTATTTTCTTGGCTTACATAACAATTTATATTTTGCAAGTTAGTGAATAAATTGCGTGTTTCGAGTTTAAAAGTCGCCTTTGGCAGGAGGACAAAAAATCATACAAAGTAAGTAATCAAATTAATAATTTGTTAATGGACTACTACAGATATGTTCAAGCGTAACCAGTATTTTTGCAGCAGATACTTGTTGATCTTATTATTTATTTAAAAAGCGGGGTGATTAATGGAATTTAACCCATTACTGAGCATGTGGTCCAGCGAAAGTACTATTTTCTACCAAACATTTATGGGACCAATTAAATTTAAATCCACGGTTTTTTTTGCAAAACAAAAATCTATTTTTCAACATAATCTTCTTTTAACTCATAACACTTAGTCCAACGTTTCTCCAGGTTTTGTATCCCTTCCAAAAAATAGATTTTTTCGAGGTCCTTAAAATAGGCATTTGTTTGGTCAATAATTTCTTCGTTGCAGGTAAATCTCTTTCCACCCAGTTATTTCTTTAGATTTGGAAATAAGAAGTAGTCACTAGTAGCTAAATTCGGAGAATATGGCGGATGAGGTACTAATTCGTAGCTCAATTCATAGAGTTTTGCCATTGAGACTGCATACGCGTGCTCCCGTGCATTTTCTTGGCCATATGGGATCGTTTTCTTTTTAAATCCTCATTAAATCGGTTGGCATAATATTCGCCGTTTATTGTTTTTTCCCTTTTGAAGGTAATCGATGTGGATTATCCCGCGTGCATCCCTAAAAACTGTTGCCATCACCTTATTGGTCGACAAACTTACCTTGGCCTTCTTCGGAGCAGGTTCACCCAGATGAACCCACTGTTTAGACTGCTGCTTGGTCTCCGGAGTACAGTAATAGATCCATGTTTCCACAGTGACAAAACGCCGCAAAAATTCATTCGAATTGCGGTTAAACAACTCCAAACAATCCTTTGAAGTTGTCACACGTTTACGTTTAGAGTCAATTGAGAGCAAACGCGGCACCCATCTTGCAGAGAACTTTCTTAAACCCAGCTGATAATTTAAAATGGAAACCACACTGACATATGAAATGCCTTTGGCATCAACAATCTCACGCTCTTTTACTCTTCGATTGACCGACACCATATCGTGGATTTGTTCGACATTTTCCGGTGTACTGACCTCAATTGGCCGTCCAGAACGTTCAGCGTCATTTGTACTTGTGCGACCACAACGAAAGTCAGTAAACTACTTTTTTACCATTGAAATCGATGGTGCAGAGTCCCCCTACTTTTTATCGAGCTTTTCCTGGGTTTGATTGACGGTTTTTTTCGCTTAAAATTTGACAGTAGTCTATTAACAGGTGGTACTTGATGGGAACAGTGTTGTATTTCATATAACTACGAGGGACGTTTGAAAAGTCAGGGACTTTTTGATTCGCCCTCGTAATATGACAATGTTCTGTTTTTTTTTTTTTTTTTTTTTTTTTGTTTGTAATAAAAAACTTGTCACAACTTAGATTAGGCGATTCTGCTCACTAGGCTGAAAGTGTCGATACTTTTTTTGCCTTAGGTGCTCTTCGAACTGCAACACATCTCGGTGAAAGGAGTTGTAATGTGCCATTATTTTTCCACTCCTCGCAACCTGTTTAATTAACTTTTACCATTACAAGACATTAAAACTAAAAGGAGGAAATTTGCCTAAAATATTAAAATTGACACAACGAAAATGTAAAGCAGTCCAAGGGAAAAAGAAACATAATAATGCCGACTGAAAAAGTAAACAAATTCTGAAAAATGTCAGTTGTTATCACATGAACACAATTCACGTGTGTGACCTAAAACATGAATGGCTTAAATCCCCATATTTATTCATCTCTAGTGCTCGTTCTCTCTCTATCTCTCTCTTTCTTGCATTACAAAAAATCGAATAAAAATTCATTCATTCGTCTGATGTTCACAGACTGCGAAAGATCTCGAAACAAAATGACTGAAAAATAAAACAATTTTAATGTGTTTTAAAGCTATCGAAGCCCATAAAATACATTTTAAATGGTGCCATTATTGTCGACTTCAAGCATTTAAAACCGCTGTCAATTTTCGTTTCGAAGCCCAAGACAAGATATTAAAAACACTTAATGAGAAACAAAATAAAAACTAAAAATACCGCAATAAAAACGAAATCAGAGCAAAGCAGTATTTTTAAATTCGAGAACATTTTTTTTGTATTTTCAGTTTTTATCACAGCAAGTGTTCCTTTCAGGGCCGGCAACAAGTAAATAATACAACAAATATTAATTTCCTTAATCAGCAGACAATTGTTGTTGTTGTCCAATTTCTAATCGTAATGAAATGTTTTTTTTTTTTTTTTCTTTAAGAAAATCCAGACATGAGAGAATGAAAAACAAAATCTGTGAGATGAAAATGTGTTGGGAAAATGAACTATCCTGTTGTTGTTTTTCCTCAATTTTGTTGTTGAAATCTCTGAAAGGAAGACAAATTTCCAGTCAAACATCCTCCATTATAACAAATGTGTAGAGAAAATGCGGCAAAGTTCTGTGACTCCTCGTTATGTTGTGTTTTCATTCTCAATCTTGAATCGTTTGGATTTAATGCATTTCCGAGAATTCCATATTTTTTATAGTTTGTTATTTTATTTTATTTTTTTTAATTTCTCTGGACTCTCTGTGTGGGTTTTACTGTTTGCTGTTGGATGTTGCAACAAGTATCCGAAAATATTGTTATTGCACGTACTTTATACCCGTCTTCTAAAAAGAGGTTTTCCTTTGAACATTCCAACATCATCATTGTCGTCATCGTCGTCGTTCTTCCTCGCCGAGATAGCAGTAGTTGCATTCGTGTGAAATGTCCAATATTTTTAAGGTTTAAAGTAAATATTTGTGCTTCCTTGACACAAATACTCAGTGTATTCCTCTACACTCGTGCACCAAAAAGTAATTAATTTTATATACGAGTCTCCATGTCAGCCGTAGGACTTGCAATTGTTTTCAGGCTTGGGAAAGTTTTGAAAATGGTAAATAAAGAAGTTTCCGAATTGCTTTTGCTCCATTTCATAATTGTTAAAGAATTCCTTTCGTAACCAGAAAGGAATTTCTATTGAAATCGAATAATGATACATAATGTGATCGCTAATGAGCCACGCTTTCAAGCAATAGAACAGCCTGTTTTTCCTTCATGTTCTTAGAAGTATTCAATTTTGTTTTGAAATTCTTTCACGACATCGTACTACATTGTGTCGGTATGATTAAGATCAACAAGGCAGATACTGCCTTTTCACGCTGAAGCGACATTGAAAGGATAAATCAACCGACTGATTTGTGCTCATACTGATAAGAAATCGTATTCTGATCGGACGATATCGTTCGAGAGTGGACTCTTTGGGGGCTCTGGAGTAACTAGTTAAAGTGGCCAGATAGTAATTATTTTTATCCTGTTAAAGTAATCAGTGTTTCGTGCAAAATGCATCCTTTCGCGCCTGCCGAACGGGTGCGTATCATTAAAAAGTAATATCGAAAATCCGGCTCAATTGTGAATATCAAATGTTAACGAAAAGTTTGAGCGTGAGTACCCTCTGCTGGACCTTAAGCCACCAACGAGGCTGATATAGTGGCCAGTATCGGGCAAATGTCGACTCGATGCCGAACATAGAAATTGCTAGAGTCAGCTCATTTTATTTTGGCCCTACATCATATAAGATTGTGCTGGTTTAAGAATTGAAGACCAGCGACACTGCTGGGAATTCCCTGTTTGGGCACTGGAAATGTTTTTTGGAGATCCGGATCGTCATTTTGAACCATTCTTATGAAACGTCAATTCAGTGCAATTTTTACCACGTATCGCTTTACACCACGACAACGTCGTTGAAAATAGCCGTGTTGTGTTATCCCACTGTACATATCATGAAAAATATCGTGCTAAGCCAGAGAGAGTGTTGCCCAGATCCCAAATTCATCTCATCGCGTCATTTTGCTGCGAATTTTTAAAGATGATTTGCATTTGTTACCTTTTAAAGTGCCCGTGAGTGAAATAATCGAACCGGCCACGTCGCTTCTAATACGTTCAAAGGGCCGCTCGAAGGGTTGACATTGAACCTGATTTTAGGAAGCAAACTTTTGAGCTTTTCTGGAATTCTAGCGGGTTCAATTTTCTTCTTGTATAACAGCGTTTCCTACTATAATTGCGAAATCCTTTTTATTTAATCGCAAACAACAATACGCCACTGCCTTAAACACATTTTCATACCACAATCATATTATGATTCAAGCATTAAACATTATTAAGAAAGTTATACGAAATACCAAGCAGTCAGCCTTCATACCAAAATAACTTTCCGTTGGTTTTCATCGAATTAGATTCGAGTAAAGTGTATCGAAACTAGAAGGTGAACAATAAGGGCAGCTGTGTTGCAATTTTAGCGTTGAAAATCATTTAGTGATTAAATGTAAGCAATAATTAAACTAAAGTAATGTCTTAAATATTTTCAAATAACCTTTATATACTATAGACTATTGTTGTGGCGAACATAATATGGTTGTCGTGACCTTGCCACAGCCATCTCTTTTCAACGCTTCATTCACAATGTCCATAGTGGCATTCGTTGTGTGGCACATTGCGTCCAACAAATTGTTACCACAAGGATTTGGTTTTCATTGATTTTGCGTTGGGTCCCACCAACGTTGTTTTTGAAGAACTACGCACCTGTGATGCGGCCGGCCCAACATCCGCAGCCAACAGTAACTTGTTGGGGGGTGCATTTTCACCCCTTAGTTCTCCTATATGCGAGCCATAACCCATTCTTTTTTCATCGGAATGTTTTTAAATTATTATGGTGCATTGATTTCACTAACGATTTCTTTTAGTTGTTTATAGACTGCTTCACTTAACATTTCAATTATCCTGCCGTATTGCTTCTGAGCCACAATTACGTGATGATAGCATCGTTCGTTATTTGATTGGTAAATTAGGTTCGCACAGTCTGTTGCAGGTATTCATTTATCTTCAAAAAGAATGTACAAAAACAATCTGAAATAGAATGTATTTGGATGATCGATAACATTATTGATTATAATTTTTATCACTGCGATTGTTGATGAAAGAATAACAAGGATTTATGCTTTTTAGAGTTTCTGTGCGTTTGTGGCTGGACATTGGTAGCTACAAAGTTGTAAAATTATTGCACAGATCGCCGCAACAACAACAACTACACACTTTTTGCACAGGAAGTTACCCTGTAATTTTACGGATTAAGAGTTCTTTTCCTCTCATTCAGCAACAAATTCATTCATAAAATTAATAAGTGAAAATTGTTCGTTGATATTGGTAGGGACAAGGAGGATTTGCTTGCACTTGTGTGGCCTCATTTTGTGTTATTTTTTAATAAAGACAAAAACAAGGATCTTATAAAAGTAGACTCAAAACTGTAAAACAATATTGTTAAAAGGGATTTTTGTGGTTCATTCTGTGGGGATTAGTTTTTTGTTTTTTTGTTTTTGTTAATTTTTAAAACAAAAGACAAGATGTACTTTTTTATAACTTTATCATCAAAGTAATTGATTGAGTCTTAAAGATCTGGTCTTGTTGTGTCCAATAGCTTCCGTTTTTTTTTTTTTTTGTAAGAAAATTATTTTCTTTTATTGAAATGGAACCACACCTCATTATAAGGATCATTATAAATTTTGGATTTTATGCTCAATGCGTGGGAATTACTTTTGCAACATTAACTTTCTTTTAATTTATTTTGTTTCCCGCCTCCCATTTTTCAATATCCCCATTATTCAACATATATTTTTGCTGGCCCCACACATGAAATACTTCGTCATACATGTATTTCCACCCACTTGTTGCTGTTGTTGTTGTCTGTCTGTCTGTGATTCGTTTCATTCTTCTTATCTCTCTCTCTCTCTCTCTCTCTCTTTTGAAGAACTTCATTGGCAAAGGGATTGAGTTTAAGTCAATGATAAGTTGGTAGGTAACCTGCAGAAATTTTGGCGCCAAAATTTTTGTTTGCTGCTCATTATGCAAATGAAAACCTGTATTTCAACAAAACAATCTCTTCTCATTACTCGGAGAGTATTTATAGATTCGTTCTCTTCAACTTAGATTTGCTTTTTAGTCTGTTTTCTTTAACTTCTCAATGTTAAATGTAAAAGTCGTACACTGTCCAGAAGAGGCGGCTTTTCCATACATCTTCGTTTTTTTATGCTGGAAATCCAAATCCTTTAGGCCAAACACCTCTTCCATTTGGCCAGAAATGAAATCATTCAAATTCTTGCTTGTTGTTCCTATACTTCCATTCCTAATAATCATTTTATTCTTATTGTTTTATTTTGGGAGTTTCTTTGTTTTTGGGTTGATGTTGCTGATCGTTTGCACACACAAATGAATTTATAATTCTTTCCTGGGAATTTGCCAAAACTGCAAACAAGACAGTAAAAAAAGAAAAAAAATAAACCTGCATTTCTGCATTCCAAGCGACATCTCCATAAATAACCAGCAACAACCAAAACCAATCTAAATCAAACGTCCAGCCAACCAATCTACCTACTCAACAACGAACCGTAACTCTCTCATTATTCCTTGCCTCTCTCCCGCTAAGTTGGTCGGTTTTATAATTCAAGTACCGGGCGGAATATAAATTTCGTTCTAAGGGAAGGTATCCTTAAGGGGTTACTCTCTGTCTTTACACAATGTATGTAAATTCGAATAATTTTCTTTTCGATTCGAATTACGCAGTAACCCACTCCCAGTTCTGTGCTCAGTCGTGTGCAGGGTGATCGTCAAGATCGTTTCATTATCATCAGCTACAATACAAAAGAAGTGGAAGAACTACTTTTTTCACTCTTGAAAAATTATAATGATGGCGGTTTCGAGCTTTTAGAAATGTTTTATTGGAGGAGAAGGCAGATCGTCTGTAAGACGAAAGTCTTTATTGGGAAGTGTTGTAGTAAGTCATGGTAAGATATAAACATTATTTTAGTTGAAAAGAGTCGAAAGAAGACTATTGGAACTTGAGTCATTTTTAAAGCACATTTCAATCTGTTTCCCACTTATCAAATTTTGAAGACAAATAAACAAAAGCGCTTATTTCGCCTAGAATGACTCAAGCCATGACTCCTAGTCATTTTTAGCGACTATTCTAATCGAAAATACGTAACATCTGCGTGAGTCTAAATCATTTCCTTGGGCCCTGACGTTTCTCTGAATTTACTCAGCCTTCCATTTTTTCCGACGATCTTTGTTAAACCAAATTTAGCGTGAAATATGACTATTCGAAATTATTCCATTTAAAATTTCGTTCGTTTTTTATTTTATCTCAGCTGCTTAGGCTGCATTCCCATTCGAAAATGTTTTCAACTTTATTTATTTTAACACACTAATTTTTAGTTGAAACTGCACTGATGTGTCGGTCAACCCTTAACCAGGTATCAAGCTCATAATACTGAATGGTTTGTTATTAGAGATCGCAGAAAGCAAAGCGTTAAAAAAAAACTCCCCATCAACAATGACTGCCAGACCCATATAAAACATGAGAGTTTTTTATTTTTTTATTTTTAAATTTGGCGGTACAAAAGAGAAGAGTTGCAAAAAAAAAAAGGCAAATGGTTATTTTGTTGTGTGCCATTGATTAAATTGGACATAAAGTTTTTCAAGTTACTAGAAGATTGCACTCAGTTTACTGCGAGCGATCCCCCTGTGTTCAGTGTGTGTGTGCGCATTAAGGAGTTTATGGTTGAGCAGTAATAAAAGAAGAAAGCTTTAAAATCTGTCTGTTTGGCATATTTTGCCTCCTTTTTTAAACGTTGAATCCTTTTATTTTCGCAGCCAATCTTTTTTTTTTTTTTTTAATTTTTGCCTCTTAAAAATCGCATCTCTGGAGTTTATGAGGTCGTTCTTCGAGTTGTGATTCTATGTTTGTTAAAGATCCGTTGAAGTTCTGGCGTAAATTTAAACATTTCCACAGTTTCAAACTATTTCAAAGACACGATCGCATTAATATAGCGCTTTTAGGTGATCCTAAAAATTGTCATAATAAATTGGTAGATTTTTCTAACCACCAGGGAAGGAAGGGAAGGGTATCCAAAAATCGTTTCACGACAACCACTCATCTTTTTGTTTTTCAACTCATCTCTTGTATTTTATGTCAATTATTACCAATAACACTTCATTTGAGGACAGAAAAATGGCTCAGGAGACGACAAAAAAAACGAAAATAATTATATACCTTAAGCGCCGTCAAATTATAACCAGACGGACGGACACAACGAAGTCTAACGGAACGCCAATCTGACAGTTTATTTTGTTTTGTTTCATTTCATTAAGTATGAGTATTTTTAATATTGATGTTGACGTAGTTATTTTTAATGTTACTGTTTTGTTCACTCTTACAATCATAATTTGTTAATTGGTTATTAAGATGCAACCTGATGAGGCAAACGAAAGATTCTTCTGCATACCTACCTACATACCATTTCATGTTTTGAAATTTTGTTTTGCTGCCTAAAGAGTATGAGTTAAATGCATATCAAATGTTGCTTCATTCCCCTCCTTTTTAATGGTGCTTTTACACGATATGCAATTTTACACGTAATGTAGTAATAAAGTGATTGATTTCAACAAATTAATGAAATAGATAATATTTTGTCAATTGCATCTCTGGTTAAGTTCACTGTACAAAATGATGTGAGTGCAAAAAGGGAAACAGAAAAAGGGAAGCCGATAAACAACAATTGAATAGGACAAATACTAGTGGAGGCTAAGTGTCTTCCTGTAACTAATTTTGGACATATCGTTCGGTTTTGATCTGGAGGCAGGAGAGTATTGCAATATAACAGTACTGCCACAGGCCACATGATGGCACTATACCCTTGATTTGGTCTATTATGTCGGCAAACTTATATTTATAGAATACAGTTCTTCTAAAGTTGAGTAAGCAACTGACGATGACATTTGGTCGTGTATGTGTATGTTGTGTCAAATAGATCTAAAAAGTACAACTTTGAAAATCATTTATCATCTCTATTCAAATCGCCAGCACCTTATTGTACAAAGCGGCATTGGTGACACTGTGAACTTTTTTTGCTTTGAGGAAAAAAATATGAAGAACCCCTTGGCCCTGGGAGAAGAGAACTTGTACCATCAGTTACAGTCGAGTAATAAAAAAAATGGGACAAAGTAAAAAATCAAAAACCGGGTATTTTTAAAGCGAAATTTCGACTTTCGAAAAAACGCAATTTCAAAAAAAAGTTGCGCATAGCGCGCCAAAAACCCCTGATCGATTAGCCTTGTCGATCACTCGATAAAGTGGAAAAGTATTAAAAATAGTGGGAAAAATCAAAATCGTTCGGATACAAACAAAAAGTTAAAAATACAAAAATATATATCACAAAGCAACAACAACAGAAGGCAATTCAAAATGAAATACTATTTTGTACAAGATCAGACAGCCGCCAACGAAGAGATCTGCGCACAACACAACTTCGCGTGTTAGTGTGAAATTGTTATTAATAATTTACGCAGAATATTAAAAATTTGCAACAACAACAACAACAAATACTGGGCAACTTAAATGTGAATGTGTGTGAGTGAATATGTTTTTAACTTCTTTCTGAATTGTGTGCGCGATCTGTGGAGATGTTACAGTTTGCTTTTATTAAAAGTTATTTCTTTAATTTTTTCTTGTCCTTTTGAGTTGTGTCTGTGTGTGTGTTTTCTTTTTAACACAAACAAGTATTGGCGTGGGAATTGAAACTCAGATACTCTCTGGTGGTACATAAAATAAATAAATATAAAGAAACTAAACCAACATCCAAAACAGATGATTTTTTTTTTTTTTTTTTTTTTTTGGAACGGGTATGAATATGAAATATTTTGCAGACAATGTAAGAGGCAGATATACTGGCGCAGCACACAGGCATACATACGTATGTGAAGACTCGTACATACGCTCCCAGTTTTATTGTTCATTATGAATTAAACAGAAACATAAACCCTATTTTACTGTTTTGAATACGGTCAAACAACAATTAACGCAAATTGACAAATGACATCAAATCAAACGACTCAAATGAGCGAAATATCTATGGCTACAGTGTTGAGCAAACGTGGTAATGTTTTGTTTAGTTTACACATGGCATTGACATTAATGTCGTTACTGTTCGTACTAGTTTTACACCCTGGCGCATATTCAGGTTGGTATAAACCACCGCCCCCTGCCAACGACCAAAAATAAATATTTTTCCAAACGAAGGCTATAATCTGAAGTGTTTTTTTTTTATAGTTCTGGTCTTACTAATTTTGGTCTTTTTCAGTTTCAGCTGGCTCTTTAATGTTTTTCTGCGGATGGGTCGCTCCACAAGATTCTAGTAACACTTCCCACCGTTTCGCTATTACACAGTGCGATATGGCTCATCTTCGCGCAATTCTTTAAATTAGTCTTAGTAGCCTTAGAAGGGTTTACATGATCTAAGTTTAATTCCTGCAATCCTTT
Organism: Phania funesta; assembly: GCA_963932375.1. Lineage (NCBI taxonomy): Eukaryota > Metazoa > Arthropoda > Insecta > Diptera > Tachinidae > Phania > Phania funesta. The sequence continues at coordinate 2,011,167 of OZ010652.1, forward strand.
GGCTTTGTTTGCCAGAATACTAGCCCGTTCAGTACTAAATACTACCAAGTGTCTTGGCACCCAGATGGGTGGTCTCCCATCAATGCCTTTTATCGTCATTTGGCTGGTTGTAAATATACTGATTTCTCTTGGTCTATGGTCATGTCGAGAGTGGAGCGGCATTATAAATTTCATATGTCAATTTCTTTTACACTACATATGTATTTTCGAATTTAATATTCAAATTATTCTGCTTTTGTGCCACACGTGACGGTAACCTTATTTATGAAGAGCTGAGGGCTACTTACGGCACTCGATGTCGATGTATCTTTTCGATCGATTTATCAAAAGCCCTAAATCTTCCTTCTGATGGCGTACAACTTTTACTTCTCACTGTATGCTTGTATTGGAGTACGTATGTTAAACGAAGTGAGATGTTGTTTGATAACAACTTACGACATGTTTAATAAATAAATTAACTCACAATTCCACTTCTTTTCTTCATGGTCCATGCAATTTAATTTATTGGATCTCTTTAAATTTGGTCTTAAGAGAGAAAAAACCAATAAAAATAATCGCTGTCTGAAAGGGGTTTTCATACCTCGTTTGATAATCTTAAATCATAAAGAAATCACCATGTTGGGGATCTCTGCAGTCAGCCTGTATTTGAAATAGTTTTACCAGAACTATATCCGCACATGAATTCTAAGAAAACTATTTGAGAATGAGGCACGTCTTTCCGTGACTGCTGCTGCTATTTTTCTCCTATTTTTTTTCTCTCTCAACAATTGTTTTTTATTTTTTATAAGTTTTCCTTTATACAATGTATGAGTCGTTAGACTTTGTTGCATTTTGTCTGCATGTGTACTTTTTATTATAGTGAGTGGATGCTGTTTAGGGGGGAGAAATCTCTTTAAAGTACCTACTTGTACTTAACAAATGCAATTATTGTTATACATACTCGTACTTGTATCTATTAATAAAGAACGAATAACTCTCTCTCACACTCTCTGTCTTTGTTGTAGAGTTGTTTGAACTTTAGACAAACTCAGAGTTGGCCTGTGCAAACTTTCAGTAGGGAGCGAAGTAAATTCTTGAAACTTGTTTAACATTTCTTAACCCCCCTTTTTGCTTCTCTGCCGCAGTTTGTGCAATTGCCAGAGTTGCATTTAGATGACAGGATTTGTTTCGCTTCATTGTTTTCTCAGCTTGAGTATTATTTTTTACACTCGTTTTTCTTTGTAAAATTCTAACAACCCATGATTAGTTGAAAGTTTTATGTATTTCAAGTTTTAAATGATCATTATGATACGTAGCGTTGTGAGTCGCCGCTGAGGTCTATTTGTATCTATTCATCTAAAGTTTACTGAACTCATGTCTGTTTGTAAAAAAGGATTCTATTTAAAGAGAATTACAATGATAATAATGTGTGTATTCTACAATACACTCGTACATATAATTTAAGATCACTTTAAACATGTAACTATAGGGGAGCTGTACCACAGTCAGTTAGAGATGCAATTAGAGATAAATTGCTGGTAGAGCACGTAGCGGAGGTTTGTAACTCAACTGTGGCAAAATGTTTATTTTAAATTTACAAAACATACAAGTCCGTGTAGATGCTTTACATTAAAATTGTTTTGAAGTTATTTTTACTCATAAACACAAACACATAATAAGAAGGGACTTAATCTATTTAATTTAGAAATTAATTTCTTGTTTAAATATGTCTTTTGAGGACTTGGCTTGATAATATAAAGCCTATTTTTCTTCACATTTATTTTTATTAATATTAGAGTGGTGTCGTCCACGAACTAGTTCGTTCAATTGAAAAAATATTTTGGAAAGTTACAACAGTTACAAAAACAACACACAATTTGTTTTGGAGCGTCATACACAAGAATCTAAAATTGTTTGATATTTTTGTTATTGTTGTAAAATTTGCTGGCATCTTTCTGAAATATTCTTTCAATTAAACGAACTAGTTCGTGGCGGCCACAACTCTAATTACTATATGCCAATTTAAACGAATTTCAATACTGGTCAACAAAAATACTTAAATATTATTTTCAAATGAAGTGAATTTGATTGGATGGCAGTTTAAGTGTGCTTCTGAAATATTTTTAAATTATAGCAGCACCTATTTGTGTAACTTACAGAGCATATTGTAGGCCGCAAAATAATATTTTCAAAGCATTCATGGCCAAAATCGGTTGATAGGCCAAAGCAAAACATATCCTAACATTTGGCTTTTGGTGTCGTGGGGCGTTGCCTATTAACATTCGCTGTATTCTCTTATTAGATTGAGCGATTTTTTATAAACTCGTTTGAATTTCAATCTAATTTAAATAAAACAGAGATCGAGCTAAATTATGCAAACAACATTTTTTATTTTTACAAAATCGTACAATATGAAATCCATGAATACCTTTTCATCTACGGTGAGCTGCAAATTAATGCATCAAAGTCGGAAGACATACGAACTTTATACCTCCAGTACTTCTCCTTATTGTGTTTTATACTTTTTACTATTTAAATTCAAAACTGTATTATTTTTTTCCACTAAAACTTCTCGAAAATGCGAAAAACCGTAGCACGACAGCCAGGCCAAGTTCAGGCCTAAAGCACACATTTTGTATATTACACGAAACAGTTCGCGCTGTTTTTAGCCCCCCTCATAACTTTGCTTCCTTAAATCATAAAATAATGAAATTTGAAACATAAGGACTCTACGTATAGATAATCTTATAGGCCAAGTTTGAAAGTTTTACCACAATATTTTAGCACATATTCACTGACTCACTGACTTACTCATCAATATTGTGGGTAAATTCCACTGTAGCATGGTGACTTTTCATCTAAGCGGACTAGGGTCCCCTCTCATTTGTGTTGGAGTATTACCACTTTAGGCAGAGAGCTAAAATTTGATATAACCAAACCGTCTGTAAGCTTTAAGTTAAAATAGGTTTTATACATACATTAGCAACAAAAAAAAAGAAATAACTTTGAAAAAAGGACTCAGATTCGCACAAAAACATAAATGTGAAAACAAGGCCGTTTCTATCCAAAAATTTTGGCCGTTAAAAGTACTGAGAGCAAAATGAGGAGCAAGTTCTTCATATATCATATATATTTATTATTCTTCGTATTTTATTATTATTATATAATTATGTTTTACCTAAGCCGGGGTAAGTGCGAAATTCAGAAAAGGAAAAGCCTATGATAGCCTTATTTCGGCACAAAAATATGTTTAAATCTTTAAATGTGTTTAAATCGCATCTTATGCTTGGAGAGCCATAAACAAAATGAGAATTATTTATGAATCTCAGTGCATAATTTAATATTTGCGAAAAGGCCAGATTAATTTATATTAATTACTAGCCAAGCCCGGCGCGCGTTGCTACGCCCCTTAATGAGCTCAATATGTGTGCAAAGTTTCAGAAAAATCGGTCCAGTGGTGCAAGTACCTCAAAATTATAACTTTTAACAACTGAATTTGGCTAAAATTAAGTTTCGCGAAGGCGACCAAATTGAAAATCAGTACTACTATTTTGGTCGCATTCGCGATATTATCACTGACATTATATCATCCAACGAAAAGGGCTGTTTTTTTTTTTGGGTTTTTCCCGGTAATTATTAGAACTTTTCTCACCGTTTAAACCTTCTCTAGACCTCTACGAACATTTCAAGACCAACATAAGATAAATCCGTTCAACCGTTCTCGAGTTTTAGCGAGACTAACGAACAGCAATTGATAGAAGACGAAATTCTCAAATAATATTTTTCAGTATATTTTTTTTTTAACTTTATACGCAAAACTATAGATTTTGTGCTCCGATTTTAGCCGATTTGTGGAAATTGAACATTTTGATCCTTTTTCAACTTTAATTTGTTTTAAATTTACGGGTAATTTTTAAAGCATAAAATCTTTGTTTTCAGTTTTTTTTACTTCTACGATTTTTAAAATATTGTTTTACATTAATTTAGCTTTATTTCTGCAAATTATCAGTTTTCTGTTACACTTTTCTAGGTAAATTTTGCCGGGTTTTCGACTGTTGGTTAAGTTTTCGATTTGTTATTAAATTTTAGTGTTTTTATTAAAATTTTAATGTCTAGATAATAAATAGTATATTTCCTTTTCAAAGCGTGTCAAGAAGCTTTTTCAGAGGGCCCATTTGTCTTATTGAAAACTAATTGGAGACATATTTGTCCAACTTCACAGATCAGCAAAATGCTAATTACGAAAAAAAAACGGCCACCCCACCGTTTAAATTCTCCATGCTTCACATATTTGTGATTTCATCCTAAAAATCTTATTCAAACTCATTCATTGTTTTCTTCTTAATTAGTATATTCTTAACACCAGTTTAACATCAGTTTAATATGTTTGCCTTAAGCCAGTTGACAGTCAGGCAAAAAGAGTCGGCTTTTGACACAAGATTAAAGTGTTAGACAAATATTTAACAAATTTTAAAGATTCCATATTATTTGCTCGCTCGCAGTCATTTGCAAGAAAAAAACAAAAATGAATGTGAAATGAATTTTAATTTATTGATGAAACTAAAAGACACAAATTTTGAACATAAAAGTTTCGGAATCAAAGATTAAATTGTCATAAAAACTTTTAATTTGAGAGTATCTTTTTAGTAATAAAGTTTCAAGTCATAAATTAACCCATCCAGCGGACTCTTACTTAAATGTGAAGTCTGAAATTAATATGTAACCACGATTAGAAGGCGCTTTTTGTAGTTAAAAATTATCTATCGCACTGGATTTAAACGAAAAGTACTAAAAATATATTTTGTTTACATTAATCGTGAAATTCTTCCAATTAAGATTTCGTAATAAAATTACAAATTATTTGTTGAGGGTAAAGGGCTTTTCGGCAAGTGCTTACGCCAGCTTAAATTTGCAATAAATTGCTATAAATATTAAAATTTCATAAACTAATTGAGAGTTGTTAAAAATAAACTCGAAGAATTGCAAAATTAAAAGGAAATCAAAAAAATAACATATTGGATATTCGCCTATTTTGAGAGCTTGAAGTTGTCTTAACAAACTGCAGGTAGGGGTTAATGAAGTCTTTACTTTTTAATAATTAATTATGGGATTTTATTTTTTTAATATAAAACCACAAATGAAGCCAACCAATAAAGATCAAATGACAGCTAATATAAAAAAAATGTAAAATTTTACTACTACTTATGCAATATTAATATGTCAACTGTAAATAATACCCTGATAAAACACAAACTGGCCCAACTTATTGACGCTCATCTGTACGATGGTCATGTATGTATTAATAACCTTGACAGGTTTAGCCAAGTCCCAATGCAACGGAAGTCATTAAGGAGTTAAGAAAAGTGGCAAAGAAAACTGAGTAAAACCGAAACACATGAAAAGGAGTAATAAAAATACATAATAGTTATAAAAACAAAAACCATAACATCAACAAACTAGTAAAATACATGTAAAAATAATTGTAGAAAAGCTTAACAGCGAATAGTAAAAACAGATACATACACGCCGCCGTATAAAACCACGGACAGACAGCGAAATCTTTGCAATGTTTTGAAAGTATCCCAAAGGTCCTTGCTCTCGAAAGATGTTGTTATGTCTTGCAAAAAAAAAAATAGCTGCAACACAGCCTGTATTAAATTATTAGCTGCACTATGGGAATAGGCAGTTTCAACATTTCGTGAATTAAAAAGTCGGCAATTAATTTGTATTGTGGTTTTTGTTGCGCTCTTCTTCAGACCCCCCTAGTACCGCAGTCAATTTCGCGTAATCGACTTTTCATTGCCAACTTCCTTGTTCATCACTAAGTTCCTAATCGCGACAACATTTCTCTTCTCAGACTCTATCTGATGGATGGACTTTGTACAGCAAGAGTTTTAAATTATGAGCAGACAATCAGACCCAAAATTTATATTTTTTTACACAACATATAACTTTCGCTCAGTTTGTTATTAAAGAAATATTTTTTAATGGACTTGGTAGTTCCAAAGTCTTTAAAGCGGTTGCTTAACTCGAACGTTCAAATTTCAATGTCAAATTTGATGAAAAAAAATGTTTTATTTTGTCCAGCATCTCATCTATTTTCTGCAATGAACATCCTTTATATTGTCGCCGATAAAGTGCTTGCTGACAACTCAATAAAGGGCTCATAGAAACTTCCCAAAGGTGGCACCATATTATTTAAAAGTCCCTATGTTTAAGTACCTTTTGCCAACATATGCAACTGTGTAAAGCTTTAATGTGTCCTCAAGGACGTGCAGCGTTCAAAGACACAACCCAACATTAAACGTCAATGAATTTAAGTTCCAGTCCCTAGATTTACGTCATAACACAAAGACCACTATGGATCAATTCAATTCAGAACCACCTTGTATTTTCGTATCGATTGTATGATTTTACAATAGTGCTAAATTGGTGTTGGCGCTATTCTTTTGACATGTTTGTTGTATTTAATTTCATGCTATCAGTCTGATATCTTATTACATGAAAAATAAGTTTAAATTAACAATAAAAATTGCAGATAGTGTGATAAGAAAAGATCGTCAGGTTGCTGATCATAATGCCGCCAAAACAGAATCTATTTTATTTTGTTTACTTTCTTTGGCTGTCCCCTCATTTTAAACGCATTCTAAAGAAATACATATGTTTGAAAGAAAATGGATATGTAAATTGATGTAAAATAAAGTCGAGAGAATGGCCATGCAAACAAAAACCTTGGTTGGGATAACCATAATTTAAGAGCAACATATTATGATAGAATTATATGGTCCTCTTCGAATGATAGAACATTGTATTTTTTTCTTTGTGATTAGAACTTCAGTATAGTTCGGCAGAACCATGTTCCAGCATTCTTCGTATATGTATGTTCTAGAGAGCATAATATGGTTGCCGTGGCCATGCCACAACCATATTCTCTCTTTTTGTAATTGTAAAATGAAGTCGAAAGTATTTTAATTTAATTCATCGCATATTCCTTTGTTGTGGTTTTCGACAGAGCTCCCAATTGCAAACTCGCATTTAAAGAAGTGATAGTTTTGTTGTTCTTCTTGTTTATTATTCGGAGCTTGGAATACGAAATCATCAGCGTTGCTTTACATACGTACGTGTTCACAAGTAGATACCACTTTATACGCGCTACAATGATACCAAGGTGCTTGTGAATTCAATAAATGCTATTAAGTTTAGTTTGATCACTCTTTTGTTGGTGGAGGTCAAATTATTTAGCCAGCCTTTATATGAATTGCATCCACTGTATCAGTTACAATATTTTGTAGTAAACAAAATTGTAAGCTCTGGTTTGTGTTTGTTTTTCTTTTACTACGACTACGTTGGACGATCTTATGTTGCATTTCAGAATAAGCAGAACTAGAACTTAGCGTAAAACCAACTTAACTGGTTTGTAGACAATGAAAATTTCAACAACAACAGCAACCTCTTCTAGAATTACTACAAGTCACGACATTTAAGTTAATACAACATCCTTCCAATTTGATTTTACGTCTCCTCCTTTTGCAGCATTTGCTTCCACTCGGTTGGTATTCGCTCAGTAACTCCTAAAGTGCCGGAGCAGTTGACGGCTGGTTGTGTTGCTGTCTTTGGGGAAAATGAAAACAAACCTTTAGGTTTGCAGTTTGTTAATGGGTCTTATTAACATTTTGTCATGCTTTCAACTTTGAAAAGATAAATGTCGTTTGTTTAAGCCCAAAAAAGAGACACAAATTGAAAAGAATTATGATAGAGAAAATTAAATTTAATTGGTTTGTTAGCGGTTCGCTCGCTTGATAGTTGCTTCGTTTTTTTTATGGTTGCTAATTTAATCATCTCTCTTACAACCTTTTTTTTTTTATCGTGCTGAATGAATTGTAATTTGCACTAAAGCAAGAAAAGAAAAATTCAGTTAATAAAAAACGTTTACGAGTGATTGTGATGAAAGGAAAGTAAACATTTTGTTTTGGTTAATAACTTTAGGTATTTGTTAAGTGACTTTTTTCCTCAGCCAGCCATCAGTAAATTCACTCTTTTTGTTGAATTTTCCAAGTTGTTTAAAAAGAACTTTCTTGTCACTTATTAGCTTCTTTAAGCGCCCCCTTCTGTGTCAGTCGTATGGAATAGAAGAATTCCTTTGAAAGTTGTCGGTGAAAGCTTACAAGTTTTTTGATTACCAAAAAATAGTCCAATTAGTGGGATATTTTATTTACAAACATTTAACTGCATTTCTTTGCAGTACTTCTGTAAATGAAACAAACCCGAAAGAAGTTGTTTTTTTCTATTAAAAGCAATTCCCTTATTGGAGCAATGAAATCAACAAAAACTCGATAGGGGTTTAACGTCAAAATGTTGTTTTGTTATGGTTTTGACACATTTATTCAGAGGTTAAAACACGCAAAGAAATAACATGATCACAGCAGTCATATTATGTTCTCTACAACAATATATTGGTCTGGCCAACATATATTGATTATTTGAACATATTTTAAACTCCACTTCAGTTACGATAAACAAGTTATTGTTTACATTTAATATTTAAATGTTGTCCATCCATAAAAGTTGCAACATGGTTGTTGAGTTGCACAGCACAATTTTTAATAAATTTCGAACTACTAACAAATTATTTTAAATGTACAAAAATAAGATGTTCTTAGTAGACATAATACAGCAAATTGTTGTGGTGACTATTGAGCATCCTTATGGCTTTAGTCATCGGTGTTTACAACCATATAATTCAATCATAATATATATGTTGCTGTTAGGTTATATGAAACTCAACCATATTTTTTAATTTGGGTGAGGAGGCTATTGTGGTCATGCTTGCAAAGTATAAAAGCCCACAGTGAGCCATAATCAGTCTTCAGTAATTTTCAAATCGGTTGGAAATTTTCAGCAGGTGACCAACAGACGCTTTGCGGCGGGTCCAGAGTCCACAATCGCACAACAATGTTGATTAAAATCTGTGTTTATTTATTGTTTTCAAAACAATAAACAATTTTATGATTTTATGTAAACGAAAAAGAGCAAAAGCAAATTTAATTCCAAAACGCAAAAGTATCGAACAAAACAATCATGCTGTACGAATGTTTATTTCGAAATTGACTTCCTATATGTAGACATTTATTTATATCAAAGTACAGTACGCCCTCGCTTTGTGCAACCCTCAGTTACCGCAACTGCTCGCCTAAAGCAACAGCCAACATTGAATTTTGATTGTTGAACGCTTGTTTATCATGAAGAACAGTATGAATTTAGTCGTGTGAAAAAATATGCCTGGAGAATATCCCGGAATGAAAAAGAAGCCTTTCAAATAATTTTTAAAACATTGCTCTCTTTGTCAGCTTCTGTAGAAATATTGAAAGCGAAAGCTCCAGATATACGTGGTACAATTGCGGGTGCTCCTTAACGTTTCAATCGCAAGCAACAGTTGGCGCACAAATTTTGAAGAAACGACATGATATTCTGGTGTTAAAAATTTGTAGAAAAATATTGTGCATCCCTTTCTAAAGAAATTTAAATAGAGCTCAAGAGCCCACAGCACATCATATTTATAGGGAGGGCAAGAGGGGATTATTTTACCAAGTTATGCAGATTAAAATGTTTGTAAGTTGGCACGACTACTGGTCAAAAAACGACCAAAGAACGTATCACAACAGTTCTAGTATATACTAATGCATCAAGTACATAGGAACGAAATATATAACTACATACATATGTATTTTTATAGGAAAAATAAATGATCACTCGGATATTGCAACAAACTAGGTTTTGCAAAAATCTGACTTTCACTCAATTAGTTTCACAAAGCGAGGGTGTACTGTACTCAATCCTTCTCTGCAAAAAGTAAATTTGGAACTCCAGAGTGTCGTTTGTATGAACGCAAATATATTAAATAGTTCTTCAATATTCGCAGGCGCGGTAAGAAGACTTGTTTAAACAAAATGACTTTGTTGTTGAAAGACAAACAAATAAACAAACATGCGAACAAGTTTGTGTTTTTTCCATTTCTTTTCTTTGTTTCCTTTTTTGCGTTTCTTTTCGTTTTTTATTTTTTTTATTTTATTAATTTCATGATTTAAATGAATGGAGGATTTTGTAGTCATAATTATGCTTACAAATTTAAAAGTAATGCATTCGATACTCTACAACATACTGTAGGATACACTAGACAGGCGTTCGTTCGTTCAGCAAATTGTTTATGCGATATCACTTAGATCGTTTGCACTAAATTTAATTTAAAACAGAATATGTAAAACTTTTATAAATTTAAAAAAACGTGAGAGGGTTTTCAGCCAAATTAAAAACAAAATTTTTTACATGATCGCCTGTTTTTATAACTTCTAATTCAATCTTCAGGTCCCATTTAATAAGAGCAAAAAACTTCTTAAATGAGACTCTTCAAATTCAGACCGACATAGAACATCCGAAAGTAACATAATCATTTTTCCACACACAACACAAACAATGCAAAATTAACTGCACACATTTGCAAACCCAACTTGCACTTGAAAATGTCACATGAGAGTAAAATGCCACACTACACTTGCTTCGTTGAGGAAGAAACTTGCGCAGGGGGGTTGGGAAACAGATACATAGTACGGGACTATCTCATACTGATATTTTGCAAAGTTTGTAATTATTTCGGGCAATGTTGAATGTCATGAATTTACTTATTGCACTAAACAAACAAACCTATACAGAAAATATAATGTTGCACAAATAACAAACATCGTAGGCTGGCTAAAAAAAAATGAAACAAACCCACGATCACGCTCACATTAAAATGATCATTTAAAGCAGAAAAGCCAAGAGAGAAGAAAACAAGCACAAGAAAGAATGAAAAAATTCTTTGGAAATCGATTGAAGTTAAAATTGCATAAAGGCAAACATTCGTTGCACAGTGGGTCAACGCAAAATTAATGGTAAATAATTCAAGAGGTTTTTACTTGAACGTTGCGAAAACTGATGGGAATAGCAAATGCAATCTTAACTCGTACTTTTATAAATTTTGGATTTTTTTTATTAAATAGAGAATAGGGTGCACGATTTGGTGCAAGTAAAGGGTGTTTGTGTCAGTAGTTTAGAACTTTAAATTAAAAAAAACACAGATAAGCGGTGATTATTGCTATGAATTTATCTTTATTCAAAATCTGCTAATTCTTTGATATTTCGCTGGCTGAGAGGGAGTTCAATTTTCGTTCATTTTTCGCAGAGGAGGTGGCGGCCGTGTGCTAGGAATAACCTGGCGAATGTTGTCTTCCAAGGCGTTAATCGCTTGATGGCTTATACGAGTAGACCATGGACTTTTCAATAAATCAATTGTGGCGCGCGCCGTGTGACATGTTAAACCATCTTGTTGACACCACAGCTCGTCCACCTTAAGGGCATTGAACTGGGGTACAAAGCAGTTCGTGGTCTTGGCCTATTAACTGTGACGTTCTGGTCGGCATAGTTCTTGAATAAATACGGAGCAAGAATTCCATCGGTCTATAAAGCCGGCCAAACAGTGATCTCTGAATGCAATGGTTTTACTGAAATGGCTTCTGGATTAGCATAACCCCCTGATCCATTCAAAAACGACATCACTGGACAGAATATTGCGTGACATTCCCGAACGGGACCACAATTTTCGAAATAAATATGCAGGCATTGTTCGTTAGGTTTATGATGAAACGATAAAGTAAACTAAACACAAAACAGGCAACAACTGTCGCAATGGCGCACATATCAAGCAGCATTGCCGGTAAAAATTCCGTTCAATGCCGAGTTCAGGGTTTAAAGTTATTCCTCTAAAACAAGTCCGTTTTTTTCTTCGTAAGACAGAGAAAATATTCTTTAAGTATTCGAACCTTCGGAATGGCGACAGCTTAAATTTATTTATTATATTTTTGAATGGAAAGAAGTATTACTCGGGCAATTAAAGCCTGCTAATTAATTCTTAAAAGACAGGCAGTGAAGTAGAGGGGATAAACAGCTCTTCAATTGCGCGTTACGTATGGAGGCACATTAAGTGAAGCTACTGGAGTCGTTTTATTATTTATTTTACTTCTACGAGTTAGTGCTCTAAAGAAGGACGCTAATATATATCAGAAAATATTAATGTTACTGATTGACAGTGGCTGAGATACGAATAAAGCCTTCGAATGCTTAATAGTCTATGGGTTAGCTGCTTAAGCCACAGCCTCCCACTTGCAAATTGCATGTTTGGAAATAATTCATTGCGATGCATGCACGCGCTTGCATTAGTCTTTTGTACTGCGTACTTTAGCTTAAACAGGCGCAAATCCAGCGTAAGCTTTTGGGAGCGAAATTATTAACGAAAACAATAAATGTCTCCATTTTTTGTATGGGAAAATGTTAATGGTTTCGTAGGGGGAAACTTCCCTTTTTCACCCCCTGGATACGCGCTTCATATACATCAGTGATACATTTGTGGGCACAGTCCTTCAAATGAAGAAACTATTACCTCACTACTCGCGACTTAAAAAAGGGTGTTACCCGATTTTTTTCTCGAACTATTGCTTAAATAGTTACCACGGTTCTACAAAGAGCAAATAGACTTAAAAGCAGAGTTAAAACCGTTTCAAAACATGCCACGCATGTTGAATTGTCCTCCGGTACTCCCCTGTAACACATGATGATGATGATCACCATCATCATAATGAAATGGTTGTCGTCATTAACATTAAATACAGATGAAAGAGTAGGATGCTTTTAATGAGTTTTTCGTCATAACAATCATTGAAACAAGCGTAAACTTTACACTTATCACATTGCTCTTGTTAAGAGGGTCACCAAAAAGTGTATTCCTATCCAGCCCCCCTGACACAATGAAACATTGCTTGGTTTAAATTGGTTGGGGTATTTTCATACATAACTGAAGTAGGCCAGAAATGAGAAAAATTACTGCACAACTTCTTAATTTGTTTCTTTTTTCGCTTTATTTGTTTGAACTCGTAATAAATAACAAAAACAATGAATGAAGTTTATTTTGCACTTAGCTTTAGAGCGAGTTGAGTTAAGGAAGAAAAAGATTACTGCTTGCTTGTTCTTCCTTATTTCACATTTCATTCCTTGCGATCTGCAACAGTGTGTATTCGCATGATATTGTTGTTGTTGTTGTTTGATGTTGCTGTTCTCTCTCGTTCAGTGTGTATGTGCAAAAATTAATGTAATTTGCAACATTAAAAACTCATAAGTTTGTTGTCGAGCCTGTGTAATGCTGTTGTGTATTTAACAAATAACTGGCAATTGTCTGAATCTGAAAGTCTGTAATCATTTCCGTTTGTTTGTTATTGAGTGAGTGAGTTACTTATAAAGTGACGAAAAACATTCATTAATACACACGTACATTACGTTTGTTTTTTTTTATTATTTTATATTTTTTGTCGCCTGCCAGCATCTCGTGTTGTAAATAAATAAAAATTTGTGTTAATTTGTGTCCAGTAAAAAGCGTTTTTTTTTCTTATTGTTTTGGTTTCTCTACATGAGAAACGATTGAACTTTTTGTTAAAAATTCTAATTGACTTTTTATGTCTTGTATTTGTTAAACTTTTTGCAAGCTGAGTCTCATTTGGCTTGTGTTAAACATCTGTTTCATTTTGAACATTATTTTAATTGCTATAAACAAGTTATTGTTTACATTTAACAAATAAATGATTTTCTTAAAAATTGCAACATTATTGAGTCGAATTTTTACTAAAATTCCAACCACAACTTGTTCTTGATACACATAATATTTAAATTTCATTTGTTGTTTAATCAAAGTACGAGGTTGCTGTGGCTTAAGTGGTTCAGCGTGTTGGCTATTAAGCATTCGACGGCTTTAGTCAGCTGTTTTCGTACCTCAGCCGTCGCTAATCAGTAACATAAATTGTTGGATTTTCCATCGTTCTAGGAGGGCCATACTATTATACGATTTGTTTGCAACCACACAATTCAATCATAATATGCTGCTCTTAGACGGTGGTTATCGCAACCATATTTTTCCTTTGCTTATACATGACTTCCAAAGTACCTCTACCCTGTTCACTCGGTTCAATTATTATAAAAAAGGGACTGTTTTACATATTTTTGCTTCAACAAATTTTCAAAATTATTTATTCGTTGCCGACCATTCGATGTTTGTAAAGAGACTCATGACTCTGATTTTTAAACAAAGAAGAGAAATGAGTTTCGAGGGAAATTCCTTTGTGTAATTGGAAAACGAAAAGTTGTTGCAAATTGCAATAAATAAAAATCATCAAATGAACATTTTCTCACTGGACACCAATGCAAATGAAATAGAATATCTTTCGTGTTTTGTGGAGGCGTAGAAATTTAAGTTGGCAATACTGGTTGATATGTGCGCCATTTTGACTGCTGACTGTTATGTATTTAGTTTGGGTTGCCATTTTATTATGAATAGACTGACACCTGAACAACGCCTGCAAATTGTGCAGACTTTTTACGTAAAACGTAATTGAGTGCGAAAAACTCATTCCGAATTTCAGAATAGAATTTTGTTCTGTGATGAAGCTAATTTTTAATAGAATGGACGCTTCAGTACCTCCAGAGGAAGTCAAGTCTGTTTAGTGTGCGAACATTACAGTGACTGTTGATCGCTACAGGGCCGTGATCGTTGACTTTTTTGTATCACCAATGATCTGTGGTGACGGTTCAGCATGCTCAGCGCGTAATGGACTTATAATTTGGCCTCCGATTTAACACCACTGCCCTATTATTTGTGGTACTATGTGAAGTCTCTGGTATAAGCCGATAAGCCATGGACGGTTGACGCCTTAGATTCCATCGTTCGACACGTTTCCACTGACATACGGCCTCCATTGCTGCACCGAGTGATCGACTTTCTGATTCGACTTCTTCCCAGCCTGCCGAGGTGGCCATGTGCCGGAAATTGCATATATTCAAATAAAAATGGCAAGGAAATGTCTTCGAATGAAGTCTATCTAATTCGCGGGAATTAAACACCATTTATGTGCATTTTATTTTAATTTAAACTTCTATACTACCAACAAAACAATTTGTTTTTTTATTAAAACTCTTAAAAAATATAAAAAACAGATGTCTCTAATGTTTACTCAAAATTTAACAGACAATATCGCCCTCCTTATCCTAATCACGGCCTCTTCTTCTCTTTCTCTGTTCCACAGAATGTATAAATAACTTTTCAGGCAAATTTTCTGGGGTTAATGAAAATTGAAAATTTCACTGCTGCGCACATATTTAAAAGCCCCTTAAGACGTGATCTTAACAACATCCCACACAATCATTATTAAGGAACAATCTTGATGACAAATGCCTCCACACATGCGCAACATTCATTTAAATGCTGCTCCATCTTAACACTCAACTTCATCACCCCCAAGCCGCTGTAAGAGCCAAAAATAGAATTGTGTTTAAAAACAAAAATCCTTCTTGGCTTGGCATCGACAATAAAAATGGAAAACATACCACTTCCGTTTCTATGTGAAAATATGTGTGTTACTATATGGCGCGTGCTAAGAATTGTTTGTTTGCTTCCTTGTGAAAATCTATTTAAAATGAAACATTTGCTTCGATCATAAATTAGAATTTAATTGCAATTAAAGTTAAACCTTTGACTATATACGCATCACGCATCGTGTGTGACAGCTATATGACCGTTATAAATTACAAATTAGTCAAAATTCCAAATTAACTGGACCATTTCGAACAAAACAACCAACAATCTACAAACGGACGGGGACCCCTTTTTGATGTTTATCCCGTTCTAATTGTTGAACAAAAACGCTTAATGAAATAAAATTGGGTCAAGTATTTATTTAACAAAGAAAATAATGGAAAATAAATTACGCAGCATCTTGCAGCGACTGGCAAAATAGAAAAAATAATTTCAACAATTGTCTGAAAATCCCCATCAAAGAACTATAAAAATGTCCGCACATGTCCATACAGAGAATTAAATTTGCGTATGAATGAAGCCAAAGAAATTGTCGTAAAACAAACACTTGATTAGGACTTGCGAGCCTGAGAAGGGACACAGATATCTTGTTGTAAAATATGCTTAATGTAAATGGCCAGCTTCATGAGCTCTATAAGGCGATCGAAAATGTAAATTAGCAACATTAAAAGAGGACATAAAATATCCTTCTGTCAACAAAGCGCCGTCCCCGTAACCCTGACCAAACCAACGTCGCAGCAGCCAAGAGTTTATTATGCACTCATTAGCCTTTGAAAACAACAAAGAACAATAGCGAGCGAGTGAGATGCAGTTTCATATAGATACAAGGACAGATAAAGGAAACTCGCCTCTCTAACAAAATTTCGCTTATGATGCTGCGCAAAGTTACACATCCCTTTCATTTGCTTGTTTAGAAAAATTGCCATCGTTAATTCCCATTGTTTTGGTCGTTCGGCCGACCGGTACTTTGGGTTAAAGCTGCTTACAACAAAATCCGCCAAATGGAAAATTAGCGGTCTTTTCTTTTTCTTATCCGGGATATTTACAAACGTGTGTGTGTGTGTGTGTGTGTGTGTGCTGCTGCTTATGTCATCTTTGCTGTCGATCATTAAACTACCACCACCCCTTTTTCTCACTGCTCATAAAAGGCTAATCTTTGTTCTGAATCTTTAAGGATTTTAAATTTTACTTTTTCTTTTTCATCATCCTTTGCTGCGACCTCATCTAATTGTTTCTTGATCCATGAAGCAAATCTTAAGTAAATTCATGTCATTTTTCTTTACTTCATGAGGAAATATAAATTATAATGAAAAGAATTTGTAACATGTTTTTTTTTTTTTTAATATTTGTTACAAACTGGTCCACATCGAGCATTCAGGCAACCAGCCAGCCAGCCCATTCAGGAGGCTAATCATAATAAAGTGATCTTGTTAAGAAAAAAAAACTAATATCCAGCTTTAAGGGAAAAAGTTCTGTCATATTAATAGTGAAATTCTATATTTTTTCAAGGTTTTTGTATGATCGTTTTTATTCTATTGTAAATTAAAATACTTGAACAAAAATTATGGTTTCACATTTGTTATTTTGACAGAATGTCATAATTTTGTTAGTCTTTTTTTCTCGTGTGTTTTCCAGGGCAAATTTCGTTGTTTTCTCTTTTGTTGCCAACAATTGAAAAGTTATGTAAATTTTTTAATGGTTTTTACAAAATAATCTTCTTTGTATCTGTTTGGAGAGTCCCGCTTTGTGACAAGTTTGTTTGAGCAATTGTTTTTGAATAGAAAAGTGATTTAAGTTTGCGAGAGAAATAATTGCGTTTGCCATTTTCCTCTTCCAATCGTAAATATTTTTTTCAAAGCCACAAATTTAAATTTTTAGTGAACAAAAATATACACATTTTTTAATTTGTCGTGAGGGCGTGGATTTGCCTTGACCACGGTCGTAACTGGAGATGTAGCTTGCGTTGTTTTGCGGCCGTTTATTTGTTGTAACTTGACTCATACAGGCTAATTATGATCGACCTGTGACGGTGACGATGATTTTTTGGGCTTCAACCCAATCGTCAACAATCGTGCGCCGTCGCGCAAAGAAAAAATTTACAATTTTACATTTCTCTTAAGAACTATAAAGTACATTTTATGTTTAGAAATATCATATTATTTTTGTGTAGTTAAAATACTTTTTAATTTTAGTAAAAAAAATTACTCTTCAACACAAACATGTTGCAGTTTTTACAATAACATGTTTCTCGCAACTAAGTAATGTATATAACGTTTTTGAATAACCATAATATGTTTAGCACAACCGTATATTGGTGTAGGGAACATAATATAGTTGCCGTGATAATGTGGCAAACATATATTTCTTTAAATATTAAATTCAACTCTTGGGGAATTCAATTCTTTCCCCTAAGTCTTTCAAAATATTTTGCGAAGTCATTAATTCCTCCCGACTTTGACACAAGTCTTCATCAAGAAATACTCGTAAGTACTTTTAAATCTGCATCTTTGAAAATTTATTGATTTACCAGTGCGATGTTTGCTCACACCGTGAAAACAACAACTACCTGAAACTGGCTTGGAGTTAGCCTGCAAGTGCCATAGGGCTGGGAAAACGGTGAAAACAAATTTGTCATCTGATTTTCTAGTTTCGAAAGATGCGCTCAGTAGAGGCAAATTGTTTGTAAAATAAATCCAACCGCTAAACAAAAATTCCTTAAAGCGTGAAGGCCACATACTTTTAAGGGTGGACGCGTGATGAAAATATACAAATTACTTTTTATATAAGAAAATGTTAATTTAAAATTATTTTGGAAGAAAATTTCCCTTCCACCCGCGACTGTTCGATCCGCGACTGTTCTAAAAATTCTACGCTTTTCTGCATTTCAAGTATACATACATGCGACGGATTGAAAATAAAAGATAACTTGTCATCTCTGGCTAATAAAATCAGCTGACCTCTTAGCACGCCGCTTATAAAAATGAAATGTAGACGCTTTTGTGCTCTGCAACTTGCATTATACAACTGCACTGATTTCACTCCTGATCGATGCTTAGGATGCGAGAAACCGTAGAACGCGCCGTGTGGACCTTTAGCTTTAGTACAACAAGTTTCTGCTTGATATAAAACATGACTGAATTATTTAAACGTAACGTTTCTTTCGTGAAACATTTGCCTCGTCTAACCGTACCTTAATTTCATTTGAACGTATAATAAATCACAATTGAATTTCAATTAAAAACATTTCAGTTTTTGTTGAATTTCACAAAATTGAGAACATGAAACTCGATCTAAAAATAGTTGAACTTCATTACAGCAACACAAAGTCAGTGAGTTAGTGAATGTTGTGGGGGAGCTAACGGTAGAAGGGTTGTTTTAATTTCGATCGTCTAAGACACCAACGCCGCATATGCAAAGACAGGCGGACAGGCGGACAGACAGACTTACAGTCAAACATACCACAGCTCTACAACATAAATAGCACAACAAATCTATGAAATGCCAGCGAGTCAGCCAGCTAGCAGTATCTATTGTCGACTGGTTTAATAATGAAAATCAACGACTTTAAGGTTGTTACACTTTAGATAGATTGATTGCTTTACAAATGGGTTTTTATTCCAGAAATACACACACACACACGCACACACATACATACATATGTTTTCAATATAAATATTTAAGTTGGCATATGAACATTTCAATGTTCATGCTTGTGGAGTAAGTATTTTTGTAGCTGATACATTTGAAGGTGCCTTGTGTGTGTGTGTGTGTGAGTTTACAGAAATATAAAAGGCACAAAGTAGAGGGGGGCATGGATGGATGGTGGTGATTAAGGTTGCGTATTCAAGAACTGTAAACTAGAGCAAAAAGTGGCACATGCGTAAATGTGTAGGAGTGTGTGGTTTTATTTGCAGTCGCTTTTTTCCCCTGTTTTGTTTTAGGGCATTTCTGAAAAGGATTTTATTACAGGACATATGGACAAACCGTTACAATTATTTTCCGTTAAAATGAGCTGACTACTGAGACTGACTCATGGCCAATTAAATGCTAAATATTTGGTCATTTAGTTTTTCTTTTTTATGTTTTTATTATTCAGTAAACCAGAGCAAAATTCGTAAAAAATTGAGGACAAGGTTAATGTTGTTATGAAAAATGAAAACTGTTTACAAAAAACCGAGACAAGCAGACAGACTCAACGACCAACAAATAGCACTTGCTATGTTGGCGCTGTTTTTTTTTATAATTTTTTTTTTATAATTTTTTATTTCGCATTTAACGAAAACAACACAACACCAAAAGTATCAAAAATCAACTCCCTCATAAAAATTTGAATGACAAAAAAGAGCAAGAAATACAAAAACTTCCAAAATGCCTGTCGCCCGTTTGATGCTTTATTTTTAATATTTTTAATTGCCTTAAATTGTTGGTACTTCATTTGAATTTTTTTTCCGTAAACATATCTAAGCGACATCCGTTTCTTCTTAAATAAAATTCTTCAACTCGAAAGAGAGAAAAATAAAATAAACGTGTCGCTTTTCATTCATCATAATTTCTGAAATAATAAATATACAGCACAATCTGTACTTGTTTGTTGGGGTGTTGTACGTGTGTTAGGAACACGAACAAGACGTAGAGCT
Source organism: Phania funesta (assembly GCA_963932375.1). Classification (NCBI taxonomy): domain Eukaryota; kingdom Metazoa; phylum Arthropoda; class Insecta; order Diptera; family Tachinidae; genus Phania; species Phania funesta. The sequence continues at coordinate 2,031,231 of OZ010652.1, forward strand.
AAACCCCCCCCAATTGAAACAAACTATGGGTTTTGATAGAAATTCAACTTGAGTGAAGAAACAACAAGAATTTAGTTTTAATCATCATCGGAAATCATAATCATGTTTTGAAAACAATTTCCAACAGTTCATAAATTACTCAAAGATATTTTATAATGTACGACGAGTATATATTGTCGTTCTTTATTTAATTTTTAAGAAAAATATGAACATTTAACAAAAAAAAAAAAGAATTATAGATAATTTAAAACACTTAGTGCTCGTGTTACAAAGTTCTTTGCTAAACGTTTGTGTTGTATAAATTCAACGTTTGACTAAAGGCTCTGTACGTGAACATGCCGGGCTTCATGCACCATTCATGATCAACAAGACATTCACAGGCCTTTTCATAACTTGCTTAAAGATCAAGCCGTACAGCGAGGCTTTCGTGTTACTACAATATTCAAAAACTCTATTTTTTTAGTACAAACCTCGTGTATTGATATATTTATTCATATACTTGTGTTTGTAGATGGATGGCTGGATGGATGTATGTAGTAGATGCGGTACGTTGTATATAAGATTCAAAATAACAACAATTGAAATATGTACCCAAATGCTGAAGCTCATAATCTCAAGTAGGCTCAATATTTTTTGCTTCAGCTTAGAAATATTCTCAACCCCATCATAAGTGTATTCAGACATACTCTGCCTGCTGCCATATGTGGTTTTTAGTCTACAACATTTATTTTTATTTTCTTCTTGTTTTCTCATGTTTAAAACAACTTTGAAGCTCAAAATTCGTTTCTGTTCGTTCGGTTCTTAAATTTTATATGAGCAACAAACCGCACTTGTTGTTGTTTCCTTAACACACATAAATCCCTCTTAAATATTCTTCACATTTGTAGTGAAGAATTTTGTTCAAATTCTAATTTTTTTTTTTTTTTTATTGAACCACAAATTATTAGTTTAAAAATAAATTTTATTAATTTTTAATTGTTAAAAAAATAAAAAATAAATAATTATGAATGTTATATGATCTGTTTTCTTTTTTAATGAAATAATTTATTGTTAAAATTTTAACGATTCAAGTGTTGGAATTCTTTCATTTCACCACAAGCACTCGTATGTAAATATTTTAGGGGGGGCTTAAAACACAGTCCCTCTAGCTGGAGAGTGGTATAAATAAATGAAATAAAAAAACCAGTAGACATTCTTTAATATTTTTTTAACAATTTGAATTAGTGGCGATTTGGCAGAAGTCTGCATACCAGAGTTACGGCCCCATGGATAATGTTTTCAAAATGACTCGATCGGGACAGCGGGAGAAAACAAGAAAAACGAAATAGATGATTTTCTGGTGGCTTATGGTCAGCAATCTGGCAATATTTTGCGTTCCGTACAAAATGTATAAAAACTCATTCTCGACAGTGTTTGTGGCGCCAATGTGATTCGGCTGTCACTCCCAGAAATCATTGTAACGAATATTAAACTTGTTTGCAATTTTACATATAAACTATTCAGTTGGCGCTGGTATTGAAGAGTTGGCATAATGGTGATCGATCAGTTTTACTGCTGAAAATAAGTTCGTACATTGAGCTGAGGCTTTCGGTCTTTGTTCGCTGTAAGTCCCGCAGCAATTCGAATTATGACAATACACAATTTATTTATCGCAAGAAAATCAAAGGTGTTTAGAAAAAAATGAAGCTCTAATTTAATAAAACGCTACGCAACGCAACGCCAGAATTTATATGGAAAACAAAAACTAATTTCAAACATTTTTAAAATTGTTTATTTTTCATAAAAATTTTCGGGTCTACGCTTCACGTTTTATGGCACAAAAATTCTTAAAATTCTATAAATTCTTATTTTTTATCAATAAAAATTGTCCTTGAATATTTTTATTCACAGTCGCTATTTTGTTACGCCTTTGTGTAGCATCATCAGGGGGCTTATTCTGTATTTGGTTCGAAATAAAACATTTTCGAAACACAGTAAACCCCCCAGAAAATGAATATATTAAAAAAAATATTTTTTTTTAATTAATTGATAAAAATAAATATATCTATTTTAAGAACGAGGGTGAGTTGTCAATACTCGCTCGTGGGATATGGTTGCTGTTGTTTCGAATTCAGTTAAATTTTTCTAGATTCGTAAATGGTTCAGTCTGAAGAATCAAATTGGATAACTTAAGTTCTACACAGAATAATATATTTACTTCTGGAAATTTCATTACGTTTTTAATTGCTTCGATCAATTACACTGTAACACAATTAAAAAAAATATATAACTCGGGAGAAGTCTCGATAATCACGATGAGAAGTTTCATCAGGAAATGCTTCTACTCTCGCAGAATATTGTTAGAGCGTGAGACCAGACAATTTAAAGGAAGAATCCTATAGACGTTGTCCAAAGAGTAAGATATGTCTTCAGAGTTTTCAAAAAGTAGTTTTACTTTATATTATCTATTTTTTGTGGCTCATAAAATATCTGCTAGACACACATGATAGAATAAGCACAGAGGCTACCAGGATGAATTTCTTGTGGGTTGAGCAAATTTCATACGAAAAAACAAACACATTTTAAGTTACATTTTTTGTAAGAAAAAGTAATTATTAGCCATGGCACAGACGTAAGAATAATTTCGAAATAATCTTTTAGTCTTGTGTAGTATAAGAATTTAATTGGTACAGAAAGTCCCAGAGTTGTGCTCAATCTCATACAAGTTATCAGAAAATTGAATACAAACAGAAACAACACTATTGATATGACAGCAACCGGTACTTACGAATGGCCAGGAATTAAACACTGTATGAAGACAAAAACACAACGCAAAGAAACCACCCGCCATAAGTAACAAAACAGACAGTTGTTACAAAAATAAAAATCATAGTAAAAAAATAGCACAAAAAATGAAGCTAATAGCTATAAAAGTATCTACTGGATGCTAGAGTCTTCTACTAGTTTCGAGAAAAGTAAATGACTACTTTAAAAACCCTTGGGTGGTCAAGCGGTAAACTAGTTACGTTTAAAAACATATTTTAAGTTATTTAAACACAGTTCCAGGCGTTGGAAACAAAAACAAAGCAAAAACCCGACAAACATACGCACAGATGGACTGAGAAACTAATTTTGATTCTATAGGGTGGCGCAAAAGTAGTGTCATAATTTGTGTCACTATTTTGACATTTATGTTGTCAATTAATATAAACAATTTTACACTTTCAAATACGCTTTGTATGAAAACTGAAAGACTCGCCATAAGGACACTGCGGCTGTTTTTTGACGAAGTGCATTCTGTACGTCCAATTTTCCATCGCTAAACATCGGGTCAATTGATGACTGATTTTGAAAGTAAATCTGGATAATTTGGTATCGTTGTTCAAGCGTCAATCTATTCATGATGATTTGGCATAGCATACTTATCAGAAATGTCAAAAAGTGAGCGATGTAGGACAGTTGACCCGTTCGTAAGTTTCATTGGGCTTAAAAAAACACCCTATACTAGTAGTATGTCCCATTCATATACGCAAAGAAAAAACATGGTTGAGGTAAGCATATTTTAAGAAGCCACATATTATGTTTGAATTATATGGTTGTAAACAAATCATATTATTATTGCAGGTAATAATAATATGGCACTTCTTAGTACCGTAAAAATGTTATGAACACAGGCGACTAACTTAACTGCTTAAGCTACGGCACTCTCATACTTTGATTAAACACTAAAAGAAGTTTACATATTATTTAAATTAGGAACATTTTATGGTTGGGAATATCATATTGTTTTTGTATAGTTCAAATACTTTGTTTGTGGTTAGAGTTTTATTAAAAATCCAACTTTGCTTATCGCAGCTAAAGAAATGGTTAACATGTTTTCAAATAACACAGAGAGCATAATATGCTTGTCGTGAGCGTGGCACAATCATGAATTTTCTTTACTTGTATCCATTCATATGCTTTTTCTGCAATGGGTCGTCTACGAGAAGAGCAGGCTTAAAATGCGTTTTAATTGTCACACTGCCACCATCATTCTTGAGGGTTTTTATGTTTTATTTTCAACATATTCGTAAAATAATAAAGAAGAGCTACAACACATAGAAGAGAATGCTTCTAGTTTTTGTTGTTACTTTGAAAAGATTCAGCTTTAATGGGATGAGACCCGGATAGAATGAAGTGAGATATTATTTTGCATATTTCGAGTATTTTAACACACTCAAAACTTTTGTTGATTTACAAAACTAAACTGTGAATTCCCGATAAGAAAAAATATCATAAAACACCCATGTTTTTTTCTCGTTTTTTTTTTTTTTTGCTTTTTACATGCCCAACAATCTTCACACTTACCCTGCTGGCTTTTCTTGCAGCATCTCGAGTACAATTCTACTTACTGGGTGCTAAATTGCAGATGATACTGCCTGCCTGCCGCTGCTTAAGGTGATTTTCGAAATAATATGTAGATGTAAAAAGAAAAAAGAATCAAATGTAAAAAGTATGCGTGTTAAGATCGGAGCTGATGAGGGTTATATTTAAATTTTCTGTTTTCTAAGATTTTTCTTATTGATCGCAGTGAATAGCAGTGATGCGTCGCATAATAAATTAAAAAGGATACTGATAAAAATAACATTATTACATCAACGGCAATTCCATACTAACTCAAATATACGTATGATTGTGTGTGCTTGTGTTGCAAGTATAAAAGGTGTGCAACTGTGCTTTAAAATTTTACTTGTCTGGCGGCAGCAAACAAAAAAAAACAGCAACGCTTTGCCTGCCTGCCTGCCTGTATTGTAAAACAAGACATCTCTAAGTTTATGACTTTTGCGATTGTAAACTGTGATGGTGAATTGTAGTACTCACGTGTGAAATGGCTTTTTCTACAATATCATTTTTCTATTCTTTATGGTCTATTATTTTTATTCGTAAGCAATTTTATGAAAGAAAAAAAATTAATGAATGATAATTTATAATATTAGAAGCACTGTGCGCAGTGCATTGTGTGAAGCAGAAAAAAAAGTGAATTATAAAATAAAAACCTTGGACGCTTTACACAGGGGGTAGGTAGGTAGGTAAGTATTTAACACTGGCAGATTTTTTTTACAGAAAAACTTTTCATATAAATTTTTTTTTCTTCTATTCCATAACGTGTCGTCTTGTAATTTCAAACCCTTTTTTAGTTTTATCAAAGAATAAAAAAAATGTCCCAAGACACACACATTTTGTAAGCATGTGGTTGCGACGTATTTGTTTTTCATGCCAACACATTTTTTTTTTGTTTCTCTTTTCAAATCTTTTTTATTATAAAATTTTTTTTAAGGATTTATGACACTTTTTTTTTTGGCAAAAAAACTTTATTTCTAAATTACATTATACTCGAAATATGATTATGTTTTGTTAAATTTATTGTAAAATCTATAGAAATTTTGTTGATTTTGTTTTTTTTTTTTTTTTGTTATTAAATTGTTTTGTAACCGATATATGAACACAGTTTTTCCCATTTTCCTGTTTGTGTTTTTTTTCAAGCTTTGGCTCAAAACCATTGAAAGAAAAATCCCTATGAATAGTTAATGTAAATGATCCATTTTGTTTATCTGGGCGTTAATCATGTTGCGCCATAAGAATGCATAATTGTTTGCCTGTAACCAATTTTAATATAGTAACAGTGGGACTCAAAAAAAGTTTACGATATTATTTGTATTCTATACGTGCACAGATATTTTACAAATGCTCTTAATAGTAAATATAAATAGGGATTGATGCATTGGCATAATATTCGGAATCCAAGATCGAAGTAAATTGCGAAAAAAAAAATAATTATTAGAATTTTCGAAATATTTATTTGAATGTCTTTTAAATTAATAATTTAGAATTTCGTTGATTTAATATTGTTTTTTCATGGCAAAATGACAAAATGACAACTTTCTATCTAGTATAGTTAATTTTTGCCCGCAAAAGGTAAGCTTTTATGCCAAAGTGCGGTGTAGAGTTTTAAAGAAATCGCGTGATTATTTCCGTAAGTCAGAATCCAAAAAAGATATTAATATTTGTTTTTAAATCAAGAGTCAAGTGATATGGCTAAAATTAAAACAAAGTATTTTACATATGTATTTATCAATTACCATGTGGGGCGCAAAGCCGGTCCCTTTGTGTTGTCTCAACAAGGATATTGAGAGATAGAGAGAGAGAGAGAGAGAGAGGGAGGGAGAGAGAGATAGCAAAGTTAAGAATAGCGATGGGCTCAACGGTCACTATGTCTGTACTGGTGTGGAGCCAACCATAAACCTCTTGCTGCCCCTTATGAAGGGATAAATTTTCCGTAGTCGCACCTCCGATATTTCGGAGAGCCAAAGGTACAATGTACCGTAATTGTCGCCAGCCTAGTGGTCAGACACCATCTAGCATCAACCATATCACACATCGCATTATGAATTAGCTTCTTAGAGGTCGAGAAGGGAACGCAGCAGGGATAATGCCAACCGATCCCAGTGATTTGTAGAGATGGTAGCTGCTAACTGCCCAGTGCAGTTTCTCTACGTCCATGGTTATAACTGAGGCACCCCAGTAAAGAGGAACACTCTGTACTACCCCTGTGTATCTGGGATCCTCCGGTATACCCCTAACACTTTTTCCCCGATCATCCGCCACCTTTCCTGGGAGATGGCTCCGTCGCAATCACTCCTATCCGTAATCTTGGGATTTCTGTAACCTTACGCTCTATTAACAACACGAGGTTGCTTTTGTCTGAGACGCTTCCATGCTGATTGGTTGGGATGTCTCTTCCCCGGACTGCTGCTTTTTCGGCAAAGCGGTGGCTGAGCCAGACTTACTTTTCCGGGGCATAAACGCGTTCGCCCAGGAAAATGTTGCCTTTTAGTCAGGATTGAGCAATTCGCCAGGCTTGGTACCAAGCCTTTTGATCACTTGAAAGGCAGCTCGCCTTTCAATGAAAGAGTTCCTTTGCGGCTTAGCCCTAGCAAGGCTTGCATTGTTGGCCGTTTTGGCAGAAGATGTAGCAGAGACCTTCGCTTTAGAGGTTTATGGCCCTGCCTCTATATTTTAGGGGACAGAAGCACTCACGGAGGTACCAGCGCCGGTAGGCAGATGGATTATGGTATTGCTGCCAGTGGCACAAATGGTGATACCTACCGCTTTGGACAGAGGTGCCTCCTTCCATGCCTAGTGCAATCGATCAACTTGTAATGTATTGAATATATGCCAGTCAGCGTTACCACATAACTTATAATTGTTGCGCGTTAACAGTAAGTTTTATTTAAAATTCCCTGTGTAGGGTTTGGCGTCAAACATCGAGAAACCTAAAAGGTTCTTTACAATTAATTGAACTTATGTTGTTATCTATCGCACGGTATAACTTTTATTGCAACAAAAGACCTAAGTTTTCTTATACAGGGTGTTCGCCGGGAAGGTATACTACTTTGTTTTGTCGCCATTTTGGTGAACATTAGTCTTGACAGTTCATATTTGGCAGTCGTGAAGTAGAGACATGGCAAATTTATTATGGAAAAATATTCTGTAAATCAACGTGATTTAATCGTTAAAACATTTTATCAAAATCAATCATCGATTACTGTGATGATGTGGTTTCAACAAGACGGTGCCACATTGCATACAGCTCCGGACTTCTTTTCATTCCATACATAATTGCCGACATTAAATAAAACATTTATCAATATACGATCCATTCTACGATACCTTCCCGGCGGGCACCCTGTATTTTGTCTATGCGACAAAACATCATGGGGACGCAAGACACACCACCCTCATCAGAATAAACAATTCCTGTTATTTTATTAACAAACTTCGCAGTTCAGTGCAACCGTTCCCAAGTTATGAACAGAATTTAATTTTTATATATTTAAATTAACAAGAAATTTGATTGAATATAGTGGGGGAGGTTTGTTGCCCCTTCGGCAACTTATAGATCAGTGAAAGTTTCAAAAAAATTATAACATTGGTGTTCGTAAACAAATCATTGAACCAATTTCTTTTATGAAATTGCTCTCCTTTGTTGGTCTATACCAAGCAGTACTGCAAAGTTAAAAAAACTCCATTTTAATTTAAATTTTAGCTTAAATTTGCTGCATAAACGCATAATTTAAACTGTTGCCGCGGTGCGCTTTGCTCGGGGACATACAGTAAAAAGACTGTTCATCAGTAGACCGACCATCTGCATATTGAGAAAAGACGCAAATAACATTTCCATCGAATTTGTAAGGAAAATTTGTTTTCCCACATTTCTAGAAAAATTTGTCTAGAGTAAAACTCGAAGCAAAATGATAATATTTTTTTGATTATCTGGCGCACAAATAAATTCTTAATTAAAATCCTCTTTGACGTTTAATATTTTCCTTCGATTCTCCTCCATTACTAATGAGCATCTTCTCTTAATTTAAATAAAAGCCTGCTGCAACAAGATACGGGCAATTGATGTGCGCACTAAAACAATTGTAGAAAATTGCATCATTAGGGGAGAGTATTGAAAATATTCGTTGTGCCTGATTTTTGTTCCTACTCCCACCCTTAACAGCGAATATAAAAATAAAATGAGTTCAATGGTATGACCCCGAAAAGAAGAAAACTTGGTTCTTAAGGCAGACAAAGAAATGTCCGGGAAGTTGTTCATAAGAAAGCCCTTTCCACACATACTCGTATAATCACACACACATCCATACATCGTGTTTGTGTGCACGTAAACACACACACACATATACATGCACACCTCCTCATACTGATTGCCTTTATTGCAAGTATTCGTTAGTGTATTGATCGATCGGGTGGTTGTGAATATCATATAGAAAGGAATATTTAAAGGTTTTGTTGGGTTTATTATTGGTGGTGGTAATTGTGCTTTCGGTGTTCAGTGTTTTCAGTGTTTTCAAGAAGGCTTCACCAACCAACCCAACCAGAACCTGCACTTTTACTTGTACGAATAGTTTGAAATAAAAGTGCACAGCTGGCAGTGTTCTCCCAAAAATGTTTGTTCATGCTTTCATATTTAAAATGTATGTAAGAAGAGAATAAAAAAATAAATAAGACAAATCCTTAGTTTTCATGTACTTTAGTGCATGAGTGTGAGTAAATGCCTGCTTGCATTATCCTTACCTTCAAAAAGTCCTTGTTTCCCTCACCCCACTTAAATGTATATTTTTCTTTATTTGTTTGTTCATGACTTGAACATACAATTAATGAATGTTTGAATATTTCTTTCGTTAGTAAGTCTTGCATGAATTTCATTTAATGTCTGCGGCTGGCTGCAGACGTTAAAAATGATCGCATTTTTTAGCGCGCACTTAAATCTTCCCAATCAATTGTATGACATTGAAAGTGTTTTTATAAAATGTGAATACAATTCTTTTTCAATCTATAATACAGAAATCTTAAATTTCTATTGAATATTAGAATATTGCACAATAAAAAGTGTCTTTCAGCTAAAAATATTCAGGTCAAGAACTTTCTCAAATTCCAAGAAAAATTTTATATTCCAAAAAAAGTTTATAGGCTTTGCTGTGCCCGGTGTATGCAATTAGTGCGATTAATTGCACGATTATCGTTGCCTGGCTCAGTTGGGTCCCATTGTGTTACCTGGTTGCCTTCGGAGACATGTCTTATTGGTAATCCCACCATATTAATGTGTAGGGGAAACAAGGATTTCTGAAGGCTAAAACTTTAATAAGGTACGACTTTCTAAGTCCGACCAATAACGTTATAACTATGGTAGCACGGCGTCCAGTAGTCCCTAGGACGAAAGTCCCAGACTGGATATTGGTGAGGCTTCTCCGGGAGTGCACGTCGTGGCTGTGGCTTAAACCCAAATCACGTGAAGATCTAGGTGCAAGCTCAATTTGGCGTTGCATTTACGCAGCAGGAGAATGAGTAGGGCCAAGCCTCTTTAGCAAGATGTTAGGATCAGGGCCAAGGCAGGCGTTGCTTCCAATTGCAACTTATGCAAGTGAAGTAGAGAGACGTTGGTGGTGGCATTTTAGCATACCCGGTACTAAGACGGTCGTTGAATTGTGTAGCGGGAATAGTGCCGACAAAAATCATGATATATCTGTGTTACCTGGTTACAGTTTTGAGTGGCCCTACTTATCGAAGGGAAACGAAAATTTCTTCCGTCTGCTCATTATGACAAATTCCACAGAATTAATTTTCCTTGTGTGCGCTCGAATGGTAGAATGCGCTATTGTTGTGAGTGTTTGTTCACAAAGGGGACCTCACTAGAAGTCCCCTTCTTATGCGTTCCTATTGGGGCCAAAGAATTTTGGATATCGAACGTGTAGGTTTGTAGACCTAAAAAGTTCCTGCTGAATAAAAGCGTATGCGAAGACAGGTTCCAAATCTGACTAGTTCATTCACAAATATATTTCCATCACCCAGATTTCATCGTGGCTTTGCTGTCGTTACATATTCGGACATCTTCTCCGTAACCTTGAATGCCTACACAGGTTGATCGTTCTTTTAACGGTAGATGTTTCAGCATAATTAATATCGCATTGGTCATATAGTTTAACCACTCCATTTTTATAAATAGAGGAATAAAGATGCCGCCACACGCTTGAACTGGCTTGGCCATAAGATCAGCTGATAGCCAGTGCTGATAATACGTTGTCTTTTAAGAATCAGCTATAAATCTGAGTTTGTTTTATACTTCATCGCTGCTTTGTTCAATGGCATTTTATTCTAATATTATCTAATAATTATAATAAAAAAAACAATATGAAACTTTCCTACTCATAACAAAACCAAACTCTTGTTGTTTTCCAAACATGACTTTCCTAACCAAGTGACAATAATTAACGTAAATATAAATAGAAGAAGTTCTTTCAAATTCAAATCTTTGTTTCTTATGCAAATTTTTGCGACAAATCTCTCTCTAATTAGGAGCTGTGAAAAACACAGCAAGGCTCCATTTATCCTTAACAAAGACATGCTAATCCGCTCGAAGCTAAACACATGGTTAGCTCTGGAAAAAAGAAAACAAATTAGATGACTAACGTTAGTCGTTGGAAAATTCAAGTGTGTCAGCAATACCCTCTTGAAAAGAAAAATAATAAGCGGCGATAAGCCAAATAAGCTTGAGTTTGCAAAGAAAAAGTCAATCTAATTTTCAGCTTTGTCAGGAAAAAAAATTAATTTTAAAAGTTTAACGAATTGGAAAATGCAAATTTGAAAATTTGTTTGAAAACATACAAAAGGAATCAGCACAAAGTTCGCTTTAACGTAGAGCCTTTCCAACTTAATGGTTGTGTATTGTTGGCAAAATTAATCCTGCCTTTTCCATGCCAACAACTATTTAAATTTTCTATTACACAAAGGATTTTCAATAAAGAGGACTATAAATGGAAAGTAAACAAAATGCTAATACATGATTGAGTGAGTGTTTCTAGGGAAATTTTTTTTTTTTTTTTTTTGTTAAAATGCAATAAAATTCATATTTTGCACAATTAACATGACAATCATTGGCCATAATCAAAGGCTTGCACCAGCCTATAAATCTTTCGTGTTTCGTTTCTCTCTTGATTTCGAGGTTGTCGACGCAAATCGATACATTTGTTTAAGACTCGATTTCTCTACTCTTGAAGTTTGTAAATACTTTTGCTTTTTTTTCTGCAAAAGGGTTGAGTGCAAATTATGTGCAGGCAAGCGCAAAGGTTTCAATTAAGCCAAATCTATTGATACATTTGTTTCTTTTATATTCGATTTTTTATTTTTATTCATTCTCCTGCCATTGATTTCTTGGTGAATGAACGAAACCCTTTTTTCGAATTTCGTGCCAAATTTTTCATTGTGGTAAATGTGATTTTGTTTCATTAAAAAGAAAGAAAAAGTTTCACTTCTTTTTATTTCGATTGCTTTTTCCTCTAATGAAAGCTGTTTATAGTTAGAACAACATGAAGCTCCTCCTATGGTTTTGTTTGTGTTTTTTTTTCACAATTGATTTGCGGAAAAATCAGAATGATTGCCAACAAAAAAGAGAAATTTGCAACATTAAACGCAATGTAACAAATTTCCTTGGATAAAGTTACGAGTATAAGAAAATAATCAATATTGTACATATGTATGCCTGTCTGTATATACTCGTATGTATGTATATGTGAATGTGTTTGATAAAATCGAAGTCTGAACTATCGATTGATATAATAGCAAAAAGTTTGCAATGTTGCAAAGAGTCCTGCAGCTTAGCGTAGACAATACATGGAATAGGAATAGTAAAACCCTTAATGGGAAAATAAACGAGTGTCTAAAATAGTTTTACACACACACACACACAAGCATAGATGTTAACTGCACAGTGTTTACCATTTTGTAGGGTACTTTAGTGGGTCATAGATTCATAGGGTACTTTCGTTATAGGTAAGATAAGTTCCAAAAAGGTTCACAAATTACATTTTTGTATAAAACAAGTGGCCCGGACAGACGTTGCCGCAAACCATCGTCTATATAGGCTGCCATTATTCATACTGTTGTTGGATATTATTTGCTACATTCGACAAATAAACTTTAAGATCCCTGACGCAGCGCCAACTACCGGATCCAGTTTTGAATTTACACAATGCAGGGATCAACTCACATATCAGTCCAATCGTTGAGGGGTACATTGTTTTCTTAGAACCCAGGGACAAACTCAAATGCACACACACAGACACACACGAAATTGCTCGAAAATAGGTCCAGCCGTTTAGGAGGAGTTCAATTACGTCTAGTAGAATTGTATGTATTCTCTCTTTTTTGAGGTATATAACTTTATGTTGGCAACACTGTTTAATATGTGCGCCATTTTGACACCTGTCACTCGTTTTGTGCTTAGTTTGGCTTGCCATTTCACATAAGTACGAGGGGTCATTATGTACATAGTTTGATTCGAAAACAAAAACTTTCGAATTCGTAAAATTTGTATTCTCTAGTACCGTTTTCGAAAATTTATTTACGAACGTTCGCAAAATTTTTTTCACTACTTTGAGAAACTCATTACGAATTTTACAAGAAAATTCACTTCCATAAGCAAAACTATCACATTTTATGAGCCCGTGAAAGTCATTGGATTGGCCCGTAGTTCTTCAAAAACGATGGCGGCCAGAATATTACAGTTAATAACGATCGCTACAGGGCCATGATCAATGACTTTTAGTTAGCACAATTTAATGCCGCTAATGTGGAGGAGCTGCGGTTTCGTCAAGACGGTGTAACATTCCACTTAGCGCAGGTGACATTTCTAATGGATCCGTAAATTGCTCACCAAAATCCCGCAATTTAACACCGCTAGGCTATTTTTAGTGGGGCTATGTGAAGTCTCTGGTCCCAGCCACATTATCACTGACATACAGCCTCCAGTGATGCAAAAAGTAATCGAAATTTTCTTCTTTCGATTTTCGTTACCAATCTGGCGTTTCGTAAGCCATATCAATGCGTAATTTTAGAAATCCTAAATGCAATTGAATGTGAAGTACCCTACTCTTCCGTATGGAAGTTTAAAAATTATAGTTGACATCACTGCCTACGACTAAAGAAAACAAATTGTCTCTTTCTCATTTACATAAAACTTGGAAAAATTTTGAACTAATTTCCAATACAAGATCTTCTTATTTTTACAAAGAATTTCATACCACATCGAGCAGCTGTACGAACATTTGCAAAGCGATTTCTAAAAATAAAACTTTTAATTTTGTTGTTTGTAATGGAAATTCGCGTTATCTTCTCTATTCACATTAATATGCCAATTTTTTTCTTTCTTTGATAACTGAAATATCAATATAAAATTCAATCATGCCAAAGATCAAATTATTTTCAGAAGAATGCAGGGAAAATAAGTAAAATTTGATGTGCTTTCAATCCTCTTTTCATTATTTTATGCATTATCCTGTACAAAATGTGTGACAAACAAAAGAAGCAAGGAAGGCTTGGCTGTCTGTCATACATATAAATTTAAAATGGGTAGACTGAAGTTTCAAACGTGTGTATTTATGTTTGTTGAGATAAATTACAAATAGCAAGAAAAAAGGTATATTATAAATTGCATTAGGATGTACGTAAATATTTACGAGTGTGTAACTTTTGGCAAAAAAGGATTTATGGCAAATTTATCTTGTAGCGTAGTTTTCACTAAATACACACAGAGTTTGTACATACGAATATTTATGCAATATTAGAGGGAAATTTTTAAATGCAGCCATCCCAAAAGCTGTATAAAATTAGCACCACCACCACCACCAGCAATCAGTTTTCCTCATTTTCTTGGAAGATAAAAAAAGGTAGAATATTTTCTCATCATCGATCGATCGCTGAGCTGCCTGAAACTAAAACTCACCCTTCATTAATCTTCTATTTATTGATTTGCGAAATTTCTTTTTATTTCTTAAGCAATTTCTTGTCTGTCTTTTGCTAAGGAAACTTTGGGTGACATTCTACCTTTTTTGGCATTAATTTGATACCTTTTTCTTTCCTTCCAACCGCTATAAAAAATCAATCAAAAATTTAGATTTTATTAATGTCATGTTAAAGGGAGCAAAAAAATTTCGACAACATTATTACGGACGATCAAGATATTGTCGAAATTGAGCATTTGACTTCCTTATGCCCAGTGGCAAGAGCAACTACAGTTAGTTATACAGATAGTCGTGTTAACAACCGAATCTCACATGTCTTTTATATGCGCTTTTTCAATCTTTTCAGCCATAAATAATTGTTGCAGAAAAAATGGTGTTTTGGAAAACACCCCAAACCCAACACCAAATTACACCACCAAAATTATTGAAAACGAAAAAAAATATGTATCAGATTCTAATTTTTCGTAGCACGAAATGTGCTACCATCATAATTGTCATTGTCATTTTTTTCCACCAACCTTATTAATTTATAGTCCGTTTCATTGAACTAATGGCATTTTCTTTTCTGAAAAAATTTTACCTTATAAATAGGTAGTACTTTTATCAGATTACCCAAAGCCCCACGATGACAATGGAACAAAAATAATTAAATTTCAACACAAAAATCAACAAATGAAATAAACAATGTAGTTAATACAGTTGTAAAAAAATAGTAGCACTTCACCCTGAACTGTAGATTGAGTGCAAACAATTTTTACATTTCGCCAGCTAGTCAGCCCTGCTAAAGTCGCCTGTTATAAGTTCGCCTTTCTTTTGAATATTTTGGAGGATGCGTCTGGAGTGGCTCCCACATTAACTTTTTTTACTTCCAGTTAATCAAGGCACCATTTAAATTTTCAAACAGTTTTAAGAGAATAATATTTTTATGGAAAATTATGATTTTAATGCGGTACATACTCATAATTTTATTTTTACTTCAATATTTTATATTTCCTTCATCGGTATTACTGTATAGCATCAAATAAAATAGCATCAAGTAAAATAACTAACAAAATGGCTAATTGGCTTCAAGTAATGCGCCTACATAACACCAGAGGCGCTTCAACATTGTTCTAAAAATAAACATAACTCGCGATTGCAAAGTTGTTAAACACTGAAGCTTTTTTTATCCCCTCTACTTCAATATCTGTCTTCTTCTATAATCTATCCCTTTCCAAAGAAATTAGCAAAATTTACTCAGTAGGCATTTGCCTCAGTTACCTTTAAAAAAATATTTTCTAATATAAATCAGCGCCAGTTTTAAATCACTGTTCCTTGATCCATTTGACATGTACCCAATACCAGATAACTAGAATTGAAATTAAAATTCGCGTCAGCGCTCAAGAAACACAAAACCTACGACCAAGCGCCAAGATGTGAACACACAAGGAAAAACCATGGTTAAGGTAACCATAATCTAAGGGCATCATGCTGGTGTTATGATTAATTGAATTGAATTGAATGGTTGAAACAAATTATGTTATTATTGCAGATAATAGTAATATAGTCCTCTTAGAACGATAGAATGGCAAAAAACTGACGTTACTGATTGGCAGCAGCTGTGGCACGAACAAAGGCTACAAAAGACAACGCGCTAACCAGTTAAGCTACAACATACACCCTCATGCTTTGGGGTAATACCAAAAGACTTTTGCATATTATGTCTATTCAGATCATTTTATGGTTAGAGTTTTTTATATTATTTTTGTTTAGTTTGATGACTAGAATTTTAGTAAAAGGAAATGTAAACAATAACTTGTTTATCGCAACAAAAGTAATGTTTGAAAGAACCACAATATGTTTGTCACAATAGTATATTGTTGTAGAAAACATAGTATGGTTGTCGTGACAATGCCACAACCGTGTTTTTATTTATTATTTTCTTTAATTCGATAAAAAATTAATTAATTATTAATGTGTGGTCCTAAAATTACTATCCATGCAATATACTCACATGTGTAGAGGTGTTGGTAGTCGCATTATATTTCCCCGGTGCGGAGAGCATCGTTGGATTTTGTCGGAAAACAGGTGGGTGGTAATGGTAATCGAGACATATTTGTATGTACATATGTATTCGTGGTGTAAACTTTAAATGGAAATATGCCTTTATTAAAATGGCACTCTACTTTTTATTTCTGTGCTGCTACAACTCTTCAAAAACTGTACTTCCCCAAATTGCAATTACTTCTAAAAACAGTGACAAACACTGGTTGATAAAGTATTAAACATGTTACAAATGCGCAAGAGATTTGATAATTGAAGCTGGCACTCGCTCGTTATGTAAACGATTGTAACGTAGAACTAAACAAAAAGCCCGCATTATCATTATCCCTCTCGTAAACCGCTCGGTATTAATTGGCAACTTTTGCTTAAACAAGCACGCGTTACATATTTGTGTTTTTTTTTTCTATCACCTGCCCCTTTTAGAGTGTTATCGGAAAAGCTGTTTTTGTGATATTCTTGAAAATGATTGAGTTGAAAGTTTGGGGTTGCTTTTGCACCACCACCATCAATCACAACCACCAAAAACACGACGGTCCCAATATAAAATTTGTAAACATCACACAACCACCATAATGCATTCAAGTAACATTAGCGATGGCGGCAACAACAACTGCAGCAGCACCACCACCACCACCACCCTCCATCATTCAGGACAATATCTAAGTCAGCTGAATCGTCGTTCGAGTGTTCCAGCAAAGTGTGCACTGTACTGTACGCTTTAGTTGTTTGCGAAAGGATGGCATGAGTAAGTTAAAAGCAGCTGGCCTTTCCTGTTCGTTCAGCACTTGTTTTGATTTGTGTTATCATGTTTTTTTTTTTCTAATTCATACTTTTTTGATTTCTATTATTGTTTGTATTTGTGTAGATTTTTCATGATGGTGGTAGTAGTAGTCACTAGCGCGTAGTGTTACACGTACGTATTGTTCTGTTGTTTATAGTTCTTCTATGCAAAAATAAGGGCTTTCTATTAAACAAAGATCCTTTTATTGTGTTTGCAAAAGGCATTGGCTTGTTGTTGTTGTTTGAATAAACTCAGCGTTGCAGTTATTTCCGATTTCATACACCAGCAGCAATAGAGGCAGCAGCGCCATCATCAATAATTGTAGTATTCCTTCCTACAACACGTGCTATGCGCTGTGATTGTGCTTCTATTTCAATATGTTGTGGCATAATGAAATGTAAAGGATATAGGGGGATTTACAGTTAGCACACTCACTACCACCATCACCACCGCGGCTGAAAACAGCACTTTATCACAATTAGAGTAAAGTCCTTAAAATCCTTGTTATAGCACCCGACACAAAGTCATTCATAGCGATTTTATTTATAATTCTTCGTACATATTTTACGCCTGCGCAGAGGTCAACATTCTCCCTTTCGTTTATAAAAATCGTTCGCTCAGCCAAAATGTTATTGAGTTCTTTGTGTGTCCTTGATTGAAATCCTTTTCGTAAATTTATTTTTAATTTCATTACATTTTCTGCCGAACAGATGCATTTTTGTTTGGCATGTGTCTGGTGGTAAATAAAAATCTTTTTTCTTCTTAATTATTCGTTGCTTGGAGATATTATTGCAATATATACCTCGTTCACAAGCCCATCTTATTTGCAAATAAAATCTTAATATTTGTTTTATTGTAACTTACTAACGTCACGGAAACGATACTAATTTCAAGTAAGTTGTAAAACGTTGCCACCTATTTTATGCACTAATTGTTTTCTGCATTCATTGCAGTGCAAGACAAATTATTATCCTTGAATATGTCACACTACATTTTTCTTTTTGTAAACAAATGTACACTTGTATAAGTGTTTTTTGTTTTTTTTTTTATAGTGGTGCTGCCATATTATTGTTTATTTACCATCTGACTGTGGAAATGTTTCTATATCTTATCAGCCGTATAAACAGTTAGTTCAGCATTTACAAATAATATTTATGACGTGGCTATAAGCGACTTAATAGACAGATATTTTAACATTTCTAAAAATGATTTCGTTGTGATTTGATTTAAAACATGCAACTGCTACACTGCGAATCACATAAATAAGGAATTTAATTTGACCAGTTTTAGACTAATATATCTTGTAAACCAGATATAATTTTTCCGCTATAAAAGCTATAGGTGCGGACAATCAATAATGAAAGTAAGAGAGAACGATTTGTGTTTATTACTTAAATGAAAAGGCGTTGCGAACGTTGGTACAACTTGAGGAGTTTGCACTAGACATTGCTACGTTTGTGGGCTCGTTGTGTTAAGTTGTGTCTAGGTTGATAATCTAAAAATTGTTCATATTTTTGTCAAGTTGTATCCCAGTCTAAACTTTAATAAGGGTGCTGTACAACCTCATTTTATTTTATACTTATTGTAGTGATCAAAAATCAACATTTTAAAAAGGAACTTAACATAAAAATTTTTTTTCTTATTAAAAGTACTATTTCAAAAATTTAAAGCTCCCTTAGTGGTGACCTGTCCTGTCTTGTTGTATAGAATATGGGGTATTCAGTTTTATTATTATTTTGTGCAGTGTATTATTAAACGTTTCAGATTGGAAAAAAAGTACTTTTAATGTCGTGGATGGTACTAGGGTAATACGCAAATCAAATATTGCTGGAAAAGTTATGATAGGACTGCACTTTCCATCACTGCCACATAGCAACCATCATATTGTGCGTGTTTTACTTGCCATCTTTGCTCAACAAGAGTTGTTTGCAAAATGAAGTTGTATACGAAGTTGAATTGTTTGTGGGCAAAACCACCCAACTTAATTACCAACCGAGTTGTGCCAACGTTCGCAACGTCTATGACTTGCATTAAAGTTATTTAATTAAAGTTTCTTTAATTACCTCCAGTAAATTAACAGTTGCACTTGAATAAGAAAAAGTTAATTTTATACTAAATCGTTGTTTACTCAATTAAATTTTAATAATAGTAAAATAACAAAATTTTAAAATAGTTACTGCCACTTATTAAAAAATTACTTTCAAAATTCGACTAGGCCTTGAGCCGTGAAGTGATCTTATCAGATCTAGAGCTCCAGGTCTTTTTTATGGCGTCTTTTAAAGATTCCTTTGTATCAAATTGCTTTCCGCCGTCGTATAGTTTGCTAACAAGCCACCTCCACACATTTTCCATTATATCAAGATCTGGAGAAATTGCAGGCCACATTCTACTTCTTCTAGAAGTTCTACATCTTGCTCTGGAATCCATTCCATTTCAAACTGCCAGAATTGTAACAAGGCAGTGTGAATTGGAGCGTTATCATGCACGGTACGGGTCCAAATAAGTTTTAAAATTATGGAAACGCACATTCTGATATCCTTTTGAAGGATGTTCCAGTCATGTTTTCCGTTTCAAATACCAGTAGAATGTGGCATCCCATAGCATTATACCGCATTCTCTGCTATATGTTCGTTGCAAAATTATTTCTTTCTTTTTTATGTCGTGGAAATAAAAGTTGCATCCTTCTGGTCCATTGCTATTAAAATACAACATTGAACAACCACTTATCCGACCACGCCATTGTATTCTTTGCAAATTGAAAGCGTTGAGCTTCACAATTGCCATTGCCTTCTAAAGTTTTCGACAAACCGTTAATGGAAACGACTTTAAAAGAAATAAAAAAAAATATGTAGTAAGAAACATGACTTTTAAAAGAACAAAATGTTTTAATCCCTCAATATCTGGTTTACGTTGATAAAATTTAATTCCTTATTGAAATAATTCGCAGTGTATGTTTATGATTTCTTAGCAAAATCAACACTCTGTGCATTAAGTCTATTGCTCTTCAAATAGTCGTATTTTCGACCGAATTAGAAAAGTTTAAAAGCAGCGTATTTTGGTTACTATTTTTTTTTCGTAAGCGAATTTCCCTTTTAAGTTGACCACTGCAATCAAGTATTCAATACAGTAAATGCATAGAAATTAGATGAGATATCACAGCTGGCTAACTCTCCATAGCTGTGGCTAATTTTATATAAAACTTTTTTGTTGTTGTATTATTCTAGTCGGTCTGGCTGATAATTAATAAAATATTCAAACAAATCACAACTGACCTCAGCATCAGCAGGACATGGAGAGAATCTTTTCATAAAGAAAGAAGAAGTAAAACATGTCTTTAATGTTTTTCAACATAATAACGCAAACACACCGGGCCTCCATGCAAGAGCACGAGCTAAACACACACACAACAACAAAAACAAAAGCAGAAACAGAAGTCTTATAGAGAAATTACGCAAAAATTGCGCTGAAAATGCAACATCTTGCATTTTTCAAATGCCAATATCTTCTTTCTAGGTCATTGATTTCAAAAAGCACTCGCACACACACACGCACGCACGCACACACACACACACACACACTAATTATTAGACATTGTTCTTAAAGATTTTTTCCGTTTACAGTTAATGATTTTTGATACAATTGTTTTTAGGGGTGGATTGTAGGGTAATGCAATAAATTGTAACTTTTAATACTCGTAAATGTATCATAAACCGCTTACAGGACACTTATGGATATTGCGCCACATATGTGAGTATGGATGGCTTTGAGTAAAACTATTTTTAGTATTTGCCAATATTTAATTTTGTTCACCTGGTTTTGGTTTGAGTATTTTGTTAAAGGCTGCTCTACATTTACGTACTGAGACTGTCGCACATTTTACTTGCGTGCATTTTCAATTCAACCCCTACATATGGAACCTATTAATGTTCGTACCGCTCGTGCCTTTTAAAGAATCAGACAAATGTGTTGGGGCAGCAAAACAAACGCAAGAACTATAAAAACCATTGAGTTTTACTTTTACTTTACATTTGCTGAATTTAGTCGCGTTGAAAGTGCGAGTGTTTATTTTAGATATTTATCAAAAACCCCTCAATACACCGCTTCCTCTCACTGGCTTTCAGTAATTGATCTTAACCCTTAATCTTAGCCGTAGGCCCTGATCGCCCCTGGCAGGAACGGTGAATTTCAATTCAATCCTAATTTATTCATTTGCAATTGTTCGTGCATGTATATTGGCTGTTAAACATGACCCTTC
The DNA here is from genome assembly GCA_963932375.1 of Phania funesta. Taxonomy (NCBI): domain Eukaryota; kingdom Metazoa; phylum Arthropoda; class Insecta; order Diptera; family Tachinidae; genus Phania; species Phania funesta. The sequence continues at coordinate 2,052,631 of OZ010652.1, forward strand.
TTTCAACAAAATGCCAAACAATCAATATTTTAATTAACATCTGCAAACCCCCACCACGTACCTGTCGATTTCTCGCCACTTCTGAGCAACACTCTTAATTGTTTCCTTTCCCCCTTTGTTTTGAACATTTGAACATTTGTCAACACACTACAGCTGAAAACCGTTTAGTGATATCGATTAGCGCCATAAATCTCTTAATTAAATCGATGTTCAATTATTCTCAGCTCTCTTGCAACGAACCGTGCGTCTGGTAATCAATTCAACATTAACAATTTTATTTAAAAGCTTTCAGTTTAATGAGCCGATATTAGCATAACAATTTTTTTAAAAGTCATTTACATTTTTGCCGCAACTAAATTTTGTTGCAATTATGAATATTGATCGGAAGGGTGTCATGCAAGTACTCTGCTATATTGTTTACTAATATTTATTTATCAAGAAGTTTAATTATTTAAACGCTTCAGTGTGTCATAAAATATTTACACCTGATCGTTTTATTTAAGATAAATTGAGCGTTGAAAGTGTTTGCTGTTAAACGCTGCGACTTGACTTTTTCTAGTATTTTAAACTTGAAAATAAAATTTAATTGAAAACATGTTTTGTTTTATTAATTTCTATTAGAGACCCATTAATTCCCATTTGTACATTTCATTCGACTTTCACATTCGCCTGCATTTATGTTCATTTCTGTGTGTGTTTTTTTTTTTTTTTTATTTTATCCAGTGCATCGACACACTTTTTAACGATCTGCCCCCGGAATCGATTGCAAAATTATGAAAACAAGTTTTTGAGTTGACAATTACAAATTAATTTATTTAAAAGCAAGTGATTTTTAATACATTTCGTGTTGCCATGTGGGTGCAAAGTGCACTCAAAAAACGGTTAAGGGAGACGACATAAATCCCTTCGATTTTAATCCTTTTTTTGAAAAATCTATTCTGAAAAATCATTTGCTGATCACTTAGCGGTTAATTTCCGTCTACAAATTTTGATTTTTTTTTAAACCACAACCCGATTTTACGTGCATCAGATTCACAATATTCATTTTATTTATGGTAGAGGGAGGGAGGGAGGGGACCACCTGAAGATGACATTATTGGAGTTTTGCTAATAGGTCTGAAACTAGTAACTTTTAGCAAAAATTCTTAAAGTTAATATATAACCCGGCACAACTGTTTTCATAAGCCGCTACTCAGCGAGGTATCAAATGTAAGATGCTAAGTTTTAGATTGATATTTTTGATAGATTTTGGGAGAATATATGTAATAAATAAGGGCAAAGTCGTGGCGGATTTTTAATTATAGATTTTGAGCGATTTTCAAATGGGAGATAATTCATACAGCCAACAATTCTAATGAATGACTGACTTCAATCTATTGTCGAAAAATACCCCCCCCCCCCCCCCCGGGGGGGCCTGTCCTCTTATTGATTTCGACACCTTGATACATTGCTCAATCAATAAGTACCAGTCGCTGAGGCTTGGAAGGAGACTGAAACTGAAAGAAGGTAGGACTTCTTAGTTCGACCAGTAACGATACACAACTGGTACTACGGACACCAGTAGCCCCTGGAACTTCGGTTGCAGACTGGTTGTTGGTAAGGCTCCTTTGGTGGTGCACGTTTAAACTCAAGTGGGTTTATACCCAAAGTGGTAAGGTTCATTGCAGGACCGAAGTAGCGTTGCCTAGCAAGGCAGGCTGTCAATAATTGTCTGTTGACAGAAGGAGAATAGATAGCTCCGAACTCCTCAGAATGGGGTTGGGATCGGGGGCCTGGCATCCTCTGTCCTGAATTTTGCTACCTATGGGATGTGCACGAGTGCTACTTCGGATTGCATAGGGGCGTTGGTTCGGCCGCATATTGTCACACCCGTGGTTAGACTACCGTGAGGTTGTGCCAACGTAAATCTAACACATCTGTCGGAAAATATTTCGTACAAATGCGTAAAATTGTTGTTGATAATTTTTGGTGTACAATTTTTAAAAAATGTATTCGAATCAAATGGGTTTTGGAATTAAAATTACTTGAAATTAAAATTTAAATTTATAATTACATCGACATTGCATTGTAATGAGAAACAAAGAAAGACGTTATCACATTAATCGTTTACAATAGAAACCCACACATTCACTTGAAATATGCTGAACAGATTTTTGGCACATTGTTAAAGTATGTGGTGAGACAATTCAAGTGCCTGCACTTGGCCATAGTTTTTGTTGCAAGCAAATATAACTGCAGCAGTCGCAATTGAAACAGGAAGACATACGATAATGTTTTGCAAGTGTTTTAACAAATTACATTTTATTTGAAAGTCAGTAAATAGTCAAGTGTCTTTGTTCTTTTTTTTCTTCTAGAGGAAAACTATTTCACAACAATTGTTAACTTTTCAAAGCAAACGAAAAACAAGAGAAAATAAAAATTGGCAAACACAATGTGTTGGGCAAGTGTTGAGCGAATGTCCTCATCAGTATGCAGTAGTACTTTCTATAAGGATTAAAAATATGTTGACACACGTTGTGAAAAAAAAGAAAGAAAACAAAAAACAAAGAGATCCTTACGAAATTGAAACCAACAATTGCTTTGTTGAGTTGGATTCCCACACAGCAGGTTATTGTGTTGTTGCATTGGAATGTTTTGTTAATCAGGAATCTATAATTTTGGCGGGTAATTTTCTATTTTCTTTAATAGTGATTTTTTGTTAAAACATTATTTATTGCGGCAAAACACTTCATTCAATATTATTAAAGAATGAAATTGTTTAAAGTTTTAACTTTTGTTGGAAACAAAGGAAACCCAGACAATTCGGTTGAAAGAGATTTTTATTCGGAAATGTTCTAGATCGATTTTGAAGAGGAATAGAAATAGAATATTGATGATTTATTTGATATTCCGACAGTGGGATTTGAGGTAGATTTTTGGAACTAATTTCCGTCATCTCTCGTCAAGGTTGGTTTAGAGGTTTCGGCTATGTGACATTTTCACTCCGAGACACTTTTCGTTCTGAAATTTGTTCCAAACATCTACAGAAATAGAATAGTCATTACGTAGTTTCATATATTCCAAAAAAGAACAAATCGGTTATTCTTCTTTCCATTTCGAAATTGAAGGTTCTGAAAGAAAACAAAGAATGGTACTTGACTACAACGTGACTCAAAGAAAAAACATGGTTGAGATAACCATAATACATAGAAGAGCAACATATTAACCCCTATTATGTAACATGTGTCGAGTGTCGACTGAAGAGATATATCTGAATTTGTAGCGTTCCTGTGATCTACCGGGAAAAAATCAACAAACCGTATAAGGTTGCCATGCCAGCAGATGAATGAACAATTAATCATAAAAGAGATCCAGAAACGATCACAACATGGACAGGATTTGAGCAGTTTTTCATCGCATAGTGGAATTAAAAGTATGTTTGGCTGCCCAGTAAATTAATCTGTTGGAGATCCAATACGATCTAACGAAAAACGTTACAGCTCTTGGTAGTTTAAAGCAAAAATGTTAATAATGTATGACCCATAAGAATGAAAAAAAACCTGGTTGCTGAACAATCAAAAAATGTAACCAAATGCGAAAGCTGCGCTACATGAAATACATAAATTTTTAGCCTATATAAAGCAGCCCAATTAGTTTTGCTTCATTAAAACATAATTAATATTCCATATGTAAAGGGTGCCCCATAACTAACGCAATATATTAATTTGTCGTCGTTTGTGCAGTAAAGTGTTGGCAACCCTAACAACAGTTTGACAGCTGACAGTTTACCAATGGTAATAATGGAGCATTACACAATAGAACAATGTGTTTGCATTATTGAACAATATCTCAAAAATAATGAAAGTTTGGCAACCGCAGTCCTCTCTGCGCGTGATATCGATGTGGCCAATATATTGTTCCAACAAGACGGTGCCACTTGCCATACAGCCTGTGAAATAATTTAATTACTGCTTGATATATTTCTCGCTCGCCTACTCCCTCGTTTCGTTGACCAGAATTGGCCTCTCAGATTGTGCGATTCAATACCATTCGATTTCTCTTTATGGGGGAAATATGAAGTCAAAAGTCTATTTCAACAAGCCAACAACCACCCGTGCTTTACAGGAGGAATATTAAAGCTCCATTAACCAAATTCAAATGTGTTTGCGCAAAATGGTCATGGAAAATTTCATCAGAAGAGTGTGTATGTGCCATTATAGCCGTGGAGGCCATTTGCCTCGGGATTTTGTTAACAATTACTCAAATTGTAAAAAAAGTTAAATCGCCCATAAATATGTTTTTTGGGTAATCTGACGTAGTAAACACTTGCTCGAATTCGGGGCAATTTTTCACTTAATTTTTTGGGTGTTCTTTTATTATGACACATCACCAAAAATTCTTCGGTTAATTGTGAGTCATTATAGCGAGATGATAACGGACTTATTGTGGCCAGAAATTGAGTATATGGACTTACACGATATGTGGTTCCAACAAGATGGTGCCACTTGCCACACAGCGAGTAATACAATGGACGTGTTATCTGCGGTCTTGGCGATGTTAATTGGCCGTCTCCATCATCTGATTTGCCAAGAATAATTCAAGAGCTAAAGGCTGAGATAATTCTGCATATTAACGACATTGAAAATATCAACCATCGGATAGAGGCATCCCACCAATTGGCCAATATTTTATTTCACACATAATAATAAAAAATATTAAGATGATACTCTGAAAACTTTTTTGTTTTATTTACAAGTGACATCGTGCGTTTTGGTTGGACCACCCTATAATTTACATAGTAGTGCAAGTGTGTTTTCGGCTATACTGATAAACTGTAATTAATTATTTTAAATGGGTGGCATATTCAAGTTTAGTTTAAGAAAATTATAACTCAGCACTTTTCTGTTTTAGTGTTTTATAACCTGGCATTACGACTAAGAAAATCGGAAAAGGATTTTTGATGTTTTTTTTATGTTTTTGTGAAAAACAACTACATATGTATATGTACATACAAACCAACAATAGAAATCCTTAACAAGTAACGAAGTAACCCGCAAAATGCAAACAAAAGACAATAGCAAAATGCAGGATTAAGAACTGGAAACACCTACACAAAGAAAATTTATATCTTTATTAAAAAAAAAATATTGCAACAACAAAAAAGTATTAATCCCCGCAATTATGGAGTTTTAAGGTTTGACATGTGATAACCATGTTTTTCCGCTAAATTACTCCAAGTTATTGTCACAGTATTTCTAGTGGAAATTATTGACATTTTATGATGTTTGTTTTTTAATTTCACCATTTGGATATTTATGGCCTGGGAAACTTTTCTACTCCCCTATTGTTCTAATATTTCAAAATTTTATATTAAAACGTCTCAAATATGATCTCATATATGGAGTTCAAATAGAGACGATTTTTTTTTTGTTGATCTTATGATAAACGCGAATAAAAAAAAAGCAGTGCTTCTTTCCAAAAATAGAAATTAGAAATGCAAAAAATTAATAGTAGAACCCTTGTCACATAAATTTGTAATTGAATCACCTACGGTAGAACAGAAACAAAAGTGAAACGTCCCCCTTCCCTTGCTTAGAGCATCAGTCAGTCTACGTAAAATGAACATGTGACGTTTGCATTATAGCCTTTTTTGTTTGATAGACCAAGTCATACCATAACTTTTATTTCATTCCAGAAACTGTCAATTGTTTTCAAACAAAAGAAAATAAAGAAAGCGAAGAAGGATCTGATGTTGAAGATACTCGTCAGAATTTAAAACTGTCCCCTGGCTATGTGTTTAAGATCTTGTCATCACTTCGTTGCATTCACATTTGTTCTTCACTAGGGATTCCACTTTAAAGCCTGGGAAAGGATACGTATGAAAACATGTCGGAATGAATAGTTAAGCTTAATTACTTTGATCTTGTGAATTTATAAATATTTAATGGTTTTCATTACGTACAGCGTACACAATTTTTAATTTACATAAAAATACACAAGTACATAATTTACATTCGTATGATTACTTATGGAACATAAGGCGTTTAAGGTTTTCAAAACAAGGTAATAATTTCAGTTTTATTCTCTATTTGTTCCCCATTGTAAAATATGCACATTCACTCGTATTTTATAAACAACAATATTAAAATAGCGTATTCAAATGTGGAATTTCAAAGCTATTTGAAATTAAAATCAAAAGTCCGCTTGAAAACTAATGGAGAACGCTGTCGACAAAAGCCTGAGTTGCTGAAAATTTTCCATTTCTCATGCCCAGGGATGCCAGATCCAGATACGCCAAATTTATTTATGGAATTTCTTTTAAAATACAAATAAGTATTATCGGCTCTTTTGCAATTACATTTTGCCACCTTTAATTGTAAATGTTAAAGTTTCCATTCATGAGATTTGACGTCTGTATTTATTGACGGCTCGCAAACAAATAAACCAAAGATTTATATTTATACGCAATACAATAATACAAGGCGTTTGTGAATTGCATACAGGCATTTAATTAAACCTAAATTTGTATTTGATTTTCTTTTTGAACTTTGCTATAAATAAATATTTGTGATTTAATTGTTTATAACACTTTAAATTACAACTTCAGCCACATATATTTCTTTTTTGAGCTTGGGGACTTTGACAATTCCAAACCTTTTGCAAATTTTTACAACATTTCTAGAAGTTTGTTCGTATTAATATTTAAGTTTCTATAAGAGTTAAAAACTGGTATCAGTGCTGATACACTGCAAATCATTTAAATAAGGAATTTTATTTGACCAGTTTTGAAACCATTTATTGAGAGGCTACAAAATGTTTTCGCTGTAAAAGCTATATTCTGGCAATTTCGAATGTGATTCGCTTTTATTGTTTTAATCAAATTGTTTTTTATTTAGCTATAATTAATTAATTCTTGATTTGATATTCCGACAGGGTGTTTTGCTGTAGATTTTTGGAACGAATTTCCGTCATCCCTTGTCAAAAATGACACTGAAGATGCCACATAACCGAAACCGGTTTATCTCCTAACCAACCTTGACAAGGGATGACGGAAATTCGTTCCAAAAATCTACATCAAAACACACCCTGTCGGAGCGGGAAAGCGATCTTGTATATAATCTAATCACATTAAGCTGGTGGCATTTTTATTGCGTTCTTTGTATCAAACGGCTTTCCTCAGTCGTATACTTTTTTTACAAGCCATCCCCAAAAATTTTTCATTATATTAAAATCCGGGAGAATTTGGAGGGAAATTTTTCGAAAATTTCTAATTAGTTGGACATAATTAATTTTATCTTAAAACTGAAGCTAAAAAATCTGTACAGTCCAGCTAAATCCCGTCTGGTGGCAACCCTTTCCACACCACAGGCAGCATTTGGAAGATTGTTAAGGCGAAAATCAATAAGATTAGACTTTTAATACAACCTTAGACAACTAAAACTTGATTATACACATTTTCAGCCGGTCAATCTATTTGTGTCAAAATATCGAGAGGCCAATGTACGCGCCATGTGTTCGCGAGTGTCAACTGCAAGCATTACCAGCTTAAAAAGAACTAGTTCGTTTACAAAAATTAGCGTGTAAAAGTTTGATACATCATAAATAATATTATTTGTGCAACGCCAGAATTAGCGGCCGCGCGGAAAAGTTTAATTTTGTTCAACTTTATTTCTCGTCATGTTAATAAATAGAACAGCCTACGATCGCATGCCGCATACATCGGCCTTCCTCTATTAAGGAAAAAATATTGTTAGTGTGTGTGTGCACTTGAAGTTATTTGCAGTCAAAAACCGTATAACTTCAAAAGCTAGGAAAAAGGGCAGACAAATTTTCTTATTTAATAATTATTATATATTATTATTACTATATGCACATATGACAAATGTATGTACATACATACATACGTACATTATGTAGCTGTTATAAATTTTTATTATTTTCCGGAAGCGATGAGGGAGTACAAAACGGTCGAAAAGAATTGATCGACAAACAAAAGCTCGACCGTTTTTGTCTGCAATTTAATTTTTTTTTTTTTTTTTGTATTAGTTCTTTTAATCCCACTTATTTTTCTGATTCTTTTATACATTTAATTTGTGTATAACAATTCAATTGTGTAGCAGAATTGTATAAAATGTTTTCATTCTTAATACTCGTATTCAAGGCTTGTTTTTTTTTGTGCTTGTTCTTTATTTTTCAATTAGACTAAGTCCTCATATCTGCTGCTCCCTCTGTCACTACTGCTGCATTTGCATTTGTCTATTGGGCTGACAAACTGAACGACTGACCTATGACTTGATAGAATTGATTTCAGTTCATTTTTTATGGTGTAGCTCCAACATACATACATACATACATACATACATAAATATCATTGATATACATATGTAGTAGTGAGCCGTTTAAAATGTCTTTATTATGTTATTCAACTATTCAAATGTTTCCTCTCCCTCCCCATTCTTTTATTTCTTTCTTAACATGAACCTTTTGTTTTGACATTTACATTGCGTGCAGTTTCAATGAAATTTTTAAAAATAGTTTGAAACTACAAATTTTTTTTTTTTGGATCATGAAAAAAGTTCGGAGTTAAATTGATTTTTTTTTTGTTTTAAAAATTAGTAAACAAAAAAAAAACAAATAGTAGATAAGAAAAAATTTCAAAATTATCTAATCTTTGAACCCACTCACACATACACTTGTTCCTAATGCTTTCCCAGCAGTCTATCAATAAATTCTTTTAAGAAATCCGAGAAAAACAAAAAATGTAACTTTGGGTGTTCCTGCATTGCACAGATTTCGTTTGGTTTCTTTTGGCGCAATTTTCTTCATAGTCTTGTTTTCTCATGCTGTTACACTTCAAATATGCATTTGAGGAAAACCAATGGAGTCTACACACCCCTTCTCGTATTGTCAGATTCTTGCTATGGTCTGCTTCTTGTTGTCCTTTAAGTATCTTGTATTTTTTTTTTTAGTTTTAGTTTTGCGCGCTTTATTCTTGTGGTCCCTTTTTTCGGTTTTTTTTTCCTTAATCTCTTCCTCATGAATCCTCCTGTTATCCACACAGGCTCACTTTTGTATGTTCAAAAGTAAAAACAAATCATGATACGAAATTTTTTATTTTAATTTTTTTTTTGTTATTGCATTTGTGTATTTAGATCCTTCTTCTTTCCAGTCAGCTGATTCAAGGTTGACCTTTTTTTTTTTTTGTTGTTGTATGTGTTATAATTTTTGTACTGGTTTTAGGTACCGTTAATTTCTTTTATTTTCTCTTTCTTCTTCATATATTTCATTTATTTTTTATTATTTCCCCTAATTTTTCTTATTAGGGATTTTATCTTTAAAAATGCGCAGACAAACAGACACATGTATGTAAAATACTATACATACATATATCCCGTAGAAGAAGTTCCCATCTCCTAAATATACATACATATGTACATGATTATGTGCATATGTATGTATGTATGTATGTATATGCATATATTCCCTCCACAAATATTCGCTTAAATTAGCAAAAAAATGTCATACGAATACAATTAGGTCGACTGGCGACAACTACATAAAAAGAGAGAACAACTAATAAAAAAGTAACTTATTAACAAACATTTGTTAACGCTCTTCATAAGTTTTAAATGTTGACGGTAATTTGCGGAGCATGTTTGTATATCAACTCCTTGTGGTAGGTGTTTGTGGCATTAATTGTTAGACAGTGAGAACATATGTACATATGTATATATAAACGCGTATGTACATATGTATGGCACTCAAAATTATAGTTTTGATCGTAACGTTTTTAGAAAAATAAAAAGCAAATGTTTCCACTAGATAAAACTATGTAACAGAATAGGAAAAATTGTATGTAGTACTTTCGCTAGTCTAATTGAGGAAATCGTTTTGTAATTTAAAAAAAAATGTAACTAAGTACTTTTTTTGCACCTATTTTTTTTTTAATTTTAATCGGTGTGGAATAGAGAAGATTTTAAATCGATTAATATTTTTGGGAAATTTGTTACCCAATTTTTTTTTTAACTTTGGCGTCATTTTTTGCAACACTGTTGTGTATGGGTATTTCATAGGTTTTCGCATTCGTGGATATATATTTTTTTGTACAAAAGTAAATTTCTAATATTATCTAAAATATACAATTTTAGTATGTTGAATTACTCTCAACACTATAAGTAGTTTGCAGTTCAAATACTTAAATTCTGTTGTAAGTCTTTATTATATTAAAATTTTTATGTACGTACGTAATTGATGGGTAATCGAAATTTAAGTGGAACCACAACATTGACTTTAATGATTTAGCTAAACTTATGTTTATGTATATACATATCTGATTCATGTTATTGTATAAATTTTTTAATTTTAGTATAAAAGTCAGCAGTACTAGTTCCCGACTGTATACCATATTAATGCTTAAATTAATATTGAGTGTGCTTTGGACCTCACTTGTATTATTGGGTCTAAACGAGTACTAGTACACTTAAACCCGATTGAAAAAAGTCTCTACAAAAAATGACACTAAACCGGTTTGTCTCCAAACCAAACTTGACCAGGAATGGTGGAAATTCGTTCTGTTTTACAAAAATTCTATCAATCGGGAAGTGGTGCCCTTGAACTACTTCAAGCACTTGCAGTATTTTTCTATAAAGACCCCGTTTGCACCAGTGCTTGGTAATTATGCTGGTAGATTTTAGGTAATTAACTCTTAATCTCCTGCATCATGTCTTTAATGTAATTATGTTTGAGTTTTAAATGCTGTCTGTAATTTATATTTATGCGAGTTTTTTCGTAACAAATCGACCGCGTTAAGCGAGGTTTTGGTATATAAAAACATATACATATGTATGTAAATAAAAATATTTGAAAAAGTCGTGGATTGATGAACCATTGTTGTTGATTTAACAGATTGAACAGTGTAAATAAGTGCAAAGGTGTAGTAGGGGAAATATTTTGTAGTCATTAGCAGAGCTGGCATTTGAAGTACAATTAACCATTAAAAAATAATGTCTGTCCAAGTTAATAAACGTTTTTTTTTTTCTAATCTTCCAAATAATATTTGACGAATATTCGAACCTACAACAATTGTTATAAAAATGTAAATTTAAAATCGCATAAAATTTGAAGACAGCTTTTTTATTTTTATTTCAAACATCTCTCTTTGCAATTCATTTAGGATTTCGTTAAACACTTCCACACACAAGAATTTATCTGTAAAGTATACTTATATACTAAAACACAATAATAAATAAAGTGCTCCACTACAACATAACTTGTTTATTTCAAGTATTTTATTTGGTATGTTCACGATCCAGCCAACCTCCCATTGTCGTTAAGAGAGAAAAAATAATAAAAATCCTTTGTTATTTCACAAGGTTTGCCGCCTTTTTTTTAAGAAAAAAAAAACTTTCCAGAGATTGAGATTATGTGCATACACACAAAACCCATAAGTACACACATAAACACACATACCAATGTTTAGGAGCCATTAGCATAACAAGATCTCCAAGAGCTCCATTGTGTGCTAAAGAAGAATTTCTTTGTTCACATATGAAGAAGAATATCGACAGCAATAGCAACAAGAAAATAAAATTAAAAAAAGAGTTTATGTATGAGGATAATAAAAATACATAATTCCTTTAGCCGGTTACCTGAGCTCCACTTGTTTCTTTTTTCTATTTTTTTTATTTTTATCAGAGTTGTGTGTATTATTGTTTAAAATAAATTGGGATTGTAGCGGCATCGCCATAAAGTCCAGTATTTGATTAAATATTAAATTTTATTTTTTTCGGAATTAGAAAATAATATGAATACATTTTTTCTCTCTAATCACTGTTGCCAGATTTGCACACATTTTTTCTATTCATTCTGAACTTATTGATTTTTTGTGCGGTTTTGAAGTCGGAATACTTTTTCTCTTATTATGCATCTATAAAGCCAGGTCTGTTCTATTTTGGCATTCTAGCTAATAATTCTAGTTTTAAGCTAGCTATCATTTGCTCTAATATGGTTGTGAAACATATTATTTAATCAGGATATTATTTTGAAACTTGGTTGCTTTCAATTTTTCGTATTCTCGTAATATTTAAAATTCATAAATATTTTTGCATATGCTTAATTTTATTTGTTCAATGGCCGTATTTTGACGTAAATAATTCAGTTAAACTGTTTGAATCAACAGCTAATTAACGTTTATTACTAAAAGTGAAATCTATTTCCAATTCAGAAATGCCTTGTATTATTGTATAGTCCACTAAAATTAATCTTTCTCTTATTTGTTTGTAAACACCAGACTTTGAACGTCCGAAATTTTTGGATAGGAACTTGGATTTATTTTCTCACTTATGTTTTTGCGCAGATTTATTTATTATTAAATGTTATGTTATGTAAATGTATATACATATATACAAAACTTCTTTTCACTTGAAGCTTACAGACGGTAGGTTTATATTAAAGTTCAGCCCTCTACCTCTAGTGGAAATTCTCCATGCAAATAAGGGGGAGAAAAAATAAATATTTCTTTTCTTGATGATGCTACAGAATGGAGTAGCGAAATGTTGAAAGGAATAAAAGAATTTTTAACAAAAAAAAGACCTTCAATCTTAAAAATATTAAAGAATTAAATTAAAAAAAGTCAAGGAAATCCATAATTTAAAGTTATTTATTTCTTTATTTACTTAAGTCTAATTTAACACTTAATATGAACATTTACATGAATAAATGTTTTTATCGATTTCCCAAAAATTTTGATTTTGCTGACTGATATGTGGTTAATTGTAGGAAGGGAACGACATGTACATATAATATTAACACTTGGCTACCCTGTTGCCTTTGATTTTCGCTCAGAGAGTATTATTCATTTACTTGTGTTTGTTTAACGTCTTATTTTTTTGGTTGTTTTTGGGTTGCATTGATTGGGAGCTTGGTGCTATAAAAGCTTGCGCGCCAAAATTAAGTTTGGCATTTCATATACAGCCTCCAAAGTGAAAAGAAGTCAAGTTAAATAAAACATTTATTAAGTTACGATTTCGGAAATATGTACGTAACCGTGAAGTAGTCACAAATTAATTTAAATATTCATTTTCCGGACCCCACCAAGAGTGGAATTTTTCAAACAAAATAAAGTAAAAGCTTCCCTTGACAAGTTTAAAATGTACCGATAAATATTTATGAAAATATATATAAATGTACGTACGTGTATATACTCGTATGTATATAATTCATCATTTAAAAGAAAAGTAATGAAAAGCAAATCCTGCTGCGGTTAGTCACAAATAGTACATAGAAATTGCAATATCAAAGGACGCTTTCATGGCGAGTTTTTATATACTTTTACTTTGCTGACTTGCTAAGATTTCCAAGATATCATTTTGTTGTCTTCAAATAAGTTTGGAATTTAAAAAGAATTCAATAAGACCCCCGGTGTCGTTCGAAAACATAAAAAAAACACGTTAGGAAGTATTTCTTTTCATGTTGAGTTTTTCTATTTGATTAATTTCTCCTTTTTTAGGTTTCTCTGTTATACACTTGTTCTCCTCAAATAAGGAATCTCAAGTAAATCCTTCATTCTTTACTTCACTTTTTTTTTAATTTATTTGGTGGGGAATCATGGGTAAAAATGAGTAGGAAAATAAATCTGACGACTTCTACAATAACAAAAATCATATGTTTTTGTTATTTATTTTTCGATTCCCTTTAAAGATCTCTTTTAATTTTTCAATTTACTTTTCTTCATCTACTGAATATATTTTTATGTACTGACATGTGTATATATGTATGTATGTTTGTGCATGTGTATGTATACATGAGCAGTTGATTTTATTGTATCCATCAGATAGTTTTAGAGTTAAATATCTCTTCTTGTATGAGATGTGCTGTTTTTGTTTGCTTCTCCAGATCCTTTTCAATGTTACTTCTCGATTTTGTTTCATGGGATCTCTTTACTAACAAATCAGCTGATTGAGTGCTGTAGTTGTTGGTAGTCAATCGCCTCTGCTTTTGTAAGCAGAATAATTTTCAGTTGTTCGGTTTGTTTTTTTTTTTTTATTTTTTTGGTGGTGGATTTTGAGCAGAAACATTACGTTCGCCCTGCAGTTATGTTTTGACGCTGACGTCGTGTATATAAACTCGGTGTTCTTCAAGAAATTCAGTCATTCGAGTTCTACTCTTCTCTTCGTCATCGTGTGGTAGCAGCAGTGAAGCAGCGATTGCTTTAAATTACTACTGCTTAGAAAAAGACTAAAGTAAAAATCAATTGGAATATTATAAAATAATTTAAATTGTACTTAACAATTAAAAGAAAAAAATGTTTGCAATATGAACTTGTAATTTTAGAAAAGACATCTCTAGCTAAAAACTATTCAAATACTTTCTATCAATTAAATTCAAAATTTGTGCATTAACAAAAAAAAAGCAAAGTGTAAAAATTGTGTTTTAGCAATTTTTTTTTTAACAAAATCTATTCTTCAACAAACAAAATTCTTTCAACATGATGTGGGAAGCTATTATTGAAGAATCTGGAGATATTGTTATGGATTGCCAAAGGTAAATTTATATCTTTGTGTTTGAATCACCAAAAAAGAAAAAAAAACATGTTATTTTGCAAAAACTGTGGATTACCTGCAAAAATAAAAAATAAATAAAACGAATTGAACTTGAACTATGATTTTTTTTAAATTTTTATACCTTGAATACATTGTTACCACAACCTTCAAATGAAAGCGAAAGTTTATTTTAAAAAAAAGCTTTGTCCATGCGCTCTCTACAAAAGGGGAGCTTTACTCATTTTTATGTGTTTTGTTTTGGGGAATTCATTCATAAACAATGAACAATAAAAACGATTATAAAATTAAGAAAAAAAAACCGGTGTAACATTTTAGCGCACCGTTGTTTTGTCTCAGTTTCGACCTGACCCAATAAGCTGTTGGTTCTTTTTTGCTTTGTACGTTTTTGGCCAACATTCAGTCAGTAAAGCGTAACATTTTCATGCTAAGGGGCAGCTGTCCTACGAAATGTTCGTTCTTAATTTATATTAAAACTTCTTGCTTCAGCAATTTCTGTTCCTTAGTTACTGAAAAGTGCTTCCTTTCAAGAAACAGTATTCTTCAACAACAACAAAAAAAATTATTTTTTTTTTTTTGTTTACATTTTGTTCATGTTGAGTCTCAGGCAAACATCTGCATTATTTTCTTTAGTTCCCATAACACGTTCTGTCCTCATAGTTTTGTAGTATTGAAAACCCCTAGTTTTTTTTTCTAAGTTAGACAAAATTCCAATTCCAACTACACCATGTGTTTCATTATAGTGTTCATTTGGTGTTTTGTCTTGTATTTCTTACGCCAACGAAACACCAGCCAACAACCCTCGGCAAAATACAATTATTTCTTATTCTGAATGTAGATGTGATGAGTTTAATGAACCTTTGCATGTGCGCACACATACACACATTCTCATACCAGTGTAATTGGACTGCACTGTGTAAAAGTTATTAGTAGTAGCATTTCTACCCTCAACATGATTGTACAGTTTTCGGCGTTTGTTTTTAGGGAGAATTTTCTTAAAATTAGAATGTAATGAATTTTAAACTATTGCATTATTGCTTAAACAATTTATTAAGTAAATGTCTTTCATTCTTTTCGTTATAGCTTCCAAATCGAGCGTTCAGGACGTAACCAATCTTCACGTCGCTTGAACTTAGATGCATCCATGTCTGATATGGCAATAGAGGAATTGTCGTTTTATGATGATAATCATATCAGTCAAAATCGTCATTTCACAGCCAGCCCCCAGTTAATGAGTTTGCTCTCACCTGAGGGATCTCCTCAACGTTTTCAAGTTGTTGAAAAATCAAAATTCTTACAGTCGCGCAAAAATCAATACCCCTTGACTACAAAGAATATCATTGCACAAAATGTTAACCGTAGCACCGAACTTAGTACAAACACAACATCTAAAGGATTCCGTCTCCTACATAGTATGTCATCTACAGGTTCTGTGGAAACATCGATGGATGATGAATACATGGAGTTCTTTGATATGGAAAATTTGGATCAGCCGCCTCAATCAAACAGCTTGAATTTCCCTAGCGATTTGAGTTCTTTGATTTCGGGTCAAATTATTAGAAATTCTCCAGCAAAAACACCAGAAATGCGCAGACCTTCAGTAAGACGTTGCCTGAGCATGACTGAAAACACCCAATTCCAACCAAAGACACCCGAAAATGCTAATGCATCTAATGGCAATATCACCAATGCCCAGTTTAATTCACGGCTAAATGGCAATTGCTGCTTTAAGCGCCCAGAACCACCATCCACCACCTGCTCACCCATTCAATCTAAGCGCTATCGCGGTGCCGAAAAGGAAAATCTCGATGGCTCGCTTGCTGCTAGTACAAACACCACTTCACCTGCCTCTTTATCATCTTGCTTCTCTTTGGGCAGCGCAAGCACAAGTAATCGCCCCACTCTACGCAAATGCATGTCTATGAATGATGCTGAAATCATGTCTGCCCTAAATCGTTCAGAAAGCACAGACGAACCCGATCTAATCGGTGATTTTAGTAGACCATACGTTTTACCTTTAATTGAAGGACGTCATCGTGATCTCAAATCAATATCCAGCCACACCGTAGCTCGTCTATTGAAAGGAGAATTTAAAGACAAAATATCCAACTATAAAATCATTGATTGCCGCTATCCCTACGAGTTTGAGGGTGGGCACATTGAAGGTGCGATGAATTTATACACGCAAGACCAAATTATCGAAGAATTCTTAACCCAACATAAGACTGATCAACAGCAATTCAAAAATGAGGCTTCGACCATGAAACGCAATATAATCATATTTCACTGTGAATTTTCTTCAGAACGCGGTCCGAAATTGTCGCGTTTTTTACGCAACTTGGATCGCGAGCGTAACACTAATGCTTATCCCGCCTTGGATTATCCCGAAATCTATTTGCTGCACAATGGCTACAAAGAGTTCTTCGAAACTCATGTCGAACACTGCACCCCTCATGCGTATCGGCCCATGTTGGAACCATCCTACAATGAAGAATATCGCCATTTCCGAGCCAAGTCAAAGTCGTGGAATGGTGATGGCTTAGGTGGTGGCACACAGCGTATTAAAAAATCTCGTTCAAGACTTATGGTATAAAACTTCAAATGTGTCGCATCAAATTGAATATCATCCAACTGCCTGCCCTACAAAAAAAAACAAAAAAAAAACAAACATATTTATGTAAAAAGTATTGTCATTGTTATTGTCATTTTTAGTTATTATTTAATTATTAGTTCTTTTTGTTGATTTTTATGTTTTGACCCTTCGTCCTTCCCCCCCAAGCACAGACCAAGTTTATATATTTTTTATTTTATAACAATTATTTTTAGTTCTTTTTAAATTTATTGAATGTTGATGTTTTAAATTCCATAAAATATTCCCTAAATTGAAATCCAGCATTTGTATAAAATTCAACAAACAAACAAAAATCACACAAACACTACACGGAAACCTATACATACATACATATATTAACAGGGAAGCTTATTTATACATACATACATACAAACACTGCAAACAAACAAATTGTCATTGAATGCGCTTTGTATATAAGTATGTACCAAGAATTATTATTTATTTTTCTATAATTTAATTTAGTAAATTTATACATTTGTAGAATCTTCAGTTATATTTTAGAACCCTTTTTATTTTTATCAATATTTTTTACTTGAATTTTTGAGGATAGTTTAAAATTTTAAAATTGTAATTTCTTTCAAAAAAAAAAAAAACTGTTTTAAAATTGTGTGCATTATACTATAAATACGTATGTATGTCGTATGTCCGTCCGTTCAAATATTCAATATTGACCTCTAGTTATAGTTGTTGTTCAGTGTTTAAAGGCTAAAAAACTTAAACAAATAAGTCAGCTTAACAACTTATAATTTAAACAACAACACATTTTTCGTAAAGTTGAAAACTTTTTACGCACAACTACGCTTATTTTTTATGTTTACTTTTATTTTTATTTAATTTTAACTTTTCTTATTTAAAGCAAAGCTTTTTTGTATCAAAAAATGCAATATAAAAAATTTATAAAAATTTAAAGAAAAAAATTCAAAGAAAAAACTTGAAAAAAAAAATTTAAATAAAATAATATGTCATGAAATTGAAATTGAGTTGTATTTTTTTTTTTATTAATTTATCACGTTACAGGCAAAGTTTTGGTTACCGAGTGGATTGAACAATTTCAGCTATCGCTTCAAAAAAAAAAACCTTTTTTAAAATTTTGAACGAAAATAAAAATTTTCATTTTAAACAATTTACAATAATTTTCCTAAATGCCCTTAAAGAATGAGAAAAACGACGGTGACGATACGGAAAAACACCCTTCCATACAATAGTGACATTAAAGGCAAATGAGCGCTACATATTTAATGGAGGATAGATATCACGAGTATATGCCAAGTCCCTCACTCTAAACGAAACCATTAATACAAATCTATTCTTAAGATAAGGAAGTGCTCCGCATTTATAAAGCTGGTAGAATAGTCAAATATTCCGAGTAGCTACTTACAAAATGCTAATACAACCTAATAAGATTTGGCGGCCGACCATTGGAGCATGGACTTTGAAGCGCCAGCGGGTCTGCGGGAAACTGGGTGCAAAGTTTGTAGTCAATCGTGCTGCCATGATGATTTCGCATCTGTAAGTAGATGATAAGCAATAGATTTGACATACCGCCAACATCGGTCCGATCTTTATGATTGGTTCACCAGGATAGGACCAGCATAATATTCGAGGTGAATTAATTTCTTAAAAAAAAATGCGATAAATAAGATTAATCAACAGCATTTTATTGTTTAAGAATAATACTCCTAATTTAACCGTAATTTTGTTTAAAAATTGAATTGTTTGATAAATCGAAAAGAAATGTGCATTATTTACATTATTATTTTATTTATATTGTTATTAAAAATAACTTTATAAATTCGATTTTTTATTGACTCGGGTTTTAAATAGTCAAGAGAAATTGTGCCCAACACAGCTTTTGTTCCATTAATGAGATCATGCTTGGTTTCGTACTGCTTTCCTCTCGTAGACCTTAGCCAGCCCCAAACATTTTCTATAATGTTAAGGTTGGATGAGGACGGTGGACAATTAGGAGTGTTAATATTTTGCGATCTATGTTGGCTCTTATTCACTTTGAAGCTGGTATTAGGGATGAGTTATTTCAGAAAAACTTATTTCTAGTTCCATTTAGAAGCGCCAACGTTTGGTGGGCACAGTTGGCATGTTTGTAAGAAAATCAAAAATGTTTCATTTTGGCAGACATGTGGAATATTTGTCAAACTGTGCTGTCTGCTAATTTTAATCATTACATACACTTGGTAGAAAAAATCTGCATACATGAAGTAATTTTTTTTTATTTGATAATTTAAAGTATATAAAAATTAAATTTTTAACCAAAACGTATGTTTTATATATGCACCGACTTCTTATTGTTATTTTACAACTAAGATCACAAACTTAGGTTATACAAGAAAAAAAAAAACAAAGTAGCAATTCGATATTACACAGAAAAAGTGCGCGTACAAAGAGTAAAAAGGGGAATTACCGGTCTAGTATCTCTAATAAACAAGACACATTTGGTAAATTTGAGTGGCAATTCTGCGCTTAATAGTTTTTGATTGCATTTAAAGTGATTTGTAAATCTATACGCTAGTCTTTGTACGAGGACGCATAAAAGAGCAGAAATTTCTATTGGTGAGCGAAAAATAATTGTTGATTTATGGAAAAAAGGCAAAACTTTTCGCAAAATAGCTGAAATCGTTAGCAGAACACATTCATCAGTCCAAAGAGTGGTATACAATTACAAATTTACTGGAATGTTGACGTCGAAGCCTCGATCTGGACGACCACCGATACTGACAACAAGAGAAACACGAACTTTAATCAATTCTGTCAAAACCAATCCTCGTGTAACTGCTTCAGAATTGGCAAGAGCAGTTAAAAATAACTATCAGAAATCTATTTCCGTTGATAGCGTTCGAAAAATACTGAAAAAATATGGCTACCATGGCCGTGCTGTACGTAAAAAACCCTTCATCTCTAGAATCAATGGAATAAAGCGAATCGCCTTTGCAAAAGAATATTTAAATAACCCTCCCGAGCTCTGGAAACAGGTACTTTTTTCGGATGAGATAAAATTTTGCATTTTTGGAATGAAAGGTAGGAAATTAGTTTGGCGAAAACCAGGTACAGTCTTAAATAAAGAAAACCTTTTGCCTACTGTCAAACACAGGGGTGGGGGAGTAATGATTTGGGGGTGTATGGCGAGTAATGGTATCGGAAATATGGAGTTTATTGAATCTATAATGAACAAATATGATTACTTCAATATTTTGAAGCGCAACTTGAAACAAAGTGCTGTGAAACTCGGTCTGGGAGATCAATTTTACTTTCAGCAGGATAACGATCCGAAGCATACTGCAGAAATAGTTAAGCTTTGGTTGTTGTACAATGCTCCAAAACAGCTTCGTTCACCCCCACAATCACCCGATCTAAATTCGATCGAACACCTATGGGATTTGCTCGAGCGCCGTATCCTCAAAGGATATGCTTAAAAGTATCATACAAGAGGAACGGAGTAAAATAAGTGCTGAAGCCACTGCAAAACTAGTCATTCAATGCAAAAAAGACTTCTCGAAGTTATAAAACGCAAAGGATACCCTACCAGCTATTCAAAATATTTTAAAAACAATTATTAATCAGACTAAAGTACTTTGTACACACACTTTTTTTTTTGTAATATTGAATTTATTTTTTTTTTTTTTAATTTTTTCTATATTTTTGCATAACATCATTTTGTGATCCTAGTTGTAAAATAGTACTAAGAAGTCATTAATTGAGTAAAAAAATACGTTTTGGTTCAAATTATAATTTTTATATACTTTAAATTATAAAAGAAAAAAAATTTACTTCATGTTCGCAGACTTTTTCTACCAAGGTATAAAACAAAGTCGCTTTCTCTTTCCCTATATCCCTACGCAACGGATTTTGATGCGGTTTTTTAAATAGAGTGATTGAAGAGGAAGGAAGTATTGTACACATTGAAAAAAGTTGTGTATGCATTTACATATTCCAAAGATAGAAAGAAATCTTCATGGTTTAGGGAAAGAAGACATAGGCAGTATATTTTATACCCTTGCGAAGCCGGAGCAGACCGCTAGTTTCAGTATAAATTTTGCAGAATGATGTAGAAAAAGTATAAAAAATTAACGAGGAAAAACTTTGTTTATTAGAATTCTGTATAAAATCTACAAACTTTGTGATAGTTTAAGAGTAAGGAATATAAAAATTGGTTTTTTCGTTTTAAAAATAGTATCGAACAAAATTGCCGCAACAAATTCTTGTCTGCATTGTTCGAATTATCTTTGTATCGTTTAGTTGCAAACGGAGCTTTTTGGCCTTTTATGTCCCTCTACATTAAGTACTTTAGTCACATTAAATTTCTATAATGTAAAAAGGGAAGTATGTTTATTGTTGCCAATCAAGCCGAAGTTACTATAAACCACAGATATAATCAGATATGGCAACTTTGACGTTTGTTAAAGCGGTTTATCATGTGTAGGTTAACCACTTTTTAATAGAAAGATAATAAAGCATGGCATCCTCAAAATCAATAAGAAAAAGACAACTACTATACATTACCTAAACCAACATATGATATCAAAATGTAAACAAAAAGTTGTAATATTAAAATTCAGAAAAATTTTTATTTGTGTTAAAAAATTAAAAAAGTTTTAAAATCACAAGAATTTTTACATTGCAAATGCAATATTACTGTTCCAAAAAGGGTAAGTATTAGCTGTAATGAAAAATTCAACATAATTCAGTTATTATTATATAGTTTTTGTTCTCTTGCAAATCTAAGGAAACTGGGCGAAAATTGGACATCAAAAAAAAGTTGAAATGAAAGGATTTGCTTGGCAAATGGTTTTTATGGCACTTGCTCCTGTATAGTGAAAAACCTGAACATATAAATAAAAAAACAATTATTAAAAGATATGTAAAAATTACTGTTTCTTTACAGACAATGTGTGGTAACAAAGTGCCCAGATGAATAATGGAGAACGGCATACCTGTGAAAATAGATGTAAAAGCTGCGCTAACAAATGGACCAACTGTGAGTATAGTGAAAAACCTGACAATATAAATACAAAAACAATTATTAAAAGATATGTAAAAAATTGTGTATCTTTACATGTGTGTGGTTTACAGACGAGCGCACACACAAATTCAACTATTGTTCGGAAAACTCTTTTGAAACACGAAGCGACCATTAACAGTGACAGTCTTGACTAGCTAAATTTCTGTCCGAACAACAAAATTTGCGATGGATGGTCTGATTTATGTCTAGTCAAGCCGCCATGTTATATTCACCTCGTTGCCAATTATGGATATAATTGCATTGCAAAGCAACTTGGCTATATAAAATATACCTTAAAATTGCAACCTTGCTAACCGCCTTACGAAAAAGTTCCGTTATAATTACTGACGCGTTGTGTTTAAAATCGAGGAAGAATTTAGCACGCGTTTACATATTTTTTTTTAAATAAGTTTATTAGATAGAAATGGACGAATTAAATTGTTCGAAGTGTGGACAATTTGCTCGTTTCAAATGTGAACGTTGCTTGGAACCGTATTGCAGTTCTCAATGTCAAGTAAATGATTGGCAGGACCACAAGTCGAAGTGCTACAAATTCCCGTAAGTTTTATTTATTTATAGCATCAGAAGTGGTTGTATACTTTATTGTGAAATATTTATTTTGCAGGAATCTAATACCAATTAATATTTTAAAGTCAGTCTCTAGTAATTTAGATTTAGATAGCGTTGTAGTTAGCCAGCGGCGTTATAATAATTCTACGCAAAATCAGAATGAGACACGCCGTGCTAGTACTCCACTTAATGGCAGCAAGGTGAAACCAAAAGTGTTACTAAATGATGATGATTTTAATATGGTGCCAAAAGCTTCTACCATATCTACTGTATCGGTTGTAAAGCAAGTTTCAGAAAAACCGAATACCTGGCGTACAGCATTTCCACCTTCGGAGGGATTTTTCGATGCTTTGATACAGTTTAAAGAAGAAATAGAAAGTGAAAAGCGCATCGTGTGGGTTACCGATATGAAATATGATAGTCCTTTACGCAAGCTATTGGCTGAAATTAATCGAACAATAAATCGAAAATGTCCCTGCAGCGACGATGACATATATGACGGAGCCTTGGTAGCGGCTCCATTGGACAAAATGCTGTACAGGGCGGAGGTTTTGAAAAGCAGTCCTGAAGTCCAGAAAGCCACCGTTCGTTTAATAGATTATGGAAATGAACTTCGTATTCCATATTCCCAACTATATGCACCAATACCTATTATGTGTAATTTAAATGCTTACGCTTTTCGCGTCTGTTTTCCCAATGATTATGGGCCTCTGGAAATTGAAAGCATTGTTACTATAAGAATTTTAGGTGAAAAACAAAGTGAAAATTACTATAACGTTGAATGCAAGGTAAAATCTATTTCTTTGCATTTGCCACTTGAATTGCTAAACAAAAACCATGTATTGAAATTTGTTAAAAGTTTTTCGGATGGTCGCAGTGCTTTACTTCGGTTATGCAGCAACGATGGTATTAATGATTTGCAGTTCGATGATTTTTTAAATTCGCCACAAAGTTTAGCTTATGAGTTTGAATCTGTACCAAAAGTAGGTGCGTTTGTAGCTGCACGCACACAGTATGGATGGAAGCGCGCTCGAGTATTAGGTTTTTATGAAAGGCAACATCAGTTCTTGATATATGAAATAGACGAGGGTATAATAAGTCTCTCTCCTCAAATTAAAAAAGTACCGGAATCCTTTATCACCCAGCCAATGCGAGTATTTGCAATATCTACAAATTCCAGCGACTGCATGCTTTCAGAGACAATGCTAAGCAATGCAAAAAGCTTGTCACTTCAATTATTACCAACTTCTAGTGCAGCTTTTAAAGATTCTAAATCCCAATTGTCTTGCGGATTATTTGACGAGGAACGTAAAATAGTGGATGTTGTGGTGGCGTCGGTATTTATAGGTTCCATTAACGAATTGGGCCTTAAGTTGTGGCATGAACCCATATCCGAAGGTGACACTGTCGTTATTTCCCATGTACTCACTTATAAAGAGATATACATAGCTTCGCAACAAAGCAGAGAATATTCGAATATACTTGTGTCGGAGTATCCAAAATGTCAACCATTTGCCGCCGACGAAGCAATTGACAAAACCGATATTGTTATATACTGTAATAAAGGCGAGTCTCAATATCGCCGAGGCCAGGTATTTTGTTTTTTGTATGCGTAACATATGCTATTGCTCTTTTTTAATGTTTTTAATTTTTTTAGGTCATTAAAAGCGAAAATAATTTTTTTAAGGTGATTGATATTGATAGTGGATCTGAACAAATTATTCCCCGTCATACACTGCGTAAGCCCACACTTTTTGTACGTTCGTTGCCCGTGCGTTGTTTTCTAGTGACCCTTATGTTTCTTGAAAGCATACCAACTCCTATCGCAAATAACAAAGCTTTAGAAGCTCTAGAAACATGTATGGAAAATGCTGTAGAGTTTGACATTACATTTAGCGAAAGTAAAACGGTCGACTTACTATTTCGTACCAAAGAAAAGCAGTCACTGTGTAAAAAATTATTGCCAATGGTGTTCGAACCCGCTCTAAAAAAAACACCAACTTCTCAAGGTTCAAAAATTCCCGAAAATGCTTCGTTTCCACTATCACCACCCAATACTCCTATTGCGTGTAAACAATCTGCTGCGTCTTCAATGCAAGCTACTATTACGCAGGAAAGAGCGGGGCCTGTAGCCGTTAAACCAAAGAAATTATTTACAATTGATGATTTAGAAATAATACCAATTTCATGTGGTGACAATGTCCCACTATATGTTTTGGATCCATCAACCATACTGAACACCGAGAGCCCCTACATAACTGCAGCAGATTACAATAACAAAGAATTTTTGTCGAAAATGGAACAATACTTGAAGGTCGTTGCTGAATATTGTAAAAGTGACAGCGCTCCAAAGAGTGGCTATGCACCCAAGTAAGTAATTTTTATGACATTTTGAGCATACATTTTCTGAATTTTACTGCAGCTCCATTAAAGTATTGAAACAACTCCCCAGTGCAACTTTTATAATTGAATATTAAAATTATGCATTTATTATTTTTTTTTTAAGAAAAATGGAAATTTGTTTGTCCATTTTTGCGGATGATGGCGAATGGTATCGAGCACTATGTATAGATCATGAACCGAATGACATATTTGTTGTTATGTTTTTGGATTATGGAAATATATCTAAAGTAGATAAGGTGGATATCATGCCAATGATATCAGAACTGATGTTTCCTTCAAATGCAAACATGGTATATGTAGAAGGTACGTCATAATGCGAGTTATTAAATATATTTAAAATACATTTTTAATATTCATTACTGTGAACGCATACCTTCTATATATTATAGGTATTAAAAGCAAGGAGCAGGCCATAGCATTCACCAAGGGTATTCAAAAAAATCCTGTAATATATGCCAACGTTTGTAGACTTGACGATGCAGATGCTTATACGGCAAAAATATGTTAATTTTGTTAACTCCTATTGATATCAGTGTTATTCGTTTTTTCTGATTAGAGGGTTTTTGTGTTTTTAAATATGAATTGAAATTAATTCGTTTGTTTTTATTAAGTTTTGTATTTCTTTTAAACGTACTAAGAATAAATAAATGATTTTTTTTTTTTTGAGAAATTTTAATTTGTTTGTTACAAACCAAATCCGATTTTATTTTCGTGTTGTTTTATTAAAATGTTGGAAAAAAGAATGATAAAATTCGAAAATAGACTTAACTGTTTTAAAATCGAGTAGCCTTTTGTATACGATTTGAAAAAAAAGTTATTCAGGCCTGTTCTGAAAAACACTTTGTCAAATTGATTTCAAACGGAAGGTGTTCTGTGCACAAAAAATATTCAGGTTTGTCATAGAAACCGGTGTTATCAGAATTGGTTTTAAAAACGACAATAAAACGTTCTTTGATGTCATAGAAACAACTCTTATCGGTTTCATGTTCGAACTAGGATTAGTGTCGGTTTTAGGTGTCACAAAAACCAATAATATCGGTTATTGATTAGAAATTAAGGAAGCAGCTAACAGTTGTCAGTTTTAATTTACGCGCTTTTGTTTTTATCTTTTGCGGCGGGATATTTTTTCAAAATGTAAGTAAATTAATTTAATATTTCCTTTATAAAAAGAAAAATTTGTGCATTGACCTTTTTACTGTCTAGGGGAAAACATAAAAATTCTACACAAAATACCATAATCATGGAGTATATGGAAAAATATCCTGATTTGGCAAAAGGCTTTACAAAACGCAACAAGCCAACCGTGGATGCCCTGAGGCAACAACTGAGTGATCAAGAATCAATCGAAATAGTTCTTGAGTTCTTTTTGTTTGTCTCACTGTTCTTTAAGAAAATTTGTGACAAAGATAAGAATGTAGTTCTTATTTCTTTTGGTTTGTCTAATGCCTTTGATATGGTTATCCATTTGAGACTTATCCTTAAATTGTTGCGAAATTTTGATTTTTCACCACTCACTTGCAGACTTATAACTTCTTATTTAATTTGTACGAATTAGTTTGCCTCAATCGGTGAGTTAAACTCTTTATTTCTCCCAATAACCAGTGGATCACTTTTCATCTTGTACTTGAATGATCTCCTTACGATAGGAGATTGTTCATCTTGCAAACCCCTTGTTTATGCAGATGGTATTCAGTTCCTTTGCTAAGCTGATTCACAGTTTTAAGATTTCTTGTAGGAAGGAATAAAGTATATTATTAGAGATGTTTGTGCAAGGTCTTTGGAGAATGGATATACTGTCAAGTCAACGAATGTTATTGAAATGCGCTTGGCTTATGCCGCATATCTTATATTGTGTAGAGGCATTTGCGGGTACGATGGGTGGTGTTTTTGACAGATTTAAAAAAATTGTTAACAAAATTATTAGATTTGTTTTTGCTTTGAGGATTCGCCACCTTATGAACGGTGCCTGATATTATATAGTGAGCAATATTCACTTAGGAACGAACCCTCAGTTGTTCTATCCAGTTCTTCATTCCACAATGTTTGAAATATCTTTTCAGATGGGATTGCCTTATCAAGAGATTTGAGATGTCTTACACTATCGCCACTGGTCGGTCTTTCGACGAAAGATTGAATGGAATTAATGCAGCTGTCAACCTTTTTCGTTGATGGTGATAAAATAAACGCCACTTTCAATGCAATTACAATTCAAGCAAATGTTTACTTTTTAAACCAAACAGTTGTAATTTAAAAACGATTAAAAATGAAACCAAAAATGGAAGTAAAACCGTCCAGTTTTTAATTCATTTTATAGCAAAGCGTTCGTTTGCAGCATTCGATTTTACTTAAAAACTAATTAATTTGATCACATATGTAACTTACCTGATAGAAAAATTATAAACGTTAGGATTGAAATTTCCATAAACCAAATGAGAAAGTTTAGGGTTATTCTATAAAGTTGGGTAAAGAAAGAAGTAACCAGCGAAATTCGTATAGAGACTAGCTTATAATAAAATGAGTTTGGATAGAAGGTTTTACAGAATTATGTACCTCACGGATTATAATGTAATAGCAAATATTTATTTAAAAAAATGTGTTCACATTCATAAATTCAAAATGAATAAAGGAAAATTATTTAATTCAGACATTCTGGTAAGTTAAACGCTTTTCAAATAGATAATCAAATCTTTTTTGTTTAAACACAAAAACTTTAGAAAGACATGCACGACATCTCAAATTTTATAATGAGAAGTAAAAATGATTAAAACTTTAGATATCTTAAATGGAGAAAATATTATTTGATATCAATTCAAGGTTACACTGTAAATTACTCGAACTTTACATTTTAGAAGTTCGTCTTGGTTGTTTTACAAAAATGAAAATATTATAAAAGCTTGGAATTACGCATTTTGTTTAATAATTCATCAGATTTTACGTAGTGAATATCGTCCACTATTCGAACACTGTCAATGTTTATAATTGGGAAATCTGCACAGAATTGATCCAAGAAATTTTTTACTTCATCTGATATATCGTCGGGTAAACCTAAAAGAAAGAAACAAATAATACGTTTTGATGATACAAATTAAAAAAAAAACGCACCATCAATAGCACATAGCGTAGTACAACAGGGTAGTTTCAGTGACATAGGATAACGACGGATTGACTCACTAGTTAGTTCCATTTCATTTGTAAAGTCGATATAGACAACCAAAAATTTATCATCCGGAAGTGTTTCCACCACTTTTGCCCGATACCATTCGTTTTCAAAATTTGCTAGGCAGTATTCGTGTAATCTAAAATGTCAAGACAAATGTATTATGACGTCATTTTAATATAACATTTTACTACTTTGGTTTATACTGTTGATCACCGACGTTGTATTCTTTTAAGAACTTTGTAATATTTTTTAAATTTTCGTAGCGGGTCTCCAATAAGCATCCAATGTAGCCACTTTCAATGTAGCTATTGTCAATTATTATAATTTTGGAATTACGGTCATTTTCATTTAAAGGAATTATTTCAAAGGGCTGTAAGTACATTACGATTAAAAAATTATTAAATGTAAAATATTTAAAATTAATAAAGTAAACTGATTATAAATTCTACAGAATTTCAAAGTAGGAAACATTACAAGCGAACCAAAAAAGAGGGAATTAAAACAGATAAGTTCACAAGCGCAGTTGATGATTTTATATAAACTGATTGGATAACAAATTCCATACTAAAAGTATTGCTATTTCCGACAAGAAGTCGAAAATGCTTTGAATTCACCCCCCCCCCCCCCCCCCCCCCCCGACTATACCTATTGGCTTCTTTAAATTCATGGATGTCAAATTCCATAGAAAATATGTTTTGCCATATCCGATACATTTTTAAAAGAATTCAGCTATTAAAATTGACGCCAAGTTGCCACACTACGAGTACTTAAAACAAAAAATTGAAATCAAGTTGCTGATAATTTTTTTTCAATAATTAACTGGTATTGAACCTTGATTTTGTTTACTTTCTGCATAACACCCTAAATAAAAAACAGTCAATAACTGAAAATATATCAAAACTCGTGAACGATTATGGCCTAGAGGCTAGGTTACATAGTAAAGTTGAAGTGAAAATCGCCTCTTTTCATAAACCAGCTCACAGAACAAATCCCTAACAGTCACAAAAATATGTCTTCCATCGCTGTCTTATTTAAGTATGAAAATACCGTTCCGTCATTTTACTTGCGTCGCATGCGAACAATTGAGAAGTTTCGTTTCACCTAAACATTGTTATTCCTAGTTCTGACACTGGTGCATTATTGAGAATTGTGTATTTTGAAAATCAATCAGTTTTTTGTATCGCCTGAACGTTTTGAATTGTTTGAGTTGTGACATAACACCTTCATCAATTATATTTTGGTAAACTTTTTTTAAGGTGCTTTAGGCCAATAAAAATGTAGAGATCACATATACTTACATATACATACATTTTTAAATTGTATTGAAATTAATAAATTGAAATATACAATAATTAATTACTGTGTTATAGTAACTGCTTTGTGTTGGGACCTTCCAAGACAAAAATAAATAAAATAATTACTGTTTTCTACTTACGGGTATTAAGCAAGCCTTTTGAATTTGACGGGGTGCAGCTGCAAATTTAGTTTTATTTGCCGATGATAATCCGTCTTCCAAATTACTTTCGACTTTCTGTTTAAGCTCTGCAGTAGAGGCTTCCGTATCAATGGTTTTTTCATTAGTACTTCCATTCAAACTAGTTTTTAAACCTTGTTGGATATTATTTTTGTTCGGATTTATCTCCTTTGTTGCAGATTTTATTTCAGAATCTTTTATATCGGAGCTTCCATTTTTTTGTAAATTCAACCTTGACAATGACGATACAGCTGAGTTTTCTGTATTTGTGTCGTTGTCTTTACGATTGCTAGATAAAGCTTGTAATAAAGAATTTAGTAAAGTCGTTGTACCCCAAAGAAAAAGCTCAACATTGCCACCTGCTTTATCTGGTTGAACAAATTCCACTTTATATTCCTTATTAGTGTATTTTATTAATTGACGCATTAAATGTGGCTTGTCTAAATATTTTATACCCTTTAGTTGCACAACTTGAACAAAACTTGGAAGGCTTGCAAGAGATTGTGAAATTTCTCGTAACTCTCTTAAATATCGGGTACTTGTATCTCCGAAATCTAAAAAGGAAATGCGATAGTTATCTCTGATGGCGCCTAATACTTGTACTCTGCACCATTTATCCCCCCTTAGCGCTAACGCAAACGAATTGGGTTTAGGTTTCTCTAACACAGAAGAATTTTTTCCAAATTCATTAAGTTCGCTTGCAGCCTTCTCATATTCTGCTACAGTAGAGGGATTCGTAGAACGAATGAAGCATCGGTTTAAAGCCTTAAAACCTGTTAATATGACACAGCTTCCATTTGGTGGCAGATTTGTGCTTTTTTTTATGGGCTCATGCTGAAGTTTCGGAATATTGTTTGAAGTAGATCTTTGTCTCACTTTAACCAACTTTCTGCAGATAAAGAACCTTATGACACGAAATTGTCTAATACAATTTAATAAGTAACTTACGGCATTGGAAAGCAGATAAATCGATGACTTGACCAATCTTTAAGTTGGCAAAATTCTGAACAATAGAAATCACCACACCGTTCGCATTTGCATTCAGCTTTTTTATCACATAGAGTGCAAGACCCGGTCTGATTTTCATTATTGGTCATTGCTTTTCTATTTTATTCTATGTAAATCAAAGAATTAAATAACCAGATTATGTTTGACAAAAATGTGTTTAGTTTTATACAAATAAAACCACGTATGTTAAAATGCCTCGAAAACTTTAAGAACCAGCCGTTGTGAATTATGTCTTATTAGTAGTAACGCATTCTGCCATCACACAAACAAAATACACACAGGCAAAATAAAAAATGTGTGTGTGCGTATGTCAGTCTGCACGTCTGTAACACTACGTCTAGACTAGCCTGTGAATTTTCTTTTGTTATGTCATAACAGTGTTGTGCGAGCTCTTGTTCGGACAACTCTGTGTGAACATGAAGCGACTTTTTCCATCACTGTTCTTGACTAGCCAAATTTTTGTGCGAGCAGAGAAATGTGCAAGATCTGAACAGATTAATGGCTAGTCAAGACGCCATATATGCACGTATTCTCCACACAGAAGATTACGAACACATTTACATATACCCGGTTTTCTGCCAGCGCTCTCTGCATGTACGAAAAATTTGTGGCTAATCAAAACGTAGTGTTACACAACCTAGTATTTTTCTATTAATATTCTTTCTTATAATACATTTAAGACTTTTTAAGTAGCGAATGTTTTACTTGTTTTTTTTTCTATTCTAATTTTAATCGATCTGTAGTTTAGATTTGTCATAAACTCCCTTATAAACTATTTATTGTCCAAATAAAAAATCAATTAAGGTCGTACAATTCTTATTCTAAGGTGTTTATAATAACCGAAAACTACTTTTCAAATCGAGATTCCTTGGAAACTACTAATATGTTCACACATTCGCCTTAATTGAGTAATTAGGAGATTTACGCAATTCTGTCCCTAATTGGGCACAATTTACCATACCAGAATTTATCATAGCATACCACTTTTTCAAATCGTATCTACCTTGAAGACAGATTTAAGGTTGGCATCACTGCTATGTTGTAACACTACGTCTAGTTTTATATTGAGCACATGCTATTGAGAATGACGTGATGCCAAGTTAGCGCAAAAAACGCTGTGTCCCTACTTGTTAAATTTAAATTTACTTTTTTAATGGAATCTTACTTACACGTTATTAAAATAAATTTCAAATTTTTGTTGTTTTTTTTTCTTTTTTCTTTTATTGATTTGCAATTTGTTTGAACAGGTGGATTTTTGTTGAAATCTATTTATTTTGTTTTTTCCTACGAAGTTATTGTGTACATTGTATTATTTATACATACATATGTATGCACATACGTACATACGAAAGATGTACTATGTGACTAGTCTTAGTATACGAAAAGTCTTTTTAATTCTCTCACTAACTGGAGGATTGAAAAATGTTTTATTTCATAATACTACTTCTTAGTCAAACTATAACACCTTCTGCGCTCTCGCCTATTGTAGGAGGTGTGATGATTAAAAATGAGGGTACGAATAAAAGGTTTTTGCAATATGTAGTTTAAAATTCCAATATACATAAATCTGAAACTAAATTCCAGGTATTATTAAATATCCCTTCATGGTGTCGTTGCAGCAGAGAAGTAACAAATTACTTAGAAATAACGGGTTTAACTATGAACATTTTTGTGGTGGTACTTTATTAAACCCAAAATGGGTATTATCTGCAGGGCATTGTTTATGGAACAAGTGAGAAAATGGCGAATAGATTTTAGCTCATGAGTGCAAAACCAATGTTTTAATTTGGGATTTACTTATATCACGATTTATTTTAAAGCCGTAAAATTGAAAGTAATTTAAAATTTTATTACTTTACAGAAACATCACAAACGTTTTTGCAGTAATAGGACATGCAAATTTAAAAAATATTCTTCAAGAACATCGGCATGCAATTAAATGTGTAGAATATTATTTCTTCCAGCCGTAAGTAACACTTTTAATTTTTATTTCAAATACTGGACCAATGATATTTATAATGGGTAAATACGTTTCTTATCAATAACGACGAGTTACTGAATTATTATTATAATTTTTGTTATATGGTTTGCTTTTCTTACTACATACATAACTATAGGGGTGATCGACGAAGCTATTCGACCGGTTTTTTAGGGCAGAAAGATATCGAATTTTCAAATGGCGATTTTTCAAATGCCCAATAACCTGGTTATTAGGCCCCGACTTAAATTTTTTCTTTTAATTTTCTTTAACATAAACTTGTAGTCAGTGTTTAAAATGCTAGCTGCAAAATAACAATAGCACATTAAAAACTCGGTAATATGCTATAAGTTCTACAAGTTTTAGTTACAATAATTTTCCTGTTACTGTGCTATTTAAAATAATTACAGTCCAGCAATAGCATAAGCAAAATATGAAAAGCATATCATGTCACAAAACAGAAATCCTTTCTCGTTAATTTATTTATGCTATTGCTAAGTTTTTATGGTAGCAATTGTTGCCTCCATATGGAGGGACCAAGTTAGGCGTCTATATATATGGATACCAAATTATTTAATGGAGGACACTTTTGCTTTCTGTGGGAAAACGTTACGTGATCACATTTCGAAAGATTTACCTTTATCCTCGACCTTTTTAGCCAGTCCTCTAGCTCATGAATGTGCGGCTGCAGTTTTTCAGATGCAACCTTTGGATCATTGTTAACACTTATAA
The DNA here is from genome assembly GCA_963932375.1 of Phania funesta. Lineage (NCBI taxonomy): Eukaryota > Metazoa > Arthropoda > Insecta > Diptera > Tachinidae > Phania > Phania funesta. The sequence goes on from OZ010652.1 coordinate 2,086,139, forward strand.
ATGCAGTGTAGTCTGCAAACGTAGACGTTGTTGGCATAGTAGTATACTCCTGCAGAGATTTTAACATATTTACCATAAAATTGATCCTTTGACTTTACCTTAAAACTTCTATCTGTCAAATATATCTTCAGGTGCTTGTGGAAGTTTTCAGGAAAAACTTGAGTTAATTTTGTGAGTAGCCCATTATGCCAGAATTTATCAAAAGCCTGGGAAATGTCAATAAATAAACCAGAACAGTATTGCTCGAAAACTAAACTGGTTGTCTGAGACAATGTTTTCTTCATTAACGCTGTGGAAAAAAATTTAGATTTTAAAACCCAACTTATAGTATGTTGTTTGAAGATCTTATCTTATACATATGTACATTAATTTATAATTTTTTGTAAATTAAACAAATCGAAATAGGCTTTGTTCGTTTTTCAACCGATTCGCCGGTTTTTTCAGGTATTAAATATGCTAGAAATGTCGAATAATCGATCACCCTACTGGATATTTATGGATATATATAGTGAACATTTTAGTAGAATAACTAAATCGTGTAAAAAATTGTCAGACTTGCTGCAATGCGCGTATAATTATTTTATATATTTAAAGCATGAGCTTACAAAATGATATTGCCCTTTTGCGCTTACGGGAGTCCTACACCATTATTGGCTTTAATTCTAACAAGAATGATTTATACGGAAAGTTGCCAAGTTATGGTATGAAAGTCTATAGAAAAAGTAAGTTTAAATCATTCATTTACGTTTTGATTTTATAAAAAATTTGTATTCAATAATACAATTTTAGATCCTTGTAAAATTATTGGCTTTGGAGCTACGAAACATGCTGGTTTAATACAGGAGCAGTTGTATGAAGCCGAAGTTTATGTTATAACTAACAAGTATTGTCGTCTGTTATTGGGCCATGTTTGGGCACCACATAAAAGGGACAATAGAGTATGTGCCCTAGGAAAACTTCAGGACACCTGCCAGGTTTGTAAGTTTATATAAAGCTAGAGTGCAATGAAATTGTTAGGTCTTTGATTTAGGGTGATTCTGGTGGTCCTTTAATATGTAAATATAATGAGAAAAGTTACATCTATGGCATAGTATCGACTGGATTAACCTGCGGTGTTCACGGAATGCCTAGTATTTATACGATTACCGGTCCCTATATTGAATGGATTAATTTAATAATTAATAATTGAATAAATGGTAAATAAATAAGATGTAATTTTATTTTCAAACACATAATTCACAAAATAAATTACAACTTCAAAAAAATATATTATTTAACTATTTTTATTTTAGATATTAAATAGGTAACAGTGTCAATTTTAGCTAATTAACTTATTTAAATATAAAATGTAATAATAAACGTACATATACATATATATAAAGGAATATAATTGTTACTATAGCTATGAGTTGTATCAGCAAATTTTACAATATTACATTTTGATTTGCTCTTCCCATGTCAAATTATCCTTATGCTGAGTTTTAGATTCTGAAGAAACGTCCCTTATCCGATCGAGTAATTTACCTTCACCAGTTTCAGGTAAACCAAGAGTGAGTAAGCCGGCTACTAAAACGCAGCATCCACATATGGTAGTTGGTATGTACCAGCCAAGAGGTCCCTAAACGAAAATACAATATTTCATTTAGTAAAGCAAATAATTTGAAGCATATAGTTATGCCCACCAATAAGTCAACAGCATAAGGAGCTGTTATTGAACCGACATGGGCCCATGTCGAACAAGTACCCAAAACTGAACTACGTATTTCAGTGGGATATAATTCTGCAGTATACAGTGTCACAACGGAATACGTAGCACTAATACCAAAACGGCCCAACATGGCAAAAATAACGATCCAGGTTGTATTATCTTAATTGTAAAAAAACCAAATGTACTTTTTTCTTTTTTTTTAACCAAATTTACCTTCAAATAATTACCTTCTGGTACGACCAGGACCAATAGTAAAGCAATACCAGTTAAAAAGAACAATGACATTGTTGTTACTCTACGTCCTGTTAAACGTAACATAACAACAGGTACCAAATACGAGGGTAAATCAACTAGGCCGGTAACACCCACATAAAGAAACCGGCTCACAGCTAAATTTGAAGCATTTAAGGCTGGAATGAATACAAAACAATTGAGATGCATTTCTTTGGACATATGTACATAAACAAGTGTTCATACCGGTTACATAGTAACACAACGAAGTAACGCAGAACATAAAATATGATGTAAAAATTAATTTCCGTACTGCCGAAGTAGCAAAAAGTGCAAATATTTGTTTTAAAGGTCCATCTTTTAGTTTCTGCCACAAAGAGATTGATATCATAGGTTCTTGCTAAAAAAAAAGTAAGGTTACATATTTGTAGAATTTTGGAACGAGTTTCCGTCATCCCTTTTCAAGTTTGGTTTGAAGACAACCCGGTTTCGGCTATGTGCCATCAGTGAACGAAAAATGACACTGAAGATGGCACATAGCCGAAACCGGTTTGTCTTCAAACCAAACTTGAAAAGGGATGACGGAAATTCGTTCCCAAATTCTACATCAAAACACCCTGTCGGAATATCAAATCAAGAATCAGGTTACAAATTTCTTTATGTAAATTTGGTCATACTTTGTTATAGAACCCTTTTTTGAGTTTGATTTCCTTAAAACTAAGACCCAATATAAAATATTAATTTGGTCAGGTTATACCCTGCGTTGATTAGTTATGGAATGAACCGCTTTCCTTTTCGTTATAGTACGTTCACACATGCTCCTTAATTGAGGCAATTACATTTAAAATAGAGTTAAACATTTGGTGTTCACACATATGCAATTTAGCTTACTCAATTAATATTTGATACCTAAAAATGTTATCATGACTCGACAGTAATGCTTTAAAATGCATGTAATCGTGTGTTATTCGTTTTTACGTGCACAATTTTTAATAATATGAAAGAGATGGAGGTCTATTAAATTTAAAGTGTTCCTTTTATACAGTCCACCAGAGTTGCATTGTAAATTTAATACGATTTGTGGCGTAACTAAGTACTAATTGCTCAATTTATTAATGGAGTTACTGTATAATAAATTGTGCTTAATTAAGGCCTTAATTGTGTAAATCTCGTAATTAAGGCGCTTGTATGAATATACTATTAGACTTAATACTTTAATTATATTCCAAATATGCCTAGTAATGAAACGCTAAACTCGAGAACAGCTCCCGCAATTTGACTAATTTTGTTTAAATATTCTCTGAAGTCCCAGGAAGCTTCTTATCGAAAGATAAATTAAATAGTTACTCGGAAAATTACAGAATTCGCGAAAAACTTAAAATGTTTTTTATTGAGTTTTGTTGTAGGCTAAAGACTTAGAGGCAAACAAACACTTGTGGGCCCAGTCAGTATTATAATAATTTTAATTCAAAATAAAAAAATACATCTCGGCGTGTAAGGCTAAAAAACAGTGCTGCGAATACTTGGAATAATTAAGGCTTCTTCAACAATGAAAACTAAAATTACAACATTTTCAAAGGGTGTTCTATTATTCGGACCACAAACTTATAAAGAGTCTATGTAATTACAGAAAAAAAATAATAATAATATATAGATTATAGTACAATTAAAAAAAAAAACATCTTACGACTTTCTTATCAGAAGTAATCGCTGGGTTTACAATCTCATAATGGGTTTTTTGTTTAAACACTATTCCATAGGCCCGATCATAACGCTTGTTTGCTATAAGCCAGCGTGGTGATTCATCCATTAAACTAGAAATAGTGCAAGGTTAAATTTGTATATCATTATTGAAGAATTAAGCTAAGGAAGTATTTAAAAACTTTAAGATAAACATACTAGCAATTTATAATTAACAAAAGAGCTGGTATTGTTAACGTTAGTTGTAAATATCTCCAGGATACGACGAAGTAAGCAGCAACAGCCAAAATAATCATTCCAACGGGATAAGACGCCGAGAAGGCTATAGACATCCAAGAACGATGTTTTATACAAACATTTTCGACAACTGCAAATAAATTAAACAATATTTATAGTCTTAATAGCAGCAATTATTAATTATAAAAACAAATTTACTCATTGCGAATGCTGGATAGAACAGACCGGATGAGGCTGCACCCAAACCAAAGCGACCAATTAAGAAAAGGAAGTACCAGGGAGAAAACGTACAGAAAAAACTGGATACAACGAAAAAGGCGGCACCTAAGGTAAACGCTGACTTGCGACCAAATCTGTTTAATATGTTCAAAACAATTTAAAAATAAAGTGCATAAGATATCATACATACCTATCGGAAAATATTCCGAATGAAAAGGAACCAAAAAATTTACCAAGTGAAATGACAACTTGCGCCGAAGTACGCTCTACAGCGCGATCACATACAAGATCCCAATCCGCTACAAATGTACTTTCAGGTGAGGTATAATTATAGGAACCTTTGGCTTTGCAAGAAACCTCTGCTGGCAAACCTTTTTCTGCCACCATCGAAGTATAATTATAGGCCGCTTCGTAGGACATTTTGCTTAAAGGCCGGTAGTCCCAATCCCATATTGTACAACCTTTCGTAGTCAATTCCTTTTGTGAAATACTACGTATTTGATTAATTGTCCAGTTTGTTGTCTTAAGATCTTCGATACTACACCACTGATCATCTGGCAAATGACCAATCATGGTATATGAGTTAACATGGAAACCATTCAAGATATTTGGCAATACGCAGATAAAAAATATAGACCTACACATGAACACAAAATATATTAACTAAATTTGCAGAATAATTAAATATTTTTTAAATCGAAACTCAAATAGGAGACTTAGAGGTAAAACGTATGATTTAAAAAAAATGGGACTAACGAGACAAGCCATCTTTCTACCAGTAGACCTAAAATTGGCCAAAATTACATATACATATATAAAATGTATAGCTTGAATGTCTTGTGATCTCTACTTTATTGTGTCAGTTTTGAAATTAACAAAAACCAAAATAAAAAAATTTAAATGCTAAATTTAATTGTGTGTGAAAAAGGCACTCACGCAAGGATAAGTTATTTCCTCTAGGGGTACTAGGGTGTCACTTGTAGGTGTAGGACACGTTCACTACTCATCTCTAAGCAAGTTATGGGGAAAATATTACAATAGTAGGAGTTTGCCTAGAAATGAAATTGTATTGTAAAAATCAAGAACATATGCCTTATTTCTGCATTTATATTTTTGTGTGGATTGTGTTTACATCCATCAAATTGTAACGCAGACGCAGGTTGACTTCAAATTTACTTGCGACGCCAAAACATATACATATAATAAAACCAAATTTAAATAAAAACTATTCCCTGGTAGAGACATATGTATATTCAAAGAAAGAAGGCCAAACCCCTTTAGCTCGGCCCTCTACCACTAGGACTCTTTAGTTTAATTTATCGGGATGAAATTTTTACCTCTAACTTTTAATGTAAGGGTCGTAATTTTTGTAATTAAATAATAAAAAAGTCATAAGGTAATGGTTTGGTCTAAGAAGAAGCAAAAGGCAAGAAAATGGTGGGTTTGTATTTCCTTCAACGCTAGCAGGGATAGTCGGGAGTATCAACATATACATACTTTTTAAATTCATTTATTGCCATATCTATTGTATTGTACACTAGGGACGCTATAATATCTCTTCTATACAGCGGATATGCCAACAAGCCTAAATACATATACATCAACGTTTGCAGATGCCACTGCATTTATAAGTGTTAATAATTATCCAAAGGTTGCATCTCAACAACTACAGTTGCACATTCATGAGCTAGAGGACTGGTTGAAAAAGTGGAAAATAAAGGTAAAACCATCGAAATGTGTACACGCAACCTTTTCCCTCAGAAGGCAAAAGTGTCTACCAATAACAAATAACCCGGTTCCAGCGGAAACGGAAACCAAGATCGACGCTTGACTTGGTCCCGTCATATTGAGCAAATATAACGGCCATAAAGCTTCGAACAAATCAACTACACTGGTTCGAACTCAACCTTGGGGCTTTGGAATACAAAACCGTTATAAAGTCAATATGGTCATATGGCATTCGGTTGTGGGGTAAAGTTTGCGCATCAAACATTGTGAAGAAAGAAGACAGAGAGATCTAGAAGTGCCCACTATCCAAGAAGAAGCAAAAACATAGTCGTCCAAATACCTAAGCAAACTAGTGCTCCATCCCAACACTCTAGCGCCCAATTTACTGCAGTTTCATATTAAGCTTGAGGAGACGGCTCTCCCAATGGTAGATAGTCTTTAATTATTAACATTTGAATACAATAAACTAGTTATTACATTGGTAAAATAAATAATAATTTAGAGATACGATTTGAATACTTATTGTAAATTTCTTTTAATAGAAAGATTAAATAAATGAAAAAGTTAAAAGAAAAATATCTGGGTGCTCTCGTGTATCGCAAAAAAAATATATTTTTAGAAAGACAACATGTTAGAATATCAACTAAGACCTGGTTTGAGGAACATAAGGTATCTGTTATGGACTGGCCAGGCCAGCACGTTGACCTGATCTTAATGTAATGCAGAACAAGAGGAACTGATTGCTTGTGTGGCAAGCATATACTAAAAATCGTCAGTATAATTTGGTGCAAGAGCTGAGGTGGCAAATTTGAATGACTGATTCTTTGCGATTACGAATTAATGGAAATTGAATGTATTGAAAAATGTCTCGCTATAATTATTAGTTTCGAAAATACAAGGAGCGCAATGTCAAGAGTGTTTAGCCCCCCAAACTTTAAAACATCTAAAGAAGCCTCTCACTCGAAATCGTTATACTTTTTTAAAACTATACAGATTATCTAAAATTAAATTGACTACTAAAGAAATCCTACAGTAATATATTTATACAAAATTAAACAAAAAAATACCTACATACATACATACATATGTTAAGTACACAACATTTGAAAATTAATTAATATTCACGCTATCGATTATATAGAGACCCAAACTCGTACTTTGACAAAATACGTTTTCGGTTTATTTTGTACAGTTAACCCCCGTATTACACGATACTTCTACAACACGGATTCACTCTTACACGGTTTGATAATTGTGACCATGCCCACATAACAGCTTTTGCGTATAATATAAACACAAATCAAAATGTTTAGAAAACTATCAAAAGCCTCTAAAACCCACTGAAATACAAAACGCTGCTTTTTTATGTACGAGACTGTAATGACTAAAACTACTAAAAGAGAACTAAGGAAGTGCTTAGCACAATATAAAAAAAAAATACACAGATCTTTCAAATAAGCAGGAGTAATTCGAAATAGCAAATAGCTTTTTACAAAAGGAAGATGTGAGTAAATATGTTTAATAACGTAAGTCATATTAAAAATGTTTGGAACCCGAACCGATCCTCTGTACTAGTTATGTGTTATGTGGTTTTGGAAACAAACCATTTCTTTGCTTCGTACAATATGGAATGTACGAGTATCTAGCGTGTTATACGGGGGTTACCTGTATATATTAATATCAATGTTTATAGGTTTGTAAATGTCATAAATTTTATTGCTTTGACAGGAAAAAAAAAACGTTTTCCAATCACGTGACATTAGTCACGTTCCTGCAGAATACATTAACAATATTGAATTGACGAAATATTTTACACATTGTTTATTAAATATTCCGGAACTTATTCGGTCGCAATGATAATTAAATATTTTAATTTCGCACAACTTGACAAAAAAAACATTGTTCCTTGATACATGTGCGATAAGTTAACATTGTTATTATATTATTTCAATTAATTGTTTAATATGATTCTTGATTTAATATGATAACAACACAAGTTCGACACAAGTTGAAAAATCATTATCTCCTGGCAGAGTGATGTGTGGGCTAAACGTAAGCAATTCCATCCTTGCATTATTCTAACAAAAAAAAAAAAAAAATCTTTAAAACTAGTCGTGCTTATATTTACATATTCTTTTGAGCTGTGACTTAAACTAATTTATTCAAGCACGGATCGATCTATTTCCGGTTTCCAACAACTCAAAGCGAAATAAGAACAATCAGGGATTAGCAGAAAAATAAATTTTACGGCCCTTATTACAACTTGCCTTTAAAGTTCACGTTAGTAAAAGACACCTTTAGCTAAAGCAAGGCATAAAGTGACCTTTAACTATTATTCCTTATTACAATTTCCTTGTAAAATAAAATTAATATTTTTGAAAATATGTCAGTGGAAGAGCGAAAACCGACTACTTTTTAGTAAACCATAGTAGCAACGACTTATTTTTTATTTATTTGTCTAATGGCAAAAAACGATCGTGATATTTTTTCTTTTCAAAAATATTTACTACCCGGTCTTTTTCCACCATTTTTTTTTTTAATTGCAAACTAAATTAAAATTGCTTTTTGTTGTTGTTGTTCAAAATATGGTTAAAAGTTAAAGGTAAGAACAACATCTTCTCCTAAAAATGGCAAACAAATAATTTGTCCGATAACATCCTGACTGTAACTATCGGCAAGTTGTAATAATGGCCCTTAGTCTTCTTTGCTAAAAGCACTTTAGAGTGTTAATGTAGATATACTGGAATCAAAAACGGCAAATCATTTATCAATTTAATTCTTTAATTCTTCAGTAATATTTCAGAATTTATGCAATTTCCAAAATTTGTAACTCTAAAAATAGGACCTGAAGAAACTTACAAGACTCTTTTACAATCAGCTCTCCTTAAAGTAAATGATGTTTTTGGACTAATTCCATGGATTCTGCAACAAAATAATGCTCCTATATATAATACCAGAGTTGTAAAAGAATTCATTTCAGAAACCTAAACATAATTAAAAATGTTCGGGGTTGGCTTTCTGGCAAGTATTATGAAGGGGAAAGACAATGCGACTATAGGAAATCACTAAGACACTAAGGACTCCTGGCATTAGCTTTTTTTTTGGATTATTTGATTATTTGAAGTCACTTTATGATTAAAAGAAAAAATAAACTATTATAATTAATTGTTAAGTAATTTCAATGTTTAGGCATGAGTTAGTTCGGAAAAACAATAAAGACTAAACTATTATAAATTAACTTAATATTCAGTGCTCTTATCATTAAACAATGTACTTTTAGTTAAAATGAGTAGAATAGTTCTAATCATATGAACGAATTTTTTTTTTAATCTTTTATCGTTTTCTAAAAAAAGAATGTGATCAAACAAACTTATTTTATGTTGTTGATACATTTGTAATCTTAAAAAATACTCTTACCGATGGTAGTAAAATTTTAGCAGTCGAAAAAAAATTCAACAGATATGGCCTGCTACGTAACACAAATTATGTATGTGTGTGCGTCTAATGAAATGAACAGGAGTGTATGTATGTATGTACAGTGTATTTATTTTGAAATTAATTTTTAATACATTTTCATAAGTTTGTGATTAATTTAAATTTGGATTTTGAGCTACAACAATTTAGGATTGGTTCAAAAATTATTTAAGCAATTGATCAGAAAAGCAATTGATTAGAAAAGACCATTTTGTAATATAACGATCCCCATCACATACATATATCTAACGTTTGAAAGGATTATAGGTTTCGTTTTGTTTAACTAAAGGAGTTAAATATTTTAAAGATCCTTTGCCTTTAAATATTTACAACCTAAATAGTATTTGTTATAAAATGTACAATATTATAGATTTCCACGCTAAACTTTCAATCTTCGAATATACAACTGTGTAAAATTTAAAAATTTATACTTTTGTTAAACTTGTGATTATTTCCATTAAACTCAATAATATTTACTAAAAAAAAAATCATTATACAATAAATAAATTAATAAGTACATCTGGACATTTGTATGCTTTCAGTATTACCTACCAAACATATTTTCCACCAATTCCGATGCGTTCCAATTCATTGGTAATAATTTCTTTATAAGCTTCTTCACTTATTTGCGATTTTGATTTTTCGCCTTGATCTTGAGACATTTTTAAAATGTTTTTAATGTGCGGCAACAGCAACAAAATTTGCGTTTACATATAATTGCAACTAGAGCACACGACGATACTTTATATTTGAGCACATATTTTCTTTTGATACATCATATGTATGTACTCGTATGTATACTTATGTTCGTATATTAAAAAATTCTTTCAAAAATATTGATTTGATTTGAAATTCTTTGAAAATATTTTCTTTCAATGCCGTTACTCTTCAGTTGATTGTGTAGCAAAACAAATGACAGCAACATTTACTTTTGCCGGTTTTTTTTTATTCGTTGTAAGTCTGGTTATGTCTTATGTTAATATATTTCGAATATAAAAACAATATCATCTACCTATCCTCTGTTTGCTTTCACTTTTATTTTTCGCGTGCGCCGCTCTGGGATAAGTTACCACACGCTGACTGACTGTATTCTCAAATGTAACAATGCGATCGACTGCATGCGCAGTTGTTAAAATATTCCCCAAAAATATTCTGCGTTCTTTTTACCACATTGCACTTTATTAGAATTTGATTTGAATTATTTACGAGTATATTGATTCTGTATTATTTATTCTAAAAATATTAAGAGTATTTTCTTTTTTAATTTACTTTCTACATAATTTTTTGTTTCAAATATTTTGTTTGTTCCTTCTACTCGTATTTGAATAGATTTACAAGTGATCGTAATGAATGCCTTATACTGACTAAATTTAATATACACGGGTCACTTTATTATAAGAAGAAAAGATCAGCAACATCACACAACAATTGTATTTATTGTACTTATGTGCAAGTTTCGCACGTAGCAGTAGTTTAGTTTAGTACAAACCATATGTTCATATTTACAAGTGTGTGTGTGTGTGTGTGTGCAAGTACAATGAGAGTAATCATGTATGTCCGTCCGTTCATTCATCATTAATTATTATAATACACAAGTGATAATATACAACACTAACGCACTTGTGTGTTGGTAAAATGTTCTCATCATATCACAGTGCTCGAATTAATTTTCGTACACAAGCAGTAAGTAAACTTAATTTTTATTTAAAAATAAAATCCCACTACATCGCACAGAATGATTATGAATTATTCTAAGATTAGAGAGTACGTATGTATGTATACATGTACGTATGTATGCGTAAAATATTACGATATAAACTTTAAGTGAGGATTATTGTTGAAAGTGTTTTTAAGTAAGTCAATTATCACGAATACTGATTTCAAGACAGCACATTTGCTGGAGAAAAATTAAATTATTTTAAACCTTATTGTCGCCACTTGCATAAATATTAAGATAATGTGGAAAATATTGCAGATGAGTAAATGTAATAATCATATTGCTTACATATTGAAGGCAGAAATATACGTTTTTTCATGAACGAATTTTGATCGGAATACTGAAAGTTAAAGAATTCTAAAGAATGTATCTATTCGCTTTCACACCATCGACACAGAGCAGAGCAGAGCGTGGAAGCATTCATGCAAATATGTCGTACATACAAGCTTTCGCTTTTAGCCTTTAATCAAATGTTCTGAAAAAATTGTTTATTGAGTCATTGAAATGCCAATCCTTTTTGCCTCATTTATCAAGCAGAGTCTTCAATTTGTATACATATAAAAGTCTTCAATATATTGAAGCGCATGTTAATGTTGTTTACGAGTATTGAGCCTTTTTTACAATAACTTTTTTTTTTTTTTACTAAGAACAAACAAAGGTTACTTAAGACTATAATGTATTATCTTAAAAAGAGTAGATATTTAACAGCGCCATGACTATAGTTTAACAATGAAGGAAATATTTTATATCACTAAAGAAGTTGGGCACACAAGATATTATGCCCTTGCTGCCGGGCCTAACATAGCTTTTAAAATATACTTAAAGCTAAAAATAATAATATTTGATATGATAACTTTATTTTTCTTTTGAAAAGTTAAGAATTCAATCGTAATTTGTGTTTTTTGGTTAAGGAACAAAAATATTAATTATACGTTAACTGTTTTAGCCCATCCCGGATGCCGCCAAATGACAATGGGCATCCCTATTTTTATGAAAAAATCCTCTCTTCCAGCCATGAAGTAAACAAAAGGTTGGCAGAAGCAGCTTTGTTTTAAATTAAATATTTCACAAAAGGTACATAAGTATATAGAACTACTTAGCACATAACAGAAACCTTCAGCTAGAACAGGCTTAATTTGTTAATTGCTTTCAATATTAATTACCCACAACTTAGTCGAAAGTAATTGTTTTTTTTTCACTTTTATTCAATTTAAAAAAGTACACGAATGTTAAACAGGTAGCAGCTGTTTTGCGGAAACCACTTAAAAGCATTTTTTAGCTCTAGCATTAAACAAATTAGTTTTCATTCGCAATTTCTGTTCGAAATTACTTAACTTGCCAGAATCTTGAATGGTGTATTTAACAGTTTTTGTGTAATATTTATGTTCTATTGTGATCATAAAATATGTTGCACTTTTCAGAAATGTGGGTAAACCTTTACATAGTGTTACCCATAAGCCAAAGTGATGGCAGGACGATCTTCTGTTAATTTTCTTGATTAAGTTACCATTTTATATTATTTAAGCATGAGAGTAGATAATTACAGGTTAGAGCAATCTTTCGTTATGCTCTTGAAGTACCCATTTACAAAGTATTACTTTTGACAATATGTGATAACCAGACTGACGTCAACACAAACAGAGTCAAATAGGCCACTACTGTGGTATTTGAAGTTTACCGTATATTTTGAGGACTTTAACATTGTCAAGATTAACTCATAAACACCTCGCAGTTTTGAATGTTGTACTGAATTTGTTTAAGTCCACTTTATTTTTTCATTGACACAACATCTCAATGCATACAAATTATATTTAATAAAATAAAATCAATCACTCATGAGTGTTGCTGGTTGAATCTTATCATTAAGGTTTATTTACGCTATTTCAAAGAGGTTAAATTAATTCACTATAGAAGTTTATATTGTTTTCTTATTTTTATCTCAAAGGACACTGGAAAGTGAGTATAAGTAAATACATAATCATTAATATGACATGACCACTTAATAAACTGAATTGTAATTAATTTAATTTGAGAGATAAGATAATACGGAATATTTTTGAATTTATTGATTAGAAATCGTAAGCATGTCTGCACTCATATCTTTGTATATTTTTAGCTACCTGTACTTGGGTATTATTGTAAATAATACAGTAACGCCTCGATAATTTGTACCCTGGTTCCACGAATTATACCATAATCTGGATAGAGATAAGCACTATATTGCGTACTCTAAAAACCGTATTGTCTGTATTCAATAATCCGGATTCGATATAAGTTTTATTTACGACAAACAAACAAACAAATTCTCAAATTTCTAGCGATTTCGCGAAAATTTATTCTATTAACTAGTCAACCGGTTAAAGTTAAAGATACATCTCAAAATCTGAAATGGCATATTGGCCAAAGGAAAATAACGTTGGTATGAACATTTTATAATACAGTATTAGGTGCTGTTTCTTAGGGTTATTATTATTATTATTATTAATGTATGGGGGGATATCGAAGCAGACCACTTTTTCTGGGTGCCTTTTCGACCCCCATTTCGCTCCTCAAATTGATTTCAGGGAACCGAACCGTAATCACAGCCACCTTACTTGCAATTGAGTCTCGTGCTAGCCCTAGCCTTTACTCTTGACTAAAGTGATTTTAGACTGTCGACTGGTAACTGTCGACACTCTTCCTCATCACGAAATCTTTTGTAATTGCTAGCATTTGTCTAAGGCTTAGTTCCCTCATGGCATTCACATCTAACAAGTGTCTGCCCGTGGTCTTAAGCCTTATGCTAGCCAGTGCTGGACATTCACACACGATGTGCGCTACCGTCTCAGCCTCTTGCAGGCGTAGTCTGCAAGTATCATCTTCTGCGACTTTTATCTTAGCCAGATGGTACTTGAAGTTTCCATGTCCTGTCACTAACGCAGTGATCCAGCTTAAAGTAGCCCTATTATATCCGAGCACCTTGCTGGCCTTCCTGCCGAGGGACTCTTTGAGCACCATTCTAGCCTGTCTACATGTGGTATTCTCCCTCCACCTATTTAGGTGTAATGAGTTTACCCATTGAAGAACTTTAGCTCGCACTAGGCCATTCCCCAGGGCAACCCTGGGTTTTGGTTCACAGAAATCCACATCAGATCCCCTTTTTGCTAGTTCGTCTGCTGCTTCATTCCCAGCTGTGCCTATGTGTCCCTTAACCCACATCAACGTCACCTCATTCAACGAGACACATCTGTTCAGTTTCAGAACACTTAACTCGAAAAGTGCATAGAAAAATAGGTTCCAAACATTAGCATCCGAATTTCATTAAACTTTTAATTTTATTTTCAATATAATTAAGGTTTCTTAATAAAATTATTTCCTTACAAAGCTGTTTTTTCTTATGTTCATTCTAATTATTGCCAAAAATATTTATTTATTTATACTGCATTTTAGTGTATTCAATTTTGCTTTCTTTTGCATCATTTGCCATATGTTTTTTGTAGAAACAAAATAAATCGAATCTTCAAAAATCTGAATTGGCGAAGTCTTACTGTATTTACAAAACAATTCAGATTAATTAATTCGCCTTGAATTCTGTTACAGAGTATAACCAAGGCAAATTGATAATAGGTAAACTCACCGGCGAATTCAAAGTATTCCGGCTTCTTTGCCGATATCAAATTCCATGTATAAAAAATGTAGACGATATTAGAAGAATTTTTTTTTATATGGAATTTGACATCTAATAAGTTCAAAAAAATTACTCAGCTGGGCTGGTGAGTTTACCTGTTTAGTCTACCCTGGGTATGACGATCAAATTTTAAATAAATATATACAGACCATAATTGTATAAAACGCAACGCCAGAATTTATATGTAAAGCAAAATCCAATTTTTGAAATTTTTTAATGTTATTTTTGGTTTCCATATAAATACTGGCATTGCGTTGTTTTATAAAGTTAGAGGCCTTAAACTACGGGCCTTATTTAATACAACGCAAGGTAATGCCAGAATTTATATGGAAAACAAACCCCAATTTAAAATATTTTTACTGTTTTTCATTATTGAAAAATGTTAAAATAAACGAAATTTGTCGATTATCGAATTCAAATTCATGCGCAATGTTTCTCTATTTAGTACGAATTTGCTACCTTGGGTTAATTTTAAGCAGATATTGGTAATGTTTAATTTTCTTGTAATTTTCCACCTAGATCATGTAATTTAGCACCATTCTAGATGGTTCTTTGAAGTTAAATATATGTATATTAATTTCCACAAGCCCTCATCTACCTGAGCAATGATGAAAGGGATCCAGATATAACTCTTCTCGAAAATCGCCATATGAAAGTTTAAAGAGTTGAAAGACGTTTTTTTCGATTAAGTTAAAATCTTGCATAAATTACATATAAGACATCATTTATAAGAAAGACATCTTTAAATAGTATAAATTTTAAATTGACACAAATGTACATACAAATGTTGGATATACGTATAAATCAGTTTTTTGATTTGGATTTACCCGGATATACCTATGTGCATACATGCGTACGTTAAGTACACATACTCGTACATAATAACATACACTATGAATTCATCAAACGATGCTCAGCTAAGTGAACTAAACTAAGCTACTGCTGCCTCGTCCATCGTTTATTTACTTAAAATCGCTTGTGATAAGTGGTTGACAATATAATTTTTTTTTAAGTTATTTAAAATAATTTAATAAGAGTTTCATTCTCCTTTCTTCTGTGTATGTTTGCTTGATTTAACCTAAAGCCCTAATTGATGATTTTCTTAAGCTTTTTCTAGTGTTTCTTGTAGAATTTAGTTAAAATTATTAAAAGGCCACATACGAAAACTGTATAGCAGGAGACATTGTACAAATTACAAGTGCTAAGCAATCTTGAAATACACGTAGCATCTCGTCGGCACAGGTAATCGTGGCATTGCACTTCCATTATGTCTTGCCATGCTACAATTTGTGGCCGACAAATAAGAAGAGCATTCATAGCTGCTCTGAGGCCACTTTGTACAGCGCCACCTAAATGGCCGCGGTAGCAAGTGCCAGCTGCTGCAGATGATGACCAAATTACACGATTCCAGGGAGTCGTTAAAGGCAAATGAGCCAGGTTATTTAATTCGTAGCTGCATTGTTGAAATTCTTGAGGAAGTAGCATTTCGTCGCCAAAAATCTTAGCAAATTCGTGTATCGCTATAGATTTCACTAAAGGTTCAATGCCTTCCTCGTGAATCATGAAACCAGAATAAACAGTTGGGCGATACTCGCGCGCAATTAAGAGTGGTTCTTGTTTAATAAAATTTCCAGAAAACCCCTTCAGTCGCCAAAATCCTTCAGTATAGCTGATTAGAAAACTTGTGTATATATATTTATCACTATCTGCCGGCAAAGGGGGAGTTTGCAATTCCATAGGCAGGGAAGGCCAAAAGCTAATGCCCCGTGAACGATTCAATGGCGCAGCCAATATTATTGCTTCAGCTATGTGATATTCATTTACAGAATCCCTAACTTCAACAAAATTGCTGTACTGATTAATTGAAATTACTTTACGGCCACAGATAATTTCAGTGTTCTTGAGATTTTGTAAGAGTTTGCATAAAAATTCATTGCTAGAAAACTCATATAAGGAATAGTTGGGAACTTCAATTATCCTGTATTATAGAATTATTCAGTAATTAATTTTAGTAGGGCAAATAAAGTAAATTTTATTTTAACTTACAGATCAATCAATCTATTAATGCCTCCAGATGTATAACATATTGACATAAAATCTTTAAACTTTACTTGCTTAGCATCGACTCCACATATCAATAACACTAAATTCAGCATATATTTGCGAGAACAATTAAAAAACAATCGATTGTGTATGTGATAATACATTGAATATCCTTTATATCTGGAAGAAATTAAAACAATAATGTCAAGTACAATATAAAATACGCGATCTTACTTAACAAATACTGGTTTGTAAAATTCCATGTTCAGTTCCAATTCATTTATATAACGCTTTAGTTCATACTTTGCCAATCTGGAAAAGAAGCACTCATCGAATTCTCGATATGTTTTCAACTGAGATGAGTGCATGCTTCGTTTGTGCATTGGAACATTTAGAGCGTTGAGAAGACGATAAATATGGCATTGATCCTCGCTTATCCATTTGGCTCCAATTTCACCTAAACCTACGTTTTTCAGTTGACCTCCTATTCTGTCTGAAACTTCTAATATTCTTACTTGTAAGCTTGGTTCTTTTTGCATTATTTTAAGAGCTGATGTTAATCCCGATAATCCAGCACCCACAATTAAAATGTCAATTTTTTTATTTTCACTTTGTGTGTTTGTCGCAATATTTTGGTTTGCCATTATGTACATACATACATACCTAAGTACATAAGTAAGTATATAGCTTTTCTTTTTTATTTTAATTTAAAATATTTTGATTGACGATTGAACATTGAATGCTCATGTCTAACTTATGACAATAAGATAAGAGTACTTTTTCGAAGTATACTTTTAGGCATATTTTTTATAATGGGAACTTTTGGAGGTCAGCGATGGAAAACGGAGCGTAGTGTAATTATTTTAACATTTTGTGCGAGGGAAGCGTAGGAGTATTAGCTAAATTTGTAATTTGATTTTTTCAATTACAATTATATATAATTTTAATTGAGAATATTCTCAATTAGTATATGAATACGAATCATGGAACGAGAAGTTGAGTTAAGCAAAAAGTGATAACCATTTTACTTGTAAATATGTTTTCTCCAAAACTGTTAATCGTTAGCCTGAAAATCTTAAAAGAATTACTTCAGACTGTACTCAACATGCTTTCGATCTCAACAAGCAATGCAAGCTTGGAGCTCATATTTTAGCGGCATGATTAGGAATACAAGGTATGTTTATCTGAATATAAATTAAATCTGCTGTCAAGAATGTAATTCAACGGAACATATCGCACATATGCAACAATAGTGTATTAACTCAAAACTTACATTTTTTCAGAAGAATAAAGAGGTTTTTGATTTTATGTTAAAGGTATGTATATGGAAAGGGATCATTAAAATTATATTTTTAAAGAGTGGGCAAAACTATAGTCAATTTTTTCAGTGGGTAGATATGAATACTAAAGATCGATTTTTCCTAAAAAGTGAAGATAACAAATTTTTGGTTGATAGCGTAAGCCAAATAATTTTAATTCTAAGATTATATATAGTACAAACTCTTCTGGTGAAGAAGATAGTGACGCAGAAGCTTTTAAGTAATGGCTCTGTGAAGAAAGATTTGCGATTTCGTTTAAATAACCTTTTGATAAAATGGGTATTTTTTTAAGGGAAGATTTGGGGACCTTTTTCTTCCAACATGGCTTTCTTGGCGAAATGTTTTTTCAGTTTCGGGGACTACGCAGAATAGTACCGTACCTGGCAGCCGTGGTTTGTTAAGCTTACAGAGCTTATAAATAAAGTGTAATTTAAATTAAAAACAGTTATTTTATATGGCCGAAAAAGTTTTTTTTTTAATTTATATATTTTTTTTTTTTTGGAAAAATAGTTTTAGCAGCAATATTCTTTCAGAAACTAACAACATTGGGCTTTTTAAATATTTCCTCAATCTTTTCCATATTGAATTAACTTTAGAGCTTTTTATTTTGAAACCCCACTTTTGATTGGGTTTTCTTTATAAAATTAATTTAAAAAAATCAATATAAACACAAAAATGACATTAGTGATTTACATACTACAAAAAGTCACTTTGTTTGAATACATTTTTCGTACTTTATAAAATAACTCGTGTGAATTCTTAGTTAATTCTTTTATTTTCGTTAATTTTTACTTAATACAACAAATTATATGTAGATTGTATTAAAAAACGAAAGTTACCTTATTTTAAAACCATAAAAAAACTATTTATAAATCCCACTATCGGGATCAATTGTATCATTTTTATGCAACATTAGCTTGAAAGGGTTATGGTATTGCCAGCATAAAACTTCAAAAATATATATTCCTTAAAAAACTGTTTATGAATACGCTTTCTTATCAAAGGTTTACGAGTAATAGCATAAGGGCCATTATTACTTGCTTACCCTTAAAGTTCTTGTTAGTAAAAGCTAATTTTAGCTGAAGTGATGAATAAATTGACCTTTAACTATTAATTATTATTACAACTTTCTTGTAAAATAAACCAACTACTTTTGTAAAATTTAATTGGTTCTTAAGAATACATAGTGGCAAAACGTATTTTTATACATTTGTTTACTCGTAACAAACTAATATTTTGGTGATATTTTGCATAAACCTTACGAGCCCGATGAGATCCTAACTTTAACTATTGGCAAGTTATAATAATAACCTTTAGGTGACTTAGTAAAAGGCGATGTTAGGAAGAATAAGGCATCCTCAAATGCATAAACCATCCGATAAAAGTTAAAGGTAAGATGATTTTCTATTTGCATTTTAGGTTGCCTCACCTTAGCAAAAGTTATGTGTTACTAAAAAGAACTTTGAAGGCAGGTTGTAATAATGGCCACAGAGGGCTTTCTTTTAAACGGTATGTATGCATGAATACGTTCCAGAGAATACCGTTTAAAAAAGACACGTAGCATGTAAAAAGTATCGTCTTGATTTAGCAATCTACAAATGCCTGTAAAATTAAGAACAACCCACAAATATATTTTTCTAATGGACAATCTTAATTTTATTTGATTTTATGCTTCTTGAGAAATTTAAGCAAAACATTGAAATAATTAAAAAAATTATTAATAATTAATTTAATTGTTAAGCTTAAGTTCTGTTAAGAAATAAAATTTTCGTTCGATATGATAACTTTGAGTTCAATAAAAGTTATAATTTTGTACTAGACAACTATCTGAATGGAATGCATTTTCTATGCCGCTACGCACGTTATCCACATTCTTTGTGTCTCAACTAATTTTGTGTGCACTGTAAACATCATCTGTTTAACTCAATACCCAAGCCAAATGGACTATGAGAGTGAATATTTTTTCAAATTTCATATTCCTGCGTTTTTTTTCTCTTGGGTTAGAACGAAGTTT
This sequence comes from Phania funesta, assembly GCA_963932375.1. Lineage (NCBI taxonomy): Eukaryota > Metazoa > Arthropoda > Insecta > Diptera > Tachinidae > Phania > Phania funesta. Next base: position 2,106,197 of record OZ010652.1, read on the forward strand.
AGAACACTCCAACTTTTTTTATTACATTCTTTGTTATCATATGCATTCTTGCTTCAGCCAATCATCGAACGAACTTAAGCCGAACAATTAAATTACATAATATTAATAAAGGTAGTTCCACAAAGTTACTTCAAACAAGAAATTAAAAAAAAAAATTAATTTAAAATAAAATTAATATTACTTAATAATAAATAATATTTGTAGTTCGGGAAAAGAAAGAATAAAAACTTAAAAAATCACAACTTTAAAGAACTTAAAAAGTGTTTAGGAACAAAATCTCTTTTGAGTTTTTAAGAGTTAAAAAATTAAAATATTCAATAAAAATATTTTATTCGGTGTCAGAAATTAAAGCAAAAACTAAAAATACAAAATGTAAATTTTTTTATTTAAATAAAATTTTTTAAATAGAGAATTTATATCTTTTAAGAAATGTTTTAAAGTTTTCAAAAATTTTTAAAATATGTCTAGTTATAATTTTTCAGAAAAAGGCTACATCTATTTTATTTTCGTGGTAGCACTTTTGTTTAAACGAAATTGGAGATTCCTGCTTTATAATTTCGAGCGCATAAAAAACGTTTAAAAACAGGATAAGTTTGTTTCCGTTAAGTGAAATCCGTTAAAAAAAATCCGTGTAAAGAATAGAAAATTTTTGTCGGTTATTGCATTTTGAATTTAAAGAAAAAATTTCTCCGGTTCGTTTCTTTTTAAGTCTAATTTAGATATTTTAGTTCCTCAAGTAATAGAGTTTTTTTAAACGAATTTTATATAATAGCGAATATTATACATACATACAAGTACGAATATTATACATACGAGTATGTACAAGCATTTGGATTCATGATTATTTATGTATGAATTTCGGGGTAATTTACATAAATCTCTTATTAAATGTACAAATAATTACACATGAACAAATAGATCAAATGTTTTTTTTTCATTTTCCAACTCAAGTTAAAGAAATATTACAAAGAATTCGATGTATTACTTGTACGTACAGCAAATTTCGTACATTTTTTTGTGTCTATTGAGTTCATCATACAAAACAATCAGCAAACAAGGAAACTTATCACTAAAGTGGAAAATTTCAACAAAATTTTTATTATTTCTATGTTCTAATTTTACAAACTTTATACTCGTACTTCACTCAGATTGTTCACCAACAAATGATCATTTGAAAGAATGTTACTAATTATAAACACTTCAAATCATCGATAATTACAATTCTAATCAGTTTAATTATACATATAATAATTATGTATATTGAAATTTTCACTTTTATATTTTAAAAAATAGGTCATAAATAAAACAATAGGTTTTCTGAAAACTAAAAATTGCTTAAAAAAAGGTTTTAAAATTTTGTTTATTTGATGGCCTCTTAAAATTCTGCTATGCCGCCTGGCCGTTTTTTACCTTAAAAGTAAAATAGAAAAATATTGATTTTATTGATTTATAATTGTCAGTTTTTATTGTTCTATTACTCTTAATTACAAAAATATTGAATATATACATTCTACTCTTACAAGAACGGGAAATATATGCGTAGTTGAATATAAAAATGTATTGACACTTTATGTTTTGTTACAGATACATCCGCAATATTAGCATCACTCACACTACATTGCATCTAAGTATGTACATATGTAATCGTATGTAAACAAATTTAATTATTTAAAAATACAGAAAACAACCGTTTGAACCAGGGGGCCGAATACGGTTATAAATTTTATTTAAAAAACTACTTTTTATTAATTTTTTTTCACGTGTTTTTATCGCTACGAAAATAATAGTTTTATTTTTCGCTTTGAAAACGTCCGGACTCTGGATATAATATTGACCTTTAATTAGTTAATGTACATTTAAGGGCAAACAATTATTTTTCAACAGTAACTTGTTAGCTGACAAAAATCAAATAAAATCAAATGTACTTCTATCTGCCAAGCGAAAAATAAAACATGTAAAGTAACTATTGTTTTCCTGGCGAAATAAAAAACTTGAGAAATAATTACTAAGGTAAATTTTGTTAAAAACTCTCAACAAATAAATATTATAAAAATACCCAAAGATAGTCCGCGTAACAAGAACTACCTTGTAGCATTTCTCTTTATTATGATTTTTATTTTTGGTTGAAACTTGACAGATAATGATTATTAGCGGTCCCTGGTGTTAACGAAAGTTATAACGAACACTTAATTCAAATAATAATATCAGATTCGAAAATAGTCCACCCTTTGGAGTGGACTAAAAGAGAGTCAAATTTAAAACTATGCATGTGTATAGAAAAGAATTAATTAAGAACTCTTATCGGGAGAACTCTTATTCTATCCCTAGACTTATATAAACATTCTTACGTACATGCATACGTGTTTATTTGTGCTTTTGCTTAATTAATTATTGCATTAGTATGTACAATCCAATGTGAAATAAATACGAGAAACATTGCTACTTTTTACCATTTTGTGCTCCAATCATAGATGATAACTCCTCACCTGCTTCATTTAAGTCGTTGTTGTTTTCTTTTTTACCAAAATTCTCCCCATCTTCGATGGTTTCGGGCATCGTTTTGTTACGTGTTTCGGGAAGTATAAGCGACAGTAGACCGCCCACGAAAGCTAAAGCTCCACATATTATAAGTGGCAAAGGTTTCCAAATTTGACCCAATAAATTGAGATATGGAGCCAATATACCGCCAATACGCGCTACCATTGATGACGCTCCAATACCAACGTTACGCACTACTGTTGGGAATTGTTCAGCCGAGAAAATGTAAATGGTGCCATAAGCGGCAGTAATAGCCAGTTTACCAAACATGGCAAATGTTATTATTAACCAATTCATATCCTCCGACACGACCAGTGTTAATAAGAGGGCTACACCGGCAGCAATCATACAACCGCACAAAATTGTACGACGTCCCCATCTGTTTAAAGTGAAAAGAAGGAATGTGTAGGCAGGCACTTCCACAGCGCCTGACACTAGAAAATTTAGAAAAACATTACCACCTAAATTGTTCGTATTCCAGGAGAGTCCATAATAAACGCCACTATTAACAAACCAATCAAAAAATATAACCAATGTTTTACGCCTTAAGTTGGGATAACGCAACAAATCCCAAACAGAAGGTGCCCTTCCGTTTGGATTTTGTTTGGTATCTTCTTCGTTTTTCTTTTCCACAGCTTCATCTATTAGATTATCATACACCTCCTGAGGAATATCCACATTGTTTACTTTAGCAGCTTTTTCAATAACAACAATTGCTTCGGCTTTCCGTCCTTTTGACAACAACCAACGCGCCGATTCGGGTATAATCCAGTGATAACACATGAATAATAAGCCAGGAAGAGTAAGAGCTATTTGCAGCCATCTCCAATCACGAACGAAGTAAGCAAACCCGGCTGTCAACATAAAACCTGCTGAGAAGAACAACTGGCAGGCGACACCAGCAAAGAGGCGATACGTTGGTCCAACCATTTCCATAGCAATAACGTATGCTACCAAAAACACTCCCGAAGTCGTTGCACCTACTATCATGCGCGATATCGTATAAGTAAAATAATCCGGTGCAATTCCTGCCAATACCCCGAAAACCACTTGTATCACCAGAGCAGCAAAAAAAGTTGGCTTACGACCGCACTTATCAGACAACTGACCAAAAATTATACTTCCCAATAAGACTCCCAGCATAAAAATAGAATCGCTGATAGCACTTAACAAACTTCGACTGCACACGAGATTCCATTCTGTGACAGCACTATTTATGTACAACGATTTATCGTACACGAAAACTTCGCATTGTTTGGTTCCATTGGTTCGCCTGGCCACTGAGCCACTTAAGTAGTCCTGTGTGTAAAAAATATCGTAGTATTCACAGGTCTGGTATTTATTTTTTACATCATCAAATGGATACGTCAAGTTCCAATGTTTCGGTGGGAAACTTTGATATGTGGTCGATGAGGTATCGTTTTCAAAAGGCAAGACACAACGAAAATCCGGACGTGCCAACAAGAAAACTCCCGCTAATTTGTGCAAAGCACAAGAAATGGCTGGTAAACAAAGAAGGAAATAAATTTGCTTTTGATAACGGCCAAAATCGCCTAGATATTTGATGACATCATCGTATCCCATAGTGACGTGGTCTCAATCCTTGTTTCCAAAACACACTACATATACAGTCCACAACCAACTAACTTTTCGTCCGGTATATTGGCGAATTGCAAAAACACTACTTCAAGTTTATAGAAGCATATAAAAGAGAAACTTTCTGAACGTTCTATTCTTACTTTTTACCTTGACTTTATTATTAATTTTGTTTCTTTATTGTTACTGCTCTTAAAGTTTTTATTTGTAGAAGTTGTAAGAAATTGTTGAATGTTTGAACTTGTTGCAACTGAATAAAAAACACACAGAGGCCGTCATGCGCATAGACAAGATATCACTCCGTTTTCCCCCGACCACGACCCCGTTCAAAGTATAATGTAGTTTACGTTGTTGGTAACACTCCAATATGCTCGTGTACACCCATCGACGAGAGAGAATTCCGCCACAAAGTATTTTAGGTTCGTTGCTTTTGTTTACAAAGTATTTATCGCAACAGAAATAGATTAGCTTAGTTTAGTTTGATAATACACATCTTAAACAGCTGATGTGTGCGCATGTATGTATGTAGGTAGCTGATGTCAAAAATAATTTATAGGCTCTCGTAACTTTGCTGTTCGACCTGCAACCAACAAATTTTTAATCACAAAATATTCATAAGCAGCAGTGATATCTGCCCAATGTGAGTTATTTATTATTTTTATTCAAATGAAAGCTTGAGTTATCACAAAATACTATAAATGCATATGGAAATAATAATTTGTTTGCAGTTTTGTTATTAATATCGAATCATTAGCTGTTTATTATTTTTTGTTGATATTTTGTATCGTATGATCTAGCAGATTGTTCGATGTGTTTGAATACCGGTCGTTTAAAATGCCTATGATCTACTGGTTTTTAATATTGCCCTCATCTAGCAGCTAACCAATCATCCAAATGTTTATTTTATTTCTATTCAGGGACGGGAAATTTCATTTTGAGAACTTTTTTCAATTTCGTATTTGTATTTTTCAACTTTTTTTATATCTTCCGATTCAAATGTCATACTTATCTTATTACATTTAATTTACAAAACTTTCTTGTGGGTTTTGGGCTTGCATAATAATACAATTATTTGCGAAAATACTTTCAGTTAATGATCATATATAAAATTTTCAATTTCTTTTAATTTCAGTGAAAATATTTATAAAGCGACAAATTTATTGTCTCTAAAATCCAAAATTATATATGTTTAAATTATTTAAGTTCTCAATTATCTTGGTCAAGAAATTTGTAACTAGGAAATGGAAAGAGATTTTTTTTATTTTAAGACATATTTTTGGATAATTCCTTTTAATAAAAAAACACTTATTTACATACACATGCTATTGTCCATCCCTGTTCCTATGAGTACAACTACTCAAATAATTCTCTCTCAAAATACAACTTGCAAGCTGCAACTCATAAATGGTCTCTCATTTATCAAAGCAAATAACATTGCTCTTTTTCTACATGTTTTTCACAATTGAGAATACCAATTAATTTATTTAATTTTGAATAGGTATTTCTTTTATTTAATTTTTAATTAATGTTGATGATCAAAAAAAAAAGATTTTTTTTATTATAAATTTTAATGATATTATTTCTTTTTATTTAGTAATGATTGTAAATATCCTCATATAAAACAAGGATTTTAATTCCATCTTCAGAGAATTTTTATATCAATTTTAAAGCATTATTAAAGAATTTATTTACACACATTACCGTTGAAAACTCGAATACAGAATACAGGGTTGGAAAAAAATTTTAAAATTTAAAAATATATTCATCCATTTTAAAATACAAAATAGTATTCTAGGTTTTGCATGCTGTCAGAAAAAATTTTCTTCTAATATTAATAAAAAAAACTTAATTTGAATACGGTTCTGGGAATTATGTAATTATTGACGAATACGGTTGCAGGTATTATAAATTAAATGCGGATAATTGAAACCCAAACATAAAGACTTATAAATATGAGTTTTATTATGTTTGCATGTAAATGTTTTGTTATAAACGTCTTTCAAGTTTGAGCAATACTAACCTTTCCATCTACCGATGCAAACTCAAAGAAATCAGCCCCCGTACCACCTCTCGGATACCAAATGAAAAAGATCTGGCAGAGATCAAACCAAGCCTATATTAAAAGTTTCCACCTCATGACTCTTATGGCACCAAATATGTGTTACTACCAAATGAACTAACGATTGTACATATGTAGGTATATGTATATAAATATATAGATAGCTGGCGAGCTAGTTGCTTTTCTAACATAATTTTATTATCTCTTAGCTTTAACAGATAGCGATGACTTTATCTGTCGGGCTTATAATTTCAACTTTTAGGAGCAATAGCAGCAATCCACTGTATTAGTCTAGAAAAAGAGTATGTTTAAATTGCATACATAGTCTTACTTATCTCTTTATTGTCACATCGAAATTATTATACCCAGTCATGCGCGGCTCAAGCTTAAGTTTTAGATGAAGTCAATTTTTAATTAAAGCTTAAGTTTTAGATGAAGTCAATTTTTAATGAAACGAAAAAATTATTGCCTGGGGAAACGTTTATTTTTAATTATTTAGTGGAGGAAAAATATAATATTCCACCCTCCGTGACTACATATGTGGCATCAAATAAACATTTTTTTGAATGCTGAATATTTATTTTGATTGCTATAAAATTACAAAATTATGTAATTTAAATTTTGTATGACCCCTTGGAACGCATATTTGTGTTTGGCTTTGTGACACATTCTGGAAGAAGGATAGGTGAAAAATACTTGAGGACCTAAGAGCCAAAAATATTGTTTCTTGGGCTTTATCATTATTTGACTGAAATTTAAAAAAAATGGGCTTAGTGGAATCGAACTTTCTTCGTAAAACTTCGAAAAATGTTTTATGTGTACTTGTTACAAAAACCACCCCAACCGCCTATAAATCTAAAAATCTCTAATTAAGCCTTCGTAATTGTACTTTGTAAAATGTCAATTTTCCCAGTCTAATTCTCATATTAAATTTGAGAATGTGCCATTGCCTTATCAGAAAAAGCCACCATATTTTAACAGTTATACAAACAAACAAATGCATAGGCAGTGATGCTAACTCAAAATCTGTCTTAGAGGTAGACATGATTTGAAATGGAGGAAGTTTCCAACAAGTCTTACTTTGTTTAGCAGAAGATCTACAACCTTTGTTTTTCGCGTATTTCAAATAATTTAGGGAAATAATTTTATGCCCCTAATTGATTTTCGTTTGGGTTATTTATAAAGAAGGCTATGATGTAATATGATCGGTAATACTTATAATTGAAATAAAAAAGAGAGTGATAAGAAATTTAAGAATTCATTTATGATATAAATATTTAATTAGCCCTAAAATATTTTATAAGGGAAAACATTAATAGGAGAAACACTTGTCGTATAACCTTTTATTATTTAATTTATAATAGAATACATACTTTTGTAGCACTCCTTGCAGAGTATTAGTAGAGAATTTGTCTCTACCAGAAGTTTTTATTAAATTAGCTGATGAAAAGACTCTTTCAACTGGCTCAGTAACGGAAACATTTGTGCAATATAACATGTTTTAATTTTGGATATATGTATGATAGAAATACTCAACTCTGGTGTTTTTTTTTTTTTGTATTTCGCAAAAGTCGCCATTCTCTCATTAATAAGGTTTGAAGGACATAAATCTAAAAGCCAAATAATAACAGCAGTTAATTTCTGTTTAGTTTTTACAAAATTGGTTATATAAATATATGACTCGGGAAAGAATTTGTTTAGATTGACAATAAAATTTACGACTTTTAAACACTGGAATAGACTGTTTATTCGCTGTCTTGAAAAGTAAAACGTTCTCTAATTTGTGTAGTGCTTGTAATCTGAAATAGAATGCATCTCTCTCTACAATCTGTCGTCGACCACTCCCATACTTTAAAACAAGACTTCTTGCGCCAATTAAGCTCAAAACGTCACCCTCTAGATGTACTTCTTTAAACGCATTGTAAAAAATTTACAAGTTATTAAATAGACGCGTTGTAAAAAAAAATTTTATTACTTAAAAAAAATCCAGTTAACAATTATTTGCATTTGCATTATGTAGAAAGTCGTAGATTTTCCTCGGAAAGTAGTAGAGTCGAGTAAAATAAACAAAAGTGTGGTAAAGTTGACATCACTGTGTATAGGTCAATAACCTTTTTTGTTATTCACAAACAAAATTTAGGAATATAAATTAATTAAAATTGTATTAAGAAATTATTATTAATATTAAATGTGTTAATCTATTAAATTTTGCTTTCGCAAAAAATTGTTTAGAAATATCATGCAAATCGCGTTAGATGCTATTAGATCTTCCTTATTAAACAAACGATTGTACATATGTATGTACGAGTATAAGTTTGACCTAAATGATAATAAATTATACGATTAATTATAAGATTATACTAAAATAGCATTAGCTGCATGTTTACCATTGCATATATACATAAGTATAAAACATATTATTAACACAAAATGGTGTTTCTTCTGCTTGAGTATAGTTCTACAGTAGCCCTTTCGAAAGTTTTAATTTTATTCATTCGTAACGACTTTATTGTTATGTAAAAGTAAGAAAAGACTAAAGAAGTTATGAACAGTAACTATAATTTATATTTATTAAACATAATCGAGTATATTCTGTGTTTCCTCTCGTTTTGAATACACAATCTAGATATATAATTCAAGATTCTTGTTCTCGAGTTCACTCCCTTCGGTGCATTTGATGTAATGTTCGAAAATATTAATGAAAACCAAAAATAAGCGTTTCAAAGTACCGGATGCCCTGTTGTTTTATATTACATACAGTGTCGGTCAAAACCTATTGCACGAAAATTGCTCTATAAGTTAATATTTCACATGGAAATTTATATTTTTCACGATTTCTATAAAGAAAAAAGTTTCAAAAATGTTTGGAGAGGAGATACTCTGAATAATTCAGTCTGGTACTAGGGATAGCCAATTATAGCAATAGACAGAAAATGCTTTCCAGACCATCAAATAAACACCACCAATATTTTTCGGACTGTCTAAGTTAAATTTTTCTCGCCGGAAAAAATTATCAGCAAATAAATATTTAAAGGATGTTTAATGCTGATTGCAAAATATCGACCTTATTCCAACCCGTACTCATACTATTTAATTTAAACGGGTCTTTTGATGCCTAGGCATTAAAAACGAGCTATTCCTAGAAAACAAAAAAGCAGTAATTTTTCCTTGTCTGATATCCGACATATAACACAGAATACAAACGGATTATAAACGGAACAAAATTTTAAATTAACACATCACACAGTATGAAAGAGATAGCTATATTAGACGCAAAGGATTTTGTCTCTCTTTTATGTAATCGAAGTAATGTTAATGTAAGTCGTCGCGTCTAGTTAGTAGTCTATGACAGTAAAAAGCGCTTGGGAACGCATGACTAATATGTAATTAGGAAATAATAAATAGTCATAGTAAAATTAAAAAACAAAATGCAGAATAACCCGCTAGCTAAAAATTGTGTTTTTAACGCTGCGGCTATAATAATGCACCAGCCTATAAACAAATCATTTATTGCAAATAATGTTTGTGTAACAGTAACAAATCCATAAAAATTAAATGGGTCTATAATTTTGCGCTACAGAATTTAAGATATACATCGCCATAATCATATCGCCATAATCACAAGTATTTTGTGTTAAACGTACATTTATTTATCATGGCCAAGTTTAAATATTATAACCAACATTTTATACTTACGCTGCAATTTTTAATTAAGTTTTTTTAAGAAATATTCACATACCGAAGAAACAAAACATTTTTTTAATTCCGCTTTATAGACAAACACTCAGTTTAACGTTTGTGATTAGCTTTTATTAATACTTATGTACCTACATACATACATACATACATACATACATATACTGAAGCATAAACGCGAAATATGTATTAAATGTTATTAATTACTATTTTTAATATTTCATTGCTTCATTATTTGTTTTTAGTTGCACATTACAGATAGAGAAATTCTTAATTATTAAATTCCCTTAATTCCTTAGCATTTTCTAATATATAGTCTGCAGACTGATTAGTTTTACCAAATTTTTCGCCATCGTCTATAGTCTCAAGCGTGGGTTTATTGTGGGTCTCTGGCAGTAAAAGCGAAAGTAGTCCTCCTAGGAATGCCATGGCGCCAAATATAATTAATGGGAGCGGTTTCCAAATATCGGCGAGCATATTAAAATAAGGTGCTAGTATGCCTCCAATGCGAGCAACCATTGAGGCAGCTCCCAGTCCAACATTACGCACAACTGTTGGAAACTGCTCAGCAGAGAAAATATATATTGTGCCATATGATGCTGTTATTGCCAATTTGCCTATCATAACAAACATAATAACCGCCCAGTTCATATTATGGGGCACGATTATTGCGAGCAGTAAACTTGTCCCAGCGGCTAGCATTGATCCACACAATATTGATCGTCGACCCCACTTATTCAGAGCTAATAAAAGAAATAGATACGCTGGAATTTCCACAGCTCCTGATATCACAAAGTTGAGAAGCACATTGCCACCTAAATTATTCGTGTTCCAGGAGAGACCATAGTAAGTGCCACTGTTGACAAACCAATCAAAGAATATTAACATGGTCTTTCTTCTTAAATTTGGGTAACGCAAGAGGTCTAATACACTTGGTTCTTTCACTTTGGTTTCTTCAGGCTCGGCTTGCTTTTCCTCAATGTTGTCATCCAAAAGCTGATTCAGCACATCCAGAGGAATTGTCGCCTTATTGAAACGGGCTGCTTTTTGTATATTTTCAATTGCTGTTTCTTTGCGGTTCTTAGATAAAAGCCAACGCGTTGATTCTGGTATTATCCAGTAATAACACATAAATAATATACCGGGAAGTGTTAAGGCTATCTGCAGCCAACGCCAGTCGTGAATAAAATAGGCAAATAAAGCAGTTAATATGAAACCCACCGAAAAGAACATCATCACAAAGATACCAGCGAACAGACGTTTACTAGGACCCACCATTTCCATGGCAATAACATATGCTACCAAAAACACACCGGAGGTAGTGGCACCAACTACAAATCGTGATGCAGTATAGGTTAAATAATCTGGAGCTAAGCCGGCTAATACACCAAATATCACCTGAATCACCAGCGACGCGAAAAATATTGGTTTTCTGCCATATTTATCAGACATTTGCCCAAACACAATACTCCCCAACAGAACTCCCAACATAAACATGGCATCACTAGTGGCTGCTAGGAAACTACGGCTGCACACCATATTCCATTCGGTAACTGCACTGTTCAAGTATTTTGTTGTATCGTACACATATCGTGAACACTGTACGGCTTCAGTTGCAGTTGACGGTTCACTTCTATTTAAATATTCTGACGTATACTCTACATTGTAGTACGAACATGGCTTATAGTTTACACCCAATAAGTCTCTTGGGTATGCCAATTTCCATATTTGTTCAGGTAACTCATATTTGATATTAGCTTGGTTTGACGAACTTTCAAATGGGAGAACACAACGGAAATCCGGCTTAGCTAACAGAAACACTCCGGCAAGTTTATGAAATGCACAAGTAATAGATGTAAGACAGATGAGAAAATAAATAATTTTTTGATATTTTCCAAAGTCTCCCAAGTATGAAAGTACATCGTCGTAGCCCATTATGGCGGGTAATGAAATCGGTTAATGATGAAATGTAATAAAATAAAAAATATTTGCACTTAATTATTCGCTGATTATTACGCGTAGCTTTTCATTCTTATCTGCAAAATATTTTATGCTTATTTTTATTGTTAATGTTGAAAACAACTGCAACTCTTAAGATTTCTGCATTTGACTATTCAGAGCTCTCGCCCAACCAAGTTACGAGAGCATTTCAAGATTGAATGTTTATGCCAATATTTCGTTTCGTCTGCTTCGATTATTTTATTTAAAAACCAATTTATAGAAATTAAATCCACGTGCTTTTTAAAGATACTTTATTTTTAAACTGTTACTGTTATATGTACATACATATGTACGTTTGCATTTATTAGTTTTTATATTTTAATGCAAACATTTGTGTATATACAAGGGTAAGAAATACGTAAACACGGTCTTAGCAGCGCAGCAGAAATAGTTCTTGCTCATGTGCCTTACAATAAACAACTGCTCGCATTTAAAATCTGTAAAATTTTGTCTTAAAAACTACTACAGTTTAGTTTAGTTTATTGAGAACAAGCACGATTGGCTATATGTCTTTTATTTATAGGTATACATACATACATATGAATATGTATACAGTGCGACAAATTCGTTTGCATGCATATAAAATATTCATGTAAAAGTTTTAATTTCCTTATTGCCAACCTTAAATACAAATAACAAAAACGATATTATTGTGGCTTAAATTGACATTTTATTGTTTTTGGAAAAAAATTGTTTTATTTTCGGAAAATTTAAAAAAACATCAATTCAGATATAAAAATTATTTATTTTATATATTTATTTAGTAACTTAATAGTAATAAATTATTATTAAATTAAATCAGCACGAGCACTGGCTGCTTTAGCCATTGCGCATAAAATTATTTTAGTGATGTACGAGTATGTACAATGAAAATGAATAAAAAAGGCACGTTATTTGAATACAATTTTCGACCCCTGCAAAAATAAGCCCTGTGAGTTCTTAATTATTCATTTTATTTATTTGTTTTTGTTTTTTTATTTTATTTAAAAAAACATAATTTACTTGATATTAAAACAATAAAAACCTATTCATAGAGTCGACTACCTGTATTATTTGGGACATTTTAAAACATTTTAAAACAGTTAAAAACTGTTTACGAATACAATTTGTTAAGTTTAAAAATCTTAAGGACCACTATTAATTACAACTTGCCTTTAAAGTTCTTGTTAGTAAAAGGTAACTTTAGCTAAAGTGGGGTAATCCTTAAATGCGTCTAATTAAAATAAAAAATTTTATATTTAAAATAATAAAATGTAAAAGTAAATATATATTTATCTGTAGATTTTTTAAACGAATTTTCGTCATCCCTTGTCAAGTTTGGTTTGGAGACAGCCCGGTTCCGGCTATGTGCCATCTTCAGTGTCACTGAATGACGGAAAGTCGTTCCAAAAATCTACATCAAAACACCCTGTCGGAATATCAAATCAAGAATATATGTATGTATCACTGAAAGAGTTGATTTCAAACTTACTTCGTTCTGATATTGTCATATGAAATGGCATAATATGGGCTCAAATTATGCTATAAAGTCAACTAACAAAATGGTACAATATTAACATTTCCAAGATGTTTTTATACGGTTTAAAACTTTAGATACATATATTTAATTTCAGCCAAAATGTACCTCAAATTATTGCAACATGCTCTAATAACTAAACGTGATGAAAGTCCAAATAATTAGTACATTTTTCGAAATAATGGAAGGATATACAAAATATTGAATAGGGTAAACAATTTAATAAATTTTATGATTTGTAACAAATTTCATGATTGAAGTAAATTGCGCGCAAGCGAATGTCTCATTCAATTTTCAGAATTTTCGTATTATTAATTAGAGTATGAAATTTATATAACGAACTAGCCAAGCCCGGCCTTAATGAGCGCAATATGTGTGCAAAGTTTCAGAAAAATCGGTCCAGTGCAAGTATCACAAAATTATAACTTTTTTATGGGCGTGGACCTGCCTACTTTTCTAATCACGAAATTATATAGTTATGACAGTTTAATATGTGTGCAAAGTTTCAGAAAAATCGGTCCAGTGCAAGTACCTCCAAATTATAACTTTTAACAACTGAAGTTGTCTAAAATTAAGTTTCGCGAAGGCGACCAAATTGAAAATCAGTACTACTAATTTGGTCGCATTCGCGATATTATCACTGACATTATATTATCCAACGCGCACGCGAAGACTATTTTGATAGATATATGGGAAAAAGAATAAGGGCTGTTTTTAGGGGTTGCCCGGTAATTATTCGAATTTTTCTCGCCGTTTAAACCTTTCCTAGACCTCCATGAACATTTCAACGCCAACACAAGATAAATCCATTCAACCGTTCTCGAGTTTTTGCGAGACTAAGGAACAGCAAATGATTTTTATATATATAGAAGAAGATAAATAGATAAATAATTTCCATTTAGACTTAAGTTAAAAAAAATAAAAAAAAAAATACTACGGCAAGAACGAATATAACAATAAAAGTAAATTTAAAGTGAACTTTGTTATTATGCAATAGAAAATATAATTTATTGCAAAAACTTTTCAAATTGAATTTTCATCATTAGTTGGGTTAAATAGATTATGTTTACAATATACACTATTTCAGTAGAAGGACGCAGGGAATGCCACACAACACAGAAAATAAATTCTATTCTGAAAGTGTCCAATAATTTACCTGTTCAATATTCCATCGAATTATCATATTAATGAAAATAAAAATTTCCTTTCTTGCCCGAAAGATTAAAAAACAAATTGATACAAACTTCTCAGAACATAAAATGACACTGATTATAACACATAGCCTAAACGGGGTTGTCTCCAAAACAAACTTGGCTAACGATGAGGGAAATTTGTTCCAAAAATCTACACGAAAGAAAAAAAGCAAACTTAAGCCTGAATAAAAAATATTCATTCAATTATACAAATATCAGTACGAGAATTTGTTCAAAAAATCCAATGTACGAAGTTTATTTTGAAATTGTTGTACTACTTATTAGTAGTGGAGTAAAGAACACTTAAAATAAATAATTGTAAAGAGAAGAAACAAAATATGTTTTTCATTCTCTAAAAATTAATAAAAACATGCTGCGTTCAAACGCATGGGCCATACCATAAGTACACGTTTGTAATTTCATTCCAAAATGCATACATCTGCATGCATAAATGCATGTAAGTTATCACAAACAACCACAATATTTACAACAACAAAAATTGGTAAAACATTGGAACAATATACACATACATACATACATATGGTAACATTATGTAGCATGGATGGATAATGTAAAGGGTATTTTTGTAGGTATAGAACTTTTAAATTATTAATGAACTAATAGTAAATTATGCTGATTTATGTGGCGGATTTATGTTTCAGTTCAGTAAAATCATAACGCAACCTCTAACATGTACAAAGCGTAACAATTAAACTTTGGCTGCTATAAAACGTAAAGACGAGTGAGATCCAAAGGATAATAAGCAATTTATTCAACAATATTTGGTGTGCGTATTACTAGTGTTTCATTCTCAAGTAGCATGCCTTTAAAAAAACACCCATTATTACATTCCCACACATAAACGATAATAAACAATACTCTTCAGCAATACAATATGTATGTATGTATGTATGTATGTATGTACATATATGTATTTAAGTATCTCGTGGTGATCGGAAAATGCAGAGCATTATCGAATAATATGTTTGTCTATAATCTTTACCATAGTAAGAACAATTTCTATTGGCATAAGCAAGCTAAATAAATTACATTTCACTAATTTTAGGCTCTTAAGCTACAAGAATACCGTTCAATAATTTTGCTATCAAAACTTAGAAAACCAGTTTTTAAAACTAAAAGGATTTTATTTATAAAATTTTTCAAGCTTGAAGGTCTTTAAACTAATAATTAATTATTAGTTAATTAATTTAATTTAATTATTGGATAATTAATTTAACTTGGTTAATTAATTATTAATTATTAGTTTGTTGTTTTAGTTGATATAAAAAATATTTTATTTCCTCTTGATGCCACACAATAGAGTAGCGAAATATCAAAAAGAAAAGAATTTTTTTTGACAAGACCTTAAAGCTTGACAAATTTAATAAATTTAATTAAAAAAGGACATGAAAATCCATAATTTGAAGAAATGGATTGATTATATTAAAGCAAAAGGGAGAAAAACACCATGTCGCTCAAGTTTTTCCAAACATTTTTGACAAAAATAACGTAGGTATAAAGTTATTTTTCGCATAGTTTTATTAACCTACAAATTGTTCAGACATATTCCACGATTGCGGTTAAAGAAAAGGTTTCTACAAATCGCTCAAATTGTTTCTAACAAATAATAAAATCCGCGGAAATTGCAAACATGTTTGGTTTGTAAAATATTTTCATAATTACTGGTTTTAATTTAATGAATATATTCTCGATTTGAATTTCCGACAGGTTTTGGAAAGAATTTCCGTCATCCCTTGTCAAGTTTGGTTTGGAGACAAACCGGTCTCGACTATATTTCACCTTTAATGTCATTTTTTGTTTACAAACATATACAAATATTGTTAGTACAGAAGGGTGTACCGATTTTTCAAAACGAGGTACTGTGCCTACTGAAGACATCGGCTCAGTGTGATTTTGGCACAAAGGCACATACATGCATATGTATTTTTTTTAACTATTTAAAACCAAAAAGCAATTGTTAAAAAGTTAATGATTTGGCAGAACGATGGATGGCTCTTATAACTTGCTTTAATGCATAAGGAGGAGTAAAAGCAATTTATTTTCAATGCAATGAAGAAAGCGACAGAGATGTGCCTTTAAGCAACTTCTCCAAGCAAAAATTCATTAAATAATTAAACGAAAATTTTCCAAACAAAAAAAAATTGGTCTTGTTTTAGTGTAATCGATGCTTATACGCTTATAATTTTCAACTTCTAAAAAATGTGTTACGCCTTACAGTCCAGATTAATAGTCTATAAAAGGTTTCGAAAACTTTGGCAAATAGAAAAATATGTCCACCATATGGTGGAATACGGGGCCCAAGCGCTTATGTCTAGATACCCATGAGCTTATAAATGAATACACAAGTGCAACGATATTCTATTTGTGATGATGAGGATATCTGCCAGTAGAGCGGGTAAGAAACGACTTTTTTGGAAATTTGGGTAGTCAAATATACACACAGTATTATTCGACGGAGATCGCAACACTTAATTAATACTCAATAATAATTATTAATTTTAGTTAATCATCGCCTTCACAATTACACATTTAACGATGAGTTAAGAACAGACCACGACAAAACGATGGTAAGCATTTAGTGAACCTCCAAAAGCCTACGAAGCGCTAAAATGCACACTAATAAGAAATTATCCAAACTGGAACATCGAGAACAAATATCATGTAATACCTAAGAATGTTCGTGTGTAATGCCGACTCGATATTCGCATACGCAGCAACTGATGGCGAAGTAGTAGTTTTAGCTGGGTATAATCTTGATCAAATATAACTGCGAATGCACAGGTTTTCTTGTAAAGTTATACATAAGTAAAGAAAGTAAAGAGGGAGCCAAATCCAAAATTAATGTATTATCTTTAGGTAAATTACTTCATGCATTTACGGTAAGCGTCGTCTCTTATACCTCTTACTCTCAACTTACTGACCTCTAGGTCACTTTTTCGACGTTTTATAAATAAGGAAAATGAAACATAATTCGATCTGTAGAGTTACTTTAATTCGTCGCTTTTCTTAATGTTTTAAGTAACTAAAAATTAGCTTTATAATAACTTTTCCGTAAATTTAGGAGTATAAATTTTAAAAAGTAGATCAAAATTTGAAACTATGTGTTTTATGTTCTTGTAAATTTTGCCAAATTACATAAGGTAGAACGAAAACGGCTTGGCTCTCAACGAAACTTGACAAGAGAGAAGAGAAATTAAATCCTGTCGGAAAATCCAACCAAGACCATATCCATATATATAAGTATGTATGTACATAAAATATACATATGTAACTGTAAAAGGAATCACAGATTTTGTTTTGGAATTACTATCCTCAAAATATATAGACTAACAGCAATCACAGCTTTTATAATTATTTTTATTTAAAATAATCAGCTGAGCAACCAGTTGCTAGAATTTGATTACAAATTTGTATAATTATATAACTATGTATCCTATGTATATTTATTATACTTCTTTCTACAAATTCAATTACATTTCGAACCATTCCATTTACATAAAATATAATATATCTATGTATATCCGGTGTACTTTTATTAAAAGTATTGTCCCAACAATATTTAAACAAGATTTATATAAAAATTTTAACATATGCATATGTATAGTATTTATTTGCTTTTATTTTTAACTTAAACAAGTCTCTATTTAATATAACGAACAACATACCAACATTATTAGATATATGTATATATATTATTTAATATCATTTGATCCTGTATGTGTACCAGCAAAGATTATATAAACTATTGTCCAATATATTGATTACGTTTATTTGCCCCGTCGTTAAGATAAGTGAAGAATTTTCAAACAATTTCAAATTTTGTAACAATAGAATCGTATTTATATTTTCATAAGATTTCAAAATATTTACACCATTTCCTACTACAAAATTTACCGAATGGTGGATGGAGAAAACAGGTACAGTATGCTAAATACTTATTCGTACACCCTTAAAATATGAAACCACTTGCGTATGCCACAATATCACAATATCTTTTCGCGATTAGAGCGTTCCTCGTTAAGCGTTTTATTGCGATTCGTAGGCTGTTGCAGATTCTGCCAACGTAAAGACTGCTGTTTGCACAGAAGTATGTGTCTTGAACACATTCGCTGTTGATAGTCTGCTCATGTTCAAACAACGTTGCCTGCCAACACACAAACAATATACAAACAGGCAAAATAAAACATATGTATGTATGCACACGACTGTACATAAGCTATGCAAGTTTGGCTACGTATTTACATTTTTGCAAAGATTTTTCAATTAAATTTCATTTACTTAGTTTATAGCTCGCTACTGTATGTTAAGGATTCGCCATTGTTGTCTTGTAGCCAAAAATATCGGCAAATATTTCGCGATAAATCGCCAAACCTGACAACGCTGTATGGTATGCACTTTGAATCAAGTATTCCATGAAGAAGAGCACGAAGTCGGCATAAATCGGGAGCGTCGGCAAATACAAGTCAACTAATGCTACATAAAATAAATTTGTTCGCACATCGAGAGAGCGTCTGCAAAATAACGAGAGAATATGTGTTCCTGATCATCTGTTTGAAGAATATGTACAATATATTATGTTTAGTATTAGTTTTGTTTATAGGTTGTATTTATTTTTATTGTGAGAAAAACTACGCCATGTTTTATTTGAAAGTATTATATCATTTATCGAATAATATAGGGAAAACCGTTCGTAATATGAACATATGTATATAATATTGTACAACGCATGGGTCACTTTAACTGATGACGTCGACTGAGAGTTCTATATATAATAAGACTCTCTTCACACTATGCTAGTCTTATTAAAGAAATTCTTATTTATTTTTTAACCTGTGTTTCGTGTTCACAAACACCAAGTCTTATTGTTTATATTGTTTTTCTTGTTTTGTATGAATTTGTACACAAACGTGTATACGAACAAGCGGACGAAACGTATTGCAAGTAAATGAGAGTCTATACACTCTTCTTTTCCCACGTCACTCCGCTTAAGAAGAAATTCAATGCAAAGGCTTGCTTAGTGCGTATGGGGTTAGCGTGCATACATTCGCTACAGCTAATTGGTTCAAATTAGTATCAGCGGCTCGTGGCGTCGCCTTCAAGCCGACTATATTTATTCGGCTTCGAGTTTTGTGAGCAACAGGGCCAATTTGTATTTTTGACACAGGGTGTGCCGTATTTTTGCCCACAGATAGTCGCCTTACACTTTACATTCCTATACATAATAATACCTTTTCGATTGATTGATGTATTAAATAACAGAAAAAAGTCCTGTTTAGTATTTGTCGAATGAATAGCAGTGCATTTAAAATGTTAACATTAAAAATTAAAAAAATGTTTGGTAAGAATGCGATAAATTTTAGTACAAAGGATACATTTTTATTCCAATTACTAAAGGTCTATCGAAGGCTATTACGAATTGTGTTAACTTTAGCACAACTACTAGCGGAACTCTTAATCCAAAAACCGCTGTGCTAATGTTAAACATGGGTGGACCCCAATCAACAGATCAGGTTCATGATTATTTACTTCGTATAATGACTGATAGAGATATGATACAATTGCCGGTACAAAGAAAATTGGGTCCATGGATCGCTCAAAGGCGTACACCAGAAGTTCAAAAGAAGTATCAGGAAATTGGTGGAGGTTCCCCTATATTAAAATGGACAGAACTTCAAGGTGAATTGATGTGCAAAGAATTGGATCGGTTGTCACCGGAAACAGCGCCCCATAAACATTATGTAGGTTTTCGATACGTGAATCCTTTGACAGAAGATACTTTAGATAAAATTGAAAAGTAATTCATCTAAATATGATTTAAAGCAGTATTATTTAGTATACTTTTTATTACTTTTCAGAGATAAGCCTGAACGAATAGTTTTATTTTCTCAATATCCCCAATATAGTTGCGCGACTTCTGGGTCAAGCTTTATTTCAATCTACCAACATTATCGTCAACGGTACATAAAAACTTTGTGCATATTGAAAGCAAAGTAACTATAATTGGCTTTATGTTTAGGTCTATGCCATCAAATATAAAATGGAGTGTCATTGATCGATGGGGTTTACATCCACTATTGATCAAAACGTTTGCCAATCGCATTCGTGAAGAGTTGGAAAAATTTTGTGAAACAAAACGCAACAATGTGCTTATATTATTTACAGCGCATTCTTTACCTTTGAAAGCAGTAAATCGTGGTGATCCCTACCCTTCAGAAATTGCCGCAAGTGTACATATGGTTATGCAGGAATTAGGCAATTCCAATCCCTACAGTTTGGCATGGCAATCAAAAGTTGGACCATTGCCATGGTTGGCTCCTGCAACTGATGATGCCATTAAAGTAAGTTAAAACATTTATTCCAAAAATTTAATTTAACTATCATTTTTGCATGAATTATAGGGCTTTGTCAAACAAGGCTTGAAAAATTTCATTTTAGTACCTATAGCATTTGTAAACGAGCATATTGAAACGTTGCACGAGTTGGATATTGAATATTGTGACGAATTAGCCAAAGAGGTAATTTTTATTGGCGTTCTAAAATTGAGGAAAATAACTTTACTAACTTGGGAATTTCAGGTGGGTGTCGAAGAAATTCGCCGAGCTGCGACACCAAACGATCATCCTTTATTTATTCAGGCTCTAAGTAGCATTGTGGCCGATCATTTAGCACATGGCAAAAGCGTCAATCCAAAATTCTTAATACGCTGCCCAATGTGCGTCAATTCAAGATGTCGCGATAGTAAAAAATGGTATCAGGAAATTTGTTCGCGCTGAAAATTGTATCATTACAGTTTTAGACCTCAGTAAATATTTTTGTTTTTTGTTTGGAATTGGTGCCTGGGAACCCTTTTTATGTGTTATGACCTTTCAATAAATGGTAAAGGACTTTTTAAAATAAGGTATAAACATCTTCATGCTGAACTACATGTAGTTTTGATAAAAGAGAAAAGCAATTCGAATCGTTAACATTATCAAATTATTGTTCGCAAATTTTATTTTCTTTGAAGGAAGAGATTGTGAAAGTTTTATTGTATTTAATATAATAAGCCCAAAAGGCCACAAACATAAACAAGCGGCATAAGTACATATGTATATACATACATACTTAGAAAAATACCCAAAGCGGAAAATGAGAAAGAAACTAAAATAAAATTGTACACTTTTTGAGTATTCTGAAGCATGACTTTGATTTAACTACCAGGCTATACCGTGCTTAAGAAAATTAAGTACTTATTATGAGCGACAATCAACTCACTTGTTAAAAGCACGGAAAATAATATTATAGTGTTAAGAGGTCATTTGGTAATACGACGCGCATTCCAAGAAGAATAGCGCTATCGTGAATTTCGCCCAAATACGATTTATTTTGAACAAGTAAAAAAAATCAAACTAGTTTTTCGGGTTTTTTCTAAGAAGAAAATAATTACGATTTTTGAGAAAAAGAAATATAAAACAAATATAGCTACTGCACCTAGATTATATGGTCTTCCTAAAATTCATAAGCCAGACTTTCCTTTAAGACCAATTTGCTCTTTTGTGAATTCACCGTCATATGAATTATGCAAATTTGTTACTAACATTTTGAAGAGGATTACTGAGTTTTCTAGGTATAATGTTAAGGACTCGTTAGAATTTAGCAATAGAATTAAAGGTTGCAGAATTGAAAATAATGAAAAATTAGTTTCTTTTGATGTAGTATCATTATTTCCTAGTATACCAGTTGATTTAGCAATAACAACAATTGGTGAAAAATGGAATTTGATAAGCAGTTACACTAGAATTGAGAGAGGTTTATTTTTACGTATTCTTAAATTTTGTATTGAAGACAATAGATATTTTCAATATAACGACAAGGTATATGTACAGAAGGAAGGTCTTCCAATGGGATCTCCAGCATCACCAATTGTAGCGGACATAGTTATGGAGAGGTTACTGGACACATATATTGAAAAGTTAAACATTAAACCGAAATTAATGACTAAGTACGTAGATGATTTGTTTTGCATAATTCCTGAAGGTGAAATTGATAAAGTTTTGGAGACGTTTAATGCATTTAATATGAACATTAAATTTACAATAGAGAGAGAACACGATTCTAAACTTCCTTATTTAGATACATTAATAATTAGACGGGGCAACGATTTAATATTGGATTGGTATCAAAAGCCAACAGCATCTGGGAGAATCATTAACTACTTTTCTAAGCATAGTAAAAGAATTATTATGAATACAGCTCGAAATTTAGTACAAAGGGTGTTAACGATAAGTGACAAGGAGTTTCATAGGAAGAACAAGGAAAGGATCAGGAATATATTAATTGAAAATAGTTTTCCCGAGCAACTTTCTTATAAATTAATAAATTCTTTTAGAAGTAGTAGAAATGTTAACACAAGAAGCGTTATAGAGCCCAAGATTTATAAGTCTTTAGCTTATGTGCCAGGAATATCAGAGCGACTTGAAAAATCAAAAATCTTCAATAGCGATAAATACAAAATTGCTCATAAATCTTACAATACTTTAAATAGATTATTCAGTAAAACTAAAGATAGAATTAAGAAAATGGAAATGTCGAATGTGGTTTATAAAATACCTTGTAATGGTAATGATCAGGAGAATTGTAGTAAGGTATATGTGGGTACAACGAAAAATATGCTAAAAACTAGAATAGCCGGACATAAGTCGGACCATAGATGTAAAAATTCAAATAAAACAGCTCTATCTTCCCATTGTTCTGAATTGAATCACTGTCCTAACTTTGAAAATGTGTCAGTGCTAAATATTGAGAGAAATTATAAGAAACGTTACATATTGGAAATGTTACAAATTTGTAAAACACCAATGTCTCAAAGAATTAATTATAAAGCGGATACAGATAATGTCGCTCATATATATAGGCATTTAATACATAAGATAAGATGATGTAATTTAGGATTATACATATGTATTGTTTATACATATGTACATATATACATCTACACATTAATGTAAAACATTTTTTAATTTTTTAGTTTTTTATGATTTGTATGTATTTGTGTTTTTTGAAAATTTGAAATATTTTTCATTGTATATGAAAAAAATTTTTCAATAATTTTCACAATTTGATTTTTGTTTTGAAGTTTGTGAAATATAATTTTATTTTATTTTATTTCCTGACGATGCTACACAAAGGCGTAGCGAAATATTGGAAAAAATAAAATTAATTTTTATTATAATTTATAATAAGGAAGATTTTATTGATGACCTGGAGCTTAGAAAAATTAGACATCATAATAACAATAAAGGTCAAAAAACTAGAATAAAGTTTATTAAAAATATTTCAAGAGCACAAAAACAATGATTTATCAAGATAATCAAGATTGTCAAGATAACCAAGAAATTTCAAGATTGAATTACGGTGAAATTAAAAAGAATTGTGAAGTGAGAAGGTTAATCAATAGATATAAGACGGTGAGGGACAAGGTTATAAGACTCAAATCTACCATAACCTTTTTGATTCGGTGCAGAAATTCTGGCATTGTTCCAAAATTTATAACAAATTCAACGAAAACTATTGCGGATATTTTTAAGATGAGGAAATTGGCTGGAATTCAACAGACCATCAATAGTTACAGACAGGATTTACATAATAAGATTTTAAAATTATCTATAAAGGAAAATCATGGGCTGTTGAAGCATTTTCAAGGTGAGATAACAGTGTTAAAAAGAAATTTGAAAAATCATTTTACAGAAAGGGAGATAGAGTTGTTTTTGAATTATGAAGAAATAATGGCAGCTTCTTTTGAAGAAAAGGTTAAAAGGGTACACATTAAGAAATTTAATTGTCTTCGGGATTTACAGGAAAAAGAGTTAGGTATTAAATTTATGGATAAATGGTTTGTTAATAAGACCGTTTTAGATATTCCCAATGAGGTTCAATGTACTCTTTCACTGGGTCATAAGCATGCATTGCCTATAAGGAAAGAGGAATTCCCTTTTTTAAAAATGATATCCGACGGAGAGGATTTCATACAAACGCTACAAAGGAAAGAAGAGCAGGATATAGCAAGAACTAGGTTAACTGTAATGGTTGATAATCATTTTAACAAAATGAGTTTGACTAATAGAGATAGGTTTATGTTGGATAAAGTTAAAGTAACGGAAAGGTTCTTGAAAAGTAATAGAGATATACTAATTTTGAAAGCGGATAAGGGTAACACTACAGTAGCTTTAAAGAAGCTAGATTATGACATTAGAATTAACAATATTGTAGGAGATATTACGAAATACCAGTTGATTGGTAAGGATCCAACAAGCAGGTTGCAGAGGATAAATAATGAAATAGTGGAAGAACTTTCTAAGAAGAAAATAATTACGATTTTTGAGAAAAAGAAATATAAAACAAATATAGCTACTGCACCTAGATTATATGGTCTTCCTAAAATTCATAAGCCAGACTTTCCTTTAAGACCAATTTGCTCTTTTGTGAAATCACCGTCATATGAATTATGCAAATTTGTTACTAACATTTTGAAGAGGATTACTGAGTTTTCTAGGTATAATGTTAAGGACTCGTTAGAATTTAGCAATAGAATTAAAGGTTGCAGAATTGAAAATAATGAAAAATTAGTTTCTTTTGATGTAGTATCATTATTTCCTAGTATACCAGTTGATTTAGCAATAACAACAATTGGTGAAAAATGGAATTTGATAAGCAGTTACACTAGAATTGAGAGAGGTTTATTTTTACGTATTCTTAAATTTTGTATTGAAGACAATAGATATTTTCAATATAACGACAAGGTATATGTACAGAAGGAAGGTCTTCCAATGGGATCTCCAGCATCACCAATTGTAGCGGACATAGTTATGGAGAGGTTACTGGACACATGTATTGAAAAGTTAAACATTAAACCGAAATTAATGACTAAGTACGTAGATGATTTGTTTTGCATAATTCCTGAAGGTGAAATTGATAAAGTATTGGAGACGTTTAATGCATTTAATATGAACATTAAATTTACAATAGAGAGAGAACACGATTCTAAACTTCCTTATTTAGATACATTAATAATTAGACGGGGCAACGATTTAATATTGGATTGGTATCAAAAGCCAACAGCATCTGGGAGAATCATTAACTACTTTTCTAAGCATAGTAAAAGAATTATTATGAATACAGCTCGAAATTTAGTACAAAGGGTGTTAACGATAAGTGACAAGGAGTTTCATAGGAAGAACAAGGAAAGGATCAGGAATATATTAATTGAAAATAGTTTTCCCGAGCAACTTTCTTATAAATTAATAAATTCTTTTAGAAGTAGTAGAAATGTTAACACAAGAAGCGTTATAGAGCCCAAGATTTATAAGTCTTTAGCTTATGTGCCAGGAATATCAGAGCGACTTGAAAAATCAAAAATCTTCAATAGCGATAAATACAAAATTGCTCATAAATCTTACAATACTTTAAATAGATTATTCAGTAAAACTAAAGATAGAATTAAGAATATGGAAATGTCGAATGTGGTTTATAAAATACCTTGTAATGGTAATGATCAGGAGAATTGTAGTAAGGTATATGTGGGTACAACGAAAAATATGCTAAAAACTAGAATAGCCGGACATAAGTCGGACCATAGATGTAAAAATTCAAATAAAACAGCTCTATCTTCCCATTGTTCTGAATTGAATCACTGTCCTAACTTTGAAAATGTGTCAGTGCTAAAT
The DNA here is from genome assembly GCA_963932375.1 of Phania funesta. Taxonomy (NCBI): domain Eukaryota; kingdom Metazoa; phylum Arthropoda; class Insecta; order Diptera; family Tachinidae; genus Phania; species Phania funesta. The sequence goes on from OZ010652.1 coordinate 2,132,519, forward strand.
ATTGAGAGAAATTATAAGAAACGTTACATATTGGAAATGTTACAAATTTGTAAAACACCAATGTCTCAAAGAATTAATTATAAAGCGGATACAGATAATGTCGCTCATATATATAGGCATTTAATACATAAGATAAGATGATGTAATTTAGGATTATACATATGTATTGTTTATACATATGTACATATATACATCTACACATTAATGTAAAACATTTTTTAATTTTTTAGTTTTTTATGATTTGTATGTATTTGTGTTTTTTGAAAAATTGAAATATTTTTCATTGTATATGAAAAAAAAATTTTTCAATAATTTTCACAATTTGGTTTTTGTTTTGAAGTTTGTGAAATATAATTTTATTTTATTTTATTTCCTGACGATGCTACACAAAGGCGTAGCGAAATATTGGAAAAAATAAAATTAATTTTTATTATAATTTATAATAAGGAAGATTTTATTGATGACCTGGAGCTTAGAAAAATTAGACATCATAATAACAATAAAGGTCAAAAAACTAGAATAAAGTTTATTATAATTATAATAATATTAAAACGGTTCAGAATCGACCGAAATCCTCAAAAAGGCTCGTTTTGAAATCGATAGATTTCTATCACATACCTGCTAGGGTGTTTTTTTAAGATTGATAGGACCTTAATTTGTAAAAAGTTGCAAACAAATTAAAATGAATCAAAATCATTATTAACATTTGAATGAAATGTTGGACATATGTCTACAGCGGCTGTTCTTGAGGAATCGCATTCTCAACGTCGAATTTCGGGCCACATACACAGAGCCCCAATTTTTGCGACCGAAGACGATTCGATAAATTCGGACCTTCTTCGACACTTTCATTTACAGTGGCGATATTTTCTTCAGTAAGCACATTCCTGTGACGTGTTGATGTTATTGCATCATTTAGAGAGTACTTGCTCAGATGGATAATAACGTGCGCCATAAAAGTAACGAAGTTGTCTATAAATGGTGCGAATTGATTACCGGTGACTTACACTGTATTTCTATTCGAAAGAAAACATTTTCGAAAACATACAAACTCGAACAATTTTTGTTTCAGATTGGATCATGCAGTAAACGCCTGATTTTCAAGGTACATCTGGATAATTTAATAGCGTTATTCCAGCGTTAATCTATTCATTATGATTTGCCAGAGTATACTGATAATAAATGTCAAAAATGGGCATTATGTGACAGCTCGTCTGAAAGTTAACCCTTTCGTAAGGTCTATCGGGCTTTAAAAAAAACACCCTATACATACATATGTATATACGTACGACAGGTATACATATATTCCTACCTATAACTGAAATTTTAACATTAGAAATAAGCATTTAATGTTACAGAACTGATATTTTGTTTGTTTATGAATTACTCTCAAATGAAATTAGGGTTCTAAGGCAAGCCATTATTATAGCGACCGTTGGCACAAGTTGAGGATGTTGTATACAAGGTTGCAACGTTTGCTGACTCGTTGTATTGTGTGTTGATTGTAAAAAGAAATCAACCAATTTTGATCTTTTGGAAAGTTCTACAACTCGGTAACAACCTTTATGGTACTGAACTTCAGTTTAAAAGGTATTTTTTCTACATAAGAACTGCTTTAAATATCCATAGACTCTAATTTTGTGCTGTATATTATTTAACCATTCCGATTGCTAATAAGTACTTATAATGTCTTGCTAAGTCAAGAAGTACTCAAAATAGTATGGCGGTAATGAATTTTCTTCCATCACTCGCACATACAAAAAGCATCTTGTGCGAGAAAAATGACACTGAAGATGACACATAGCCGAAACCGGTTTGTCTCCAAACCAAACTTGACAAGGGATGACGGAAATTCGTTCCAAAATTCTACATTTATTTCCTATCTTAATTCAACATGATTTGCTTGCAAAATGAAGTTGTAAAAGGAATTTGTTTGCTTGTGGGTAACACACCCAACTCGATTGCCAAACGAGTTGTATCAACGGACGCAGGGTCTATATATATATATTCTATTAATGCTCCGTTGTGGGTACCATTACTTCGCTGACGATAAAAAAAAAATTAAGGCTTTTCAACTGACAACTATGCTAGCATTATACTAAATGCAATAATTCAAATATTTTAGGTTTGATCAGCGTTACCATCTAAACTAAAATCTTGTTATATATTTATTTTCTAACATTTTTTTTAATATGATTTTTTTCAGTTTGTCATTAAAAGCTTAACATGTTAAACATTATCAATCTTTATGTCAGTGGAACCATGGAATTTATTCTTTAAAAATTAGATACTAATTTGTTTTATTAAACTTTTTAAACGTAACTTTGATAACTTAAAAAAGTTTTTTGATTCAGAAAGTTTTTATTTTCGAAAAATATATGGTAACGCTGACACATAAACCACAAAAATAAGAAAATAAATAGTAATCATATGAGATCAATCATTTGTGGGATTTTTGCGTGTCTACTATTGCTTGTATGTGCATACGTATGTACATACATACATATATGTAAAGAAACAGACAAAAAATGGAAAGATGTATATTTTTAAAAAGTATGTTTCTACATATGTATATATGTATGTATGAATGTAATTGCTTCCAGTTAAAGTAAAATATTCTCGGAGGAATTACCCTGAAAATATACTGGTGTCAATTTGCATATGTAGTCGTTGTTCAATCTACCATCACCGCTGAAAAGTGTAATAAAGACGTTGTAAATTATAAGGTGTTAATCTTATCGCTCATGCCTCTAATAAATTAACAATTTGCTTATATTATATTTGAACAATACAACCGAGTAAAAAAACGAATATAATAGCTTTTTTACTACTGAACTCTGTTATGGTAGTGTATGTTGACGAGTCTGAAGAAAGAAGCCAAAAACAAAACGGCTGTTCCAGCAATATACATATGTATGTATGTACATATATACATACCTCCGCAATAAAAAATAATTGGCATGACAATCAACCAACAGTCTTCACTATATCCTCATCGAAATCACTTAGTTCTTCAGTAGCAAGATCTTATTCAACATCAAACAAAAATCAAGGCAAAAAGGTACATAACAGACTGTTTTACAAGGTATGTAGTACATACATACATATGTTACAATGAGTAAAATGCATTTTCTGTTTTTATATTGTTCATTTTACATAACCAAATTGCGTCTCAAAATCTTTAGATATTTCAAGTTTAATTGACTTCTTTATAATAAAGTCAAATAAAAAGTAACAATAACAGATATGTATATATGTATGTGCATGTGTATGTGATGTACATACATAGTGCCTACATACATCCATATGTACATATTTAAATTTTAAAACGTCAACGTTGCTTTTAAGTTAACTTGGGCATGTAAGTATGTATGTCGATAAATGCACAGTTTTAATATGCGACAAATTGTTTGGGATTTTAATTAATCACATTTCTATAGATATGTATCTACGTAGTACATACATACATATGTATGTACACATTTTATTTGAAATGTCATATGTGCCTGCAGTGACTTCCTAAACACATGTTGCTTTCTAGAAATACATGGCAAACTACATATTCACAAATGCAACCATTAAAATTTTGACGATGTATTCTGTTCCCAAATTCTTCAATCCTGCTGTCGATCCGCAAAGAAAAGTAAACTACGCAAGTAAAGAAATTAAATGCAAAGCGCATACAAATTATAAAAATACACAATGTATCAATACTGCATTAATACTGTATTACTACATTGTAAGCTTACGTTTAGCAAGTCAGCCTATACATGCATGCATAAGTATGTATGTGTTTTTATGGAGGACGTACATAAATTTCTAATTTTGATAACTTCCTATCAATATATTTATCCGAAAGCAATTTGGTAAGTAGCATGACAATCAATAATATTAATTTATATAAGTATGTGAATTTATGTTACACATAAATTATATATGTATATATATATATATATACATACATATATAAATTTATATTAAAGACACCATTTTTTGTTGTTAATTTCTGTACGAATTCTCCAGACGAGTCGAGTTACAGAAACAGGCCCTATGTAAAAAAATGAATAAAACTAGTGCTTGTTGTACATTAGTTTAAGTTTTAATCTTCATATATTGTTTTGAATGAACTCCTGTAGAATTAACTGAACAGATCAACTTTTTCAAAATTCCTATTTATTATCAACAGGTCTCGAACAATTCGTTTTATATAATCATCACAATATTCGTTTAATGTATGTATGGGTGCTGTTTACGATCTACGTAAAAATGTAGTATAAAGTCGTGGTCATTGAATGGTATTCTAATTATTAGAACTGGTATTTTCAAAGTAATCAGACCCAGTCAAAAAGATGTTAATATTTTTTAAGCAATACAAGTTTAATTAATTGTATACATACTTATATACATTTTAGGCAAATAACTGTTACGTACAAATAAATTTTTATTACATATGCCTAAAATAACATTTAACGACACTCAATGTATTTTGAAATAAAAAGCCATTGATGCTAACAATTTATTATGCATTTATAAACGTGAAAGTTAACAAAAAATTTTACATACATATGTACATACATTAGTAAGGTAATTTCAGTAACAAGACAATCTCATATTAAGGCGGATTATTTTAATTTGTCGATAAAAAAAATAGTTTTTAGTCCTCATTTTGCTCATCCTCAAAATCATAACTTTTTTAGTTTGTTAGTTTGATTTTAAATACAAGATAAAAATAAAAGCCCTTATTTCATATGTAAATATAATACAGAACATTCGCGTATGTTTAATTTTTCAGATCTTCAATAACATCCGCACACTCGAGGGAACGCATAGTCCTATGTAGTGAAGATGTCAGCAATATGAAAATTAAAGTCAGTAATATATTCGTGCAACGAAGCATAATTGTCGATTTATTGGCAATCTTTTTTGGGATTGGCACATGGATAGGCATTAATGGCATATTTATACAGCTTCCTTTATTGGTAGAGGTAGCGCCAGAAGGCTGGAGTTTACCTTCATATCTAAGTGTTATGGTACAAATTGGCAATTTGGGACCTCTAGTTTATACGTTTGTACAAAAATTTTGCAAACAAAACGATGCATACATGATATATATCCTACTGATAACGGGAGCAATATCAACCATTCTAACAGGATTTTTTTACGGTCGAACTGCAAATTTATTTGGATCAGAAAATAGTGTGCCCTTGTTTGCATTAACAATCTTCACTGCTCTTACAGCTTGTACGAGCTCGGTTCTTTTTATGCCTTATATGGGGCGATTTAAAGATATATATTTGGTAACATATTTTATTGGAGAAGGATTAAGTGGTTTATTGCCCAGCGTATTGGCTTTAGTTCAAGGTATTGGTGGCACAGCTGAATGCAGGCTTGTTAATGTTACTGCGTCGGGACAAAACATATATGAGAAATATGTTCCACCTCCTCTTTTTGGTAGCCGTGAATTTTTCTTTTTCATCTTTGCAATGATGGTGTTAAGTTTTATCGGCTTTTTATTACTAGACCGCTTAAAATTGTCGAGAAAACAATACGCAGCTGTGAATGTTGGCCATGGAAATAACTACGTATACGAAAAAGAATCGAAAACAGTTGCAAATACGAATGGTATAGAACGCAATGCTCAAGTAACTAATAATTTGACAAATGATGCGGTTAAAGTAAACAGCGATTTATCAACAAAAATTTCATTTAGTACATACATATTCCTCTTACTACTTATTGGCATAATAAGCTTCTTCGCTAATGGCATTTTTAATAGTATACAGTCGTACTCTTGTCTTCCCTATGGCGGGCAAGCATACCATTTATCCGCGACGTTAAGTGTAATTGCAAATCCACTGGCATGCTTTTTAGCTATTTTCTTGCCGCATACCTCATTGCGCAGTATATTGATTCTAACCGGATTAGTTGGCATACTGACAGTATATGTATTTGTTACAGCCGCCATGAGTCCTTCCCCACCCTTACATAATACTTCAGTAGGAGCAGGCTTAGTGGTAAGTTTTTACTTCCAATATTTTGAAATTATTTTTTAACATATTCTATATTAGATAATAGCATGGACTGCACTGATTGGTTTGGTGAGCTACATTAAATTAAGCATAACCACTGTGATGCATTCTCAGGGAGGTAAATCGTTGGTATGGACTGGCAGTTTAACACAATTAGGATCCACATTTGGTGCAATATTTATTTTTATTTTAATAAATTATACAACAACTTTTACGGCGGCCTTTGAAGAATGCTGAAAAAATATCGTTCCTGCAAGTAACATTAGGACTTTAAGTGTATTATTTAGATTAAGTAGCATACTTTCTGCTTCGTTATGATAAAAAACAATTTTGTAAGTCACTTTTAAAGTTTTATTACATTGCTCTGAATTAAGCTTAATACATATCGCACTTGTGCAACAATAGTGTATTAACTAAAAAATTTCAGTAGAAGCAAACTTTTTGATTTGAAGGCAAGAATACTCGTAATAGTAGGGCCGATCCTCTACTTTTTGGGTAAAGTTCGGTAAAATGAGGGTAAACCAAAATTACTCTCAATAAGACGCATCAATGCTTAAGAATACGGGAACACTAAAGACCAAATTTCTATCCTAAAAGTAAAATGTAGTTTTATTGGTTATGTCTTCAGTTGTTTAATAAAAAAAGCAAGCAATATTTATGAGGAATGTCTTCACTAACCAAATTTCTAAGCGGAAAGCAAAATGTGCGATGACTGGACAGATTTATGGCCAGTTAAGACGCCATGTAAGAAATCACATGAAAAAACTAACACAATTTCACATAAGAATAAGTGTCTTAAAAAATTATTTTTATTTTCTATTTTAAATGAAATAACGTATTTTCTCCCGAAAATGCATGAACTATTAACGTATTTTTTTAAGCAATTATAAAATCGGTATCATAATGCTCACAAGCAAGTGATTTAAAACCGGCAGTGTAAAGGTATGTATTTTTTTTTATTTGAGAAACCTTGTGGTTATTTTAGATTATTTTGAAAAAAAAAATTTCAAAAATTCTGTAGTTTACTGCTATAATTATACTCAAATAGAATAATTTCATTTTATTCTTAAAAAAGTTGCATATCTCAGCGACCATTGGACATTATTGAGGCCAGTTGGCAAAGCTACAATTACAATTTTATATGCACCAGAATGAAAAGCATACGTGTGTATGTCCTTATGTAAGTAAAAATATGCACAAACAAAAATAGGAAAAACATAATTAAGATCTTTAAAATTGTGAGTCTTATTACAATATGAGTATTTCTAAATTATAATATACTTACATATATATTCCTTAAAAGATTTTTTAAAAGCAGACATTCGTTGAATACTTTAGATAGTACCTGAAACCTTATTATATTCCAAACTCCCCATGTGTATCCAAACGACAACACACTGTTTTCAAGTTTCCCGGATTCCTTGTGTTAAAAATAAATTCATTTCTCAAGAAAAAACAATGTGGTGACCAATATTATGTACATATTTAAAAACATACATTAGCATATACATACATACTAGAGGAATTTTTACGGACGTGTATCTATATACATACATAGATACAAAGGCGAATAAGCCAGTGGTAGATTAAAAACACTTTTTAGTGCCCTATTCTGAGATCTCTTAAGCCATTTTAGATCGTTCGTTTTTTCTTTCGCCATACACAGTAGTCAAATAGTTTAATAGCTTCGGAATTAATCATTGGTAAATGAATAATTTTGTTTTAACATTAAACTTGTTTTTAAATATACATAGTATACTAAGTCAATCCAACTGCAGAAGCAATGTCGGACTTTAAATTCTGTACGTGTATATCCCATGAGAGGTTACTTTGCAAATGTACATGCTTTTCAGAGATAAGTTTAAAGATAATATTTACCTGTTTAAAAAATAATTAATAGAAAGATATGTTCCTAGGTACGGTTGTATATTGAATACTTGGCAACACTGTATTAATAACAATTTTCCATATTTTAAAAATGAATTTGCACTGTGCAATGTAGCCACCAAGGCAAATTGATAACAGATAATCTCACCGGCGAATTTAAAGTATTGACGACCTCTCTACCGATGTCAAACAAATGGGGTAAATTTCTTTCTATATAAGGAACTTGACATCAAATAAAATCAAAAAGTACTTAGCTGGGCTGTTTAGTCTACCCTGGTAGCCACTCAACAAAAATTTTATAAGTAATTTGGCATCCCATCCGTTTAAAACACTAATTTCTGCGCTGGTGAGTTTCCCTATTTAAATTTGCCTTGATTCTAACCTATATCAACATGATGGTGTTTATTTATTATGGGCAAACTTACAATTAATTTAAATTTGAGTTGTGTACGATTTTCACCTCCAACGCCATAATGAAATTTTTTTAATAAATATTATTTACAACGAAATTTTGTGAAATGTTGTTGTAACTTGCTAATAAGATATATGTCTATATATTATGAAAGTAATACACTTATCACATAAAGATCCGTTTTTGTCAACATTATTGAATTTATTCATTATATAAACGTGCATTTATAAATGTACTATTATAACAACCCCGGTTCGCTGTAAAATACGAAACAACCTCAGTAGCGCAAAGTCAAACCTTATTTATGTTTTTTGTTTACATCAACGAGTTTTTTCATTATATACATATGTAAATGCATTCTTGTAAATACACAATTACAAAAGCCCACCTTTGCTGCAAAGCACGAATCAAACTCAATGGTTAACAGAAAATAATGAATAGTCCAAACAATAACATCAACGCGTGCTGCCCAAATAAATGAACATAAATAAAATTGGGAAAGTTATTTGACAACGTTTTGTTGTTTTAGGCTCGTCAAACATAGTTTTATAATAGATAATATAAAGTTGCTGGCATGAGAGACATCATGCCAACTTTATTATTTGGTTCTACTTCCAAAACCTAATTCATACGCGAATATACGAGAATGTTTATTTTAATGCATGGTTTAAAACGTCACAATTCTGATTTTCGTTTTTTACACTTTAATTAAATATTATTAGTAAACAAAAGGATAAATGGAAAATAAATCCTAGAATACTTAAAATAGTAATAAGAGGACAATTGTGTAATAAGAGGACAATTGTGTAATAAGATTGACAATTTAATATTGTTTGCTGCCGACGCTCTCTCTCATATTGACGTTATTCTGTTGTATACCCCATGTAAAAAACACACATCCCTTTTATATGCAATTTTGTAGGATTTGGTAACTCTTATTACTACATGTACTCTCCTATTTGTAGTTTTTATATTATTGACTGTTTAACCTACTACCTTCGGTAACATTTGTAAAAAATAAAACTAATTCGACTGGAAAAAACTTGTAAAACAATTGTCATTCGATTTACGATTATTTGCTATTTATAATAATGTGGCTTCCATCTTAAAGCAACTTGAAAAGTGAAGAAATATTGTCTAGTATGTAATTTTTAGCTAAAAGCAAAATTATTATATAGCAAAATTACCTGCTGCATCTTATGACGACATTTTATTATATTTGCTTTGACAAGAAAGGACTACATACATATAAATTTGTTATCCTTGTTATCAGTTTCATTTTAGATTTTTAAAGATAAAATTCACTATTTCGAATTTTGAAAGGTATGTGTGTAAAAATTTCCAAATACATAATATTAAGATTCTGCATGATGTCTACATAATGGTGTTTATTATTTTTTTTTAATTTACATATGTAATTGCTGTATCAAATAATACTTTTCTAAATAACTAAATCTTTATATTTTATAATTCTGTGAAGTATATGTATGTACATCTATATGTATGTATATACATACGGTATAGATGCATATGAAAATTCTATGCATTGCTTGATAAACACCCTACATAAGCTGGATTCTTGATTTGTATTTCATTTTATACTTGCATATATGGATATGTATGGGTTTGTGTATAGATATGTATATATGTGATTATGTAGATACATATATATATGTACATATATCCAAGAAACACTAATTTTAAAGTAAAACACAAAGGAGAAAAACAACGGAAACATATGTTCATAGTTACGGCACAATATGTGAATCATAGGAGAGCTTATGAAAATTACTAGCTATCAAATATACAAAAAATCAGCTATTAAAAACCAGTTGAAGTTCTAAGATTATGTATTTACCAAAGTGAAGTTCTAAAAATCTTTTTTCTTTAAACGGCTTTGGCTGGGCACCAGGATTATATCCTTTATATCATTTTACACGAAATCTTCATTTGCAAAAAAAAATTGCAATATTTTTAGATAACAATATTATGCGATAACCCCAAAAAAGTATATTATTATTAAACTTAAGTGTCAAGTTGTCATATAATTTTGGGATAGGATTTGTTATTTTAATGGAAAAAAAATTAAACATATATGTCCAAAATATCGATTTTAAACGGATTAGATAGGCGTATTTTAAATTCGTTTTTGATACCGTTTCCATAAATAATAAAAATAAATTTTAAGTAAATTACTTCATATATGTAAATTGGACAATGTTCTAGTTCTTACATTTTGATTTGTTGTGATACTAATTTACGAAATCGAAAGTAATCGATAAAATACGATGTGTTGCGACTTTGTAAACAACAAAATGCTTAATTAAATCATTTTTTCACCGGTTTTAAAATAAATCTTAATAGACGTCTAAGCTTTATTACAACAAGACAACTTCTGTCACAATTAATAAATAAAGTTAAAGTTAAAAATTGGAATGAGATAAGTTTCGGCAGTCTTTGAATAACTATACTTTAAGTAGCAGTTGCAACGAAAATAGTCTAGCTAAAAAATGTTACGACATAGCATATGAAGTAGCACTAGTATAACATTGCGTTAGTAGTAAAATAACATCTTGGTAGTCGTAGAATAGCATGTAAGTTTGCAAAAAAAAAAAATATCGAGCAAAACTAGATATAACAAATAAGCAATTAGAAACAGAAAATTATTTAGCTTTATAAGCTACTTCATTTTATTTTTTATTGCTGCTGCTCCATTTTAACTATAACATTTTTACATGTATGTAGCAGTTGTTTTAAAAATGGAAATGCTACAAAACACGACATATGCTGTTGCTACTTGCAATTGCTTCGAGTCGTAGTTTTGCAGTAGTTAAGATATTTGTAGTTAACGTAGTTTTTTAAATACTGGTTAAACGCGAAACACTTGTAAACATTATTTTTTCTTTTAACTTGTTTTAGATTCAATTTTATATACAATATAATGTATGTATGTACGTCTCATATGCATTGTACACATAACAATAAATATGAAAATTTTAAAACTATCCAAAAAAAAAAGATTTATAAGTGCCAATGCTCAGACTGAATTCGTCTAGAAAATACGATTAACGTACACATAAGAATACATACTTATTTAGAATATTCAACAAACAACAAAGATGAACCAAATGTTTGGACCTGCAAAGAAAACAACCAATATAGGACATCAAATATTGCAACGTGAAGCAAATATAAGTGGACATCCTCAAGAGTTTTCAGCTAATTTATTTCGCGAACGATTACGTATTGCAAAAAATCTTTTCAAAACTGATTTTAGAGGGCATTTTGGCTGTGTTAATGCAATTGAATTTTCTCATGGCGGAACATTCTTAGTGTCAGGTGTGATATGTGCCCAATAATGTAATATGTTGAAATGTTTACGTATGTTCAAACTTTTAATTTTTAAAGGAGGAGATGATAAACGTGTTTTAGTATGGGACGTAGAAAAGTCTTTATCTGGAACATCGACACCCCGAGCTTTGGCCACTGAGCAGGCCAGTAATATATTTTGTTTGGCATTTGATAGTAAAAATCGTAAATTAATTTCTGGTGGTAATGATACATTAGCCATATCTCACGATTTTGAGACGTAAATCTAATTATATTATCATAAATATGTTATGTAATATTGATTTGCTCATTTTATTTAATATTTATAGTGGGAAATTGGATAACGTTTTTAAGCACGATGGACCTGTTTATGGACTTTCGATTGATCCTCAAAATGATAATATTTTTTCTACAGCCTCTGAAAATGGTGAAATTTTGTTATTTGACCAACGATCAACTATGCCTACTGTAATCGCTTCAGTGCCATCGTCTTTTCATGCCGTCGAATTTCATCCAGCTATGGCCAATCTATTAGTTACTGCCAATTCGAAACGAGGCGCAACTCTTTACGATATACGTTTTCCTAAGCAGTAAGTTTGCGTTTTGCTCCCTATCAGAAATTTGTATGTTAAAAATATAAAAATCTTTTAGGCCTGTTATACTGTATGGCAATTTAGGAAATCCTCGTAGCTGTATGAGTGTACGTTTTAACCGCACAGGCAAATTAATATTGGGTTTACGTAGAAGATTACCTCCAATATTGTACGAAGTCAATTCACCTGATCCAATTTGCACATTTTATCATAGTAATTATTATAATTCATGTACGATGAAAAGTTGTGCTTTCGCTGGCGAAGATGATGAAATGGTTATATCAGGGTCAGATGATTTCAACCTATATGTTTGGCGTTTATCCGATATAGACTGTAATATATATATATATATATATTGTTGTTAAATCTTTTTTAAAATCCTTGAATTCTTACAATATTACTATATGTATTTCTAGTGGAGGGCACTGAGCAATGGGTAGAATCAACTCAAATGGTTTTATATGGTCATCGCTCTATTGTAAATCAAGTGAGATATAATCGAGAAAAGTGCTTATTGGCTTCTTCCGGTGTAGAGAAAATTATAAAGGTAAAATAATGAATAATGTTCTACCCTATATAGTCCTGTGAGTCTACAATAATGCTTTAAAAACATAGATTTGGAGTCCATTTTCTCAACACAATTGGACTGGTTCCTTAACTGAAGAGGCCTCATGTTCGGATAACCCCCGTGAGTTGTATTCACCTTATAATTTATTTACTATGGCACTGCCCGAAAATTGGCATCACCTGTCGCATGACTACAGCAGTGAAAACACTAATGAAGATCCCCGTATGATGGCCTTTTTCGATTCGTTGATTCAACAAGAAATAGAGGAGTGGGAAACAAATAGCTCTACCGAACTATCAGGACATGAAGATCATAGTATTAGTTCCTTTTTCAGTTGCGATAGCACCAGTAGTAGCAACAGCAATAGTAGCGATAGTATAAGCTGCAGCAGTTCTAGTAGCAGCAGCTCTTCTGACAGCGATAGCAGTAATGAGAATAATGGAACACCCTGCAAGCGAAGAAGACTCTCCAAACGACCAGCAATGATGCGTAGAAAATCGCTACGGAACCACCATAATAAAAAGACTAAACAGGCTAGAAAGGCTAAAATCAAACTTAATCAATTACAAAAACCAACTAATCGAATTGCTTACTTAATTGCCAAGAAACGTAACACTCTAAGACGTCTTGCTATAAAAGGGGCATCGCTTAATACTAGGCGGTCGAACAAGCTAGCTGGAGTTCTCAATGGACGTAAACCTAGAACCAATTCAAAGCAAAATCAACGATCTGTTAGGCACCGTCGAGTTCGACATAAACATTCCAGCAATGGTATAAATAATGAGAAACCTACAACATCAGCAGCTGTGGCAAAAGCGCCGCAAGCCCAGCTTGAAAGCGTAATACAAAAGAAAATAAATAAAACGAAATCAGGTATTTATGATTTGTTATAAATTTCTTATAATTTCATCGTATAAATTGTTATACTATTTTTTAAGATACGAATGGTTCTTCTGGAGAAGATTCCGGTAATTTTGCGTTAAGCGGTTCTAGTCGTTCTAATGCTACGAACAATTCTTCCTCAGCCAATAACAACGTGAATGTAGCAAGCACTAGCACAGGCATAACATCAAATTTCAGGGGTATGTTAAAACAATTTTATATATCGTTACAATTATTTACAAACCTCCACGTAATTAACCATTTTTTCGTAATTGCGTATTTGCATATTCGGATAGTATAATTTATTGTATAAAACTAAAATGATGTACATAATGTAATCTTAAGAAAGTGCTACTTCTGATGACAGTAAAATTATAGCTGACAAATTAAAAAAAAAATATGACGTACTAAAGACAGAAATTTAAGTGGTTTTAATCATCTAATCGAAAGTGTATAAAATATATAACAAATCTTAACGCAAGCAATAGACGTTGCGACCATTGGTACAACTTGTGATAGGGCTCGTTGTATTAAGTTGTGCCTTAAACGTACGAAAAATGAAACATTTTGTTTTTTTTCTCGCAACGTTAATGGGCATGTTGTAAAAACTTATTCTATTTTGTTCTTATAATCGTAGTTACCACATAACAGTAATGAAAAATCAAGATTTTAAAATGGAATTGAACTTAAACAGAAAAGTTTTCCATATGAAAAAATACTATTTAAAAAAAATTTAAAGAGACAACTTGTCCGGTCTGTTTAGAATGCGTTTGAGTTTTTTTTTTTTTTAGTTATATAGGTTAACAAATTTAAACCGTTTTTGTAAATGTACATATATGATTTTAATATTATTTAATGCAGTGTATATTATTTAACGGTTTAGATTGGAAAAAAGTATTTTTAATGTCGTAGAGGTACCGTAGTACAATCAAAAAATACTAAGAAAAGTACAATAGAACTGAACTTTCAATCAGTGCAACATAGCAAAAGCATAGTGTGCAAGTCTTATTTCCCTTCATTACTCAACAAGATTTGTTTGCAAAATGAAGTTGTATTGTTTAAAGACAAAACACCCAATTTGATTACCAGCCGAATGTTACCAACGTTCCCAACGTCTATGGGTTGCAAAATGTTTATAATTTAGCTATCTCTTTGTTATTCTGCTGATAATATAAAATTGTGTGCGTAAAAACGCACGCGCTTTTTGGGTATTCTGTGGTATGTACCAAGGCGAATCAAAACAGGTAAACTCTTTAACATGATTTGATGTCAAATTGCACATACATTTTTTTGTCTACCACTTATTTTATTTGGAAATGCTTGTTTTCCCCCTGGAATCTACCTCTTATCTATTTGCCTTGCGTATGTAGGAGTAATATGGATAATTATTGGATTATGCTGAACCTTTTTCCATCAATTTTTTCCCCGCTTTATTTAGTTGGGGTTGTCCACCGAAAATGATAAATTAAATTCTTGAAACGACCCTAAAGAACCTCAATGGGTAGATACATATTTATGTTTACTTAATTATTTGGGTTCTTGTGCCTGTTGTGTGCATTTATGTTTGTTAGAAAATCTGAAGTTTTTTTCCGCGAATAGTGATAGAAAACCCATCAACGATCCAGTTAACACTACGTAAAATGCAAGCTGTAAATCTTCTATTGTAAGTATTTTAAATTCTTGATGCATTTCATACAGATGATTCTTCATATTTTTTATATTGATTTCGCTTTGCATTTCGGCAATATATTTACTAATAAGACCAGCATTTAGCATTCTCAGCAGCAATTGGTTTACTGTTTCATCCCAAGGCGCATTTTTGGGCCAGACATATGATATTGAGTAGTATTTAGGATATTCTGGTACAACCCATAGTTGTTTAGACAGTAATAAATGTAAGGACTGCATCTTTAAATTTGTATATCTTGTGACACCTGCTTTGCCGCCATTGGTAGCCACATCCCCAATAATATCTGCATTAATATCATTTAGAAAGCGCAGTTTTTTGTTTAAACTTGCAAACAATGAAGAAGTTTCATTAAAAAATAAATCGTCTCCCATCGAAAAGTATTTGTACATTACATGAAGGCCACTTTCGTCTAATTCCTGAAGAGTATAAATATCTCTGTAGTATAATGGATGTATATAAACAGTAGCTAAACTTGATTCGAAGATAGCACCAAATATTACACTAATCAAGCATAACGAAGCGACAAATACTCGCTCAGAATGAAAAGGTGGGTATTTTGTAATATTAACTCTAACCCACACTAGCCACGTATCAATAAGGATTCGTATATACTGCCAGCTAAAGTTTTTGTCCAAGCGTCTCCCGGGAAGTTTAACAGTATTAAAATGCAAATTAAACGCTCTTAGAAGGGCCCATAAAAAAGAGCATACAAATGCCATTGAAATAAAACCAAACCATAAATCAAATCGAACCGCGAAAATCGGCAATATGGATTCAGGAATTTGTTGTGCTTTTGGTGTAAAAATACATAGTTGATCGTTGTAAACAGCAACGGAAAAATCCATTTCAGGTTCCATGTAATCCTTGATAAAGAATCCAGTCAAGCATAAATCCAATTCATTTCTTGCAATAGACCCAATAACACCGTTATATGTTCCATTTGAACTTCGTTCCCTAAAAAAAAAGACAAAGAAAGTAAATATTAATCAATCCGGAAAAAATCATGTCGTATAAAAGCACAGCCGTAAACGCTATTTAAGGGATCGGATAAGAAAAGGTATTGCATTTCAGGTAGATATCGCATTTTTAAATAAAAGTGTAACTACATATACATACATACATGTACGTACAATGGTAGATATTCGGTTGACCGCAATTTGATTTTTCCACAAAATTGGTCGCACATCCAGGGAGCCTCAGCAGAATAACGAAAAGAAATTTGTTCGCGGTTTTCTGTGTGGAAAATAACTGTGAATTTTTGTTCAGTTTGACCATAATTTTTTGTTTGTCTCTCTCCATGATGGCAGAACAGACCATCAAAAGCCAAACCTTTTTAGTCGAAATCACTTTGTATCGACGTCATCATAAATTCAAATATTATAATTTGGTATTCCCTAACTGTCTTATGACGATGTCGACGGTTAATCGAAATTTTGAGTAAATTAATATACAACTATATATATGTGTGGAACGATTTTCCGTCATCCCTTGTCAATTTTGGTTTGTCTCCAAACCAAAATTTAAAATTTTTAGTGAACTTGTAAAATTTCAAAGTGTTAAAATTCAATTTGTAGACTAAAATAGATCAAGTTCTCCTTTCATGTATTTTTTGGTAAATTTTGGAAAGTTTTTAAATTAGTTTTTTGTTGAATTTTAGATTTTAAAGTAAATTTTTGATTTTATGGTGAATTTTTGATTAGTGGAAAATTTAAACTTTTGTTCTATGGTAAATTCTTGAGTTTTGTTGAAATTAAATTTTTTTTATAGTTTTTTGGTGATATCGGAAAAATTTAACCAAATTGAGATAATTTTAGAGAAATTTTGGTGAAATGTTAATTCTTGTGGTGAAATATGAAACTATTGTAATTTCGGGCTTATCCTGTTTTTCGGTGTTATTTCGATTTCTTTTGATTAAATTGAGATATTTTGATTTTTTGAAATTAAGGTGAAATTCCGAATTGTTCATAATTTGTTGGTAAAATTATGGTTTAATAAATTTGTTGAAAATTTTGTTAGACCTGAGGCCCTAGAGTAGATAATTTCTATAGGGGGACTTAACAAATATAAAAATATCAAAAAATGTGAAAATACAAAAAAAAAAAAAATAATAAAAATATATCGGAAATATACAGTTTTGATTATTTACATTTATGAGTTTTAGTTTACCTTCTTTTTTAATAATCGTGTTAAATAAACTGGACGTAGCTTTAACAATAAGAGAATCGATTTTTTTAATTTTTATTACAATAAGATTGAAAAAAAGTTCTTACCCAAAGAAATTTGGATCTGGATACTGTAAATTCATAGTAAAATTCATGTGTTCCTGCAATAAACTTGCAACTTGCCCATCAACTCCATAAACTTGTTTCACTTTTTTCATTATTGGATCTACTACAGGCTTGGAATAAACCGATTTAAAAATTTGTACTCTCAGCGGATAGCCACGCATGTTCTTAAATATAGTGTGTCCTATCGTTTCTTCACCGGTGTATTTAATTACTTTTCCATAGCTTCCTAATTCATCCAAAGCAAAAGGATCATAAACTAATACTCCATTATCAGTTAGGACAAAATTTTTATATATTTGCAATCGTTGCCAGGACAAATAGAAAATATCGCGTAACTCCTTTAAATCAATATCACCATTTATAATATAAAAATATGTGGCAGCCTTTTGCTCAAACTGGCGTGCTGTGGAACGCAAATTAGCCATAGTGCTTAGGATGACGTTATTACTACGATAACATTCGTCTGTCAACACTTTCGCTTCCAATTCGTAAATGCTTATCATAATGGGTACAATTTCCTGTCTCAAAAACCATTGTATATATGAATTGGCAACATCTTCTTGATAATTACTATAACGTAAATGCAAATGCAGATGCTTAACACTTAATAACAATGGTTTTGGTAACCAATTTTCAATTACATCAAATTGTATGTCTTTACGTATTGCATTTGTTGGCAAACTCTTGTTCAGATTGATCGTTTTGCAATAGTGTATTGAATATATAATCAACAAGAATTTTAGAAACATTTTTCTGCACTGATAATCTCAAATTCAAACTTATATTTCTGACTAGAATGCTTGAGATACAGCCTTCTACTTTTATAAGAATATTGCAAGTATTTCTCTAGATGTCCCTAAGGAGAAACATAAATAGGTGTACCTTAAATTGTTTACCTATTTTGACAACGTGTTATAATTGTTGTGATTAGAACATAACTTTGTTTTAGCTACTTTTCCTTTTTAACTATTGTTGGTTTAGTACACTCAAAACTGTTAAAGCCTGAAAAAATAAAACTTAAATAAAAAAATGTTAAAAAAAAACATTCGGTAAAAAGAATTTGGACACAGGCGCTGATCCAGGGGTGTGAAAAAAATAAAATTCCTCCTGTAAAACCATTAAAAATTAACATTCCCACATAACAAACTTAGGAAAATGTAATTTGCATTAATAGGCGAGGTTGCACTGCTTAAAAAAACGAAACTTAAATAAAGTGACCAAAAATTCATAAATGCCAAATTATTAAACGTTTGCAAAAAAAAAAAATAATAATTATTTCATGTTTTGTTTGAACATTCAAACTTAATATTGTCATAAAAATGCCTTTTTATCCGATAAATATTAATTCCTGAATTATCTTCAAAACTTCTAGCTTGTTTTGTATTTTAATATTTTAATAGTACTATTTGCAACGTCACAAATAGTACGCCAAAAATACTACATCCTGACTAGCCACAAATGTGTTCGCACAAGGAGCAAACGTCGTTCCCAGAATAACGGGGAAAATATGTTCGTGTTCTTCTGTGTGGAGAACACGTGCAGATGTTCCTGTTCAGTTTGAGCATAATTTTTTGTTTCTCATCGAGATTGTTTCCATGTTCTCAGTATAGTTTATGTACAAAGGTTTGCAGACGAGCGCACACACACATTCGTATTTTTTATTTTGCTGCTGTGTATTTCGTTTCTGTGATGGCAGAACAGCTTTGTGCGAACAAACAAGCATTGTTTGAACACGGACAGACCATCCGCTATATATATTTCTTTGGACAACTGGGAACGTAACTGAAGTTTTGTTATTATCCATAATCGACCTATTATAAATTTAATAAAATCTCATTTTTTTATGTAAAAAGTGCAAAATTATTTAGATTTATTATTTTATTTAAATTCGAATTTAATTGCAATAGTCACTATAATGGATCCAGGTTTTTCTATGTAATTTTTTTAGTAAAAGTGGCAAAATCATAAAATTTTTATGAGGGTCCATGTATCCTAAATAGAGCGATGCAATATGTATGTGTTTGATGTTGTGCAACATCAAAAAGTGTCTAATACAAACAAACATGCGTATGAATTTTACAAACGCCAGTAAAATTATTAATTTTATAAAGTTCTCCATTCACATTTGCAATTCATATAAATATTTCTGCAAGTGTAGCTAAACAATTACTTTCTTGTTGTTTATCTATTAGGTACATACTTATGTGTAATTATAGTTTATATTACAGATGGTCGTGTCATTTGACATAATAACAGGTCAAACTGATGATATGCCGCCGTGTCAAAATATGTTTAAGAAATCACAATAAATTGTTGTTTTAATAAACAACAAATAGAACATTTGTATTATCGTTATTAACTAACATGTACATACTTCACACAGCTATAAAGAATTGGTTAGCAACACCCTATGCAAAAGCAATTTCTTTTATTTGTTTTATTTTGATTTGTAATAAAATCACACACAAAAATCTGTGTAAGTAGTATAATCGTTGTTGTTGTGATTTATATAAACTCCTGTTCAATTGATTTGACCCACATAAGCTTTGTTACTTAGCAGGCCATCTATTTTGACACTTCATGGATAGAACAATAATTCTTCTACCAATGGATAACGTATTTATTTGGGCTCAAAAGCATATCAAAGATTTGTTAAAAGTACGATTTTTGGCCACATGTTTTCGAAAACTTAAGAGAAAAAAGTTTTGTTCGTGTGCACTAGATGTCTGCATCGAGTAAGTTTTTGTTGTACACGTGAAGTTCTTTTAATTTTCAAATACAGTACATACTTTTTCTCTTAGAAAACAGGCAGTGAAGAGAACTGAAGGGTTGTTTGTCAAATACCAACCTGAAGGCAGCCGCAGACAAATTGAAACGAAAAGAAAATGTTCATACAAAAATAGGAAGATACAAAGTTGTGAACATAAAAAAATAGTACTCCAATGAGTATATGCATAGTATTTATACACATATGTACATATGTAATTACGTACATGGCGAAACTGAAAATAGTAATAGTAAGCAGTAATATTAAGCAGATGATGACAATTATAACCATAAATATGTACATACAAATCATACATTTGTGTGTACATCCATATCTAATAGCTAAAAAAAAATAATTGATTTTGTTAGAAATTAGACTTTATTATTTGCCTGTTGGTTTTTAAGGGGTTTAAGCCGGCCACTCACGTAGAGTTTTAACTATCAGTTTCAGCTGTTCAGTTAAAACTGTCAGTTAAAATTTTACGTATGTGGGTAATAACTGACAGTTCAACTCAATTGTTCAGTTTAACTTAGAAATTTAAAATGTTTATATTTTTAACTGAAAGTTTGAACTGCAGTGAACGTGTGTGGGGGTTCTCTGTTCAATTTGTGTCGAGCGAGCGTGCGTATCATGTCGCGTAAACAGAACCAAGTGATAGTTGATTTGTTTGCAATATATAGATCTGAACCTTGCCTATGGCAAGTTAAATCTAGCGAGTACCATGAGCGCGCCAAAAAAGGTGCTGCTTACAACAAGCTGGCGAAGAAGTTACAAGAAGTAGAACCTGACGCGGAAAAGAACTCTGTTTTGTCAAAAGTAAACAGCTTAAGATCCGCTTTTCGCAAAAAAAAGAAACTTGAGGCATCAAAGACGTACACCGAGAGTTACATTGCTATTAGTCGAAAGAGTTCAGAAAATATGGAAATTATCGGAAAAGAGGTCGTAGCACATTTTTAGTTCCACTGCGCATCTTAGATAAAAAGTTAACCATACAAAGTTGAAGGCGTGGGATATAGAAAAGTACCAGTTGAACTTTGCTTTTTTTTTTTTAATTTAACTTTGACTTAACTACCAAATGTTAATTAATTTATAGTTCTCTGTTTACAAAAACAAAGTATGTACTCGTATGTTAGTAACGAACATTGCCTCTCTCTCTCTCTCTCTCCCTTTACCATCTGCCAATTGGATAATAGTGATAGTTGTGTACCAAAACGTTAAAATCAAACCTTGCTTTATGCCAATCACAGCTAAATATGTGTTGCAAAAACTCATTTGTTTGTGAAGGACAAAACGGTAGCTCATAGGACGCTTTTTAAGAAAATTACGTTTTAAGACAAAGTGAAAAATATAAAAATTTGCATTTCAATTATTTTTAGTTGTTGTTATGATTATATTGGTATTAAGTTCAATTGTTTTAATATTAATAATATTTCTTTTATATGCAGATGCCTTTCTACGTCTCAGTCGGCAAATATTTATGTCCGATTCTGATGATGATGATAATGAACTTGAGCATGATATCAACAAACTTAATGATAATTTTAATTCAAGAAATGAAGGGATATATCAGCAAAAAATGAATGCAGTCCACAAGCACTTCACTTCTAAAAATAGCAGCACCGCTGCAAAAGAATCTCGCACAACATCCTTAAGATCCAACCAATGTCCTAGAAATTCTGCTGCTATAAACGTGATTAATAGTGAAACAATACTACCTCAAAAAAGTCATTCTGCTATAAATGAAATCTCCTTAAATTCCATTAACAATAACGACGATCACAATAAAAACAAATGCCGAAATGGATGTAGTAAGGAAAATGGCAGTAAGAGAATATCATCATTACTAGATGCGGATGGAAGCAGCAGTAGTCATGGCAAAGTTCAGAAAAAAAGGCGCCGTATCCAATTAGATAAGTTAGATGATTTTCCAAAGAGAAGCGCTAGAAGTTCAAATAACAATAATTTAAACGATTTGTTTGAAGAAAACGCAACATCCCCTTCCACATCAGCCTCATCTTCCTCACTAAGAGATATTGCTAAACAATGTTCTAAAATCCATCAGCAACTTCAGTCACCCTTAAAAAAACATAAAATGTCTATTAGTGATTATATCAAAGTACATAGTGATGATATTAACAATGCAAATCGTATGGAGCATCTAGACCAGGGAGGGCTGGGTCTTAACAATTATGAAACAAATAATGGTATATTTTCCATTGAAGAGGAAATTATAACAAATAATGAGCAATTAACGCCTCAACGGCATAATAGCGTAAACAATAATGGGGAAAATTACGAGTATGGTATACCTTCGGCTCAATACACTAATAACAATTCCCACTTGTGTACGCCAGACAGTGGAATCAGCTTAAATAACTCTACCACACCTAGTGCAACAGATCCAACCGATATTCAGGCTTCCACCTCTACGGCTGCGACGAGGGCCGCTAGATGCCTTTCACCCTGTTACGAACAAAACAACTGTGATGTTAAAAACATTGAAGAACATGAAGGTGACGACGACGAAGGTGTTGTCGTAATCAATAGTCGTAAAACGAATTTAAATCAATTCCAGCAAAAAGTTGCTCGAGTGCGTCGTAACTATAGAAAACAATTTTTTGATGATACCGAAAGTGATTAGAATTCGTCAACTTTTATTCAGCTGTGAAATCTTTCCAACTGCTGTCATAATTTAATTTTATCTTAGCATTATTTTCTTAAGTCCATGCATACTAAAAATTACACAATAACATTACATATAAATAGGAGATACGAAAATTATACAAGACTTACTTATAAACACTCTCAATGATGCCACTAAAGATACATGATTTCTGCATTATATTTACTACATACATATGTATGTTTGCATTGTTGTTATTTCCACCAGTCTATTGTCTGTTTAATCCGATTCACATACGACTGAAACATAATATACATATGTAAATCGTAAGTATAATAGGCTATTGAACTAAAACAACACTATTTTCTGTGAATATTTCTAAAATACAAAAAAGATATATATATAATTTAATGTATTATTTGTCTTCATGAGTATGCAGTGTCAAAATAAAATAAAATTTAATAAATTAAAATTTCATTAAAAATTAAAACGGTATAAAAACGACTGGAATATGATAATGAAATGTTTTAACAAACATTAGTAGTCACAGCTCAGAGTTATGGGTAGATTTGTTATTGAATCGCAATCGGCCCTATTCCCGTTGGCGTTGTCTTTTTATTTGTTGTTTCTATGTCGTTGTCGTTGTTAGCGTCGCTGCATTCCTAAATTCGTATGCTTGAATAAAAACCACAATTTGTGCACGTTCCGAGATTGTCGCAAGTACTTTTATTTTATAGAAATAAACTCAAATTTATTCGCAGTAATTTCAATTTATTAGGAAAAATCACTATTTAAGAAATATACATATATGTTTACAGTATATACATACATATATATACATTTGTACATTCCAAAATTTTAATTTTTAGAGCGACACGAATTAATTATAATTAATTGCCATAATTATAATTTATTCGGCTTGTTTGTGAGCAAACAATTTGAAAGTGTTTGCTTTGAGTAAATTCTGCTCGCGAGTACCGCATGACTTCATCCTTTGCAGAAATTTTTTTTTTACAATTGTGTTCTGGGGGTCTACTCTATACCGGACTATTGAGAGTAAAAAGAAAATTACTCTTTGAATGTGCCAAGTTGTCCGGAATTGCTGGAACGCAAAAAACCACAAATGGTGCCTACTTTCTCAAATAAATTTTAGTAATTTTATACGCTTAAAATGCATAATATTTTAAAAACAAAACATTTGCTTCATTGGCAGCAGCTGCCCGTAACTTCTTAACTGATCGATAAGAGCGTTTTTTTTTTATTAAATAAAGTGATAAATATGCACAAATATATGTACTTACAACTTCAAGTTTATTGGACAAATTTTCTAATTCTTGTCCGAACTTACCCAAGGAGAAAGTTCGGACGATTTCATTTCATTTTCTCTCAAAATTGCACAAAAATTGTTATCTGGAACGCGTTTGGACTAACTCGGACTGTTTTGTTATGCACTTGGAACATACCTAATATTTTCGGCGACTGGCAGCACAACTGAAGTCTAATTATTTTTCATAATCGGCACATGAATTTAATAATGAAAATGTTACGATAGAACGTTAATCACCCCTATTATACATTTTGTTTCGACTTGCAACTTTTTCCGTTTGGTAACGTTGATATTCTGCGTTCCGTTTCGCTTTTAATTTTTAAGATTGTGTGTATTCTGTGGCGGATAATTTTGATTTGGGTTTGTGATTCGAAAACCGTAAGTATAAAATGCAATTAAAAAAAATAATATTAAATGATTTTTTATGCTCGATTTTATTTTTGATATATTCTAATCTAGAGCGGATCAGAAAGGGGAAGGCAAATGAGATACTTCCCTCCCCAAGGCGAATATTTAGAACAGTTTTCCTCCCCGAGAAATTAAGGCCCTTTCGATAGGGATTTATATTTATCGGTATAGTACAGGAAACCCGCAAATACTACGGATATTTTAATACACACAGTACAATTCGTTCGAACTTGTAAGTTATTTGTTCGCATCAGAATACCCCTGATTGCAGCTTTTTAATACTGCTGTAATTGAAGCAAAGCCGCGAATAACGTTGTAAAAGCCAAATTTTGCAAACCCTGTTTTTTTTTGCAGATTTCCGTTAAAATTACTCTCTTACATTTGTTCAAACACCAAAACATCAAAATTATACATTTTATAACCGTCAAAACGCATTTACAATAAGTCAGTCAGTGAAAGAACGTTGTAAGTTATAAACAAAATGCTACGAACGGAATTTATCTTATTTTTATTATTTTTGATACACTAAACAAAGAAATAAAGAATGAGATAATTAAACCGTTTAAATACGTTTTTTTGCTCTCCTGAAAAATTATTGTTTTGTAATTTGCAACGTTATTCGCGGCGATCCTTCAATTGTTTAACACTTTTCGGTTAATAAACCACTAAATATATTTTTTGTGTTATTTTTATGCA
This sequence comes from Phania funesta, assembly GCA_963932375.1. Lineage (NCBI taxonomy): Eukaryota > Metazoa > Arthropoda > Insecta > Diptera > Tachinidae > Phania > Phania funesta. The sequence goes on from OZ010652.1 coordinate 2,158,019, forward strand.
AATTTTATTTAAACGTATTTTAAACCAAATATATGTGTTTTGAGTTATTTTTGTTCTGTAATTATATAAACTTCTACTTAATTGTTTAAGAAATCTTAAATCTAAAAATTAATTTCTAAACAAGAAGTGTTGTTCTAAGCTTTTATATTCATATGAAACAAAAATGTAAATGAATTTGCTTTTATAGAAATATAGACTTAAATCTATCATTTTAGTTATAACAAAGAGGCCCTCTTATTTTCTTTTTGCTTATGAGAACAATAATTGGAAACAAACTATCGAAAGAATCATCAGAATTTAATAAATGGAAAAAATAAAGCATTTAATTTGTAAACATAAAATAAATATTTGTTATACTTTTTTTTTCGCAATGTTATAAGGAAAAATGTAGTAGTTTTTGTAAAATGGATGAAGATAATGAAATATAATACAATCGCTTAGAATTTTGTTTTTTTTATCGTAAAGGCAACATTTTATTCTTCTAAATTCATGTCACTAGGCCTAAATGGTAAATTAAGTTCCTTACACCAGTTGATGACATGTTTTTCCAATGCAGAACCAGCTCTATATAAATAATATTTTTAAATGTGTTTAATGATTAAGGGTTAAATATTTAAACAAAACTTACTGGTATATCTCATTTCCCTTTACATTGTAATCGTCACAATTACTAAATACGAGTTCGATGTCACGCATTACCTCCTCATTGATTTGATAAGATCCCATATTGAGTTTTGATTTTACTTTTGCGAAATCCATGGGTGTTTTAATGATATCATAATAGTCCGGTACTTCCGACTGAGAAACTGGTCTAAGAAAGGGCCAAGCATGTTCATTTTTCATAATTTTTTCCAGAAGTTCATAAAGGGTTGAACTATTTAATGGCAAATTTTCCGCCGTACGTCGAACTGACCGCCGACTATTGGTTTTAACAGTTTCTTGCGCAGACGAAACATTGCCGTTTACCAAGGAATTCCGCTGCGATGAAAATCGACCAGATCGGCTCCTTTTTACAAGGGGTTCATTCTCTTCATCATCATTGTATTCATCGCCAGATGAATCTGCAATATTTAAATTTTTTGTTAAATAAATAAGATGATGTCGGCAAGCTAGCAAAAGACTAAGACCATGTTATTACTGTCATTAGTAACACTACATCATCGAAAGCAACATTATTTTACCGACAGAAAATTTCGACAGTGTTTGCATCTCATAATAAGAATTTTACATTCGATAGATAGTTAAAATCGAAGGTCAAATGAAATTAACTTACCATTTGCTTGACTTCTCCTTTTTTTGTTACCCTCTTTAGTTTTGCATTTGTTACACACAAAATTGTAGCGTGGCATACGTTTCAAGTTAATACACTCTAAATGAAACGAGTCTTTGCAACGTGAACATGACAATTCACTGCCATCGTATGAACAAACACAACATATGCTTTCATCTCTGAGAAAAATTCAAAATTTAATAATATAGTATGTACATTTTCTCCATTGAACAAAAATTGAAGATAGTCAAACTTACTCATCAATGTCGGATTGAATATTTGATCCCGTTTGTTGTTCTTTATCTTTGTCATCATCAACATCATTGTCATTATTATTGGGTTGTAGATATTCTTCGTCCATGCCGTCAATTACTTGTTCTACTATTACTTCATCATCATCCACACCATCTAGCTCTTCGTCATTGTCGGCATCAACATATTCTTCGAAAACCTCTTCAATTTCATGGGACTGTAACCGTTTTTTGCTACGTTCGCCACCAATACTTTCACCATATCGCCCTTTGTATGCTTTTGTTTCCGATGTCAGAGATGTTGAATCACTGTTTTCATCGTCGACAATAAACTCACGTTTACGTCTTTGCGTCTTTTTATTTTTGGTATCACTTTTATCTTCCAATCCTAGACGTGTCACACAACGCTTGCAGTACCAATTGCCCTCGGGAACAGTCTTCATTTTTGGTTTCATACAGAACATGTGAGTGCCACCGTTACATTCGTCGCAAAGCAACATTTTGTCTGGATCACTCCCCCGACGGCAGACCATACAATTAGATTTGTTAGTAGAACGAGCCCATATAATACAATCATGCAAAATGTTTAAATGCAAAAACACCTACAAGGGAAATAAGCCTTTAGAATAATGCAAAATCAAATAAACCTATTTAATCCTTAAGATACCTGCGAGTAGCTAGTGCTCTCCATTAACGAAATCTCCCATTGGCGCAAACGATTGATGGCATCTTGTTGTTTGCGCTCCATTAATTCTTTGTCCTTTAGAACAGGTACTCCAAATGGCTCCTTAAGAAAACGCCTTTCAACCGCTTGTTCAACTTGGAGCAGAGCTGAAGCCAGTTTGCTTACGTATGATCGCAAGGTGTCGGAATCGTGCAGAGAAATCCCCTCGTCAGCACTATCCTCGGACTCTATTTCAACCGTTTCACCTAAAGATATGCCAGGATCGCTATAGGGCTTACCTGCATAATTACGATCATCGCGCTCGTTATTATCCTCTTCATTATCCGAACCATAATTTCTATCTTCTTCTTTGTTGGTGTCTTCTGCTGACACCGTATTTTGTTTGGGGGGGCCCCATTGCAATTTGGTTTGTGGATCATAGACACTGTTGTGCAGATCCCTCCTCCATTTTTCCATATCCTTAACTTTCAGGCGGCCTAGATCTCCTGTATAAATCTCACTTTCGAACTGCAAAATACGTTTCACAAGAGACCCATACATGACTTCATTTAAATCGGAACCCTCGACGGGAAAACCAAAGTTTGAATTATTATATTTGCGATAAGTGTCACTCATCATTTGGTTTTTAGATTTTTGTGTGTGTTTAGAATCGATACTTAGCATGTCTACGGGACAATTTTTGATGTGCTCATGAATAAGATTTTTTAGTGTTATCAATTGCTCTCGTAATTCTGATTCACGAAAGCCTAGAGGATTAAGGGAATCTATTAAAGCTTCTAAATCTTCTTTTTTGTAAAAATATGCCCATCGCTGGCGATCGATATTATGTTCGCCATGAACAATGCAGCTACTTGGATCTCCAGTACACATAAAGAGCTCGCTTTGTGACGATGACGCATTAATTGTTGATATGGTCGAGGTATCATCTTCTAATTCCATTTTTTCTCCATTGAAATGGCCATTTGTCAGACCGTGATCGGTACCATTTTGTTGGTTCTGATTTTCCTTGTCTTCCTGGGCCACCTCAGTTTCCTTTGCTTTTTTATTTGCAGCTGCACTTGGGTTGGACTTCTTTTCCTCCTCTGTATACATTTTTAACAAATATGCACGCAGTTCTTTACGGGTTTTAGGCAAGTTAGCAATGTTTGCTGTAATGCCACTTCTTAGTTTGTTTTTAGGTGGATTTTCTAAGCAAGTATCCATACATTCATCTGAATGTTCTACAAAAATGCCTGGCATTGATTCCAAAACGTAATATTTGCGATACGCACGGTCCATTCCCAAATAAACAAGATAATTAAATAGGACCTCATTTAATTTGCATACTTGTTGTTGAAATTTTTTATGGTCGCGCTCAGACATTGCCAGCAGCTCCGCTACTTTTTTGTTATATTTATCTTCTAAATTTTGACGTTTATCTGCGTCTTTTTTGACTTCTTCCTCCATACACTGTTGGTTAAATTCATTGGTCAATGCACGTTTCTGTGTATGCATCCTAGATAACCTTTGATTTTCCATTGTAACTAGATTTTTCAATTCCTGCCTGGCGCTACTAGTTTCTTCCATTCTTTCCTCAATTAGATTAATGGTTGCTGAATACGTCAGCATCTGAGCCATTAAACACTTCAGAACGCGCATTATGTCGACAAATGGCAACTGATAGATGGTATAAAGTTTGAGGGCTCTAAGTATGTGGGGGTATTGTGTTCGCAATGCTAAACCAGGATCTTCTGGGGAAGTATAACCATTCCTATACATAAGACGCCATTTTTCGGCTGACTTGTTTTTCAGAGTAGCACCAGAAGACAATATGTGCAAACGTAAAACCTCGCTTACAGTTAGGGCATCTAATGGTAGTTCATTGAGCTTAAATGAAAAATGACGCTTTACATATTTATGGCATGAAAATGGAATGCTTTCATCGCCTTTTTTATATTCTACAGCACATTCGTCCTCCTCCTCTCGTTGAAGATCCATAATAGTTCCCAGCAAAACCAGAATAATATCGGAAAGTGGTCCCGCCACTTCCCTTATGGTAAATGATCGGACCATTTCAAAAAAGCTCAAATTTCCACGGAATACTTCTATTCCTGATAAGATCCCAACGAATGTATGCATAAATTCCCGCAAAATAAATGCATCTCCAATCAATTTTGCGGACATAATGGTGCGAACCGGAATATACGTTGGCAACAGACGTTGGTCAGTCCTCTCCAAATCATCTGTTTTTGTAAGCAACTCCGTACATTCTTCTTCAATTTTCTCTAGCAGTTTAGCTCGCTTTTCTGCTCTTTGACGCATTTGTTCCAATAAATTTTCTTCTTTCTCACGTCTCACGCGTTCCATTTCTTCCTTTAATGATTTAGCCTTAGCCTCTAACTTTTCTGCCTTTTCCTTCTCTTGTTTAGCTTTGTCTTGTGCACCAGGACCCTTCAAAGAAGACTTATCGTTTTCAGACTTCTTGCCGAAATAACTGTTGAGTGTTGATTGCTTTTTGGATTCGTCCGGTTTCTTGATTTTGGCAGGAGTAAAATGTGGCATTTTTCCAATAAATACTTTGCTGAATGTTATGTTTCGATCAGTTATATATTTCTTATAAGACTCCTGTTTTGGCCTCAAAATACCGTCAACACGTACAACATTACTCTTAATAAACATTTGTAAATTCTCCGATGTAAACTCAGACCTTTGTCGCCTTATCTTGTCAAATGGAAGCATAATTTCAGTTTGTAACTTACCCAAACTCCTTAATTTGTATATCAAATTCTCTGTATCTTCATAAACTCCATTTGCTGGTAGTTTTTTATCTTGCGATTGTATATCGAGTACAGTATACGTAACGTTTTTATTTTTTTCAGTAACTTGGACTGCTTCGTTAAAAAAGAAACGTTTGCGCAAAAACCGAAAAGTTAAAGCGTTTAAAACATTTAAAGAACTTTGTTTGGCATGTTCTATAACCAGCATCACTGGCGGGCGCAAACTGTCCTTGAACATCTCCATTTTTTTACGTGCCCGTCTTTCACTCTTCAAAGCCTCAGCATATGTAAGATTATCCTTGCCAGTGGCTTCACATTGCCACACGGTCGAATTAATTGCCATCACATGCCGAAAGTAGTCTCTGCATTTATAAAATTCCCAAATCACATTAAATTACAACTACTAATTACAAGTGACAGACAGTAGTATACTTACTCATAATGTTTAAATATCTCTTTGGTCACCTCGCAGAAGAAAACCTCCTCATTATCCTGAAACGTTTCATCCTTGCTTTTAGAAGAAGCATTTTGAAAGCCATCGCGTTTACAAATAGGCATTTTAATATTTTACTTATTTATAGAGATCAATTTTTATATTCCCAAATTTGTAAGATTTCTTGTTGTTTATATATTCGTGTGTGTGTGTGTGTGTGTAGTGTGAAAAAAGTTTCAGGCGACAAGAAATAATAAAATATATATATTTTTTATTTATCCAAAATGTATTGCGTTTGCTTCCAATTCTTAGTTGCGGGTAAGTTGTTTTAATCAATTTATTTAACTTTTATTAATCTATTTTATATAAAATTTAGGATTTTATGTAAAATTCTCGCGCGGAATTTTTCATGAATGCTTGGCGTGCTTTTTTTTCTTTTCTTGATGAAACCAAAGCGAATTTAACAAGGTGTTCTTGGCCGTACACCAAATGTAGTTTATCAGTCCCTGTTATTGTCAAACTCGATACATAAAATATGTAACTGTTTTCAAAACTTTTTAATTGGTTTTTGACATTTCTGCAATGAAATCTTCTATTACATAAAAAATAAATTATTGAAACGATGAATAAAAATTTGTTATCGTTGATAGTTCTCTCTTAATGGTCGGTTATTCGCTTTCAATTATATATACATTATTTTTTTATATGTTCAACACCTTTGGATTTATTTGAGAATTGTTGGCGAAAATATGCATAAAAAGTTTAAAACAGCAAAAATTTTCGGTTTTTGTTAATAATCGTAAATCTAGGTGTATGTGATAAAATAAGGTACATATATATCGGGAAAGTCAATGGAAATTTTTTTTTTTTATATTCAGAGTTCAGTGAAGATACCTATATCATTAATCCAGCACTTAATCGTTTGGTAATAACACTACGTTTTGTTTAGAGAATACGAGTAGATGTTCGTGTTCAGTTGAAGTATAATTTTTTGTCTCTCATAGAGATTGTATGATTGCTTTTAACATAGTTTTTGTACGTACACATAATTTTTATTGTGCCTGTGTGTATTTTGTTTGTGTAATAGCATAAGAGAGTTCTGCGAACCATTGCTCGGACAACTCTGTTCCAAAACGAGCCGAACGTTGATGGCGACGGTCCTCACTATCCAAATTTCTGTGCGAGCAGCAAAATGTACGATGACTGAACGGATTATTATCACATGTAATCACTTGCATTATGTTAGTGTTACTCTTAGTTATTGACGTGCAATGTATGGTTTTTTAGTAGAACAAATTTGTTCGTGTGGCCGGGGTGATATAAAAATGTGAATTGACATTAACAAATTATAACCAATCTGGCAAGCATAATTTCTTTTACAGTCAACTTCACGCAAAACATTTACATATATTTTGTGAATTTTTGTTACTTAAAAGGTATTGGTGGAATTTTAATGGAAGATTACATAATATTAAAAGCGTGTTTTAAGCACAATTTAAAAAAAATTTAATTACTTTTAGTTGTTAAGATCCAAAAATGGCAGACAAAGTTGAAAAACCCGTTGGCAATCCCATGAAATATCCTTACACTATTTCGGCTAAAATAGCTCAATTTCCACTAAAGTATTACATTAAAAATCAATGGATTTGGCGTTACTACTTCATTGCCCTTGGTTTGTGTGTTCCAGTTTTCTACAAGATCAGTAAGATCGGTAAGTCCTCACTGCATATAGAATAAATTTTCTATTCAAATCTAACTACGTATTGCTATTCATCTGTCTTTAGCAAACTCGCCTGAAAACAAGAAAGCTTGGGCTGAAAGTCAAGCTAGGGAACATGCAGAACATCATTGAGCTAGTGCCCGCAGATCATGATATGGAAGATTGTCCATATGTCGGTTCTTGATTATTTATTTTCGATGCAGTTTAAATTAAAATAAAAGTGAACCTACTAAGTGTATTTTAAATGTTGTTTTAGTACTGATTTTTTCTAAAGTAATGCAAATCTTTTACTGTGTCTCCCATGATGTCAAACGTTAACTGATTTGTGTCCCTCTATTGAACTATACGATGCAAACTTTGCTGACTTCCAAAACGCATTAATACAAGGGTTGTATACAGTTCCCCTGCGGTATTTAGATCGTATACCTATGCAATGGTACTTTAGTTATTTTGAAGTTTTGAAATGTAGAGAGTGGAATGCATCATTTGAAACAAACGCACGTATGATAATGGCACAATGTCAACAATTAAGTGTCAAAGCATCAACTTTGAAACCCAGTAGCTAGTCGCTTTTCTTGGTGCATTTCTAATACTTATTTTTCATATAAAATACCAGCGCCCGATAAGTTTCCACATCTTCGGACAGGTTGTTACTCTAGCCTTTTATATACGGTAAGCTCAAGCCATCCCTTGTCAAGTTTGGTTTGTAGACAAAACGGTTTCGGTTATGAGGAAGTTTAGTAATAACTTTTTCAATGGCGTACGGCTAGGCTTTTACGCAATGCGCCAGCCTACCACTCTCGCATTCCCGCGACAATTGCATCATTTGGCAAAAGTTTTTTAAAACACCGTAAGTCGTATTAATCGCAACAGCAACCATTCTAGGGACTGTGGGTTTGATTTTTACCGAAGGCAACTTTGAAAAATTCGAATTTCTATTAGGACACATCATTTATACACCATTTTAAATACAGCTCAGAATTGGATAAATAAAAAACAAATTGACGTTTATTATCATAGACTGAACTGGAATGTTAAATTCGCTTGATATCTGTCATATGTAGTTTATGTACAGTAACGGATTGTTCTGTACACTTGGAATTGTAAACAACTATGAATATGCAAATCTTATAATTAGTATAAAATGTAAAAAAAAAGTACCAAAATGTTAAAAATTCTTAATATTTTATTGAAACGACAAGTATATAAAGATGTTTATTTGGTGAGAGTTTTACTTGTATAATAGCAGAGTACTGAGCAAATTCTTGCTCTATTTCTTAAATTTTAATTACAAGCTTATTAAGAGTTTTAAAACATCAATAGAGAACATTCCAAAGAAAAATTAAACGCAAGTCAAAGTGCGAATCTTGATAAAAAAATATTCCACTTCGGCTTTGTTCGTAGTTTTGTATTAATAAAAGATTTAATTATGAAAATTAAAATATATAACATTTAAATAATATCAAAAAATTTGCACATTACTCTGTACTGAGAAAGTGGTCCGCATCTATACTCGAATAGATATGCCCTTCGCCGATCATAAAGTCTAGAATTGGGCTGAAAGAAAAAACATTTTTGATTTAACAAATACGCAAACTATTTAGTAAACAATTAAATTAATATGCTTCTTTATATATAATCTAAGGTTATCATGAATAACTTGCGAAATATAAATTGCTTTACTCACTTTAGTTCATTATCTGTCATGTGAGTGAATTTCCGTTTTAATTCTGCTCGACTTATACCATCTGCAGAATTGTGGCTTTTAATGGCCTGAAAAACGGCCAATTGCTTTCCCTCCAAACCTAAATCGCTTCCTCCAGTTAAAGATTTTACATTGGCACTGCCACCAAAATCACCATAACTAGATCCTTTAGTTGCATACTCTTCTGCTTTATATCGAGCATTTAAAACTTCCAAAACATGAGTAACAACTTCATTAGGATCATTAACAGGCAACATTTTAAAAACCATTAATGTCTTTTGACCACCCTGCGATCGAACACTGCCAAACACTGTAGCATACTTATTTACCATGACATCAGGTGCTTTTAAGGTGTCGCCTTCTTCCAACCAGTAGTGAGCGTCAATGCGACCGGTGCTGTCCTCTAATAAATATGTTATCTTTGTTGATGATGTTTCAATGTTTCGCACAATTGCCTTAACACACACCATACTAAATGTCATATCGAACATTTGAAAGTTTCCTTCTGGAGAATTCAGCACTTGCCTTATAAGTACAGCTACAATTCCCTCAGCTTTCTTTTCAGCCGAAGCACCTTCAGTAGTCTGGGTTGCATTGAAATCCCCTTGGTCTAAATTTTAAAGGAATTTAATAGGAATAAATTATAAATTATTCAATATTGTAATTACAACTGTTGTTCATTTTTTACAAATGGATTTATTTTCTGTTGTATATTAAGTTGATTTTATCCACAGACTTATTTCTTATTCTGTGCCTATATTAATGCGTTGTTTGTGGTTGTTATTCAGCGGTGTTTGTTTTTTGCCGCCAAGTCCTTGATGCCGACTCTGATTTAAAATTCAATGTATGCAATTCAGCGATTTTTCCATGAAATGAAATAATATATCATGTCATTACGTTGGCAAAATGACAACATACAACCCCACAACTGCCATAAGCTTTAATATAATAATAGTATCGAGTGAACGTCGGCAGAAAAACGAAACATTATTGTCAATATTTTTTGAATATTATAATATCCAATAATTTTCTCAAAATCGTTTTCTTTTATTAAATGAACAATTTTAAGGTTTGAATAAACAAATTTATTCAAATTAAAAATTATTTTCATCTAAGAACACACAAAATTACATATATCTACATGTGTGTGTTTTTGGCAATTAATATTATAATATAGTTGTAGAAATTTATCATAATAACCGTCTTATACCTTGCGACGGGCGAACTCGAATCATTTCTGATTTCTTAGCATATGTTACACTCCCATATAAATAAATGTGCCAGAAATGTGAAACTTTATTGTTTTCACGTAACTTTGTCGAACTACAATTATTAATATTAAATAGTTTAATTTTAAGCATAAGTTCGTTTTCTTTATTCTTTCTGTTCAGAAAGAAAATTTACTTTATATGATAACTTTGAATACAGTGAAACTTTAAATTATACAACTAGCAGAATGGAATATTGTTTCTATGCCGCTATATACGTTATCAATATTCTTCATGTGTTTTCTACATTTTTGTGTCAGCTGCACTACTTCACTACGTATAGACTACCCATAAATTAGTTCGCACATCGTGAGAGCGTCTGCAAAACAACGAGGGAAAATGTGTTCGTGATCTTTTATTTAAGAAATACGTGTAGATGTTCCTGTTTAGTTTGAGCATAATTTGTTTGCCTCATAGAAATTGTACGGACGCTTTTAGCATGAACAGAATTGTGCGAACAATTGTTCGGACAAGTCTGTTTGAACATGGTGCGACAATGAAAAGCGGCGGTCTTGACTAGCCATTTTTTGTGCGATGGCTGAACAGTGTTATGTGCGTGTGCTTGCAGACGAGCGCATGCATACAATTTTTTTTATTTTGCTTTTGTGTATTTTGTTTGTGTGATGGCAAAACAGCTATTCGGACAACATTGTTTGAACACGAACAGACCGCCTCACACCCTGTTTTATTTAAATACGATACGATTTAAAAATAAATTTAAGTTTATCATAATGACAGTACTATTTTTTAAACATTTAACGCACGAGTTTTTATTTTATAGCGTTTTTAATTTTACTGGTAAACAATAAAAAGCAAAATAAAAGCATAATTTATAGACTTAGTATTAATTCATTTATTAAAGGAGCAAATACAATTTCCACCATAAAAGCATTTAATTTTTTATCATTAAGCGTAATTATTTAAAAAGAATAAATATTGAATGATTGGAAGACTTAACGTTAATATAGCACGTTGCTAATTGTTTTTTTAATTGTATTTCAAATTACCCATGCAAATGTATTTGATTTCAGTGTATTCGTCTATACCGTAATGAGAACCTTCTCGTCCAATGCCTGACTCTTTCACGCCGCCAAATGGGGCTTCAGCAGCAGATATAAGACCCTCATTAACACCGACCATGCCGACTTCCAGACGTCTTGCTACGCGAAATATTTGTTGAATATCGTCACTATAAAAATAGCCTGCTAGGCCTCGAGGCGATCCGTTGGCCAATGACAAAGCTTCTTGTTCTGTTTTAAATTTAATAATCGAGACGATCGGACCAAATACCTCTTCGGTGTATATCTTTGCAGTTGGCGGTATATTTGTGACAATTGTAGGAGCATAGAATAAATCACCTAACTCCTGCAAAGGATTGCCTCCACAAAGGATTTGTGCATTTTTATTTCGAGCGTCATCTATAAATGCAGAAACTTTTTTAAATTGCATTTCATTTACTAAAGGTCCAACTTGAGTAGACTCTTTGTCGCCAGGGCCAATTGTTAAAGCCTCAACTCGTTCTTTGAGAGCTGCAACAAATTTATCATAGATTTGCTCTTGAACAAAAAAGCGATTGGATGATACACACGTTTGTCCACAATTACGAAATTTAGAAGCCATAGCACCATCTATTGCCTTCTGCAAATTTGCAGAATCAAAAACAATGAATGGAGCGTTTCCTCCCAGTTCTAAAGAAACACGTTTAATACCATCAGCTGACTGTCGGAACAATATTCTGCCTACTTCTGTGGATCCTGTAAACGAAATGCCCTGTATATCTGGGCTTTTGCAAAATAATTCTCCTATAGGAGCAGCTTTGTTTGAAGTTACTACATTAACAACGCCTTTTGGTATACCTGCTTCCTCAGCTAGTTTAGCCACGGCCAAAGCTGTAAAGGGAGTATCTTCAGCAGGCTTGATAACAACAGTGCAACCTGTATATAAAAATATTTAAATCCTGTTAAATAAATAAATATTCAATTCCGAAGGCCTTACCTGCCGCCAAAGCAGCTCCAGCTTTACGGGTTATCATAGCCAATGGGAAATTCCAAGGTGTTATTAAAGCAGCTACACCAAGTGGTTGTTTAATAACAAACATTTCTCTATTGGGAACGGGTGGTGGAACAATCTCACCATAAATACGTCTAGCCTCTTCTGCAAACCACTCCATAAACGCATTGCCATAAAGAACTTCTGCTTTGGATTCAATAATAGGTTTCCCCGATTCAGCTGTCATAATTTCTGCAATTTCCTGAGTATATTTCTCAATCAGATGGTACCAATTCTGTAAGATAGTTATAATATTAATCAACACTTTTGGTTTCCAAGATATATATATGTATTACCTTTAATAGTTGAGATCTTTGTTTTGCAGTCAACGAAGACCATTCCTCTGAGTAGAACGCTTTTCTTGCAGCTTCAATTGCCAACTGAGCATCCTTTTCATTCATATTGGGTACGCTTCCAATAACTTTGCCATTGGCTGGATTTTTAACCTCAAAGGTACTCCCGCTAATGGCAGTCACCCAATTGCCATCAATTAAAGCTTTCGAACATAACAGCGAAGACAGTGAACGTTTTCCTTGGCATAATTGTCTATTCCCAACAGTATATAAAATGCTTCTTCGCAACATTATTATCGATTATTCAATAGCTGATTACTTTATTTACCAAATTAATGTGTTATCTTGATTTTATTTAGCTCAAATCGTAACCCCGTGTCAAATCTCGAACAATTGTACATAGTAGATGTCCGCACACGAATTACTATTTGTTTAGTCTACACTTGGTTTTTTAATGTTTTAAAGGGTGTTTTTTCTGACGTATAGAACTTCAAAGTGAAATAAGACATGTTTTTTAATGGCAATGAAATTTGACTGTTTAAACTAATTTTAATTTAAATATTATTTTTGCTATACTGCTATCGTTGCTGGTACGAAGGTAGATGATAAATCGGTAATATTGGTGGACTTTGCATCATTTGGACGAAAATGCCGAAACATTTTTATATATATATATATATATATATATAATGTGGGTTAAAATTCAGGGTAGACTGAACAGGTTAACAGGACAGGTAAGCTTACCAGAGGCTGTAGGTCTAATGTGGGTTAAAAACCAGTGTAGACTGATGAGGTAAGCTTACCAGCACATCTGAGTACTTTTGTGGATGTTAAAATATTTTCGGGGCTTTTCCCCCGATATCAAACTCCATATATAAAAAGTGTACCGGAAATGGCGACCCATTTTTATATAGAATTTAACATCCAATCACCAACCAGCTGCGCTGGCGAGTTTACCTATTTAGTCTACTATGCTACCTGTTTTGAATTAGCTTTGCTCTCGGGTTAATTGGAAGCATTTCCGGCTCTGTTGCGTTTGGAAAAGCACGTAATTAGGTGTTATAGCTAAATTAGAAACTAATTTTTTGGGGCTCAGCTGTTTAGTATAAATAGCGAAGAACTTGAGCAATATGGCAAATATCATTAGCAAGAAATGTAAATAAAAATAAACAATAAAAATTAAAAAAATAAGGCCAATCGACTATAATTCGAAATGAAATACATATGCATGAAATAATGCGTTACAAAAAAAGTTAAAATAACTGATGTACTTATTTCCTTAGTAGGTATGACGTATTAAACACGTGATGGCATAATCAACAGCTTACCAATACATTTTATTTTTTGGGGTAGAAATTTGGTTTTTTGCTTTCGATTCTATGCATTTTTGTGTCTTGTTGAGAGTAATTTTTGCTTACAGTTTGCTTAAAGTATTTGTATAAGGGATCCATGTTTTATTTCAAAGGCTGTCTAAACGGAAACCCTTTAAATAACTGATACACACTTGTTTCTAATAATTTCAATTACTCTTGCGTATGAACATACATATGTATGTATATTAATTGACTAGGGGAGAGCGGTGCAAGTTTTCATGATAACGTAAAACTTACCGACGAGAGATTTTTATTAAAAGTGAATGCATATTGTATATGTATATTTGATGCATGCATAGATAACCATTTATGGATAGCTTTAAGACTATGATTTGCCGTCTATAAAATGGACAATAAATAACAAAATATTGTAATTTGTTCTTGATTTGATATTCCGACAGGTTGTTTTGATGTAGATTTTCAGAACGAATTTCCATCATCCCTTTTGTTTGGTTTGGAGGTAAACCGGTTTCGGTTATGTGTCATTTTCCAAAAATATACATAGATTGTAATTTGCCTTGTTTCAAAATGCAATGTCGAAAACATTATGGAAATGTTTTGAATAAAGAAGTCTTGAGGGAAAACTGCATGCAGTTTGTCTTGAAGACATGGCCTACTGGGTAGATATGTACCTACATGTATATTGTGCAAACAGGGTTTCACATAAAATTATGATTTTCATATGAGTTTTTTAAGCTGTAATATTTTTATTTTTTGCAGGAAGCGTATTTATTTTAGTTGTCACAGAAAATAAAAAAGTTTCCCAAGACTACATATACTTACATATATTAAGAAAATTCTAACTCGTTAAAATTAAGAATGTTATCGATAAAAAAGCGTAAAGTCCAGTTAGTATTTGCTTTGTATTTTGCAAACATTACTAACAGAAAATACTTCGATATCAGTGCCCAAAGTATGTGTACGGATTTCTGGATCCAGTAGTGTGGGGTTCTTAAATGCTATGTACCCAAACAAATGATGTGTGTGCAGTTAATGGCGGCTCAGAAAAAACGTCTGAGTAATCAAAATTTAATAAATGTTTTTTGTAAAGTCTAAGCGTCGACGAGCCCCAAAGGTTGCTGATATTGAGGATGTGAATTTTTTTTAATGTATCTCTCAAGCACGGTTTTTCTGTCATCGAAAAGCATGGTCAATAGAACATTTTCTGGGTGAGCAAAATATGCATTGTTTTGCACAACATTATTTACAATCCCTCTGTGACTGCGACAGATATTGCGGCGACCTTATGAACTTAAATAAAAGTGCAAGTACTTCACATTGAAATATATTTACACATAAACTTTTATAATGAATTCTGCTAGTACTTTGAAGCTTTTGGATGGAGAATTTGTTGTTACATACAATCGTAAAAGCCTGCTAGCTGTTATCAACCATCGAGTGTGGAGAGTTGGTCCAGGCTTTATGTTGGCTAAGTCTTCGAGGCATAAGCTATTAGATACAATTATTTTAACGTCTTTCGAGAGTGTTTGTTGGAGTGCAGTTTTTATTGGTGGTGGCACTTAAATAGTTAATACTTGTATTTACATTGTTTTTTGGCCTAACTAAATAATGCACCCAAAATCTAGAACAAGTAGATCAAAACTTTATACAAAATGAACAAAAATTGTCCAATAAAAAATCGGGGGCTCCGTTGATTTCAGAACTATGGTTTCTTTTGGAAATGTTCTTAAAATTTTAGGCAGAGTACGTTTGTTTTTTTCCCCCGAACAAATTGACCGATTCTAATGTACATGCATACAGAAGATACGAGTATGTACATGTTGGCATGAATAATAGCTGCACATATTATGATTTCTTCGTAAAGGGTTTTATGAGAAGGCCGGGTAGATGCTGACAATATATTGCGACCAAGTTCTTTTGGCAGCGGCTGTCAAATTCGTCAGCTTAGTAAAATCAAGCTAATAATCAAAATTAGTGCTTATTAGTGAAAACGATACGCTTTTTTTTACGGCATACACGGTGGTTATTCAAATTTATCTGCACATCCTATATTTAGTAGAAAAATTGGAGGCAACCTGTTTGGTAAGCGCAATCAGCTAACGATTCCTCGATTTGTGCAACTTCTTTGGCCGTCAAGATTTTGGCTCCAACGTACAGCTGACTCAGGAGCTAAAAATTTTTGACAATACATGCACAAAATGTTACAGTTTGATGCGAGTTTTTGGCGCAATGAACCAAAATGATCTGATATCCTCAAAGCTCACATGACCCTATCATCGCTCAATTTCAGCCGCAAATACGCCCCACTGCGCAAAAACGCGACCGACGCCCTTGAAATAAAAATAGAATTCCGTTAATACCTCACGCAACTTCGCTCGCCCTTATTGGGAGCCACTTTATATTAGTATGTATATGCTGCTTTAAACCTGCTTCAAAGCTGCAATTGTAATTTAAGATTCATGTTTGTGTAGATTATTTCCCATATGAAAGTAAAACACTTTTGATTTAATTTTCCTTTTTTTATTATTTATTATTTCAAGCGAGCACCGACTTGTCACATGTAACAAAACTTAGAGAATAAGAACAAAGGAAAATGACACAGCCAAACAAAGCAATATGTGTGAAGTATTCACCATGCTATGTATGTCATAGTGTTGTCCTACTCTAACCAA
This sequence comes from Phania funesta, assembly GCA_963932375.1. Classification (NCBI taxonomy): domain Eukaryota; kingdom Metazoa; phylum Arthropoda; class Insecta; order Diptera; family Tachinidae; genus Phania; species Phania funesta. The sequence continues at coordinate 2,174,455 of OZ010652.1, forward strand.
TATTGATCCACCCATGTTGCTTTTGCCAAGGATGATGAAATATAATAAACTATTGCGTCAGCCAACTTCAACACACACATACACAATTCATCCGTTAAATCTAACACACCTCCTCAAAAGAAACATGTATGTAGATCATGATTAGATTAAATTTAAATTATAAAATAATAATAGCTAATCTGACAAGCCGAGCCTTCTGGGGAGTATAACATATTTTGATCCAACATTTGTTGCTAGGATTGGGAAAACCCAGAAAAAACCCAATCAGACCAATATAAATTAAATAATACAAATTCAGGTAACTACATAAAAAAATAAGGATTAAATCCAATTCATCCATCGTTAAATTAGGACCAGATATTAATTTATAACTTTAAATGTTGTCGATATATCATCAGTTCATAAACATAAAAGCCAAAATTCAATCCAAATACTCCAATAGAAAACAAAACAAAAAAAAATTATTCAAATTAATCTTCAAATACATGTACATATACATATACGTATATATAAAATTAAAAGTTTAGACCCAACTGAGATCTTAAGTCGACAAATCTAGGTTTCGCCAAAGGTTTTGTCAAAATATCAGCAATTTGTTTATCTGTGGATATATACAAAATTTTAATTAGTTTATTCTCAATTTGTTCTCTGGAAAAATGATATTTGATGTCAATGTGTTTCGACCGCTTGTGACATGAGGGATTATTAGCTATGCTTATACAACCTTGATTATCTTCAAAAATCTTTATAGGTTCATTCAAATTAATTCTCAAACTTTTCAATAATGATTTTAGCCATAAGGCTTCTCTAACTGCTTCAAACAATGCCATGTACTCTGCTTCAGTTGATGACGCTGCAACAGAAGCTTGCTTTCTTGTGTTCCAACAAATTAGGTCTGTATCAAACATTTTAAATAAATAACCAGTTGTGCTTTTTCTATCATTTTGGCATCCTCCCCAGTCAGAATCTACATAGCCAATTAAATGTTCATTATATTTTGATGTCGCAATAAATGTTAGTTTTAAATCTGCAGATCCCTTAAGGTATCTAAAAACCCTCTTTAAACATTGCCATAGTTCTTCGTTGTTCTTATTGCTATAACGACTCAAAATATTTACTGCAGTGCTTAGATCTGGTCGAGTACATAACATTATGTACATTAAACAACCAATCGCACTTTGACATGGTGCGTCACACCTAATATCTGAATTCAGTGCTTCATAATTCAATGTGCTAGGAAGTGGAGAGCTAACTGGATTGCATTCATCCATTTTGAATTTTCTTAGCACGTTCTCAATGTAGGCCGATTGGCTAAGATGAACCTTATTCTCTTCTCTATCTATTTTTATTCCTATGAAATATCGGATCTCTTGTAAATCGGTCATTCTAAATTTCCCTTTTAAATAAAATTTGAAGTTATTCATAGTCTCCATACTCGATGTTGATATTACTAAATCGTCTACATATAATAAGACATATATGTTCTTTAAGGTGTCACCTTTATCAAGAACATAAATGCAACGATCAACTGATGAATTTTCAAAACCAATTTCTTTCATAGTTTGCTCAAAAACCTCAAACCAACATCTAGCTGCCTGTTTAAGCCCGTAAATGGCTTTATTTAACTCACAGACTTCATCATTACCACCTGATAATCCTTGTGGTATATGCATATATATTTCCTCTTGAAGTGTACCATTTAAGAAGGCTGTTTTAACATCCATATGATGGACTTTTAAGTTAAAATGGTTTGAGAAAGATATCAAAATTCGGAAACTTGCAATTCTTGCCACTGGAGCAAAGGTTTCATCATAATCTACTAAATACTCTTGAGTAAACCCACGAGCAACTAGCCTTGCTTTATATTTAACCGGCCTGCCAAACTCATCATGTTTTATTGTAAATACCCATTTACAATCAACTATATTCTTGGCTTCAGGTTTTTTTACTAAGGACCAAGTTTTGTTAAAAAAATGTGAATCTAGCTCTTCTTTAATGGCTTCTTCCCACTGTACTCTATCATTTCTATCTTTGATTTCATTAAATGAATTTGGAATAGTATTTAACAAAGCATTTGCATTCATTATGCAATTCTCAATTAGGTCCTTATATGATACCTGTGGTCTCTCTTTTATTCGCTCACTTCTTCTGATTTCAGCACATGATTGCGTTAATTCATTATAACTTTCATTAATTTCATTTGAATTTTCAACAGTTTTCTCGAATGGATTGATATTCTCCCTCATAGGTAGATCTTTACTAGGCTGTTCAATTTGTCTTAATTCATCAGATCCAGTAACCGTACTCTCATTCGGGACATTGGACTGAGGACATTCCGTACTCTCATTCGGGAAATATTCCTTACTCTCTTTCAGGATATTTGATTGAACACATTCCGTACTCTCATTCCGGAAATCTGATTGAACACATTCCGTACTCTCATTCAGGAAATCATCTTTACAAAAATTATTGTTCATTACAGATCTAGAATTCGTCATATTTTTCTCATCAACAATAACGTCTCTAGCTATTGTAAATTTTCTGGCCTCCACATCCCATATTTTCAATCCATTCGGCTCATACCCAACAAGTATACCTTTCCATGATTTTTCATCAAACTTTCTTTTTCTTGACTTATCATGGACATACACTGTTGAACCAAAAACTTTTAGATATTTAAGATTTGGCTTTCTATTATGCCACATTTCATATGGGGTTTTTAAATGTTCCTTTAATGCAACACTGGGACTTCTGTTAATTAAATATGTTGCGGTCAATACCGCTTCACCCCAGAAAGTTTTTTGTAATTTGGCTCCACTAACCATTGCACGAGCTTTTTCTGTAATGGTTCTATTCATCCTTTCGGATACACCATTTAATTGTGGAGTGTGTGGAACTGTCAGATGGTAAGTAATTCCTTTCTGAACACAGTAGTCTCGCATTTCATTAGATAAGTACTCCCCACCGTTATCAATATAGAACTGAACAATTTTCAAATTGAAATGGGCTTCACTCTTTGCCACAAAGTCCCTAAACATTGCAAAGACTTCAGACTTATGGGAAATTAAATAAGTCACACAATAATGAGTATATTGATCAATAAAAATCACGTAATAATTTTTACCATCAATTGTTGTAGGGGTTATTGGACCACAGACATCAGAGTGGACAACATATAAAGGTCTGTTTATATAGTCTTTATTTTTAAATTTCTCGAAACGAAGTCTTGCTTGTTTTCCGTTTATACATGCTTCACATAAATCATTATCTGGCAGTACATTGCTTATGAGATCAATGTCTTCAAACATATTTTTTGTTTTTATTTCCAAAAATTTCGCCTTACTAATATGCCCCAACCTCTCATGCCACAATCGATACCCATTAATTTTTAAAGCATTAGACATACTAATTTTGTTACATACCATAAATTCAATGATAGGTACATTGTTTCTATATTTACCGTCCATAATTATTTCCTTTTCCTTACTAATATTGACACCTCCTGGATGGAATTCAACTGTCATTCCAGCATCCTGCATGCGTTTGACCGAAATTAGATTTTCTGGAACATCTGGACAAAAGAGGACATCCAGCAATGTGATGTTATCTGAAAAATTGTTGCATAGTTTCACAATGCCCTTCTTTTGCGCATAAATGTATTCGCCCATTTTCGCCACTGCTATTTTGACCGGTGGATCGAGGTTGATACAGTCAGCATACAGGGTTTCATCTTTAATTATGTGATCTGATGCTCCTGAGTCTAGCAAAAAATAAATATTTCCCTCTTTTGAATAGATTGGATCACGTCTCATCATGAATGCGAAGCCTCTATCCGACTGAACAGCTGCCATTTGGGCTTGTTTATGATTTTCTTGACTTCTGTTGTCTGATATTCTCTTGTACGCAAAACAGTTTCTTTTTATATGCCCTTGTTTACCACAATGATGACATTTGATCTGGCTTTTTAAATGTGGCTTAGTTGATTTGAATCTAGATCTGCCCTTCACACCATATGTTCTGTTCCTAGGCTCATTTTGGTTATTTACATTCACGGCCTGCAAAACTTTTGCACTCGTGTCTTTACTGACATTCTTCAATTTTATTTCATGGTCGAGCAGTCGATTCTTAACAAAAGCCAATGTCAAATTTTGCTCAGACAATGTCTCAATTGCCGTAATAATTCCGTCATATGACGATGGCAACGATAGCAACAAATGAGACACCTTGTCCATTTCATCAATTTTTGCTCCGGCAGCCAGGAGTTCATTCACCAATTCATCAAAGACATTGAAATGGTTCACAAGCGGACACTCTCCTTTCAATTTTAAGCTTAAGAGCTGTTTACGTACAGACAACTGCGATGCCAAGCTTTTTCTTTCGTAAACGGCATCCAAATTTGCAAAAATCTGTTTTGCATTGCAGTCGCTTTCCGCAAAGCCAAGAAATGTGTCACTTAAGTATTCAATTATAATACTTTTTGCAGCTCTTTCCATTTTCGCCCATTCTGCTGTAATTTTTTCTGGAACTTCTGAATCTATCACTTGCAAGGCATCTATTTCACTCAGAACTGCACGGACACGAAACTTCCAGATCGAGTACCTTTCCCCATCAAAGGGCTTGATATTTCTTTTGCCTTTTTCCATTGTCTTAATTGTTATTCTTTTAATTTTCACTTTAACTTTCAATGGCAGAATTTAAACTGGGCCCATAACCTGTAGATTATTTCCCATATGAAAGTAAAACACTTTTGATTTAATTTTCCTTTTTTTATTATTTATTATTTCAAGCGAGCACCGACTTGTCACATGTAACAAAACTTAGAGAATAAGAACAAAGGAAAATGACACAGCCAAACAAAGCAATATGTGTGAAGTATTCACCATGCTATGTATGTCATAGTGTTGTCCTACTCTAACCAATATTGATCCACCCATGTTGCTTTTGCCAAGGATGATGAAATATAATAAACTATTGCGTCAGCCAACTTCAACACACACATACACAATTCATCCGTTAAATCTAACAGTTTGCCAACGACTTTAGTTCAGTTTAAGTAAGTGCATTGATCTGAACGTATGCAGATATGCACACATACGTGATATTGACGATTTTTTAATAAACAGTGTTGGGAAAATTGCAAATAAAAAACTTCATGACTATATATTAATTTTATTGGATTTGATAACGTTTTAAAATATTTAAAGTTGTGAATTAGCAAATTAACGTCAAATATCTAAATGCAAAAAAGTAATAGGTTTATACATTTTTTTAATGATTTATTTAAAGCTTACTACGATTTAATATCTATAATTTCAAAACTATTGTTGTGAACTTGCTTACACATGTATGTACTTACATACATGTCTGCATTTATACTTACATACATGCAGTGAAATCTAGGTACTTGAACTAATAACCAAGGACCTGAGTGGGTGTTTAAAAATATTACATGTATTCGTATTATCAACATTGCAAATAAATATTGTTTAAATGAATTAATTAAATATGGAAGCATAATGTTTACGTAGTCTTTTTAGGCCGCCCATTACTTATTTTTGCTGCTTGAGATTATATGTATAATGAAATGGGGTTTAGATTTGTACATAATTCGCTGTAGTGAAAGTTCATATTACCATGAGTTTATATTACTTTTGCATATCAATTTAACATTCAAGGTAGAACTATAATATGCATATGCAGCCATTCAGCAAAAGCATTTTTATTCCTATTCTAATTCTCAAACTCCATTATTTAAGAAACAAATTAAATATAGACAATATTTATACAAAAATTCATGGACAACTGGAAAAGAACAACTTGATCAGCTGAGCTAACGAGACTACCTTGCAGTGTTGCCAAATCATAACTAATTACACATCTGGCATCTAGCTATTTTAGAACATCTTCCCTGAACTTAACGAATATAAAATAAAACGAAAATGAAATTTTTGCTAAATAGAAACAGTCGAAAAGTGAATGTGAGCGAGTTCGATAGCGCAAATAGTGTTAGTGTTATTGATGTATTAAATTCTGCAAAAGAGGAAAATTTAAAAGGAATAGAAATTTACAAACCCATATCAGAAGATATAGAAAAACTTAAAGAGCAGAACAGAAAAATTGCAAATAAAAGAGGTAAGATTATATTTTGATATAACATTTGGTTAACAAAAAAAGGTATTGGATAATTTTAGTCAAGGGCGTGTAAAAAGTTTTCAAAGTTAATTTTAAAATTTTCATATCTATATAAATACATATACATATGCATGTATGTATCTATAATACACCCATATGTATTTATCTATAAAATAGAACGCCGTTTCAGCACACGTGTCGATAGTTGTAAGCCAGGCATTTTATTAAAATAAAAGGTGATTATATGAATACTGCTTTAGTAAATGAACAAAAAATATCGTGCGTATATAATTATAAATGTATGTACATATATTTGTCCAGCGAATGTGATATATATATGTATGTATATATGTACATACATACATTCATGTTATGTACATATATCTACTAAAATATTAAGTATCTGTTGCGTCAGCAACTTTTTTATCCGTTTGATACAATTGATTTATGTATGCATGTATCTATGTATAATATATATGTAAGTACGTATGTACATGCAGGTACCCTACATGTATATTAAGATATGAAAGTAGATACAGTGAACCAATAAAGTTTAAGTACGTCTTTCAATTTCTTTATGAAGATGAATTAATATATTTTTTATTAGTTTTTAAAAGATTACTTTGTCTATAATAAATCATAATAATTTAAATACGCGAAGAACACCATAATGTAACAGAAGTTAGAACTCTCAAAACTCTTGCTTGTATTTTTAAAATATGTCTTGTAGATGTACTAAAACTTTTTTTCTATGAACTGATGCTGTTTTTATGTCGGGTGTTTTTTTTTAAACAATAACATATGGTTCAAAGAAAAGGCAGATTTCGTGTTCCTTACTACAGAAAATAATGTATTTCCGTATGTTTTCTTTTCTAAGCGTTTGGTGTACTTAAACTTTATTTGTTCACTGTATGTATGATCAACACATAAATCAAAACGATTAATTTGTGTTTAACAATGTATGCTTTAGTGATTTAATAGGCTTGTTCAATTACGCTGTGTGTACATTTAATAAAGTTTAATTAATAATACTGAGTATATTACTAATACAAGTCACTAATAATTTACTTCGGTACTGAGGCCAAGATTAATCATTGTAATGGCGTAAAAGATATCTGAATTAAGTTGTTTTTAAAACGAAATGTCTGTTTTCAAAGAGTTTTTACGGTTTATCGTATATGAAATGTTGTTCGTTAACAACTCTGCCTTATTAACTTTGCTTTATTAACTTAAAAAAAATAATCTGTGTTTTTTATACTGCAGCCCAATTAAGTCTACATACAATTATGCCTTGATTATACGTAACGACTAGAGTGGCGAGACAATAGCTTAGTCGTGACAGTAGCCGAGTATAGTGACGAGAGAGTCAATAGAATCACATTTAGTTTACTGGGCCGAGTACTACTTCCCCGCTCAACTCATCTTTAGACGAAGTTGGCAACTATTCTCACCTCTGTGGAGTGTTTTATTACTTATGAGCAGTAAAAGCTGGTTAAGCACCCCGTTTAAAATGTCTTTTGCGACACATTTCGATTAATTACTGTAATAAAACTAAAAAAATGAGCTTGAACACCTATTCGCCTTTACTCATTCACCCACTCAACTCTCGGCCTGTACTACCATCTTACTGTTTCATTGGTGTTTTATATTTTGATCAAGTAGCCATCTGAACATGAATCGGGTAAAGCTCGTTTTTTAGTAGATTTAGAGCAGACGTTAGTGATTGCTGTGATTTTATTGATTTCAGTTTTGCTTGTTTGTAAATCTTATAGGCATATTCTTGATGTTATGTACCCACATGATGATTTGATATATTATCAACGAATTTTCCCCACCCCTTGTCCTGAACGACAGAGTTTATTTTTCCCTAAATTTTTATTGTGATATTTATATGTATGTAACTCTGAGAAGAAAATATTTATTCATTGAAAATTTTGTTGCAGAAGCGGATCACTTAGCATCGCCCATTGATAAGGTAATAACTTTGAAAGAGGAAACCCCCTCATCTGAAACCAATATGGTGCAGGAAGGTAATAACGTTAATGATGGTGCCGATGAGCAAATGTTGGGTGTCGAAGATAAAGAAAAATTGGCTAGCAAACGGGAGGAAGTCAAGTTTATTAAAGGTGATCACCAAAATGGTGATGCTAAGATTGACATTGCTGTTGCTAATGGGAAGGTGAGTATAAATAAGATCTAAATGCAGATGTACATACGTAATTAAAAACTTAAAGTTTTTCTCAATTTTATGATATTTTTAAGTCTTGCATACATATATATGTACATTAGTACGTATATATATTCAATTAAAATGACTTTCATAATAAGTATTAAGCAGTAGATCAGTAATAACATATCCTTATCATCCTCATTTATTTTTTTTTTAAGTTAATAGATTTACGCCTATTATTATAACTTGTCTTTTAAAGTACGTGTTAGTCAAAATCAATATTTTCATTCATGCAAGAGCATACATATATGGCAACTATAAAGCCATAAACCGTACATTAAAAGTTAAAAGTAAATTGATCTTCTCGTTAGCTTTTCGGTCCGATAACATCCTAATTTAAGCTAATTGCAAGTTATAATAACGGACCTTAGAAATTTAGGAATACATTCACTCAGTCAAATAATTATATGTGTTTGAAAAATTCCTATTCTCCGCATCTTATATTCTACCAACGGTACTTTTCGTTACGCACATTCTCTTTCGATTACTTTATCATTTGTTTTGGTTTGCTAAGTTTATATCTACCCCGCAGTTGTAGTACCGTTATTTCTAATAAAGTTTGTTGCAAATCCCATATAAAATATTTATATGAAATATGTGTCTTTTTTTATCAACATGTCAGCATATAAAGCGGAGAAAACGATTCCTAAGTGCGTATAGTGAATAAGCAAAGATATAAGATTTGAGGCAAAATACTGCAAAGAACTGGCAGGTTACTGTGTAATACTAAACGAATGAAAAGTGTAACGAAAACGATGATTTCATACTGTGTAGCACAAGTTTTGTTATTTCCTTCTCGAAGCTTGGGAAATTTCCTTTCGTTTGTGCAACTGTGTAATATGAAAATGAATGGCAAAAACGCAAAAAATGATCGGGATTTATTCGAAAGCATTTTTGTTTAATTTTCAAAAGTAATAATCTCTTTAGGCAAGTTTTGTTTTTAATAAACGCACAAACTTCTGTTGGGCAATTGGAATTTGATGCCAATATCCCCTTGAGCAAGGTGATTATTACGACTAATTTCAATATTGTTGGGATAGCCGTTGCCCCGTGCCGCTTTTTAACGAATCGTACACATCGATGCAATTTTTCTTCAAACATAAGGACGAAACAATCCATTATGAATAGTTTATAACACTTTTATTTTCTAACTAAAAGAATACAAAAGTCATAAAATTTTATATCTAGATTAAAATCCAAAAACATATTTTTCTTAATATTTTCCTTGCACAGATAATTATTTGACTGAGGTACATATTTTGAAACTCAATCGTTGTGACTACAAATCAAAAGTAAACAATATTAATGCCAATATGTTATTTAATTTTTGAAAATTTGCCGGTCAACAATGGCAGGCACATATGAATGTATCCATAAATCATATCATATAACTTTAGTACAAATCTATGTAAACATTAAATCCAACCTGTGTTTTAAGTGTGTATAGAATGTGTTACAAAAAAAATGATTATTGATTACCCATGTCATACGTTGCAAGTTGTCTTGGTGCTTATACAAATTTCTATCAATTGGATCTTACAAAACATTTTAATCAAACTTCGGATATTACGACAACGTTTAAAATAAATTGAAATTTCAGATATGCATACGAGTACATTATGTTATCATAAGTTACTTTAATCGTGTTTTATTTACAAACTTAACAGGCTTTTACCGGAATGTCGAAAGAGGAGCTTATGAAGTATGCCAATGACCCTTTTTGGGTGCGTTTGCGTTGGATATTTTTCATCGCCTTCTGGTTGGTTTGGCTAGGAATGCTTATTGGCGCCATATTGATTATAATCGATGCACCAAAATGTGCCGCCCCCGAACCATTACCATGGTACAAAAGTGGTATTTTAGCGAAATTTCCCAGTTTTGAAGTGAACAAAGAGAATGTTGCAGCAGCCAGTCAAATGAAAGTCAGCGGTGTTATTTACGAGTTACCAGCAGAACTTACTTATAGTATACATGAACCGGAAGTGGAAGAGAAAATCAAGAATATCGTCAGTTACTACAAAGATACCAATATTCGCGTTGTTTTGGATATAATTGCAAATTATGTCCCAAAATCGTCAAGACTTATGAAGCAGGCTTTAAACGACAAAACTAAACGTTCAGCATTTATTTGGAGTGAAAAGGTTGAAGTGCCTAACAATTGGATGTCTTTGGTGAATGGCTCTGCTTGGTCTGAGGTAATGCCTGGCAATTATGTCCTTTCGCAATTCGGCGATGGTCTTTACGATTTACATATGAATGACAGTATTGTGAAACATGAATTAGGCAAGGTACTTCAACATGCCCTCGAGTTGGGTGTTCAAGGCGTACGTTTAAAAAATACCAAGTTTTTTATATTATCAAAGAACTTTAAAGATGAAATTCCTGCTGAAACAACGAATTATGATCTAACGCAATATGGATTTTGGACTCATAGTCAGACGACATTCCAAGAAGGTTTAGGAGACGTTCTCTATGAATATCGTGCAGTGGTTAAAAATCGTTCCACTGAAGCCTTCCTTTCTGTTGCGGATGATATAATACGTCCTCAGATTTACAAGACTAGTACGGGGAGTTTGGGTATCGATATTCCAATATACGGAGAATTTGTAAAGAATCTAGCATCACCTAAAGACAAGGCATTACGTAGTGAATTGATTACTGTCTTGCAAGATGTTAATAACAACTGGTTACAGTGGAATGTAGCTGATTTGAGCGAAAATACGTCCGTCAGCCCATATACAATTTATTTGTTTTTATCGTTATTGCCTGGCACACCTGTGCTTCCAGTGCGTAACAAGGTCTATGGCAACATTAATAACAAAGTTTACGAACAATTTGAACAATTACGTTTATCTCCTTCCTACATGCACGGCGACTTTGATGTGTTGTCTGTTGAACCTTTAGTTGCTTACACCAGGTAAATATATTTCTTTAAATTATTCTTCTCAAAAGGTGCATGGGCATATTCATTCATTAACAAACTTTGCTTTGTCTATTAACTTTTCTAATATAAACTCTCTAATACGCCAATAACCAAACTAATCTGTAAACGGTTTAATAATTAGGCAAAGGTAAGAGGAAATTTAAAATTTTAATTCTTATGATTTTTTTGTGTGCCTTCAAAATGAATTATAAGTATTAAAGTGTTTGATTTTGTTCATCCCATAGGATAAAGTCTGGCAATCCTGGTTATTTAGTGGTTTATAATCCCACAGAACTTGATCAATCGCTTAAGTTGGGAAACGCTAGTTTCCCAGAAACTATGAATGTAAAATATGTCAGTAATATTGTCAATGGGACCATCACGTAAGTTCTTTTATTTGGTTGTACATTTTTCATTTAACTTATGGATGATTTTCTTTTTTTATTGCAGCGGTCAAATTTCAATTGTCGACGTGCAAATTTCACCATTAACAACAATCGTTTTTTCCTACGTCCCTGTCAAGTCTGATTAAAAAGAGGAAACCGATGAAATATTCAATGTATGCACGCATAAATATATACAATATTATTTAACATGAGTTGCATAAAATTAATGCTTTGTAAAACAAAATATAAAAAAATTAAAAAAAAAAAATACATTATCAGCTTCATAAATAAGTAAATGCTTCACAAAGTTTATTTGAAAATTATTTGTTTACAGAGTTATCGAACTGAAAATTTTAATAAATAATACAATTTATTAAAGTTTCAAAGGTTGAAGGAAGGTCTTTTATAAAAAGTTCTTTTATTTTTATCGATATTTTGCTACTCTATTTTGAAACATTATCAGGAAATTAAATATTTTTTATAACAAATTTATAACATATATGTATGTATATGAAAAAATATTTGTCAAAAAAAAAAAAAAAATCAAAAATGTTTCAAAATTTACAGAAAACAAAAAATTAACATTAAAATATAAATAATATGAATAATTTATTCAGGCTAAATTTCGTTTACAATTCTTCCAATTAAGAAAGATTAATTTATTTTTAATACGATAATTTTTATAGAATACTGAAAAAGTTTATTTGAAAATTATTTTTCCGTCTCCTACCATGTATTATTAGAACCTCCAGTTTTTCTAAGTAATATATACGTTTTTATTTTCTTGGTAAATTTTATGGTGAAATTTCGAAGATTAATACAATTTTATTGTTCGATTATTTTTTATAAAATTTTGCTTATTTGTTAAATTGTATTTTTTAATTTTATTTCTTAGTGTTGTGGCCACTTAGTTGTATTTTTGGCGAAATCGCAAATCTGGTAAACTTTAAATTTTTTATAAATTATAGATTTAATTTTAATTGTTTTCGTAATTTTTTTTTTTTTTTTTTGGTGAACTCAAGATCACAATGTCTCGGCATAAAAAAATCGAATTTCAAAAGGTGCTCTACCAAAAGAGGAAAAAACCAGCAAAAAGTTTGCATTAAAACAAATAACCAAAGTTTCATCATTAAGAAATGGGAGAGTGAGACGTAAAACACTCGAAGACCAAAGAAGAAAAGCAGACCATATTGAATCTAAGCAATAATAAAGTCTTCCACAAAGTATTATTACTTAATCTATACCTACATGTGATTTTAAAATTGAAAAAAAACTTCATTTTCCTATTAAGGAAACTCATCAATTTAAAAATGTTTGGTATGGAAGAGTAGTTTAGCAAAGAGAAGTTCTCATACCTACATACAATATAAGTTAACAAAAACAGGGTCTTAGTTTTTGTTAGGTTTTTATTAAAAAATAAAATTATAAAATCAACTTTATTCTTTTACTAGTTAACTCATTCCTTTTAATACTTAAAAACCACTGACTTAAAACTAAAATTACAAAAATATAGTAAGCAACCTCATATCCAATTTATGCTGACTCTGCGTCTGCTTATTGCTTATCCATAATAAATGTTTATTTATTTCATTCTTTCGCAATTCAGAAAATATAGCTGACAAAGCGCAATGAGGCCGTTGGCTTTTAGTATTTTAAATATTTTAAACACCCTCTTGGAAATGTGGTGTTGTGTTAACTCCTCCCTCACTTAAGTGAAGGGCGTCCCCGGACTTCTTCAGATCTTCAATAGCAGTTTGAATGACATGCTGACGACGGCTTTTCTTTATTTTTTGATGGGCCTTAAAGCAGGCAAAACTGATAATTAGAACAATGAAAACGAAAGTGGTAGACAGCAAAGGGACAGTTATCACCTTCATTTTTATATTTTCTATATGCCGCAAGTTTTCTGCGTTTAATCTTTGAAGATACGGTAAGCTTAATATTTCCTGATGGTCCGTAATGTTCAAAAGAGCGGATGTTGGTGATCCTGGTAATTTCTTTACAATATTCCTTTGATTTCTATATAGGGTCCCATTAATTCTTGTTTCGTCACCAAAGGTGAGTAAAAATGTACCAGTGACAGTCTTCTCTACACCATCATGTGTTTCAATTGTGACAGTTTGATCATTGATGATGATTACGCCCTCGTCAATAACTGTAATGGGTTCTAGATGAGATGGCCGAGTGGTACAATATGCGTGACCGCCAGAATGAAGTTGTTGAGCGCATGTTGAATAATTCAGTCTTCTACAGAATGATGTTGTCAGCGTAGCACTGCAATTTCCGATTGCTAGAATTCGATTTCCACAGTCCGCCACACTGTTTGCGTCATCGAAATGGAGAATTGTATTGTTGTGTTGAACCGGATACAAGGTTACTTTTTTACAAACTATATCTGGTTTAGGATACTTAATTAAAAAATGTAAAAACTTATTATCTAATAAGACTCTTATATTAGCAACTTCCATTAAATCTGTTATAGTTATATTTGTAGAGTGCTCATTAATCATAATATTTAAATCATTAGAGTCCAAAATCTGTGGATTAACAATACCAACTTTTGTGAGAGTAATCGAAAGCATAAGGCTTTCTAGTTCTGAGATCAAAATTCTATTTCTTGCAAGCAGAGTCTCGTATAAGTGCTCTGTATCAATTACCTTATCTTTTGCTTTGTTAATAATAATATTTACAATGTCTGTTAAGTTATTTATTTTTTGCTGTAGCTTTGTGTTTATTAAAATCTGCCTATTTTCTGCGTCGATGAGCTCCCTCTGTTTAAATTCTAAATTTTCAAAATCATCATGGTCTGGTGTCCCGGCGACTATCTTTAGAGCAGTACCCAAGATGTTTATACTTCTTGCGTTCCTGTGATGGACATTTATTGTGGCCAGTAATGTGTTTATGTGCCCTATGTCTGCATCCAGTATCTTTTTCATATGCGACTGAGGAAAATGGTTCTTTAATTTTTCTGTATTCTCAACCATCTCAGCATACATTGTAAGATTTGTTGTGTGCCGTAAATAATCAAAACTTTGCCAAATCATTGCGGAGCCGTCCGAAACAGGTATGTAGTCTGAACCAGAATAATCAGTTAATTTTGCAGTTGCTTGCGCAATAAAAAGTAGCACCATAAGAGTCCTAGGATTATATAAAAATAAAAATGAATAAAACTAAACTATCTTAAATTGTCCTTATGGACCACCCTCCCTTTAATGAGAACGGTTGTCCCCAAATCGGCTTCTACCGTTTCCTCAATATATAATGGTGTAAGCTTATTGCCTAATCTTCTATTTGTTTTAACAAGAACTTTTTCACCCACTTCAAATGTTCGATTCTGTCGTGTTTCATTTAATCGTCTCATTTGAGACTCTTGGGCTTTCTGTACCTTGTTTCTCACATCAATTTCAAGCTCCAATGAATTAGAATGAATTACATCAATAGGCCTTTTGTTTGTGACCGTATGCATTGTTTTATTATATTCTATAGTTGCTAGTAATATTAATTGTACTGTATTACTAATGGATTTTTCTAGCTTAAGGCATCTAGCAATTTCTAAAATAGTACTATGTAATCTCTCGACCTGTCCATTCGAAGTACTATGAAGCGGTGGTGCATTGACAATTTCCACACCAAAATTATTACTCAGCATTGATTTTATTGTTTCAGAATTAAATGACGGTTCATTGTCACAAAATATTATTTTCGTACGAGGGAAAAAATTCATCAGCTGTAGAATCGGTGATTCTACATCTATTATAGTTCTCGAATCTATAGGTTGAACAATTGCAAACTTGGAGAGTTTGTCTGCACAGGTTAAAAAATATTTTTTATCTGTTGAGAATATATCAATATGTAAAATTTCCCCTACATATGATGGAATTGGTGTTGCACCAATCACTTGTTTTTGCGGATGGCGATCGTATTTAGCTTTTTTGCAAACTTTACAATTTATGACCACCTCCTTTGCTATCTGTGTCATTTTTGGGAAAAAATAGTCTTCCAAAATTTGTTTGGAATTTTCTTGAGCTGCTCTATGAGCTCTATTATGTTCAGTTACAACAATTTCCCTTTGCTCATCTTTATTTGTGATATCCACAACTAAATTTTTTGCATAACGAAATGTTGTTGAGGGAAATGTTTCAATTAGTCTGTGTTGTATTAAAGCCAAAATTGGTAGTTCGCAATGAATTGCATTCACTACATCTTCTTTTACAACATCAAAAATTTTATCCATTAAAAGTGCCCTATCTGTAAAGTTTATTATGTGTCTCGTTTTTGTTCCAAACAAAACAAATGTTCTTGTTGGCAGCTCTGTACCCTCTTCAATCACTATCTGATTTCTAAAACAATTAATCGGTTTATCAGTTGATTCAATAGTATAAGATAAAGAGACTTCGCTATGTATTGTTGCAATATCAGAGCTTGAACTCTTACCAAAAGTGTTATTTTGTAGGGTATGAACACCCTGTAAAGTAAGCAGGTTTTGTCGCGATAAAGCATCGGCGACGTGATTTTCCTTTCCCGGTTTATAATAAATTTGAGCGTTGTGCTCATCGATAAATGCTTTCCACCTTTTTATTTTCGAATTAGGGTTACGATCCGAAACCGCAAATGTAAGCGGTTGGTGGTCTGTAAAGATATTCAGATTCCCAACGCCATATAAATAATTCCTAAGGCTTTTCAAAGCCCATACAATTGCCAGCAACTCCCGTTCATTGGTGGCAAAATTTAATTCCCTATCCTTCAGAGTTCTTGAAATCATGGTTATTGGTTTGCCATTTTGAGACAAAACCGCACCAAGTCCATAGGCCGAAGCATCAGTCGTTAGGTCAAACGATTTTCCGTAATCGGGGTAAAGTAAAATAACATCTTCGGATGCTAAGACCTCTTTAAGTTTATTAAAAGCCTGAAGTTGCTTTTCGTCAAAATTCACAACTATTTTTTTAGACTGACTGGCGCTAACCTTGCCATTTTCACCTTTCAGTATATCGGTCAAAGGCCTTGCAATCGATGCAAAGTTCTTAATGAAGCATCTATAATAGCTTGCCAGTCCCAAGAAGGATCTTAACTCAAAAACTGTACAGGATTGTTTATAGTTTTTTATTGCATCTATCTTACTAGGGCTCGTTGTTATGCCACCTCGCGATACTACAAATCCTAAAAACTCAACCTTTTCTTTGAAGAAGTTTGATTTTTCGCGAGAAACTCTCATATTGGCATCACAGAGTTTATCCAAGACCCAAGCGATGTGGTCGACATGGGTTTCCATATCTTTTGAAAAAATTATAACGTCGTCAACGTAAACGTGGCACGACTTTCCTATTTGTTCCCTAAGAACATCGTCAATGGCTCTCTGAAAAATGCTCGGTGCATTTTTAAGCCCAAACGGTAATCTGCAAAATTCATATTTCCCGTTTCCTACTGAAAAGGCTGTTTTTTCACGGTCCTTTTCTGCCAATAATATTTGATGAAATCCCGATTTAAGGTCTAGAGTAGTAAAATACCTAGCCGTACCCAAATTTGATAATATAACACTTACATTTGGAATGGGATACCTATCAGACACAGTTTTCGAATTTAGTTTTCTGAAATCCATAACAAGTCGTTTTTTAATGTTTCCATATTCATCAGTCCCTTTTTTATCTACCACCCAGACAGGGTTATTGTAGGGTGATCTGGATGGGCGGATGATGCCATCCTTTAAAAGGTTACGAACTTCTGTATTTACGAAATCTGCTACACCCATTGGATATGGGTATAACTTTGAATATATTGGATTCTCATCCTCAGTGCGAATAGTCGCAATGATATTTGTGTTAAAGGGTAATGCTTCATCAGGTTCAGCGAAGACACCCTTTCTTTTTTCTATCATATTTCGAAATCTCTCGGATACCTCCTGAGGTACCTCAATTTTTTCCACACTTGTAAAATTTACATTCCTACATTTAAAAAACTGAATTGGTTCTGATCCAGTCTTGTATATCAGCTTTTTATTTTTCAAATCGAGCTTAGAGTCTGCGATTTTTAATAAATCAAGTCCTATAATTCCGTCAAACGACGTCAGGTTTGGAAGAATGAAAAAGGTAGTATTTATATTGAAAAGATTAATAGTGCATTTATGTTTTATGGAATTAAAGCCATGAAGTGACTTCACCATAAATGTCTCATCAACATTCCTCACATGTTTTAATTCTGGTAATGGTCTTATATAGTTTTTTGACGCGCCTGTATCTATCAATAATTTAATTTTCCTCCCTGCTATAATCCTTTCTATGTACGGGAGCAGGGAGTCGTGACTAAAAAATTAATTTGGTCATATTCTGAAATTTCATTTTCTATATTAGACACTTCTGTATCAGCCTCATACTGATAATTATTATCTACATGACCATTTTTTTCATGCGCCATATGATTGACCCGCTGCTGCTTCAAGCCTGTGAACCTGGTGGCACCACTATTTGGTCTTTTTATTGCCGGGCTCACGTTTATGTTCGGTTGGGCTCGCCATTGATTGTTAATTTTTTGGGGCTGTTTGAACCTTGATGATGGATCGATATCCATCGGTTCCACCTCCTGCTTTCGTTCCTTTGAGCTATCCTGTCGTCTGTCATAATAAGGATTTTTCCTTTGTGTGTTATTATTATTAGCAACCCTAGCGTTTTTAGAAAAAAATTTCTGTTGTGTTTTTTCCTCCATACTTTTAGCATAATTGCTAGCAAAATTATAGCGCACATGGTTTGATTCAACCTCTTGGGCCAATGCCAGCGCTGATGGAAGATCCTTTGGCTTTGCCGAAAAAAGAATGTCGCTTAAAGATTTTTTTGCCCCTGAAATGAACACGCGTAATGCATCCATTCGATATTTTTCATTTAATGATGCAGCCAGATCACTATCATAACTCATTATTGTTTTATTTGTTAGAAGTGTGAGTTTCCGCTCCACTTCATCATAATACTCTAAAAGACTTAGATTTCCCTGTCGAAGGGTAGACATCTCTTGTTCTACTAAATAAATGGGTCTCTTGTCCGCATAGGTGAAATCGAGTCTATTAATAATGGCCTTAAAATTCAGAGGGGTGTCGAAAGAAGCCAAAATCATGTCGGCCGTACCCCTAACTTTATTTCTAATGATTCCCAAAGCCTGAAAATGGGTGGAACTCCCATCAAATTTTTCATAAACTTTATAAGCGGTGTGTGCCGCCTTTCGCCATGAAACATAAGTTTCATGCTTTCCTTCAAAATCTGGCAAAGATTTGGCAATGTCTAGGGTCTCTTTGCACACTACGTTGTCCCTAATTTGAGCCTCTTCGTAAGTCTCAATTTCTGGAGCACTAATGTTCAGATTATTTATTGTCTGTTGTAGTTCACCTAACTTTTTTTCAAACTGCCTTTCCTGCACCACAAGAGCACTGGAAACGGCACTTTCCACAATAGCCTTCAGTTGCTCGGGTGTTATAGACATTTCGCTTGAAACCACTAATTTTTCGAATTTTTCCAACAGTGCGCTAATTTCACTGTTCATAAAACTAACAAAACTTTCACAAAAAGTTTGCTTATAAAATAAACTCCTTCTGAAGGAGCCAACAACTCGTTAAAAAAAATTTTAATTATTTAAAAATTATAGACATATACAAATGTTAGGCCTCACCAGCTAATTAACAAATATTACACAAATACAAAACAAATAACGTTGGCCAATAATTAATAAACAAGAAACAATTCTCGTTTGCACTAAATCATTTGTTTATTTTCTCACAGTTCAAAAACCCTATCTTTACACAGATATTATTAATTTTCTTTATTTATGTCAAAAACAAAAATGAGCACTCTACTTACATTGAAACAAAATAAATTTTAATTTATTGGTAAGTTTTCTTCAATAGTTGATTCCTCTGTTGGTTGCAGTTTAGCTATTAAGTTGATAGTTGATTCCTTTATATTCAGTTGCTGGGTTTTTAACTCTCGTTGGGCGCCAGTTAACAAAAACAGGGTCTTAGTTTTTGTTAGGTTTTTATTAAAAAATAAAATTATAAAATCAACTTTATTCTTTTACTAGTTAACTCATTCCTTTTAATACTTAAAAACCACTGACTTAAAACTAAAATTACAAAAATATAGTAAGCAACCTCATATCCAATTTATGCTGACTCTGCGTCTGCTTATTGCTTATCCATAATAAATGTTTATTTATTTCATTCTTTCGCAATTCAGAAAATATAGCTGACAAAGCGCAATGAGGCCGTTGGCTTTTAGTATTTTAAATATTTTAAACACCCTCTTGGAAATGTGGTGTTGTGTTAACTTATACATATTTATATATACATATATTGAACTAAAAATACCTATATACCAATATCAACAGCAAACAAAAAAGTTCTACACTAAATGGAGTCAATATAGCTCACAAGATCATTCATATAGATGAGGAATAAGAGCAGACCAAGAATAGAGCCTTGAGGTACACTACCTGAGCAAGGAATTAAAGCAGATGTATAACATATTGTTTCCAATCAGTTAAATAGGAATGCAATAATTTGCATCAGAGTTTGGAAAATTTAATTTCGTGAAAAGTTCAGTTTAACCGGAGTAGTTTACGGTGTCAAAGACTTTACTTAGGTCAATTTATACTAAGGTGGACATTCTCATTTTAATTTTGCCAAATGGCATGTAATAAGCAAATAACATACATACATATTATATTAATACTGATCCTTTCAAGATACTTTAAGTATTAAAATGCAGCATGTATGTATGCTATGATGATAAGCATTATTTAAGCATATCCGCTTAATTAGAGATAAAATTCTCATGGTAATGTCAGACGAGGAAGATATTGGGCGAAATAAGTATCCAATAACAATATGTTTACTTCTATTTGTTTTAAACAAATAATCGGTAAATATTCATTAGACAAGTTTCTAAATAAATTGAATAAATGTTGGCAAAAATAGTAGTTCTACTTATTTCATAAAATATTTTCCGTCTCACCCTACCTTTGATATCAATGAAATCAGCCTATATTTATTATAAAAAAAAAGAATGACAAAAACAATTTCCTATTTATTTACTTATTTTGATATGCTTCTTCTATCAGTTGCTGATGTTTGGCTATTTCCTTCTTGAGCAGGTTTGATTCAGTATCAATTTCTAACTTAAGAGATTCTAGTTTTGTTTGAAGGACTTCAGTTTCACTGTGCACCATTTCCAAGCAATTAAGATCCTCTATAAACTGTTCGAATACTGTCCACCAACAATCTGTTGTGTTGGAAGATAACTCTGCCGTTTTATTATTGCTTATACGCTCTATATCGACTTGAAAAGATTCAATGTCGGATAGAACTTCATCCAAAGAAGGTGCAACTGGAGGAGTAACATTTTTATTGTTTTTATGTTTTTTAAACATATTTTTATTTTGTTTCTTTAATTTGGAGTACACGTAAATAAAAACCAGCTGCTAAACAATGTGTCAACTTAAAATGCTTATTTTAGGTTACCGAATTTATCAAAGGTGCATATATAAATTCATATGACATTAAATATGATATATAATATGGTAACCTGAATGAAGAATAATTTACATACATATGTATATATTTTTAAACTACTATACGATGTAAATATTCATTATCGTATATTTCGTAAAATATATAAAAAAAAACAGTATTTCTAACCTGTCATGAATTCCTTTCTTATTATTCTGCATTTGTCCAGTCAAAAATGGACGTAATCAGAATTATATATATTATAAAATATCTCGAGAACTGTGAGAACAAGTCATCAAACTTTGCAAGAGTTTCTTTGTATTTAGTCCACACTGGCGTGGTATTTCACACCCAAAGTAAATATTTAAAATATAGAGGTTAAAAAGCTATATCTAGTGTTAAGCGGTAGATCGACATAGTTGAATCACAAAGCGTCCTGCTCAATTAAAATACTAATTGTTCTAGATCCGTCGGACGACACCTTCAAACTTTTTTAAAGCAACTCATTGAGTTATATGACCAAAAGTGGACAATATTATACAATAATGCCATTATCAACAGTTAACAATGAATCAAAAAAAAATATATCCAATATAACGGCCTTGCCACTTGTTTGCTTAACAAAAAAATGCATCTCTGTGTCAACTATTATTTGCCGCCTTCCCTTTATTGTTTTTTTTTTTTTAGTTAATCTTGTATATTGTGTTTGGTTTTGGTGTTAAAAGTTATTTGAAAACAAGAAAATAATATTGTTAACTTATTTAATTTAAAATGACAAACGCAACTTCGCAACATCGTAATATTGAAAATGCAGCTCGTTCAAAGAACCCATTTGAGTCCATTCCAGATGTGTTATTTTATAAATCCAGTGCGGCGGAATTTTCGCTTTATAGTCGGACTAAAAGTGATATGGATGGAAAAACTCTAAAATGGGCATTTAAACTAGCGGAAAGAAATGTTTCGCCGTTTTATAAGCAGCTCAACATGGGTTGGCAACCGAAAGTTAAGCAAAGTGATTTAAATAAAACTTGGGCAAGATATTTGGTAGCAGTTGATATAAACAAAACACCTGTGGCATATACAATGTTTCGATTCGATATGGACTATGGTCACAGCGTGTTATACTGGTATATTTAGGTGTTCTTTAATTAAAGTTATTTTTATTCCTTAATTGCTTTTTTTCAGTTATGAAATGCAAATAGAGCCCACTGCCCAAAGGCAGGGTTTAGGCAAACATATGATGACGGCTTTGGAACAATGTGCTAAATGCTGGAAAATGGAAAAAGTTGTATTAACTGTTCTTAAGAATAATGAAAATGCAAAATCATTTTTTAAAGCTATCGGTTTCACATTGGACGATTCCTCCCCAGATATATTAGAAAACGCCGATTACGAAATCCTTAGCAAGTGCATTAAACTAACATAATTTAAGCAAAACATGATTACTTTTGCTGACAAGCAAAGCAAAGTTAATTTATTTCTAACACAATCAAATTTACAAATAATTAAACATGAACTTATAGCAAACGCTTAGATTGTTCTTCCATATATTTGGCCATTCGTATGTCTTTAATACTTAAACCACCTACATCGTGCGTAGACATAGTTACATGTACTTTATTATAGACATTGAACCATTCAGGATGGTGATTAAGTTTTTCGGCCAACAAAGCGACACCGGTCATAAAACTAAAAGCTTGATTAAAATCACTGAACAAATATTCCTTGTAAATGGCGTCTCTTTCGTTCACAATAGTCCAACCAACATTCAAAAGAGGCTTCAACATTTCGGAACGTTCTTGCTCGGTAAGTTTAGTCTAGAAAGAAAAATATTTTTTTTAGCTGTGTTAACTGATAGAATTTTAATGCAATTATTTTCTTGTTCTCAAAAAAATTCAAAGATTCTTGTTTATATATAAACTGGTTTCCTTTCTTTGTGTCTGCATTTAAAGTAGTGCGCAAATTGTAGTTCTTAATTTAAAGCCAGCAACTCTAGAAAAATTTGTACAGAAATCAACAACAAAAATATTTGTTTTTCATGTACAAAAATTTTGTGTAGAAGTCGCTTGCTTGTAATAGAAACAAACTATAATTATACTTTCACTTTTTTAATCTTGCCTGCATTAAAGACAAATTTATGAAAATGGTTTTTATAATAGAAAGAAATCAAAAATTGTACTCAACAAGTGCTTAAAATTTTGTCTATTTCGTAAAAAAATTATACAATAAAATGTGTATCCAAATACCATTTTCTTCTTGGTACTGGTTTGTAATTTCACCCCTGCTGTAGTGTATTGCCTACAATCAACTGCTAGTTCAACAAATCTTGTACTCTCAATCAGTTTCAATGTTTTACTGTAACTTTAAACAATATATGAAAACGCTTTTTTTAAATCTCGTATTAAAAGCTTTTAAAAAGTCTTACACAACCGGACTGTTTCTTTTAAGGAGACGTCCAACCGATGTTTTTAATTTAAATGTGCTAAATAATTTTTGATCTGGATTACTTCCTAAACTAGACAAACGTAGGAACGAAACTGTTTTTTGCATCATTTGTATTTAGTTTATTAAATTTATTGTTGAATTATTTAAAATATAAATTGTGTGCGGCCAAAGAAAAGCAGTCTGCATGACAAATCAGATGTTTTGAAGAGTGGATGATTTTGTTCCGATGTTGCCATATTTGTGGATTTCACTAACATTGGCTGACAATTCTATGTTTTACATACACTTAGAAAAATGAATGCATTTTCTGGATGTAATGGAGTAAGTAGGATTCTGTTTTTTGTTTTCACTCCATATACGTCAATTTTGTTTATTACCTAACCTGTTACGCAGAAAATTGGCCTCATCGCTGAACACAATTCTGCGTCTAAAATGGGTCTATATAATCTGGTTGGTTAAGTGTCAATCTATGATGATTTGCCAGAGTTACTGATCATAAATGTCAAAAAGTGAGCGCTGTATGGTAGTTAATCATTTCGTAAGTTCTATGAAACTTAAAAATCACCCTATACATTAACAGTGGAAAGCTCACGAAATCATTTTTGAACATTAATACAATTTGAATAAAACTTTATGTAATACTACCTGTTATCAACTTGAAGTTGGAATATGGCGTCTTGACTAGCCATAAATCTGTTCAGCCATCGTACATTTAACTAGTGAAGACCGTCGCTGTTAATGGTCGGTGCATGTTTAAACAGTTGTCCAACCAATTGGTCGCACAAATCTGTTATGCCACTACACCAACAAAACACATACGTGCAAAATAAAAAATAAGTGTGTGTGCACTCGGTTGTAAACACCTGTACATAAACTATGCTTTGGAGAGCATCGAAGCAATCTCGATGAGGGACAAAAAATTATACTCAAACTGAGCAGAAACATCTACATGTATTCTCCAAACAGAAGACCACAAACACATTTTCTCGCGTTATTTTCAGACGATCTCTCAATGTGCGAACAAATTTATGGCCACTCAAGACATAGTTGAAATAAACCTTTCTTCATATCAAGGCAAATTGAAAACAGGTCTGTTCAAAGGCGAATTCAAAGCATTTCTGGCTTCCATAAATAAAAAGTGGCGGAAATGGCGAAAAAATTGTTTATATAAAATTTGACATCCAACTCAGTTTAAGACAAGTATTCATCTGCGCGGGTGAGTTCGCCTTTTTTTTTGGTTCATAGAATTATTTCCTCCAGAACAAGGCGAATTAAAACAGATACAATTAAAAGCGCACCTGATGGCTTTTTTAAACTGATTTGAAGTCACATTCCATATAAATTTTTTTGACATTCCCGCCACTTTTATTAGTTTG
This sequence comes from Phania funesta, assembly GCA_963932375.1. NCBI lineage: Eukaryota > Metazoa > Arthropoda > Insecta > Diptera > Tachinidae > Phania > Phania funesta. The sequence continues at coordinate 2,199,428 of OZ010652.1, forward strand.
ACATCCGTCCGTGAGTCTACCTGTTCGCAATTTGTCTTGATACATTACCAAGGCAAATTGATAACGGGGAAACTCACTTTCCGATAAATGTACCGGAAATAGCGAAACATTATTTTATGTGAAATGTGACATCAAATCAGTTCAAAAAAAGTACTCAGATGTGTTGGTGAGTTTAGTTTACCCCGATACGCTGCCATATTTGAAAACATTCGCACATACAGATGTATGTATAGCCTGGCACAAAGTAATGTCATAATTCGAATTGGCTGCAATTTTTGCAGATATAGCCAAATGTCACTGTGCTTTGCCATTTAAGATGTACTTTTTTTCATTTATGTATAACCAAATTACAGCCAGTTCAAATTGTGGCTTCACCCTATATGTGTGCATGTGCATATTTGTCATACTTTAGTTAAGGGTGTTTCAAACTCCGCATAATTGAACACGTAATTGTTTTATTTGCCGCTATGCTCAGAAGCTAATAATTATGTGCCTCCAAATTCCTTTATTTGGTTGAAATTCTACAAAATTTGCGCTAAAAGTCATTGCTATGTAACTTTTAATAATGCTGCTTCTCGTAGTCGTATTCATTGTTTAATATTTATCCACTAAAATATATTTCTTGGAATAGCAAACACATTTTGTGGTATAATTACAAAAATTCATTTACAGGCTGTAATATAAAATGTATAAAAATATGATTAGAATTGAATTTCGGAGAGTCAGTTTTTGTGTTCTTCTTCCACTTCATTATTGTAGTAATCGTAGTCTGGTGAATGTGTGGATGTTTTTAATAAGGTTTTGGTAGTGGTAAACTGTATGAAATTATCTGTTGGACCATCTGAACTTTCGATAGTCTTAATAGACATTTTGTCTATCCCTTCCCTAGCAGCGGAAGTTGTTGAATCCCATGCTTTGGGAGCTTCTGTTGTTGTTCGCCAGCGTAAGCTGTAACGGCTACGTATAAACGGTTTGAAAGTACCAGCTTGGGTTGCTAAACAAATTCGTTAAATGTTTTATTATTAAATATTTAATATTTCTCGTTATTTGCCCACTATATCGTACGTACCTAAAACGATTCCAAGCAATATGATAAGTGCGAAAATAAATTTAAATTTTAGTTTCATTTCGCTGGCAAGAACAACTTCAACAAACTGTAGATAATTTCCTAAATATCTCCTCTTTTTATATTATTTTACTGCGTTCAGAATTAATGTTGTTTGGCTGATTAATCGCCATGTGTTATATCCCAGGAGGATGGCAGTCACTGACTGCATGGACTTCTTGTTGCTCTTGAATTGATTGGTATGAAAGGGAATGTGAGCATGCACATACATACATACATACATGCATACATACATACACATGTACATTGAGTGCCATTTCAAACATTGCGATTTTGCATTTTGTTCTTGTTTTAAACAAAAATCACACATGTATCCCCTTGAGATTAGGGCGAAACGCTAAAGGTTCTTTGACATTTCATTTATACATGGATTACATATGAACTGCATTTATGTGATGCATGTGTATATAATTACAACTCCATGTAAATATGAGTTGTACAATGTAAAACAATTATTTCTATTAGTAATTAATTTTAGATCTTGTATCTATTACAATTAAATGAATTTTATCAGGTTGGTGTTCGCTTTTCAATTCTTTTTATTAAGATGTAACGCTTTAAGTAATGTGATAATTGTATTTATTAGACACTGTTCACCTGGTATTAGCATATAATGCATAAACTTCCCTCTTGTAATTTTAAATTGGCTGAGACCACTAAACTCATTGGTATGTTGAATATTCCTGTTAAGCGAATTTTTCCAGCTTTCATAGAAATTATCAGAAGCTTCGAAATTCGTCCACTAATCAGCTTTTGTATCGTGACTCTTAAATCAACTAGATTTTATAGGGTTCTAGATGTTTTTTTATTTAAAACGAACTGAAAGGACGATGTTTTAATATTGTGTTCTATTTCGAATGGATGGGAATGGATTTTGAGGAACCGAAACTCTTACTTCTTCGATCGTTTCTTCACCTCTAACACCGTATATATATTTGGAACGACTACATCATGCCTTGTCAAGTTTGATTTTGAGACAAACTGGCTTTCTTTAATTAAAATTTCAACGCGATTAAACTTACATCGATTTCGAATTTTATCCCTTTCATTTTATAATCAAGTTGCATTTTATTCGTTGATGGACATGGCAGGGTTTTCGCTGGTTGCTCGAATCAGATGATCAGAATCCCTTTACCCGACATTTCAAAAAAAAAAAAAAAAATCGAGAGACATATTTACGTGAAGAATATTCAATGAGACAAATAATTCATATCATTATTTTCTGAGGAAAAGAACTAAAATATCGATGGCCCAAATGCACATCACTACTTTTTTCATACATACTTTCGCAACGCCGACAACAGATCAAGCGAATTTTATTAAAATGAAAATGCAATCCTTCTCATATAATCTACTCTCTTCAAACCACAGTTGTGAACCTTTTAATTTTAGTATTCAGAAAAAAATGACAAAGTTTTTGTAAGCCTCGCCCGGTTTCGATGTTGCTATCATTCATATTCACTGCTTACGGAAACTGTTGACTAACTGAATATATTAGTACAATCAGCTAAATAATCTTGCTGTATTACACTCTTTGCTCTTTTATAGCCGGTGCGGATCCAGTTTAAGGTTTTGGGAGGAAGTATTAAACAAAAAATAAACAATTCTTAAATTTTTTTAACATGTATGGGGAAATGTTAATATATAATGGTTTTGGCGGGGGAAATTTCCTTTTTATCAACCCCACCCCCTGGATCTGCGCCGGTTTTTAGTCACCATATATGAAGTGAACTATAAACAACATATATGCGCGTCACTGTAATTACCGCCTGAGGCAGAAAACAGGCCTCACTTGTGTCTGAGCTTTGTGTATCTATTACGCGTCCAATCAATGGTAGCCATCGATTTACTGTTGTTGGCGGCGCCTTCTCTCACATTCAGTAATTATATTGTTACAAAGTAAAATAGTCAAAGGTGTGTGAAACGACCTATTGTACAAATGTACAAATACGCAATATCATAAACCTAAAGCAAAAACAAATTGCGTAGCAGAATTTCCAAGAACCGCGATTCAACTTAGAAACAAAAACAATTTCTACAGTAAGCAAAAAGTAAACAAAAGATACACAACCACACACACAAACACATATACAAGACTACTAAGCCAGAAACTGAAATAACTGATGCGCAATTTCGCGTATGTTCGGGACATTTCAAGAAGCGGCCGTGATCTGTATATAAAGGCGCCGTCCACCGCAGAAGAAATAGTTGATTTTGAGATTTCATAGAGTGAACACCTGTGTGTACAAAAGAAGCGTTAAGTGTACAGTGTCAATTAGTACTGAAGAGTTGTATATAAGAAGTATTAAGTACCGAATAAAACTCTGTACTGATAAATTCACAAAAGAGTGTGTATTTTCATATTTGCAATTAAACGAACCCTTCAAAGTAACGTTTATTGTGGTAATAAACGTAACAATATTTTTCTGTTTAAAACTATGTGTATTACATTAGTGAAGCATAAAGCCATGCGATTTTACTCAAACGAAGTTTCTGTAAATTCATTAGTTTAATAAACATTTTATGATTAATTTAAGGTCCAGTTCCGAAAAACGCAGAAAAAAGGCCAAAAATAGAGTAAAGAGAGCAAACTGTAAATAAAACATTTTGTTTTTGCAAGATTTGGATTTAGCATAATAAAGTTTATTAGAAAATATTTCTTATATATTGGATCACGCCCGAAGGCCCCATTAAAAATTCACTAAAAACAAACAATTTTTACAAAAATCCGAAACCGAAATTTCACGGAAAAATGACAGAAATTCGTAACTTCACAATAAATACTAAATTATTTTAAATATTGAAAAATTCAGAAAAACGCCAAAAAATATAGATTAAAAATCCATATTTCGTATAAAAATGTTGAAACTTTTCTACAAAATTAATTTTCAACAAACAATTTATCCAAAAACTAAAATTAAAGGGGAAATTAGTTGAAAAGTAAAATTTTACCGAATGTCGGGAATACATAAAAAATCGGAATTTCACCAAAGATTAATATGTTATTAGAATCACAGAAAGTGGCAAATAAATTAGCCAAAGAACTAAATTTTCCAAATCAAATCGCAACTTAACAAAACCCAAAAAGCGAATTTTACCAAACGTCAATACATCGCTTAATCTGGCCCACTGTGATTTCAACTACACACATCCGTTAAGAGTTAAAGGAAGATGCATTAATGCGAAGTTCTATGTACTTATGTATGAGTTTGAAGCTGCTATTTTTTCTGATTTAAATTAAAAAAACCTACATATGTGTGTATGTAGTTGTAAATAGGGAGCATTCCATCATAAACTCCCTTTCACCCCCTCGCTATGCCACTGTATTCAAGTGCTCCGACATTCCATACTAAAGTATAGGTCGATTAGCAGTTATCGAAGGAGGCAACTATTTTTGTGATTTTGGCATCTTAACTATCATAGTTGGCTTTTAATTTTAAATACATATCTCTCCTACCCAAACAAACAAAACTGGCATGCAAATGGAACTGCCCAATTTATTCGTAGGTCTTTGAAAAGAAATGTGGTGTAAGAAAAGGACGAGTACAACGAAATAAGTTTTTTGTGGTGCATTTTTTTGTTACAATTAAAACTAAAAACAGTGATTTCTTGAATGTACTTAAATGTTACTTTAGTGTATCGAACCGTAAAGATTCCATAATTAATACTTAAGATTTGATTGATTAGACAAATAAAAACGTGCAAATTGTAATAAATAATAATAACTTAGGAAAATTCGTCTAATACAAATACTCGTACACATACTTATTTCAAATGGTTTAAAGCAAAAATTAAGATTGTTGTGATTTGGCCCCCGATGGTATTGGTGGCGGTGGTACGTCGGGTACATTGCTGTCTTTGCTTTTTGAGCCGTTTTTTATATTTTCAAAATCTGGTTCAGGCATCTTTGGATCCAAAAGCGGCACGGAACTTTCAGTGGGTTCTTCAGTTATAATAACAGGCGACGAAGGCGGAGGTGTAGGGGGTGAAGTTGTGGGTGTTGGAAGCGGTTGGCTTGGAGGCTGAGGATACGTTTTCTCTGTTGGTATTGTGTTGCTCAAAGGAAATTGTGGACCTGTTGGCAGGTAACCGTAAGGCGGCAAGAATTGTTGTCTTAAACCGGGCAAAGAGTTATAATATAAAGGAGGTATTGGATTGAATCTGTATGGCGGCAAATGGAAGGGGTGTAGAGCATTTTGTGAAGGATAAAGTGGATACGGTTGTGGTTGTCTAAGAGGTATAAGAGAAGGCGGTAAGCCATATTGATTTAGGGCTATGGGTAGTTGTTCCGATGGCATTTTGGATGGCTGGTTAGGGTCCTTGGCTAATTGCGGTGGGACTGTTTGCATTGTCATAATTGGTTGCTGCACTGAAGGCTGTGGTTGTTCTTCCAATCCTGTGGGTGGTAATGAGGTTACTTGTGGATTTTCAGCTGCTGGAGCTGTTGGTGGATTTTGCGGAATAGGATAACCGGCTAAGGGTTGTTGCGTAAGCTGATTTGGAATTTGAGAAGGTAATGGATAAGGTAGCTGAAATAAATGTCAACAAATATTCGTTAGAATCTTCACCCATTTTGAATTACGAATGAGTAAAACTAACCTGCTCTCTTGGCGTCAGCGCTGGAGCTATAGGGGGACCAAGCCTCACAACATGGGGAGTGTAAACTCCATATGGATTGTATGGATCATAAGGATAGTGTGCGATTCCAGATTCATGTATGGTAGGCTGTATGACCGGATATGCCCGACTTTGTACCAAATCTTCATCTGTTGTTATTAATGCATTGTACACTTTTGGTTTACGACGCAAAGCTTCTTTCCCATCACCATAAGCAATTGTCGTCATTATAATGGCCATAATTATTGGTAGCTGTAAAATATCAAATAACAATAATTTTCTATTATTGGGTGTGTTTTAATTAAGAATTTTATACATGCACGAATACATGTACGTACGTATGTATGTATGTATTTGTGTGAACGTGTACTCGCTTTGAGTCTTGACAATATTAAGCTTTTCAAATAAAGACCTTCAGGGTTTGATTTAAATACTTAAGTCGTTGTAGAAATCTACAAGCTTAAAGAAAAGTTTACAACTTCAGGGCTTCTTTAAGTAGGGTGGGTGTGTTCTCGTAAATAATACAACCGTAACATTATTTCGAACGTTTATTTGCCCAGTTAATTTGCAGTTGTTGTATCTAGTATTTTTAAATAAAAAGCAAGAATTGTGCGAAAGTTATTTTCAACATGATTGTTATTATGTTTATAAGGCAGTCAATTAGACAAATCCAGAGAAATAATTCCCAGACTTTTGTAAATGAATAGAGTTGGTCCTTGAAAAAGAAAAAATTGATTTATCTTTAAACTTAATTAAATGTAAAAAAGCAATTTCTTATTTTTTCTTGACTTCTTAATGACTTCTTAACATCAAAATGGTCTTACGCAACAAAAGTTAGGAACATTTTCGTCCGAAATCTTGCCAGCTCTAACTTTTATTGAATCAATTTCGGCTAAAGGTTATAGTTTCAGACCTGTTAGCAAAAAACTAAAAAATGGCACTTTCAGACGATCCTCTCCATCTAACACGCCTCCACCACAAGGACTCATTAGTTTCTTTAAATACTTGTATGTACCAAGGACAAACGGCGACAGTATTCAAAATTTCTAGAATTATTTCCCTCGATTCGTCTTTTTATACTCTTCATCATAGCGTGAATCCAGGGGTGGACAAAATGGGACACTACCCCAAAGTGTCCTAAGCGAACACTTTGTAATTTTTGTTGTTGTCTAGAACCCTATCATAGTTGGTCAAAAATAGATTGGTCAAAACGTTACAACTTTTGTATTAAAAACCGCCTTAATCGTCAATGTAAAATCATAACATTTTTCCACACACCCAAAGAAACAACATGGTTGAGGTAACCATAATCTATGAGAAACATATTATGATTGAAATATACGGTTGTAAATAAATCATATTATTCTTCTTAGAACCATAAAAAAGTAGTGATTTTAAGCGGCTGAAGTACGAGCACAGGCGACGTAGCCATCGAATGTTCAGCAGTCAACGCCCTAAGCACACCACCCCCATACTTTAATTAACACCAACATAGTTTTATATATGTCTGTTTAAAGTATTTTATGATCAGAGTTACTATATCCTTTTTGTATAGTTAAAATACTTTGTGTGTGATTAGTATTTTAGTAAAATTTGTATTGTTCAACTCAAACACGTTGCAATGCAAAATTCCATATTTATGGATGGAAATCATTTAATAATTTGTTTATCGCAACTATAGTAATGTTTTTAAATAACCATTTTATGTTTGTCAAAACAATATACTGCTGCAGAGAACATGATATGGTCGTTCCGACCATGCCACAACAATGGTTTTGCTTTGCGTGTTGTTTGTAATTTAATTTTTAGTTAAAAATTTTTCATTACTTGTATTCTTGGTTTATAACGAATTTTTAGAAGTTATTTTGCAAAAATATTCTTTTTGTGGCGTAAATATGTTCAACAAAATATGACAAAAATTATGTTTAAGCCTGTCAATCTTAATTTTACCCATTTTATAAAAACAAAAACATTGATTGATTGGCATGTAACGTTCAATATTTGAAAAACATTCTTTCGTTTTACCCATTTATCTATTGATCAAGTTCGTAAACGTTTGTTAAATGTTGATTTTTTTCTCAAAAAATATACATACATATGTACAATAAGTTTATATATTATAAAAGTATATATGTATGCCAATGTACTTATGTATGTATGTATGTATATAAACACATGAAGTTAATATGAATACTATGTCCCCGTTTACTTATAACTGGTTATTCTTGCTACACTTATTGCACGAATTGTATCAGTGAGTTCCGTTCTATACCTTGTTAAAACTGACAAGTATTACATATATACGATTTCATGATCATGTCAAAAGCATGCACATACAGTGTGGTTTAAAAATATGTTAGGATATGCCTCTAAGAGATTTTATTGAAGTCATATGGGGAGAGCGAGACAAAGAACACCGTAAGATTTGGCCAATCTTGCTGGACGAAATTTATATTTCGGTAAATAAATTAGCTGGGGCTATGAAGGGGTTGCTTAAAAATATAATAAAAAATTATGGGCGCAATCGGACAACTGCCACGCCCACCTGTCATACTAATATGCAATTATTCATCGGATATGATTACCGTTTCTATAAGTACAATGCTTAATACCAATGTTCGTGTTTAACCAGTCACCAGTCATTTATTAAAAAAAGTCGAGGGTAGGCTTAACAGCTGAGTACTTTTTTTAGAACTGATTAGATGTCACATTCCATATAATCAAATGTTTCGCATTTTCCGGTACTTTTTTTATATATGGAATTTGACATCCCCAAAAATGCCGGAAATACTTTGAATTCGCCCGTGAGTCTATCTTTTTGTACAAAAAAAACTGCTCTTAATTTATCCACTTAAAAAAATTAAGTTTACAAAAATTAACTCTCATTGCTTAAACAAAAAAGAAACTGCCCTTTAAGTAACAAAAAGAATTATAAAAAAAAAAAATGATGAAACGCTTTCAAAGCGGAGTAATCATAAGTATTTTGCTGTAATACTTCTTATCCGCTCAAACACATGAAAGTGAAAGGAAGGCCAAGTGTTCCGGTCCAATCCAAAAATTTCGGCCGTAAAAAATCCCATTTCTAGGCAACTCGCTAGTTTGGTAATATTTTCCCCATAATCCTTGCTCGGTTGGGTTATATCAAATTTCTGCTCTCTACCTATAGTGGAAATGCTCCATACAAATAAGAGGGAATCCTAGTGAAAAGTGAAAATTTTTCTCAACACTTATTCTCCAAGGCCTACCTTTATACCACATTTCAACTCTCTAGCTATAGTGGAAGTGTCCCATACAAATACGGGAGAACCCTGTGACCTATGAGGTTACCTATACGTAGAGTCCTTATGTTTCAAGTTTTATTATTGTATGATTAAAGGAAGCAAAGTTAGGAGGTGGGGATAAAAACAGCGCGAATGATTTCGTGTAATATTCAACACTGTGTGCTTTAGCCCTGAAGTTGGCCTGGTGCACTACCGCGCGCCTTAGTTCATTACAAAAACATTAAATTCAAAAGCACCGTTATTTTGGCAGTGTTGATAAATATCAGAAAATGATAAAATTGTTGATTCTTGATTTGATATTCCGACAGGGTGTTTTGATGTAGAATTTTGGAACGAATTTCCGTCATCCCTTGTCAAGTTTGGTTTGGAGACAAACCGGTTTTGGCTATGTGCCATCTTCAGAGTCATTTTTCGTTCTGAACGAAACCAAACTTGACAAGGGATGACGGAAATTCGTTCCAAAATTCTACGATAAAATTGTTTTTTTTCACATTTCCAATTTTTTTTTTTTAATCCTAGCTAGATTGGCTAGGTCTTATACCAACTGCGTGTGAAGGCAATTTAATTGGATTTAATAAAAAGATCCTCTTGAACAAGTTTCGGTCTCTACTGTAGTTGTATTTAATAACAAAACTTTATTTTAACTCATTCAAAACAAAGACCATGTAGACAATAAGTGAGTACACACATACGTTCATACATACATACATATGTACTTTAAAAAAAAAAAAACAAGATACAAAACAAGCTAACCTTTTGTGTGTCAGACGTCGCACACACTCTTTAATTGTTTTCATTCCTAAAAAAAAATTGGTCTTGTGCGCAATGTTTGCAATAGACATAAATGAACCTTAACCGGAACTTAACAAGCCATCTAACTTGAATATTACCAGTTTTAGAATGGAATAAAAAGCGCAAGTTTTATTCTCCGGTTGGAAACATTTCTGCTGGAAATTTAAATATTTGTAAAAATCATATTTTCTTTTCTTTTTATTATTTGACTGAAGTTGTACTGACACGTTTTTTATTCTTTTAACCAATTGGTTTTGCTCACAGTGACAGACAGATGACCAAATCAAAATTTTGACAAGAAATAAACTTGAAACTACAATATTTGGGTCACAGCTCACTCGTACAATACTTTTATTCATTTACGCGCGCTATCTCAAAGAGGGGCTAGGAAAATGAAAGCGGTTGATATTCGCAAAAACCATATACATACATACATACATACATACATACATACATACATATGTACATATATAGATATTCGCATGTGTGTCATTTTTGTTTGTCATTTGGTTTAACACAAAACCGATCAATCACACTTTCAATTTTTTTACCTCAATTACTTCTGTGATACATAGAGTTGCACAGTCCAATTATAATTTACTATCGAGGCCCTATGCACCACGACCCATTGTTTTTTTGTGTAACGTTTTTTATTCACTGGAACATATTTATGCTACGAATAATGAGAGACCCTATGAATCTCTTGGAGTCAATGTGGACGTGCCAAGTAACTTTGTTCTACGAGAGTTGAGAGCTGGACAATGGCAGAGCACATGCGCAGATGTCTCATAATTTAGGTTTATGAGTTCCCTATATTTAATTCGTGGTATCTTAGATCACTGGGTTTGATAAAACAAAAACTAATTCTTAATATTTATAATTATATTCTTTTCAAGCATCAGAATCCTTTGTAATTTTCCCCAAGACAGCGTAATAAAACGCTTTGCTTGTTTGATTCCGGATATAGCTCTTCAGTGACGAACAAATTACGATTCAACCCAGGAACCAATTTTTTAAGTAGTATATCTACTGTGTATACCAAAGAAAGGTGAAAACACGTTAGTCCCCTCTGCTTGCTAATCAGTTCGTTCTGCATATGGCCAGGTGCCCAGCATAATGTAATTTTATTGCGGGTATCAAGTTCATTTAGAGCATTTAAAGCAGACCATGACAACCCCTGACCTTACTTTATACGATAACAGGACCTTAAATGCGCTTTTTGTACCCCTTATTTCTCTCCTCAGGCATTTCCTAATACATTGAGGGTAATTGCCCTCCGAAAATTGATGTCCAACTTCCGCCCCAATATCGCCATTTTCCTGTTTGAAGCAATTAGTAAACTGCTCCTAATCGGCATTTATGTGCCACCTAGATTAGTTCAACTATTGGTTACCGCTAGGAATGAGGACTCGATAGTTCCTTTGTCACACTTGAGTGGATTGTAAACGGTCGGATAGCACAATACACGGGTCATTCTCAAAAAGTTTAGTTATTCGCATATGCCCTATCATATCCACAGCCTACACGCTTCAAATGCGATGTAACCAAATCGCACACTATATATAGAGTGTGGCAATCTATTCGAACTCACAACACTTGATAACTAACGAAGCCTCACGGCTTAAACTAGTCTTCCTACTGCACAATTGACATCCCAGTATTTTGTGCCGCTATCATCGCGGCCCTTAAAGAGGCCGGCCTCCTTTAAACTAATGTAGATATTATCTTAATATTACGATACTCCTACATCAGGCACCCCTTAAAGGTACAACGAGGCTGTTGTGGACTAATTTCGTTACAGCATTTTTAAAATACTAGTTTTGGAAATTTCCGCCAGAATGATTTTTTTGATATGTACCATCTGCGGGCCTTCAATGGGGAGAGTGATTTTTAAGCGTGTTGCGGCTTATGACGTAGATCTGGTTTGGTAAAGGAAGTTTTCGCACACTAGGTTCCTCTCTTTATTCCAGGCCAGGTTTTTAAGTTTCTTTCTATTTAGGACAAATGCTGTTGCTGCGACTAAGCTAAAAATCTAATAACGGCCCTTGCATGTCGCAAATATTTTCAAAGATACTGTGCAGATCAATTGTTACAATTGATACACAAGAACAGTAAAAAATCTGTGAGTGCCCGTTTATGGGAGCATTGACAATATGCTTCATGTTCAAACATTAAAAAAGTCTCTTACAGCTTCTTGTTAAAACTTGAATGTTCTTGTTTTGAAATTCTTTAAACTTTCCCATTTGCTTTGAAGACTTTCTAGTTTTTCTATAAAGTTTGCTAAAGATTTTCTGATTTTCGCTGGCTACTTAAGCCAGAGCCAGCGAAATGGGCATGGAGACTAGCTTATTCTCTCCAACAAATAAATTGTAGAATAGAATTAGCTGGTACATTTTTGAAATAAATAAAAAAGAACTTGTGAAGAATTATAGCGACAGTAAATAAGAACAAATGATCTAAAATCGAAATCTAAATCACTGTGAGTGATAACATACAATAATAAAGCTTAAATACTTTTAATTATATAATAATCATAATTAATATGGTCATTAAATAAAATGTTGTTTTTATAGTTCAAATAGTATTTGTTATCAGCATCGTATTTCATGCTTAGTGACTTTTTCATATCTGGGTTTGTTAAGAAGCATAGTTGGCACATTTACTAAGTTGAATAGCCGAAAGCGAAAGCGAAAGGCAAGAACTATTCAATTGAATTTAGAACTGAAATATTGGTCAGTATTTGTTTGAAGATAACGATGACTACCAGTGATGCCAAGCTTAAAAGAATAAAAGCGGTAAAAAGGGGTAAAAAACAACAAAAACAATATTAAAAGAGCACCAAGAACATTTTTTTTTTTACAAATTTAAAGCAATGTTAAGAAAGTAATGTAATAAATGGGAGAGTAAAAATCGTAAAATATACAAATAATCTAAAGGAAATGTACAATTTAATTTTCAAATATATCGATTTAATTTTCAGTTGTGGATCCCAATGTAAGCGACATGTGTGCCCTTCTCCAAAATTAGATAAACACGATAATTTTTTACGTGTAAAATATTCTTAATCCTTGATTTGATGTAGATTTTTGGAACGATTATCCATCATCTCTTGTCAAGTTTGGTTTGGTCTCCAAGGGATGACGGAAATTCGTCTTTTTTTTCCACGAAATAACCCACAGCTAAGTTACATCACATCTAATTGTTTTATTGGTTATTACCTACATATCTAGGAAGTGATGATAAATTTTTTGTGGTCAAAATAGAAAAAAATATTTATATTAGTGTGACTCAATTTTAATGCAGCATTTTTCTTCAGAAAAGAAAATGACATAAGAAATTAAGGATGTGATTTAAATCAACACAAATACAAAATAAAATGAGTTTAGGGAAATTCAAAACATAAAAAGGCATGAAAAACTGCATAAAGAAGTTAAAGTTTTATAAAACGAAAGTTTAATTATTTTTCACTCCGCCAATTTTTATTGCTCGTTTTTTAGTGAACCCAAAGGCGCATTGAGAACGTGAATGAATTTAATAACGATTTTATTTTTATCTCAAGTTATCAAATTCCAAAAAAATAAGTTCAATATAATTTGTTTTTGGAGTTTAACATCTCGACATAAAAATCAACTCTAGTTTTATTGGTTTAGATCTTTCGATTGAAATGAGTTTTTTGCGTTCCCGTAATTTTGCACATTTTTGTCTCTTAGGAAGAGGAATTTTCCTTAAACTCATTTTAGTAAAATTTACAAAAAAAAACCCCCCTTATGAAACGTAAAAAACACTAAAAACATTTGCATTTTAGATAAACCTACGAAAGCGCTTGCGAAATTTATGATTAATGATTAATGATGGCGCTTTCTAAATTTTTTGATTTCTTTAAGCTACTGCGAAAAGATATATTTCGATGAGAACTTTAACATTTTCCAATATTTTGTCGCCACTCAAAATATTTTAGACTCTTGGTTGTATATTCAACCTGGGCTACTGATAGATCCATAGTATCTGGAACAAGTGATGTCAGGGGATAAATTCAAAGATTTAAAAGTACTAACAGCTCTGTGAATATTGAAGTAGCCGCTTTTTTAATTCGCTGGTTACTAAATATATTTTCAAACTTGTGATACGTATAATGAGTTTTTTTTCACATTTAAGAACAGATGGATTTATTGTAGCGCTAGGAGGGTATGTAAAGGTCACATCTTAATGTCGATAAAATAGCTTCTTCAGCTGACTTGGCAATCGAAAAAGTTGATTGTAGACGAATTTCTGTTCTTAAAAAAAGTTCCATAAATAAAAAATTAAACGATAATTTCGGTGTTTCCTAGTTTAAAAATAAAATAATATTCCAGCGTTATCACTTGTGGTAAAGTATTAAATGAATTCCCTTGTTAGAGGTAGCAACCACAATGTAGCCGTTACAAATTTTGTTTCAATCTAATAAATTGACAAAAGTTCCGTATGGAAATATATTACTTTACGAGTACTTTACTATTCCGTTCACTCTTTATTCTTGGAAATTGAGACAGTTACGTTGGCATGTAATTCTTGTAATCTACTGCATATAAATCAATATACTCGTATGTGTATGGAAATGTATTTCTATGTATTTTTTTGTTGCATTCGCATGATCCAGTGAATGCAATGGATATCGATATGCTTAATATTCTATTGAAGTCCTATTACAGTCTGCCTGATGGGTGAATAGATACTCAAATCATTATCCACTAATGTAAAAGTTACAATAGCAACCAACAACAACATGGTCCCTTTTAAAATGCAATCAATGCAACCGTTGACTTGACCATCAAACAAGTTCACTTATTGCAGTCATGCATTTCTTATGCCATCATTCTTCATTCAGTTGATCATTTATGTCTGTCACTACACATGTTTTGATTTTTATTTGTTCGTAGTCTTATTTTTTAAATTATAACTACTGCTAGTTATTATTGTTCTTTATATGCACGAGTAATTTATTATTCACCTTCATATTCATGATTTTGCTGTTGTCTGACTTGCCTGTCTGACTTTCGGTCGTTTAAAGGCCTGTGGCAAGAATTGTTGACATTCGATCACGTTTGACGTACTAAGGAACGTTCGAATAAACGAAGGCGAACTTAGTGCTGCTGCTGACTATTGTAATTCACAGGATGTCACTGGTGTCTCAACCAAGGTGTCTTGTTTTCTTGGTAAATACCCTCAATTATTCGAATCGTTTTATTAATTTTACTTCAACACTTCTTTTACAATTTATTTCAGTTTTTTTTGCACTATAATTCAATGAATTTTTAGGTTGAAATTTTAATTTAGTTTTTTTTTAATTTTAATTTTTCGTAAATATTTGTTTCCACTTAAGCCACTTCTTGTTTAAAACGTTATGCCACAAATAGAGTCAGTGTATGATTGAGCCGTTAGACGGGAGTACGAAACCTTTTATACCTTATTTCCATTAACCATTTGAAATAAACCAGTAACAGCAGCAACAAGAGTCAGTGAATACAGACAGCAGCAACAAAAAGAGCACCAGCAGCAGCAACATCAGAAGAAACTGAAATCTTGTATTGTAACTGATATTGAAATTGGCAATTGTGTTTGCGTTATGCCTGTGGTGGATACAATAATTATGGGTGGTCGATTAATCGGCATTTCTCAGAAATCGGTTTTCGCATAGTTTGAATATTTGAAAACCGGTTAACCGGACTTCAATGAAATTCATTATCAAAATCTCATCTCCCATTGCAGTTTTGATGGGAATTACAACAAATTATCACTCAAATTTGTCTTTGTTATCAATGTGACCTCCGGCCACTCAATGATTATCAATCGGAAATACTAAGTGGCAGCTTTACCCGGTTTTTTAAAATTGTTTTTGCTTAAAGTTACCACTTTTGTTAACGGCTCCAAATCGGCTTCGAACGAAATTATCATAAAACTCCTTGTCTTATTTGCAAAACCTTTCAAATAATAAGACTTTCAAAACAAGTGAACCTTAAAGATTCTATAGCAATATTCAGTAATTTAATTTTTTGGCTTAAGTTCGTTTTCTTTCTTTTTTCTATTCGGAAAGAAAATCTGTTTCATTTTCTATGCCGCTACGCACGTTTTTGACATTCTTTGTGTCTTTTTTACCAAGTTTGTGTCAACTGTAAACATTTAATCAAAAAGACAAATAGAATATGAGCATGAATATTTTTCAATTTTAGCCCATCATTGGTTGGCAATGAAAGTACTGCATATAATTCCGTTTCATCTCCGCTGATTCTATTTTAGTGTCAAAATAATTGCAGTTCGACAAATTTACGTCAAACAATAAGTTTCTAAAGAAATATTTTCAAATTATAGTTAGCGCTGTTCCGCCGAATAACAGATTTCGCCAGTATTTATTTATAAATTTTCTTCGTAAACTTCGATAGATGTGACGAAAATTTTCCGATTTTTTTTATAAATCTTAACTGGCAGTTACGCTAGCGGCACTCGGCAGGAAGGCCAGCAAGGTACTCGGGTATAATAGGGCTACTTTAAGTTGGATCACTGCGTTAGTGACAGGACATGGAAACTTCAAGTACCATCTGGCTAAGATGAATTTCGAGAAAATGATACTTGCAGACTATGCCTAGAAGAGGCTGAGACGGTAGCGTACATCGTGTGTGAATATTCAGCTATTCAGCTAGCATAAGGCTTAAGACCACGGGCAGACACTTGTTAGATGTGAATGCCATGAGGGAACTAAGCCTTAGACAAATGCTAGCAATTACAAAAGATTTCGTGATGAGGAAGAGTGTCAACAGGTACCAGTCGACAGTCTGAAATCACTTTAGTCAAGAGTAAAGGCTAGGGCTAGCACGAGACTCAATTGCAAGTAAGGTGGCAGTGATTACGGATCGGTTCCCTGAAATCAATTTGAGGAGCGAAATGGGGGTCGAAAAGGGACCCAGAAAGTAAGTGGTCTGCTTCGATAGCCCCCCATACATTAATAATAAAAAACGCTAGCGGCAAATAAAAACGAATTGAAAAAAGCACTTGAAAATTATAATGTAAAAACCTGTTCATTTCAAAAAAAAAAAATACGTTTATAAAAAATTTACAACTGCGAACACCATAAAACCGGTTCATTTTTCGGGTTGCTCACCCTATTGGGTACTTTGGAACGTACCAACACATATTTGTTTTATTTTGTTGGTCGTGTAAACAGAGCGTTCGTTTCACCAACATATTTATATTCGCTGCAGCTGCGTTTCTTCATTTATTGTCATTGAAGTCGTCATTCTTGGTAACCAGCAACGTTTCATTTTTAATTTGTTGCATTAACGTAGTAGATACAAATGTATCTAACAAAGTTGGTTGATTTTTAGTAGCAGTCTCGTAGCAAAAAAAAACGAACAATTTCATTATGTTGTTAGTTAATAACTTGGATTAGGCGAGAGTTAATTTGTTTTGTTCTGTTCTTGGTGGTACGAGTAATTCTCTCAAAAGTTTTAGAGTTTCTATGTTGCATTTTTGGCAAAGACAAATCAGTGATGGGTATTCGGTGTTTGGTGCAAATGGCGTTGTGAAAGTGCAAATAAAAAATATCGGGGCTTTTCAGAAAATGTGTGTATTTTGTTGATGGGTTTCAAAAGAAAGCTGCTATATTTTGCACTTGAATTTTCGCCAAACACTCCACTAATATTTCGCACTGAAACTTTTATATGATATTTTTTTTTTTTGCTTTAAAAGTCTTTGCTGCAGTTATTTTATATTAAATCGAAACATATTAAAATTTATACATACTGCGGAGAACTGGCAACGCTGATAGTTAGGTATTGAGTCATGCGACTGTGGAGATCTGGCAACGCGGTTATTGAGCAGAGAGTTGGGTGCCACGTCGATTGAATGAGAAGTTGTTGAGTTGGATAGAAGAATAATTTGAATTAATAAAAGTACATTTGTGTCATTCTTTGAAATAAATATTTCTGTGTTTTACTAAAATAGCGAGTTATTACACGTACATAAATAAATAAGTTAACAGTCAAATATTTATAGAGAAAGACGACTAAAGAACTGTCGAAAAGTTGTGGTTTAAAGTTTGCTTTGGTTTAAATGTAGCCGTCACTAAAGGTGCGTCCAGTATGAGCTTTGAGGGGGAAGGAAAGGGAATTTTAACGAAAACAAATTTTTTTCGACCCTGACCAACACGAACTCCTTTTTGCTTTCGTCAATGTGGCTTTTAAGCTTGTGATATTATTTGAATTAAAGCGATTTTACACAACTTTTCAGAGTAAAAACAACCAGCATCGAAGCTAGTTGCGGTTCTAAAGATCATTTTCTTGCTCTTTAACGATTTTCGTTGTGAAAGTACATTTGCAAATTGATCTTTATAGTTTTAAATTCTGCAACTCCTTCAGAGGTTTTTGTCCATCGTCAATGGCCGATTTCGAACTTATTGGCTGTTCCTTTATTTTCATTGTTCACGAATAAAATTTTGGTTTTCTTCTAGTTTGTTTTTTCATCCTCCACGATTGAATGTTTCTTGCTTTAGTCATTCTAGTGAATGTCTGCATTTTCTTAATGCTCACAAATCACTTTTCATGAAATAAATTTTGTTTTGTTTCCTTTTGCGAACAAAAATTTGCTCATATGTTTCTGGCAGATGTAAATTTATCTTATCAGATGTAAATGAAAAAATCGCACACGTTCATTCGTGTGCATTAAAAACACTGGAGCAAAACAACATTTCTTTTATCAGTAGTGAGTTGTGACCAGTAAGAAAAGACGAGCCTTCACGAAACTGAAAAAAGTAAGAAGCATTCGCTCTTAAAAGAAAACAACAAAAAGCAAAGCAATTTCATTTGTACCTGCTCTGCAATTTGTTTTAAATTTTGCAATTTTTTTTCTATTACAGACTTGTCTTTGAATTATTTGGTAGGGTTTGTCAAAAACAAGCGTAGGATAAGTCACAAACAAGCGGTGATCACAAAGCGTTCGTTCCAGTCCACTCCAAGTCCTTGAAAATAAGTTATGTTGGCTATGTGGAAACCAGAGAAGCCTCGGTGATATTTAAACAATATCGTTCATACAAACATAGGCTTGGGCTGAGGGCAACGAAATTATTTTAATAATAATATATAATAATTTAAACCATAATATGTTATTAATAAACATAACTTGTATAATTTTCGTTGGTGTGTAATCAAAGTACGACTAGGAAGCAGTCATACAATCCTCGTTTTCTAAAAAGTTATGTTTTCACAAAAAGTTGTGCTTTTCTAAAGGGATCATATTATTATTATTATCTACAATAGCAATATGATTCGATTACAGTAATAACATATTTCTCTTAGATTATGATTAGCGCAATCATGCTTTTTCTCTGCGTGTTTTAGAAAACCTTTAGTTTAGTGGAAATTTCTCTAAATTTGTTTTATAAGTTTTGCTTTTCTTTTCAAATTATTTCAAACAGTGTAACAAATAAAACTGTTATTACCTGATCTCCTTCAAGTTCATAAATTGTGTAAAATCGTACATTCAATGCTCATATGAGTACTTTTTATATAAAAAGTGTAGCTCTCGTAAGTACCATTTATCTGAATAATGTACGTCGAAAAGCGCATTTGTTCAACTTTCCAACCAGGTTGCGGTTTATGTCTTTGAAATTTTTTCCTTTTGTTTGCAGAGATTTTGTTACTTTTGGCTTAACTTGTTGTTGATCCATCGCGCTTAAGCTGTTAAATTTCTTGACTTGAGTCATAATTTTGATGAATTTTTCTTTGGTCTCTGGGTCAGCTGCACTTAGCCACATGTGTGCGGTCTAATGGGTTTAATTACCACTATAGCACTCGTACTATTGCTATTATTTTTTTTTTATGACTAGAAAGAAGTAAACATGTTTTTCCGACCAATTACACATTGGCAAACATATTTAAAATTAAAAATTCTAACAGGGGCCAATCTGTTTGGTTACTTAAATTGTAAAAGTAAAAGCTTGTGCAAATGTAAACTCTACGTTATGTGCAAAAGGTAGGCGTGGGTAGGAATTCAACTGAAAGTTTCCATCAAGAGTGTGCTGAGAGAATTTTCCTTATAATACTAAATTAGTTGTTTACTACTCCTTCAGTTAATTTGATTGCCCATTCTTCATTATAAATATGTACGAACTTTCTATGAAACAAAAAGTTGTAAATTTTAATGGTCATTCAAAAGTGCAATTTGTTAATCCGTTCTATTTTTCTAGGTCAATCAAACAACATTCTTTGTTGGCAATTGTGTTTAATAACAATTTGAAATTAAAACAGGCAACTCAAACCGATCGTCATTACTAAAACATTACTAAAAGTTTAGGGGGGTTTTCTAGTGTTTGAATTTTCTTTTTTACTGCTTGATTAAATTATTTAGATTTGTTAAAGCGCAAACTTCAAGAAAAAATATAAACAAAATTATTGCAACTTTCAATGTTATACAAACCTTCTTCCCGATATTTAAGTTTTTTTGTTTACTAATTTTGTCCTAGCGGCAAGAGCATTAAAAATAGAATTAATTCGTTGATTTTTAACCCACCATGTGCAAAGCTTTTTATAGGTCCATAAACTCTTAATATATTTTGAAAATTGGTGACTGTTGACCACTGGCAAATTTAGGGTACAAGTCTAAAATGAAAAATGGCGCTAAACACACCCTTAAATGGTATAAAAAAAGAAAAAATTAACATTTCCAACCAATTTTTGTTACAAACATAATAATAATGATAAATCCATTATTTTGGGAAAATTAAAGATTTTTTAGTTAAATTTTAAATTTTGAATTTATACCTTTTTTGCGACGAACGGTTTAAACTATTTTACAGTTTTTTTCTTTATATTTATTTAGAATTTTGAAATTGAACAGTATTCTTTAAATGAAAGTCATACACTTAAGATACGGTAAAATTAGTCAAACATTTGCCCGATTTTTTTTTTCATTTCTTTGACTGTTTCTGTTTGTTCAAACACCCGTGGAATAGTGTCAACTAAATTATTTGAAAACATGTTTTACCTGCGGTCATAACTGAAAAATAATTGCCTTAAAATATTATTTAAACAAACTGACAAAAAAAGTTAATTAATTTCCCAGAAAACTGCTAAATTTCTTCATTAAAAAATCTAAAATATATTTATATTTTCGCTGCGGAGCAGTACAACAAAAGCAATTTTTTTGCTGCACCGAAAATATATTCACAAATAAAGGTTGACCAAAATTATACGTGTCTCAGCGATTTGCTGTAGCACGTTAGAAATTTAATAAATTAAATTTTTAAGCTTTTAAAATCAATATCTTGGAGACCCTAGCAGATAGAGCGCCGAAAATTTCACATGGTGTATAATTTCATAGCCCGAAACTTTATTATTTCTTATACGGGAGCACCCTTTTATTCTTTAGCTCTTCTGATTTCTTCTTGTCACACATATTCTGTAAAAATTTATTTGCAGCGGCCTGTGAATACTGTGTGTCGTACTGTGTAATAAAACAGATAATACAATTCCTTGAGTCCATTTCCCCCACCGAACGCATTTGGTATTAGGTCTGCACGTGTTCGAGCAACACGAACGCAAATAAATCAGCGTTGTCAAAAGTAGAGAGAAATCCCTGAATTTTTTCTAACAATCCAAATAACAGTGAATGGAAAATCAGTCAGATTTTATTCTTATGTGGAAATGTAACTATTAACTACGGAGCTCTAAATCCTCGTAAATTACGCAGTGAACCTTCAAACGCACTATTTCTGGAGAATGCAAGTTGTCCTTTAACATGAAGCACAAATGGAAATTTGTGGAAATAAACATACAACATACAACACAATTCTTTCTAATTAAAAAGATCTTTTGTTCTCTTTATTTTATTACTTCTCTGGATTTTTGTAGTACAGAATTTTAATTTAAATTTATTTTATTCAAATTTCTCTTTTATAATCAATATATAATAAAATTTGTTTGAAATTTCAAATATTTATTTGCCCGGAAACGAGTCAAATATTTGCCCTTCACATTAGAAACGTATGTGTTTGCTAGCAAATAATATTATTTGCCCAAAATCATCTGTTTTGTTGTTTGCTGCTAATAAATATTTTGTGGTCAGACTACAGCATATAAATATTTGACACTTTTAAACAAATGTTTGACTAATGTGATCGAACCCTTAGTAAAAAACTAAAATAAGTCAAGGCAAAAATGAAAACTTTAATTTTTGAAGTGAAATCCTTTAAACTATAAGAGAATCAAAAACAATTGTGTATGTAAACATT
The DNA here is from genome assembly GCA_963932375.1 of Phania funesta. Taxonomy (NCBI): domain Eukaryota; kingdom Metazoa; phylum Arthropoda; class Insecta; order Diptera; family Tachinidae; genus Phania; species Phania funesta. Next base: position 2,221,500 of record OZ010652.1, read on the forward strand.
TTTTGTCTTATCTAGCAGAATCGAAAACGCTAAAAATCGTTAAAAATCGCTCAGTATTTAAGGTTGTTAAAAGCCGTACAAATTTTTCACGGCCGAGGTTCTTTCGCCCCCTGTAGCTCTATCTCTGCTTGAGCTACATCCTCCTCCTCAGAAATCATTTAAATTTTCAGACAAATCCATATTTATTACACACTTTTTTCTTATCTCGCACCACTGTACGCCAGAGCAATGTTCTTTCTTTCCTGATTTCAATACTTTCACACAATGTATAGTTTCAGTTTGAAGAAGAAAGTGTGGAGAATTCTTTGAGGTTCGGGGGGTTTAATTTTAATAAAACTTGAATCTTACATTAATTTCCTAGAAACAGAAAAGTCCACAAAGAAAACAAAACATACTTTTACTTAAATAAAACGAGCTTCTGATTGAATAAAGAGAAAGAGTTAATTTGCTTAAATATTCTTAAATACTAAATGACCCAATTTCATGAAATTTGCATTAAAAAATCAAACGGTAGGGTACTTTGTTGCAACCAGTTTATTTCCTTCCTACTCTTTTACTTTGTGAGTGTGTCTCTCCGTCATTCGGAAACTTCTAAAATGTGGGCAATATTCATTTTTGTTTTTTTTTTTTTTGTAAAAATATAAAAACAAATACCGCAATTATTTCGTCGTTGTTGTTGTAGTGCTTTCGGAGGGCTTTTGTAGAAAGGCGTGGGTATAAAATGAATTGGAGTATGTTGCATTTTATTTTAACACAACTTGTTTATTTTTGCTTCTCGCTATTCAAATGTTTCCTAAGGCCGACAGATTCATGTTACTTAAACTGGCTGTGGGCCAACAACAAAGCAAATTTCAGTTTAGACTGACTAGTTGTTAGTTGAGAGTGAGTAGATTAAAAAAAAAAAAAAAACAAAAACCGTTTAAATCTGATTGTTTTGATCTCAAGTACTTTTTTTGTTTTGTTTTTTTTTACTGTCGTATGTCATGGTATTTATGCCATCAATGATTTGTAAACTTAATCTGTGGTAGGACTTAAACTCAGTCAGTCTGTCTGTCTGTCTGTCCCTTCTGTCATTCCTCCATTCAAGTGCTTGTTACAACAGTTTGTGTGTGTCCGTCTTAGCATCGCCACCTTGTCTCTTGGCCTTTATCAATTTCTCTCTTTCTTTCCTTTTCCTCGAACGAAAGTGTGCGCCTGTGTATCTGCCATTGTTTCCCAAAACATTCCGTTTTCCTATTTTTTTATCACAGAATTGCATGTTTTAGTTTATGGCAATATTTAGGTTAAATTTTCCTTATTATATGTTACGATAAGATTGCTGTTGCTGCTGTTGTTGGTAACGTAAATACAATACATGTCGTCACCTAAAATGAAAAAGATCGTAAAACCAACAAACTAAAATTATTTATTGGTTTTGGTTGTTGTAAAACACAGTTGACAGTGTAGCGAAATATCGAAAGAATAAAGCTGCAGCTCTAAACGTTGATGAGCAAGGCAGGCAATATTTATACAAATGGTTGTGAAGTGTTCGCAACAGCTATGCAGACGATCTCAAAGGAATTGTTCGTTGTCCACAATGAAAGTAAATACTTGCACGAGTGCAAATAACAATCAGGCACGTTGCTGTGCAAGTTTCCTTATCATTTCTTTTGAGATTGAAAGTTCTTAAAAGAAAACTGCAGTTAAACCTTCCACCATTGTTATGTTCATAATTTATGATGGGAATTATTTGTTGAATGAATTTCTTTCACTTTTTGATGCATGAAAATATTTACTCGTTAAGTGATAGTTTAAGGTTTCGCCTTTCCTTTTAAACATAGATTTGACATAGTTTTATTATTTCTTTTCTTCCACTTTATAGGTTTTGTGTAATAGGTAAATTGTCATAACTCAGTTTACCTACTTTAAATAGCAAAGCTGTTGCGAATGTAATGGCATAACTTCCTAGCTTTTAAAATAAATTTCTCTGAAAGTGTAAGATTGTATTAGGCTGAGGTTTATAGATTTTATTGAAATTCATAAAATAATTGGTAGTTTTGTAGTGAATGGCTTGGGGGTTTCTTTTCTCTTCAATGGAAGTGTTTTTTTTTTTTTTGTAAAATCTAGCATTGCTACTGGTTTGCTAAATACTACATAGATAAACTAGCGATACGACTCTATTTATAGTTTTCAGAAATATATCTTTTTTAGTTATGTCAGGACCAACTTGGTGTTGGCAAGTTCTGTAGTCCTTGTTTCTTCTTTTTAAGATGCCTTTTCGTTCTTTCTAAGATGCCTTGGTAGTTAGTTAGATCGATCTAAAATCGTAGTGTTCTCAAAAAGTATAATAGTGTATAATAAAATTGACACACGCAAGAAAAATACATGGTTGTAGCATGATCACGACAACCATATTATGTTTTCTCCAACAATACGTGGCAAACATTTTAGTTATTTAAAAATTACTCTATTTACAATATTATGGTTACCTCAACCATGTTTTTTTTTCTTTACGTGCAGATATATCCGACTTGCAATTGTTTGGAACAATTTCATAAAATAATAGTTTCTTTGCGATCAGAGTTTCATTTTCTGTAAGCATTTCTTTTTGATTTGATAGTGTAGCAACGAAAAATCTTTTTTTTTTTTGTTAATATATTTTTTTGAGTGCGACAACAATTCACTTAATTGTTTTTCGATTTGATAGTCGATTATGTAGGACAGTGAGTTACGGCAATTATTAATATAAATATAAAATGAGAGTTAGCGTAAAACAGAATTATTTTATGCAGCGTCCAACAGCTAAAAAGAAACTGATTTTCAAACTATCTTGGATGCTGCAATTAAAAAGCTGAAGTTGATTTTGATAAATTGTACGAATTTATACTATTTGTTATCTAAAAGAATAATTTATGTATCTTGGAGGCAATGCCGTAGAAGACCTTTAGTTTACAACATTTATATAATTTCCTCAAAATTCTTCTGGCACTTTGACATTTCCTTAAATTGGAGTTATGTCCAAAGGTTCAATAACGACAAAGCTTAAATCGTGTCCACAAGATCTACATCCACTATTCTCGATCCCATACTGTTTTATTAGCTCCAACACAACGCATTGCATGAGTACAGATCATCCCCTGAGAGCTGCTTTAAACAACAACTCAAAATGGTGCAAACTCCAGTATTTTCTCCGAAAAGTTTTGGTAGTTCTTCTTTTTTTATTTTGGCCGATACTCTTAATCTTTGGGACGTACACAACCAGTATGGAAAATAATATAACAGAATATTTACATTTCCAAAAAAAAAATTGTGCTAAGTCCACTTTAGTCCCCGTTTACATCATGTGAAATTTCTTGCATTCTTGCAATTCTGAGTTTATTGATGAGAGAAGAATGAAAAGGGCTAGAGACTTGCATAATTTTGAAGTTCTTTTTGTATCCTTATTCGTCACTTTAAACAAAAACATATTTTAAGCAAACGGAAAATTGTAGAAAATTTGCGTGATTTAAACGGGGACTTCGACAAGAAAAGCTTTGTGTAAAATTATGAATCAAAATAAATTTTAGTTACATACAAGCCTGTGCCCCTTTTCCTCCCTTTTACCACCCTTTCTTTCCTATAAACTGAGACCAAGAAAATTTGCATAATGTAAACAGGAACTTAGAGAGCTCCAAAAGAAAGTCGTGCAATGTTCACATACGTCATTGCAAAAGTAGACAAGTATAAAATAACACTTTGGGTCTCACCAGTTTATAATTTTGTTTTATTTTTTGTTGATAATTTATACCTTTCTACATTGTTCGTTAAACCGTGTAGCCACTGTGCTTTTTTAAAAATTAGAGCAATCAACAATACAATCAGTCATTTCATCGTGCTCTTATTGAACATAATCTTTCATTCTCGTTAATGAAATCGAAAATAATCCATAATCAATAATAAAAGACAAATTTCACTTTTTTAGAAAATCTATATTTACTTTTGTTTTCATTTCATTTGAATGTTTCTTGAGGTTTTGAGTTGTCAGTTCGTTTTCTTTAACACACATACACAAGCATGCACACACAAACACACACATGATTTCATTAGACACACTTCCCCAATGATCTAGACAAATTACTGTCGTTGGTTGCTCATATTGTTGAAGCAATAACCAAATGAACTTGTAATGTGGTGCTTTGTCTCCAGCTAAGATTGATTCAGTCATATTTTTATTGTTTTTCTTTTACTCACGTACATCGATCGGATGTAAAATTTAAAGATGAAATTGAAATTGCTTCAATTATTTTTACATTGAACTTTCTAATGCGAATAGATTGTGATTGTGACAATAAATGAAGGTGGCACTCATGCTGAGTGGCAGGGATTAGGAAGAATATTTATTGACAATGGATTTAATGAGTTTTTAAAGGTTTTATTATATATTTTCCCTTTTGGTTTATTCACCTTTAAAAATCGAAGCAGACCACTTACTTTCTGGGTCCCTTTTCGACCCCCATTTCGCTCCTCAAATTGATTTCAGGAAACCGATCCGTAATCACAGCCACCTTACTTTCAATTGAGTCTCGTGCTAGCCCTAGCCTTTAGTCTTGACTAAAGTGATTTCAGACTGTCGACTGGTAACTGTCGACACTCTTCCTCATCACGGAGTCTTTTGTAATTGCTAGCATTTGTCTAAGGCTTAGTTCCTCCATGGCATTCACATCTAACAAGTGTCTGCCCGTGGTCTTAAGCCTTATGCTAGCTGAATAGCTGAATATACACACACAATGTACGCCTCAGCCTCTTCCAGGCATAGTCTGCAAGTATCATCTTCTACGACTTTCATCTTAGCTAGATGGTACTTGAAGTTTCCATGTGCTGTCACTAACGCAGTGATCTAGCTTAAAGTAGCCCTATTATATCCGAGCACCTTGCTGGCCTTCCTGCCGAGGGGCTCTTTGAGCACCATTCATAATAGGAAATCTTCGTCCTAACTTCTGTGAAATTCAAAATAAATTAGAACTGAAATGGGAATAAACCTTGCATCCACATAAGTCCACAAATGCTTGCAATGTAGTAACCCGTCATTTACTTCGAGTTTGCACCATGTCTAGCGATGGCACTATAATTGAATGTTCACTTCAGAAAAACCTCTGCCAACTGCTGACTCTCCAGGCTTTAACCTTTGTTCGATTTGATAGCTGTACCCATGAACCTTTTCAGTTAAAAAATAAGAACTGCAATTGACATTTAAGTCATTTAGAAATTAATTTCAAAGATTTTCTACTCATCTGTTTGTGCTTTTCGAAAATTATCAATTTCCTTAGCTTGAAGATTATTGATTAACTTTAGTGGGTGTGACGTTTTAATTTCGCCTTAATTAAAACTTTTTTTGCATTTCTAAACCAAATAAATAATAATTAAATTCATCATCGCCAATTATATTCCAGGGAAATTCCGACTGGCTTTTTTGTCGTGCACATCTCTAAATCGTTTATAGGAGGTGCAACTAAAACGAAATGATTTATTTATCTTTTTCAAAACCTAAAGTTTACCTTTAAATGTTGTAATAATTGGGGGCGAGTAATATCACGAAAACGGCGCTTTTTTTTCAGAGAAAAGCCTTTTTGTTATGCGGCGGGAATTCCGCCTAACAGTCATGGCTATCTTCGAGTTGGTAGTTTTGCTTAAAACAATAATAATCAATATATAATTATTATTTACTTTGGAAATAGAATGCAATCGCGATTCTAGCTGCTACTTTTTTTCTGGGTTGATTGTATAGAGTAATTGCTCCCTGCTTCCCATATTGGCGTTTATTCACAGCCATTACGATACTTCCTGCAGGTCGTCATCTAAAGCTAATCAGGGTCAGGGTACTGGGACTCATGACACTGTTATAGTTTTCGATTAGATTTCAAAAGCCATATTATTTAAATTTTAGACCTACACATAATTCTAAGGGACACAATGCTCATTCTGCCTTTATATGATCTGAGTGGTAATCGGAAGACGCGAATCGATTAGGTGAACATATGAAGTTGCCAAAAAGGCAGGACGTCAGAGAAGCATTCCGACTAATTTTTTCGGCGGCGCGATTCAACCGCTTGCGGTGTATCTGACATTTGGTCTTCGGCTATGCTGAATATTAGTGCATTTTATTGTAAACATAAAAATGTTTATATAAACGAAAATTTTACGTTTAAAATGATTCGATTTAATCGGCTGATAAATGATAGGTTCGGCGGCGGCGCGTCTTGCTTCTGTCAACTTATATTTTAAATTATATTACAGAAACTGAAATTTATTAATTACATTTTTATGTTTTAACAATTGTGATTACTGCTTCACAAGTGTGGAAAACCTGCAATACCATATGGAGTTGGTAAATACATCAAATAACGTATATGGTAATGCAGCGTAAAACGGTTGATTTATTTAATGGTTGTGGTAGGAGATAAATACAAGTCGTGAAATTCAGTGTGAATCATTACCTCTGAGCAGGTCAGTGAAAGTCTGCAGAGATGGAAATTTTACAGTTTTAGAAAATTTTAAAATAGCTGCATTTGCCTTGGCAAAATTCCGTTGTAGTTTATGTTCGACAATTCATAGAATTATTTAGCGTATTAAGGTAAGGTTTCGAAAAACTGGTAACAGTTAACAGGATTTATACTACCACAGACATAAACCAAATATTATTAAAATTGCCAGACTAATTGAAAAAGTAACTCGTTGATTAGTTTTAGCCGGTACACTACAGCTTGTGTAAAAAAACGGGATATTATCCAGAACCGATTTTTTTTATCCGAATAAAATATTTATAACCTGTTTATGATTCAGCTGGAAAAAAGTTAGTATAATTTGGACGTGCTGCTAAGCAGTTAACTTATCAAGCAACAGCTTTGACAGACGCCGCAAACAAGACGTGTCCGACATAAACTGTCAAGTTTAAGCAGTCCTTATTGAAAACTCCTTTAATGCAGTTATAGAAATATATGTGTAAGAATATATTCGATTGCCAACTTTTCGCAAGAGTCTACTCGGAAAAATTTCCTGCCAAAGAAAAAATCTTATCTTGACGTCATAATGCGATGCACCGGATATTCGATATGTGTGGTATATGGGGAGTGAATGTTTGGCAGTGTTTTAAAGTTTTATATTCCGCGGATTTTCCGCATAAATACACTGCCAAAGGGTTTATGTCAGTTTAAGAGATCAACTGGCAATTTTAATCTATTTTTTTGAACTTTTTTTTTACCAAAATAAATAATAATTTAAAAATTGATAACAAACAAACGATATGGCCACGTGATAAACGAGGTCCACCTGCTAACAGCCCACATGACAAGTAGATACTTGACAAACAATAAAACGCCAACGAATTAATACAAAGTTCTCAGAATAAAAAACAATACTGAGGATGGCGCATAGCCGAAACCAGTTTGTCTCCAAACCAAACTTGGCAAGAGATGACGGAAATTCACTACAGAAATTTACAAGAAATCAATAACATAATCTTTGACAAGAATTTGTGGTGGATAAATTTGTGGGCATGGTAGTTGTTTAAGCGTTTAGAAAGCAAAGTGACGATTACTTTTGTCCGAGTGTGTATGTTGTGTCATTTAGTAAATAGAGATATACCCAGTACATCGATAGAACCTTTTGCTGACTGTGACAAATAAAATTCTCTACACTGGGAGGAATAGAACTGATACTGTGTTTTAGTGAAATAACAAAAATGTAAAAGAAGAAGGCAAAAACCGGGGTTTTGAACATTTTGAAAATCGCGATTCAAAAAAATTCGACCTCAGTAAATCGAAAAAAAACCAGTCGAAAATCAGCTTGCCTAGGAGTCTTCTTATACTTCCGGAAAATCTTTTAATTTTTCCGATGCCCTTAGAACCCTTTTCAAGAATATTTGTGAATTTTTAACATAAAAATTTTTGTAGAATCAAAAACTATTTATTATTAACAACAAGGGTGTTGTTTAAAAAACTTTCAATAATTGTTCATGGTTATCAAGGCATATTTAACTAGGTGGCATCACTACTGCAGGTGATTTTCTTTTTGCTTACATTTCATTTTTTCTTTGTTTACACTTTGTTAATGTCAAAGTGTTTGGTTTTGTTTACCAACAAACCTTTTTTTTTATCTATTTTCCTTTTAATTTGCTTTTGTTGTCACATGTTTTTGACAGTAATCATTGATTTTTTTGTATTGTTGTATTTGTTGTCGTAGCAATGCCACCTAGTTAAATATGCCTTGATGGTTATATAAAATAAACAAACGTATTTAGAACAATCAGAGTGGGTCTTGGAGAAATTGTGTAGTGCTCTGGGACCACTTAAAATATGGAATATTGATTGAACATTTTTCCTATTTAAATAATTATTTTTTATTTGTTCGACTTGAGTTTCCGCTTTCTTGATATATCGGAAATGAACTTTCGTACTTGTCGTAATACATTTTTTGACCTTTCAAAAATAAACCAAATATGATCACGATTTATTGTTCCGTAAACCAGTCAGTCAGTCGTAAGCAGTGTAGATCATTTAAAGTCTCTAACTCCCCGATGAAAGTTTTTAATAAAAAGTGCTGCAAAATATCCATTTATTCTGTGCGAAAAATTTTCCATTCAAATTTTATAGGAAGCCGCAGTCAGCAGCTGGTTATAGACAAAAACAAAATCTTCTGATTTGCAGTACAGACGGAATAATTTCTGTTTTAATGAAATATAAACGATGCATGTCTTCATTATATCTCCCAGCAAAAAATATCGCCACTTGTTTTATTGCATTCCTATTTTGGCTTAACATACTTGCTTCATTAATGAAATAATACCAACTTTTCGTGCAGTTTGCAACATTTCCATCCCAATTCGCTCGAAGCTGAAGTACTTCACTCTTTCTTTGCTTTGGATTGCTTTCGGTGTTTCGGTTTTTGGAGGAAGAAGCAAAGGAAAAGAAAAATTATATACAAGTCCATTAACATGTCCATACTAAACCTAAATACTAAATAGAGTAGCGGAGCTTATTATCACACTTTCATGCTGATATTCTCCTCGTAGGAATAGACAGAAACAGAAATTGAAAAAAAGTGAAAAACAAAATTAAATCACTATTATAGAATAAATACACTGGCGTATATCGCAATTTAACATTATCTATTATTTCGAATCATACATGAACAAAAAGAAAAAATCGTACAGATGCAAATAGAAAAAAAGATAGTCTGCAGATAACCTTTCCATTCCTCGAAGATCATTTGCGACAAGTACAAGAGCATATAAAAAGCACAGATAGTTGCTGCAAATACGATCAGTTGCCATTTGTGAATCGAAGAAGCACAGCAATGAAAGTTATTTTTGTGATTTTAGTTTTAACCGCAGCGGTGAGTAAACTAAAAGGAAATGGTAGAAATGTTGTGTTCAGAGTTGATTCATTTGTATCGTATCTTTCTTTCAATCGGACAGGCCTTGGCCACTCATCATGATCATGATCATGATCATCATGACGACCATGAATATGTTGTCAAACATCACGAAGATTTGGTGAAATACCGTGAAGATTGTGGCGCCAAGATGAAGGTCACCCCTGAACAAATGGAAAAGTACAAAGCCTGGGAATTTGCCGACGATGAAACTACCCGCTGTTATATGAAGTGTATCTTTGAACATTTCGGCTTCTTCGACGAGCACAAGGGTTTCGATGTTCACAAAATCCATCACCAATTGGTAGGCGAAGGTGGCACGGTCAACCACAATGATGAAATGCACTCTAAAATCGAACAATGTGTCGACAAGAACACGCAAGGCAGTGATGCCTGTACCTGGGCCTATCGTGGTGGCATGTGCATCATTCGATCCAATTTGCAATTGGTCAAGGGTAGCGTACGCAAACATTGATAACACTCGAACTACACACGACTAAGAAATGAATAAAATCTTAAACTTTTGGTGAAAAAAATCTGTGAATGTGAAATTTATTAATACGTTATATCCTTTTTGTATAAGTTTTTGATAAATTCTTTAATCCACGGACCCATATGCCCCTGGGCAAAGCAATTGAAGGACTCATATGCCCATCTCTCAAGGTCGGTTTGTTTGTGCAAAGTGTTGCAATAATCGATCACAACTAAAATTTCGATGGCCTGATGGTATTTCTTTAGCAACTTCACAAAGCGTTTAGCCCTAAAGCCTTCACTATCACTCCACAATCCTAACGCCCTTGTAAAACATCTTATAACACCATCACCACCGGAAACATATGTTTTTTGATTTGCAAATGGAAACGTCTGATTTCCAAATTGACATTTTTCCAACGATGTTTGTACATCTGTTGCAGTAGGAAATTTCCACATGTCAGCTTTTGTGCAGGTTATCTAGGAAACAAGGGCAATTAATTCCCAATTATTTATCTCTTTTAACTGATGATCGATCCTCTTACCGTTAGTAACAGTATTCCCAAATTCGTAAGCAACATTTTCAAGAACTACCGACAGCTCGACAGTTTCGAAACAAATGAAAACCGTTCATAATTTGCTTGCTATCGATTTTTGTTTAAAAACAAAAATAGTTGCTTCTCATTTAATTGCTGAGATTTATTGCGGCGACAGAGTAGAGTGTGTGGACACAATTAATTTAGAAATTAAAAAATGTTTCTTACGCGCTTGCAAGTGCTCTCGTGATTGCATACTCAGATCAGACTTTTTTGTTTAATTATTTATATTCGAGTTTCAGTTTTATATCTGATTAAATAAATTGTTTTGTATTTCTTCTAAGTGTTAAGTTATGTAAGTCACTTGACAACCTTCGTTTGATAATTCTGAAGGTATGGTCAGACAAGGCAAATATTTGACGAATAAACGTAACCACTATATAAGTTATAGTGTCTTTTTTTAAATAAAAAATGTTAATAAACTTGAATAAGCTTGTACTGAACATAATGGGAAAAATACCAATATTATTATTTGTTCAAATATTTGAGCCACCTGACCGCGTCTTGAGCATTTAATAAATGTATAACTAGTACAGTTGTGGACACAAAAATAGAAATAAGCCATTTGGTTTGAGTGTTAAAAGTTTGAATTGCTTATTAAATATTTTTTTCATGGGGGAACATATCCTTTAGAATCCTCAATCAATGTATCAGCGGTCTTAAAGGCTGTAGTACTAAAGAATATTTGACAGAGATATTTGTGTCTTCATCTACCGCCGAGCCGTAAGTAGGTTGTTGATATGTGTCTATGCGAGATCTAAACTGGTCCAGGTACTAACATGGGCAACTTCCTAGCCAATAAGTTGGCCAAGAAGGGAACAAGACTATAGATCTCTCATATGGACGTATCCATATTTACCCTTGCCCGACAAAATGGAAATTGATAACGTTTTGTAAGATATGGTTCAGGCTAGATGGTTTAACCCAGTAATCTGCTAAGATTTCGGAAGGCGCACTTAAGGGATATTGGACATTGCAGATTTGGCAATCACGCCAAAAGAATTGAGTTGCCAGCAAACGACTACTTTGGAAGTTGCGACAATAAGCATGAGGAGGTGACGGTATGCCCTCTCCTTAGTTTCTGTACCGCCCTAACCAATGGCAAATTCAAATCGGAAGAAGGTCCTTCGCTAGCCTCGGAATTGAATCTACAGTAATAACATTCGCACCGGCACAGTTATAATAACATTCATGCTCTTCCTATCCACTTACTCTCTACCAATCTTTTCTAATCGTGCCACGCTTGTACTTTCTTTTTCCCCGTCTTTCTCTTTTTAGGGTAACACAAAGGGACCGGTCTTAGGGTTCCGCATGACTTTGTGCTGCAGGCGACCTGTGAACATACCGATGTAAGAATCTAACCACAAAATCTCAGGTTGTCGTTATTCTTTATTTACAAAAATTTTCATTTTCAAAATGTTTTTGTCCCAATGATTTTGGGCGACTGCGGCATCAATCAGCTGGTAGAGTAGCGCGTTAGTCGCATTCCTAATATAGGTTTACGCCTACGTCTTCGGATTTTTGCAGAGAGAAATCTAAAGATAATCGTTCTGTCTACCAAGAAAAACAAAAGCATAAAATTCTCTTTCCAAAGAGTTTAGTAAAGGTTTTCTGATGAGCTGTCAAAGGGAAAAACAATAAGATACGAGCGCTCTTGCATCATTTAATACCAGATGTTTTGTCACATCAAATTAGAGCATGTTCTAAATGATATTTTGCCATCTGACTTTTACATAAACCTTTTAGACGTTTCTTACGGCTTTCACAATTAAACATTTTACAAGTCAGATGTAAAAAACATATTGTCTAAAGGCGCCTTTACGCAAATTTCTGTAAAACTTTTATTTGAAAATAACCACTTGTATTTTCTTTAGAATTTTTTTTTAATTTTTGCCACGCCGAGAAGATACGTTTTTTTTTACCAATCTTGTGCTTGGCAATTTAGTTAATAAAATCAATAAAGTAGTAATCGTTTTTACACAACTGTTGTTATAATTTTTTATGATCCCTACGTGTTCAACATTTTGAGGGCTTCATGCAGCCGGAATAACAAAATTCTTTCGTAATTTTACGAGGTAAAATTATACAAACACTCACTCAAATTGGGAGGAATTTTTAATTTACTAACTATTCCAGGCAAGTGAACAGTAAAGACAAAACACAATTGTTTTAGGAGCCTAAAACCGGTCAATTCCAAGTATAAACAACTGACCAGACCAGGAGTATTACAAGCAGACATATCGAATTAGTTAATGATAAATTTCACTTTATTTAACTAAGCTTGCGATTGTAAAAACTGATCTTAAAATGTAGTGAACATTATTCGTGTATAATTAAATTGTAGGGTGTTTACACATCAATATTTGTTACTGTTGTATTTCATCGTATTAATGTACCTACACACACACATACATAAATATTTTATTTTATTTTTCGTTTTCAGAAGCAGAGACTGAATCAGTTGTAAGTTGATTTCCATGAAAACAAATATTTATTAAAAATCGTCCATAGTCGACTTAATGATTTGAAAAAATTTGTCTAACTATAAAAAAAACTTGTCACAATGTTTATTTTTCAATAAAAAAACACTTTTGCTTTAATTAAAACTAAACATACATACATATGTATGTACATAGCCAGATGTTTATATTGGAAGCAATAAAACGCATCAATTATCTCGTGCTGTTCGTCAACAAGTGTTCAATTTTTGTATAAGTATTTTTATTTATGCTTTTGTTTTAGTATTAAATTTTTAAAATAATAATTTTTGCTTGCATACATGCGGGTATATTGATTAAAAATTAACAGGGAATAACAAGAGATGGTAAAGCACATGCCGACAGCATTATCTCTAATAATTGTTGCTTTTATACTTGAATTGCCGGCACGTGTCTCATTATCGCGATTTACCTGTATTCATGAAAATAAGTCAAAATACATGTCCGTTCCATAGAAAATCTTTTTTATAAGCTAGACCAATGGGATATTAGTGTTGGTAATACTTGGCTAGTTCATGAACGAACTAGTTCAATTTAACGATCAAAGACCCCTTTCAGACCAGCAAAGTTTTCTTAGCAAAGTCTTGAGTTTGTTGAGGAGAGAGGAAAGGAGAGCGGGGATTGGTACAAAACTTGTTGTACTCGCAAATTTCTTTTGTGTTTTTAGTTCGTAAACCGAATTAATATGGCTGCTCTTTATATTTGACAAACATACAAACAAAAGAAACAGACTTTGTCAAAGTAAAATTATCCTGTCTGAACACAAGACAAAGTTTAAAAGAGAATTCAAGAAACTTTGTCAAAGAAAACTTTGCTGGTCTGAAAGGGGTCCAACAAATTTAACTAAATGAACTAGTTCACATTTTTTTGAGCTCACTAGTTCAATGAAGTGTCAAGCCAAAATAAACTAAAAAGTGCTACTAAATGTAAATGTATGTATGTGTGCATCATTACACGATGCACGATTTTTTTAATCGAGTACTTGAAAACACAAAGCAATAAGAACGACTGAAATAAAGGAGTGACTAGTTCATTTTTGAACTATGAACTAATTGGCACAAGCCTAGTTTTCTCCCTTGAAGGATTATGATGGGGCTGTTTAATTTTTAATCCTTCACAGTAATGCCCCATGCATATTTTTTATAAATGTTTTACCCTTCCTTAACAAGTCCATATGTAGTTCTAAAGAGTTTCCATTGAGAATCTTTGACACTCCTTTAAATTTCCTTTCTGTTTTCTATGTTATTTGCTGAAGAAGAAATCCACATAATGAGCTAGTAATTATGAATATATTTCCCTAAAAACGGCGAACGTTTTCCCCTCAATTTCGTTCACTGCCTTTTTAACAGCTGATTAATATTATAAATCCAAACATGTCGCAAAGCAGCTCTCGGGTATAAAATATTTCTATTCATCGAAATATTGATTAGTGCTTAAAATTGTTACCACTCAACACTTGTGTGACCGACTGTTCATTTTTCCGAACTAAAAAAATTTATTTAAAATTTGATTCAAATTTTGAAAACTGGAAATCAACTAAATATTTTATTTCACCAGGTTATGCATGTGATTGACACATAACTCGCCTTAGATTTGGTGTGTAGATCGTCAGACTTAGAGCTTGAAAGCAAAAAAAAAAGATACCACTACATCTTGATGTACCATACCTCGTGCTTATACATACATCACCGTAATTATGGATCATGTGTCACTAAGTATTCGAGCAACGAAGAAGAACTAAACCATTTGATTATTTTTGCGCGCAAATAAATATAAATTATAATTAAATAAAATATTGCACAGTGTATGTGTAAAAACAATGATGGCAATAAATATCATCATAACTAAGGTAATGATGATGTTGCTTTATGTTCCTTTATTCTTGACAAAGTTACCAACTGGGTTCTGGCTTCCATGTTTTCGCAAATCACCCACAAACGCCATTTGAGCATGGTACAAGTACTTCTGCCTCCCATCCCAGCTATTTAGCTAAACATGAACTGTGTGTGTTTTGAATTGTTAAATTCAACCCACATTCCTACGATACAACTTAATCGCACATCCCCAACACCCACCCACATCAGGTGGTGTGGCCGTCAGGCAACAGTACATTAATTCGTTGTAAATACGAATATGAACTTTTAAATGCTTGATTTCACACAATCGTAAACAATAACAACACTGTTGTTGCCAGTGCGATGAGTTCGAGTGTTTGTGTTACTGGGAGAAGAAGAGTTGAGAATTTGACCCACGAAAAATCCCTTAATACAATAGAAAACAATATGCTCTGGTACTCAACCCATTCTAATGGAATAGAATATTTTCACTGGTCGTAAAGCATCGAGTGTATAAATAATAGTGCAAATACAATTGACACTGCTGTCAACAAACCACATTAAAAGAGAATGGCAGAAGTTATTTTACATTCAGTTTATTCATCTTATGCAACACATATGGCAACGCTACTTTAGGATATATAAAACAGATTTTAATCCGGTGGCATCTGGTGAAATTTTACGTTGCATACATTGTCGAAAGTAGTTAAGGTGCAAATTTGTTTATCTTTAGGAAGTAAATAAGTAATAAGAATATTTAAAGTAGGTTTTTTACAGGTTGACTCCAGGGTAGAGATCGGGTCTTATCCATTCTTGACTTATCAAATATGTGTGAAATTAGGCCAACTGGAAAAAGCTGCAAATAGTTTAGAGGCGATACTTTCCAGAATATTTTTCTCGCAAAATTTTTTACTAATTCATATACAAAGGGTTTTCCAATAAGTGCAGGGCCAAGTTGACAGTCTGTGGCGGACATTTTGCTTAATATTAATTACCTGGTGCCAAATCACCATAAGAAGTTATACTATTGAGCATCACATCCATATGATAAAACCTTATCAAAATGAGTGTTCCTTTAAGGCTATATTACACTATTAGATTTCGTAAAACGACTTGTCAAAAATTAAAATGGTAAATTATTGTAGAGTGAAAGAATATGCAATCAAACTGTCAAAAAATACGGATGGAAATTTAAAAATTGAAAAAATATTTTAACCCTGGGACTTTTCATATTATCAGGCTTGTAATCAGAATATTTGACTTTTAGTTTGTTTGAGAGTCAGAGCGAAAATCGAACGAAAATCTTTTTTAAAATACTATAAAGGGGGATTAGATAAATTTTGGTTCGGTGCGTATTTTTGGCAGGCGGCGTAATTGGTTTCTAAAACAACATTGGTGAGGCCATTAACGTCCACAGCAAGCGTTACATATCAGTGATAATTCATTTCCTTAGGCCTGAAGTGAATGATGTAGACATGAATCACATGGGGTTTTAGCGTGATCGATGTCGGCAAGATTGTGGGATTTTACCCAGCTAAAATTTATTTGCAGCGTTTTCTATTTCAACAAGACAAATCAGCAATTTACCATCAGATTTGGAAAGTTGGCGAATTAAAAAAGAAACCTTTTTCAGAACACTCCCAAATAAAAGCAAACTTTAAGACCGAGGTCACTGTAATTAAAGTGTTGCTATATTGGCGCAACCTGTATGTGGTCTTAAACATGTTTTCTTTATTGTCGTGTTGCCACCTTATCGTCGCCAATTAGCAACTTGGGGAAAGTGAAAATTATTAAATCTTTTGACTTTAAGAGGTTTGTTGGCATGAATAATTGATTTTATTTAGCAGTTTCATATGTCGAAGTATGTATTAATTATCATTTTTAAATTAATCCATCCATCCACTATATGCTGATTGCAAGGCCATGTTTGCAATATTTAATGCTGACAAAGGAAAACTCAACTCTACAAAACGAAGAAGCATTTTAAGAATTTGCAAACTTGTCTGTGTATTTTTGCAATTTTTATATCTGACTTGGCTTTTATTGTTCTTGTATTAGTTGGCAAGGTTTCAAATTGAATACTGCAAGCAAGCAACTCTTTCTATAGTTTTACCTTTCTACATTCATTTCACTTGCGCTACCCCTGCTCGCCATGAATCATAATTTTAACTCAATTGTTTTTCATAAAACGATGCAGTTGACAGCAGTAAATGAATCCAATGAATACAATTGCGAAATTAAATTGTCATAGTGATGCAAAATACCCATTCTACATGTAGGCAAAAAAAAAAACACACTTTATTAAAAGACTTGTTTACTTCTTTCATAAATATACGGGTGTTTTGCTAATTTAAAGAGGTGGGGAGGGCAAACAGTTATTAAGAGATGATACTATTGTTATACACAATAAGTTGTTTTTGTTGTTGTTATTGTTGTTGCTATTGGCACTAATTGAGATAAGAATAGAATAAAGTTTATATGAATATTTAGTTAGTGTGTACAAACTTCTGTGTGTAAGTATGCATGTGCACGTCCTTGTCTAGTGTATGTTTGTAATAGTATTGAGACTGATAATGTAGTATGTATTAAGTCAATAAATTATTCATCCGTACACGTATGTAGAAGTGTGTTTTTAATAGACACTGCGGCTAAGTATTAAAATTTTAAAATAATAATTTCTGCTTTAACTTTCAAGACCGCAAGCATTAAAACCAAACAATTTCTGTCCTTCATACAATTTTCGGCAGCGGAACAGTGTGATTGTTTACTACTCAATATTATATGTTGTCTAGTTGTCATAAACCGCTTAGTTATTCTAGTGTTGTGTAGAAAATTGACATTATAACCGTTCCAAACAAATACTTAGTAATTATGAAACTCCGGTAGGCAGTTAGTATTAGTAGCGAGCTGGTCTATCAGCTTGCGGATTATGAGTTCGAATCTCACCAAAGGCTCTGTATTGTAACAAGAAATAAATAAATAAAAATAAATATAAAATAGCTTGTGCAAACGTTGGCAACACATGCTCTTTTATGCTTTTCTACCAGATTTGATATTGTTACGAGTCCCTTATAAGGAACCAGGATGATTTCATTGCTTAGCTAACTCAGACATGGTCTTTCTCTGGGTATGTATCCCTCCCATCATCATGGCCCAAGGCAGCCACAATTATTGAAAACTTTGTTACCATCTGAACGCAAACACACCTTTCTCAGAGGGAGTCAAATGTCTGCTGCAGTCATAGTTGTGTTATTTTTAGTTTGTTTACCGCTTACAGCAACACTTAAAGTTGGCAAATAACCAGCCAAATGTTGAAAGACAAGTAAGAAAAATAAAGTAACAATTTGTTTGTTGTGGGGGATCCTTTTAAAAATCTTAATGTTTTTGTTTTGAGCTTCTTTAAGCTTTCTCATTTGGTTTGAAGAATTTCGGGCATAAGAATTATAAGTTTTTCGAACAAGTTGAGTACAGGTTTCCTGATGAGCTGGCTTAAGAAACCAAGGAAATCTAGCTGGCTTATGCCCCCTAACAAATAAATTGCTTTTTAATAATAAAATTAGTTGGGGTAGAATTAGATAGAAAAAATTTTAGAAAGAAAGGGTCCTTAAAATTCTTTTTAAAAATTAATATTGATTTTTATTTAAATTTCAAGCATACATTTTTTTTAAAAACTCTTGGCTTCAGGTGGCAGTGTCTTGGCCACAATCGATATTGCTCAAAGAAAGCTATGTGAAACAGACATTTTATTTTTAAAGCTTTGGCCCAACAATATAACAGTAACAGTAAGATCTAGTTACTTATATACAATATTTACAAAAATCACTGTATAAAAATATGAGGTTCGTAAAATGCTCAGAGTACCTAAAATAATTGTTTATAATAACTAAATCGCATCTTCTTATGTGTGTTAGTATATGAAAAAGCAAAAGTTATCCATTCATCTGGATTTAAGGCCTGCAATCAAATATCTGGATCGGAAAATAACTGTTCTACACTTCACATATTTGATCACTTTTTTGAAAATTATTTGTTAAAAACATAATTTTTTTAAATTTTGACCGAAATATCTTTGGTTTTTGTGCTTCATCTTCTTCAGTTTTTGTACCTTCCGGAGAGTTTTTGTTAAAATTATATAGATTTACCGCAATATTCATAAAAAAATATTTTCGATTTATAAAAGTTTTATTAATAAAATTTCTATACAAATTTGGTTTGATAAATTCTTTATAATTTAAAGGTATTTTTATGAATATGGCCTTAATAATAATTACTTATTTTGAAAATCTCTAACATTCGTAAATCAGTGATGGAAAATTCTGTACTTATGTACTATTTTTAGTACGTTTTCACACGAAAAAAGTACTCCCACGTCAATTTTAGTACTCTTTTTTTGTTATGCTTTCTTCTTTATTTAGAAATTAAGCGTTGCTATTTTTATTTTTATTACAAACATAAATACGTATGTATAGATTTAATGAATTGGTTTACATAAGTAAATTATTTTTTTTTTAAATATATTATTTTAAATGTTTACAGCCGTATTCAAAATGACTTAAAAAAGTGTCACAAATAATTGTTAGGGAAACTGCATTTACAATTTTAAGACAATTATTATCGAAGAAGATTTTTGTAACGAATTTCCGTCATCCCTTGTCAAGTTTGGTTTGGAGAAAACCCGGTTTCGGCTATGTGCCATCTTCAGTGTCATTTTTCGTTATCGAAGAACTTTAAAGTAGGTACCCACCAATATGGAGTTTGCATTGAACACAAACCCGCTTGCATGTGACATGGTACGAGTATGTCTTCGCAATGTCGAACCTCTTAAATGTTTATTTCAGAACTGCATTCTGGGATGTACGACTGTAAGCGAATGTTAACATTAGTTCTGCATTGTAAAAAAATATATGTACGTACAAATATAAAAAGTTTTACAATTTTCTGTCATACAGTATTGCTTTTATCAGGGCAAAATATAAGTGCTTACAGAGTCTTTATTATGTGTTGCTGGGTAGTTAAAATGCTTTTTAAATGTCTTTATTAACTAATGTGTACTTTAAACTAAAAATAAATTTCAATACGTAATTTTAATATAAATTTTTTTCTTGTTTTTGCTGTATTATATTTATGTAAAATAATTTTATATAATAAAGGTCAAAAAACTAGAATAAAGTTTATAATTTTATGTATTTTTGTTTTTTTTTATAAATTAAGTTTTTTTTGAATAAGAATATTTCATCAGGTATCAATATGTTCGAGAGAGTAAGTACTCTTTTGGTTAGTACCATTGAAATCTTTCATCACTGGCACAGAATATTTATATTTTCTAAATCCCTAAAAGTATGCAATAGATTTATTTATTCATAATAACTTTGCCTGTATGGAAATATTTATTTGTGTTATATAACGGCTTTAAAAAGCCCTGTTTCTTATTCGCTACCTGTATTGTTTTGATTTATTGAAAAGAATGTAGCAACGTATATGAGAATAATACGATTTCAATCGTGCTCCTTTATAACCCCCACCCAAATAATGAAGTAACATATTTTACTATTTTCTTACAGACATAATTTCTGCAAATATTTCATCCCAGAGTTTTTTGGATTTGGATGCGTTTTTATTGAATGCAAGTAAGTTTGATCATTTTAGTTATTTTAAGCTTTTTATTAGATTTCCAATTTCCATAAATTTTTACTTACAGTCAACGTAACATCGTTGGTTGTTGTTAAAGGTTGCTTTCAGAAATAAAAATGCAATTCCCATTCAATGCAATCAAGGAATATTTGAAAGTAATTTGGATGAAATGTTTGTAACTTGAGTACAGTTGCAGTAATTGTGCATAAATGTCTAGGAACAGGGTTTGCCGAAGTGCAGCAATTTGGAAATGTTTAAAATTGTTCATAATCAAATAAAATTTGTCAATTCCTGCCTTAATCTTTAGATTACTTGAATGCCAATGTTCTTACTGCCAATAATACTTTGTTGAAACGAATTTGTGTTTCAACTCTGAAATAATTTCCCACGTTGAATACTCTAACGCCCAATCGATAGTAAACAAAATTAAACAAATAAACGAGTCTTTCCATCAATTCTTTCGATAAAGTGTAATTATAGACGTTTGGTCCACTGCATTCTTAAACGCATTTGGTTTTAAACCAGCCTTAATGGTTTGGAAAAACTGAGAACTGTTGTTAGTGCAGCAGCCGTAAGAGAAAAAAAAACCCAAGTAAAAAATGCAGCGTGTTGTATGCATGTTGCAAGTGTACGTTAACAATCAATGTTCAGTGTCACGTTATTAATTGTGTTGCATAAGTGTGTTGTGTATTTTGTTTTGCTTGTACCACATCTGCACTACGTACCACACACATACTCAACAGCACACGTTGTTAAAAAGAAGAGAACAAATAATAATTGATTGCAGCACACACGCACACACATACATGTACATTTAGAATATAATGAGATGCATTTAAATCGTTTTCTTCTGCACTTTTACATATGACGTGTTATGTGTTTGTGTGCCTATGTGTTTGTTCAGTTTACTTTTAATACTTTGACTTTTTTTTTTAATGAAAAAACCCCCCTAATTGAAATTGATGTAATTGTTGTTTAAAATTTGTTTGTTTTTGTGTTTAACGACATGTTTTTAAGACAAAAATACAACTGCATACCTTGATTGCAACGGGGTTCGCATATAATTGACAAAGCTAATAATCGATTCTGCTGCCAAATATTCGAAGAGGGTGGGTGATTTTATTTGGTTTATATAAATAAAAAGAATTATAAACTTCATGTAGATTTATAGAAAAATACAAAAACTCATTTGTGAATTTAAGAGAAAACGAATTACAAACAATTAAAACACTTGCTTTGCCATTTGCTATCGTTAACAAATCTTTTCATTTCCTTTTCCTATTTTTTCGATTTGCTTTTTCGCGTCGCATAATGTGATGATGTGGCATGTGTGCGACATCTTGTTGTGTTGTTTGTGGTGTTATATGTGGGCCACTTGACACAAACCTTTTCAATTATTTTTTCAATTTTTTTCAATATGCAAACAAAATTTCACTTCATTTCCTTCGCACCGTTCGAAAGGATGGAGGACTGGCGGGCTGGCTGGCTGGCTGCCTGCCATTCATTTTCTCTGTTTGTGAATTGCTGTTGTCATAAACATTAAACGTCAAACAACTTGAAGTTAAATCATACGTAATCGTCAACCAATCAAAAGATTGTTTAACTTGGCATTTTTATTTTTCAAATACTCTCATATATTTGTTGTTCTTGTTGTGCTGGCCTGGCAGTGTGTGAAGCGAAAACATTTAACATTTTACAACATTTATCAAGTGCTATGAACTAAAATTTTACAGCATTTTTTGTAGTTATAAATCTGTAACCAAAACTGCTTCTTCTGCCTGTCAATTGTTGGCCGCATTGTGTTTGTGGTTTTAACTGCAAAATTTAAGTTGAAAAAAAAACCAAACAAACATTTTTTGTTAAAAAAATCATTGAAGGAAACTGCGTAAATTTTCCAGATTTATGAATGTCCGTTATAGTTTGAAACTAAAGTTTGTGCATTTCAAAAAAATATCGTTCAAAAATGTGATGAACTAGAAATTCGAATAGTTTTAATGGCATGTTATTGACTTGACCATTTCCACTTTAATATACGCGGGGTAGATTTGTAAGTATCTTGAATAAAAATAGTTGCAACCAAATTTTATTACTTTCAACATGTTTTACTGCACGACAACATTTTGTTGAGTTGCAGTGTTCATAGACATGATGACACCCCGCTAATTTAATATAAATGCAGATCCTTTTTGCCCTATCGAGAATTTTCAGTTAACATAGGTATCGCGTGTTTTCTCCGTAGTATTGAATTTTAAGTTGCTGGTAATACTGCTTGATATTTTGGATTGAATGGCTAAAACTGCCATGAATGAGTAGAATCATTGGTCTGTATTTCTTACAAAGCGATGCCGGCCAGAACGTTACACTTAATGGTGACACTTACAGGGCCGTGATCAATGACTTTTTGTACCACAATTTCATTGCCCTTAAATTATTGAAAATTATTATAAGAAACGCTCGGTGAACAAATAATTTCACGTAATGAACTCGTAATGTGTTAACTCGCTGGTCAACGAGGATTGACGTCTTGGAAGACACCGTTCGCCATGTTATTTGTGATATACGGCCATTGCTGCAAACATTAATCGAAACTTAGCTTCCCAATTGGATTTCTTTCGAGCCAGGCGAGGTAGCCATATGCCGGTAATAATTCTCAAATATAAATACCGATGAATTATCTTTCGAATTAGGACAAATTCATGGCGATTAGCAACATTTATCTGTGTTTTTTATTAATTAAAAGTTCTCTACACACTAAATGAACTCCCGTTAGATATTTGAAATACCGTAGCGTCATGAACCATGTGGAATTTTTAATAGTGCATTTTACGCAAACGTGCTGGCAGATATACTTAAATGTAAGTGTACGTCTACAGTGTGCTTAAAAAGTATGTCAGCTAGGATTGAATGGTGCGAACACTTATGGCACTCACTGTACAGAATTCTCCAAAACTAAAGACTATAAAAAGGCTGCGCTGTAACAACAACAAACACAACAACCATAAGCTCATACAAGTTACCAGAAAAGTAAATACATACAGAACAACAACAACGACATAACATCAAGGCGTCAAGACAAATTCTAGGAGTTGAATACTGCGGGGAAACAATAGCGCAAAGAAATCACCATCATAAGTATAAGTACCAAGGCAGACAGTAGTCGTTACAAAAACAAACATCATATCAAAAAAAAAAAACAGCTGAAAAAAAGATATTTATACCTACAAAAGTATCTACTGGATTCTCGAATATTCTACTAGCTTCGAAAAATTATATGACTACTATAAAAAGACTTGGGTAGGGGTAGTCAAGCTAAAAGTTAGTATTGAGTAAAACGTTAAACTGCGAACATTGTGTTACAGATGTAGCCGTAGTGTTTTATTTAAGTGTTAAATAAAGAAAATAAACTGACAGTGCGTAGATAAAAAAATCTGACGTGTATAATTTGAAGGGAAACTCTACAAGTAAAAGAGCCTGTGCAAAAATCAAACACTTAAAAAACGTTAAACTTAACACTATCTTTATTGCCCATGTGCTTAGAATTGGATATCGCTTGAAATTTGCGGTTGCGATGTGAAGTCTTCAAGCATGTGTGCTGCAATCACAATAAATTTGGCGATTATAAGTCGCAAGATTAAACAATCTGATTGTTAGTTAACTTGTATATTTAAAAAAAATTAATATCCAGAAAATAAAGTCACATGCGAACTCTTTTAACTCGCTGTATAAAAGCTGAATACTTTAATTTTAATTAAATTATAATTTTAATAAAAAAATATAAACCTTTAAATAGGCAGCCACCTGAAACGTTAGCAACCTGTGACGAGACTGTTGTCAAAAACCGAAGTCACGAGAAAGTATTGGTTGTACAAAAGTGTTCTCGCTGTACAGAGCACATAGTATTTTCACAACATAACTCTTCGTTTTCTTGAAAATACAAATTTTGAAACCAAAAGAAAGTTTCATTTTGACGGGGAGATAACAACGGAATAGCGGATTCAGCTTAAACTTTTTTCGACAGAGGCTGTACATAGCCCTTCTGATTTAAGCAGGTAACCCTAGTTTTATCCCTTCGAAGCTGTTAAGCCTTACTAAGGATTACTTAAACCATTTTCTAGTAACTTGAGAATGTTACCACATTTTGACTTGAATTAATTTTGATTCGTTGTGAATACAAGTTCTTTCGCAGGGAGTTCAAAATGCTTAAGTTTTCTCGTTTTGCTAGCATGATGGGGTTGCTTGCTGTTGTTCCTGCTGTTGTTGTTGTGTATTTTTTTTTTATTACAAATTTAATCGTTCAATTGTTTTCTCCTTGGATTTTTCGGTTATTTTCGACCCCACAACTAAAAGTAATATTTACTAATTGAAATTGTTGTATGAGTACGAATCTCTTGCGGGATTATATGCCATGTCCCCTCTCCCTCCGTGAGCGCTATTTGCATTTTATGTTGGCATAATTGCAGGTTAATTCTTCGCCTTCTTCTTCTTTTGTTGCTGTTAAATTAAATGTTTTATTTTGACCTCATGTTAGCAACTTGCTGTTGTTGTTGTTGTTGTTGTTCATGTTGTTGTTGTTGTTCTTGTAGTATGTGTTTTTTTGCGGTGGTAGCATCATGCACGGTTTAACTTAATGGTCAGTGTTTTTATTCGTTTCAAGTACTTTTTAATTTAAAATAATAATTTCAACATTTTGTTTTTATTTTTACTTTTATTTTTTATTTAAGTTGGGATGTATAAGTTTTTATTTATGTATAACAAAATGATTTTAAGGTGGGTGGATAGTTAAGTTGTTGGGCGGGTTAAAATCATTTCATGTTGAGTTTTTAACGAATAAAATAAGTTTATAGCGAAAAATTTATCAAGATCGTTTTTATTCTTTCAATTTATTTTACTAAAACAAAAATTTTAAAATACTGAAAAAATAGAAAATTGAATGTGAGAGTCTCCTATTCTGCTATAATTTTTCTATTTGGATCGTGGACGACAAGGAGGGTTGGTTAGCTCTCGCGAAAGTAACCAAAATTGCTTAGACGGATCGTACGCTTTTACTACACTCGAGTTTTTTTCTTGTGGTCTAATAAGCCGCAATCGACCGATGCCCTCAAATTCAGCCAGATTTAAGAGGCGGAGTCACTAAAAATTTGGTCTTTTGGATCCATGCCAACGTGCCAAGCTGCGACGTAATATAACGGAATGGGTACTTCTTATAAACACCAAAATGGTTAAAAAGGGGTGCTTTTTCAAGTTTGATTTGGAAACAAACCGGTTGCAGCCACGTGCTATCTTCAATTTATTTAGTCGTCGTGCCCACCTCGGTTGGCTGCTAGGAAATTCATCTGGAAATCCAATTTTCGATCACTTATTATAACAATGGAGGCCATATCTCTTGATAACTTGACGAATGTTGTCTTCCTGGACGTCCATCACCCGTGTCTTATCATCATTGCCCAGAGACATAGCCCCACAGAATGTCATGTTACACGCTCTTAGTGAAACCACAAATTCGCCGCGTTAAGAACATTCAATTGTCCCTATAGCATTCACCGTATGGACCAATGATATCACCGGCCTGTAAAACACACTAAATGTTGACCTCTGGATGTAAAGCATTTTCGGTAATGGCTTGTAAATTATTATTGCTTATTGACTGAACAAAATTTTCTTGTGAAATTCCCGACGTGTTTCTCGAACCGAAACAAGTTTTTCATAAAAAATCTGCGGAATTTATAGCCTTGTTGAGTTGTCAGTCTAATCACCATGAAATTGCAAAACATGCAAAATAAGTAACAGCTGAAAAAAATGGCGCACATATCAAGGAGTGTTGCCAACTTAAAGTTGTATACCGTTAAGCAACAACCTTTAGTTGATGGCGCCCTCTCATTGGCAAATCTCTTATTACTTACTCTTTATTAATCATGACGTGGACCAGTCTAGTAGTATCCAAAGTTCCTAATCCAACTTTTTCAACTGATTAAATACTCACTCAAAGCGACTTCTGGTCGATTTAGCGTAACATCAGAATCCTGCTGAAAGATTTTTATATTAATAAAATAAGTAACGGGGTAAGCGGCCGCTTTTACCCTTTTACCCCTTTAAAGAACGGAACATATTGGATACAGGTCGAATTTAAATTTTAGTACGTTTCACCTCTCAACCGACTACATATACTTGACCTCTTCATGAATAACCGGAACCATTTTCATAAATCTAATAAAGCAATCGCAGTCAATCGCAGTGATACGGCTGGATCCAAGAAGGCGGTATAGCAGTCGTGTGGATTTATGTAGACTACTCGTAGTATTGGTGATATAAGACGTTGATAAGTATGTGTTATTCCTCTGGAGTACTTCTTGCAGTTAGTTTGGAAAGCAGTGGGCATAAGGAAAGACCCATAAAAGAAAATTCTAGTGTGAATTTTGGGAATGTTTAAAAAATCGATTCTTTAGACTGGCCTTCCAACCACTTGGCACCTTCATTCTGCTTTGCTGCCCTGACTTACTGGCCAACCCGTGGACTTGTTGGTGCTTTATGTCCATAAACTTAACACATTCATGCGAACGCAAATACATTCACATGTCCGTTGGTAACCTTGTATAAATGTACAACATTTAATACTGTATTTTAGTTGAGTTTTGTTTCGATTTGTTCATGTTTAAAAATGCTCCATTGTACTCATGCACTCGTGTTCCGTGAGTGTATGTGCTCTCCAATTAATTTTTATTTAAAATACTGTGTTTTATTTTTTCAAGTGCCACTTGTTGGTGAATGGCACATGCCAAACACACTTGTACATTTTTTTTTTATTCCTTCATTCTGACGTTTTATATATAAAATACCTTTTTTTAATGCTCCAATGCTGATACTCAGATGAGGAACATTAGAGTGGAGAGTTGTTGCCATATACTCGTACAGTACAAAAAAAAAACGAACTAAATGGTCAAAAGTTTTGGGTAAAAAACTAGGAAAAAAGCAAGAGAATTTTAAGTGGCAGATTGTTAAGGCCATTTAGAAATTGTTTCCCAATTTAAATGCAACTTAACTAGACAGACTGCTATTTTTATGTTTATAGTTTTGTATCATCTTCAAACGATTTATTTTTATTTTTTTTTTCGATGGCCAAAAGAAAAGGAAGCGGAAATCGTAATAAAAGATAATTATTTTATATTTTTCCATCTCAATTGCTCTAAAACTCAATACAAGTATAAGTAATAAATTAAATGTTTTTTATAACCACAAATCCCTAACACTCTTATTTAAAGAATTACTAGACAAATTAATGCTAATTGCCACGCACTTTATACTACATGGTTACCAACGCTAACCCACCGGACAGCCACCGAACCACCACCACCTTTTCAGCAAGTTAAAACAAAAATCCTAAGAACTTATTCCGGTACTTAATGTTATTTAACTCTTCTGACTGACCAATTTCTTTATTTAACCCAGTGTATAAGTATTTGAAGAGATAAGGGAATGAGTTTGAGCACAATGTTGATGACTTTTTATGGTGAATTGGAAAAGCCAACAAAAAAAAAAAAAAAAAAACGACTTAAGAGGAGGGCGTAAACCACTTGGTATTTTGTTTTAATTTAGCGGGGCTAATGCGCTTTCAAAGAAATGCTGTTGACCACGAGATTCACTAATCATTTTATTAGGTAGGTAAAAAAGTTCATTCATTTCGCAAAACAAAAAAAATTTGTTTAGCTGTTGGGGTTGGGGCTTTCATTTAAATACAAGAGTGCTATCGTCAGTCTAACGTAAACGTGAATCAAAAAATTTTCAAAAATAACTTCAGTTTGGTTTTTCTAAAAATGTCGATATGAGTTGAGCTCCACTTGAGGAATTTTCTGTTTGAAGGCCAAAGAGGATTTGATTGAAGATGGTGAGGAAATAATTTGGCTGCTAAAGCACTGCAACGAATCAATTTAAATACATTTTTTTATTTTTTATCTAAAAGAAGAAATCGAATATTGCTTAAATCGGTTAACCAATTCTGTAATTTTTCAATAAATCGGATGATAAGTTAAAAGTTCCATTTCATGAAATTCATCTTTCGTCAAATGTTTCTTTCAGTGAGTTCGCGCTGAGTAGCATATGCCGCCGTCTGCTCCTAGAACCCCATATCTGCAAAATGAATACCTTCCATTATTTTTGAAGTTGAGGGACCAACGATTTCACCGGCCCATAAAACGTACCAAACGGTAACCTTATCTTAAAGTAATAGTGTTTTGATAGGGCTTGTTATTTTTCTTCGCTACAAATACGCCAATTCTCTTTATTCACCTAGCGATTTAAGGAAACATGAGTTTCTCGAATTAAGGCGATGAGTTTCTGGAATTAAGTCAAGTGTTTTAAAATAAAGTTGAACAATTTGGCCACGCTGCGGCGATATAAGTTTATTCATGGATTCGAATATTTATAGACAAATTCGGTCGGTTAGATAACGTACCTTAAGCAACATGGTTGAATTACAAGGAAACTATGTAGTGAATTTTACGATACAAATCACATCTATTCCTCTATTTCATGGTAAAATATGAAAACATAAAGAAAAATAAAGCCGATAGATGTTATAATTTTAATTATAATAAGTTTTCAAATAAATAACAATAAATAAAAAAACAAAGAACAAATTAAGTAAAAATATTTGCAGACTTTAAAAAAAATTCCGATAAAACATTTTCACCCAACCAATTAAACTGTTCACATCCACCAAGGCCACAACAATCAAGTAACTGTACAAATCGTTACTCTTCCCCAGAGTACAACCTCTCAACGCCTCTCGCCACTAACAGCAAGCAGCAGTTGCTATAATTACCATTTGATTTTATTTTATTTAATTTGTTTTTCTCTTCTGTTTCCTGCAATTAAAAGCATTTCTAAATACTTCGTGTACAAACAAACATATTTCTAACGTATTGTGCACATTAAGCACGTGGGGAAAGAGCAAAGAGAAAATGCATTGGCATCATGGTGTAGACACTGGTGGCATGTGTACTAAGTAATAAGCGCCTACTTGGCTTAAACTGCGAAATCATTAAATGCGCGACATGAGCCAAAAGTGGGCTTAACTTGATGATGATGCCAATCGTATTAAGCGCCCTAATTGCGTTTAATTAGAAACTCTGTGGCTGCAGGATGGGAATCATGGGACTTACTGACAGCGTATTCATTTACAAGCGAACACTAACAAATTGGAAGCATAATTTTTTAGTTTAGTTTGCCAAGCATGAAATGAAATTTTGTAGAGTTTCCCTAGTAGGTTTTCCTTTTATTTTAATTTCTGTGTATATTCGTTTACCTTTTTTCTCTCTTTTGCGCTTACAAAGTTTCCACACATTTTGTTCGTGCACACCACAACACTCTTTGTACACGGGTTACTTGCTATAGCAGGCGATGCAGTAGTTGGAAGAAAACAAAAAAAAAACAAAAAATGGTAGGAATAATGGAACAAAAACTTTGAAAATTGTTTCATAACTTTCTTACGTATTCTTATCGACTGTTTTAGGAATCTTTATACGAGTAGGAGTAGTTTTTTTTTATTTTGACAGCCGTAGCAGGGGGAACAAACTTTTTAACCAGTTTTCTGTGTGACTCGTATGGGTTTCCTTGAGCACTCCCCAGGAGTGAAGTGGTGTGTATTACAGGCGTTTGGGTTTTTACGACAGTTAGTATTTTCTTCATTTTGCAACACTCGCCCTACACAGGCTGCATTTTGTTTTAGTTTTCTCTTGCCACAGCGAAAAGAGTGATAATGATGAAAAAAGGGTGCCTGTATAAATAGTTTGGAAGGCCGCCCGAGTACTTAAATTTCAAAGCGATTACTGTACTGTACAACATGGTGTAGTAAATTTTACAGACCTTGAGAGTCTCAATTACATTTCAATTCCAATTGAAATTATAATTACATTTAATGTATAATTGTAATATATCCATTTACAATTACAAGTAATTAAGGCTTAAAGTCAATAACAATTAGATGTAATTGTAATTGAAAGGCTCAAATTAGCAGTAATTGTAATTAAGCAACAAACATTTACGTGTAATTGAATAGAGTTGTGTTACAAATTTCAAATCGCGCGTATGCGAGAGAGGGAAAAAAGAGCCACCCTCTTCTAAAATAATTAAAAATTAAAATTGTTTACGTAGAAGTTTCGAATTTGCATTAAAAATTTCCTCCCCCAAATGATTAAGATAGATCCGCATCTGCTTTAATTGGATACTTTTTATTATATCTGAAATGTTTTATTATTAACAATCTGATATGTTGTTAATTATCTTAATGAAACCATTATTAGTATGTAATCGAATTTAAATTTTTATTCAATTCGAATTACATTACAATTGCACTTGGTAATTTATACCCTCAAAGTCTAAACTTGCAAAACTTTGACCTTTTAATTCGTAATTAAATTATTAATTTTTCCTGCGAATGAAGTTAGTTGTAGAGCTGGCCACCTTATTTATGCTTTAAATATTTTATGCAGGATGATTAAGATTGAAAACGGGTAGTAGAAGTGGAGTTGAAAAAACTTTTCTACTGTCGCACATTTTATGTAGCAGTAAATTACCAAAGTTTTGCATTTAAATGCAGGCATTTCATTGACTTGAAAATAGTTTCCTAATTACGCATTTTAACGAGCACGACTGCGAATACGAAGTTTCTTTGACACAACAATTTGAAGTTTTGTATTAATTTTAATTTCGGAAGAAATACTTGAGATTTTAACGAAAAATACTTAATAAAGTTTTCTTTTGTGAACAATTAAAAAATGATTTTTGTTTTAACTGGCAGTAGTTGATTGAGATTTACTTCGAAAAAAAATACTCTTATAAGCAAATATGCTACAGTTACTGTTTCTGTTGAGAGTTGAATTAATAAAGCTTGTCCCAGTACAGCGATGAACACTTTTACCTCATTTGGTGTTGTAAAGTAAACCGGTTCCAATTTCACCTCTTTTTTATCGACATTACTGGTGTTACGTTTTTAAGTCACCATCACCTACATCGTTGACAGACGCTTGTTCAATGGCCAATGCGTTTTCTTTGGCAGTTTCAATGCTTCTAGCTCTTTGCAATGATTTGTCCCACTGTATGTTTCCTTCACTAACCAGCTTTTCTCTTATTTACTATAAAAATGTCTATTATTAGGCGTCAGAATCACAAGTCAAACTAAGATTTTGCAGCTCTATGCCATATTTCATAATGGACTCACCCTTGCTTGCTTGCTTTCTTGTGGGCATCTTGTGACGTTTCACCCTTGTGTTGAGTTTTGATACAACATAAGTCTCCAACATTAAATACAATTCATTCTAATTTATTTTATCAATATCGATGCCAAAGGAGTTGATAAGTTGCAATGAGTCGCAGCGCAAGTTGTGTAACCGCAAAGCTGCTTTGCGGGTATATGGATGGTCATCTAATCCTGATACCCTCAAAAAAATTGTAAATGCCTTACTCCAGTTTTTCCACTATATACAGAAATTTGTTGATATGGAGGTTGAATATTTGGTACCTACCAAAATTACAATTCCTTTCATTTTTAAACCGATATTTCCGACCCAACAAGGTATATATGTATATTCTGGATCCTTGTAGGTGAAGAAGTTCAATTAGAGAAGTTCAAATAACGATCTCTAAACTTGGACCATGTAATCAGCGCATATGGATTTCGTTTTCGGTATTTAAAATCAGTCATATCGGTCCACAAGTACCCGAGATATAAGCAAAAATCGATTTCTCTGAGATTTTTGGTATTTGCAATCTCACGAGAAAACGTTCAAATTTGCATATTGGAATCCTTATCGAATTTGCTATAAAGTCACCCTACAGAAATGTCAAACCCAAGGCCACTAGATAACTTACGGAACTAAATGTTGGAAAAAAATAAAACAATTTAATAAAACCGTAAACTTTCTCTAAATCAAAAATTAAAAAAAATTCGAGAAATTCAAATTTTAAAATCGCTACAAATTCGAAAATGCATTATCAAATCGAAAAACTGGAATAAAAAAGCATTAATTTCCAAAAAATCAATATTAAATAAAAAAAAATTCAAACAATTTTGGAATTTCACCACGAAAATTCCTTAATTTCACCAAAAGGTGGGGAAATCATATATTTTGTGGAAAACTTCGAAATTTCAATCACAAATAGGGAATTCACAAAGCAGCTAAAAAAAAAATCAATAAAAAATTTAAAATTCCGCAAAATATAGCGAAAATCTCAATTAATCTAAAAGTAAAAAAAAACATTTTTACCATTATTTGGAAATTCCCCAGTATTGACCACAAATCCCAACTAAATTAAAGAAGAGACAGGAACCTGTTGCCGGCCGCCACCACTTGGAGGTATAAGTCAGAACTTCTGACTTATACCTCCAAGTGGTGACTTCAGTTACGTCAAGCCATACCTCTATGCCTGCCAGCTGATGGCCGTAGCACATTTTTAGTAGTTCATACTTCTGTGAAGGGTAAATAAGATTCGGCACAGCCGCATATACTTCTCCTACTTGTTTTTTATTGAATCTTCACTTAATCGCACTTCGGACACCATGTGTTAACTATACTATAGTTAAGTAAGCTTAAGGCTAAATTTAAAAAGGATACATGCATATTCAATTGCAGTGTTGTAATGTATAGTAGTTAATTATAAACTTATCTCATAGCATTTTCAGTCTTTAATCAAAGTATGATTAAGATCGAATTATTTTTGAAATAACTGCTCTTTCCGATAACAACCATATAATTAAAACATAATATCTTGTTGCCACAGTGCTGAACTAAATGAACATGGAATTCATAAGAAAAGAGGTGATAATAAAAAAAAAACTATTACGCCAGCAGTAAATGATTCCTTTATAAAATTTTTGAAATTTAATAGCGAAATAATTCCAAAAGTATGAACTCAAAAACAGTTGTAAATAGAAAATAATTTATGACAATATTTTCATTGAATTGCAGTTATCTTTTTTGACCATCAGCATCACTTTAAGCATGACACGCACACATTTACTCGTTCGTACTAATGCATACATCCATTTCTCCATCCATTCTCCATTAATACACTCACACTACAATACACAACCCTCAAAAGCAGACTATAGAAATGAAAATAGATAAAATAAACCAGGAAGACAATAACAATTTGCCAGGTCAAATTTGATTATAAATAATATCCTTTTTGTCCTCTACACTTCTACGTACTATATCATTGTAGTTGTTGTTGTTGTTGTTGTTGTTGTTATTGTTATCGCCGTTTGCTGTTTGCACTGGCAAGACAAGGAATTGAGAATTTACAAAAGAGAAGAAATATGTTAAATACGAAAATATGTTTTGGTGACAGTAATCTTTTGAAAACAGGATTAAACCAGTCCCTTGTTTGCCAACCAAAGTCAATGAAATTAAAAAATAAAAAAAGAAAATTAAATAAAATAGACATAAATTTCTAGTGCGTAAAGAAGGAGGATGGATGGTGTTGTAGGCCTGGTTACTGAAACCAAAAGGATTTGTGTATTTGAGTTTGAAAATTTCACTGCTTTTTCTATTGTTGCAGAAGCTGTTGTTGTTGAATTGTAATTGACACGTGCGCTGTGGTAGATTTTTTAATAAGAAACAAATTTCCTTTTTTTTTTATTTTAAATTAAATATTTTCTTTGTAGTCAATTTCATTGTTGCAAATAAGCGAGAGGAGAATTCAAAAAAAAAACTCTCCAATAGTTTTTGTAACATATGAATCAAATGTTATCCTTTGACAAGAGTCATTTTAATACTTTAAAAGAAGATAGTGCAAGACATATGGCAGGATTTTAAATTTATTAAGGATTCAAATAAACGAGAACAATTCTGCCATTCGCAAAGAATTTAAACATGTTGCACACACACACAAAGTTTACTCATTTTCTTATGCATATTTGCGTTCAATAAATGTTTAATTAAAAAGTTGGTTTGTGCTCTTCTTCACCTTTAGTTACGATTCTTAATTTGAAATGTACATAATTTGAATAATTAATTTTACACATATTTTAATGTACTTGTGGCATAAATTATCGTTTGCCAGTAAGAAGAGACCACAAAATTGTTAAGGCAGAGCAAAAGAGAGAATCAAACACTTTCAGAAAAGAACTTTGCAACTCGTATGTCATATTGATTTTCTTTAAAATATATTTTAATAACCATTCCTGTCATTTTACCTGGTAGAATATCCGTTAGTAGATGGCAGTGAGGGTTTGCCCGGCATAAAAGATCTGAATTCTCTGTAAACCCTCTAAGTACAGTTTTGTTTGAGTTGATTTGTTGAGATATTTAAGAAATGTTTAAATTTAAATCTTGGCCGCTATAACTGTGATCGCACTGACTAATAAAGACTATTGAATGCAACTTTCCATTACGGCTGATGCGAGATTAACGTGCGTCCGTAACGTTAGATAATAAATAATATGTGCATGTATGTTACTAGTTGGCAGCGGCTGAGCCACGAACACGGGCAACTAAAGCCAGCGAATGTTTAGTAGTCAGCGCGTTAACTTCTTAAGCCTAAACGCCCGTATACTTTAAACCCTCATACTTTAAATATCATATGAATTTCACATATTGCGTCTTTTAAGAACCAAAAGAATTTCACATGTTACGTATTGTATTGTTCAACTCAACCATGTTGCAATTTTTGTGGATGGTAACCATTTAATGATTAAATATAAACAACTAAAGTAATGTTTATAATATTTTCATATAACCATTATATGTTTTCCACAACCATATGTTAATAACTGTAGATAACACAAAAAGGTTGTCGTGGTATTGTTTTTTTGCGTGTACCGCACCATAATTTATCAATTACTGAAAAATTAATGAACTACGAAAAAGTTGCTCCTCTCTCCCTGTAGTCGAAATGCTTTCCGCAAGATAGCGAGTAATGCAGACTCATTTGCCGTAATAAAAGAACGGCGCTAGTGAAATATGCTATCAAAGGACTTTGCAAACTCTCAACCATAATATGACTACACTTCCAGGGCCAAATGCAGTTAACTCTGTATTAGTATTTTTTGTTAAAATTAATCAGACGGAGAGATTCGAAAATTATTTACTTTTTTTAGGGGAAACTATTTTAAAATATTTTGGACGAATTTTTGTCATCCCTTGTCAAGTTTGCTTTGGAGACAAACCGGATTCGGCTATGTGTCAGAAAACTTTATTTTTCATCTGGATCCGCGCCTATATATGTTACAACATCACTATAGAACTGGCGGTGATGTCAAAGCCATATGTAGTACAATCTGTTCAAAAAAATTTTTGTAGGGGATCGTCGCCCAACTCTAATCGATTGAAGCAGACTTAACAACCCAAAACCCGCGGTGCAAGCCAATGAATTTGGGCGTTAATACTCGTGCTGGTGTTATAGGCTGAGTTTAAATATCTATGGATTGTGCGCCGACATGGAAATTATAGCTCTTCCGACGAGTGACCTTGTGAATTTCTACAGCATTACACCAGGTTCGGAAACAAGTTAAGTATATACTTGAGAAGTTGGTCGTATATATTTGTGGGATTCACACTCAGGATACGCCCTTTCATTTCCGCAATTTTAGGTAACTGCATTACTTTAGTAAATCAGTACCTAATGGCAGCCCTAGGGATATGTGTTATGGTAATTAAAACCAAAGTTGAAATCAATTGCAATTATTGTACAAAAATTTAGAATTCCTACAAAAAAATTGTAATTTAGAAAATCCAATTACAATTACATGTAGTGAAAAATCAAATCAGAGAATGACAAATGTATCATTTTAATTTCTCTTTTAGTGTTAGCCGTCAAATGTGTATGAATGACTTTGAGTACAGTTCAAACGATATCTCTTCATACTCAAAACAAATCGAGTAGAGTATGGGTATGTTTGAATATTGGATCAAAAGTGATAGAAATATGTACAAGATTACGACATCCCTCATGTACGTTTTTTTTTTTTTTGGAGTACTCATTGTTATTCTCTGCTCCGTACTGCAAAATACAACTAATTAACAAGAAGATTACATTTCTTAAAGTAAATCTTTTTTTTTTCTGTTTATAAACCAATCAGATTAGCTGCTTTATTAGCCAGTTTAATTGTGTTAATTACTTGAAGTGCAGACTATAAAAAGTAATAATTTATTTTTTTCTTGTTGGCAAAAACTCATATCAGATCGATAGCATGGGATTGAATGCCTACAACATTTGGAAAACATATCAAATCAAAGTGTCAAGTTCTATCACATTACAAAAAATTACCAACAACAACTCTACACTACTGTAAAGTAATATCCTAAAAAAGTACTGAGACCAAATTAAGGACCAAGTTCCTCATATGTACAATACCATCCCATTTCTAGGCAACTTGGTAGCTTAGCCACATATTTTTAACTTTCTAATATGGAAAAGGATTATGGGAAAAAAGTTACGAAACTAGCAAGATCTGAGTCCTGAGTTCTTTTAACTTAAAGCTTATAGACCGTTGGGTTATATCAAATTTCAGTTCTCTACCTATTGTGGAAATCCTCCATACAAATAAGAGTGAACCCGAGTCCCTTATATAAAAGGTGAAATTTTTTCTCATTACTTATTCCCCAATGTCTACCTATGTATATACCACATATCGGCTCTCTAGCTATAATGGAAATGTCCCATACAAATAAAATGTACACATAAAAAGTACCCGTCTTCAAATTTTTCTGTTAGCCAAGGCTTGTATACCCGTATACCAACTCTCTAGCTCCATAATATTAAGGGGTAACTCAGTGAGTTAGTGAATATATTTTAAAATATGCACTTTTTACACCTTCATATCCCGGGAAGCAAAGATAAGAGGGAGATACAAACAGCGCGAATTGTTTCGTGTAATATACACAATGTGCGCATTAGGCCTGAACTTCGCCTAGCTCAAGACCGGGCGCCTTAAAAGTAACAGAATCCATACAGCAACACAAGGAGGTTATGAATTGAACAAATAGATAATTTAGTAAATAAAAATTCTAATATTAAGAATTTAAATTTTCAAATAAAAACATAATGGAACAAGTCGTATAACAAACGTAAAGAAAAAAGTTTAGTTTAAGTAGGGATTTCGAAATGTGATTGAATTTAATTCAATTACAATTATTTACTTTTCAAAAACAATTACTCGTAATTTATAATTCAACATTCTTAATTATAAATTAATAAGTTTTTTTAATTACAATTTAAAATAATAGCAAATGCGATTATTTTAACTGAGTATAATCCTTGATAATCACAATTACTTGTAATAGTAATTGGGAATACATCAGTTACAAATTGCATGTAATTGTAATTGAAATGTGATTTAGACCTTGTGGCCATCTACTGCCTAAAGTAGATATTTGCTGTGAATATATGACTCAACTGACTCGGAGCTAAATTTGTTAGTGCCTTGTAAGCCTTCGCCGACCATGTCAGCCATAACATATACCTCGTAAGATATCCTAACACCTTCATCTATCGTTTCGCAACTTATTCCACCCACATTATCTGTTAAATTGATAAATACGTGAGAATTTGTTTAAGTTTTCTTTCTTACCTTCAACCCGTTCAACATGCCACACAAACAGGAATTATATTCAGCATAATTTAAACATGCAACAACAAAATTATTTGTTATAAAGGAAAAGAAACCTACAACTGACATAAATCATAATAATAAATACGTTGAAGAATTAACACTATGAATAATTATCAGCAGCAGCATTCAACGGGGGAATAGAACGCGAACGTCTTTGAAGGCGTTTAGTTGCTTGCGCTGGTGGTATGACTGTTAAACAATAAGTTGCAAATGCTTAAATTAAGTGTAAAAGAAGCCCTTGAGGTAATCAACATTGTGTTGGTGTGAAATTATATTGTTGTAGATATTAAGAAAATTTTCCTCTGATAGCGATGGTGTAATTTTTGTTATTCACAACAACAAAAAACGGAAAAGGAAAACCACACACATCGCTTTAATACTCTTAAATTCATTAAAATGAAAAAAAAGAGAAACAAAAACAAATGTAATTGGTTTTGAATTTGTTGCCAATTACACGATTTATAACAAATATTTGCAAAAGATCAAACTCAATTTCAAAATAGACAAAGAAATGCAACATTTTAGATTCAAGTAAATAAGTTTTTTTATCTGTTTTTTTTTTTTTGCAATATTTATTTATTTGTCAGTCAAGTGTAAAACACACACAATTCACCCTTAATTTAGGGCAAACATTTGCCTTGCAAGTGCACAAGTGTGGTCCAAAGGCAAACATTTATATTTGCCAGCACTGCGTAAGGACACACTCTGTTATCCTTAGAAAAGTAGAAGTAGAAAAATAAGAAATTGAAAGAATTGTGGTTAATGTTTTTTTTTGTTTTTTTTTTTTTGTTTATTTCAAATACCCATAATGTTTTTCGAACAGGCTCGTTATCCTTTTTTCTTTTTGTGTTCTGGCTTCAACAATTGAAATGATATTTTTCTCTGTTCATCTGCTTGTTGTTTTGCTCACAAATGCACTTAGAAATTTATTGTTAAATTGTTCGTCATTACTCTGCATGCATGAGTGGAGTTTTAAGGTTGAATATTTTTGCTCAAGGGGGCAATTTTAATATGCAGTGGATTTGAAAATTGATAGATAATCGCACTTGAGTATAAAAATTCTACAGTTCCCTCGATTTTTATTTTTCATTTGTATTTTAAAATCATGGGAGACAATTTTAAATTGTATTATCCTGGCAAGAAAAGGATTCGTTCGCTCAACAATATAATAATAGATAGAAATCATATGTTCATCATCATCTGTGGTTTTTATTTTCTATCCAATTATTTGAATTTGTTTTGTTGTCGGTTGTATTTGAATCCAAATTACTTGCACTCGTATCGACAACAATAAAATTAAACAATGATAAATTTTTTCTCATTTTATTTCAACTTTTAATCTTTTTATTGCAATTCAATTGAATTATTTTATTCCCATGTTTCATTTGTATATTTTTATTATTATTTGAATTAAGAAGAATTATGCTTCAATTAATCCTTAATTGTTAACATAAACATTTGTCAAAGCATTCAAAATTACAATCAAAATAAATAAAATAAAGATACCGAAAGATTGGCTGATTTATTTTAATACTTCTTCAATTAGATTGAACATTTCGGAAGAGCATGAAATGAGATTCGGTGTCCTCAAATCATTTATCTTTCCATTTTTTTCGAACCAATTAAATTTTTTTTGTAACCTTTCAAGTCACGTTCATACGATATCAAACCAGGTGAATTTTTGTACACGCAAAGAACCACATGGTTGAGGTAACCATAATCTAAGAGAAATATATTATGATTGCATTCTAACAAATCATGTTATTATTGTGGATAAAAAATAATATGGTTCTCTTAGAGCGATAGAAAAGCAAAAAACTGATTGTCGCTGAGTGAGAGCGGCTGCGCTACAATGACATGCTTAATAGAAAATGCGCTAACCACTAACGCTTTATATATAATGTCTATTCAGAACATTTTATCGTTAGATTTATTACATTATTTTTGTATAGTCAAAATAATTTGTGGTTAGAATTTTAGCAAAAATTGTATTCTGCAACTTAACCGTTCCATTCTATCATTTTTTTTTAATGATTAAGTTCAACAATAATAATTTGCGATGAAAATAAGATTTAAAATGCTTTCAAATAACAATTGAATGTTTGCCGCAACAATATATTGTTGTAGAGAACATAATATGGTTAGAGTGACCATGCCACTACCATGTTTTTTCTTTGCTTTTGGACCTAAAGCGTTGATTGCTAACCATTAGATGGCGTAAGTCGCATGTTTTTTTGATTTTCAGCCTCTGCCAATGCCGAGGCTTCCATATGAAATCAACTTATTCTAGTCCTCAAAAGTATTTCAAAGCATCGCTAAGGATTTTGGTTTATTTTCGTGAACTGAAATAGAAGGAATTTGATGAATATCTGCATGTCGAGGGTGGTCCAACCACAACGCACGATGTAAATTGTAAATAAAGCAAATAGTTTTCACAGAATTATTTTAAAATTTTGTTTTTTTGTTATGATAGAAGGATCTGTGACAAGATATCGGCCGATTCTCCCGGTTGTGGACACATTTGCTCGATTATGCTGACCAAAAAAAAATCACGAAGTTCACGAAATGCATTTTGATTTGAACGCTCATTTTCGTAAAAAGTCGTTTGTTTTACCAACTACTTGTCTATTTCAAACATCTATTTTGCGCTAACTTTTTAAGTCTCCGGTTAAATTTCACAATTAAGGGCTGATCGTTTCAACAATCTTAACACGCTGCTCAATTGTTAAAGTGTGATTCACAATTTACATGGTGCATTATGGTTGGACCACCCTTTGAATTGATCTAAGAAAAGTTCTGACTTGATGTTTTAAAAAATCACTGAGAAACTAATTTTCAGTCAAATTCGGATAAACGAATGCCGTGTAAAAGAAAAATTCGCTTAAATGAAAGTAAAAATTCAAAACGTTTGCCTTGGTTTAAAATAAACTCCGCTTTAACGAAACCCCGTTTAAAAGAAACCAGTTCTTAGATTAACGGCGACGAAACACAACATAGCGCCGGCTTATTTTAATCGCACATTCTACATGAAACCGATAAAAGCGACCATTTTGGCAAAGTGAAAAAAAAGAGCGAATTAGTTTTTGCTTTTTACTAAATATAGTAAACTACGTAATATAAATTAACTATTTTTATAGTTTTTTTTTTTACAATATTTTGATGTTTCCATTCTATGCAACAATTTTAAATGAAAGTGTGTTCTTTTCGCTTAAGCGAAACAGTTTACTTATATCCGATTCGACTGTATTCTTAGCAATAAAATTTCACTTTCAGCAAAAAAGACTGTGAGTTATAATAATTCGTAATTGAGTTTAGAAAATTTTTCCCAAAACCGATCAAAACTCTTCAGATCGTTTTGAAATCAATCGATTTCCCTCAAATATCTATGTATGTTTTTAATCCCATGAAATATTATCTGAGTATCCATAGCATTTACTAATAAGCACCCCCGTTTTATTTTTATTTTCTGCTGAAACGTCGCTTAGAAAAACAGACAGAAGTAATTTACAATTCCAGCAACAACAACAACAACAATGACATAAATATTCACCACAAAAAAGATAAACTCTTTGACATTTATCCTCACAAATTAAACACACATTAAAGCGCTGAAATGGAGAAGGGCTACAAATTATACTTGAATGACAAATAGAAAAAAAAAATCCGAACATCTGCCTGACTGAGTTGATAGTTTTGAAAAGAGGACAGACAGAATTTTGAAAATTTAATAAGAACCTTAAAGTTCTGTTTGAGTTAGTGATTTAATTAAAATATTTTTCAATGAAATGTATTTTTTTTTTTTGTTTTTGTTATGCAATTTAAAAGCAATGTGCCATTGTTGCTAATTTCGTTATGAGGGACAATTATTGCGTTAATTGTGTGAGTTTTACGTAGGCATAATTGTGGGCGATCGTATTTTGAAATATAAGGGAAACAGGCGAAATTATTGACATGTGTAATAAAAATGGCAACACTGAAAGAACTTTATATACCGGGACGTAGGAGAGATAATTTTGACTTGATCTAACTTTAGGCGCTACCAATTCTTCCGAAATATTTCATGGATTTTTCAATGACTTTCCCCTCGTTTTATTAGAACTAATTCTTCAGGTTAGATACCGGTTGTGGTGCTTTACTTTAATATGAAATACAACTTTCACCCAAAAAGCGCTGACGTTGAAAAAGCAAGTTGCCACCTTCTAGACATGCTGTGACATGTTACAAAATAAGAATAATTTTGTATGGAAACTTATTTCCCTTTTCTTTCTTACCTTTCGATTGGCTACAAAATTTTATTTCACATTCTCAACTGTTTCCTCTGTGTTCTAATTATTATTTCACACATTGTGAATTATGTGTTCACACGTTAATCAGCATTTGACTCAGGTACGAGTAATTCGGAATTAATAATTCTTAATAAAGAAAATAATTTGAAAAAAAAACAAGTCATTGTGTCATCAAATTGTATTTATCGCACCCATCAAATCAAATTAAATTAAAAAGTCCTTACTTCTCTTCTCTGTTAACTCTTCTCCCCGCAAACCTGCTGCTGTTTACATTTTTGTCTTCAGTTCAAAGCATCTGTATCTTTTTGCCATTAACCTTAATTTTCCCTGGATCACATTTATATTTGTTGGTTGAAGTGGGGTGGGGGTGGGGTTGGAGTTCACAACGTCCCTTGTGCATCTTTCCTACTTGTAGTCGACAATCTCTGTTCAATCCACCCGCTCGCTCGCTAGCTTGCTGAATAAGTCAGTTGGTTATTTAGTCCTTAAGCGTGGGAGAGATGATGTTGGCGGTGGTTTGGGAGGGCATTATTGAAAAACACCAAATAAAATTTGTTTGGTGTTTGGAATGTCACCCGCAGACATTTGCACGCTTCAAGTGACGTGCCTTTTGATTTCTTTTTGGGGAGTCAATGATACGCTAATGTTGCAGCTTGTTTTATTGGCATCAAATGGATGCGACTGAGAAAGTAAGAAACTTCAACTCTAAAAGGGGGTGATTGGTGGGTGGCTGTTAATAAAACAGAGACTTCGAATGGCACAGTATCGTCTCGTCGTACTTGCTGTCGTTGAATTGCGTTTAGTCACTTGTTGTTAGAGTTTGAGCTCTTTCTTTCTGCTAAAAGTCTATTGTTTGACAATCCAGAGAGGGGAGTATTATTAAAGAGCAGTGTGGGTTTTAAGTTTATTATTTTTGTTTATATTTCTGGTAAACGGACTGGTAATTGGGGTGGGGGTTTGGAATTATTAATGGGATGTGCTGATGACAACATTGAGATCAACCGTACGCCGTTGGTTAACGATGAGTGTTGTCAATAAGTGGGTCGTTTGTTTGTGGTATGGCTGGCATGAGTTTTTCCTTGCCTCTTAACTTATTTGGTTGATAAAATGCTCTTCTTTGATTGAAACATACACGTAGTTAGATGAATGAATAAATGGATAGAAAGAAAGATAGAAGACGATTGAGTCAAATGTGTAATTTTCCGCTTGAAATATTTTGACATAAATGTTAATAAATTCATGTACATGGTTCTGGCTCTTAAGGAAATTGGTTACTGCTGCTGCGAGGGGAAGAAGGATAAAATAAATAAAGGATGTTTATTATAATTTACATACACTATTGTGGTGGTATTTTTCTTATTAAATATTTCTTAACTTGTTTTCTTGCTTTTTATTACTTCTTTAACTATTGCCAATAGTTTTTTTTTTTTTTTTGTTTCTAATGCTGCTGGGGGAATGAGGAATTTGACAAATAAAAAATGCCACAAAAATACAAAAAAAAAGTTATCGCTTTTAAACCTTTCGTCGTGGCATCTGCAAGTAACAATCATTTTATTTAAATTTTTATATTCAAATATTTGAAGCAAGTCGTTATGGTTTTCCATTATTCTGAATGCACAG
The DNA here is from genome assembly GCA_963932375.1 of Phania funesta. NCBI lineage: Eukaryota > Metazoa > Arthropoda > Insecta > Diptera > Tachinidae > Phania > Phania funesta. The sequence goes on from OZ010652.1 coordinate 2,265,429, forward strand.
TAATTTGATTTGAACAAAATTAGAAATTTAATTTGGCTAGAATTAGGCTTTAGACTGCATTATGATTAAATTACGTGGTTGTAAACATATCATATCATTATTGTTGATAAAAATAATATGATCCTCTTCGAATGATAGAAAAACAATAAATGATGCTACGAATAATAAATGGGGTACGAACTAAAGCGGCTACACCCATAGAATGTTTAATAGTCAACCCGATTACCACTTAAGCGACGGTACTCTTATGCTTAGATTGAACACCAAAAGAAGTTTACATATTATATCTTTTACAAACATTATGTGGTTAGAGTTATTACATAATTTTTGTATAGTTAAAATACTATGTTTGTGGTAAGATTTTTAGTAAAAATTATATCGTTCAACTCAACGATGCTGCAATTTATATCAATGGGGTATCCGAAAATTTTTAACAATAACTTATTTATCACAAAAAAGTCTTTTTAAAATAACCATTATGTGTTTACCACAAAAATATATGGTTGAATACATTATAATATACTTGCAACGACCATGCCACCCCCAAGTGTTTTCTTTGCTTGTAGTTTTAATATGTAATTCATAGTTAGATCTGCCAATGTCGTTAGAACTTCTCGCAGTTCCTTTTGCAAAAAAAATCTTTTTGGAGTAAAAATTTGTTTGAAGAAAAATGTAGAGTTGTTTAAAAAAATTATTTTTCGGGTTCAATTTTTTGGTAAAAAAATTTGTTTGAAGTAAAGTTTTTTTGGAATTGAACCGTTTTTTAATCCTTATTTATTTACTGTTATCTGTTTACTGTAAGACAATAAACAAATCTAATCAAATGAATATTAAAGACAGGGGATGTGTTGCCCCTCAAAGGCAAATCTAATACATGTATCAGCTTCAGCGTACATAGGTCAGGGCTGCAGTCTAATAGCGCAATAGTCAGACGATTACAATGTTTGTTTAATTTTAATCTTGCAACATAGTTTTCACTGAATCTTTAAATATTTTTTTGTACTGAAGTCATATTTAAATATTTGCGAATATTTTTGTTCGTGACAAACCACGGTGAATAAATAAATTTTTTTAAATTAATTTTTAAAAACTTTGCTTACTTAATTGAAAGCGTAAAGAATGAACTTGAGCCTGAATAATATTAGTGTTAATTTTTTGTTCAAATATGTTTAGGGAATTTTTTTTTTACTTCCGCTATGTGGCGTCTGTCTGCGGAAACGGGAGTGTCAATCGCGTGCGGAAACGGTAGTGTCAATCCTCTATCACTTCTGGAGTATTGTATTTTTATTTCCATAATAACGCAGCAAATACATAACAATTTTTATCTTGTTGGCACGGCCAGCACAATGACAGTTAGAGGGGAAGACGTCTTGTCGCAGGGTGACAGTGACTCAAAGACAAAGGAAAATAATAGCTGTTAAGCGGACTAGTTTATTTCTTTTCATCATTTAAATGTATCAAAGTCTATTACATTTTGCGCTGGACGACAGAATATCCACTGTCGTTACTATAATTGCAAATCTAAATTGTAGATATCAGAAAGAAGAAATTGCTTGTTGTTTTCAGCTTGTTGGTTAAGGTATTCTGATGGTTCTATTAGCTCCCTGCCAGCAGGGTTTCCCGTAGCCACATTGCTCTGCCCGTCGCGTTAATTAAATTAAAGCTCTACTCAGCAGTATAAATTCTCAATTACGGAGAAACATAGTTGTCGCATGCTCACGACATTAATATCATGTTCTGTACAACAATACATCGTTGTGCCAAACATATAGTTAATTGAAAATATTCTAAACTATACTTTAGTTAAGATAAACCAGTTATTGTTTAGGTTTTACTAATAACTGATCACCATCCATAAATTTATCAACATGGTTGGGTTGAACAATATAACTGTTACTGAAATTTTCATCACAACCAAATTATTTTAGCAAAAATAATATAATCGTTCTAACCATAAAATATTTTTAATTGATGATATGTAAAATTATTTTGGAATTTAATCAAGTTATTACTAAGATGCAATTATGCTTGCTGTCAAAAGATTTTCTGACGTTTGAAGAAGGACCGGAATATAATTATATGCAATAACAACATAATTTGATTACATGTATATAAGTACATAATTCAATCATAATATGTTGCTCTGTTAGAGTATGGTTACCTTAACCTTGTATTTTCTTTACGTGTAGCAGCAAGCTGATGCTTTTTAACAGGAATTGTTTGCATTTATACTTGAACATCCAGTTAATCAATTCAATAGTTTCTCAAAGAAATATATGTTGAATTTCATTCCAGCCGAGGGTTTTCAGGAATCATTAAACTACACGGATTATATTTTAATAATCTTTTATACAATTGCCAACTATAAGCACTGCAAACACCAGTGTGCAAATTGCTTTTTTCATCTTCAAACATTAACACTTTCTTATTATTGTAAATAGATTTGAAATGTGCAATTTATGTGAATACATTTTTTATTGGAAGGCAAAAATTTGCATATTTATTTCAAGTACTTCACAAACCCTTTGCTAGACCAAAAATAAATATAAAAAAACTGAACCGCTTTTCAAATGTTCGTATCAATAGCAATTTTTCTTGTAGCAATTTCCGAATATTTTTACATTGAAATCGTAAGTGTGGGATTGTGTGTGTGCGTGCGTTTGCTTTTCTTAGTAAAATTGAAATTTCCCTAAAGAAAAAATGTCATGCTTTTTAATATTTTTATGGTCATCACACCACAGCACAGCACAGCACCACTAACATATTTGTTGAGTGCTTTTAACGACCTTGTTAGGAAATCGAAACGAGAAAGAAAATATTTTCCTGAAAAAAAAGGAATAAATAAAAAACGTTAACTTCTGATCATTGTTCATAATCCTATTTTGTACAATATATTGTACGTTGATACGAGTAAATACAAGATATGATGTGTCATATATTTCACTTTTGTATCGTAACATTAAGTGTTTTACAGTGTGACACATACGCAAGAGCACCCAACTAAACATCGTAAAAGCCAAGCGTGTTGTAGTATTTCATACGTGCCACCATGTATGCGTATGTTTTCAAGGAAGGATATGTTCTATTACTGATGCTTAAGTCAGTAGTATTGGCAACAAAGCTATTTCCTTACAAATAAATACACACATGATCCCGAAGACTCTTAGATAAAAATGTACGTTATTGTTGTTGTTGCTGTTGTTGGTTAACACGTTTCCATACATTCTTAACAAGCATTTATTACAATGGCCATAAAGGCCCGTGCTGGTATTTCAACAACATCCCATGTTTTTCTGTTTGGGTATTTTCATCATTTTCCTTGGACGTTTATTTTTCTTGTTCTTTTTTTTCGTCATGTGTGACATATTATGAATGAATTTTGTCCTCCATTGTACTCGCATTGTGTCCGTTTGTGTTGTACTGGTATTGAACAAAGTTATTTTTTGTGTTTATTAAACAAGTGACTGTGTGCTAACATTTGTCCTATCCCCAGCCAATGTCCACTTTAAATATATATTTTTCCAATGTCTATATAAATGATGATAAATAAACTCTGCAATGAGAAGTATGATGTCGTCCGTATCTAATGGTTTTATGTGTTGAATTATTTGCTAAATTGGAACGTGTTTATAATTTTAATTTGTTGAGCAGAAGGACTATTATTCTGGACTTCTCATTGGCATTGTTAGGAGGCAGGAATTAAGTTTGTAGCAGATCCACTTAATGGTGTAATTGAAATAGCTGTGTGGTGGCAATATGTCCAATAATTATAAATAACATATGGACTGAAGTAAGTGAAGGAAAGAAAATCAAAGATCAGCTGACACTTTCCCCCTCACTGGTGCACCTTTTCATAACCTATTTGAACTTCTTACTAAATTAAGTAACAAGAGTGTGTAATAATTAAATTTATAGAGAAAATTACACTCTAAATGGAAATACGTATTCGCGAAGACGTCGCACAGTGCGCACTGAAGGAGTAATTGCCTCTGTAGTGTGTAGTAATGGGAAGAACCCAAATGAGTTAATACGTCTTTGTGCGCTGCAATTGGAGTTGTTCCCGTCAACTTTATGAAAAATTTTACGTGAAGATCTCTCGGAATGTAAAGCCGAAAGCTACTCCACTCTTTTATCGCTATAGTCTGTTCATAGATGAGCATAGACTACTAATTGAACCCGACGATATTACCACGTTTATGTAAAAGAGATAACAAATCATATCGTTGCGAATTTATCTCTTACATATTATTGTGTTAATTTACAATTGTGTAAGCGAAAACGCATAACAGCTCCTTACATGGTTTTTCAAACGTCATTGTTGCGTATTCTGTTTAAGCAAAATTGCCACATCGAGAATGAGGAAAATCTGCGAGAGATCCCGGGAACTGCTACTTCCGCAAAAGATCACTGTTTAGAGCCGTTTATGGACCGGTGGCATCATTGGTCTTACTTTTTTAAAAAGAAAGCCGACAAGAACAATATATCCATTGCCTTAAATGTTTAAAAAAGTTGTAGAAAGTTGCACTTCAAGAAAGCGTTATGTTTAATCCAGCCGCGGCCCCCTCCTGCCCGAAATCATATTCAAATAAAATTTATTATTGGAAATCTCAGTGCGTGTATTTTTTTCAATTCAAACTTGTATCAAATAATAAAATATACTGCTCGATTTAGCGTCAGTCGTAAAGCTCGTTTATTAATCAACCCAATTAGAATTGGCAACTTAACCACTGACAAAAATGTGTCTTTAGGAGTTAAATATCGACAGATTATTGAAGGAAATGTCGTAGGAATATTTTTTTCATTTTGTTTTACTTGTCCCATTTGGCGACGTTTACTTTCCATACGAATACGGTGCCCTATATTTAAAGTAAAATGAATGCATTTGCTGGTATGCTCTCCAGACCCCTAAGAAATATTGAAATATTAAGTTGTAAGACCTTTTTTATCTGGGATCCGATAGATGGGACTGCGGCTGATATGTTTGAAAAAAACGTTTTCGTAGTTTCATTCTGCAGTACTGCAAATCCATGTCATGGGTGAGTTTAGAACACATTCAATTGTATCATACTTATCGTGTTTTATTTTACCCTTAATAATGGCGCAAGATATTGTCCTTTATGACCCGTTCCAAATCCCAAATAATAAAGGTATGTGAAGCATGTATCTTTTAACAAGGCAACATTTTAGTTGAGAAACGAAAACGCCGTGTTGCACTAAATTTGAAAAACGTTTATGACATTAATATGGAATATATTTACCAGATTGAGTTCTTTGATAAAACAAATGTCAATTTTAGTTGGACGGCAAAACAAAGTTGGCGTGTTGAGCTCAAAATTAATTGAAATCTAGTATGTGACTTAAGTTGTTTGGATTTCAAAACAGTTATTGTTCAAAAACCAGTCTGAGGTTGCTTTTTATTTTGCCTCAGTCTCCATGATAAGTAAATGACTAGAGTTCATGAAGTTCAGTTGTTTTACAGCAATTTTTATTTATGGGGCAGCCATCCTGTTGCGGTGACTAATGTTTGGAAGAAATTTCTAACGTCCCCTTACACAGTGCTCAGGAACTGGGGTTAAAGATCATCGCATTACTAAATATTGAAAAGTAATTTTCCCCACTTTTACTTATAAATCAATAAATATTAAATTTTTGGGATTACCATTAAAAGCTTGAAAAACAAAGCAAATAAAGAAAAAAGTGCCACGCTGGGTGGTGATTTGATTTTGAAAATAAGTTTCTGCGAAATTCGGTAAAACATTTCATTAATAAACTAAAATCAATTTTTACACAAAATCATAAGAAAGAAAAGAATCTGTTTTTTATTTAATTACAGTCGCGGCATCAATTGCTATCAATGACAATTGAATGCAAATAAAGAAGCAGAATTCAATTTGGTTTTCGCTCTCATTCTTTGCCTCTGACAGTGTGTTTGAGTTTGGTTGTGTAGTGGATGCGATAAATTGCGACCGATATAACGTTAATAGTTGTTGTTCTTGTAGCATTTATATTAGCAATTGGTTTTTTTATATTTTTGTTTAAATTGAAATAAATACACATACAACAATGGCGAATGAAGAGAAGAATTACTCTATTTAAAAAACAAAATGTGAGTAAAATAAAAGAGAATAAATATTCAAGGGGGGAGATATTGTGCAAAAGGACAAAAGAAATAAAGAATGAAACATCAATGACAATGGCAAATAAGTAAATAAAATTTTAATCAAAATCTTGTTGAAGTTGTAGTTCACTATTGTTTTTGGTGTTGTTGTTGTTGTTGTTCTTGTCGTTGTCGCAGTGGTAGTCGTTATTGTTGTATTATTATTGTAATACATATGTACATATTTAGTGAAGGGGTTGTGTGCGCATTTTTTCAGCAGTTGTGTTTTAAGCAATTGTTTCTGTCAATCAATTGAAAACTCCATATAAAAGAACACAGCCATTTACACTTATGTACATATGTATGTATGCGTGCATGTATGATTTCGTGTACATGAGTACTTGTACTTGTATTATTGTAAATGTATTAAAATCGAATCTACAATTGTATAAAAATTTATACTTGTGTATGTTAACGCACACACAAACTCGTGCACATTGGTATATTATTGGAAGGTAACACTTAAATATTTTTGATATTGATTTCAAGTGGTTTGCATGACTGGAGGACTGAGGGCTGAACGACTGAATGATGAGAGAAGTTCTTTTTGTATTGTATGACTGCTGCTAAAATTGAAAATCAACCAATGAAATAAAAGTTATTGTGTGAGCATTGTCGAAATGTTATCACCGGGAAATATTCATTTAAACGCTCTCATACGGAACGATGGGAGGGTGGTTTCTTAGTCGAATTTAATATTGTGTTGCATTGTAGTTTTTAAGTATGATTTATTGTTGTTGGAAGAAGCAATTACAGCAATATTAATTAAGACTGCCAAAATAATTGAATCGAGTAAATGTTTTTTCCTTACTAATGGAAAGTCGTCAAGTAAGAATCAGTTAGATTTTGTAACCGTTTTTTAAATATTCATGTGCACAACTTGCTCTTTAGTGAAAACTCCTGATCTGAGATTTCACAAAAAAGTTCTTATAGAAAAGTAGTTTTATGAAAAGTATCTTGTTTGAATACTTCTTCATTTGATAAAAAGTGCTTTAACTTTTTATAAAAGGTACCTTTCATAAAAAGTACCATTTTACAAAAGCTACTTTTATGTAAATTAAATTTTATATAAATTCGATAATATATAATTTTTAGAACACACTCCTTTGATAAAAGTACCTTTTATAAAAAGCTCTTTACAAAACATTTTAATTAATATATTAATAAAAAGTAAATTAAAAAGTACCATTCATAAAAAGTATCTTCTGCAAAATATATTTCTGCAAAAAGTACATTTTATATAAAGTTTCTGTATAAAAAGTATCTTGTATGAAGGATGCGTTTAAAAATATATTATACGAAGTGGTTTCAAAAGTTGATATTAGAGATTTCGGTTCAAAATGTTCATTTATACAAAGTTTGTTCCACAAAAGCAACTTTGTGAAAATTACGTTATATGTTCAGTTCCTCTGTAAAAATAAAATGTAAAAAGTAGTTTAATAAAAAGTATCTTTTAAAAACAAACTTCCTTTAAAAAATATTTTAATTGACTTTAAAAAAAAGTAACTTTAAAAACGTACCATTTACAAAAAGGAACTTTGATCAAAGTACCTTTAATAAAAAGTACCTTAACTAAACGTTTTAAAAAAGTTGACATTTGACGATCCGGTTAAAACAGTGCCATTTATAAAATTATATTCTATAAAAGAAAAGTCATTTTAAGAAAGTATCTCCCCGACATTTTTTTTTTTTTTTTGGGGTACATTTTATAGAAAGTTTGTATATAAAAGATGTAAGTTTCATAAAAAGTAACTTTTATATGAAAATTTCGTTAAGCAATATTTCAATTTAAAAATTCAATTCAAAAAAGGTTATTGCAGAAAAATCTTTCTATAAAAGTATACATTAAAACAAAAACCTTTACAGAAATTCCCTTTGAAAAGTTCAGCCTATATTTTAATAAAAAGTAATTTTTATAACGTAAATTTTTGCAAAGAGTGCATTTTATAAAAAGTTTCTATATAAAAAGTATCTTGAAATATTGTTTTAATAGGAAATATATACAAAAAAAGAGCTGAACAATTTCCGGTTAAAAAAGTACCATTTTTAAAAAGTATCTGCTATAAAATAACCCTTTGTAAAAATTACATTTTAAATAAAGTTCGTATGTAAAAATTGTATTGCATAAAAAGTAAAAAGTACTTTGATAAAAAGTACGTTTTGTTAAAAAGTTGCTGCAATAAATATTACAGTTGCGATGTAAATAAGAAGTAATTATAAATAAGTACTATTTCTAAAAATTTCTTACTGTAAAATAAACAATTGCAAAAAGTACATTCCAGCAACAATTTCTATATAAAAGTAAATTATATAAGAAGTGAAAATGTTATATCTGATATTTTGTTAAAAGTACCATAGATAAAAAGTACCTATTATAAAAATAACCTTTGTAAAAATTAAATCGTATATAAAGTTCTTTTATAAAAATTGGGGAGGATGAAAGAAGATTTTAATAGAAAGTACTTTTGTAGCAAGTACCTTTTATTATTAAAGTTTATTAAAAATATATTCCCGTTGAGATAAAAAGTATTTCTGAAAAATTACTTAAATCTTTAAAAAATGAAACATTGGAGATTTCGGCTAAAACAGTAAAAAAATAAAGAAGTACTTTTTTACAAAGCACTATTTATAAAAAGTACCTTTATAAAAAAATTTCTTTTAAAATTAAAATGCAGTAGTTGGAACATTTATTTAATCAGATATATAAAAGAGAGAAATTCTCTCCTTACGATATAAATGTCTACTTATGAACTTATCACTCCATGGGGGTGCTCACGTACAAAAGCAATTAAAAACGGATTTACAATTCGGTTTTGAATTCGTTTATTGCAAAAAAAAAAACACGAACGAACCCAATTCTCAACATGCAAATTTTTCTTATTGTCCTGCTATGAACCCACTCGCACACACACACACACACACACATACATTAACAATGTCCTCCTTACGCATTTGCTACGATTTATCAAGAATTTCCTTTTTGTATTTCTGTCCAATTGTAATTGTTTTCTCTCATTCCTTTTAAAACATAATATTTGTGTACATAATATACAAAAGTGTGGTAAATGGTAGTGTGTGTGTGTGTATATGTGTGTGTGTAGCTTTTTTTGTGATTAACTTTTTTTATCGACATTGTGTTTTAAACGTAGTTTTCAACGATATTATTTACACAAGGCTTGTTTGTTAAATTTCCTGGAATTAAGTTCACATCTGTGTTTTATCCAAAAAACAGCCTGCTAACAGCAACAAAAACGATATCAAAAAGTAAAGAAAGGAAGACCTTAAATTATTGTTGAATGTCCAAGATCCATATAGTCAGTCACACAATACAACAAAGCGCTCAAACAATATCCTTTTATATCCTGTTAAGTGATCCTTAACGATTTTTTTACATAAAATCAGTTTAATTTCGTCATTATATCAATTATTCCTAAATTGTTAAACATTTGTATGTGTGTGTGTGTGTGTGTGTGCGTGTTTTTGCATATTTCGAATGTTCAGTTTTATTCAGGTAGAAGGAAAAAAGAAATAATTCTTTTGATACTCAAGAACTCTTATTTCTTAAGTTTCTTTCTTGTGAATTCTCTCCTTTGGTACGAATTGTACTCGACAAATAAAACAAAAAATTGTAAGAAGAAAATTAAAGTTAAAAAAAAAAAATATGCGCATGCGCGCTTACTGATTTAGTTACACACTTCTGCTCTCTGTATTGTTCGATTATTTGTTCGAAAAGTGCAATTTATAACGCACCCAAGTACGTACTCGTTCCAAATTCTTTAAATTTTTTTCTTTAGTTCGTTCTTTGTACAAGAAATTTCCTCATAAAATATCGTTAATGTGATTCTTTGTTGTGCAGATCGTCCGTCATATTGTATTTCAATAGAAATATAATTAAATTTATTTATTATTTTGTTATTTGACAAGAACTTCCTCTGATTGCAATTGTTGTAATTGATATTTCTTTTCTGTGGTTTTGGTACGTACTTACCTCACTTACGGGTACTTAGAGAAAACTATTATTTAATCGTTTTCCTTTCTGGTAAAGAAAATAAAACCACAATTTTTGCATCCGCCCTCAAGTACTGCTGTGACGATTCGCCTGATTTAATGGCATTTACAATTTTCTCGTGCATAATTAAATTACGCCTACGAAGTGGATTTGTTTCATTTGAGGAAATTGATTTCTATTATTATTCACACAATAATTCTATTCCACAAAACAAAGTCGATTTGAAAAGGCAGATAAACGAAGGAAATGTGATCGGTCTTGAATAAAAATTTGATCATCCATGTCAAGCGTATTTTTATTACGATTTCACCAGAATTTAAAAAGTGTTTTTTTTTTGCAATTCTTCTTCTTTCTTCTTAGAATTTAGAAAAAAAAATTTGTTCAAATTAAAAAAATGTTAAGTAATAGTAACTGTTTTAGAACTCGGATTAACGTTTACAAATTTCAATTAATGAGACTGTTTAAGCAAAGGCTTTTGCAATAAGAGCGGGTCGATATTAACATGGATAAAATGAGCGGTGCGCATGGAATTTGTCATCGTTTAAATGTCCGCCGTGGCTTCTCATGGCGGCCAATGGATACGAGCGATGGACGGTGTTCTGTGTTATCGATAGTTTTATTTTTGGTGGACTGTCGATATTTTTCCCCGTTAGCGCTACTATCCACAAAAAACGTCATGAACATAGTAGGAGCGAAGTCAATATGTAATCGACACAGCTTTCTTTCAGCAGTGGCTCTTTGGCGTCTGTAGATTTGTAAACTCATCTACATTAAAGTAAAAATAAATAAAATAATTTTGATTTTTTTCAACATCAAGCGTGATATTTTCGGTACTAAAAGTTATTAAAGTACTTTAACACAAATAGTGTTTACTTTTTTAGGCGACTTATTCGAGAAATATTAGTCGAAAGTAGCTGCTTAAATCCGACGGCTTCGGCACATAATAAATCTTAATAATTTATTAAGTTTTAATCCGTTCTATTAAAAACTGTTTGCTACTACTACCGCGATACATACACTTTGACGTAAGCTAAAATGAAATATGTCAAATGTTCGCGCACACGCCCATTTAATCATGGAATAAATGATAAGAAATTGTAAACTTTCAAATTGAAATATGTGCGCGCACAGCTCCATTAACTTTAAACCAAGACAAATTGGTAACAGGTAGACTCACGAGCAAATTCAAGGCATATCCGTATCAGCTTCGGATGTCAAGTTTCATTAAAAAAAGTGCCGCAAATACCGAGAAAAATATTTATATGAAATTTGACATTCAATCATTTAAATAAATCATCAGCTGCGCTGGTGAGTTTACCTGTGGCAAGACTTAGTCTTGCGAACAAATCCCACGCACAAATCATATGTGTGTGCAGCTTAAGTAAATAGGTGGCAAGAAGTATAAATACCAAAATAATTTGTTCTTCATTTTAAAACAGCTGAATATAACTAGAAGCTTCCCCTTTAATATTGTTTAATAAATATTTACTAAATCAAAAATCGTTCTATTGATGAAGGGTTAAAACTTTAACATTCTTCTAAGAATTCGATTCTCTCGATAGTGGCTACTACATCTCTATCAGAACTCCCATTGTGGGGTTCACTATGTGGATCCATTGCCTCCCGATGAATCTCGTGTGTGTTGGCGACGTCTCATATACGGCAATTAATCCAAAAGTGCACATCGCCGATAAAGATGATTTTTTCGTCTATTGTAAACGCAGCAATACAGCGAACAAACGATGTTGTCGATGGTAATAAACTTTGTGTATTGTATGCGATAAGGTAGCGACTTGCTCGGAATCGCTTTTGCACTGCCGATAGCAACAGTGACCAATTGGGTGATTGTTTACCAAAGCTGTCGATTCGAAAATGGCCATCAAACATTGAAAATTCGACATTGATGCGTAACCGCGCCTGCCTTAAAATGTGTGTAACGTGTGCAACGTTTGCACTAACAAACACTCACTTCGAACAACGTTTTATCATTCGATAACAACGTTTTATCATGCCGCTCAATCGTTGAACCTGCCTTGGTGATTTGGAAGAAGTTACTTAAGAGATTTGACAGACGCCCCAAAAACAACATGACTGTCAACATGGACACGCGTTTTTCGGAAAACACTTGATAAATTGATGTCATCTTAACCGGCATAACAAATTCACTTTCTTATTAAAACTTCAATAAGCATAAGTAGGTATGTGTGTTATTTATTTTTATTGCAGAATTATAGTTATAGTTATTCGTTCTCTTAAATAGTTAAACAATTTCAATTGTTTAACTTTCTTTATGGAAGTTATTTAACGAAATAATTTAACAAAGAAAAACCTAGTTTTAGTTGTCTTTTTGAACAAATCATTCACAAAGAAAAGGATGAATAAGAGCCAGCGATGTAGATGGAGATGAATCAAACGCTTAAGAGGCAAAGGCATCATCAAAGAAAGAAAATCCTAAAAATTTACACCAATATGGCAACAATAAGAACAATTGAAATATAATTCCTTTTTTGTTTGAATTGCTTAACAAAAAAGAAAACGCAAATAATAATAAAATAAAACAAATTCACAAAGCTCACAAACGAATTAAAAAAAAATAAATAAATAAATAAAATTAAAAGAGAAAAGGAAACTACTAATGTGTGTGTTTACATGCATACAAACATATGAACGTACGTGTACATACACACAAACACAAAAAGCTTTGAAAATAAATATGTCTATGTATGCGAGTTCGTTTTTGTTTTTGTAATTTGTGTAGATGCCGTGGCAGATGTTGTATTCCAGAAAGCTGGCGTCTCTGTTGCAGTGAGCTGAGCTGTTGCCGATTTTTATGATGGCAACAGTTTTATTATTTCGTCACTCCATAAGTAACAAACCGATTAACAAATGCTGCCACTTTACAGATGCATGTAGATTTAGCCGCTGACCCGCCAAAGGGATCGGGCAACTGGAGCTAACCCCTGTTTCCCTCTCTACAGGCGCAACCATTTCCATTCATTGACTGTGGCAGACCATATAGTCATGACGAAGGAAGAGTAACGAATTTATTCAAGTAAACCTTTCTTTCTGCGGCAATAAATTAGAAGAACAAATTTCTCAGTTATTCCTAAAAGCTTGGCAACATTCGATATTTATTTGCTATATAATTTTCGTCAATATAATTAAGTTTTAATTAAAAAGCATCAATAACCGATTTTCGTATGGGGGGTTTTCTTGCTCTGTATACGCTTCTGCATTGATAAACGATTCATATTTTCCAATTAATTGTTTTTTTTTATTACATCATCAACAATAGATCGATTTTGAGAGAACCCTGTACACGATAAGAAAAAACATGATTGAGGTAACCATATTCTAAGCGCAACATATTACGCACAGTTTGTCAAAAATAAACTTGTTGAAAATAAAAAAACTTTTTTCATTACCAAATTTATTATTTTGGCTTTCACTTTCTCTGTGGACAGCTCAAGTCCACTTATCTCAACTCATTTATTTTCTCATCACACAACTCCATAAAAACATTTTCTATCCAAAAGTTGTTTTCTTTTAAAATTGTTTATTGTTGTTGCTGCTGCTTTCGTTATTTTTAATTTTAAATAATTTTTCTCTGTTAACTATTTTCTTTCTATTAATTTTTAGTCAGCTCCATTTAAATTATCAGCTGTTTTCAATATTCTTAACTTGGTAGCACTGAATTAAGTAGATCTAAAACAAGATTGTATTTCATAAAATCAACTTAAAGCCAATTCAAATATGGTTTTAGGACGGGTTTAACAAAATAATTTTATGTGGTAAGACCAGGTTTTAATGATTGGTTTTAACGTTAAAGCCTATTTCTGTAATAAAACCAGGCAGTGTGAACGCACTTCTATGATTGAATTATATGGTTGTAATCTTGGAATCGAATTTTTGGTTATTTTTTTGTAATTCAAAACAACGATGTTGCAAGTTTACATGAATATTTGAACATGAAAAGCCTATCCCCGCAATTGCTCTCACTCGAACGAGTTTTAGCGTCGATTGCTACTGCACACACACACTATAGACTGAGGGACAGTGAGATAAGTGGACGTCTCTTATAAATGTGCATCAAAAAAGGCCATGTTTGTCGGCTAACAATGTTACTGTGAAAAAAAAATTTTTTTTAATGTTAGGACCAGCACTCAGGGGATGACCCCTATTCATGCAATGCATTGTGCTAGAACTAGGAAAAGAGGTTATGGGAAGGAGGATAGAGGGAGTAGTGTTTATTAACATTTGACTTGAACTTTTCCACAGCGAATGTGGGAGGAAAGACCTCTGCTGGAAGCTTATTCCACATACGAAGGGTCCGGCAGTGCGATCCACTGGCCATTCGACCACAAATGGATGTGCTCTTGATGAAGTACGTGTGGTGCGTATTAATGAACACGGTGCCATTCACATCGATTACATTGAAAAGGACGAATACTACTAAGAGCTATTAGACAGATTCTGCGATAGATTTTAAGCAGCACCGATCGCATAGGGAGAAGAAAACATGCTTTTGTTAGTCATCATTGCTAAAATCTAGAAGTGTGCCCCAGATTTAGGCCCCAGTGATTACTTTGTCTCCAAACGTAAAGAAATATCTAAGCGGCAAGACATATGTGCAGTATCAAAGGGTCAATACATATATTTTAGTTTTTAATTCTCCTCCTAGTAAACCAATGCGATTACAAACTTCGTACCTAAGAAAGCGTTCCTACATTAATAAAGTCAATTTTTCCAAGGAATTAAAATATTTCCTCAAGCTTTCTTAAAATTGCAGTTTTTTGGAATGAATTTTCGTCATCCCTTGTCAAGTTTGGGTGGAAGACAAACTGATTTCGGCATTTCGAAGAATTTTATTTTTCCTTCACTGAAGATGGCACATAGCCCAAACCGGTTTGTCACCAATCCGAACTTGACAAGGGATGACGAAAATTTATTCCAAAAATCTACATCAAAACACGATTTCGGAATATAAAATCAAGAATTTCCTTAAATTCTTTTTCGAAGTAGGGTAAACTGCTGAGTCCCACATAACCGGATACACTTTGTGACTTGTTTCAATCGTGTGAGTGTGCGTATTCTTGTATGTGGGTGTGGTGTGTGTGTGTGTGTGTATTTGTGTGTGTGTGGTGTGTGTGTATTTTTCTTAATAAATATTGTGTATTTTCTGTAATTATTCTTTCAAGTTGAGTTCAAGCTAAAAAGTTTCTACAAGGAATTTTACGACCAAACAAAAGAACAACAAATACAATTATAAGATTCTTTTTGTTTATTTTGTTGTTGTGCTTGTTCTTATTTTTCTTCTTTGTTTAATATATTTTTTTTTTCTTCTAAGAAAGGCATAAGAAAAATACATTTTAATAAAATTAAAACAAAAAGAAATAAATAATACTTTGTAAGAAACTGCTAAAAGGTACCACCAACACACATACTCTTCCATATTTGTGTTAAGAATTGATGTTTTTCTTAAAAGAAATTACGTTAAATGAAATCAAATGGTTTGTTTGAAGCAGTAGTGCCTTCATGTTTCTATTAAAACTTAAAAAAAAACTCATTCTAATACCCACGCGTAGAACAAGGTGGTTTTTGGTGGAAGGAAGTCCAAATGCAAAGAAATCCTATTTGAGTTTATTCATTGCAATGAAATAGTTTGCCGGCATTTGAACTCCGCGAGAGGTAGAGGCTTAGACAATCGCGCATAAGGAGTGAGCACGAAAAGTATATTCTTCAATTTATTTATTAATAATTTTAAATATTGTTCAACTGCCTATTTTTACAAATCATAAATATTTTCAATGTCTTTTAAATATTTTTTACGGATGCCCAATACCTTACGATTAGGCGGAGTTCTGGGCAATTCGGAGGTTTGGCTTCCTTTGCCACATAAACAACATTGTTGGTTTGGTGCCACTCAATTGCTTTTAAGCTCTTGTAGTAAGTGGCGAGATCTGGTCTTAGTTTGCGCTTACTTAAAAAGGGAATCAGGCTTTTCTAGAGGCACTCTTTAATTTATATTTCGGTATTAATAGAGCCACTAGTTGCAAAGAAAGTGCTTCTCTCAATACAAGAGCAAATTGCACTTTCCAAACAATTGTGGAGAATTTTGATTTTTTTTGTTCACGGCATTTTCCCTCTACATTTCCTCTACTAGCCGCAACATAAAATTCTAGACCAGGAAGTTGTTAAAACTCCAGACGTTTCGTTATCCATTACACAGCATTCGTAAATATTAAACAATTTTTTTCTACAGTTTGCTCTCTTTTTGACCGCTAAGTTTTTTTGGGCATTTCGGTAATGCACTTTTTGTAATTTAAGGCTGGTTTTTTTTTTCTTTAAAAAAAGACAGCAGTTTGCTTTCTGACCGACTTTTCTTCCGGAAATAACAGGGCGTTTTGACAAAATCCTAAATACTTTACGAGCATTCCCAGGGTCAAAAAATCCCAGTGTTCTCTTAATAGTTAACGACTCCTTGTATGTTTTACCGACCGGGAAAGGGTATTCTGAGGACACGTCTAGCTACAGTTTTATATGTATTTTCATTATAAAATTCTAAAATACATTTCAGTAATTATTGTTCAACGTCCATTAAAAAGAAAAACAAATTTTGCTAACGCACTTCAACTTAAAACGTGGCTATTGAGAAATGGTGCCACATATTTTCAATTATTATAAGAGTTAAATGCCATAAAATATGCTTAAGATGACTCTAAGTGCAAGTTACGTTTTTACACAAAGAAAATAAATTCGTAACGACAAACGTATGCGTTGCTAATCGAATTTCGTTGAACTGTCATATACTCGCTGGGATTCAGGAGTGAAGTCAAATCGCATATTTCCTAAACACCGCTAATGGGTTTCCATATAGACAATTTTTAAAATAGCGTTTCGATAAAGTTTCTCTCTAAAACCAATCAGAGATTGGAAATTAAGATTTGAATACAATTTGGTAACAATTAATATGATGATATTTTAGAGATAAAATTTTAAAACTTATTGTAAATTTCTTTTACAAAGATTCAATGACAAAAATAATAAAAAAATTAAATAGAAATTTATACTAATCGAACTCCGCAGAGTACAAGAAGTTAATTGATTTCCCGGGGGGTACCGTCCACACAGGAAAATTAATTTTTATGCTTCTAACGTTTATTCAACCCACGTCTTCTAAGCTCACTATTTCACGTTCATTTTGAGGTTATTACAATCAAAAGCTTAGTTGCAGCAACTAAAACCTGCATATATATTTTTGATATAAAATTCGAACACAAAAATGTATCCGCAATTAACTACCAAAATCCACTGCATGCCTGGACGTGAGCAAAAAAATTGTTTTGAAGCGGTAGTCGCAATTGGCTTCAAGTAAGCGAAAACAATAGGATTTTGGGGACGAATTTTGCAAGTGCAACCACAAAATGTTGAAAACTTTCTCAATTGTATGTTCGGCAGATTGTCATATGATAGAAACTTGATCATAAACCGGGATCAATAGCTGTTTAGTAATTTTTTTTCGGACTCTGCAAAACGATGTCCCCAATCAGAAATTATTAAAAATTTACAAACTGTAAATGAATGTTGAAGTTGGCACAACTATCGGAACAGCTTCAATTGAAGCACTAACATTTCAAATGATTAATTACAGACATAAGTTAAATTTTCAAGTTTAAAATATTTAATTGAAATAAACTTACTCGCAAACATCCAAATAAACTTGTGTTTTTGTGTAGTGACGTTCGGCTTAAAACAAAACCTCCGCAGGATCACAAAGGAATTTCAATAATGAACCAAATTAAAAATAAATTCGAACAAATAATAAATTGTATTCAAAAACTTCGCTTGCGAGTAGAAACTAAAAATCAAAATCTTGTAGAAATTTCCAATTCAGATAAAGTGCTCGCAAATGATTCGAATATAAAAGGATTACAACGGTTTGATTTTATAGAACGCGTGATATTTTCAATGAAGAGTTTATTTTTTTTATTTTAAGCTTTTACAATCATTATCGACGATCTGTGTGGAATAAAGAAAGAGATGGGAAAAATTATGTTTTATATAAACAACTCCATTGTTGTTGAAGTTTTTTTATTTGGTATCATGCGGCCATGTGAACATTTTATTTAAATCCTTTTCTATTTGCAATTCGAAATTCAACCCTCCCGAACACAAATCATGTTCGCTTTGATTTGAAAAACTTACAATTCAATTGTATTTAAACGTTTTTGAAATGCATTTAAATAAAAATAATTCTTTTATAAACTTTTCTTTGTTGTTAAAATCTTTTTAGGTTTATTTTCGAATGGTGGGTGAGTGAGTTGCATGTGTCGTTGTCAACCACAGAGATCCACGTGACATTGTTGTGTTGTCAAAGCGTACGAAACCAGTCCGTCAGCCAACCAACCATACAAAACTAATTGAAACACAACTAATGCAAGTTCAGGAATCATCATGTCACAACAACATAATCAGGAAGGAACCTTGGGAACTGATTTTTTGGAAGTGTCATTCAGTTCTGCATGTTTAAAAATGCGTTTGCTGTTGCTGGTCGTTTCACATAAAACGCCTATTTCGTTCCTTTCTTTCTGATCCAAGAACTCACAAAGAACAAACAATCAAACAAATGTTACGCATCACAATTTGTTCCTAAAAACAATCGTTAGCGTTCCTTAGTTTCGGTTACTTTAAATTTCGTTTATATCGTGTTTTAATCATCCCCTCATTATGTATTTCTTGCGGTCGGTGAGTACATGTCGTTTCATTGTTTTAAAAATTGACAAACTCAATTGACAATTAACGGTACTCTTCATGGGCGTGAGAGAGAAGAGAGAGAAATGCGGCTGATTTGACCTTGTCAATTAAAAACTCAAAACAAACAAAAAATAGATTCGTCTCGATTGTTGGTGTTGTTGTTTTTCTTCTATTAAATACTAATTTGTCATAAGGACCTAAAATGTCCTTAACAAATTGAAGTGCTTGTGTGTGTGTGTGTTTTTTTTTATAAAAAAACAATTCATAAGAATGTGTCAATTAAGGAAATTTTTGTTGGCGGCATGGATTCACTCAACAGTGACAGCGACACAACACTGGAAATTATGATCTGGGTAAGTCGGTTTTTTAACACAATTTTTGATTTATTAAAAACTTTATTTATAAAACATTTCGAAATTTCATGAAACGTAAAAATTTATTTTCATTTTTTAAACAAACAAAATATTTTTTTACACAATTGCATTTTTTTTAATTTAAAACGAGTGGACAATTTGATGAGAGGACTAAGTAGATGGTGCTATACTTTTCACTATGCTGCAATAAAATGCTATATCTAGCAATAATTTAACAATGGCAGTGAATACATAATGCCTTTGAAGTTTCGTTTGCTGGTCTGTTCAATTTTTTAAAACGCTGGATTAGTCTGTTAAACATTTTTATTCTTTTGTCGTTTCGTCTAAGAAAAATGGCGACATTTCGTTAAGTTTACAATTACCGATTATTGAGAATTGTTTTTTACTTTTAAAAATATGGCGAACCTGGCTTGTTATTTTTAGCCTCCAGAAATATAGAAAAAGAACAGTGAGACGCAAAAATTCATAAACTACATAATTATTCAAAATGTGTTTTAACACTTAAAGAAAAAGTAGCTGGCATTTGCTATTTCGAAAGCCTTTTGAAGAAACTTACTGCCGTACTAAGGAGCACTAAAGGGACTGTGCGAAACGTCGCTTCTTTAAAACGAGTGTTTTAAAAAACACAGGTAAAAAGAAATGAAAAGCAAAAAAAAAAAAACTCAAAAAAAACGGAAATGGCCACACTGCTAATGATGTGCTTTCTAAGATTCGATATTAAATAACTTTTTCGCATAAGTAAAGTTTCCGTCATATTTCACAGAATAGTAAACATTAAGCAATTACTGAAAGTCATTTAGATTATTTTGGTTGGAATGATAGAGAATAATTGCCGCATTACATTAGCTGAACACGTTGCTGCATTGTTTGTTTTTTATAGATTTTGTATTAAAAGTGATGGACGGCTTTTTATATACATACGAGCATGTACGACCGTGTTGGATGCAATAAAATTAATTTAGTCTTTATAATGAAGAAATAAAATAAGGTTTACGCAAAACCAGCTTTAGTTTTTGTGACAGGAAACATTTAAAAAATGTTTATTTTTAACAGTCGATTTTCCCTTCTCCTGGATACGCGTCTGCTTTATAACGAACAGCCGTAATTACTTCCATTCCTTTGTAAAATTTTCCTTTGTAGTTCTTCGATGCAAGAAGATTTGGTTCGCCAATATCCCTAGTTGTGAATTGCAAACGTAGTCGATATCAAAAAAATAGCCTTCGCTGTAGTAAATATTGAAGAAAGGCTTACATATAAAAGACTCTAAAATCCAGTTGCTTCAAGAACCGCGATATAAACGCACAACGTTAACTATGGAATCGGTAGCAGTCTCACACACAAAAATCACGAGCTATGGCTGGGTATGCTTTTTCGACACTCTATAGACCATAACTCTTTCGTAGCAGTGAGAATCCTGAAATATTATCAGCTTGATGCATACGTTCTAGAGTTACTTATGGAAGTAAGCCAGCTTTTCCATAAATATGACTCCATATTATAAAAGTCTTGATCAGAAGAGCTTTTATTAAAAAGAAACTCCTCGGCACAGCCAAATATGCCGTTCATATGTTTTGTTTCCCTAAGTTCATGTGCGTTCTGGGAGTGTGAATATCCATCCGTCTGTGTGTGTGTACATTTGACATTCCTTTCAAGCAAGACACCGTAAAGTTTATTTTCTCTACCATGAATCTCGCGGACACTATTAAACTCTGTTTAATATTTTTAATTTTTGTTTAAACACATACCAATGCTACAATCACAAGTAATTGAGTAACGTATGGGTATCTATGTATGTGTGTTGGTAAGAAAAATACTTAAACGGTAGCATTTTTATTTCTTAGTGTCCACCCATCCATTAACTCGGAGTACGTGTAGATAAATATGTTCGAACATACTTCTGTTTTTATTTACCCTTTTAAAACTGTTTCATTTACTTAAACAACATTTTATTAAAATCCCACTTTTGTTAAAGGCGGTGCTCACTCGCACGATGATGAAACGTTCAATTTTGTGTAAAAAAATCAAAAAGCCGATTTCTTTAAAAAAAATTTAGGTAAAAATAATATTTTCAAATTCATGCTTCAGGAGCAACGTAAACATTTTGAAGACAATTTAAAATTATATTTATTTTTTTTTTGTTAAGATTTTTGTCATTATTTACAAAAAATTTGAATTTTTTAATATGCTGCTATTTTAGAGTTGTGCGTTATTACTATAATTATGGGCACCTGTTCGTACAACAAAGGTAAAAGACATGTTCCTATACAATATAATTTTGGTTTAAGTCGTAAAGTGATTAAACCCCAAAATATTGTCATACAACATACGATGAATATAGCAAACAAATGTGCAATTCACAAACGCCTTGTATTGTTGTATCGACGGTATTACTGTATTATAATACAATATTTTTTTTATCATGTAAAAATGTGATATTATAATACAACTCCATTTCATGTGTTGTTAAAATGTTGTATTTGCACCTTACCTGGGACTATGCTATTGGTTTGATTACTTATATTATTTCTTCATATTATAAAACTACAAATTATTTACAGAATTTCACACTTGACTGATACAATTTGAAGTAATGCCATAAGATATTTTAAAATGGATTTCGCTTTTTATTGCATTTTTATTTTAAGAAATGAATAATAAATATTTTTTACTTCCTTAATTAATTCATGCAGAGTGAATGTATTCAAGACATTCTTTTGGGGTCCATAAATTTTTGACATTAGCAATACAAGATTATTCAAAAATCGATTATTAATCGGTTAATTTGTTGCAATTAATGGTATAATTGAGTTGAACATTCTTCCTCTATTTTTTACATAAATGTTCATAGTTTTTTACATAAACAAATCAATCAAAAATAACCATCATGCGCCAGTTTGAACGTCGGTTTACAAATATTCAACCATCACTGGTACTGGTCGCACTAACTCTTTTGCATACCCTCGAATTAAAAAATGCCCTTCCCAAGATCGATTATAGGAAGCATAAGCAGAAAGATGGTTGAAAATGCTCATTTAGACGACAGTTCTAGAAATGGACGCGACACGTCTTATATTGATGTTGAAATCGATTAATGGTCTCACCATAAACGAAAAAGAAATGACAGTAGCTCTACAAATCCTTAAGATAAGCAAAGCTTCTTTCTCAACGCTCCAGTTCTCGAATTGGAGCGAGATGAGGTTATACCCTAAGCTTTACATAATTGCTACGGAAAACAGGAATCGATTGACTACAAAAGGTGCTTCTAAACTATAATTTTGTTTAAAACAAATAAAACAAAAAGTTTTAAACTTGTTCATGTTTGCAATGCTTTATAATAATTTTCTATTTAAGTTAAATGAATCGATTAATCGATAATTTAATCGATTAATTATTTTTTTTTTTTTCATCACTAACCACAATATAATAAAGTTAATTGTTCCCAAACAAATAGATCAATGCTTTATTTTAATACACGATACAATAATACAAGGCGTTTGTGAATCGCAGTTGTTATTTCTGCTTTTTCGTTACTGTACATCAGGGTGTATCCAGCTGAAGCCTTTTAGGAGTGGCGAGTTTTGAGTAAAGAATCATCGAAAAATTTGCTTAGAAAAATGATTCGTATTAATATCTTGTTTTCCCTTCCCCTCCATTTGTTCCTGCCATCACTGTTAATTGTTTTACTCAGTTCCCGTAGCTTCGAAAGGTTTGGCATTTACGCAGTTTTAGTTTTACAGTTTTCTCGGAGGTATTATCAAACCGTGTTTCTGATAAATGAAAACAATTAACGTCATCATTAGACACTCCTGGGAAGGGTTACAATGAGAACAGCCGCAATAGCAGTTAAAGAAATAGAAATACCAACAGCTTCCCTCCACAATTGCTTAAATAATTTGCCAACATTTAAAAAGAGTTTAATTTTTAATCGAAGCAAACAAAAAGTGCAAAACGAAGAAATCGCAACCGTTTAAAAACAATTAACACCAAAAGTGGGGGGTTACACATTCACAAGATCCCCGGGGGCATAGATACATTAGACTGCTTGGCACACAATAAACAAAACACTACTGTGTCTGCCACACAAAGGGGTAAGAATTTCATCAATACAATTTTGTATTTTTGTTGGCAGCATTTTGAAGAAAAATGCCAAGATCTAACAAATTTTGTGAATGAATTGAAAGGTATGATCAATTTTAAATAAACACAAGAAAGTATCTTTCGACTCAAGGGTGGTCCGTTGCACCATGTCTGTGCGTTGGTGTGCCCACCAACAACCACAATTTTCGAGGGTACTGCGAGACTCAATGTTCGAGTAGTTTGGTTGGGTATTAATTTCTGTTATTGTTTTCCGAAAGAAAAGGCAACCACATTTTCCAAATTAAATTGTCTTTATTGTTTTAAGAAACATTTTTAAAATTCGGAAAAATTAATCAAAGAAAAACGAACGTTTACGAAATAAATAAATAAACGAATTTGAAAATAAAACCAAAAGTTCTTGAATTGGTAAAATGGAGACAATAACTCGTATCGATTTTTTTTTATTGGTTGTGTGTTGCCAATGAATATTTGTGTTAAAGGAATCATGATCATTTATCTTTAGAATGTCAATGATGTTGATCATGACGTTTAATAAACATCGTTTCGACAGGGCTGCTGCAGACACGTACAGAAAACAAACACACCAGCGGCAATTGAGTCAGCAACCGAAACTTATTCAGCTGCATACGAATAAGCTGGATAAAAAAAAAGAATAAATAGAAAATTCCCCACATTTAAAGTATTCCGCCGTTATGGCAGCAGTCGCTAACGACTGTTGCGAGAATTGTGTGACAAGTAACGAAGCCGAATTATACCCGCCTCATTCGCTGTTTAATGGACAAAAGAGTTACTGCCAGTCACGAACGATTATCGTTTGCCTTCATTTATTAATAGACTGAAAATAAAAACGAACACGTCTTATCAGGGCTTTAATTCATTTTATTGCAGTTTTGTTCTTCGCCATAGGCTTGGGATTTTACCTGCATGTTAGTATTGGACTACTTATAACTTACTTAATATTCAGAGAGATTCTGGTATTATGGACCAATGTTTGGTTGCCATCCTTATGTTCTTATATTAGTGGGTTAATATTGTTACGTTTATCACCACAATGAACCTTAATTTGTAGGGTTCGTTTGATTGCAAGAATTAAAATACACACTCCTTAATGATTTCATTAATACACAACTTCATTCGCCAATTTCTACTCTTATTTACAACTCTTCAGTACTAATTTACACTGTAAACTTACGCCTCTTATGTACACACAGCTGTTCACTCTATGAAATCTCAAAGTCAACTATACTCCCTGTAGTGGACGGCGCCTGTATATAGAGATCACGGCCGGTTCATGAAAAGTCCCGAACATACGTGATATTGCGCATCATTTATTTCATTTGCTGGCTTAGTAGTCTTGTATATGTGTTCGTGTGTGTGTGCATCTTCTGTTTAATTTTTCGTTCTGTATTAGTTGTTTTTGTTCATACTTTAAATTGCGGTTCGGGGAATTTTACTCAAGGTTGTTGTTTTTGCTTTATGTGTATAACATTGTGTATTTGTACAATTATTTTTTATGATTTAATTAAACATCTTCGATTATTATTTCGTAACAATATAAAGGTGAGTCGATGTTGAACTGAAATAAAGGAAAGTGTCTGTGAGGCATTATTTAATTGAGAAGCTCATATATGTCACTATGTACTAGCGTTGCCAACTAACATCTGGTAACCTTTTCTTTTCTTTGTGTGGTAAATTTAAGAATTTAAAAAAGCACCTGCGTACTAGCCCAATGGACTGTGCCCATTCGCTTTACCTACGCGGCAGATAACCACGGCCATTTACGACCGGCTGTATGAACCATTGAGGCCCCCGGCAAAAATCCAAACTAAATGTAACTTTTTTTGTCCGCATTCCCCTCTGATGAACCTCGAGTCGGTTGGTGTCATCCCATGTACGTCAATTCATCAACAAACTGAGCCTTCTCGCTAAAAATGGAGTCTTGTTCCAAACGCTCCAAAGCCTACTCAGCGGGCAAACAGCGTTGTATACGACCATTACCATTAAGGTCCAGGGTGGATGGATCTTTGACGTATGCAGGCTCGAGTCTGGATGCAAAACTTCCCCAATTGAAATATCGGGTTATCCCGAACACTTTTATCAGTTGGACAGGCTGTTGAATTGTGTAACACGACTTGCTGCTTTGGCATCAGGGACTCAATACAATAAAACAGATTCACACACAGATTTTCTTCCTACATATTATTGTAGGAAGAAAATTATAACGTTGTGAACGAAAATGAAACCAACTCTCCAACTCTCTACTTTTGTCTGTTGTACTTTAAACACTTAATGAATGGCGGGCGAACCTTTCTACTTCAGAAGAAGGCATCAGCTAATACTTTCGGGCATAACTTCTTATTAAGGGTGTTTGTAATTGTTCCTAAGCAATAAGTCTTTAGCCCGGTGGCTTGTTTGGAGTCTTAAATTGAAATAAAGTAGAACTTTTTAAGCTATTGACAGAAAGAGGTGAGTACTAAGATCCAGGCAGGGATAGTCCAAAATTGCTATCTGTACAAGTGCGTGTAGGGTCATTTATGGCCGCATATTTCACAAGCGCTGCTAAGAAATATGAAATATTGTACTTATACAAATAACGTTATGATTCTTAAATCAATATGAATGCATTTTCCCATGTTAAAACTTTTCATACGACCCACGAACAAAGTAACATATTTCTACTTGAATTTGGAATGGAGGTTGGATTTTGTTATTCTGTATCCGCCAAAGACATACAGTAGTCCGTACTCTTGCAAGATCACTCGACATTTACACTCATACTGTAAATATTAATTAAGTTAATAAACCTAATGAATGCGTTTTTTTTTCGACACAAAGATGTATCCATTCCCCTGATGATCGATCATCATTCCTAAACAGTTTATCCTTTTCATCATCCGGCTTTTAGGTCTTTTGTTGTTTTATTTCTTTTTCAATATTTATTCAATCTTGTAGCCGCCAAACACAAAATATGAAAGACGGTTAAGGAGAAGAGTTGCATTTACTCCTAAGCAGCATTTGCATCTGGTTTCTTTTGTAAAGAATAAATTAATATTTTTAAATATACAATTCTCTCTTTACAACTCCTATCAATACAATTTTTTTTATTTACATAATTGTCAACAAAACACTTTAAACATGACTTTTTTGGAATAAGAAGATAAAACGATATTTTTGAAATACCGATAATTTCTTAAAGATGGCTGGAGGCATCTTTAATAGTTTCCAGGGCTTTCGAAAAACCAGTTTTGAGCGCACGTGGAAAAAATGATAGTGAGATATAAATCAAAACAGGATATTATTATTATTTATTATTAATGTATGGGGGGATATTGAAGCAGACCACTTACTTTCTGGGTCCCTTTTCGACCCCCATTTCGCTCCTCAAATTGATTTCAAGGAACCGATCCGTAATAACAACCACCTTACTTCCAATTGTGTCTCGTGCTAGCCCTAGCCTTTACTCTTGACTAAAGTGATTTCAGACTGTCGACACTCTTCCTCATCACGGAGTCTTTTGTAATTGCTAGCATTTGTCTAAGGCTTAGTTCCCCCATGGCATTCACATCTAACAAATGTCTGCCCGTGGTCTTAAGCCTTATGCTGAATAGCTGAATATTCTCACACAATGTGCGCTACCGTCTCAGCCTCTTCCAGGCATGGTCTGCAAGTATCATCTTCTACGACTTTCATCTTAGCCAGATGGTACTTGAAGTTTCTATGTCCTGTCATTAACGCAGTGATCCAACTTAAAGTAGCCCCATTGTGGTATTCTCCCTCCACCTATTCAGGTGTAATGAGTTTACCCATTGAAGAACTTTAGCTCGCACTAGGCCATTCCCCAGGGCAACCCTGGGTTCTGGTCCACAGAAATCCACATCAGATCCCCTTTTTGCTAGTTCGTCTGCTGCTTCATTCCCAGCTGTGCTTATGTGTCCCTTAACCCACATCAACGTTACCTCATTCAACGAGGCACATCTGTTTAGTTTCAGAACACTTTCCAGCACCAATTTGGAATACACGTTCACTTGCCTCATGCGTTTTATAACTGACTGATTGTCAAGTGCAATGAGAACCCTTTTCCCATGTACTCGGCTTTCAAGCAAGTGATCCAACGCATGCAGCAACCCAAGCAGTTCTGCCTGGTAAACTGACACGTACCTCCCCAGAGACAGACTACAGGACAAGTTCAGCTCAACTGAGAATACACCTGCTCCTGCCCTGCCACTCATAAGAGAACCATCAGTAAAAATGCTGATGTCGTTCTCCATACACTCATTGTGTATAATGCCTTCCGCAATGAGTGTCCGATACAGCCTCTCGACTACCTTTCTTCTACTCATGCGTTCCATCGGCATCTGAGCAGCCCTAACCTCTTTCCCAACGAGGTCCAGGATACTCTTATGCCCGATGTTCGGCCCAAAGCTATGCCGAACCGCATCGCTCCTCATTCGCAAAGCTGACAATGCGGCCGTTGACCTAATGAATAAATCCAATGGCAGCAATCCCAACATTGCCTGTGTTGGCGCCGTGCGCATTGCACCACTTATACCCATGCAGGCAACCCTCCCAGGATATAAATATACATAAAATTTTATATCCCAAAAATTATCTCTGAAGAAAACAATTGCAAAAGTATCAGGTGAATTGTGAAATACTAAATAAAATATTTTTGAAGGGCCACCAATATTTTTTGCAGATTTTTTGCGAACTCTTCTAAAATTATTTTCGGAATCTAAAATTCTTGGTAAAAGTACAAATGTACGATTTCAGTTCGTAAAAACTTCCATTTCGTAATTCCAGTTTTTTATGTCATCCATGAAATCGATAATTATATGCATTTGCGAACTTCCCTTTTCATTGACTGCAACCTAAAATTTGACAGTTCAAATTTCATATTCATTATAATTTTGTATTTTGTAAAACTTTCATTAAATGAAATTGCCAAAGAAATTCGAACTCCCAACACATTTGTCTCGTATAAATTCCAATTCACACGTTGGATTGATTCTGTTGACATTTCAAAATGATAATAAAAATTTAAACAATTGTTTAGAATTGTGTGAAAGATATCGATGACACCCGTTTTATATTTAATGAAATAAATTAAAACAAAAGAGAAACTCTATTCAATGAAACCACAAACTATTAAATCTGCAACAGCAGCCAATGCTACTGACCACACACATACATGTACATTCAGCACAATAAATACGATGTTTCGAATTGTAAATATTTGTAGGAAATGAGTTGCTAAATTCTAATCCCATTCAAATCATAATTTTATTAAATAAAACAATAAAATTATAGAATTAAAACACTTAAACCCCCTTGCGCATATGTAGCGGCTGACACTTACACTCACACTTGCAACCAATGAAATTCAATGTTAATTTGGTGACTTTGTTGTAATGCCACAGTTGTGTTTGTTGTTATTTGTAATTCTAATAATGGAGGCACTGTGAGGCACGCATCGTTGTTTGGGTAACAATGGCAAGTGTAAAAACCTTCCTTTTCATTTGTTTTACTTTGAAAACCCATAAACATGCCCTCGTTTATACTTTAAGGACGGCAACTAAGACCACAAGTTGAAGCCAAACTATAAAATAAAACAATAAACAGCCACCAACTACTACAACTATTAATCCTCTAATGATCAATGAGGATTTAGAACAAATTTTAAAATGCTGCCTTTTACCCAGAAAGGTTGCCAGCAAAAGTTTAAGGTTAAAAGGGACTGAGTGTGCATGTGTGTGGGTGCAAACTGACCAGCATATGAACTCATCCATGGAAGTAGTTGTGCTTGTAGGGTGGTTAGCAAATCAACAATAGATTATTTATTTTAAAAATTATAAATAAAACCCAAAACAATAGGAAACATACAAGTATCGTTTACACAGAAGCCCCAGTTTCCCATGTTGCTGCTTCCACCACGAATGAATTCAACTATTTTCATCCGTAGTAATTCAATGGGCGCAATTGCGTTTGCCTATTTGTACAATCACATTTGAAATGATTTAGACTTTTATTTGTATTGTTTGTTGCCACAAAAGACTGTGCCTCATTCTAATGACTGTGTTCGTTCGTTCATTTACTTTTGCAAATATGGGAACAAATTACAAAACTATTTGCCAAAACATGCAACCGAGCAATTTATTAACAAAATGGACAGACAGACAGAACGAGCCAAGGCTGAAGTCTATACAAATCTAGGCACATGCTTTCGCAGGCCGATATTAACACAATACAATTCAAATACATAATAATTTTATCTCATATCAAGTAGCGCGGCCGAGCAGTTTCTGTAAATTACGAATAGGATAATTCCTGTTCAAAATCAATAATATTTTTAGATCGTTTTAACTTTTGAAAGCTGCCATCGAATGGTAATGGCAGGGCATACTAAACAGGTAAAGTCTCCAGGGCAGCTGAGTACTTTTTTTGAACTTATTAGATGTCAAATTCCATATAAAAAAATTGCTCTTCATTTCCCCAACATTTTTCATATATGGAATTGGACATTGGGACAGAAGCCGGAAATACTTTGAATTCGCCGGTGAGTTTATCTGTTATCCATTTGCCTTGGGTAATGGTTTTTGTCGGGTTTTAGTTTGCAGTGACTTATCAATTACTCTCTTACAAAGTACCGTTACATTATCCTTACAACTTAGCCAATAATTTTAAGAGAGTGAGAGAGAAGAGCGGGAGCGGGAGGTCAGTTTGTAATAGTGTTAGTGTTTGTTGTAAATTTATTTCTTTTTCTTGTGACTTTGGAACAACAACATGCTGCATAATCGTGTGCAGCAGTCATTCTTACATTCACACCACCACACAAAGCCAGAGACAATAAATTCATGCCACAACACATTCCAAACAATGACCACACTCGACCAAGCGCCGATGACTTTGGCAACAATTCTTTGTTTTTAGTTTAGCTGCTGGTCGCTCCTTTGTTGCACAAAACATATCCTACATTTATTTTGGGATAAATGGAACTCCGACAACAGATCCAATACGCTTGTGTCGTTAACTCAAATACTCCTAAAATACCATAATTCAATTTTACACTGCAATTGTAATTTTTTACGAGAACTTTCTTTGTTTGTGTACGAAAATTTCTTTGTTTTGGACAATTTAATTATGCAATAGGTTTAGTAGATCCATGATCTTTTGCCAAATATTGAAAGAGAGTTTAATAATTAATAATTTGTGTATATTGAGTTTTATAGCATTCGCTAATGTTACAACAGTCATTAGGGTGGTTTGCCTCGTATTTTTATCTTTTATTGTTATTGTAGTTTCCTTCAATGGCGATCTACGCCCGCCATTGAAGACTTTTTGGTAAAGAGGTCACAAAAAGATCAGTGCTTGACAAGGGCTATGGATTCATTTGTATGTCGATCACTGGGATAATGAGAACATGCCCCACTTATGCCCTGGGTGCGATACATACAGACATATGGCGATACGGGGGCGGGAGTAGTTGAACTAAATATCTATAAGAGTGATTCCAATGGAAAATACCATACAGTTTTTTAAGCTGAAACTTACGTAATCCTCATCTGTACGGAGGAGATATTTTCATACTGTCGGATATCCAGGTATCACTCAATGTAAACTTCGTATCCGTAATAAAATTATAATATACTGGGTACCAGGCCTTGCTGAAAACGACCGGAACCATTCCTGGAAACACTAGTTCCTCGGTTGACTTGCAATTCGCTCTACATTGGAGAGCTATAGCCGGACTAAAGCCTTCGCAGCGGCTCATTATGCTTTCTTGGGGAAAATCCCAAAGTATACTGATGCTCGAAAATAATGAGCTCAGGATAATTACGGGATTGTTTACAAAACACTGCTCTAAGATATCGCCAATTTATAATAAGGAACTCAGAGACCATCAAATGTATATTCCGACCTGAATAATAAGACATCTGACCATGTGCTCTGCGATTGCCAAGCTCTCGATTCACGTAGAATAAAAATACTTGGCATGTGATTCTTGATTTAATATTCCGACGGGGTGATTTGATGTAGATTTTTGAAACGAATTTCCGTCATGGCTTTTCATGTTTGGTTTGGAGATTAACCGGTATCGGCCCATAAAATCGTATGACGGAAATTCGTTAAAAAAATCGACATACTTCGTTCTCATGGACTGCAAGAGATCTCTCACTGAGCAACGTAATTGGTTATGATCGTCGTTTAATCTATCCCAGTGAAGTATAAAGGTCGCACAAAAGATCTAATGGGCTTTAGTAAATAGGGTCTGAATAGGTATGCTAATACCCAAAATTTTAGAACCACTAAAAACATCGTATCTTATACTCGTAGGTATAATTTTGAAAAGGAAAATGAGAACTATACACGGATCGAGGCGAAGGAAAATATTTTAATTCCACCGTATTTTGAGTTACTAAAAATTAACATTTCCCCAAAATAGTTGTCGAAATGGATCGAAGCAACAATTCGTTTTGAAATCTAAATTTTAAATTGACTTATAAAAATTGGTGTTCACGCATATGCAATTTAGCACACTCAGTGAGCATTTTATGGTCTCGAACAACAAGGTTCGTTAGTCCTTGGTGCCAAATATCTATATCAAATTACTTTGTCGGAATATCATATCTAGACTAGCTAAAAATGTTTTAATGACTCGACAATAATGTTTAAATAACATCATTGAATATGAAACTCTCTTTTATATAATCGTAGTATTGTTGTTGTAAGTTGCCGCGTCTAGTTAGTGGTCTATTGAATTTAATGTGTTCATTTTACAAACTTCACCACATTTTCATTCTCCATATTTCACCACATTTGCATTGTGATTTTGATTCAATTTATGGTGTAATTAAGTGCTAATTGCTCTATTTATTATTATTTACTTAATTCTTGTGCGGTAAATTGTGCTCAATTAAGGCCTTAATTGCGTAGATCTCCTAATTGCTAAACTAAGCTAAATTGCTCATTTTGTGAAGACAAAACTCAATTTAAAATTTAATTGTCTCAAATATTAAACACATGGAGGCTTTATCGAGGAGTTTAATATTTAAAGTTATGCAACGTCATCACCCACTCTTTATATTTTTATTTCAGCGAAGAATGTATTTAAAAAAATTGTAGTTTTATGTGAACAGCAATTTAAGCTGCAGTTCCCGCAAAGATTTACACAAAACTTAAACTTCATTTAACATCAGTATGGATTGAGATTTATTTGTTCAATTTCTTTATTATTTACGTTTTTTTACAGATACATTTTTCCTTTTCACTTAAATACTTAACAATAATAACTAATTATGAGTAAATATCGCAATATATATTTGTTGTTGTTAAACTTAGTTATATTTTTTGTTTTTTTTTTTTTTATTCTTTTAGATAATTTTCATATTTTTACAACATTAATTTAATAAATTTTATAATGGAATACAACACTGGTCAATTAAATTTTTAATACACTTGATGTAATTTGTTTCTTAAATGTAGGTATGTTTTGAAGTTCTACTGGATTATTTGTGTGTTAAGCAACAATTACTATTCAACATTATAATTAAGTAACATGTACTAAGAGTATTGATGCCTGTCTAACGTTAGCTTGATTGGCATCTAACGATTGTATTTTAACGTCAATACTTACAGAAGTTTGCCTAAAATATTAAGTTCCCTAAATAATTTGTCTGTGTGACCGAAATCAAGTATGACTATTTACATTTTCAATACAGTGAGGTTTATGATTGCTACTGTTGGATCGAAGGGATGATGGTACGATTTAGTTCGTAGCCATATTGCGCCTGCGCTACTCAAATGGTCTAAACATGCCGTTGTGCTCACCAGCGGCTAAACCGAAATCTCAATCTTGCGAATCGCCGGCGTTGCTATTGCGATCTAATGACGTCCCGCCATTAGATTCAGATTGTTCAACGTCTGCGGGGTTGATGACGCCCGGTAAGTAGCCGGTACCAACATAGGGAGCTGTCAAGAAACGTTTAGCGTGGGCCTGCATAAAAGGTGGATATCTGTGGGTGGGTGAACCGAACACGGCGGCTGGAGGAACTAAAGGCGAGAATGCTGATTTCAAAGGAAAAGGTGGTGACGGTGGCACATTTGGCGGCGAGTTTGTGGAAGATGTTAGTATATCCTCTCCTGAAATCATCACCTCCATTGTTTGTAAAACATCACCCCTGTAACGCTGCAGCAATTGTTCGACATCGCTTCTGCGGCGGTTGGGAAAGACACGCATCAAGACATCGACCGGAGAACGTTGTTGTGTGGCCGAGGGATGTTGTGGTGGCATTTGTGGCTGCTGTGGAGGATGATGAGGTGAGTGCTGAGCATGTTGGGCATGCTGAGCATGTTGGGCATGTGAATGAGCACTGGCTGCTGCCGCTGCCAAAAACTGTGTATGATGGTAGGGCATAAAGCCTTGGGCGTTGCCATTGTTAAATGATCGCAACATGTGCATGCTTTCATTGGAGGGCGTATGAGGTGGTGAAGTCGAATCTTCCTTCTTCAAGCTAAGATTTTCTGGAGTAGCTTCGTCTGGGGCAGAATCTACATCCAAATCGGATTCAGGCGAACTTGGCGGACCAGTTCGTGCAGGCGAGAGATTTCCATTGTTAGTGTAACCGGAGGCCTTTGGATGAGGACTGCTGGGTGAAGATTCTGAACCGGTGTCCTGATCCGTTTCATTGGA
Source organism: Phania funesta (assembly GCA_963932375.1). Taxonomy (NCBI): domain Eukaryota; kingdom Metazoa; phylum Arthropoda; class Insecta; order Diptera; family Tachinidae; genus Phania; species Phania funesta. The sequence goes on from OZ010652.1 coordinate 2,299,508, forward strand.
GAGACGTGCACGCTTGGAACCTTCAAAAAAAAAAAACAAATCCAAGTAAAAAAAAACATTATTTCAACCAAATAAACATTGTTCTTGTTCTATTCAAAAAGAAATCTTAAATAAATTAAAACAGTGTCTTTTCCCAGCATCAGTTTCAACAGTTGTACACGAGTACTACTTAATATTTCTTCTGCTACTTAAGACAGACATCCTCTTGAGTTGTGTTTGTCTTTTAGAGGGGATTCTTCTGTTGTTCATCAAACAACTTAAACAAATAAAAATAAAGTATCAAATTTTATTTTTCAAATACTCTTACCGGCAGGTTACTGCCACCAGATCCCACTCTTAACTACAAAAACACTAGGCAGGTAACCTGGTAACAGGGACATATGTAGCAAACAAACAAACCAACCAGCAACAACGACAGCTACAGAAGTTATTCGATACTTAACGAAGTTATTTTTTGTTTTCTTTTCATCCAACTTCTGCTTGTGACTTTGATTGTCTTGTTCCACTGTTTGTGAAGCACTTTCTTTTTGGAATTTTAAATTAAATTAGGTTTTCAACTTATACTTTTGCGCGAATGTTCAAATTCAGTGTAAATAATTGTCGATAGATGTTGGGAATTAATAATATTGCAATTTTGCAGGTAACATCCTTTGTACCCAGCATTTGAAAAACATGATTTTGTTTTTTGAAAACAACAGCATCAACCCGGTAAAAATAATCCAGATTTTGGAAGCAGAGCACACATTTTGTGGCATACAAACGCTTTTTACAGTAAGCGCTTATATTTTGCTTTGTAAATGAAAAACTGTATGGCAGAAAATGTGAAATTTTTTTTACATTTAGGACACATTCGCTTACAGTCGTGCATCCCAGAGTGCACTACTGTAAGGCAATGAACACAAATTTCACGATGAGTCACGCACGGAACACGACAAAACGATAGTAATCGCGCAGTGAATGTCATGTCATACGTAAGCAGGTCTGTGTGCAATGCCAATGCGATATTCTCTTACAAAGCTACTGATAACGAAGCAGTAGTTTTTGCTGGGAAGTAGCATAAAAAAATTAATAGTTCTCTCTTGCCCTGCTTGAAATTTTGTTTTAAATCTGCTGTTATAGTTCTTTCATTTAGCATAAACTGTGATAAGTTTGATGACTACTAAGGCTACTAAATGGGACTTTTTCTTTTCTACAAATATTTAAATTTAGCAAGACCAACAGAATAATATGAACTAGATTTTTTTAAATAAATGAGCGACTCCGAGATTTTATTTATTTTTTTTTTTTTTGCTAGACTATTTGTTGTTTTTTCTTTGCTACTGCTACTTGCAGTCTAGTTTTTCAAAGACTGCTTATCTTATACAGCAAACATATTTGTATTTTGGCATATTTATGACATTTTTGTTATTTGTAAAATTTTTGTATCAATGCTAAATTGCAATATGCAAAGCAAAATCCAATTTGAATTTCACTTGGAATTGGCCGCACTGTATAAAAATTTAATTAATCTTAGTAAAACTTAAATGAATTCATTAATCAAAATCACGCTGCCTCTTGATAAAGCGCCTTTCGAATAACAGACAAACTGTTGTTCTAGAGTCCACTTCACTACCTGTGTTATTAACTCTATTCCATTGCAAAGGAAAGTAACACAACTAAAAATCTTAAACATATTTGCTTTTCTTTTAAGATTATTGCTTTAAACGCATAGAGGATCGCAGCTACACGACTATAAATGCCGTTGCCTTCAATCGACACCGTGTACTCAGCTACTGAATTATAGTGAAAGCGACTGCTTACGTTCTCAAGCAGCTGATATTAAATTTTGATTTTCGATAAATTTTAAATTAATATTTGCTTTGCTAAATAATGACGGAGAAATATTTAGCCTACTTAATAAAACTCGCAAATTTATTGTTGACAGTGTTAAAGGAAAATATGAAGTGAGTTTCCAACAGAAAAGCCATACATCAAAACGAAAATACATAGTTGGCGACAGCGGTGGTCGTGAAGCTGTACTTAGTGTTTGCAAAACTAGACTATGAGTAGCAGTAGCAACGAAAAAATAACAAATAGTCTAGCAAAAAAATTATTAAAAACTAGAAGCCGTTTTTTTGTTGCTCTTGCTGCCATTAATTTTTTGTAGCAATGAAGTTAATTTTGTTTCAAACAATTTTTTCTGTGATTCTCGATTTGACATTCCGACAGGGTCTTTTCATGTAGAATTTTCGAACGAATTTCCGTCATCCCTTGACATCTTCAGTGTCATTTTTCGTTCAGGTGACGGAAATTCGTTCCAAAATTCTACAACTTTTTCTGTCCTAACTCACTTTATTACAAAAAAAGCAATTTATTTGTTTATAATGAAATGAATTCGGAGAACATTAGCTTGAAAAATTTTGTAAAAATAAAAAGGTTAAGATTCCCAAAATTCTTTTTATTAAAAATATTTTTTTAGTAGGTTTGTTTTATAGTCATCCAAGAATCAAATAGCATAAATTATGAAATAGCACTAGAAGAACATAGAGGTAGTCGTATAATTACATTTAGGTAGTTGAAGAATAGCAGAGGTAGTTGTAGAATAGCACTGAAGTAGCAGTCGAAGTAGTCAAAAATAAAATACTGAGGAACACACACGGGTGTTATCAGCGTTGCTGCTTTTATTATTTTGCTTAATTAGCGAAATATATTTTCTATTATTTCTGATAACCCTTTCCAAAGATTTTTAATCTGTAAACGGGGCAAAATTTATTAGCAATATCGTTTCAGATCACTCACCCATTGTGTAAGGGAACCTAGCGTAATTATACTTACAAGAATGCAATTATTATTATTTGCAGTAAATTCTTGAGAGTTTGCGGTGCAAACGTGCCACTTTTTGGCACGGGCTGTATTTCGTAACACAATTAAAAAAAAGTATTCAAATATTCGATAAAATCGTTCGAATTATTTTGTTATTTTAAATTTAAATAAAATAAAAATCATTCAAATGTTCGAATTATTCTTGTTCGAATGACAACTGTACATACACAAATATAATACGTTTTTTATAATCCATCCCATGGTCAGAGTTTTATTTTTTAACTACTGCGACTGTTACTTCCATGTTATTCTACGACTACAAAAATGTTATAGTATGTTCTGATATGCACCTTAATTAAGTCAATTAAATTTTAAATTGCGTTATTAAATTTGGTGTTCAAACATCTGATATTTAGCATTTGATAGCTGAAAATGATTTCATGTCTGGGCAATGATGTTTGAAAAAGGCGTGTTGTGTCAATTGTCAATTACCACCATTATATGAAAGAGATAGCTAACTTGGTAACATTAAGATTTGTTATATTCTTGTTTCATGATAATGTTGTTGTAGGTAGTCGGATCTAGTTGCTGGTCTACTACGATTAATGTGTTAATTTTACAGAATATTCTGCACACTAAACACACTTCACCAGTTTTGCATGGGCAATCAATTGAAGTAATATATGGTGCAATGAAGTACTAATTGCCTAATTTATTAATTAAGTTCTAAGTCTTGTAAATTGAGCTCAATTAAGGTCTTAATTGCGAAAAGTACGACTACCTCAGTGTTATTCTAGTCATAAAATTCAAACACTGCGGAAGTTATAAAACAAAAACTTCAAAGAGAGCAACAGAGAACTATTTAGCTTATTTTGGCTATTTACTTCTTTATTTTATTTTTTGTTCTGCTGCTTCATTTCAACTCGAAATTTTTTAGCATGTAGCATTAGCAAAGCTACAAAAGACGTCAGATTATCTTGCTGTTGCTACCGGCAATTGTTTGAAGTCGTAGTTTTAGAATTAGAAGATTTTAGTTAACCTAGTTTTTTAAACACTGGCTTTGATGGCGCCAATATAAACGTCTTTTGACAGATTGTGGTCGCTAGCTTGCTGTCGTCTAAGTGCAATGCTACTTCGCCCGCACCCGACATTATTTTTCTTTATTATTGGAAAACGTTTACTGAGCGCATAATTTCGCGTTTTGTAAAGTGGCTTCCAGAATCTGTAATTTAATAGTTGTGGACGTTTTTGGAAACGTTAGCCTGCACCAAATATGATAGAAAATTGGTTCCTGAAACCCAGTCTATGTGAGGGAACAAATTCGATTCCAAGCCATTTCATCACTTAGTTTTCAGCTCCTTCATTAACTCAACCTTTAGTTTGTTAGCGCTACAGCTAGAGGGTATTAAGTGGTCGACCATAATTTTTAACTTCTTCAGCATCAACTTTAATGTCCTTTAGCATTTTAAAATTAACACTGCTTTAATTTACTTATTCTGGCGAAAAATCTCTTCAAGACTTAAAACAGTGTAACATTTTTTCGCCTCAATCTCTTCGTTGCTTTAAAAAATTGTAGCTCGTTAGTCCTGAACGGGTTTCAGCAACTCGCATTGTGTTGCTTTTTAAATGTTTTTTTTTTCTTTTTATTTTAAATAAAATTTACCAAGAAATTAAATAAATAAACAACAATCAGACACAAAGAAGGTGTGCCACATTAGTGGCAAACGGTTGCATAGAGCATTTGAGAAAAAAAAACCAAGGTGGCAAGTTGGCAAAGCGGAAATGTAAAGTACACACAAGTACTTCTTGTACTCCAAATGTGCATTTCCTTTGGCAAATAATAAAAGTGGAAAATCTTTTGTTAAACACATGTGGTAACAAACAGAATTACGAATTCTTTACGCTTCGGCGGACAGCATTTTTAACAAGAACAGTTCGTCTATAATTTGTTTGACAGATTCAACAGTTTCGTTGTTTTGTTGTTGCCAAAGCAGGCGGAGATGTTAATTTTATTTCATAGTAAAACATGGTGCAAAGTAGAGGTTAACCTACCTGGACTTTCGGCCTCCGTGCGGTCGGGTGAGAAACCCATTGATAATCTTTCTGCTCTCATGCGCATTTCTGAATCTGAATCACCTGAATTGCCGTTGCTGAAAGGCATTCGGGTGTGATGATGTGTTGAATTGTTGGCGGAATCAAGTCCGTCGCTGGGAGGTGAAGGTATACCTGCATGAAATACTCCATTGCCTGATGTCTGCTGCGGTGATAATTGTGCGGAAGTGGCCGTTGTGGTATTTTCATTGGCATTTTGTGGTGGCACACGTGACGGTACGCTGGTATACAACAGTCCTAATTCTCTGGCTTCATTCTCCTCTTGAGCTTGTTGTCTGCGTAGAGCAACCTGGAAGATTCAGATAAATTAACTTACTAAATTGTAATCATTCGAAAAATTTCTGATATAAGCGAGAACTGTTGGTACTCGAAATTCGTTTCCATATGTTTTTAAAGAATATTTAATGCAATATTTTGCGAGCCCTTCAAAAGCAAATTTAATATAAAATTTTAAAAACATTACTATACAATGGGTGTGAATTAAAGTTGTGTCATTCACCAATTAGTTCGATCCATCGAGAGATTATTTTAGAAAGGCGGTAGCAACTTTACAATAATTGCAAAAACAAAAAGTAGTTTCCAGTTCGTCTGTATGACTCATTGTGTTACTTTCGAAATTGTTGTAAAATTGCTACTTGGTTTCTGAATTATTCTCTCAATTGATCGAACTAGTTCGCGATCGACACAACTCTAGTGTGAGTGCAGATTTACCGATTTAAAAAACTTATTTTTGCATTCGACTATTAATACGTATCCGATGTAATGATTAAGTCGTAGCTTAATATTTACAATATATCAAAATGCTATTGAGATTTCCCTTATACAAAATAAAGAAATATTTACACCTATTTGAAGGCTTTGTTTCGTTTCGAATTAAAATTTGATTATGTTTTTAATCAACTGAATTATTTATTTACTATAAAAATTTTAATTGATTCAATTATTGCTTTCATCAAAATAAAATATACAATATAAAATTAATTGAAATAAATAAATGAATCAATTAAATAATTAATTAAGTTTTAAATATTTTTCTTATGTAGAAATCAATAGTTTATGAAAATCAGAAAAGCTATTTTAACTTCTTTATTAGCTTCTGTTAGAATTTTCTAAGAATATTACAAGGCACTTCAGATCATGCGATTTATTAGACTCCAGTAATTCGCATAATCAAACGTGTTACTACAAATTGAAAAGCTGTGTTATTGGCAACTATCAAATTAAAAGTTAAACCAATATTTAAAGTCGTGGATAATTTTAAAATAAAATATTTGTAATACAATCTTCTAAATAAAAACGAATCGCCAAATGTGTTTTTAAGCGCAAAACATTAGAACAGTTGGACTAATTTAGGTATTTCTTTTTTAAATGTTACTGGACTAATCGGTTTTGGTTATAGGGTAAATTCTATAAACAATTCAAATCCCAGAGGGGTACGTTTGGACAGATTAGATTGGTAGTTTTGCTGAAACGCATTTTAAATTCGAGTTTGCAGCCCGAAACGGTCACGAGCTTTGAACAATACTGCTACCCAATATCACATTTACCAGGAAGGCCAAAAAGCGTTTGGTGGGCCCAGCTAGTATTAAAAAAATGTTGAAAAAATAAAGAAGAAACATTGGCAACACTTCCTATTTTGTGCTGTTCTGTATAAAGCAAATCATAGCCCATGCTGTTGTTATTGTTTGCCGCTTACAGCTACATTTAGAGTTGGCAATCAACCAACCAAACGTAGTAAGGCAAGTAAGAAAAATAAAATAAAAATATTTTGTTGTGAGGCTTTCTAATAAAACTTATTTTTGTCTTGATTTTCTTTGGATTTCTCATTTGGTTTCAAGAATATCGACCATAAGACGTTTAAGTTTTTCTAAGTATGGTAAAAGTTTCCTGCTAAGCTGGCTTAAGCAACCAGCGAAATGCGCATAGTGCCTAGCTTACCCATCCTCAACAATAAATTTATAATAAAAACGAGTTTGGATTGAAAAATTAGCTCAAAATTATTTTTTTAAATAGAAAAGGAATAAAACTCCAAAAACTCTTCTTATAAGAAGATTTTGGGTTTATAAAATTATTACATTTCTAGACAGGAAATATAAGCTGCCTAAATTGTTGGAATCTTCAGAAATATGTTGATATTTGCTTACAATTTTTTATAACACAATTTTATTGTTTATATTAGATATGGATATGTCTCTATGTCTCTGTCTCATCAGGAAAATTTAAATATAAACAATAATTTTGTGTCGTAAAAATTTTTATTAAAGGCCTTAAAAATCAATTAATAAAAAATATTGTATTTTATATTTAAACGGAATGTGTGATTTTGTTAATTAAGTTGAAATAAATCTGAATGTAATTCAATAGCCAGTCAGTGTCTTGAATTCCGAGTGGAATGAAAACGTGTGGAATTGTAAAAACTCTCGGAATTTAATTATTCCGAAATAAGCTATTCTGCATTCCACACATTGGTCCTTTTTTCGAAATTATTAGACAATAAATACAAACATGCGAACACATGTTATCGCTTACGTTATTAAGCAAGATTCCTCAAAGAAGTCTGTTCAGAAGTCTCATATACATTTTAATATTTATTGTTGAAAATAAAATTGAAATTTAAAGAAAATCTTTCAAATTTGAAGTGAAATACAGAACAGGTAACCCATTCGGAAATTTGCACTTTCGATTCAATTTTGCGAATTCGGAATACCAAAGAACACTGCGTATTTGCACTTAATATACAAAGTACTTTTTGTACTTTCACGGTAAACTTTGTTAAGTTATCTCTAAAGTTGCATTCGTTCCTGTACCATCAAATTTTCCCCACACCTTTAGGGCAATGTTATTAAAAAAATAGTCTTTATACAAATACTTAAATACTACCATACATATATCCATCCGTGGGCCCGGCGGGAAGAACTATAGGAACCTTCGAAACGATGGAAAATTAGCATTTTTCTATAAAAAGTATTTTAAAGACTTATAAAGCTACAACTAAACCCCCGGCTACATAAAACAACGTATAATATTTTTAGTTACATTTTATTTAACTTTTTCGCATTCGTTGTTTTACGCAATTTGTAATAAATAGTGCAGCTCTGACCAATAAGAATGTAAAAAAAAAATACTTGTTTGTTTTAGTCTTAAATCGATGTCTGAAAAAAAAACTCCACTGACAGCTATTAGTTAAACAAATTATTATAGCGACGGTTCTTTCTGGCTACAATACAATTAGTTTTAGAATGCATTGACAAGAAGATCCGAAGAAGTCCATTTGGTTACAGGGTCACTTTTTTACATAAATTGTTCATAATTGCCGAATAAAAAAAAAAAAACTAATACACCAAAAATTATGATAGTGTCTGAAAACATGGTCACGACAATCATAGTATGTTTTCTATAACAATATATTGTTTGGTTATTTAAAAACATTTTAAACTAGACTTTAGTTGAGATAAACAGGTTATTGTATAAAATTACAACATGGTTGATTTGAACAATACAATTTTTACTAAAATTCTAACCTCAAACAAAGTACTCTAACCATGAATACTTCTTAATAGACATAATATGAAAAATTCTTTTGCTGTTTAATCAAAGTATGAGGGTGCTGCAACTTAATTAAGTTGTTATCGCGTTGACTACTAATCGGTCGGTGTCCTCATTCGCCAGTGTTTGTACCTCAGCCGTTGCCAACCATACGTTTTTTTGTTTCTCTATCGCTCTAAAGAGAACCATATTATAGTTATCTACAATAATAATATGATTTGTTTACAACCATATAATAAAATAATAATATGGTTACTACAACCAGGTTTTTTCTTTGCGAGCACGATTACAGCATTAATGATATTGCTAAGGATTGCGAGTTATTAATGGGTTTCTTCCTTGTTAGTCGGCCAAAGGTTTAGCCTCTGACTACGCAATTTCAATGGTAGTTTTTTGCAGAATTTTTAAATTATTTAAACTTCTTAATTTTGAATCTTTACCAATTATTTATATCTTTTAACTTGTAGGCGCGTTACTCCTGAAAACTTTCCGAAAAATGGTTAAATAAGTTTACAAAATGGCCTCCACCCATTAAACTTTTGTGTGTTCTTAACATTGGTATATTATTTGTAACACTGTTAAAATCAAAGTCCTGTCAAAACATTTTCTACTTTTTGCACCGATTTGTATATTGTTTTCGGCATTTAAAGCTTATTAAGACCTACTAACCTGTGCAGCCATAACACGTTGACGTTCGGCAATTAAAGTGCATTTGGCACAAAGGCAATCACGCCATCTGCAGTAACGTTTGTGGCCTTTTAAAGCGCTCACCTGCAATAAGAACAATAGAATTTATAAATTTTTGCCCCAAAAAAACCAGAAAAAAACTTGTATTGCAATACTGACCACCCCATGATTTCGACAGCGGGCACATTTGGGAGTTCGCTGATATCGTTCGGAAGCGGCACGTAAAAAGAACGCCGGTGGCAAAGCACCTAAAACTGGATGTTGAGACATGAGATTTTGCATATCAACACCACTGGGTAAACTCATTACTTTTGACACGTTTAAGGGAAATTTAAATTTTAATTTAAGTGTTTTATCAATTTTAAACTTTTTTTTTTTATAAAATTCTTTATTTTTTAAAATTTAAACAAGTTATTATTGAAGCCATATCAAGGGGGTTTTTATTATTCAACTTTTTTTTATTTTGAAATTTCGGCTTGTTTTTCAACAAATCCCTGTATTCTCTTTTTAATGACGTGTTACTTTTTTAATTATTTTTTTTCAATTTAGTTTTGAATCCGTAATTAAAATGTAATTGTTATAATTGTTTTCAATTAATTGTTACCAATTTGATTAAACACCGCGCGATCGTTGGTTGTCGTCGTAACGCATAGAAAACTCGTTTGCAACTGATTCAAATTTCTTTAATATTGTTGATGGATAAAAAATAAATACAACAAACAAAACACACCAACCCAACCGTCATCAACCATCCATCCATCCATCCTGCCATTTATCGTCAGTTTCGCGGAGTAACAATTGAATACGATATTGTATTTTTTCCGTTGCTGTTATTGTTGTTGTTGTTGTTGTATTTTGGGGGTTGATTCTTAGTTGCGTTTTTACTCTTGTTTGTTGGTTTTGTTGGTTTGCCATGTCAGGCTTCGCTACATGCAGCGCAAAATCAACCAACCACTTTCCAAAATGAATTTATGTGCATGTGTGTGCTTGCTCCTGTAAGCAGATCGTGTGCGTATGTGTTTGTGTGTGGGAACCACAGTTTACATATATATATCAACTAAAGTAACAATATATGTACAACAAAAAATGTTAAAGAAATGTAAAATAAAAGAATTAATAAACATTTTAAAATACACACACATGCATAGAAATTTAATTGAAAACATTTCATTTATTCTGTATGAAAAAATCATCGGCAACAAAAGCAGCTCCCTGAATATATTAAGGATGAAGGTGAGCAAGTATTAAGTTGCCAGAAGCAGCGTTGCCACAACAGACAAAATTTAATGTATTTTAATTTACATAAATATTGTTTAAATTGTACTTCACTGTCGAAAAATATATATGCAATTTGTAATAAAAATAAATGATTTTTTTAAATATGTTTGTTTGTATTCAAAGGATAAATTAAAAAAAAAATGAGGGGACAGCCAGACTTGTCAATTTTTCCTAATAATTTAAGATCAAAATCAACAACGCATATGCAAGCCATTGGCGTTGTCGCCGTTAGTAATCAAGTTGGATGTATTGCCCACAAACAATACAACTTTGTGCACAATCTCCTTGTACAATTTTATTTTACGAACAAGTCGTTTTGAGCAAAGATAACAAATAAAATTTGCACAAAATGGTTTTTGCTATGTAGCAGTGATGAAAAATACTTTTTTGCTATTTAAAAAGTTCAATAATATACCGCACAAACTTGTAGTGAAATAATACAATACAATACAACTTCAAATTCGTAGATTTTCATAATAAATCCGGAACTTTAAAGATCAATTTCAGAGTTTTCCATACAAAATTCAGTATTTTAAAACTCAAAAGCAGACTTTTTCATAAAAAATTTCGCAGCTACGAATATTATGTAAAAAATAATTTATAACTATATTATTATTTATTAAAATTAATTAACAAACTTCAAGAGAAAATATAGAAACTAATGCAAAAGTCGAGAGATGTTGGTGGATTCTCTAAATTACCAGAATTTAGTGAATACAATTGAAGAATCTATGGGTACCGCTACTTCCGGCATATATTGTAGCAATTATTATTTATTATAGAATGGAGTTAAAGTTATATTTATTTTCGTTAATTACTTGTAGATACAATATTATTACTTATAACCTTTTCTTAATTATAACTTTTCTATTTTTTGGATTTTTTAATTTTTCAATAAAGTTCAAATTAAGAGTGCTTTGCTGTGCCCCTATATCACAAAAGCTTTGCTGTGCCCCTATATCACAAACTCAAAAAGCATTCTGTCCATACACATTTTAAAGTTGAATTTGAGTACCATTTCAATGAATATAAGCACAAAATATAATAATATTATACGATGTGTACATATACATACGTAACGACCGAGTTGTACAACTTGCCAAAAAAATAATTTTTTTTTCGTACAACCAAGCCACAACTTTATTCAACGAGCCTACAGGCTTTGCAATCTCATGTAAAACTTCTCCAAGTTGTATCAACGAATGTAACGTCTATGGTTTGCTTGAAATTGGCAAATTTAATACATTTAAATATTAAAAGAAAATTTTTTGGTTCAAAAAAAAGTAACAAAAAAGAAAAAAGTACACAAGTTCACATTAGCGAAAAATATTACCAATTTTTGTTTAAAGTAACCAAAACGGCAACGCTGGTCATAATGTAAATAAGCCAACAACAAAACTGCGAAACTTATAGATTTGTGTTAAGCTGCGTATGACTGTGTGTGTGTGTGTGCAGGCAAGTTGATGATGGCTTGACGCAGTCAATTAAAAAAGTTTCAAAATCCAATTTGGTACACTGTATATAAAATTGCTCACTCATATTTCACTATTAATCCCCTCTCATGGGCTTGTATAACGTGCTGCCATATCAGCTGAGATGTGGTATTATTTTTGGGAATTGTGTAATTTCTATTTGAGGAAGGGGATCTTGGGCTTTTGCATTCTAAATACTTAATTTATTTTATTGGTTATCACAGGGGCGATTCCCCCGTCCTATTAAAAATAAATGCTTTCTTGAACAAAAATCTTGAAAATTGTTTGTTTCGTTAAACATTTTAATTACCAATAAATTGGGATATTTACGACAAACTCAATCTTTATTAAACATTTTGTAATGGAAAATGTTGTAGACAAAAAAAAAAAACACATGTGCCTAGGGCATATCCTATGAGGATGGGTTCTTCCTAGAGAAAGCGACAAGCTTTAGAGGTGAATTAACAACTAGCGGGAGACTTTGACATTGCTAGCTGTCAACCAGGTGGGGGGGATTCTTGCTCTTTATATCTCTCTTACCAAATATAATGTGACTCTGTTACACAAATAAACTCACTAATAAAACTACAATATTGTGGATCGGATGTTGATGCTCCTTAAATGTGATGTTAATAAAGCCCTAGTGAAGATCAATAAAATTGTATTAATAATATCTTAGGCCTAGATCCCCTTGTCATACCTCACTTTAGTTAGAAACTTGGACGATGTATTCCGTCATTAAAAAAGTTATTTTATTCAACTACTCCATGCACAAAATTCAAAGATAATTCAGTTCAAAATTATTGTTGTTCTTAAGAATGATGATGGTAGTATTGTAGAAGCCGAAACGATTGAAAATTATAAAAATTCGAACTTTCCAAATATCTGTTTATTCTTAGATTGTTTGTTTGTTTGTTTGTTTTCCCTCCTTTTTTTGAAGAGTAAATATCTTTCGTAATCAAAGAAGTGATACCGAAAGTATCACACACTGCAAGCTTATGCAATAATAAATTGACTAAACTTATTTTTTGTACAAACAAAATATATGTCTTTAGGTCTCTTTTTCGATACATCTTTATTGTATTTGTTAAATTCTTCTTGCTTGAAGGTCTTTTTTATATCTCGAATTCTTCGTTCCTAATAATAAATTTTTTCCTAACTAATCCTGGCCGATATAATATTTATATTTTGCCACTTCAAAAATGCCATCCCTTTCGTTTTTTTTTTTTAAATCAAATTCTTGACATCACTTCTGCTATCTCGAGTTCTTCTCTCCTAATACGCAACTTTTTCAACAACAAGAAGCTTTAATAGAGCTACATTAATTAAGCTTCTAATTGTTTAATCTCATTTCACTAGCTTTAACAATGCGTTGACTTGAGAAATGTAATTAGAGTGTGCTAAACACGAAAAATAGAATCTTCTTTTTAATTTCGGCCATTGTTTTTCGATATATACTTTAAAGCGCCATCCATTGTTACATGCTGGCTCAATTAAAATTAATTATATCTTGTTTGAAAGGCTATGAATGGCTCTGATCGGATGATTGTGTTACCGTGGATAGAAATTAAATTTGTATAATTTTCAAGAGCTATCACCAATTGTCACTTCAAAAGCTGTTTTGTACAACAAATAATAAAGTTCATAGTTCTATAATTATATTGAATGCATAATCTTTTCGAGTTCTAGAATGTTCAGCCATTATCGACCGAAATGAAAAAACTGTGAAAAAATCAAATCCTTTATTCAAATGAGTTGCGAGTTGACCATGTACGTATGAAATCCGCGGAAGCATGTATTTTTGCACCTACTAAAATTTAGCTGATCGGACATATAAAAACAAATTTAAGACAATATTAGTAGAGTTTTGGCAATATCAAATACCGAAAAGCAATTAATTTATTTCCCCATAATAAATAGTTTAATTGAACATGTGGCCACTTCGCCCACAGTGCCTTCGCTTAAATTCACATTCATTCATTCTCCATTATGTACGTCATGCATACACTTACTCACTTACATCCCTGTGTTGTTGTTGCTGTTGTTTTACAACATGAATGTGTGTAAGTAGATATTTACTTGCAGAAGTTGTTGTTTTTACTTTATAACTTTTTCTCAGTTGAGGAGAAGTGGTTGCTGGTTTCATTTTGTATTTTTTTCCTCATCTGCTACTTTTTGCCGTTGTAGTTGTTGCTGTATCTTCTCTCTTTTGTTCTACGAAGTTGTTTTGTTTATTTTTGGTTGGGTTTTTTTCAATTTTTTTCCTGTTTTCTACTGCTTATTGTTTCTTATTTAATGTTTATATTTTTTTTTGCGGATATTGTTCTCGCTGTTGCAGAATCGTCTTCCCAGATTGCCCTGTGGTTGTGTCTTGCTTGCCAACGTTTAAATTCAAAAGTTGTATGGTTGTTGCCTACTAAATGCGTTGTTGTTGCTTTTAAGTGCCACTGCTGGTTGTTTCTACTGCTGCTGCTTTTTGTTCATGTTTCCATTGTGCTCTTATGTTTCCATCCATTATAACAATAACTATGTGTTTATGTGTGCATTCATTTGTAAAACTAACCAACCAAAAACGTTTCTTCTGCCATGTGTTTTTGTTCTTTTTGTTATTGTTGTTCTGTTGTGTTCGTTCGTGTGGGGTGGTGGGTATTTTATCCAACACCAATGCCGCACATTATTGTACATAGAAATACAGTTAAAATATTGAAAAAATAACTTTTGTGACAAGATTTCAGTAATTACGTTGGCGTGAGTGAGTAAGTCGTACATAAGATATTTTATATTCTTCACAAATAGTTCGTCGGACGTCATGGTTGGTAAATGTCACTATTTAGGTAGTTTCATTTCGAATGTATTTTGGTCAATTAATAGGAAAATAATTATATTATAAGAGGAGCCCGAAGTTTAAACAATTTTTTTTATCGAACAAGGCGTTTGGTGATCTCAGAACTGATTATTTTTTGCCAACGTAGGTTACTCGTCTCCATCGATTGGCAATCAATAATATTTTCGTTATTTTTCGTAGCACTTCATCGAAAGTGCTGATTATGAGCGAGATACAGTGTTGTGCAAAACAAAAGCAACAAAGTACTTTTTTAACGTTAAGATGTGTTTTTTTTTGCATATTTGCTTATATGTATAAAGAAACCCTCTCTGCCGATTATATCAGAAAATAAATGGACTTACGAATTTTCCAATATTAACAATACAACGAGATTTTGCAAATCAGACGCAACAAATTCTAAAATTAAAGACATATCAAACATTCTTTAAAATATCGGTACATTTCCAAAGTTCAACCATCTCAGTAAGGTTTATTATTCTTTAGATGAATTTTAAAAGATAGTTTCAAAACTATTCATACAGGTTGGTGTTAAAAAGAATCACCAGAGATAAATATTCGGAAACTTTGAAATCTTAAATAATTGAAGGCTTAAAAAAGGGAGAAAAGCAAGAATTAGTTTTTAAAATGTATTTAAAAGATTTAGGAGGGCATTGACGAAAAACTTGCGCACGTGGCCATGGGAAAATATGCTCCATTTCCCCAAAAAGAAACCAAAATAAAATCCACTCGATTCTCCTTGTGAGGTTGCAAAAATCATTAAATCAAAATGTGCACAATAGTAGAAATAGAAAACGTGCAATAGAAAATAATTTTAAAAAACATAAATGTGTTTTTTATTATTAGAGATTGCACATACGAGAATTGGATCTTACGGAAATGGAAAACCGATCTATTTAGTTTTAGGTATGGTGAAGACAACACGATGGTTTGGACGGCGAATGCAGTAGCACGATTTTTAAAAATTGGTGGGAATATGGAACGCTTCATATATAAAAGCATTCTGGAAACGAAAGCCATTCCGCACGCCGAGTTTAACATGTCACTTCGATGAATGTTTTAACATGATAACAATCCGAAACACACATCGAGGTTAGTTAAAGAGTTCCTAGAAGAGAATGAAGTTCAAGTCTTTGATTAACCTGCAGAATCACCCAACGTAACCAATATTGAAAACTTCTTTGGCATATGAAGGAGGAGCGTTTGCGGTAAGATATTCGAAATACGGAATGAGCTCTTTAAAACTTACTGGAAACATATTTCGGAAACTGTTCTTACTGAATTTATGCCTTGCAGATGCACCGAAGTTACGAGAAAAAATGGATCATATACGAAATTTTAACTGTTGCTTCACTTTTACATATCTATCATGGAAATCAAGGCAAAGATGTATTTAAAACTTCGTTAACTAAATGAGAATTTTTGTAATAAAACATTAAAACGTAAAAACAACAACAAACAAATCGTGATCTTTTCCGACTCTAACTTTATTCGGAAGAAGAAATGTATTCTTTTTTCTACATCATTTCGCTATTATAGAGTAATTTTGATTGCACTAAGAATTTATCAACTTTATACAAAATGGAGACATCAATTAAATTATTCGTTACCACTTAACACACATTTCTAGTTATTTAGTGTGCAAATCTTTTACTCGCCCATAAATTGTCTACTCAAATCATAAAGTCTTTTAGTTTTGTGAAACAGTTTGTCAAATTGTATCCTTTTCTCGCAAAGGAATAGATGTATGTATGTGTGGGTGGTGTTATTCCGTACAGCTTCCAAGTTCTTGAAAGAATCAAATCATGTTTTCTCTCCAATTCTCACTGCGCTTTGCAAATAATCGCATTTTCTCCTTTAATTAAAGCGCAAGTCCCTAATTTCCGTTTACTCTGGGAGTCAAATTGCCAACTGATTTGAATTCCGATACATGACATCAGGTTTTTTTTACTTTCTTTTTGTGTTCTTTCTCAATGTGGCAACTGTAACGTGCAACTATCCTGCTTTCACTAGGTCGGTCGCCTAAGGACGATTGTTTCTTTGCTCTTGTATACAAATCAACATGCCCGTTCAGGAGGAATATTGTTTTCATATACTTTTCTTTGACAATGTAACTGTTTTTGAAATACTTTGTAAATGAAATAAATACAAGTATTGGTAAGTGAGAGTGGGAGTGTCAGGGACATGAGCTCGCCTTGTATACTAAGGATACACATACATGTGTACGTGTGTATGCAAATATAACTTATACAAAGGTAACATTTTAAAAATGGCTGATTACAGCTAAAGAAATTGTAAATACAAAATAATATAAATCAAAGTTGAAAACAAAAGGAATTATATACATTCAACTCAAATTAAATGTTTACTTTTGTGCCACAAAATACTTGCAGCAATGCATATGTACTGTATCGAAACAGCAGGACATGCTTAAACGTTTTAATAAAGTTTCAAAAAAGTTGAAACACTTTATGTAACTATCCTTGCTGCAGCAAGTATGTGAACATCACAAGTCTGTATGCCACAACATATGTGTGTGTGTGTTTCTGTGTGCATGTGCCTGTGCTTTGTGTCTGTATAAAATGTTTCAAATATATAAAAAGGAACAAAGTACAATATAAATTGTAATAATTGCCAAGTAAAAGACTACGCCCACAGCTTGAGAGATGGGTGGAGCTAAAACGCAAAACAAGTTAAACTCTCTGCTGCTAAATCTGCAGCAGCTACAACGTACATACATGCATACAACGAGTACAACTAAAAACTAACAATTTCATTTTATTTTACATAAATTGTATACAATTTTATTTTATCCGGTGGCATAGAAAGAGGAAAACAAATCGGTGGCTGATATTGGAGTATAAATCAAAAGAGCGAGAGAGAAAGAGCGCATGTTATGGAGAACTTTTTTAGTTTTTCTCTTTTCTGTATATAACGGTTATTTATTACTGTTGCCGTAGTTGTTGCATTTCAGTATCAGTTTTATTTAATAGCTACTGTTACTTGCACACATGCTTGCACGTCCCCGTAGCCATTTCTCTGCAGGATTGACTTCAATAACGCACAATGGATAGGAAACATTTTTTTTTTTTGGGAAATAATTCGAAAGCTTGTGCATCATGAAATACGTACAGGTATGTATCTCAATAAAATTTGCAATCACGGGTCCCTCTAGCGAGAACGGCCCCAAGCTTGGTCACCTCAGGCATACAACTTTTTTTTTTAAATCACAAAAAGTGCATGTAGTGTTTTGTCTGACCTTAAACTGTTTTTTTTTTGTTGTTGTTGTTGTGAACCCACGCAGACCTGCCGCATTGCAATTACATTTTAATTATAAGTACGCGTGATATAGGTAGGTATACTGTATAATTTGAAATAACAATGGTATGTTATTGTAATTGAATCAAGTAATTGTTATAAGGCAACAAGTAATTACTAGTAAATTCTATTAGATTTTTAAAACAGGCTTTATTTTAATAATAATTTAATAAGCATGTAGAATTTTCGAACGAATTTCCGTTGTCCCATGTCAAGTTTGGTACATAGCCGAAACCGGCTTGTACCATCAAACTTGATATGGAACCAAACCAAACGTGACAAGTGTCCGACATCACGTCATCTCATTGTCGGAATATCAAATCAAGAATCATATCTATATAGGTATAAGCCCTTAGTTATACGCAAAGAAAAAACTTGGTTATGAAATGGTTACGACAAGCATTCTTTACAACAACTTACTGTTGTGGCAGACATATAATGTTTTTTTTAAACTCTTTAAGTGTTACTTTAATTGCGACAAACAAGTTATTATTTCCATTTAATCAATTACTGAATTGAAAAATGCAACTGTTTGCTAGAATTCTAGAAACAAATTATTGTTACTATGCAAAAATAATATAATAACTCCAACCATAGCATGCTCTTAATACACATAATATGAAAAATTCTTTGGGTGTTCGATAAAAGTGTGACGATGTTGCGGCTTAAGCGCTTATTAAGCATCGATTATTAAGCATTTGATGCCTTTAGTCGCCTGCGTTCGTACCTTAGCTGCTGCCGAATTTAACACCAGTTTTTTGTGATTTTCTGGCGTTCTAAAGTGCTCAAATAGCACAATATGTACCGATTCGGCACACGTTAAAAAATATTGCATAATTTGTTTTTGAGCGGGCAATTTTCATCGCATATTGTGAGAATATCTTTTGACTCATGTCGACCAAACCAAATATAGGGCAGTAATCGGTAAAATACAGTCAATCTGTAGTGCCTGTTGATTTTGTTGATTTGCTGTTAGCAGACTGGGCTTTAATCGCGACATATTGCAAAAACTAATGTATAGAACGCTCATAAAAAGGAAAATCGAAGGAAAGAATTCCCGAAGTTTTGAAAATTGACACAGATGGTCCTTGGCGTATAAATTCAAAGAAACTAAAGAAGGGATTATCTGAAAATGTTTTTTTGTTTTGTTTTTTGCTAACATGTCTGAGACTATAACTTTTAGCAAAAATTGTTTGACGAAATTTACTACGAAAATAAATTGTAATTGAAAAATATAAATTAAACTTTCATGTTGCATTAATTATAAAATTTAATTGGATGCATATTCTGAGTTTTTACCACGCCACTGGAAATATGCACTAAAGATCAATTTCATATTCAATAAGTTAAAAAAAAACTTACTATGTAACTGCTTGTGCTTTGAAATTTTCCATTTCATTGGAATTAGGATGACATGTTAAAATGCCAAATACAGACAAAAGCCTGTGATTGTTGACGAAAAACAAAAAATATATTTTAGATTTAAGTGTGAAGGAACCACAAGTTTCTGAACAAGAAATTACCAACCTTCGTCATCATCATCTTCCACAACACTGTCGTATAATTCGGTAACAAATATTTATTTGTGGTTAACAAAATAACACAAAATTGTAAAAATTTTACTATAACAATAATTCTTTTAAATCACACACGCACACTCACCTTTAATATAGAAGCCAGACGGATATTGTTCTATTTCCGTTTTTTTTGAACTTCTTCTGCCCCGACCATCAACTTGTGATTAGACTTCAACTAACACCACAACCAAGAGGTCAAAAATGAAGATTCTTGGCGTTTTGCGCTTTCCTTTGCTTTGTTCTTATCTGCTGCTGTTCTTCATCTTTTCTTACAAACACATTCAGCTTGAATGTTTTAGTAAGAGTATGGGTGCCGTTCAAGATTCCTTGCCATTCCTTTTATTATCCTACTTGTGGCATATGCAGCAGTGAAAACAGCCTTTTCTTTTATTTACCAAACAAACTGGTTTGAGATGGAAGTTTCTGAAAGAAGGTGAAAAAGAAGGGGGCGTTGTGGAACAGTGTGTGGAAACGCAGCATTTGTATGTTAAACAAGCATCAAAAGAGTTTCTCCAACCTCAGAAAGACTGCTCAGCATGAGCATTAAGGTTCATCAGAAAATAAAACCAGATTTTAACACCAATTATTATTATTCCTACACACAGAGAAAAGAATTATTTAATAAGAAAACTCGAAGTTTTATTCGCATCAAGAATAAATTAAGTAACCAGAAGATGTTTTATATTGACAATTAGAAAATTATTCTTGTATTCAAATGGTGGCTCTTTCATTGAAAGCATAATCAGCTTAACCGATTTAACGTTCATGAATTAATTTGGCTGGCACAAAAAGAGTTTTCAGTGACAATAACTAATAAATTGATTAAAATAATGTCACAATTCTATTAAGGCAAATGAATCATTTGTATTGGTAATTTCTTCAAAATTATTCGCTAAAAAACCTTAAAGCAATTTTTTCTTTCGATTTTAGGAACGAATTTCTGTCATGCCTTGTCTAGTTTGGTTTGGAGACAAACCGGTTTCGGGTTTGCCGAATCACCAGTTTAATTTTTCGCTCGATTTTTTTACTTTTCTCAGAATGCAAAATATGGAACAGTCCCACAAAATCCTTACTACCGCCGTAAACTGAAATGTGCAAGCCCCATTGCCATGTTTAAAGTGTGATTCAATATACTTCTTTTGGGGAGAAGCACTAAAAGAACTTAAAGAAATATCCTAAGGACTTGGTCGTTATTTAATTAAGAGGAAAAGATGACAAAACTATAGGGAATATTATTTGGAATTCAATGTATTTAGTTGGGCTACTGACTTGGATCCCAAAAATTAAAAATGCTGTCGATTTTATATCACACCTCTGCCATCTCTGCATCTTTTGCGAAAACTACTTGGATTTAGAACACTAAGGCTCTAATACACGTATATACAAAGAAAACACATAATTGAGTTAACCATAATCTAAGAGCAACATATTATTGAATTATAAAGTTGTAAACAAATCATATTATCATATTATTATTGTAGATCGTAACGATATGGCCCTCTAAGTACGCTAAAAAAGCAATAAATGTATGTAACTGAGTGGCAGCAGCTGAGGTATGAATGCAGTACTTAAGCCACAGCACCGTCATACTTTGATTAAACACCAAAAGAATTTTACACATTATGGGCTATTATTACAACTTTCTGTTAAAGTTCCCGTTAGTAAAAGGTACCTTTAGCTAAAGTGAAGAATAAAGTGTCCTTTAACTAAAACAAATCAACAAGCAAAAGTTATTACAACTTCCTCGTAAAATAAAATGTTAAATAGTTAAAATACTTTGGTTGTGATAAGAATTGCAGTAAAAATGTTGTTTATCGCAACTAATTATATGTTTGCCACAACAATATATTGTTGTAAGAAACATAGTATGGAAAAAAACAACGAAAACTTGACAATTTTTAATAAGTAAAACAGAGGATAAAATATACGCATTGCACACAACTGATAAAAAGCATCAGCATGCCACACTCCTTCATTAGCTTGTAATTTATAAACAAACATATAGTGCGGGCGGGATCAGCTGCTTGAAATTATTAGAGAGCCAACCTTTTAGACAACGGACGTTTAAGATTTTTAGTTTACTTTGTGACCCATAGTATTTATTTGGATTAGTTTTAATAATTTTTAAATTATTTAATGCCATTAATGAAGTCTAAAATACAACCCCATTAAGAATAATCGGGATCAACAATGATACAGCTGATTTGAAAATTGAAGCGATTTGGTTGGGCAACTTTTATGTTTTAGTTTAATATCATTTGGACACATTCAGCCTAATAATGAACAACACTTTCCATTTTCCAATTTTTTCCTTCTACTTGTATTATTTCCCAAGGATTTGCTTTCCAGTTTTGCTTTTTTCAGGATATATACAGAATTTTTCCCGGAAACAAACGATATTTAAATTCAACTGACTTTGTGAAGTACAAATTAACATCTTTGATTTAGAAGTCCGCATTGTGAAACTACTGTTCGAATCTTGATTTGATATTCCCACAGAGTAATTTAATGTGCCATCTTTACTGCCAATATTCGTTCTACGACCAACCTGAAGAGGACACATAGCCGAAACCGGTTTGTCTGCACACCAATCTTGACAAGGGATGTCGGAAATTCGTTCCAAAAATCTACGTTAGAATATTTTGAACCCGTGGCAGACACTTTCTTTCAACTTTCCATAAAAAAAAATTTAACTCCTTTTAATAAATTTAGAAAAAGTCTATTCGTATTGAAAACTCTTTTAAAGATCTGTTGGCATGAAATTTTTGCATAAAATATGTTGTAGCTTTTGTATCTGTTTGTACGAACATGTCGTGTCTGTCTATCGTCTGTTGTGTTAAACATGGCGTGAAATTATATTTTAAGTTGTGTGTTTTTTCTTTTTCGTTTCTTTTTTTTGGATTTTGATTTTTTGTACAATCTTACAACTTTGCCACAAGGACTTGTTTTTAATCACGACGTAAGTTTCACATCTCTTATAAAGTGCTGGAGAACTTTAAAGGAGCACTTCAATTTGAACAATTTTTACAAAGGAATTTTTAATTCGTTATTTGAAAAATGTTCTCCCTACTTTAATACAGGGTGGCGCAAAATAACCTTCCGATGTTTTTTGGCTGTAATTTAAAAAAAAATGAAAAACTTTGATTCTTCTTGTGGATTATTTTTATTTGGTCTTTTAATTGTTTTACATCAAGTCGAGAATATAATGTCATGTAAATGGCCGCCGCCACAGTTGATTGTCATTTGAGCTCTTTTTATGGCATTTTCCATCACTTTGGCCAAAACTTCCGGCGATAGGTCCTCACATTCTTGACGGATATTGTCTTTAAGAGCTGCAAGAGTCTGAGGCTTGTTGACATAAACCCGCGACTTCAAAAAGCCCCACAAAAAGAAGTCTGCAGCGGTCAAATCAGGCGATCTTGCTGGCCAGTGCAAATCGCCAAAACGGGAGATTAGGCGCCCGGGAAATGCATCCTTCAGCATATCGGTTGTGGCACGTGCAGTGTGTGCCGTTGCACCGACCTGTTGGAACCACATGTTTTCCAATCCCAATTCATCAAGTTGCGGCAAAAAGAACTCGTTAATCATTGCTCTGTAGCGCTCACCATTCACAGTAACCGTTCGGCCCGCGACGTCTTCGAAGAAAAAAGGTCCGATGACTCCTCCAGCGAAAACAGCACACCATACAGTGACTTTGAGCGGGTGTAATGGCTCTTCGTGGGTTACACGCGGATTTTCAGTGCCCCAGAAGCGTAAATTTTGCTTATTTACGTACCCGCTAAGATGGAAATGGGCCTCATCACTCATGATTATTTTTGATGAAAAATTATCTTCCTCTTGGTGGTGATTAAGGATGGCTTGAGCGTATGTTAGACGCGATTGGCGGTCAGCAGCTAACAGCTGATGCACCGTCTGGACTTTGTACGGAAACATCTTCAAATCTTTTACCAAAATTCGCTGTAAAGACCGCCGACTGATACCCATTTGCGTGGCACGTCGTCTGGTCGATGTCGACGGCGCTTTATATTATTCTTTATAAATTGAGGTACATGTAAAAGTGTGACTGCACTGTTATCACTGATCACTTATGAATACAGTCCCGTTATTTTTCATAAACTATCAATGTCACTTTTCTTCAGATCAGCTGTTGTCGGTGAATCGATGTATTATATTATTTCGAAATTCAAAGACGATTTCGTAATATTATCTTCAAATATTCCAGAAAAAAATTTGCGAATATTAAGTTTGGAGCAACCAAGATTTTATGTCACCTCAGAAGTGGAGTTGAAATTAATTTTTTTTTTCCATTTCATATTTAGCGAAATAAGAACTTACAAACAAACGATAAAGAAGTTGGAAAATAAAAAAATAAATAAATTTTACATCGACTTGTTATGAAGTATTTTCTTATGCTCCCTCCCTTGGAAGAGATGAAAATGTAATAAAAATAAAATATTTTGGCGTCCTAGTATCAAGCCTGATATATTAATTTTTATGCTCATCATCAGGAAATAAAATATATACTAAATATTTTATATTATGTTTTTTTTGCCGGACAATTTCTGCAAAATGTCGTATTGGGAAAACGTTCGTTTGTTTTAGAAAAAAAAGCCCTAAGCTTTTTTTCACCCCAGTTCGGGAATTGATCGGGGAGATCATGCAAAGTTTTAAACTTTTAACAATTCAGTACAAAATCTCAATTTAATCTCAAATTAAACCTCTTGTTAAATAAACAAAATGTTAATTTTATAGCAATAAATTGTGTTTGTTCTAAAACAAAATAAAAATAAATGTTTTTTAATGCTTGAAGGCATCTTTTTATAAAAATTTTTTCTTCTTTTTTAAGTTCAGACCAAAAATTCGTTGATCAACCACGACGAATTGTCGTCTTCAGCTCAAACAGCCACATCCCCATGCTACCGTGAAATGCAAAATCAGTGACAAAAAAATAATTTAAAATAAAATACGAAAATCAAAGAAAGACTTCGAAATAACCAAACAAAAATTTAGGAATATTCAAGAAGAGCAAACACCGGTAGCTGATCATGAAGCAGTTGAAGGTATTGAAATATCAAAATGATGAAGAGTCAACATTTTTAAAATAAAAAAACTTCGTCTACTTATTAATGTTGCTGCCTGTAAACAAAAAGAAAATGTTGAAATCAAAACGAAATATGAAATTAAACAAAAATAAAAATTACAAAAAGCCAAGCACAACTGTCTTAATCAAACAACTACGCGAACAATGAACAGCCAATAATTGTAAACATTTTAACCGTTTTGCTGCTGCTGCTAGCAAAAGGGTTTCCGATAAGGACGGTTCGATGTTGATCACTGGCGGCGATGTTGCTTTAGCTGCATCTCTGAAATCGATTGTTTATTATTCAATCATTAATACCAGGTGAAAAGGCGTCAATAAACAGTTACTGTTTGTTGCGCAAGGCCGGCGGCATGATGGGGCCTACTTTTACGAAAACGGTATAGGTAATATACCTTTACCAGCAAGCCTAACTGGTCAATGATAAACTAAATCTTTTTGACCATGATCATTCGCATGGTCACGTCAACCATATTATGTTTACTACAACAATCTATTGTTGCCGCAAACATATAATGGTTATTTAAACTCATTTTAAACATTTCTTTAGTTGCGATAAGCAAGTTATTGTTTACATTGTAAACATTTAATAATTTCCATCCATAAAAATTTCAACATAATTGCTTTGGACAAAACAATTTCTAATAAAATTCTAACCATAAACAAATTATATTAACTGTAAAAGAATAGTATAATAATTCTAACCATAAAATATTCCTAACAGACATAATATGGAGAATTCTGATGGTGTTTAATCAAAGTATGAGGTATGGAAGAAAGCACTCTGCGGCTTTGTTCCATACACTAAAAGAAGAAAAAAATGATGTTTTATTTTAATAAAATTCATACTGTTCGATAGATAACAAAGTAAATGAAACTCATGTCAAAAAACTTTATACATTTATCGCTATTTGGCTAGACCGGAAGGCGCCGAGTTGCGAGAATTTAAAGCAAAATTATTATTATTATTAATATAAACTACGATTTTAATTAGATAAACAAAAGACTTATAGTTATGTATATGTGACCCAAAGACGAGTGAAAGGACTTTTGGTCATCACAATAGTACTAATGATAACTTTATTCTAAATCCAATATGGCAAACCCTTAGATATGGCGGACCAATTTTACTTTTGCACCCCCATGATTTCGGCATTAAATGAAACGTAAAATTTTTCTGTCGATTCTGTAACGTCGTAATGTTGTTTCATCGTTCACAAATAAAGTTTGTTTTTTAAATTTGTGGTACAACTTAAACACTTAAGCTTTTTTATCATAATAAATTTGTTTTCTTTTTTTAAATTAATTATGACGAATTTATTCGCATTTGGTACAAATATACGTATGGGAAACATAATGTACATTAATCTTATAACTTTTTTAGGAATTAAAGCATTTTTACTATAAAGGATATATGGCAGGACATAGAATTCATGTCGGGATTAGGAAATAGATACATTAAATGCTGTTATTGTGTGTATCATACGTGCAAATAATATTTTGATTCTAAGGATATATGAGGGATAGGCATATCCTTGAGCAGTTTTTTTTTTAATCTTAATTTTTCTTAACTAATGCAACTTACACTGGTGTAGCAAATTTCAATATTCTACGACAACTTTTTCTATTTTTGTCGCAGTGACTTAAGTGATTAGCGCGTTAACTATTGAGCATTTGATGGTTTCAGTCGCCTGTGATCGTACCTCAGCCGCCACCAATCACTCACATATACTTATGTAGTTCAATCATAATATATCGCTCTTAGATTTGGTTTTCTTACCGTGAGAAGCTACGCAGCGAACGCCACAATCCACTTTCTTGATTGAACTATTTCCACTTCGACCTGCAATTACTGAAATTCCCTGTATTTCTCTTTTTTTCTGAATTGTAAATCGAATTTAACATCTTTTTTGATTTTCATAATAACCATTGACCATCGACTAACTACAACAGTGACATTGAAGTGGAAAAATAGTTGAATAATGTAAAAATCAGATTTCTGCTCTTACGTGAGGGGGGGGGGGGGGGGGGGGGGGGGGGATTACGTGTATGAAATCTAAAACAATGAATCGATGATAGTCTGACTATAAAAAATACCAAATCCTAAATTTAGGTAGACGATAAGCCAATATCTCCTGAATTCACGCCTGATTACATTTGTTTTTTATCAAACCTGAAACAAAGACATACCATTCCGCAAATTGGGGAAAGGCAATAAATATTTTTATTTAAATTTTAAACAAAAATTTATGAAACAAAACGATACCAATTTCGATTGATTGTATTAAAAAGCATTTCAATCATGTTTCATTTTGTATGCGATCGTTGCACATCGGTCATCTGTATTTTTACTAAATTCAACCTCCTGCTTGCTGTATTTATTTGTTCATTTATTTATTTAATAATTTTTTTGTTTTTGCTTTAAAATAAATGAAGAAAAGCCGACATTGTACTTGAATTTTGTTAAACGTGTCTTTCTTTTGTTTATTTTTACGAAATTTTTTAAATGTTTTTTATCTGTCAAAGTGCTGATGTGTGTGTGTTTTTAAAATTACGAAAAAAAAATACATTTACCGCCACCCATTTCTATAATTTTTGTTATTTTTAAACACACCAAAAAATAAACAATTAAAAAAGAAGACAAGAAACGATATTTTTTCATGCAGTGAATTTTTGGCTCTTTGGTCGATGGACCAACATTTATCGACTACAACGAACGACCATTGGAAATCAATACTCTCCCTTACCCGATATTAATTGACTGTTGTTTGTGGCCAGCATTCTTAAATATACAAAGACTATTTTACTTTAAGTTAAATTGTCACTTTGACTAATTTGCATAAATTGCTACCATGTTGCAGCCAACACGTATGAGAGTATCTTTGTGTATTTTAATACTCTTCTACAGTGCTTTGATACTCGTACTTCAAGTACTTACCCGAGTACGTTTCCTAGTGACGGTGCTTAATGGCGTGTCTTCTTATTTACACAATGTTTCGAAAATAAATAACGATATTTTTTGTATGGATTTTCAAGTGGTTGGTCGTCAAACCCATCAGTTTTTGTCATCGTTCATTTACACTGAGACCACCTAGAAAGAAACTGAATCAATTAGTTGGTAAGAGTTCGAAAAATGACAACGATTGGCTTCAAAGCTTCTGTTTTTAAATGAATCATTGAAGTTTTGGCATTGGATTAGGTTGTCGGTAAATAAATATTTGGTGTTCGAAAAAAATTTAAAAATTCTTTCTCGAGATAATAAAACGATATATTGATAAATGTTTCGTGCTGACTCAGATAGAAAAATTATTTTTCGGTCCGAAGATCGGATTTTCGAAATGATAAAATTTTCCTTTTGGTAAGAAATTCGTACTTTATCTGGCACAATTGCGTTCGAGTACAACCAATGTTGGTTACCTCATCACGAATAGACTCGCGCCGGAGCAACGTTATCAAATCGTTGAATTTTATTTCGGTGAGCTTTGGAGGCCTGTAGAGTCATTGGTCTATGTAGAGATGTCTACTAACTTATTCGAGCCTCAACTGGTAGGGATTAATGTGGCACACGTTTATTTCAGGAGTTGACACAGCGCGAGAATCAAGTAATTTCAGCTCGTTATCCTAAGTTTTAAATTTTTGAGGCGAATACCTGATTTTAAACCTAAAAGTTCACATCTCATCTCTCATTATAATGGGTCTGGTTTTCGAGGTATGAAATCCTATTTTCATTAAAGAAAAATGCGACCATTTTTCGATGGCAGAATCGGTTTTCGGACGAGAAGTATTCGCATACTATATATTCAACATTTTTCGTGTAAAGCTTTTTACAGTTACATGAACTTCGATTGAAACTAATTGGTCGATAAATAATCAAATGAAATAAAACTCAATAATTCCCACGGTACTAGAGTGATAAAACAGTTGCAGTGAAAACAACACGCAAGAAACAAAGAATTTACAATTCAGATTCGACATTTCAACTTCTGATTGCGAAGCCTTTGCAGCCAGTGCTGAAATTGATGCAGGGATACGAGTAAATGATTCTATGCAAGAAAAGGAGCAAACAAACCGTCAAACGAGCAGGTGGTGGTTTGATTATTTTTATTAATAAAACAATCGTTAGCAGAACAACAGCACCGAATGATAATGATGATGAGAACATTCGATATTTATATTTGAACCGCAGGAAAGTAAACAATTTTTATAGTTGAACTTTGTAAAATACTAGAGAGCAAGAACAACAGCAGCAAAAGAAACAAACAAATAAATGCTGAGCAAATAAAAGGAAATATTAAATTTTGTTATTTTCATATGAGGAATTCTAAATGGAACAAGAAAGGGGAGAAGCCACTTGAACATTTGAACAAATAAAACAAACAAAAAAAAAAATACATCACTCTCATCAACCTGTGATGATTGCGTTGATTGAAATTATTACAAAGGTAACAGATACTTGCAATAACTTTACGAAACGTGAACAAAAAGAAAAGTATCAGTTACGCGCTGTTGCGAAATAAAATTAAGAAAAAGCCTGAGAAAGTCTTTGTGCGGCGTTTTGGGGTTTGTTTTTTTGTTGTTCGAGGTTTTGGTTTCTTAGGAAACAATAGAAATGATGTTGCAACACTAGAGTTATGACGCAATAAAATAATACTAAAAACTCTACAAACCAAAGAGTCAGTCAACAAGTGTTCTATTCTTTTATTGTATTCCTTTTATTGATTTTTTTTTGTTCTAAACGATTCCCTCGAATTGTTATGCTGTGGCGAACTTTTTGTGCGTAATTCAGAGGCAATATAATAAGGTTGTGGCTTTTAAATGCCGCTTGAAGTTTCTTTTCAACGGACACTGTTACAGCACCTTACACTAAAGAGGCCAGCAGTTTCCGAGGAGTTCTTGATGCCTAAAACTGTAAATCTGACTGTCAGACTGGTGCCACATGACCCAATAGCTCCATGTATATAAACGGAAGGCGAACGTCCATTAGTGCCACATAAGCACCTTTCACACTATTAGATCAAGTAAAACGACTTGTTGAAAATTCGAGTAAAATGAAGAAGTATTATAGTGTGAAAACAATATCTAATCAGATTGTCAAAAATACGGATGGCTCTCATTCTTTTTAGAAAATATTCTAAACGTTGAGACATTTGAATTTCTCACGCCTGTATTTTAACAAGCCGACTGGTGCGCCTCCGACAGCGCGCTGCCTCAGATACTTGTTTACTTTAGTGTTCAAAATTGGTGTAATTTTGCACAAGACAAATCTATTATAATATTGAGCCGCCAAAATTTCTCAAGAGCCACCGCCGTTGAAAGTATTGTGTCGGCTTCTCTATCTCTGTTACTTTCTCGAAGTAAGCAAACACGTCATTTTCATTTTATTGCAAGTGTGATAGTGTAGTCGCAATGATTATCATTCGATTTCTCTCTGCAATAGTCCAACGAAAATCAAAACACTTTTAGAATAGTGTCAATGGTGCTTTAAAGAAAGGCTTTTCTGATGGTAATATACCCTCTACATGAACAGTTTGGATTGGAAATCAGGGAAGTCCGGTCATGCGGATACTGGGACGCATAGATAGAGTTTGTGGAACTTTATTCGCGACATGCTTCGGCGGGCTTTAAAGAGATAAACATCTGTTTGCCATGTTTGTCTGTGGCTTATAGGGAACTGTTAAATGCCCTTCTTTTGTCAGTCTTCAAATTTTTGTGTGTTACTGTTTTTACCACCTGGTAAGGAAGTGGGGACATTTTGAAGTTAGTTAGAGCAAGACGGGTACTTTGTTGGGTCACTCAAACCATAAAATTGGGCATATTCTAAAAAAAAGTAGGCCTTAGTAGCGAAATTAGGGCATGCAATTGTTAATTCATATGAAAATGTTTTTTTTTTAGGATTTTTCTTAGATCTTTGGTCAATTAAGGTTTAAAGAATTTTCGGGTAGTCTTTTCAATTCAAAACTGCTTACACGAAAAGAAAACACTTGGTTTGAGGAAACCATAATCTAAGACCCACATATTATGATTGAACTGTATGGTTGCAAGCAAATTAAAGTGTAGAAATTAATACGGTTCTCTTAGAACGTTGGAAGAGAAAAAAAATGCTACTGATTGGAAGCGGCCGATGAGCGAACGAACGAAGAATTTTACATATTGTGTCTATTAAGAAAATTTTATGGTTAGAGTTATTATATTATTTTTGTATAGTTAAAATACTTTGTGATACAAGTTTTATTGTTCAATTCAACCATATTGCAATTTTTATGGTTGGAAATTATTTAATGATTAAATGTTAACAATAACTTGTTTATCCCAATTGAAGTAATGCTTAAACTGTTTTCAAATAACCATATTATGTTGGCCACAACAATATATTGCTGTAGAGAATATAATATAGTTGTCGTGGGTTTCTTTTTTGCGTTAAACAAAATTCAGGCTAGATTCATCACTTTATTGTAAGTTTCAGAATTCAGAATTTCGGCAGTTATAAGATGAAATTTATGAGGGACATGCAGCAAACATCTTTTACGGATCTCACTATCTTAATTTTGTAACCGTTACCATATCAACTAGGCAAGCTATTTGACTTTTATTAATAGAAACAGTCTATTAGTTTACATTATTCTAAGGAGTGAGATTTATATGGTAATTATAACAGCGGCATGTGGACTATTGCAACATTTATGAAGCCATGTGTTCAGTAGCAATTGCCACTATGGCAATTATCATTAGCTAATAAATGATTTGTTTGTAAACAATAATTAAGATTCATCTTCTACTAGATTACGAGGGCAGACCAATAAGTCTCGAGAATTTCGAGCGCTCATTAAACATTATTTTTTGCGAAAAAAAAACCCGTCAATCAAACCAAGGAATAGCTCGATAAATATTATGCAGACTCTGCACCAATGATTTCAATAGTAAAAAAGTGGTTTGCTGACTTTTGTTGTGGTCGCACAAGTTCAAATGACGCTGAACGTTCTGGACGGCCAATTGAGGTCAGTACACCCGAAAATGTCGAAAAAATCCACGATATGGTATTGGACGATCGAAGAGTAAAAGTACGTCAGATTGTTGATGCCGTGTGGTTTCGATTTTAAATGATCAGGTGGGTTTAAGAAAGTTGTCTGCAAGATGGGTGCCGCGTTTGCTCTCAATTGACCATAAACGCAAACGTGTGACAACGTCAAAGGATTGTTTGGAGTTTTTTAACCGCAATCCGAATGAGTTTTTGCGGCGTTATGTAACTGCGGGTGAAACATGTTGTACTCCGGAGACCTAGCAGCAGTCTAAACAATGGGTTTCTCCGGGTGAACCTGCTCCGAAGAAGACCAAGGTAAGTTTGTCGGCCAATAAGGTGATGGCAACACGCGGGATGCACGCGGGATAACCTTCAAAAGGGAAATCAATAAACGGCGAATATTATACCAGCTTATTAGACCGATTTAATGAGGATTTAAAAAGAAAACGACCCCATACGGCCAAGATAATGCACGGGTGCACACATGTGCAGTCTCAATGGCAAAACTCTATGAATTGGGCTACGAATTTGTACCTCATCCGCCATATTTTCCGGATTTAGCCCCTAGTGACTACTTCCTATTTCCAAACCTAAAGAAAAAGGGCTCGGTGGAAAGAGTTTTAGCTCCAATGATGAAATTATTGGCCAAACAAATGCCTATTATAAGGACCTCAAAAAATCCTATTTTTTGGAAAGGATACAAAAACTGGAGAAACGTTGGACTAAGTGTATTGAGTTAAAAGTAGATTATGTTGAAAAATAAATTTTTGTTTAGCAAAAAAAACTGTGTTTCATTCAAAAAGTCGCGGACTTATTGATCCGCCCTCGTATGAGTTTACCACAATCATGTCATAGGTAAAGAATCGTTAAAAGGACTAAAGGAGTTAAAGTTCATTTATTGTGCTAAATTTACTAAAGGAAGAGGTCGGAAGTTTATTAATCAAAATCAGCTGATCGATAATTAGGACGTTGCAGCGAGTGTATGTGCGTGTGTGTGATGTTAGAAAATTGAAAAATAGCACATGGCCAATTGTCTTTTTCTCTGCCTTAGTGGTACCTGCACTTTTTTAATTTTCAAGCCAAAAAAATATATTAGAAACAGTTATACAAAATGGCTTCATTTAATTAAAAACCAAAAATATCATTTCTTCTTTTCTTTTTTTTTATTATTTTACCTCCAGTTTTGCTTATTATGTCTGCCCAAACTCTGCAACCCTCAGTTGCATTAATAAAAATCTAATAAAAATCAAATAAAATTCACAGCTGGGATCATGGTGGGAAATCATTATGAATAAAAGAATGTCTAAATGAATGAATACAAGCGCAAATAAACGAAAGAAAAGTTGTGAAGGTAATTGTTGTGAATTTGTATGAGTTATTTTGAAGGCCCCCCGGCAAAAGGTCAAAACTTCAACGTGTCTTTTCAGCCATATGGAATTAATAACACACTAAATACATACACACGTAAATTACAAAAATTCACCATTCACTCGTCCCTTTTTTTTGCCCCTTTCACTGTCAAATGACACACATTTTTAAAATCCTGTTTGTTTGCAATTGTACCCCATCATTAGTCTCTTCTGTTGCGTTTTTTTCGTTGGACTTTAACTGTATTTAATTTTATTATGACGGTTACCTCCTCCGAGTATCAAGAAGGGGTTGCCAGTGGCACAAATTTCCAAATGAATGAAAAACGATGCGTTTTCAAAAATTTCGTGAAACAAATAAAATAGTCCTACTTCTAGGGCGATTTTGTTAAGAAAAATGAAGTAAATTAAAATAATACACCAACCAGAAGTTAACAAAACTGATACGCTTAAAATCACTGGAAAGTAATATGCAGATTTGAAATTAAAATCGTTTAAAGTAAACTATAAAAAAGCAGGACATCTGGCAACGCTAGCATAAAGAAATAAGAGTAGCTTCGAAGCAGTTATGAGCATTAAATGGGTGTAATATTTTTTTGTATTAAAATAATTACAATCATGGGAACTTTAGAGGTAACAGTAACATTTGGGGATTAATATGTGACAGGCGCCGATCGAGCTTAACCTTTTCGGGGGGAAATATTAACGAAAGCAAATAAGTCTTCAATTTTTCTAAACTTTTTGTATAGCAAAATGTAAATTTTTAATAGTTTAAGGGGGCGAAATTTTCAATTATTTAGGAGTATTTCTTTTTCTACTTATGAGTTTTATTGTCACAGACTTTTAACAAAAGTTCGTGCTAAGTGTAATTTCAACTTAAAGATCTCATATGTCTTTCCATTTTGACTGACATAAGTCTGAAAATTGTTTCAAATATAACCAAAATTCAGCACAGACCAAATTCTGTTTCTACAGTCGTTTGTATTTAAAAAAGGTTAAAATCGGTTGCTTAGACCGCTGAGTTTGTTGGACTCTTATCTTGAGACCTTGACGGAAGGAACCACTTTAAAAAGGCTGAATAGACAAATAGATTTTCTTAGTCCGATAGATCTACTAGCCTCTCAGTACTGCACTGGCCAAATCCGCTACTCTACATCTCGAAATAGTGGAACAACGGTCTTTTCAGCTCTGCCATCTTTATGCGCTTATGTTCTTAATTTCATGTTTTATACTCAGCCAACTTAAAAGCAAAGATAACATTTCCTGCTAACTCAAGAAATAGTCCTACTTCAAGACTCTGAAGCGCAATTCGCTCCAATCCACTGCTTTAGAGATAATGGCGTACGACTCTAAATATCCGAGTGGGGCATTATGCAATGCCTGAATTCAGCGCAGACTTCTTAGAAACTACGTCTATAAATCTTATCGATTTAAAAATTGAAATCGTATCTATGTACTGCCCGCCTAGGCACAAAGCCGAACATCATCAAATTGCAGCCGGCGATTACAAAGCAGAGCATGCATATTGGGGCTTCAGACTTTGCAGCCCCAGAGCAAGACAGTTGTATAATACGCTTGAAGGCTACAAGCTAGACGTTGTATTTGGCGGTACATACGCTTATTAGCCAAGAGACTTTTATAAATTTCCAGACTTTATTGATTTTACTGTTGTAAAAAACATCATCAATTAGACGTTATCAATTATTAGTCAGTACATCGAACGATTACCTTTTAACCATTCGCTTACAGTCATTTTACACCACAGTTTTTCACTATTCACCTGAAAAACCCTCGATTTGAATTTCCGCCATCATCTCTTGTCACGTTTGGTTTGGCGACAAACCGGTTTCGGCTGTGTGATATCTTCAGTTTGTTCGTAGAACGAAAAATGACGCTGAAGGTGACACATAGCCGAAACCGGTTTGTCTCCAAAACCAAACTGTCGGAATATCAAATGAGGAATCATCTAAAATTGTCGTATACAGGATAACGCCAACACAATTGGAGTACAGCAGTAGCAGTACATGCAATGGTCCGATCTTTGAATTTCGATGAACCACACCCTGCTTGTTTTATTTCGATTTAAGAATAACCCAGTCTTATTGGAAACCCATTTATATTGGGAACCTTAGCAAAGTTATATACATCATACCTGTTTGTTTGCTGGGTATAACATTATTAGACAGTCTCTATTTCCTCCTCTTAACACTCGTTACATAACTAAATAAAACAAAATTATGACGATGTTTATCGCAAGCAATGTTTATACTTAAGCAACAACAATAACAACAACAAACACAGCACAACACAAGGTCGTACAAAATCTCTGTGTTCGATTTCAACAAAATGTACAAAATATTACAATAAACTCTTCAGCACAGCTCAGCTCACTTCACATTCCTTTGTAATTGGAAACTGTTATTTGCCAATATTTTTGACACTCTTATTTTATTAAGGCACAAAGCAAAAGAATGGAGAACCGAAAAAAAACAAATTTGTTATAAATAACAGAAATTAATATGCACAAAGGAGGCGAATGGCACCCCTCCTTTATTAAGGGTTTGTAATGGAAGGACGAAACTCAAACAGTAACAGAGTAAGAGCGTAGCATGAGCGAGACGGAGATGTCGAGAGAAATATCAAATCGTTTAGTCACATTGTTGTTTTTGTCTTGTCGTTGCATTTTTTTGTTCCGTAAAAAAACATTCTGTATCCGTTTGTTGGGTTGTTTAAATAGTTTTGTGGGTCTCATGTTACTCTGCAGTAGAAGAAATTTGTTTTTTGCATCGCAGAAGTTTATAATCTGACATTATTGACTTCCTCAAAGAGACACAGTTTCATCATTGTGTTTTAATAATGTGTTCACTTTTCAGGAAGGCGTTTGTAATAAGAGCTTCCTTTATTTTCATCTTGTGTCTTTCAGGGCTGCTGCAGGAATAGATCTTCTTACAAGAATTCAATTTGTTTTTTGTTTCGAGAGTTTATGGAGTATCAATGTTAATGTAACACTAGAATCAATCAATCGATACTATTTTGTTTGTAATTTTAAATGTCTATAGAATTCGCTTATTTTTAATTTCTGTTTTTTTTTCTTCTGCAGGTGTTAGCCATGTGCTTTACTCATAGATTTCTAATGTTCTGGTTGGGTAAGTGTTTTATTAATTTAATTTATTAATAATTAATTTAAATTCATTTATCCTTTTCTTTGTTAATGTTTTTTGGGCCATTATTACAAGTTGCCGATAGTTAAAGTTAGGATGCAAGCGGGCAGACAATTTGTGTTTCGTTATTATCCGTGTACGTTGAGACAAATCTGTCCGACAAGCTAACGGGAAGATCATCCTACCTTTAATTTTTAACGTGAAGTTGATGTATTTGAATATATTTAAGTAATGGCGTGGGTTATATTGTCTTTCAGGGCATCTGTAGGTTGCGGCTTCAGAAACTCCTCCAAGAAAGAGTCTATCACACGATCCTGGTGGCCTATTCATGTCACCTCCGCGAGAGGTAACCATACTAACAATTTGTTCTTAAACAATATTTATTGTGGCGTTCGCTGTGTTGGATATAGCGTTGTCCTGCTGGAGCCGCATGTGATCCTCACCTATATCGATTGGTTCTTGCTGATAATGTAGTGCTTGCCGTGGACGATGCCTAGCTAGCCTCACGAACATTGTTTCATGTGAAGTCGCCGGTCTAAAGGTAAAGATCCACACCACGCGTTCTACGCGTTTTTGCATCATACGAATCTGTTAAAAAATTGGGATTAGTGTAGTTGCATGTTGCAAGTTACAGAGCACAAAAGCATAGGAAGCCTTGACACGTAGAATGCTTAGAGTAGGTCTACTTTCCTCCATTCTTGTTTTCTACTTTTGTAAGCGTCAAAGGGGCGTGTGATAGGTCAGCGGATTTTGATAGTGTCTTATGTGTTAGAAAATGCGTTATGTGGACTTTCAACTTAAAATTCGCACCAAACAGTAATTTTTTTTTATAAACTTTTCATACAAAAAAACCTTTATTGAATTTGGTTTTAAAATTGTACATTCCAATAGAGAATTATATTTGTTTTAGAACTCTTGGAACCTGATTCCCTAAAAATTAATAAATATGTTGGGCATAAGAAATTCTGCAGATAACTTACTCTGGTCCACAGTATTTTTTTTATCTAACTCAAGAAGTTCGAAAATATTATCTGTTTAATAATGTTGCCATTGACTTTAAAGTTGGTTTAAAACTTTGATAGAAGGAAATTAAATTATTAGCCATTTCAACAACCTTGTATACATAAACACAGGTGGTTTAACATGTCACAATCAGATGGCGCAACCAAACATTTGTGACTATTTAGACCTCTACTTGAGACACTATATTTAACAAAATGTCATAACTTGTTTGAGTGATAAGAGCGTTGCCAAATGCGCAGATTTATCTGATTTTTTTTTTCAAAAGTAACTTAGGGGAGCGCAGTGTGACCAGATTTGATTGAAAAAAAAAATTAAAAAATATAGCTAAATCCCGCTTTAATTCCATATAGCAAAACAAAGCTAAGAAATTAAATTTAAGTCTGCAATCTAAAGATAAATAGTTTTTAATAAACAATTCCGATAACATAAATATTTATTTATTATTTTACGCTACGAGTAACTATTCCAAGTAACGATTCCATTTTGCTTTTTAATAAAATAAAAAAAAACTTTCTTCCTTTATTTAAACATTTTTTTTAATTTTCAAATGTAACCAAAAAACAGCTGATAATTTAATTTTAGTCCGAAATTATCCTATACAAAGTTCGCACAACTTTGTACAGGAAATTACAAATTTTACTCTCTCATTTTATCTCGAAATTGCACAAAAATTTAATTTATTTAAAATTGTCCAAGCTTGAAGGTCTTTTTTTTTAAAATTATATTTTTATTCTTGGATATTTCGCTACTTCATTGTGTAGTATCATCAGGAAATAAAAATAACGAACGAACGTTATTTTTAAAAAAAAGACCTTCAAGCTTGGACAATTTTAAATAAATTAAATTTAAAAAAAAGGTCAAGAACAGCTATAATTTTGCACAAAAATTGTTATCGGAAACGCTTTTGGACTAATTTTGTGCGAGTTCGGATTGCTTATGTTATGCACCTGGAACAGACCTATTGTAATGTATAACATATATTTTAAATTACCTGATTAATTTTTAAAAACCTGTTCGATCGATATCTTTGCACGTTGGCCGGGCTCATCACACGCCTGGAAAATATGACGATACTTTTCTTTGTTTGTTTAGTGGATAATTGTTAGGGCAGTAAACGTTATTTACCGACACCATTTCCAAACCCCTTAACAAAGCTTGAAAAAACTATTAAAAATTAAATTATTTATGTGCGCAAGTTATTTCTTTTTCGCATTAAATATTTTAATGCTCTTTTTGAAATTCATGTACAATAATTGATAACTGCAAGTTGACTAACCTTTGTTTATTACTAACGAACATTTTGAGCATTTAGTCAAAACCCAAGGCTGGGTTAACCGAAAATTAGTAAACTATTAAATAAAATTAATATAGGTCAGCTATAAGTTAGGAACCATTAACAAATTAATGGCAATTAATTTAACATTTTTTCCCAAGTGCTTGGACTTAAAAGAAATGATCTTAAAAAATGTTCTAAAATAAGTTCAAATTCAAACTTATCTATTTGCGCTTCTTTTTATAAAAAATACTGCAAATTTAGGTTTAAAATCGGTTCTCTAATGAATTCGAAAATTCGAAATTATGTTCAGCAATTCGAACATTCTTCCAAGATTAACATTGTGCGCAATGAGGCGGGTACGACTTTGCTTACGTGAATTCAAAAGATAAGTACATCTGTTTTAAGAATACAAATATTACGACTGAATTTTATGCGTTTACACATGCCATTGGTATAGAATAAATTGAACACAACTGTTGTGGAAAATGTACTTCTACCAATTAGTGCACGTAAAGTCAATTTGTTATGTAATTTGTTGCCAAACATAATGGAAAAATATTATATTGAAGAAGCATTGTTCATATTATTAGCTGGTTTTATTTACTTGTTTACTCGTTTACAGGAAAATGCAACCCTGATTTAATAAAAGACTTTCTGAAGTATTTCCAAAATTAAAGAGAATCACACGACTGCTATATTTTCAACCGCATTTTCTCTCAATGTTTAGACGATACCAATCGTGCTCTTGAGCACAAGTCGTAAGACTTGTTGAATAATGTAAACCAACTTTAAGGCCCATTTCACACTTTTATATAAGTGTTTTGATTTTCGCTGGATTTTCGCAGAGATAAAGCTGATGATAATGGTTCTGGCTGTCAAAAGAAGTCAAAGGTAAAATATTCTCATACATTGCTTGTCTGCACCATCGCATGCAAAATAAAATGAAAATGACAGGACGAGGAATTAGCAGAGCTAGAAGCCGAAACAGTACTTTCGGCGCCTATGGCTGAGCAACTTTGGTGGCTTTTGAGATTTTTTAGCGGCTCAATTTTTTGATACAAAATACATTCATAACCGAAAAGCAAAACGGCAGTTTTTGTGCCGGTGTTAGCTGACGTAAAAATATCTGCGGCAGCTCACAGTCGGCGGCGAGCCCTTCAATTTGTTTAATTATTCAACAGCAGATGTTTTTATTTTCTTCGTTTGCTGCTGTAAAAATGCAACCCTGATAAAATGAAAAGTCTCAGCGTTTAAAAATTGTTCTAAAAATAATGAGAGCCGCAGGACTGCCAAATTTCCATCCGTATTTTTTTACAGTTTGAATTTATATTACTTTCACACTGTAATATTTTCTCATGTTACTTGCATTTTTGACAAGTCGTTTTACTCGCTCTAATAGTGTGAAATTAGCAGTCTAATGTAACAATAGCTGCAGCTCTCGTCCAAACAGGTAACACTGCACTTACAGTGCAACTGAACTTTATTCGTCATTACGAATGTAATCCGCACATTCCTTATCAGCCTTTACTTACGTTTGTTTATTTGAAAAAAAAAAAAATAGAAAAACAAAGTAACATATGGAAAATTTGACACCTTAATTTGTTCTTTTCTCTTTGTTCTCCTATTATTTCTTATCAAATTCTGCCTTTTGTGAATATCTCAATTGTATTTCATGACAATTCGCAAGTTATTTGTTTATTTACAAGTTATTTTCTATTTTTTTTGAAACATTCTAAAACTCGCTTTAATCTAAAAAATATTGATTGTTGCTGAAGGTGACCCACCGAATATAAATTCAATTTAAAAATAGTTCGCGAAACACGCAATGATCGTTTCAAACCGGTTATTTAACTGCAAGAATATTGATTTATCCGGCCTACGAAAAACAACAGTTAAATAAAAGCGACATTTTTAAAGCCGGTTAAAAGAGCAAGTTGATCGTCCTATTAGTTACGTGCCCCGAGACGAAAGTGTATAAGTTTTATGAAAGGTGACGAAGGATCGTCATGAAGCTGCCAAGAAATACCATGCCATG
Source organism: Phania funesta (assembly GCA_963932375.1). Taxonomy (NCBI): domain Eukaryota; kingdom Metazoa; phylum Arthropoda; class Insecta; order Diptera; family Tachinidae; genus Phania; species Phania funesta. The sequence continues at coordinate 2,340,120 of OZ010652.1, forward strand.
CTTAAAACTATTTATGAATATTATTCGAAAACCCAATAATGATAAATTATTTCACTGCGATTAACTATTTAATTATATTGAACATTTTCTTTCGATTAATCGATTATTTTCGAAATTCTTCGAAACAAAGTTTTGTTTGGTAGAAAAGAAAAAAACATTTGCAAGATCCGCTAGCGCTATCTGCAATTATGAGACACGTTAATAGGAAGAGAAATGGTCAAAAACGCTCGTTCAGACGACAGTGTTGAAGGTGAAAGCAATACGACTTCTATTGACAATGAATTAGATTTGAGATCTCACAAGTCTTTGGCTCATAAGCGAAAAAGAAGATAGAATGTCTCGACAAATCCTCAAGATCCTCTCTTTGCTCTAGTTCTCGATCTAAAACAGATATTCCTAAGCTTTACACACTTACACTAAAATATGATTTTCTGATTGGAACGTCTTCCTGTACCATCAGAGCATCTTTATTTTCAAAGCAGATGCAACTGTTCGGTACCGTATGACTACAGACTATAAAGTGCCTGACTAAACTTTGTGTTTGTTGCAATATCGTAAATAATTTTTTAATGTTATTTATGATCATTTTCAACTTTATTTAAATCAATCGATTCTTCTTTTTACTCATATTTTTAGACAAACTAGAAATGTCTTAAGTTTGAATATCGTCAAACCAAATTAGAAGTTTAAAGAACTTCAAATCAAAAGCATTAAAGTTTTGACAAAAAGTCCAAGAAACCGAATTTTAATTTTATTTTTTTACTTGCCTTCCTATTTTTGGTTGGTTTTTTGCTAACTCTAAATTAAGTCGTAGGGGACTACAAATTTCTTATGATACTTGGGGTACTAAATTCGAATATCTAGTTTTATAAAAATGTTAAATAAAAAATACGAAATACGACAGAAGTATTATCTCTATGCCGCACCTAAATTGGGTTTTAATATGATCAGCAGTTTCAGAATATTTCATAAATTCGATATACAAGTTTCGATTTTATTCACAATTAAGTGAAAGTATTTCGTTTCGACAAAAGTTTCCGTATCCACACCCGAGTAAAATCCTCCCTAACAAAATTTGCACGTGTCGTACTGTTGTATCCCTATGGCAACTTCATTTAAAAAGAGATAATAAAATGAAAAACGGTGAGATTCTTTTCTTTTTCTATTGTTTTTTCGCCACAACTTCCACGATATCTCTGAAATTACTAAGCAGATTTAAAATCTAAGCTAGTACAACTTAAAGGTAATTTTAGTGCACTTTTTTGCATACCCTGCCAAATAGAACACACCATTCTCAAGTTATGCTAATACACATACTACTGCCAAATCTGTTTTGTCCCCCTCAAAGTAATCCCCTCCAGCTGCAATACACTTATGCGAACGTTTTTCCCAATCCTCGTAACAGTTGTTAAAGTCAATTTCCGGAATAGTCTTCAATGTGCGTAGCGATTCACGTTTAGTGTCTTTAATTGCCTCAAAACGGTTTCCCCGGAGCGGTCGCTTGAGTTTGCTGAACAGCCAGAAGTCCCACGGAGCTAAATCAGGCGAATACGGTGGTTGTGGAACAATGTTGATTGAATTTTTTTAGCGAAAAACTCACGAAGAATCAATGCGGTATGCGACGGTGCATTAACGTGGTGCAAAAACCAAGAGTTGTCGGTCCATAAAATGGTTTTCACTGATCCCTCCGATATTCCAACGATATCAGTAAGGTCTCTGACTGTTAATCGTCGATTCTCGGGCACCAGTTCCTTGATTTTATTGACGTGTTGTTCATCAGTTGATGTTGATGGCCTTCCTGGACGTGGTCCGTCATCAACGCGTTCTCGACCCTCTTTGAATAATTTGTACCAATCAAAAACACTTGCTGGCGACATACAATTATCACTGAAGGCCTTTTGCAACATTCTGAACGTGTCGGCAACAGAAATTTCATTTCGCACACAAAATTTAATGGAACTTCGTTGTTGAATAATTTCGCTCTTTGTGAAAATCGCCGAATGCACTTGTTGTACTTCAGAAAGACAAGCGTATACTGAACACTAATGATTACTTTGATGTGATATTTGGCACAGATGTCACTGACAGTCATACCAACGTAGAAAAAAAATTTCGACGAATGGATTTCCGCGCGAAATTTAAATTAAAAAGACTTACAATTTTTTTCCCACACTAGTATGTCGTGGCACTTGCTTCACTTTGGACATAACGTCATATCTCGAAAACTAGAACCAATAAAAAAAAAAAAATGGAGTGCACTTGAGCTAGTCCAAAACCTTGTTTAAATGTGTAATATTTTTAACCGATTCAACGTTTTCAGGGGATCGGATAAATATTGGAACACAAAAGTTAGTTTCTAGGGCAATGTCGAGCTATCGTTCTAGAGAACTAAAAAGCGCAAACAATGTCTCACGATTCTTGAAAAAGATTGCAAAAAATTCGTTAAATAAGGATTTCCGGAGATCTTTTTCGTACTCCCGAGTTGTACTCCTGCTGCAAAGGAAGTGTTTTTTTCTTGCGCTTCAATTCACTTTTTTAACTTTTCATGTTTATAAATTTTTGGCCGAACAACTCTTTGATTTGCCTCTTATTTACGATAACAAATGGAAATGTTTCTAGACAAATGCAGAGTGATGGATTCATTCATCTCTAGAGCTGAACTTTGTATGCGATAAACGACTTGACATTTTTTCTTACTTCTCCGCCACAAAACTTTGTCAACAATTGAAATGTGTCTTGCATTAAAATGTTATCGTAACTAGTTGAATGGTATTGTGTCTCCAAAGCCCGGTCATTGCATTGCCAGAACATAAACAAATATGTCTTATCACAAGGCAAACAAAAAAAAGTAACTTCTAACGAACGAGGGGTCGGGAGTTGTGTTTCCATAACAAGTTCTTGCTACATTCGGCGTTATCATTAAGTTGTAGTGGCACAACGAATGTTTGATAAACGCTGAACTGAGTTATTACAAAATTCTCAAATAAATTTGTCTGATCAAGACATTTTTTCTATTAAAAAACAAATAAATCTATTCGGCGATGCACTTGTTATCAATTCTAGCTCGAATCACTGCTGGCTTGGGGTTAAAACTCAACCAAAGCGTAAATTCTTCTATACATTTGTACGCTTGTATGTATGTATATGTAAGTCATACTCATACTCATATCAGTGAATAAGAGACAGCAGTGTCTGTCGGGTTTATGTATCAGAAATGAAAACTAATGTATATAACGCAATTCCCAGTAACAATTTATTCATTCTGGTAAAATTCTTGGTCGCTTACGATTGTCTGAGTCTCTGAAGTTGTGTTTTAAATTAAAAAAAAAAAAATAATAATTCTCCAAAATGAAAGTATTTATTGTAGTTTTAGCTTTAGTGGCCGCGGTAAGTGGAAAATGTTCGAAATAAAAATATTAAAAAGAATTAAAAAAGAATTAAAATTTCTTTCACAGGTTTATGCTGAAGAGTGGACGATTAAAAATAGCGAACAACTGAAAGAAATTCGTCATGAGTGTTTAAAAGAGCATTCGCTGACTCCTGAACAAATGGCCAAAATGAAGAACTTTGAATTTCCCGATGAGGAACCCGTCCGCAAATATCTCCTCTGTACAGCTGAGAAAATGGGTGTCTACTGTGCTCATGAGGGCTATCATGCCGATCGTATTGCTAAACAATTCAGAATGGACATGGAAGTTGAAGAAGTAAAAAAATTGGCCGAGGAGTGCATTGCTAAATTCCCCAAGGGCGATAAAGCCGAAGATGTGGCCGCCTTTGAAGTTCACGGCTGTTTGATGAAAAGCGTCATTGGCGAGAAAGTGAAAAGTTATATTAAGAAACGCCAAGAAGCCGCCCAGAAACAGGAATAATTTGTTGAATTCATTAAAAGAAAAAAAAGAGCTTAAAATAAATAATTTTATTGTTGGTTAAAAGAAAATACTTTTGTATAACAATTTTTCAAATGATCAAGGCTTTTTATGATTTTCCTGGAAAGGCAGAAAGAAACATTTGATTCCGTAATAAAAATTTCGTCACATAAGCACGCAGGCTTATAAAATTATTTTAATATATATTTTTAAAGCATTGTAAGTTTGCAATGTGTAATAAAGGAAAAGAGTGTTCAGACACACGTTCAATTTAATCTTCATTCCCAATAAACAAAGCAGGCAAAAATACAGATTAAACGTAAATGTTTTGCCAAATTTTCATTTGATGAAATGACTAACGTTAATCGTAATAAAAATCCGCATAAACACATAAATGTGAAAATAGGGCCAAGTTCCTATTCAAAAGTTTCGGCCGTTAAAAGTACTGGGATCAAATTGAGGACCAAGTTCTTTATATGTACCATACCATCCCATTTCTGGGCAACTTGCTAGTTTGGTAACATTTTTTCCATAATTCTTTCCCATATTAGAAGGTTAAAAAATGTTTGCCAAGCTCGCAAGTTGCCTAGAAATGGGATGGTATGGTACATATGAACAACTTGGTCCTCCATTTGATCTCAGTACGTTTTAAGTTATTTTTTATATATTTTTATTTAAGTTATTTTCGTTTGTTAATGTATCTATAAAACCTCTTAAGTTAAGCTTACAGACGGTGGGTTATATAAAATATCTACCTGTAGGGCATATGCTCCATACAAATAAGCGGGAACCCTAGCCCCCCAGATAAAAAGTGCCCGTTTTCAGATTTTTCTGCCTGCATACCAAATTTCAGCTCTGTAGCTTCCGTGAAAGTACCCCATAATATTGATGAGTAAGTCAGTGAATATGTACTAAAATATGCACTTTTTACAGCTCTATATCTCGGGAAGCTTTTGGGCCTGAACTTGGCCTGCCGCACTACCGCGCGCCTTAATTTATTTATAAATTCGACTACCCGAATAAATTGAAGCACTTGTGTGAATATAAAATACTTTAAATTTTAGCCTCACACCTAAAATAGCTTTTTCCGAAAGCTTTATTCATTCATTATTGTTCAAATGTGACTCAGACTATCTTCATCTAATCCGATTATGAAACTCAATATTTAGGGAAAAACTCTCAAGAGTACCGCAGATTAGTATCTGCTCACTGTTCGTTTACACATAAATTCTACAGATATGAGATACCAACGTTACAATACAATTAAATATTTGAAAATATATTTTGTTTTGCTTAGCAATCCAACCAGAAACACCGTACCGTACCGTCTGTTCTTATCTAGCGCAAAACATAGCAGAAACGCTACCAAAATACAAACAGCCTTCAGAAAGATAAAACTCTACGAGAGGTGACACATGTATTAGATCAACAAAGAAATAGAAGTCAAAATAAAATACAAAACGAAAAATATAATTTACTTAATAATTTTAAATAAAAAACAAAAACTATGATCGGTACGAACTTTAAAATCTTGCTACTTTTATTCGGGCTTAGTGTAGACTCAAACCCCAGTCAAATATCAACTGAGTTAACGGTAATGCTAGTGTCCAATCGGAAGAAATTTTACGCTTTCAAACATGTTAATTTAAAATTTACAGGACTTTGAGTTAAATGCTGCCCATATACGTCACGCTCGTCTTAAATGTCAGCGCCACTTTCCACGGGCCGACTTAGTCAATTATACAGACGACACCGTAGAAACACAATGTTTTCTGCACTGTTTTCTCTATCGAATGGGTTTAATAGATTTATCGACACGTGGCCTAAATGTAAGTTTGTTGTGAGAAATTTACCAAAGAATAATTAACTAATGAACACGTGAATAGAGTAAAAAATTCTTGGATAGCTGGGATAAAATTCAAGGGGTCTCCGAGGAGGACAGCTGCTTGGAAAGATTTGATTTTGCTGAGCCCCTTAATGGCACTTGCAGCGATTCTTATCGCAAATTAATGGAATTACGCTACAACTGCTTGCATTTATTTCGATACATCTTTTCCACAAATAATACCTGGATATCCGAAGATGTGAGTAATCAAGCTGGCCCTTGTTATAATTCCAATGATTTTAATAATATGATTTTGAATTTGAAGTCGAAACGCAGTAAAAAAATTGGTCAATCTGCTACGGAGTTTTGTGATTTAATTGATATGGAGGATATTGGGGCAAAAGAAAACTCACGTGATGAAGAGGTCTCCTTACTCACCCAGTATAAAGACAAGCTGAAATGTATTTTTGAAAATATTCACTATTTGGACGCTTACGGCAGAGTTGATGTAAGTTGCTCTTCTATCGAAAGATGGTTAGAATTTTTTAGTTTTCAAAAATGGCTTATCGGATTTGCAATTAAAAGTTATGGCCCCGGCATGAAGTTCTTCCTGCCGTTCTTATGTCCTAAAATTTCTAGCAAAAATTAAAAATTTTCATGATGTCAGGTCTTAGTGGAGTGTAAATTTTGTAGCTTTATTTTATTACAATATTTTTATTTCAATTGTGATTTCTCTTTACGCAAATGGACAACAAATAATTACGGAGTTGCCCTAAATTGAAGCATGACAATACTGAATTGTTATTTCATATTACTACTTGGTAATAGTGGCCATTACCTGCTGCATGAATTTATTTCATTGCTCTCATTAATTAAGCGTCCTTCATCTGCTCTCGGCTTAGCTTACTAGAGCCGCTTTAATTCCGAACATAAAAATGTATTTTTTTTTAGCCCGTAATCAACCAATTCACAAGCACTCCAATGCACTACGTATCTACATGCACTGTTCAGATCTCATTCAAGCGAAATACTTTGGCCTAGCCGTTAGTATGCGGACACTTAAAAATTGGAGAGAAGCTCATGACGTTCACCATCAAGCAGATGGAAATCAAAATTAGTTATGATATAAGTACAACAGGGACGGACAGCGACGAACGGCGAACGTTTCGTAACGAATATTCGTCGATGAAAATAAAACGCTTTTGTGTATATGAAACACAATCACTGCGTCGCTATAAAACTGTCATGCGCAACAAACTCTGCGATAGGCTGCGATGATCAAATTGGTGCAACGTCCGTTTTCTGATTTATTTATATTATAAATACTTCTTTCTTTTCAACTTTTGTTTTAAATAGTTTTTTCTGAATATTTCCTCTTTTTCAATTAGAATTTTTTTTAAAATATCACACATCAGCTGATATATGTAAAAAAATTTAAAAACGTTAAACAATAAGGTATATCTATACGGCGTGAGCAACGCAACTGAACTACGCGCCGCGACAAAGTTGACCAAAGAGGCAAACTGCCACGGCATGTCGCTGCATTGTAGTTGCCGCTTAGAGGGATATAGAAAGCTGAGCAACCCAACAAATTTAAAATCTATTTGTAATATAAAAATTTCGCAGCGAAATGTCGCGTCGCTGCAATTCTAGAGCATTATACTAAAACAGTCACGTGGTTCTTACCTTTAATCTTTGCCTCCTCATCAATAGGATTTTTCTTTAATTAAACTTAGAAGAGTGATCAACTTTTTCACTGTAAATTGTGCAAAACCGATTCTATGGACGCCAAGTTGTAGAGGCCATACCCACCATCGTCTTAAACGCTGCCGTTAAAACAAAACTTCTAACATCACGAAAATTATGTTTAATAAATTTTACAAAGAGTAAATTTTTTATTCACCTTTTTCGCATAATTATTTATAAATGACTTTAACAGACGTTATTTTCGCCCTAATTGTATTATAGCCGAAAAATTTATGCAACGAATATTCGATGTGTTCGCCGTGCTGTCAGAATTTCGTCGTTCGTTCCAATTGTATTTATGCCATTACTTCTATTACTTACAAATATTCTCTTAATTAAGGAAAGACCTATTTGGCAAAATTACATGGAAGTGTTCCAAAGTGGTGAGAAACGATGGGGGTCGAAAAGGGACCAATAAAGTATGCGGTCTGCTTGGATATCCCTGCTACATTAATATTTATACCAAAGGGATTTCAAATACTTCTGTGATAATTTTATCTTTTGCTAGATAAATATACGTTTTGCAGACATCAAGTCTTATTTCTTGCGATTTGAAAATTTTCACTCTACATGAAAATAGTTCTAAACACCTGACAGGCACGTTTCTTTTATAACATTTATGCCACCTTACTTTCAACAAGACTACGTTATTAGCCTTTGAGTTAATGTTGGCCCGAAGATTTAGTGGCAAGACCTGATAGAAACTTCTCACTTGATCCGCTCTGAAGGCGATGGCGCATTGGTAGTAAGACATGCCATCATCAACTGAATCATAATTTTAAGAATTTTTAATTTGGCGGTTCTGGTGATAGTTCTAAGTTTTCGTTTTTCATAAGCCGGCGCGGATTCAAATGAACAATCACCAATTATCGGCAGAAGTAAATTAAGGAATGCTAAATTATCCAGAGCCTACTGCATTTGCTTCGCTTATCTTCATTTCTAAGAGATTCACATGAATTTTTAAACATTACGGACAAAAGTAATTTTTAAAGAGAATTTTTATTATTTTTATTTCCAACAATTTTTGCCTAGCTAGTTCTCCCAACTCATATTATTACAAAAAAGCAATTAATTTATTGGGGAGTTAAACTAGTATCTATGTGCATTTCGCTGGTTGCTTAGATCAGCTTATGAGGAAATCTTTTGGTAAGCTAGAATATATTTTTTCTAATAAATATAATTACTGATTGACTCAAATAAGAGACAGATATACAGGGTGTGTTTTTAAAGCTGTGCAGCTTTGAAACATTGGCTTGTGCAAAAATAATTTTATACCATTAGAGTTGGAACGTGATTTCGAGCATGTTGGCGCCAAAGATTTCACCGGCCCATAGAGTGCACCAAACAATATTTTTGTTTTGTGGTTGTAACGCTGTCTGCTCCTACAATTGCGGCAATTTTGCTTATTGGCATGCCCGTGGAGCCAAAAATGGGAATCATCACTGAACAGAATATTGCAATAGAAGAGTGGAGTGACTTCTAGTTTATTCCCAGCCCATCGACGGAAGATACGGCGCAGAGGATGGTCATTCGATCTGTTCATGATAGAATAGAGTGAATAGAAACGATGAAATAGTTGCCAGACCTGGCGACCGCATGACACTTAAATCCCTGTCGGAAATTGAAACCTTAAAAAACACAACTGCGGTAGCACTACACGATTGAATTTAGAGTTTGCTATTTTATTTCATTTATTATTTATTGGCCAATTGCTTGTATTTTCTTAACTGAGAATATATAAAGAGCAGTGTAATCTAAAGGTTCCCTTAAGTTCTGTCCACGCTTATTTGGCGGACTATAAGGCAATGCCCTCCGTTTTATTAATAACTTGCAGCCGCAATAATAAAAATCGTACCTCCCGATTCATCTCTATTCGATTAGGTCGCACACAATGTTCATGCAGTCCTAAATATAATTCAAATTTTAAACGATCTGTAGTATCATTTGGGGCAACCACTTCTCATTGTAACGCCTCATTCCGTTGAAATAAATGTTTCGCTGAATTCTTGTATGAAAGGTGCCAGATTTCTTATAATATTGGCTAAAGCGAGCTCCTACTCTCTTTAACTTTTTATATCTAAAAATTATTGATTCTATTTCTTTCACAATTTTAGGAATTCGAAATAAATTATAGTTATCAAGAAGCTCAAGAAGATTCTTTAGAATCCCGCGCCTTAATACGTTCCTGTTCCCATCGAGCCAATTCTAAATTCCAACCTGATTACCTCGGCAATGTGGTTTTAGAGTTGCAAAAATGTTTGAAGGCTCAGAGCGCAGTGTTCGATAAAGTATTCAAATTAAGAGATGAAACTTCGAGACAATATTGACATTTAATTTATTTTATTGTGATTTATTGAATAAATTATTATTTTTAATTCACTTTAACAATTATTGTTTTAAATCTAAGACATATAAATTCATACTATTGAAAAATGTGCAGAGATCTGGAGAGGAGGCTTACGACTTGCTACTCCTCTCCAAAGAAATAAGTTCGCTTAATTATCAATTGTAGAAGTTCGTATTGATTTCATGGCCGCTGTTATGTGATCGTCCAGTGGTAAACTTTCGTCCATAGAAGGATGACGATATTTTTCCAAAAAGTAGCAGGTGCCATTGCCAGCATTGAAGAACTCTTTGGGTAAGCAAGAGGGATCTCGGGGTTGTAAGTTGAAATCAAAGCCAGGATGTTTAATAAGCCACCTTCAATAAAGATATTAAGCACAAAATTAATGGATCATTTGAATTAAATACTTACTCTCTTGTCGTAGGGCTGACATTGATTTTGCAAGCCTCGCTGCCCGATTCGAACTTGTTGGCAATAGTAACATTATGACCAAACAAACAATAACGCGGCATTTTACGACCCACCACCCCAGCCAAAACGGTACCAGTGTGCAGACCAATACGCATTTTTATCTGCTCACCATCATGGGTTATTTGTCTGGAGCAAGCATCCACCATCTTTAAAGCCATCCAAGCCACCTTGTGCGCGTCATAGATTGAAGCTCGATGTAGACCACTGGCGACGCAATAAGCGTCGCCTATAGTCTCCACTTTATAGACATCAAACATGTCACAGAATTCATCAAAGTCCTTGTACAAACTTTCCAGCATACTGATAACCATGAACGGCGTTGCTCGGGAACAGATGCTAGTGAAGCCCACAATGTCACTAAATAATATGGTGACATCCGGATATGTCTTTGCATCGATACTCGCACCCAACCACAGACGCTCGGCGATTTCGGCTGGAAAAATTAAATGCAAAAGACTAACATTCTTCTTGCGTTCTTTAGTCACAGCGGCATTGGCCTCTTCTATAGAACTCTTCAACTTGTCCATACGTCTACGCAAACCATCTTGGGCCCTGGCCTGTTCTCCCACTAAAATCACCTCGCGCGTAGCATCATGCAGCGGAATGTCGGAAATGAAAAGTCCATTACAGGTCAAGCCATCTAAACCGTCCAGAAAGGGAGAACCCATGAACAGCAATGAATTCGATTCAGGGCAATGTACCATTTGCCCTTTAATTTCCAAACCCTAAAAAAAGTACAACGAATCCAAAAAATAACGCAAGTTGTTACTAAAATAAAACCCACCTTTGAAGTAAATTCCTGGACATCAGGAGGATTCTTTAAAGCAATTAAAAAGGGCGTATAAGTTCGACGTACAATGTCGCGGAATGTCATGGTCATTCCCATGGGACGCTTGAAATCAAAATAAGTAGTGGCCAGGCAACCATAATCAGCCAAATAAGGTTTGTACAATTTGCTAAAGCCACGTCCTGGTAATATTGAAAACACATTTTACAATTACAACCCATTGTGCACTACAGTCATACGTACCCAATTGCACCAGCTCCAGTTCTTCGTTTAAGATAAAATGCCAGGGAAAAGCTTTGCAAAAAGAGCTGGAATTCATAGACAGATCGGCGGCATTAGTAGAATTGTTACGTTGCATGGGCACCTCCTCTGGGGCTTTACAGGCTGGTGCCTCTCTTGCGTGACCATCTTTAGCCAGGGAGAACAAATAACGGTAACGACGACAATCACCTTCGACGGGTTCAATTTTGATATTGACTTGCACATTAAACAACATGCGAGTCAATGCCTTTAAGGAGCCCAACAATAGCCAAGCAATAACTGGACGCTCAGAGATAAAAATAAGTTCACCATCACCAGCGCATACAAAGCCCGTGTCGCTGCAATCTTCCTCCTGAAAAATTGCAAATACAATATTATTCGCATCAGGACGGTCTGTATTTGAAAGTACAAACAGACCTCTTGAAACTTTAAAACGTCATAAACTCCATCGAGAGAACCCAGAAATTCCTGCAATTCTGTACCCAAGCAACGAAACGCTCTCTCTATTATTCCTGTACAGCAAGAGAGTATCAGTTCTTCGCCAAGCAAAACTAATATTTCGCTAGCGCTTGATTCATCCATTTCCAAAAGAATGTCTTGTATATCACCCAGATAGTCATAGTTGGGTATATTTTTCAAAGTATCCAAATCGATGCGTCTTAAAGCGGAAGGCATATTTATTTATTTATTAATTTATGAACGTTTGAATTTAAAATTTCATTAAATTCCCTCTCCACTCGATGGGTTGATTAAAGGGAAAATTATCAAGGAAAAATACTCATCAAACACTTCCCCAAGTCGCAAAAACTTTATTTAATATTTTCAGCTAGAAATCCCATGAGACTGATATAGAAGCAGAAAAAAGGGCGTGCTCCCAAAATAACGTAGAGGTAAAAGACGTTTTTGTTAAACAAAAGTGGTACTTGAGAACACACGCACTTAATTAATTACTACACTCAAAGAAAAAATATGTTATATGGTTGCTACCGCGAGGAAACATTTTTAGTATTTTAATAAGCAACAGCATTTTATGTACGGAGTTATTATATTATTTTTGACTCTGCGAAATGTGGCCCCAAAGGCAAAATGACACGAAACAGTGGGGTAAATCTTTGATTTTGTGAGACTTATTTTCATTTCCTCCTAATAGGGAGATTTTTCACTTTAAGTGAAATGAAACAATGCCCCAACAAAAATAAATGGAAAATAACCCCTCAACAAAATATGGTTTCACTCAACTAAAGTAATGTTTAAAATAAATTGTTGTGCGAGAACATAATATAGTTGCTGTGACCAAGTCACAGCCATGTTTCTTCTTTGCATAGAGAATCATAAACCTTAAAATAATAAATATTAATTTGAAAATGTTTTTAAAAGAGACATCACAAAAATGACGGGAAATCATACGCCAAGCGTATGTCGTCGGATTTTTATATCATTCTGGAAACAACGTTTTGTTTGTGAATTTTTTACACCAAAGTGATTCGTCAGCATTGAAATATTTTGCGAGATTATTCCTGATACCACGGATTTGTTTTTGAACTTTCAGTTGGCAATACTGCTTAATATGTGCGTCATTTTGACAGCTGTTACTTATTTTTTATTTAATTTGGTTTCAGATTTCATCATGAATAAACTGACACGAGTACAAAGTCTACGAATTTATTTAAGAAGTCGTGGTTCAGGTCGTGAATGTTACCCGCTGTTTTTTTTAGCGACAATGTTCATTTTTGTTGAATTGATACGTTACAACTGCCGCATTTGGAGAGAAGGTAATCTTCAAGCCATTACCGAGAAACAATGGAGTCACTAGTCCGCATTTCTACAAAAACGATGCCGACCAGCACGCAGCAATGAGTGATGACTGCTACAGGGCCATGATCCCTGAGTTTTTTGTATTTGAATTTCATTAATGTAGCGGAAATATGATTCAAACAGGATGATGACAATTGCCTTACAATGCGAGCCACAATTGATTTATTGAAAGAAACGCTCGGCGACCTAATAATTATTAAAACAAAAACCCCATAAATTGGCCTCCAAGGTTATGCGAATTAACACCGCTGGACTATTTTTGTGAGGCTGTCTGTGGGTCACGCCGGTAAGTCAACGACGATTGTGATCGACAATTTAACTTGTCGATTGGACTTTCTCCCAGCTAGCCGAGGTGGCCAGCCATACGAAGGAAATTATATTCCAATAAAAGTGGCCAAGGATTATTTTTCGAATAAAGATAAATTCAAGGCAACTAACATCAATTATCCGTGTTTTATATCAATTTAAAGTTGTGTACTACTAAAAACACCCTTTAATTAATTTAAAAAAAAAAATTGAATACTATAGTATTTGTCATAGGCTTGTGGCCCTATGTGCCACATTGAGCGACGGATTAAATATACTTGGATTGTGGAACACATTTGCTTAGATATGACTTCCAACATATGTTGCCGATTAGATGTTGTAACTTTGAAACGTTAAGACGGTAGACTAGGTTTCCTTCGGGGATATGATGTAAAGAAGTGTCTGAAAAGCAATCCAGAACTTAACTAAAGAGCTTTCCGAATTATTTTCCTTCCAATACGTTTTTCAAACACCATAAGGGGTCATAAAGGGTGCCCAACTTTAGTTCTTAAGAATTTGATGGGAAATTCTCTTCCACAATAAATTAACTTACAATTTCGAAATAGTTGGCCAGTTTTGATTGTATTTTGAAATTAAAGATGTGACAGCAGTATTAAGGTCCTCATTCTTGAAACAAGAGAAAACAAAAAGTAAACAAATTTGTAAAAAACAAAGAAGTGAAATTCTTTGAATACCGAAGGTGCAGTTAGCAGTTGTATGGCCATTTGCAAATGGGTTAATGTTAGTGCATCATCTGGTTGTTCTTCGTCCTCCAAGGTCCAATTGGCAGAGGTTTCCGCAACCACTGAGGGTTGACGTGACAATGAATCAGTGCGACGAAAATAAGGACATGCCATTGTAAATCTTTAAGGGCCTTCCTTTTCAACAGCCAGGCAGGCAGTCAGGCAGTCAGGCAGTCAGTTGAACCGATAGTTGTAGACAATGAAATCTAAAAAGAATGAAAAAGTAATTCAAGTGCAAAGAAAGAGCATGCGATGAAAGAAAAATAAGTGGGACAATTGAAAAATGTAGTCAGTATTAAATGAATAGTTTGAACTGAAATTTATGATATAATAGAAACATGAAGAAGAAGAGGATGAAGGGGATGTGCTGCAGAAAAAGGACATCTTTTTCTTTCCAAGTTCAAAGTGAAGAATGCAATCAAATGTTTTCGAAAATGTTAATTAAATTTGTTGACATTGCAAAACAAGGAATTCACATTTGCTTTATAAGTTTTTTTCTGTCCTTATTACACACACACAAATAGGCTCTCACACACACACACACCCACACACACACACGCCTACCGAGCCATTCGTAAACACACATTAAATACAAACAAACATTAAAGGAAATTAGTGCAGTAGGACCATGTATGTTTGTATGTATGTGTGCGTATTAAATATATACAATTTCAGGATACACACACATTGTTTTTCGGTTGGCAGGAATTTAAATTCCTTTTTTAAGTCTTAAAATTTGGAAGTTTAGCAGTTCTCATGCGACTTTTAATTAAAGGCACTTACTTTGTTCTAAAGTTTTGGTTTATTTGTTGGGTTTTTCACTTTGCACTTTAATTTGCAATTGCTTTCCTTTCTTGAGACATTTTTTTTCTTTATCCTTCAAAAGTCAACCTATTCAGTTGCCAAAAGTACAAGAACTAAAGGGGACATTTGTGTCAGTGGGTTTTATAACAATTATGCCACAAAGTCGTCGCAGAAAAGCTTGTTCGCCAAGCTTTCTAACTGTAAACAAAGCAGGGAACTGTTAAGCGCCAACGTCGTCATAATGTCAAGTTAAGTAGGAGCTTTATTCAAAAGCTCTTCTGTTTGTTTGCTTTGGGCTGGTTTTCATTCTGAAAGTAAAACACCTGTTGTAATATTTATTTGTTTATTTCCTTCTCTTTTTACATGTTTTTATTGCTAATTTTAGTTCTGCTTATCTCTACTCAATTGTTTATTTTCTGGTATTGAAAATAACTTTCAAATGCAATAAAGCGAGAGTAACAAGACTCCAGATAGAAGCCCAAGCAAAACAAACTTATACTTTGCAAATAGAGCTGGCGTTCCAGATGATTTGTGATGTGGGAGGGGGAGTATCAATCCCACACTCTCTTAAGAGAAACACAGTGTGAAATACATACTCGTACATCGACCAGCAGTCAGTCAGTTGGTTTTTGGCAGCCGTTTAAGTGAGGCGTTCGGTTCTAGTTGTCTGCTTTAAAGGTGTAACAAATTTCGAATGAAGATTTCACATTTAAAAAAATTATAAAAATTTAAAGATTTAAATTTGTTTCTTTTAGTGCTTCTTTTTAATTTGCATTGCACGAGCTTCAAGAGTTTGCACAAAGACGCTTAACAAACATCATGACGGATATTGAGCAGCTTGTAAGTCTTTATTTCATTTCTCAACCACTCATCACCCCCTGGTTGCTTGTCAAAGTTCAAAGTTGCTTCTCGCATGTCTGCAATTTAGATTTTGATTTATGTCGCTTCTGCCTTCACTTTATTCACTTCCCGTTTTTATCATTGAGAGTAGTTTCTGCTACTTATCACAATTTTTTGTAGTTGCTTGGAAGTCTTTAAAATTCGTTTGCACCATTTATTCATTTCATTTACGTTCACCTAATCCTTGCCCGCCCTTTGTGTCTGTTTGGGTGAGTGTCGTTTTTTGTTTGTGTGTCGCTTTCGCAAATATCCTTGACCTTGTTCATCTTGAAATGTCTATTTTTAGTGGTTAAATAGGTTTCAAAGCGTAAACATTTTTTTGCTCTAAAGCTTTTACGAGATTTAAGGTAAAAAAACAAAAAGACTTGCATTTGTTTTTTCCCAAATAAATTTTCTGTGTGAAAGTTGACTTTTGACGGTCGTAAAAAAATCGATTCGTAAATTTTATCGGCATTTTAGCGTTCAAGTCCTCTGGACTTAACTAGAGTTCAATAACACAAATTTTGAAGTGGAGTAACATCGGAGAGTTGTTTCTTAATTTATTTGAGGTGCCGAATTCAAATCTGCATTCGTTTTCTTTAAATTGACTCTAGTTTTCGAGAAGTGGAAGCAGTTGCACGACAAATATTAACAAAACTGGAGAATGTCTTGCGCTATTCGGTTAAATAAAAATTCCGAAATTCGGCCACAATATTATCTTTCTGTCGCAAGATAATTTTTCAATCTGCATTTTTTTTATTTTCACTGACAGAATTAAAAAAAAAAAATTAAAGTTTTACTTGATTTGATATTCGGACAGGGTGTTTTGAGGTACATTTTTGGAACCAATTCCCGTCATCCCTCGATAAGCCCAACCCGGTTTGTCCCCAAACCAAACTTGACAAGGGATGAGGGAAATTCGTTCCAAAAATCTACATTAAAGTTTTACTTTTAATCAGAAATATTATCAGATGTATAAAAAAATATGGAAAAAAGGGGTTGGGAGGTCTCTTAACCCTACGACACATTAATTATCCAAGACAATTATTATAACGGGTGTTTTTTTTCATAGTATAGATCTTTACATTGAATTGAAGCACAGATAATTGATGTTACTTGCCAACAATTTCGCTTCATACGAAAAATAGTTCTTTGAAATTTTTATTCGAATATGTTTTCCGGCTGGGAGGAAGTGCAATTTTCTATTAATTTTTGCAGCAATGAAGGCCGTATTTTAGTGATAACGTGGCGAAAGTTGTCCTCACAGTCGTCAATTGTCTGTGGCTTATTGGTGTTGACCAGAGACTTAGGTCCACCAAGAATAGCCCAGCGTGGCTACCTCGCATGATCTCGAAGGGGCCCATTCCTCCACTGACGAATCAATACAACCAAAAATTAGTTTCAACGCTGAATTAAGTTTTCTTGTGAAATTCGCGATGAGTTGCCCGAACTGAATCATGTTCGGCTGTCAGTCTACACATGATGAAATGGCGAACTAAAGTGAATACAAAACACATAACAGCTGTCAATGCGGTGCACATATCACACAGTATGGCCATCTTAGTGATCTAGTGTCATTATGTTAGCGAAAAATGGTGAAAGTATTGAATTCAGGTACTAAAATGTGTTAATTGATCCCCATAATTTCCCACAGGTTAGCCTTGTCTCTGTTGTCACAAAGATATAGTATGTTGGCATTATATGTTCGTATTAAGAGGCTTAACACTTGCATGCCTGACGTTTAGCATTTCCATTAGCACGACTAATTTTATATTATAACCTTAAATCAATCATGCTTAAAATTTTGTCTTAATTATTGTTTTATCCGAAATTATTTTTATTACAGTTTAAAAGGCAGGGTCCGAAATTGGCGCCATTTTTTATTTGTGTAATTTTATATTTCGTTTTCGTACAAGATCCCCACGGCGAATTGTGGACTACTGTAATAAAATGTGCCCCCATAGTTTGCCTAATGTTCTACATTGTCTTTAACGGATTTCACTTAACGAAAGCGTAAGTTCTTTAGTTTCAAATAGCACTGGATCTAATCTAAGACTTTGTATTGCAGCTACAGATATTCGCAGCTTATTTTATTGGGTCTAATTTTTTCATGTGGCGGTGATGCTTTCCTTAATACGAGCATTGATCTCTTTGCTTATGGCATGGGATTATTTGCTTTAGCTCAAATTTGCTACATACTCGCATTGGGCTTAAAGCCAATTGAGTGGTTTATTGCTGTTCCTTTGTATTTGGCAGGTGCTGCATGTGAGTTTTTCCCTTTCTGATTCTTGTGCAGACGTTTAATAAAATTTAATTTAATTTTCAAATAAATTTTCAGTTGTGATTTTTGTGTTTAACGCGTTAGATGGCGTTTTAACTGTAGGTCTTCCTATTTATGTTTTGCTCTTGCTAACAATGTGCTGGCGCTCTGTTGCCCGTGCTGTGGACAATAAGGGCTTCTTAAATACTTTCTGTGCCATTGGCAGTGTGTTCTTTGTCATTTCAGATGGAGTGATTGGTGTCGATATGTTCGTTGCAAAAGTGCCCAATTCCAGGGTAAGTTTTTCTCTTTTGTTTTTTTTTTAGTTTCAATTTAAAAAAAAACTTTTTACTTTTGTTTAGATCTGGATTATGTCCACTTATTATCTAGCTCAGTTTGCTATAGCTGTAAGTACGGCCAATGATGGGGCAAAGAATAAATCTTCAAAGTACCCGAAAGGGCTTGACAATAGCGTCAGCTGACAAATAAAATACAAAGACTGAATCTTTCTGATTTTTACGATCAAAATTATATCAACCACAAACAAGTTAAAAGTCTTATCTACCGTTCGTACTTCCGTATGTTGAAATATCAAATTTTTTCCATTGTAGCTTTATCTCGTTAACTTATTGTAGATAATAAATTAAATGTATTTAATGACCGTTTGTTAAAATAAAAATAAAAAGAAGTTTTAAGGTCCAACTTTTGCCTGATTTATGTAGGACAAACAAAAATTTATTTTGTTATATTTTATAGGAATTTTTCAGAATATTCTGGACTGATTTTTATAAAATATTTATTCGAATCCTGTTTTTTTTAATTCGAAATGTTTTTAATTTACGATGATTTCGAAGATTTAAATATTTTAAATGCATAATAATTTTATATATGAGCAAGTGATGGGAAAAATAAATTCATTTGCATCTCTGCATCCTAACAGAATGTATTCAGTGTGTCTACTGGACACTGTACGTTGGATGGCGCCATTGTTGAAACGTTAAATAAGCTTAGTGCTGTTACTTCAGTGTTGCTGTTATTAACAGAATTAGTAAAATTATTTGAACAGAAACGCTGTGTTTAATCACTCTGTTATGTTTATGGAAAATGTGGGCAAAAAATAGACCTCTTTCAGACCAGCAAAGTTTTCTTAGCATAGTCTTGAGTTTGGGGTGGAGTGAGGAAAGGAGAGCGGGGGTTGGTACAAAAGTTGTTGTACTCGCAAATTCCTTTTGTGTTTTTAGTTCGTAAACCGAATTAATATGGCTGCTCTTTATATTTGACAAACATCCAAACAGAAAAGAAACAGACTTTGTCAAAGTAAAATTATCCTGTCAGAACACAAGACAAAGTTTAAAAGAGAATTCAAGAAACTTTGTCAAAGAAAACTTTGCTGGTCTGAAAGGTAAGTAAGTAAGTAAGGTATAGTAAGACTTTTTAATTTAAATTTCGCGCGGAAATCCATTCGTTGAAATTTTTTTTTCCACGTTGGTATTACTGTCAGTGACATCTGTGCCAAATATCACATCAAAGTAATCATTAGTATACGCTTGTCTTTCGGAAGTACAACAAGTGCATTCGGCGATTTTTACAATGAGTGAAATTATTCAACAAAGAAGTTCCATTAAATTTTGTGTTCGGAATGAAATTTCTGGTGCTGAAACCTTCAGAATGTTGCAAAAGGCCTTCGGTGATAATTGTATGTCGCGAGCAAGTGTTTTTGATTGGTACAAATTATTGAAAGAGGGTCGAGAACGCGTTGACGACGAACCACGTCCAGGACGGCCATCAACATCAACTGATGATCAACACGTCAATAAAATCAAGGAACTGGTGCCCGAGAATCGACGATTGACAGTCAGAGAACTTACTGATATCATTGGAATATCGGAGGGATCAGTGAAAACCATTTTATGGACCGACAACTCTTGGTTTTTGCACCACGTTAATGCACCGTCGCATACCGCATTGATTCTTCGTGAGTTTTTCGCTAAAAAAAATTCAATCAACATCGTTCCACAACCACCGTATTCGCCTGATTTAGCTCCGTGGGACTTCTGGCTGTTCAGCAAACTCAAGCGACGGCTCCGGGGAAACCGTTTTGAGGCAATTAAAGACACTAAACGTGAATCGCTACGCACATTGAAGACTATTCCGGAAATTGACTTTAACAACTGTTACGAGGATTGGGAAAAACGTTGGCATAAGTGTATTGCAGCTGGGGGGTGGGATTACTTTGAGGGGGACGAAATTGATTTTGAGAATAAAAAAAGAAATTTAAAATTATGAACAAAGTCTTACTATTTTTTGCCCACAGTGGTATAAAACAAATTAAAAGAAGTACTTTGTCCGAAATTTGTGTTGTTCGCAAAAGATACTGGTATTTCAAGCAGTATCAATCTCATCTTGGTCTCGTCTAAAGTTTTCTTGTCATTGTTTTGTTTTTGTTCAATGTTGTTCGCACAACGAAGTCTGACATTAAATTTCATTTTCAGTTGGGCAGTTTGATTTTCAAGAAACAATTTTTAATATCTCTTGTCAGCTTAAAAAAAAAGTCATTAAAATTTTAAACATTTTTTATTGCGTCAAATTTTACCAAGGATTTTGACATCTGTTTCTTTTATTTTCAACTCATTTCCTATTCATTGTACTGATCGCTTCGGGTTTGACTATTCGTGTTTGAGAACACTTTGTAAACAACAGAAGTAGAATTATTTTCAGACCAGCATACAACACTTCGGTCAAACTTAAAACGGACGCTCCTAAGCACAAGGCCATTATGCCACCAAATTGTGCGACTATATCAAATGCGGTAGAAAATGGACGGGTTTCATATTTCGTTACCACTCCCTGGCCAATATAAATGTCACCTTGGATGATGGGAAAACTGGAATTAAGACTAAAAAAAATTATTTTTTTAAAATTTTAAATGTTGTTAAAAAATACGGCAAACAAACTCTGGCAACACATTGACATTTAAACTGGTTAAGAAGGCCAAAGAGTAACAACTGTCTACACAATCACAAATAACACCTCTGCGAGAATCCATTATATATCTGTCTTGCAAAGGACTTTTGAGGTAAGTAAATATGTCTGCAAAATAAAATATATGAAAAAAGGGTCACAATAATTCCGATAATAGAAACCCTGAACCTCTGTTCTTATAAATGCAATCGATATCCGAAACTGTACATTCCCTAATACCTGTAAAATAGACTTTGTCTTCAAGTTTAATTAGGAAACAACTACTGCTCTCACCCGTTTTTGGAAAGAACCAGGATAAAGTGCAGTCACAAGTTTTAACAAAGTTCTTCTGTTGACATCTGACAATACAATTTAATTTGTTAAATGGCAGACCCTCGATTCGATCATAACGTTTGGACTTCTCGTCCTTAAAAAAATTTGTTATGTAATTTTTACCTTAAACACAGAAGAACTGGGTTCTTACCGCAAACAAACATCTGCGTGTTTGTGGGTCCAAATGTCGTGTACTTGGCGAGGCTTCGGTGATGGTGGGCGTAATTGATATATAACTTTTACTATTGCATATAAAAGCATTTGTCAGCGGTTCACTCCATTCTTCGCTCTCTTTAATCATGACCTAAATTTGTGTGAAGGACCCAAAATCAAATCTTGAGATAAATTCGAACGCAAGCTGTACTTACGTCGATGCCAAATGTTGCCTTATCACTTTGCACTCTTTGCTGTGCTTTATTTTTGCGTAGCGTGAATTGTAACCCATGACCCTCGCCTGCCTTTCGATTTTTCCAAGGATAAAATATATTGGATTTCTGAAAGAGAGATAATGCTAATATTGCTCTTAGTAAAATAGATTGGAAGAGCTTAAGAAGGGTAAAGTGGGATTTCTGTAGCCCTAAATCGGGAGCTCTATAGCACTAAATGGAAACTCTATAAAAGTAAATCGCTATTCTTTAAGTAAGACGCCACATGCGCTGTTCTCAGAACAAACATAACCCGAAATTCCCGAGCTGCTAAATACTGAAATCTTTCTATCCCTCTAATTCACTAGCTGGCTTCCCGACTCTATCCTTTTCCTAAGAAAGTAACGCAATTCAAAAAAAAATTTTAGGAATTAATTACCTGAGTGTGTTGCTTTCTTTAAAGGTAAGCTGGCAGGCACAAATATATGGCTTGCCGTAACTAAGTGCACTGCCAGAAGTTCTAGCTTATACCTTAACGTGGTGGCGGCCGGTAACAGGTTCCTGTCTCTGCAAGGAGTTTGGCTAAATAAGACAAGCGGAAAGAATTTAACAGTCTATTATAAAAATCCCTAAGCCACGGTGGAACAGCATACACCAGGGATGCGCGGCCAAGGGGGTGTTTGGTTTGTAGTATGCGAACCCTGGATACCAGGCGATCTTCAGTTTTAATACAGACTTACCCGTGCATATGGAGCTCTGTGTGGGTTGATGGACATTATTTCTGCATGACAGGGATGACTTATGAAGCTTTGCAAGAGGCGGAGAGGTTAACCTCTGAAGATACTACGTTTTAATTGGTCACGGGAGGAATACCAAAGAGTTGCACAAAACTTCCTCCGCGAGGGGTGACTCCGTGGTGAGGAAGAAGGTCTACAGTCACCAGACGACAGTCTGAAATCACTACAGTTTAGAGTAAAGGCTAGTGGTGGCACGAGACTTGAATGAGAGTACAGTAGTCGTAAATAACAAATCGATTGCCTTAAACTAATTCGAGGAAAGAACGGGCTCGAAAAGGAACCCATAAATACTTCCTTTAAAAAACTGAATTAAAAGCTACGTCCATATATCTTGTGAAAAGTACCTTTTGATTGGCAACACTCGCCCTGCACTCTTTTAAAAACAGAGCCGTTTAAAACCGAAATAGGTTGCGTATGTTGTTCGGATTATTTCGGTTTTTCGTCTGGGTCAAAAACGATACTTAAAAACGATTGAAAATGTAGGAGAGCATTTTAAAATGATCGAGATCCATCACATTCAAACATAAATTCCAATTAAATTTAAATGGAAAATTACGATCGATATCGAATGCCGCAATTTGCTCCATGACTGGCTGTTTCGCACATTTATCCACAGCTTATGGAACTAAAACTTACATGTCTGTTTCTCGACTCTTCCGACACCATTGAATTGAACACCATACAAATGCCCTTCTCTGTGCGTTCGGGCACAAAAATCTTACAACAATCATACTTCGTTTCATCATAGACACACTCTACAAACAACTCGTCACAACGAAATGCCATAAAATTGACCAAGTCATTGAGTGTTATATTATCTATGCCGCGTGGTACAGTGCGATTCTGCAACAAAGCCAAACTATCCAGGTTAGACATACTCATGTCGTCCAGAACTCGCAATACATCATAGAATACAGCTTTTGTATTTTTATCGGCGTTAGGCGGAAGAAATTTCTCCTCGGCCGCCTTAAAACGCAACCAATTGACATGATCCCAGGGGCACAATGCCACCGCCGGGAAACTGATTTTATAAATGGGCATTTCTGACGTTCCCACAACCGTCTTAATGCGCTGCTTATTGTGATAACTAGCCAACGATATGTACATGGTAATGCAAGTGATAATTGCGGCAATTACTCCCAGCAACCAAAACAAACGCACTTTTAAACGAAAATCCTTTTCCCATATATAGGACACTCCATGAATGGTCGTGGTGAAGTATATAATCTGTTGCATTATGCGTTCAAATGCAGATACTTGCTGTTTCCTTGCCACAGTGGGCTCAAAGAATATCAGTCCCGTTTTGGATGCTGAAAATTTGTACGTTTAAACTGCTTCAATTCCTTGTGGTACAACATTTTATGAGCTACTGGTTGGTGCCCAGTGGCTTTTCAATACAACTAAATCAATGTACTGATGAAATAAAGACAATTTATGGTTGCAAATGAAATATTTTCCTGCTGGTTCGTACATTGAAAATTATATGGTGTGAACATTAAACTCCTATTAGCACTTAACGTTGTACAAATTCATGGTAATTTGTATCAATTTGAGAGCGAAGCGTAGTTGACACATTTAATGACGAATTAATACTTTGTTCATTAATTTATTTCGTGTGTGTGTGTGTATGTGCGTGTATGTATGTGTAGTTTATACTCATTATAATGAAAGTAAGCTGGGAAGGGCCTAGTTTTATCTCGCTAACTTCTTGATTAAAAAAGTACTATAACATTTTATAAAGTTAATATTTAGCCAGGTACGTTTCTGTAAAGTAACTTTTTTAAAAAGAATATAAATGTGTAAGTATTAATAATATGAACACTTTTAGAAAATATATTTATAAAAATATATGTTTCAGTACGATTATTTTTTTTATATTTTTAGACAAATTGATTCAGTTTTAAAAAGGTACTTTTGCAAAAGTTATTTCAAAAAGTAACTTTTTAAAAGTATTTCTGTACTTTTCTAAAAAGCGACTTTATTAAAAAAATGTACTCTATAGGAACAGATTTTTTAAATTATACATATTTGGTACGAATTTCGGTTTCGGCTATGTGTCATCCTCAGTGTTATTTTTCCTTCAGAACGAAGAGCCGAAACCGGCTTGTCACCAAACCAAACTTGACAAGGGATGATAGATGATTCGTCGCAAATCACCCTGTCGGAAATTCAAAGCAAGAATCGTTCTGGTAAGGTGTTCCCAAAAGCAGTTTTGTTTAAAGGTACTTTTTAAAAAGGTACTTTTTTGAAAAGGTACGTGTTAAAAAAATTTATTTTCTTAAACTCTTTTAATTTTAAATAAAAACTTTTTAAAAATAATTCCTCATTTATAAATTTTATTAAAAAAAGTACTTTTTGTTTATTAATAATATTTTTTTTAAACTTTTTTGATAAAAAAAAATATTTTATTAAAAATATACCTTTTTACTCTCAAACACGTTTCTATAAAAACTGAACGCATATTCCACGTATATGTTGAAGTCATCCTTTATGTTCATTTTCTTAATCATTTGGTTTCGTACTACACGCTGTCAATTCATGCATTTGCATGCATATGCACGTTTTTAATACAATCACCTCCTTTTTGCAGTAGCCTTCGTTCTACATGCATATTTATAATATGATTTTACTTGTTGAAGTCCCTCAACCAAACGTGATTAAAGTGAATTATTTGACATCAACATGCAACATGCAACATTACACCACCTCGCAGGCATTTTAAATGGTAACAAGCGCTGCAAATACTTACTCTGCAGCGCGCAACCTTCTCCTCTCCCACAACTGTTTACAATTAATCTGTCGAGTTTTAATACTGATTGCATTTTAACGCATTCACACTCGCCAGAGTCCATTGCACTGAATTGCAGTGAATGTTACATCAAATTACTTTTCACAAAAATGACATACCCTCCTGCCCACATCGTGTTTCAAATATAAATTAAACTAAAGCTTCGCAGTTAAAGGCCTTTAGAAGAGCTGATTACAAATGCACGCAATAATTTTACTCAGCCACCTAGGACGGACTTGCTGTTGTATTTTACTACTTTTGATGGGATTCCAATTGGTTTTTAGGTGAAAGATTTCAACCACCTTGATCGTATTTTAAAATCTTTTTCTTAAAATTTCCCTCTATACAATTTAAGCTTCAGTGGACTGACGTATCTACTGCTTCCATGAATTCAAATTTTTAACGCAATTAATTGTGCTTGCAGATGAATATATTCGTGTTTCCTCAAAATGTGACTAATAACACTTTACAACAGTCGCTGAGTCCGAATTGGAAGTCAGTTTTTTCAGTTCAAGGCAGCATGCTGTGCTACAAGAGAGGCGAGTCCTAACTTTTTACTGTTAACTGAATCAACCCTCCCTAAAATAGGTAGGCCGGAGAGGGTCAATATATATTCCGAACCCCTATCACTATTTCGAGAAGAATATTTTTTCCATTTGGAACCTGTCCTCTTTATGATTTTTATTTAATTTTATAATAAAATATTTTTCGTTATTTCTATCGTTATCGAATGCCGTCATTTGCTCCCAGAAATAAAAGCGTTTAATAAAATGTCGAAAATAATATTTTTATTTAAAAATTCTTTTTGTTTTTATTTTCTAAAGTGTTACGAAACAATAAAGTCCAATAATTTGTAAAAAATCCTAACTAAATAAACTGATGTCCTTACGCCTGGGAAGAAGTTACGCTTTTTTGTACAAACAGCGTATTTTTCTCAGTAAAGCAGGTCGCAATTCTTAGGAATTTTAGCTTTGCTCATTTATTTTATAGGCTTCGTAGACTTAAATTTAAGCATGAAGAACATTATCATGATCCCCTTTGGCAGGGTTCCCCAAGATTTGTTAATGTATAATCCCGGTAATGAAACCCATGGAGCCGATTTTGATGAGGACGCCAACAAATGGCATCGTCAGCACATTCGTTGCGATATTGGTAGAGATTCTCACCGGGTGGCGAAAACCTTTATTTCATTTAAAGATTGGTTTACCTCCTGTTACGTAGCACTAAAGTTTTTCATGCTGCTGTAATTTATAGAGTTGATGTAAAATGGTTGACCAAGGGAAGAAGGTCAATGAAAGTACCTACCTGGTGCTTCTTTTTTCATCTGCCTCTTTTCGAAAATTAATAGAAAAGAGAAACTAAACAATTTACTGTACAGCCAGCACGATTTTGCTAAGGGCAGTTTGTAAATTTGGTCAGATTCACCGGTCAAGTGCCTTTAAAATACTAAAATTTTTTTGAACAATTAAGGCTGGAATGCAGAGGTTTATATGTTTTACTCCTCGACGTTTGTAACAAGGATTGATTTACGTGTAGAGATTTCTAGTGCTGCCACACGTTCCTGTTTTATTTTTTGAACACAAGAGCTGTAAGCGATAACATTTGTAGGTTTCTCCCGGCTTTGTTCTTTAGGCTTAAAGGCTTTCTGTGTTCAACGTTGAGCTCTATATTTCAATTGCTGATGGTATTCTTTAGATTATAATAAACCGCATGTTTAATTTCTTGATAATACACGGCCTTATATTTCAAAGTATTCACCTACTCCTTTGAAGCAATAGGGTTTTTTTTTGGGAAACTGGAATAAGACATCAGCAAATGCCATGGATGGAATTCGATTCCATTTTCAACGAAGCGAAAACTCAATGTTCAATTGGTTTTTGTTTGTTGTGTTTGTTTAGGGCTCTTCTTTCAACCTCAATTACCTCAACCTTCACTGAAGTGAAAGCAACTCACACGCCCCCTTCAATGTTTTACTTTTGCATGAATGGCAACAAGAGCTTTGTGTTCTCCGCCGTATATATTCGCCACATGTGCCGACATTTTCATGTGTAAGAAAAACATGAAACTGTTTCAACAAAATAAGAAAGAGAAAATCAATCAATTACTTCATTTGCAGCCAAACGTTTGCTCAAAGCATAAAAAACGCATTTTTCCAATTTCTTTTGTCCAAGTAACGATGGAGTTGGGCATGATAATGGTCCCTTTTGCGTTCTGCAATTCAGCAACAACAACCTCGCCGCCGAAATCCTTCATGTAACCACAAAACACCGTTACAAGTATGAAGTGGAAAGAGGATCTCTTTTGGTGCATGAAATGACCTGGTCTTGTTGTCTGTGTGCCACAAATTGATGTTTCTTTTAAACTCGCGCCAAACTCCTGCAGTAACGAGGCTACAATAAAATGGAAAAGTAAGTGAAGCAAAATGATGACAAAAACTTGTATTAAAGGAATTCATTTGAGATACAAACGGTGCGGCTATAGAAAAAGTGAGTTTTTCGGTCTATTGACCAATCTAGCGCACATGAGCTCCTTATAAACATCGTCTTATACGTAAAAACCTTCAGATATCGGGAAAAAAAATTCATATCTTCGTAAGAACACAATCCGTTTCAGTGACGATAAAACAGTAAACCATATTGCGTCGTTGTAACAGTGGGTCAAAAGAGTTGTCACAGATCAGCATTTTTTACTTTCTTCTGAACTCTGGTGTAAATAACAAGGAGATCGGATGGAGTGAAGCACTTCATTTTATTATTGATTTGATATTCCGACAGGGTGATTTGTTCTAGAGCCAAATGACACTGTAGGTGGCACATAGCCGAAACCGCTTTGTCTCCAAAATAAATTTGACAAGGAATGACGGAAATTTGTTCCGAAAATCTATACCTCATTTTATTTTAATCATCCATGGCTACCCGGTGTTTCATATCCCTAATATCTGATAGACTTCTTCCATTAATTAGTGAGTACGAATGGCTGTCAAGTGTTACGTAGAGCAATAACAGCGGTAGCTAAACTAAATATTTGGACTCCCAATATCTCATAAGAAAAATATTACATTATGGCCATGAGGGCTATGCTGGGAACTAATCTGCTTAGCATCCAAAAGAGCCATACGTGTCCTCATAGGACCTGAACCTTGCTCTGGAATAAATAGTAGCTACATTGAGAAAACTGGTTCCTGGGCACTGGGGAGCTATAGCCGGACTTAAACAATCAAATCGATTCATCGCGTTTACTTCGCGAAAATCACAGAGGATTGGGATGATGGAAAAGAATGAGCTCAGGATAATTACGGTATGGTTTACTGGGCACTATGATCTAAGCGACCACCAATTTGATATAGGGAACTCAGAGAACATCAAATGTAGATTTTGTGATCTGAGTAATGAGACTTCTCAGCATGGTCTCGGCGATTGTGCAGCTCTGAATTCTCGTAGAATGTCCGTACTTTCCACGTCCTTATTGACGCCAGGAGATGCATGTGATCTTCCATTGAACAAGTCTAAATCTGTTCCAGTGAAAGGTAAATCTTGTACAAATTATACTATGGGTTGTGGTGCATAGAGCTTCGTTAATAATAATCTCAAAATACTATGTTCAGACATACAATATAATTGAGGCAATTAATCTTTAAATTGAGTGACTCTGGAAAAATTGAGAGAAACTCGTCTTTAAAAGAAATTTTTTAAAGAAGTTAATTATATTTAAAAAAAGTTAATTATTTGAAATGTTTTTCTCCGGCCATTTCGTTTTAATTTAATCTAATTATACAGGGTTTCAGAACTGTTTTGAAGAATAAAATTCATCGGTATTTGTGATGCAGTCACCTTATTGAATGTGCTTTGATTTTTTGATTTTTCTTCACCAGAGTTGAATGGGGAAGTTGACTCAACTAATGTTGTATTTAAAAACTAATTGCTGAATTTGCTAATTTAGTTCCCATATAACACATGGAGCTCAATTAAGGCCTTAATTGCGTAAATTTCCTAATTGCGTTCTTGTCTGAACACCAAAATGGTTCTTAGTTTTTTAAGGCGATACATGAATTCAGGATGAAAACTTGACAGTCTCCTTTACTTCAATTAACATCTACGTTTTAACACATCAAAGGTTTTTATTTTATTTTTAATTTTTATGCATCATTTTGGCATCGTTGACAAAATCATTTATTTTTTTTTATTTACTCTTTCACTTTTAATATACAATGCTTCACCAATGATTATGCTTGTGCTGGTGTTGATGACGGTGTTTCAGGGGGGAAGCGGTGTAAACCGCACTGCCATCATCACATTCTTCACTTAAGGAATTCTTCAAGCCAACTGCCCAATTGTGCTTCAAGTTCCTAAGATTTGCTCTAAACACCGCATAATAGTTATTGTCGTATAAATATAAACCGAAGCCAAATGTGGCATAATACAGCAATTCAACTGCACTTACAAGAGACGCACCCAAACATAAACCAAAAATACCACCGAAATTGGCTAAACAAAAAGGATAAAAGTGAAATAAAGTGAATTTTTTTTATCAGCAATATATTTTCAAAACCAGAGCAAAAACATAAAGACAGAAACTCAGGAAAACATAGATGGAATCTGTTGGCAAATGTATGAATATGAAGGTGGCTTTTTTATGCTTCTCATGTTTCGGTAACACACTTCAAACGTTTTTTTTTACCTTGAACATTTTAATTAAGAAAAACAATTATACTTGCGACTTTTCGATTTTGTTGTTGGGCGGAATCGGCCACCTTTTTTTTCTTTTTCTTAGTTGAAAAATATTTTACCTATCAAATCGATAATTGTAAACTCCAGGCTGGTTCGATATCGTATTAGAACCTCAGATTGATAGTGGACATCTACTTCGTAAATTTCAATGTTTGTGTCGTTGGGCCTAAAAAGCAGAAAAGAAAAGAATTTGTAATATTTTGTTTTTCATTTGTTACAACCGAACTGCAACTGGCCTGCCCCACAACTACTAGCGACAATGAGTTTACATATACGAGTACATACATTCTAAATGCAACGTAAATTTCGCCAGATTGCTGACCGTAACGCCGGCAGAATATAATTTCTTTTATTTTTCCTACTTTCTCTGGTGGCATATTTTTAGGAACGGCTCAATTAGAGCTGCTTAAATGCTGTAAATCCCATTTTTTGAAGCGACGAGGCTTATTTTCACTTAAACGGCCACATTAACAAGCAAAACTGCCGTTACTGGTCTCCAAGAACCCGCAACCCGCGATTGAAATATCAAAACCCATTGCCCATTGCATTGCCCCAGGGTAACTTTTTGGTGTGTCTTATCCACGCATGAGATACTTGGACCATTTTTTTTCGAAAATACTCCAGGCCAGTCGACGAATGTCAACGATGAAAATTATCGACGCAAAATTACGGAATTCTTTTTGCCAAACCTGCGAGCTCTTCTATCGTACTCTTCACACACGTGGTTTCAACAGGATAGGGCGACTGCACACACAGTCAGAGCTTCGATGAATTTACTTCGGGAAAATTTCCCCCAAAAACTGATCATTCGCTTTAGGGACATCCCATGGCCACCGAGGTCGCGCGATCTAACTTCCATGGATTTTTTATGGGGCTGCCTCAAACAGAGGGTTTATAATGACAATCCCCAATCTCTTGTGGCTTTGAAGGAAAATATTCGTCGAGAAATCAATTGAAGTTTATTGCAGCATGTGGCGCAGAACACAAGGCTCCGTTTTGAACAGTGTGTTCAACTCGGCGGAAGACATCTGGATGACATACTCTTTAAATAATAAAATCAGCATTTCCATTCTATCGTTCAGTGTTCTTAATAAAACTTTGTGTTAAATCTGCTACCAGACACCCTGTATAATCCATCGTTCCCTTTTTTGTTATGGCTGTGGACGGTAGTCTAAATTGTAATTGAGCTGTTATCTTGTTAACTAGAGTAAGACAGGACGATGCTCCTGATAATTGATAAATTTATTCGCAAAAAAACTTAATTTAAAATAGTTTTTCTATTATTTACCTCTTTCGTTACAGATGCGATGAAAAAATTAATTGAATCATTTAATTTAGGGGTTAAACCATATTGAGCTCTATCAATTAAAGCTATAATAGATGCCCCTTCGTTGCATGGGTTCGTTCTCAACATACTAGCATGGGGACTGAAACTGGAAGTAGATAGGTTTTTGAAAATTCGGCCAGTACCGAAATAACTGGTATCATGGGAATCAGTAGCCCCACGGGACACAAGCTCTGGACTGGCTGCTGGCGAGGCGATTTTTTGGATCGCCAGAAAAACGTGGTTCAGCCATTGCAACGCAGGCTATCAATAGTTTAGGTATTGCCAGCATGAGAATGGGTAGCTCCAAACTCCTCAGCTAGAAGTCGGCCATGGTCCTAAATTACTACCTATACATATTTATGTAGGCGTTGGTTGTGTTATATTTCACATCCCGTGCTAACACCACCGTTTTTCACATCCCTCCGGGAAAATGACTTCGCGGTGATCTTGTTTCCCTAAGGTATATCTGCCCGGGAGCTAAAGGGAAACTGTGTGGCCCTATCGCAGGGAAAAATTGTGGTGCAAGATCCCCTCAGCAAGGCGTAAGTGGTCAATGGTTTAAGCAGAAAGTGCCACACATGCAAATGCGCGTAAGTTTAGTGAAGGACGTAGTGTGCCCACCTTTCCACAGAAACCAATACAAGAAGCCAAATAATAACCTGATGTCTGTTAACACTCTTGAAGTAACTTAGATTTGTCGGGGTTTTGTTGAAGCTTTACATATTGTGTGCTACACTTTATAAACAATTCTCATTTTGTTTATAAAATTTCGAACTTAAGATATTTCTACCAGCGAATTTCGCTCATCCGCCGACAATTCAATTTCATTGAATTCCAGAATTAACGAGAAACTAAAAATTACGATACAAATTGATTTTCTCGTCAGCACAATTTCCAGCAAATTGACAATCATGTCTATTAAAAATTAATCTTACTTTGTGTTTGGGAGCTGAATTGCGGTTCCGTCAACTAGTTGGCCTTGATTTTAATTTATCAGTTTACTACGCGAAAAATTATATAAAAATGTTTTCCGTGATTAAACTTGTGCAGGCACACATGCATCTATAAATGTCTTAAGCTAATGCAATAATTTACAAACCATCAAGGTGTTCTGATTTATACTGTGCCAGGGCTGTATACGTGTACTTACTTTTTAGTGCATGAGGGCAATGTTGTTAAAGATGTAAAATATTCTATCGCATTGCAGGGAGTTAAACATGAACACGTCATTCCTGGTTTAGCAGAACTAAAATAAGCATCCTCTTCTTTATGCTTATCGCAGCTGAAAATATCTGAAACAGCTTTCTGAAAATGATTTTGTAAATTTTACACAGCGCCATCTTACCACTATTCTTGCCCAGACAACGAAACTTCGAAGGACGACATTTTTCAGCTAAAACAAAATATGATGAAATCTAACTCCACTTTTGCTTATCACTTAATGAAAACGTACCGGCTTGATCGGGAAATAGAAAGAATAACGGCAGAGAGCAGTTGCAGTATTTCAGGACATGTTCTTTGTGGCATATGTTCAGACAGTTATTCAACATACTTTTGCTTGTCATGTTCGATTTGCGTCGTAGCAAATAAGTTTCATCTTCAAAGTAACAGTTTCTTTTCACCGGATCCAAGGAATGCAAATCGTCATCACTCTCGGTAATTTGGGGACGCACAACGAAAGAAGCTAACGTTTGTGGCGTTATGGTATAACCGACGTTCGTTAATTGGTCAGGTCTTTTAATTAGCACCTGTTGTACGTAATTGTTGTTGAAAAGTTTTGCTTCGAATCCAGAACCTTTTTTATATTTACCGTTAGTGTGCTTTCCGCCTTTGAAGTGGGGCTTTTGTATTTCGAATGCAATTTGACCTGAAAACTTAATCCTGTGCCTTGACCAGCTCTCGAGTTGTGATAAGGATAGAACCGCTGGTCCCCGTTGTTCTGCAACAAAGTGTTTAATATTCGTTACGTAGAATTAAAATGGCATCACGTGTCCTGGTTTACGTGACGAAAAGACAAAGAAAAGAATAAATGAAGTACCTGTATCATGGACGATGGCGGGGACAATTCTGAATTGAAAACTAAACAATAACCATATTCCGTGTGCTCCAGCATGAAACGCGAACAGCAATCGAATGACATTTTCCGCCAAGTGCACGTAGCATTAACCAAAATATCTTCACAGTTTATGGCCATAAATTCGGCCAGCTCCGTTACATCAATACCGTCTATCAACTCTAAATTGATGTCTTCCATATTTGTAAATGCCTCTAAGCGTGCAAAACGAAATGTTTCCATACGCTTCACAAAATCAGTAAATACCTCCAACTCTGCCTTACCCGCTGAAGGTGCAAGAAATTTCGCCTTTGCCTGTTCAAATTTCTGCCAATTTAGCCGGTTTTGTGTACAAATGCTAACGGCCGGAAAAGGTATTCGAAACACCGGAAATTGTGAATTTTCCACAACTGTCTGCAGTTTTTGGGCTGAGTAGCGTTCGGAAAGTATGAAGTAGGCAAAGCAAGTCAGTGTCAAAGCAGTCCATATAAGTCTTGGTATTTGAAAGGAGATTGGAAATAAATTCAATTCACTCATTAATTTCACTCAGTTGAACACTCACCTCTCGATGGCGCGCAGAGTGGGGTCATAAATGTAGCGTACCCCATGTATGGTTGACTTTTCGCAATATGTTTGCCAATATTTTCTTAGAAGATCTTTAAATTTAACGCCATCTTCGTTTTCATTTCTAATTGTAGCTGGCGGAGGTGGTGGTGGTGGCGGTGGTGGCGCCTGTTTCAAGAAGAAACTATTTTTATGTGTCACATTTGCTTTCACTTCCGTGTGCCAAATCATTTCTACTATAAATTTCCCCAGAAACTGAATGTTGAGTTTGTGGCAGCCTAGAGACTTAGAAACACGTATGTGTATGTAAGCTTTTGTGATTTCCTCCAGCAGTTTCTTAATTTCAAAATAATTGCAGTTTAGTTTTTCGTTCACAAACACAAGAAATTTATCCTTATTTCCTTTGTTCGATTTTCGAAACTTTTCGTCAAGTAAAAGTAGGAAATAAAAAATAAATTATAGTTATTTTTACAATTACACGGTTAAACTGAATTCGTGCATTTGGTTCCTTAAGAAGGCAGTTCATTGAATTTGACTCCTTGATCAAAGTTCCTAACAATCAAATAACTAAAGTAAAGTTACGTTGTCTATGTCAGCTCTCAATATGTTTTCGCTTCTACTCCTGACTACTTCTCACCTCATTAATTGCATAACTTTTTTAGGAAAGAGATTTAACACAGATGACTGGTGGGGTACTGATGCAACGCCTCTGGTGCTAGGTAGGTGAAATAGTTTGGAACTCCTGTCATCTATTCTATTGATTACAGCGACCGAGAAGCGAACCAAGCCACCACATTTGTTCAAAGCCAGAACACCTTTCATATAAAACTTTGTTGTCTTTATTCTTATTAGCCTGGGTATAGAAAGCAAAGCAGGTAATACAAACGGGTTTCAGGGTTACCGTTCGCATAACAAAGTGCCGGATTGCCTTTTTTTTAATTAAAATTCCTTTAAAAACCCATAAATTAATATTTCCAGCAAAAACAATATTTTGCAGAGGAGCTGGCAACCAAATTTCAGATGTGCAACAATAATCGACTACTTCTAATATTTTGTGCTAATAAAACATTTTTTTGGACTGATACGATATTTTTGCCCACCAACTTCGGTACGTAAGTTCTAAGTGAAATTAAAATTTGTTATAGTTTTCTCTTAAAACCATCAAACTATGTCCAATTAAATCATTCTGTGCACGGAATCAGCCATCAGCAGAAGTATGGCATTATAGTATAATAAAAAGTCCACATTGCTTTTACTGGGTTAATCAAGATTTTACCACCTTAATACAGGGGTTGGTTGCTTAGTTTACATGGTAGCCTGCTGCACGCAAGCTGTCAAGTAAGGTCTGAATGACCCCGTTTTGACAAGACCATACCACTCGCCAGGTAAATAGCGTCTTAGAGCCTATGCTCGCACTAAGACTAGGGAGCTAGATCCATCCCATAGCCGTGAGATATCTTAAAATATCGTTCAAACGGCACCTAGATATCTCACTGATATCCTCCAGTATGTAGTTTCCAAGAAATTTGTGTCTCCTGACAGCCAGGGCAGGGCATTCGCAGAGAAGGTGAAAAATCGTCTCCTCTTCCTCTATGTCCTTACAACTGCGACAGTGGTCTTTGTAGAGGAGTCCAAGTCGCCTGGCATGTTCTCCTAATACTCAGTGACCTGTTAATATTGCCAGCAACCTCGATAAGTTCCTCCGATCATGACCTATCAGTTGCATAGTGCGCCTGATAGGTTGTAATTTCGCAATCGTCTGTTCATAACCATTGGCTTGTCATATTTATCTTGGCTTCCTAATATACACTTTTATGTGGTTTTAAGAGACATAGAGCCAGTCAGATGACTTGAATTAAAATTACTTGAAAATAATCACGATTACTTGAGATTACTATCAAATAATCATAAAGAATTAAAAATTATGTCGACTACTTTCATAAATTACTTTTGATTCTTTTTGATTATTTTCAAACGGCCGTATGCAAAAAAAAATATTTTACTTAAGGTTTGAAGTACACATTAGTTAATAAACACTTAAGGCTTATTAGACTTTTGTCAAGAAAAGATATTCAAACCAACTATTACCAACTCCATCCTAGAATAAAGCTAATGATAAACAAAAATGTAGCATATTATCCGCGTAGTCGAATCTATAGGGTGGTCCAACCATAATGCACGATGTTAATTGTGAGTCACTATCGCAAAATGATAATGGGAGATATGTGGTTCCAACAGGATGGTGCCACACAGTCAACGATACAATGGCTCTTTTGCGTGAGAAATTTATTGGTCATGTCATCTCACGTCATGGCGATGGTAATTGGCCGTCACAATCATGTGATTTGACACCGTTGGACTTCTCTTTGGGAATAATCAGAAGAAAAAGTGTACGCCAATAACCCAAGAACAACTCCAGAGATAAAGTGTTTTGCACTCGCACCTTGGAATTAATTAATAAATTTGTTAATTGACAAAAAAAAAAAAATATAGACCCAAAGCATAAATATTTAAACATTCATCATTTTTTAGCTTTTTTCATTCAGTTGGCATGAAAGACTTAAATGGAAATTGTCTGAGTTGTTCGTGAAACGTGAAGCATATTTTTGGAAAAATAAAAATGCGATTAAACCTATTTTTATATAAAATGTTTCACGTTTCAAATTTATTTTCAGCAAATAAAAGTAATAGTAAATGTAACACACTTTGGAAATAATAAGAAAGAATCAAAAGTAATCTATGAAACTATACAAATTACTTTTCGGATTACTTTTCATTTGTTTTGATTATATGCTAACAATCGAAAGTAATCCTGATTTTTTATAGATCACTTGTAATCGTAATTAATTAGTAATCATGCGGAACTGGAAAAAATTGTAATCAAATCAATTACTCCACCTTTAAAATGCAAGTACTGTAATAACTAATCATTATTTAAGAGCGAGTGCTTAAAATGTGTCATTTTAATTTTAAAAATAAAACTACGCTACTGCTTTGCTCAACAATCGAGAATCTCTATTTTGATTTTATTCACAAAATGCACAAAGTATACGAGTATTATTTAAAAAACAAACAACGACAAACAAATTTTATTTGATCACTTATAAGGAGAATATGGCTTCGTGACTGAGATTTTTACCACTTGCGGCTTTGCTTGTGCATTCGATATTTTTTGGTGTCTTTTTTCCTTGAGTTGTTCGTGCAAGCGAATGTACAAGCCAAATGTAAAATAGTAAAACAACTCGACCGCACTCAAGAGAGAAGCACCCAAAAACAAGCCAATGATGCCACCAAAATTTGCTAGAAATTAAAAATTTAATTATTTTTGTAAATTTGTTCGAAGCGGAGAGAAACAACAAATAGCAAATACCTAACAACTCCACCACTGTGTAACGCATGGACGTGCGGTATTTTAAAATGTACGATGATTGGTAGTGTATGTCCAAGTGAATCATTTGAATGGCATTTGTGGCATTAAGTCTACGAAAATCAAACATAGAAATGCAGGTAATTAAGTTTCATTGAGAGCAAAAACATACCCCTCCAAAGCGAAACTTGTGTAGAAGGCTTGATACCACAACTGATTGCAACTGTTCAAACAGTTGCATGTCATACTCTCATTGTCCACATCATTAATGTATTTGCTCTCAAACAAATGAGTCTCTCTGCTAAAAAAACCTAACACAGTTAATTGTCATCACATCCAACGTCATTATCATCAACATCGTTGTCAGTATCAGTATCAACAGCAGCAGCAGCAACAGCAGCAACATCATCAACAGCATCGTTTTTAAAGTCAGTGCAAATGTTAGAGAAAAATGAAAAATAAAAATGTCAATTTTCAAGTTGTTACAAGTGCTTGACTTTCTATCACATTTACACGTATTTACTCACTTGCATGTTCATAGATACATTTGAAATCCGATGGCTTGCAGCTGGTAAAGTTATCTAAAGGAGCATTCGACCATTCGCACATGGACACCGCACACAGCCCAGCAAGGAAAATGAATAGAAAATAAAACAAATTGAAGTAAAATAAAGAGAAATGAGAAAATAAAGTGCATTAAAATTACATTTTGTATTGAAACATACTCAGGTTGTCCATACCCCTGCCTCAGGAGGATCAACTGTTAATTATTGAAATGTTAAATACAAAATTCTTTTTAGAAAATTTATATCAAAACAGAAATTTGTAGGGTCTTGGAAGCTGAACGAAGTTCAACAACAAATTTTACAAATGATATTATTTCTTCAACCTGCTTCAATCTCCTTTCGCCAGGATAATAAAGTTATTATTTCCAAATAATTGAATACAAATCGCTTGAACGAATTTTAAATTCAGATGATTTGAAAGCGAATACTTTCAGGCTAAAATTTGTAATATAGAAAAATTAAACGAATAAACGATTTTATTAAATCAGATTTTTCCAGGAAGGCTCACAAAAGGGTCTGAATGTCTTTAGATACCAAGAACAGAATATTTCTTAC
Organism: Phania funesta; assembly: GCA_963932375.1. NCBI lineage: Eukaryota > Metazoa > Arthropoda > Insecta > Diptera > Tachinidae > Phania > Phania funesta. The sequence goes on from OZ010652.1 coordinate 2,378,630, forward strand.
TAAACTAAACTAAGGATTCTTAAAAAGAGAAATATCCTGATTTTCTCGCTAGTCCAAATAAATAAAAACTTCCAAGCAGAAATGAAAAAAAGAACTATATTTGTCTTCAGAAGAGATTATGGATCTGAACAGACCCAATCGATTTTTGAATATGTTTAGTTTTTCTGGACATTTCATTTCCGAAAGATGCGTTCGTTGTTAATAAAATGTACTTTATAAAAGTACTTTGGTTCTAAGAAGATCCAGCATTTTAAGCAAAATGAGAGGGAGCAACTCTTTCACTAAATGCGCGCAATGCAAATATTATGAATTAATTATATGGTTGTAAACCAATCATATTATTATAGATAATAGTAATAGGGCCCTCTCAGAACGGTAGACAAGATTGGCAGCTGCTGGGGTACGAACACAGGCCACTATAGCGATTAAATGATTGATGAATAGTCAAAGCGCTAACCACTTAAGCCACAGCACCCACATACTTTGATTAAACACGAAACGCATTATATGTATTATCCCTGTTAAGAACATTTTATGGTTACCGCAATTATATTATTTTTGTATATTTAAAAGACTTTGTTTGTGGTACAAATTTTCGTACAAGTTGTATTGTACAATTCTACCATATTGTAATTTAGTTGAATGGAAATCATTTAATGGTTAAATGTAAATAAAAACATGTTAATCGCAACTAAAGTAAAGTTTAAAATAACCATTATATGTTTGCCACAAGAATATATTGTTGTAGATAACATAATACGGTTGCCATGACTCTTCCTTTACCAAGTTTTTTCGTTAGTACGCTGTTTTAAAAATTGAGCAAGAAGACATTGATAAGGATGCTTATGAGAAGTTGGTTCACTCAATGTATAGTATTCCTCGTAGAACTGCAAAGTATGATTCCTGTTTAAATATCCTATAAAACGATTAATTTATGCGGAAAAATCTGTATGAGGGCAACGAAAAGGGAGCCAGGACGAATAGTGTGTCATGGGATTGATAAAGAAATATATGAACGGTGACAGAACAATTAAAGTTGACGACTTTTGTTCATCGTTCAAAATAGGTGAGACAGTACACTCATGGGAAAAATGATAGAGTCGTTGTCCTTTCTATTTCGTTTCTCAGTCAAAGATTTTCGATTACATTATAAATCAAATTAAATATCAATAGAAGACGTTTCGCTTTCACTTCCAGTACTGTCGTCTGAACGAGAATTTTTAACCATTTCGCTTCATACGTCTCTTATAAACGCAGGTAGCGTTAAAGGTTCTTGAAAGTGATTTTTTTTTTAAATTTGGGGTCTAGTAGAATTCATGCTGCCAGCAAAATGATTGTTCCATGTTCCTAAGCTGGCGTTTACACTGGCTCATAATGGTTATTTTTGATTAACTTGTCGCCAAATATATTAGCATTATGCCGAAAAAAAATTTATTGTTTCGAATAATTTAGATATAATAATCGGTTAATCATCGATTAATCGAAATAGAAGTTTCCATAGCATTTAATCGTTAACCGTAACAAAAGAATCGATTATTAATCACGTTTCGATTAATCTTGCCATCACTACACATGAGAGAACGGTTGACAAAAGTTACTACGAGTAGTATGGAGGTTTGTTAGTATTAAGAGAGCATGTAATCTTTTCATTACATTTTCATACACCAATACAAACATACTAGACACATATTCGAACATACAACCACGCATTTATCACACCTGTGGCCATCTGCCACCGTTCCTGTACTACGTCTTATTCATATAATATATAAACTGGGTCTGCCTCGACCCACTCGTCTCATATGTCGCCGCTCATGGGAGGCTTAAATTTATTATTGTTCCAATACCGTAAACTGATTCATTCTTTCCCCGTTATATATTTTGGTCGGGTATGTGCAAATAGCCATCTTCATGTTAAATTGTAAAACACTTACCCGATTCAATGTCAGGAAATAGGGGACTCAAATTACATTTACAACGTTTAAGTACAAACTCCTGGTGACACCTGGTGCGACAATTGCCCCGCCAATACGGTAGACCGGGTATCTTTTTGAACAGAAAGTGCTGAGACTCATCCTATGGCAGAATTAAACAGCCACAATTAAGAAACAGTGGCTCTTGACTGCAAAGAAAAATACCTACATCGAACAGGCATCCTCTTTTCACCGGCGTTATATTTCGGACGCGTTTATCGATTTCCGTTAGTTGGGCCGTTAGAGCCAGTTTGGTGTATGTGTTGTAATTGATGAATTTCACGTCTGCATTCCATTCGCTGGATTTCTTTATCATGATCTTTAAATAAATTAATCGAACAATGAGGAACTCATTAATCAATTTTTGATTTGATTTTTCGACAGGGTGATTTGGAAGATCTTTCTATTCTCAATTTTAACTGAGAGCGAACTTATATTATCTTTTGCACTATGAGAAGATTTTTTTTTAATTAAAGAATGAAGACTGGTGCCGACCGAATATTGGTTGGCTGAACGGAAAGCCAAAGCTTTGAATTGAAAAAGCGATACTTCAGATACTTCCTTTGTGTTACTTACATAAAGACCGTTAACTACATGAACACCGGGCTTCAATTTATTTTGATTCAATGCCACATCTACTTCCAAACCAGACCCCTCTCCGGAGTATGAATTATGATACGGATAAAAGGCATCGTTTCTCTAAACGCGAACAAAAAGTTAAGAAAGTTAAGAAAGATCATTTAATAATAAGAAGAAATAATTTTATCAACTTCAGTTTCCAACTTACTGCCCTTTCCTGACTCTTGGGACTTACGGCCGCATTAAAAATATAACAGGAACCGATTTCTGTGCGCTCCAGCGTAAATAGTTCGCAACAATTGTAGGGCTTATAACGCCACATGCAAATGGAATTAAATACCTGGGTACAGGGAAATGTCAAATATTCCATCACCTCCAAAACATCCACGCCATCAATGAGCGTGAGATTAACGTTTGCAGCTGAATGGAATAGTGGCGCAAATCGGTGCAAGGTATAGAACTTAATGTCGGCCAGGCTTTCGAAAAATTTGTAAAACGTGTTCACAGTGTGATTGTCCGCGTTAGGCGGCAGGAAACGTTTAGCGGCTTGTGTATGTAAACGATGCCAGTCTATGCGATTCCGTAGGCAGATGCCCACCGAGGGAAAGGGTACCGCAAATATCGGATGCACTGAATCGGCCACCGTGGTTTGTACACGCTGGCTGCTGTACAGCTCTGCCAAATCGAAATAAACAATGATGCAACATATACTCGTGGCCACTACAATGAAAAACCAGATGAGTCTGTAAAAAAAAGAAATCTAACCTAAAAACCCGTTGCAAGTGTTAAATTATTTAAAATTCGGGTAGAAGTACTTTTCGTAGCATCTCAACCGGTTGTTGGTGAAATAATGGAAGCAGTGGATTGATGAAGTGCTGCAATATTCCCTAAAATATGGCCTCAATAAGACCCACAGAGAATTGTTCCTTGCCGCCCCTGCCACCAGGTCAGAGGGCGCAGTGTTGCCTTTGCGCTTGTCAGTTGCGGCCGAAAAGGTTTGCAGATACGATTTTTTTGGTTTTATATATAGCAGGTCCTTTGTGTTGTAGGCCATACTTGTTTCCTGCTGCCCAATGCAATTAAAAATGCCTCAAGTAGTTTAATTGTTGCCGTCTTATATACGGAGGTTTCTTTTCGAATTTCTTCCCCTTTTGCCCTTTTTGTTTGCCTTTTTTCTTCATAACTGAACTTTCTATGTTGAGTTGTTTGTTGGATAAAAATCTTTGTCTTCTGCCTCTGTTGGGGTTATTTGTGTTTGTTGTTGCTGTTAACTAAGTTAATATTGGTTAATATGCTATAGAGGGGCATAAATCATTTATTGCAGCTGCTGTTGTTGTTGTAGTTGTTGCTATATTGTGTAACGACACCAAGTTAATTAAGGGCCATTTTTCTTTTTTTGTTTCATAATAAAACAGGGACATTTTAGTTTTGTAGTGTCAGCAGGTTCGTTTGTATCTGAAGACTCCCTCCATTTTAAAAATAAGACCAATTTTTGTTTACATTTGTGAATGTCTTTTTTTCGTGGCAGGACGTTGTGTGTGTCCATTTTATTAAGAGCAAGTTGGAGCTTTTATTTACTCAGGCAGGACATTAAGAAAATTGTGCAAACACTTAATACATTCTGCCTGTTTGATTTTATTATTTGTTCGTTAACACAATAAAAAAGTGATTAAATTTTCCAAATTGTTAAAAAATTAAGGTACAAATTAAATAATTTTTTGTTAAAACGCAGGGACTAGAACCCAAAATGTTCTATTGGGCTTTTATCACGATAATGAGATCAATACTGGGCTCTGCTGCTATAGGCCGGTGGCCGAAAATAGATCAGATCATAACAAGAGCAGTGATTTATAAAATCCATCGAATCATTTCGGTGCCGATTACTGGCACAAGGAGAACATACTTATGCCCGGTGTGTGTTGCTGCATCTACAAGGGGGGTATGTAAGGGGAAGCAACTAAAAGTGCATTACAATTACAGGGCGTTTGCAGAATGAATGCTGGGGATATGGTAGGGCATATGTGGAGAGTCAAACTCTTTGAGATTCAGCTGTGAATGGCCGATCAAATGTGGTTTACTGACGGTTGCGAAAAGAAAAATTGTCCCACAGGTGCAGAGCAAGTGGACTAAATTTCCACAGGGTTACTCCAAAAGGGGAATACACGAAAATGTTTTAAGCCGGAACTTACGCTATCCTCATATGTACTGCGGAATGTCTGAGTACAAATCTTCATAATGTCAGACAGCCAGATAGCACTCAAGGCCTTGTTGTTATATGAAGGGAGGTCCGGGATTTACATGGAGTGCATTAGGCCTCTATACGAACTTGGTACCCACATAGAAATTTCGATGAGCTGGCTGCCTGGCCATGAGGAATATGCTGAGAACGAACAGGTCGATTGCTTATCAAAGAGAGAAGCCATACGTGTCTTTATAAGACCAAAAACTTTCTTTGGAATAAAAAGTAGCCCCATTATTGAGCAAACAATTAAAGCAGTTCATTAAGCCGTCTCGGCAAATTTCACAAACGATTTTGATGCTAGAGAATAATGAGCTTAGGATAATTACGGAATGATTTACCGCACACTGTGGTCTAAGCTACTGCCAATTGAAATAAGAAACTCAGAGACTATCAAATATAGATTATGCGAGCTGAGTAGTGAGACCTCTCAACATGTGGCCTCCAGTTATCCAGCTCTCGATTCGCGAAGAACACTGACTACAAGAGTTGAGAATGGAGCTTTACGGAACAAGGTAATTGACTAATTTGTTCCACTGAAAATAAAGGTTGCATAAGGGATCTAATGGTTCGTGGTGTGATTGCGAAATTAAATTTCGTTCCACTAAGGAGTGTATGAAATCTAATCTACTGATATCCCTGCTCAATATCGCGCACGAATATTTGAAGGCAATACACTGAAAGAAAAAAAGCTTTTTTAGAAAACACGAATTTAAATGTAGGTATCAAGAAAACATTCACAACCTGTCAGGTATGGACTCCAATTAGTTTTTAGCTTCTCACTAAGAAGTAAACGAACAATGTCTCTATATTCCAACTTTGGACAATAGTGCACCTCTTGAATGTCACAAGTCAAACAAGTGAAACCTTTGTGCGTGACAAGTTAATTCGTAAGACCTACTCGATGCCACTTGCGTTCGAAGCAGCTGTAATATGTTCGGGCGCAATCTCAAAGCACCTGTCGTTCGTTATCTCTTAGAATATATTCTAAATTTTACTTAGAGCTTGATGCTTTTCTCGAGCTCTTTCAGCAAAAAATAATCCACATTTTGGAAGCAGTACCTACTTTTTCTGGCGCACAAAAGCGCTTCACAGTAAGGACTTATATTTTGTCTTGATAAATATAATACTGTATGGCAAAAAGTTTAAAATACTTTATATTTGTACGTATATTTTGAGCAGCCGCACAAAGAAACTAAAACACAAGTTTATACATTTCACGATGAGTCACGCACAGAACACGACAAAACGATAGTAATCATTCAGTGAATCTCCAAAGTCCTGAAATAAACATTAAAAAGAAATGCTCCAAAGTGGGACATCGCGAACAATTATCATGTCACACGTAAGCAGGTTTGTATGCAGTCCCAACTCTATAGTTCCCTCCTAAGCTACTGATAGCGAAGCAGTAGTTTTTGTGCTGGGGTGTTATTACATTGACGTTGTCTTCATATTACTTGTCACATATTTTTTGTAGCTTAAGGAATATAAATTGGGAAAAGACATGGTTGCATATTGCATGGTTACGAGTACCATATTATGTTTTCTACAACAATATATTGTTGGGGCAAACATATAATAGTTATTTGAAAACATTACTTCAATTGCGATAAACAAGTATTTTTCACATTTAATCATTAAATGATTTCCATTCATAAAAACTGCAACATGGTTGAGTTGAACAATACAATTTTTACTAAAATTTGAAACACAAACAAAGAATTTCAACTATAGAAAAAAATAATATGATAACTCTCAACATAAATAAGACTTAATAGACATTATATGAAAAATAATTTTGATGTTTAATCAAAGTATGAGGACGCTGTGGCTCCAGTGAGTGGTTTAGTCAGTCGCCTGTGTTTGCACCTAAGCCACTGCCAACAAATTTCTTTTTATACAATAATACTGTGTTTTATGCAACAGAAAAAAATTCAAAGTTGTCAGGATCAAAACTCTAGAATTTAACTTAAATCCTCTACGTTGATTGCAAATCTAATTTAAATTTTTACAAATCAGTTTCAAAAACACTTCGCTTCAATGAATTTCAAATTAATAAAATTGTTGCACCTTTGACTTGAATTTATTAAGAAATTTTGAGAGAAAATGTGTTTCTTGTCTTAAACGTTGTTTCTGCTGGTTAAAAATTCGTATGAATATTTTGCAAAAGCCATTAGAATAATTCAACTAAAATTATTTACGCATTTTCCGACACTTACTTATGCAGGTTGAATGAATTTAAATTATAAAATCTGACAATTATTTATTCAACAACATTTTGTGTGCGCAACGGAAATGGATTCCTAATAAATGAAGACAGATAAAACTAAGTCAACACACTTTAAGGATCATCCATTAAACAATTTTGGGAATTAGAATAATCCACAAAGAAAGTAGATTATGTTAATCGGAACGCAAGTGACATTAACTTTTCGTTACACAATTCCAAAAAGTCTATTAGTAAAACAGAACTAAAGAATATGAAAGGGACGTGAAAATCACCCAAAAAAGATAAATAAAGAAATGCCAAAAAAATTGTACGAAAATTGGAGGACTACTTTCCAACTTTAATCACAATAAACTTTTGTTCAGGCCATCAGCTGGCAGGCACAAAGATATGGCTTGCCGTAACTGAGTGCACTGTCAGAAGTTCTGACATATAGCTCCTCGTGTTGGCAGATGGTAACAGGTTCCTGTCTCTGCAAGGAGTCTGGCTAATTAAGTCGAGCGGATAGAAGTTAACATTCTCGTATAAAAAATCCCTAATCCATGGTGGAACAACATACACCAAGGATGCCTGGCAAAGAGGGTGCTTGGTCTCTAATATGCGAACTCTGAATAGTAGTCCAGTTTTAATACAGACTTACCCGTGCATAGATCAGAAATCTCTAAAGCAATTACGGTTTAAATTAGCCGAGGGAAGAATCTAGAAGAGTTAGACAAGACTGCCCCGAGAGGGGGGACGGGTCAATTTTTAAAAGTACTTCTAAGGCGTTGAACCGTGAGATTCCGACAGGGATGCACAATCAAGCCTCGCACGAGGTGCAGAGGATAATCTCTGTTGGAACTCTGGTGTTTATTGGCCAATGGAGCAATTCTGAAGAGTTGGACTAGAAAACCTCCCAGGGGGTGGGCGGGACTGCTTCGAAAGTCTGTCTGTCTGTCACAGCACACATCACGCAAATACTAATTAATCGATTTAGAAAAAAAAAATTGTGTGAGAAGGCATCAATTTAAAAATGTATGAATGGACTGACTGCTTTAAATGTACTTTTTTTTAGAGAAGGTACTATTGAGGTATACTATTAGTTTTAACAAAGACACTTTGTACTTGTATTTAAAAGTACTTTTTGAAAAACTACAATCAAAAAGGAAAAATACAATTTTAGCGCAAGTTAATTTTTTTAATTTTAAAGCATCTTCAAACCTCTTCACGCTATAATAAGGGCTGGGGAGTAACTGTGGGCAAAACAAGATTTTAAGCACGTCTCAAGACTTCATATGTTTTAAATGTTTAAAATATGAAAGAAAAGAATACCAACAAAATGTAAAACGATAACAAAATTTAATACTTATCACGCCTTCTCAAATGTTGTTTTTTCTCAATCCGCATTTCCTTACTTTCTATTCAATTCAATTCAATTTGCTACTACAGACTCAGAGAATAAGATAGAAATTGAATTTTATTGTTCTGTTATTGTTTGTCCTGTGGCAATCACAATTTACATTTTTCCATTTCTTTGTGCTTTAAATGCCGCACATTCATCCTTAATGATGGCAGGAAGGGTGCGTATGAAAAAGTGTAAAATATGGAATGGAAAATGTTTAACAAAATTAAATTAAATGCAAATGCAATAATAATTTGGTTCGCATTAACTGAGACTTTCCTTTAAGCAAAAACAATTTAAATTTCCATTTATTTTTCTAAGGATTATTTATTTAACAAAGCGTGGAAACTGATGGAAAATCATTTCGTTGAATTAAATGTGCAATTGTTAATTTAATTTTTTTCTATTCTCGAATAAAGAAGACAAAATGTGTTAACTGGCAGTGAACCTTCGCACGCGTTTCCACTACGAGAGCTTTAGATATTCCTTCGCAGAATTTTTTGACGCCCTAATGTATGCTGTGGAAACTGTTCGCGTTGTGTCTAAACTAAATGCAAGTGGCTCCTTGTTGAAATAAAAAAAAAAAAAAAATCCCTGCTGCAAGCATTTTGTTAATAATCATTAATTCATTCAACGTGGGCATTTCAGCTGCAATTAATTTTAAATTAGTTTTGTAAATATCACACAGTTCTGTAGTTTTCAATTAATTGAATTTGATTTGAATTCACATCGGTGGGATCCTCATAGTAAATGAAGCGTCGTTTGTATTGAATTATTTTTCTTTAATTTTTTGTCAACATCATCAATGATTTCAACGCAATAGTGGGGGATTCATGTTTTTTTCCTTATTTCTTTTTATATCAAATAAGCATCAACTTGTTGCAAGTGGCACTTAAGTACCAACTGTATTATCGGTTTCAATGACTTTCAATTACGTTTTTTCACAAAATCGTTCAAAATAAAAAACAGTGATGAAAAATTTCATTAAAAATATTTTCACATGACAACGCATGATAGTACTTGTGGCAGGCAATAACAACACCAAAAAAAAAAAAATGCCTTTAAAACTTAAACATTCTGCTTCAACCAAAATAAAATCCACCCATGCAAACATAAATACAAGTATGCATGTAGTCTGTGTTTGAGAGGGTGTGTGTATGTGTATGTGTACATATGTGTATGTGTACATATGTGTATGTGTATGTGTATGTGTATGTGTATGTGTATGTGTATGTGTATGTGTATGTGTATGTGTATGTGTATGTGTATGTGTATGTGTATGTGTATGTGTATGTGTATGTGTCTGCGTTTTTTTTACAAATTAACTTTATTTTTAAACATCAAGTGAAGAATTTTATAATAGATTCTTTCCTGTTTTGAAATTCTATAATATTTTACTTTCACAATACCAACGAAGAACAAATCTCATCGTATTCACCCTTTCGAACAACTTCAAGCAAAGAACGTTGTTGGTGGAGGGAAGCATTCAACAACCACAAGTAAACAACAACATTTCGGAATTGTCAGCCAGACAAGGCAGCGTCCATGTTTATTAATCCTCTAAGGTCCTAAAAGTAGGGATGCCTTCTCAAAAGTTTTAACCAACAGGTAAAATCAAAGATGAAAAGCATTTTGTTCTTTCGTTGTCATCACAGATCTTATAAGAAAACAATCAATTATTTTTGCAATTTAGGAGGGGCGTTCTACAATTTTTTTAATATTTTTTTTTTTTAATATAGAGAAATATATCACAATATTATTGAAGGATGTTATAACATTCTTGAATGTAGTACGACATGTCTTCTAAAGTCAATGTCGACGAACTTTGTTAAAATGTTTTTTAAAAAGAGGATGTTGAGAGAAATTTTTTTACAGATTAAAGGCGAACTAATGATTTTCCCAAAAGCACTTATCTTGATTTGGCTTTTTAAAATTGGGTTCGGTCATAAAAACCTTAAGGTAAGGAGCAAACAAAACGGCCCCGTTGTAGTAGCAATATACAAGCTCGTTATTGTTCCCACCACAGTGCCATTGGGTGGTTTTGTATAGAACGTAAATTAAAGGAACATAATAGTTTCAATCATTAATTGCGCAAATATCAAATTTACGTATTTAAGGCTTTAATTGAGCTCAATTTACCATACAATAACTCATTAATTAAATTGAGAAATTAGTTCTTAATTGCACTATTAATTGAATCAAATTCCAAATTCAAACTCTGGTGAAGTGTGCCTAGTGAGTAGAAAAAACTCCCTACAATGAGAAAATCAAAACACAATAAACAAGGTGACTGCAGCACCAATGACGATAAATTTTAATTTTCATTGCAGTGGACAAACTGGATATATAAAAAAATGAAAACGAACAGAACAAGAAATGACGGGTGAAATTGACGGTTAATAAATTCCTTTTCCATCCGGATTTCTCTGCATTTTTCCAAATTCACAAAGAGAAGTTTTCACGACAAATGAAAACATTTTCAGCTGTAAAATGTGCGTTGAGTAAGCTAAATTGCACATGTGTGAATACCAAAATTTGTAACTCAATTAATATTAAATTGCCTCAAGGCAAAGTATTAGTATGCTTAACGAAGTCAGAGAGAGAGAGAGAGAGACAGGGAACTTTCATAAAGAGAACGAGGATCACTTTCATAATCTTTCCGAATCTCTCTTATAAAAGTAATTAAGCCTCAAAAGAAGAGATCTGTAAAATGTTGAAGAAAGCAGTCCTAAAAGAAGAAACTTCATATTTGGCTGCAAATCGCTCTGAGTATTTGTCCAAAGGGTTTGATTTGTTCCTTGTCGTTAGCATAAAGCCAACGTGGTTCCCTTTCGGGTCCTTTACCCAATTGAAGTTGATACTATTGATCCCAGATCAATTTTTTTCTAAGCAGTTCACGTTAACTCGTTGGTGTTTAAATGTGTCATAAGTCACTATAATAAACAATTTGTATTTTTAATTTTCAATGGTTTGAATTCTAAAGGAATTTAGTTGTTATCTTTTTTACGGGTAATTTATAGTATTCCAAGAACAAGCATTTGATCCTTATCTGTTTGTGGAAAGTCGAAATATAAAAAAACACAAAGAAAATGGACTCGATTGTCTTTTTTAAATCCTTTTTTTTTATTATACCAAAACTCTTACTTTACTTTAGAGTCGTGCACTTCCTTGTCATTAAAAAAAGGTCACAGTACAAAACGAATGTCTTAGTGTGGATAAATTTTAACCCTGATTTGATACTTGCTCACACACACACACACACACACGCACACGCACGCACAACACAAAAACACATATTTTTATATAAAGTCACCCTGTCAACATTTGCTATCATAAAACTCACTTAATTGCGACCTTGTGACTTTGCGAATAATCCAATATGATACTGAATTAGTGACCCCAGTCGGATAGAAATGAGCTATTGCAGTAACTCAACCGACGGGAAACTCCTCTAGAGTCCTTTAGAAGTATTAAAATCAAGTATTCTACAAAGTGTCTTAAAAAGTATCGAATATATCGCTGCTGAAAGTTGCGGAATTCTTTTTTAATAATATTTTTTTTTAATAACACTCACTGACTCGCTGGCTGGTATGTCAGCATTAGTATCCAATTGACTAATGATAGAGACGAAATTGTGACTTATAGAAGATGTGTGATACAAATTCAATAGCAGAGTTCTTGGTTCAATATAACGGCCGCTGTTGTTGTTCAACTAACGTCGGGTAGCGCCGAAAAATTGATCAGTAAAAAGTCGTAACCCAATATTAATATACATCTTTTAAAAATTTCAGAAGCGACGAAGGCGTGAGTAACCAAACTGATGTGTTTGTTTTTATTGTGTCAGATTTCGTGATTGAGAGATTATTCGAATAACGGTTAATTATCGAATGTTTTGTTGCGATCAACGATTTAATTGTTTCACCAATTCTTTTTCGATTAATCGGGGTTCATTCGATTATATTTAAATTATTCGAAAAAATATTTAAGCAATAAAGAGCGACAATATGCCACTAAAACTTTATTTCAGCATCAACTCTACTAGACCCCATATTAAAAAAAAAAAACTTCATTACTAAGACCCACCTATCTGCAATTATGAGAGACGCAAATAAGATGCAAAGAGCTTCTTTCCCAACTGTCTAGTTCTTGAATTAAAACAGAATGTGATTAACGGATGAATAAAAAATAACTAAATTAATCGATTAATCGATTATTTTTTCCGATTGATTAGAATTATTATTGGAATAATTTAACGGATCGACTAATCATTTGATAAAGTTTTTATAGTCAGATTGTTATCGAGTCGTCATTGTTTATCGGGAAAGAAATCTCGAGGTTCTTTTTATTTTTTAGTTTTCTTCCTTTTTTATATTTCGTAGCACTTACAAGTTTATTTTAGACTCGATAGGCTTCTTATACTGGTTTGTTTTGTTATTTATTTTTCAGCTTTTGGTTTTCGTAATTTGTCGTAATTTTTCGGTTTTTGCAATTATGAGCCAGCATAATAAGTTCACTACGTGAAAAAACCCCTTCCAAACTGTCAATCCGAAAGAGCAACGAAGCATAAGATATCCAAAACTAAAAATCGGAGCGCTTTAAGAATTTGGCTTTCTAAATAGAAAATTTATTGCCTTAACTTGCTGTGTTATATCGTGAGTGGTTCTTCAAGATTTTTCGTTGCTAATTTCCAGCATTAACACTTTGCGAAACTCGGTTTTTGCAAATAGGAAATAATCGATCACCCTAAAACGTGTGTGTGTGTGTGATTTTAATGTTTATTGACGAATTAATTTCTTTTCTGTTTCGTTGTCAGATCGTGATGGTTAAATTAGATTAATGCAAAATCAGCAAATATTCAAATAAAAACTGACGAGATTATTTCCTGAGTGTTTTCCTTCTTTAATTTTTTATTTATTTAATTTTTTGGAATCTTTAAACATTCTCACAAATTCACTGTTCTGAAGCTGATTTTACGAGTTCCTTATCAGGGTTCATCACTTGAAGATAGGAAAAACATTTAGATTTCTTGCTGCTCTAAAAGCTGTTTTGCCACTTCTACTTATTTTTGCTACATATAGGGTATCGCGATAAGAGCGCACTGTTTAAATTAAAAATAAAGCACGGATTTTTTTGACCGTGTCGTGATATTTTGATTGCATTCTAAAATAGATATGTAACGATTAAGTAATGAAATTAAATATACGGCCAACTACCCACGCGGCTCTGATGACAGTTCATTGATATTTTCATGAAATCATCGATGACTCTTTGACAAAGATGTGGCTGTATATCACCGATGATGCATTGGATCTCGGTCTTGACCTCAGTCATTTTTTCTGGATTATTCACAGAACCGAAAATAACGAAAATAATGGCAGGGCAGGGCATTAAATCATATGATATTGGTGACCAGTTGACGCCGGACTTCTGTGAGATGATTTGGTCTAGATATAGTTGCTGCAGTGCGGTATCGCAGATGTCATCGTCCTACTGAAACGATAGTTTTATTGAAAACTAATTTTAAATTTAACTATCACAGCCATTTAGGAAAACTAAAGTCATTACGATAAAATAAAACTATAAATTAGTTTGTGCTCCACAATACGATATCAATCATGTCTTCTCATCATGTATAAATTACAAATATCCGCCCATTTCCGGTTTTGAAAAAATATCTACACAAAAACTCAATGTGTAGTTGATTTGGACGGGGTAAGTCAAGTAGCTGATGCGATATTTGTTAACTTTGATTACATTTAAAGAGTGCCACATGAGCCACACAATACAAGCTCTATTAAATAAAATAGACAGAAGGTCAAAACAAGTATTGGGCAATTTTAACGAATTCTAGGATTAAGTTTTAGATTCAGCTGTCCAAAAACACTAAAAGCAGTTCGACTTACTGTGAAGTTTTGACCAGCAATTTATCTATTTAAAGCTATCTTTCTTTTGCAATTGAATGAAAATTATACCCAGTACAAGTCTCATTAACACTCATTAATTTTTAGAACAAATATTTACAAATACGTGGCACTTGTTCCACAGGTACTTGATTTAAAAAAAACAAAATAATTATCCAGTAAATAAAAAATAATATATATTAAATACATATCTTTTCACTTTAGTCAAAAACTTGCTGTGCCCTCCTTTTAATTTGATCACCTCTTTTAGTCTGTTTCGCATTGAGATTGACAGACTTTTATTATGAGCTCTGGTGACAATTTCCACCATTAACCCTATAAAATCATCTTTATTGCTGAATTAATATCGTGACGGTATCTTTAAATTGGCCGACCCATAAATAATAATTAATGTTAAGGTCGGGAGATGGACGAGAATGTTCTGATTTCCATCTAACATTTTACCAACAGGACGGAGTGATTGGCGTCATTGTCATTCCTAAAGGTTTAAACGCAATCCAGGAGCAGTATTCAAAGACGATATTGTCCACATCAAGAACTTGATCCTCATATGGATTTCAGTACTTCTAATGGGCGAAAATTTTGGTTGGGAACTTGGCCTTAATTTCACATTTACGTCTTTGTGCGGATATACTTTACTTCAATAAACTCATAAAAAATCGTTATAACAGCAACAATAAACAACAAGTTGTCTGTAATGTTTGGCACAGTTGTTGACCTCCCTTTCCATTCGAGTATATTGTCCTTCACGTAGCGTTTGCAACAAAACTAAATGAAAATAAAACAAATAAAATCCAACTGAACAAATTAAAATTGTATTGTGATTTTAATTTAAATCCGCAAAAAGTGGAATTGGAGGGAAAGTTGAAGAAGCAAAATAATAGGAAGCAGAACAATTGGGATTTTGGTAAAATAAAGTCGACGAAATTGCTGCAATTAATCAAGTAAAAAAAGCTCTCAAACAACAACAAGGTGAACTTGGAGCAAGAGAGTGGTCCATTGTAACAACACTCTGAGTGTTTAAATTGTAATTGGTATTTCCCGTTTGAATGGATTCAATTTTTTTTTTTTTTGAAAATTGACTTTAATCTGGCAGAAGTTGAAATAAATTCGTTGACGCAAGACAGTGAAGTAGTAGACAACATTTTAATGAATCGTTTTTTAGGGCCTTCAATTATTAGACTTGCAAACGCTCACCTCAGTCTACAATTAACCACTTAGAAAAATTCGATTTGTTAAAAAAAAAATACAATTAACATGCAAAGTGAATTAAAGAAGAGAGAGAAATTTGTTTTATTCTTGCCAAAACTTACATACGAACAAACTCTGCCAGCAGGTAAAGTTGAATAAAACATTGCCCTTGTACTTGCACTCACATTTTTCGATACGTTGCTGCGGCAAAGTCGAAGACATTTTTCACACCCGTCATTCGCATGAGACCTGACATTCTTTTGGCGTCTTGATGACAATTTTCTGTCGTTATTTTGAAAAGCAACATTTCTTTTAAATTTCAATTAGACATGAGTTGTCAGACAACCAAACAAACATCTTGCGATGCATCGCGTTTCTCGTAACGTGTCAATGTGTCGTAGTTGTACTCGTAGTCAAATATTTACTCACACTCGCAGGCAGCCAAAACGTCAGGCCTTGAATTTTGAAGACAAGAGCAAATTATTTAAACGTTGTCACGTTTTTTAGCTGTCACGAAGTAACAATTGACTGTCTTTAAAAAATGACAACAAAATACGAGTGCGTACGTGTCCTTTGTTATTGAGGCTGCTTCCACAGGAGTGAAATATGTTTGTTATATTTAAGAAAAATATTAAAGTCTTATTTGTGTTTTCTTTTTTTTTTTTGCTTTTCACCAAACAACTTCATTTCAAATAAATGCTGATGTCAAAGACATTATTTAAAATATAGATTTTCTGAATCGTAATAACTTGTTTTTTTCTGAGTAAAAGAAAAGAGTAGCTGTTTCTGACAGCAAATTGTAATAATCCCCATTGAGAAAACACCTTATTTTTTCTTCGGGCATTTATTTCAATGGCAGATTAGCTTTAGGGAAAAAATTAAAGAAACTGATAGTGACAGAAAAGTTCGCTTAAAAGTGACAAACGTTCAAACTTTTGTTTATATTGAATAATTTCCAGCCATAAAAATTGCAAAATTTTTACCAACAGTTCTAACCTCAAACAAAGTATTTTAACTATACAAAAATAATATGATAACTCTAACCATAAAAACTTCTTAGACATGATATATAAAATTACTTTGGTGTTTAATAAAAAAATTAGGGTGCTGTCTGCAGCTCCAGTGGTTAGCGCGTTTACTGTTAAGGATTCGAAGGCGTTAGTTGCCTGTGTTTGTACCGCAGCATCTTTTAATCAGTAACATACTCGAACATTGTTTGCTGTTGCTTTTAGATTATAGTTACCTCAACCATGTTTTTTCTTTGCCTGTGGACATTCGATGTTTACTGTTAAAATTGCTATTCGTTTATTTTATGAATTGACTAAACGTCAGTTACTTCGAGCTGAAAAAATCATTGGTTTCAGAATTATCGATACACCGAAAAAATTAATTATTAAGGTAAGCCGAAACAGCTGTAGTTGTCATTAAATTCTTAAAATAAATTAGTGTTGCTTGGCATGAAAGACGTCTGTAGGCAGTTCATTCCACACATGCAAGGTACTGCTAAAGAACTGGTTGTCCTTTTAGCGTGTTGTGCGGTCTTCTGACCAATCTGCCATAAATGGACGAGCTCCTAATAAAGAACGTGTTATGTTCGGGCGGCAGGAACTAGTTCCCGAATTATATTAGCGCACATTCCGCTATAGTAACTATAAAGTGAAACATATCCCACATTCTTTTGATGCTCAAGTAAGACAATAGAGTTATACTCTGTTTCTCCGATAAGCAGCTTCATCCTCTCTTGTATGCGGCCACATATTCCAAAAATGGACATTGAAATAGAGTTGTATTTCGTTTTCGCTCCGGTATAGGTGATATAATAGCAAGGAGGTCAGATGAAGTGAAGTATCTATTACTTGAATAATTTTTTTTGAGATTTGATAAACGTGTTTAGTCCATCGAAGATCACACTGGTGTTATATCTCAAGCACATTAAGGGATAGGACCTTAATACTTTGATCTCCCATAAAAGCAGAAGAAGCCACATAAACTATCGTGCATCTGTAAGTACAGTGTACGATGTAGGTTTTTGGTACGAATTTCCGTCATCCCTTGTCAAGTTTGGTTTGGAGATAAACCGGTTTCGGCTATGTGACATCTTCAGTGTCATTTTTCGTTCTGACGGTAATTCATTCCAAAAACCTATGTCAAAACACCATGTCGGAATATCAAATCAAGAATGGACTGTATGACCTTACGTGCTTAAAATTCCAGAGAAAATTTTATCAAAATTCATACGCGTTATTTATATGAAAATAAAAATCTTAAAACTGTTTTTTTTTGGCGTTTACACCATTGATGTAGAGTAAATCATAGTAAAATGAAAAACAGCTGTTGTGAAAAAGTACCCAATAGTGCATGCCAAATAAATACGAACACACGCATATATATATACAAATCAGTTTGTAAAATAAAATACTGCTAGCTGCTTTTTATTCCTACTTCATTTGTTTACAGAAAATATGTAATAAGTTTTGATAATTTGCTGAGAAATTTTTAAAAAGTTAAGAGAGTAATATTTCCATACGAAATTCACTCGCAACGTTTCATTACATACTATGTTTAGACGATAATATTCGTGCTCTGCGACACAAAAATCATACGCGTCATACAACTTGTGTGATAATGTAAACCGCCCTTAAGATGGTTCAGAATAAGTATAATTCACACTTTACTTGAAAGCATATAATCAAACACAAATCGTGTTTTCTTTCCCGACGAAAATCGTGGATATATTTTACACTTTGTAAATTTGTGTGTTTCTTTCTGGAAAAAATGCGAGAGTGTAAATAAATA
The DNA here is from genome assembly GCA_963932375.1 of Phania funesta. NCBI lineage: Eukaryota > Metazoa > Arthropoda > Insecta > Diptera > Tachinidae > Phania > Phania funesta. The sequence goes on from OZ010652.1 coordinate 2,396,937, forward strand.
TGTCGCCTATGGAAGTGAGAAATACAAATATATTTTTACCACAAATTTTCAAATATTAACGAAAACAAAACAATTGTTTAAACTTTTTGTAAGGGAAAATGTTAAATTTTAATGGTTTTGGAGTGGGAGGTTTCCCCTCTTAACCCCTGCGTTTTGCGCCAGTTCAACCGTAACGCCGCATTTTTTCGTAAAAGAATAAATAAAAAAAACTGTTGTAGTATTTGGAACTTATTTAAAAAAATTCAAGGATTGAAGCGATATTTACAGTAAATGCAAAATATCTTGTACTTTCTTTTACAACAAAAATAGTTGAGACAGTTGAATTAAAATTTAAAATTTTATTGCTGCAATAAACATTTTTACAATAAAAATTGCACTTTCGCTAATTATTTTATCTAAATATTTTTTTAAGTTGGTTATTTTATTTAATTTAATTCTAACTCATAAAATTTTTAAGTTTTACCTACGAATTTTTTTGAGTGTATAATTGCTGTTCAGTAGAACACTGGTTTAGAATATATTGTGTTGCTTTCCCTGCAGTCTAATAATATTCCACACAACTTCATTGCCTGCCTCATATGCATAAGATAATTAAAAAAGGAAAATTTTTAAAGAGAGAAAAAAACGCAAAAATTAAAAACAATGATAAATAAACATCAATTCTTTTTTCTTACATTTATCTTCAACATTCTCTAATTGCATATTTTTCTTGCTTAAATGAGAAATCTTGGAGTAAAATTATTATTTGCCTGTGTGTGCGTATGGATGTGTGCCCGAACATTCTGGTTGTAATAAACTGTAAATACAAATGTAAACTGATTTGCAAGATTCCTATAAACTGTTTGAACTTTTAAATACACATAGCACATCACTCACACAGACACATATGCATTTCTCAGAAGTACAGTTACTTAAACGAGTAGGTTTTTAAATACTCATACACTCACAAATACAAATATAGTCATTGATTTTTACAGTAGTAGAAATATGTGCAGCAAAAAAAAAAATACTTGCCCAGCAGTGCCTGGAAGTAAAATATAAAATTCTTATTGATGCCGGGGTCAGTTGCCATTCTGGGCTCTTCCATTCGTGCAGCGTGGTACACAGTGTTAGGTAGGGGTTGCTGGCTTGACTGTTATAACTGATGATGGCAAAACAAGAACTGCTGGGTAAATGTAGAGATATTAATTCAGTTGCACACAGTTGTGTATTTTTGGTTGAAAATCTTTATCTCATTCAACTAATTTCTAATGCAGAAGGACAATATTTATTACGTTTTTATAAAAAGCCATCTCGTTTAGTTTTGTGTAAAAGTAAAAAAGGATTTAGCAAATCTGTATCTGCATGAAATTCATTTCATATTTTTTGTGCATCAGTTTCTTGCAAAGTATTTTTTAAAAAAGTTTTCCTTTTAATTTTAAACTTTTAGTTATTTCTCACTTTGCTGTCAGAAGTTTCAATTTGCTAATAAAGAACAACAAACTATTAGCTTAATTGCTGGCATGGCTTTGAAAGGACCTTTTTTCTATTATAAATTTGAGACTGTTGATAAGACATTTTTTTATTCTGAAATACGAATGAGTTATCAGCCAATTTGCTAACACAAGACCAGGATTTAGCTTTGTTCTTTATTTGAATTTTTGAAACGGAAAATGTTTAACGATTGAAAATTTTTTTTTTGTTTTTGGCAATTTGACGTTAAATTTTTAAATGTAGAACCAGGAAGCAGGTAGGCAAAAGTTCAGCAAAAGTTAATATCTATATTATTTCGTACATACTTTTTGCTTTGGGGTTTTTTATTTTATGTCAGATTGAGGAGACAGGGCGATTTGTCCCTTGCGCGTTGGCATACACCTAGGCCAGTATTTTGGCCCATTGTGCACTCTCCATTCTGAAAACGTTGACACCCTCACAGGAACTCTCCTTTTCGTGAACAAATCTCCTTATTATTTGCCATTCAAGGACTCTCCAATGAGTGTAAAACGCCCTTAATTAGGATTTCCTTAACGTCCTTATGAAAATGCACATAAAAGTACTAAGAAGTGTTTGTTTATACTCGTATGTCAGTTGTTCTCGCCAAAATATCTGTCGCTTAAGCCATCATGTTCCCATTGCAAACCAGCTCATGTAATTTCTATTATTTATTTTGAGCTGCTCCGAACTCATTTTGTTTTTATTTGCACAAAATTACAAAACGAAAATTTGAACAAAATTAAAAGTCAAGAAAATGTCAAAAATAAGAATGCGCAGATTAAAGTTTTTGCCACTAAAACTAAAAAACGAAGGAGAATAAAATCTGTTAGATAACCAAAGACACAGTGAATTCAACGGTAGAGGATGTGTGTGCATTTCTTCGTTGGTTGGTTTGCCACATATGTATGATAAATAAAACATTTTCTTTCTAAGCTCGCAAATGTTGGTTAAGCAAAATAGAAATAAAAATAAAAATATTGCAAAGAGAAAAAGAACGCACATATTAAATGTTGAATTTGATTTTGTATGCACATGATGTTGCTGCAACGCTTTTTCTATCATCTCACATACACATTTGCATAATGTGCCTTTATTTGTGCGAATGGGTTTGTTCCTTTTTTTTGCCCTTTTTTATGTATTTGCAAGTGCATTTATGTGTGTGTGTGTGTATGTGTGGGTTCCCCAGCAGATGACTCTTTTCTCTCATACACTCACACATAGTGTACACAATTACCTACTGCACTGCATTTACATTCGCAGTTACAGTCACATACTCTCCACATAACACACGTGCATACATTGTTGTGCCTGTCCCACCCACCAGCAACCGTAACCACATCACTGCATCCACTTTCCTACAAATATACTCACTTACTTATTTAGCCATTAGAAGATTTGTATCAACTCGTGCACTTGCACTTTTTTTTTACATTTTCCAACTTTATTACATATTTAGAAGAGATATAGAGCAGCTTTTGTACTCGAAACTCTTAACGATGTGGAACATGAAGTTGGTACTTTTTTAATGCAGTTGCTGGTTTGTGCATGACTGCGTGCATTCGAGTGCGTATTTATTTGTTCTTTTTAGAATTTGCAAATTGTTTTTTTGCTTTCCCTTGGAATCTACTTCGAATCTGATTTGCTTTTTTTTGCATATTAAGAGGGCTCCAAAAGTATTATGATGGTTTCAAACTGAATTGAAAGTTATGAAAGTTTCGAAGATGACATTTCTTGATTCTAGCCTTTGTCGATTTCTTGCTACGTCCCCCCAAAGGTATGAAAGTATTGTTGAATATTCCACACATTTCTCCTGGCGGTCCTCCTAAAGTTTACCAAGTTTTTGTGTAAGACCCTGTGTGTGGGTGTGGCTGCCTGTGTGTAATTCATTTTAAATTTACATATGAATTATGTAATCGACTAAGCGACTGCATAAGTGCATGTATAGTTTCAGGTTTGGGAGCTTTGGGTTTTGGTTTCATGTTGAAGTCAAGTGTGTCGTTTTGTTTTATGCTTTGCTAATATTCGTTTGTCAAACTTATGAAATTAAATTTTACTTCAAATAACTTAAAAACTTGGCAAAAGTTTTACTAACAATTGACTCTTTATCTACAATTAAAAGTAAAATGTTTAATCAAAGGGATGTTAAGGTGTTTTAATTCTCTGCAGTCTATTATTCCATATCAATCCCCAAATTTTAAAAGCAGCCTACTTATTTTATTTTCAGATATATTTTGCCACATGCTTTTTAAAGTAAACCTTAACTCTAATCTCACACAAGAGAAGTTTCTGGTCATTTAAAAACAAATTTATATTAGGAGGGAAGAATCAAATATACCAGAAGTGATTACATAGTTTTCAGAGGGCTCTCTGAAGGATGTCAGAGGTTAGCAGAGGTCGTGTCTACAATATGTGGTCCGATTTGAGAAGCATCAAGGACGAAGTTGAAACTGCTTTCAAACCATTATATGCTATATCTTGCCATCGGACTTAAATTGGCGATACGATAAATAAAAAAAATATTCGTGGGCGTTTTAGAATCGTCATGGAATTATCTTTTATTCTAACGAGCGACTGGTACAACTTTTTTTCTAGTAGACGTGTGAGGTGTCGCCTGCATAAACATTGGCTTTCAAAAAGTCTAGAAGAAGTTAAATCACTCGAGCTCAAATAAATAACGAATGAAATAATTAAGTTACAAATCAAAATGAACAAATAAAAACAAAATGTTTAACAAAATTCTATTATATTTCATTTCTTTTAATACAATTTTAGTTTAAATATTTTCAAGCACAAGATCTTTTTTTTTATAAAATTCTTTTAATAAAACAATTGTATTTATTAAATTCGATACTTCACCTTTGTAAAATCATTAAATTAAATATCAATAACATAATTTAGTTTCTGATGATGCTACACAAAGTTCTTTCAGTAAAAGTGTATGGACAATATTGAACTAAAATTTTAAACATAAGAAAAGTCATTAATTTTGTGCTCTCCTCGAACTAGTTACTCTCGCGTTTCGATAGTGCTTTAAGAATATATCGATATCCTGTTCTTTTAATATTATTTTAAATAAAATGAATTGCAAATTTTTAAAATTGTAAAAGTTATTTGAAAAGGTTTAAACTGGCAGCACTGTGTTTGTGTTTTAGAACTTTTTCGAACAAACCGTGCGTATGAGCAACGTTGTTGTGTTGTGTTTCAATCGCACTCATACGCATGGATGTCCGTTAGTCCCAATTTAAGCATTCACAGCCCATCCCATGTGCAAAGTGGAATCTTTTGAAAAGCGTCAAGAGCACGTGTTTTAACGAACGTAGTTCTGTGTCCGTGAAGTATTGACACCAAGTAGTTTTATGTTTCTACGATGTTCTGCAAAGCTGGAATATTAGACCACGTTTACTGCATGTTTTCGGGTTATGGCTGGAGCACTTCTTTTCCCCATTTAGCATATAGTTTTCTTCGATCGAGAGAAAGGCAAAAAAATTATGTTACTAATTGGCAGCGGCAGAGGTACGAACGCAGGCGACTAAATCCAACGATGGAGTGCTTAATAATAAATGCGCAAGTAATCGTAATATTTTTGTATAGTTGAAATTCTTTGTTTGTGGTTAGAACTTTAAATGCTTTGGGGGCATTTTCGCACTCCGACGGCATTCGTGCTTTCTTATGGACACATGGCTTATTGACTTCATTAATGGTTTTGGCACTGCCTTAACCGTACCGACAATGTTCTACGGACTGGCCAACCGAGCGATTATATCCGGAGGTTTCAGTAATACAACAACAATGTGAGCAAATAACAAGTAGCAAAAAATGTGTCAGATTAAATTTTTCAAAAATGTCGTTCATTAAAATTTACGTGCTTTAATACGTTTTAGTGTTTTCCAAGGCTCTTTGCCATGTTTGTCCTTGCCTTGTTTGTCGACCTGAAATGGTGTTACTTAAACTACAAGCTCAATGGCGTAACTAAGAACTTTATTCTTCGTGCAGATTTTGTAAAATCCTGTCCAGAACTCCTAAAATAATCCATTTGCATATTTCATATCTTTGGTTTGTTTGATTAGCCTGTGACTATGATTCTTATTATTTTGAGTTTTTTTTTAATCTTAAGTTAACACTTTAAACAGGGTGTGGGAAAAACGTCTGACATTTACTTTTTAAATAAAATTCCATTCAAAAGTTGGCCGTTATAACGCTGTAGGTGGGGAACATTCGAAAGGTATAATTTGCGATTACTCGTTTCAGCAATGTTATCGGTATCTAGCAAATTACGCGCGCAATGTTTGCTTTCAAGTTTTTTTGCCATCAGGTAACCCCAAAGCAAAACATAAACTCTTGTGATATTACACGATCTAAGCGGTCAGTTGACTGGCCCGAAACGCGACACTAAATACTCACCAAAATTATTTCTTAATGAAGCCATGGTTTAGCGAGTTGCGTGTGGCGCAGCACCGTCCGTTATCATGCTGCAGTAGCGTATCGCTTGGTCAGGCCACTCACGCTCACTCTTCGCTTCAGCCGTAATATTCTTCTCACACGACCGATTGCGTGCCATCCAATTGAGACTGAATCTTTCAATTTTTCAGTTCTGTAATCGGATTGTATGGTAGACAGTAGGAAGAAACTACTTGAACAAGCTGCGGACACAAAGAATATTTATGAATATTTATTATACAAAATTAGACACTGTTTCTTCATTTAATTCCGGAAATTTTTCGTAAATTATATTCACAAATGAATAAATTGAACCAACAAATATAAATCAAAATGCAAACGGTAAAATAATTTGGAAAAGACTCGAAAAGTGCTTAATTTTATTTGAACGCTAATGAGCAGTAGATGGGTAGCAGGGAGCCAAAGCGGTTTAGATTATTTAATAATCTCTAATGTCAATAATATTAAGAAATTGGGCGTGATTCATTACAATCGCAAGTGCAGTGGGTATTGTTGACATTGCAGTGTGAAAGGCTCACACCATTGTCGACACCAGAAACACACTTCCAAAAGCGTCAGCATTACAAGAAATAGACTATACAGTGTAACCTCATTTAAAGCAATTGGTAGAACAGCATTTAATCTTATTTAAGCGCTTATTTCCAATTAAGATAAAGTTTATATGAAAGTCAAGTGTGATAACTCAATTCAAATTGCTATTTTAACAATGTGAAGAAATTAAGAATTGCAATATTCGATGAGTTGCCTTGAGCGAGCTTGTAATGTACTTGTCTTCGTTGTTTAGCACAGTGTTTCCTTTGCAACTGGCAGGACTCGACTTTTATTTCGCAAAATAAAAAACACGTTTAGTTATCTTTCTTTTGTCTTAAAGAGCAACATATTTAGTTGCAAATGCACGAAAACAAAATCACGTGATATTTAATTTTAAATTGTTAATTGCCAATGATGTTCTGTTCTTACTCGTATTAACTTTGTTGTGTTTACACCCAGGGTCTCTATCTTTAGGGATACTCGTATCTATCTGCATGTGCATACATTTGCATGTATTTGCAAGTTCCTCTTTCAAAATCCAGAATCCTTTCTCTGTCTTCTTCTGCCATGACTACATCCTGTTACACACAGTACACACATCTGGTTGACTACTAAGTAGCTGTGGCTACTTGCAAGTAGAGTGTGAATGATTGTGTCTTTGCATGTGTGAGTGTATTACATTTTTCCGTTTAGGTTTTTCTTCAGTGCTACTATTCAATCTAAAGAGACTTAAGTATCCAATTGAATACACTAAAGCCTTTTCAGTTTATATACCTGTCCAAACGAACAAATGACTATGAGAGTGTTAGTGTGTGAGTGTGTGTGCTTGTGTTTTTTATTTGTTATTTTTGTTTACGAAGCATAACGGCAATCACACAAAAGGAGACCCATTAATTTTATCTTACCTGTTGAGAATATTTAATGTCCGTTTACTTCACTTCTTTTATTCTCAAAATTTTCCTTTTGTGTACCTACACATACACACATGCATATGGGAGAGATAGGAAACTTATTTCCAAGTTAAAAAGTTCGTTCAACTAGTGCCTTCTTGTTCGCTGAGTTGGTATAAATAATGGAATGTATAAAACTTTAAAAGGAAATAAGACATGAGTTTTTTAAATTCAATGAAGTTGGTCTTTTTTACATTTTCTGTCATTTATGTTGGATCCTGCATCCGGCTTAAATGTAGTCCAAACAGGAGGTTAAAATTATTAAGAGTGTCTGAAGAGGATCGATGGTATTAACATGGCCATGATGGTTAACATCTTCAGGCACAATCAACTAACAAAAAAGTTTTTAGAATCCGATAGTGTTAGATCGCGGACGATTTCAAATATAAAAAGGCGGTAAAAGACTACTCAACGCAAGAAGGACTGCGTATCATTGGTGTGTTTTATCTCTATTGAGTGGTCAAAAGCAAACGTGCAAACGGTCTAGTGATTTAGGCTAGAAAATTCCAGCATATGGGCTTAAGTAGTACAAGGGTCGAGCTGGAAGCACTGAGGAATAAAAACAAGATGGGCAAAATAACAAAGATTCTCTAGGGAATCCCAAATGGGGATAAAACAAGGAGATTGCTTAGACTCAGGGACGAGTACAGGGCATGAAGGGATGACAATGACATGCTTCCTATGCCACTTTCAATCCTAAGTACACAAAAGCACCCGGCTGTTGACACTCTATCTGCCGTGACTCATTTGGGAGATATCGACTGGCAACGATTTAGGAGACTTTACCAAAATAGAGAGCTAACAACGGCCTAAATTGCTCACCTAAAAGTATACGTTCGGCCAAGGAACGGACTGCCGTCTTTCATTTTTCCAAATTGTTTGTTGGGATAAGTCTTCTTAAAGTTACCAAAAACAAATTTATTTTTCAAGTACGTGCACATTTTAAAAGGGCAAAACTGTTGATTTTGGTTTACAATGGGGCACTTGCCCCTTAGCAATCAACGTGTCGTACGATTGTGTGCCATAAACTTAGTTGAGAATGTTACAACGGTAATAAACTATGTTACTGAAAGTGAGCAAGTTTGAAACATGTTTGGCTGTGTCTATGCTTGCTTGTACTTGCATGTGTGTTCCTTTTTATATCGTAAAATTACGACAAGCAGACAAACTTCTCAAATTTACAATGATGTTGATGTTTGTATTAAAACATCTAGAATAAATAAAGTAAAAGGCGCACTCCGTTCTATAAAATGTATCCGAGTTCAATGTCAGTTATTTTGCGCGATATCCCCTGTTTCAGAGCCGCATTTTTTTAGTAAATCTATCTTGGATTCTGTGCTCTCCAACTGGTGCGATTGCGCGTTTTTACGAACTAGTTGAGGCGAAAATGTGCCTCTTACCAGACCTAACTTTTCTTCGAAAAAACTACTTCCTTTTCACGCATCCCTTCGAGATACACATGACGTGGCTGAAAGTTTCTGGACTTCAATTTGTGGGTGGTTTTAGATTTTATGTGCAAAAATTCGCTGCGCAGAGGAATGTTACAGCCCCAGTTGCAGAGATCGACAGCGAATCGCTGATCCTACATTGTCAGCCTTTTATTAATTTCAAATCTGTGCTATATTGTGGTCAGCTCCTCAGCCTCCAAGTAGGCAATGAATCTTAAAACCGAAACATTAATTCAACTTTTGAGTTATTGCAATTTATTTTATGTGACAACTAAAGGCAGCTTCTTAGAAGTGAAATGTCTCTGCATAAAATCTTAAATTCCAAATTCTTACAAATGACGCATAATCCCAAGTTAAGAAAAAAATTTAATTTCTACAAATTGAAAACAAACTTTATTATTTCTCAAGTTTTTCTTCTCTTCTGCAACTTTGCAAATGACTATCTTTCAATGTTGGCAGTGTCAGACTTAAGTTTTTTTATCTCGACATTTTAGGCAAATTTCAAAAGATATTAAGAGGATTAGTTTCGAATGCAAATGTTTGTTAACGTCTGTTAACGTTTGTTTTACGATTTAATTTCTTTGCTGAAATATTTGTCAACAACAAGGAAAACAAATACAATGATAATAATTTCAACACGCATTAACAGTTTAAATCACAAATTTCCACTCGTAGTATAATTTTGTTCACGCTGATAAGTTGTTGTTACAGGTCAGTGACATTTGCCAACTTCTGTAATGACCCCCACGCCAAAGGACCCGGCAAACCCACATGTTCAAAGACCCACACAGTTTCTATTGTTTTTGTCAACTTCGGTCCTGCTTTTGCCAGTCAGTAACAGCAACAACACCGAATTGGTCCGAACAACTGAAAGAGACCACATGCCACCAACGACAAAATTCTTGTAACACAATAAAAAAAAAGTGTCAAGAAAATGCAACAAAATTCAAACATAAATATCATTTGCCACAAGTGCACAATGCATGTGATTGTGCGGAATTCCCTTTGAACAAGAGGGGTACAAATTGCTGACGACACACAACACCATTGATTTCTAGTGAAGAAAAGTAATTTTCAGGGATAAAACAAACAAGTGTCACTATTTGAAAACATAAAAAGTTTTGATGTTTTTACTTCAAAGAATTTCGTTTTCGTTTCGCAGACGGGGAAAAGAACTTTAAATTCTGGTTCAAAATGTAACAACGGAATTTTCATCACATCACTTATGATGTCCTTTGAATACGCACTGATTTTTGTTTCAGTAAATGGCCAAAGACTTGTTTTCGAAGGACATCAAAGGACTTAGTCGTTGGCTCTGACTATTTCCAAACACTAAAAGGGGAATATTTTATTTAAAAAATACGTTGTACGATAAAAGTAAAAACACAGAATAAAAGAAAAGAAAATATTTCTCTTTAAATACATTTTAAAAGAGGTGGGTAAACCATTTACCAACTTCTAGGAAAGAAAAAGCAAGTTCTTTAACTGAAAAAAAAACGATCAGGGAAGTCCTGGATGTAGATCGATTTATAAACAAATTCTCACAAAGGCTTGATGAATTCTCAATCAATTTTGAAAATCAAACTTGAATCAATTCAAATTCTTTAAACTTAAAATGTAGACCAGAAAATAGAATTCAGAATGAAAATAATAGGCCGGCCCATCACAACATTTTTGTATATGTATTTCTAAAATTTAAGAAAGTCAATGGTGTCTATTCGAGAGTGCGCCTCGACGAGGATAAAGTTTACTTGGAAACCAAAAATCTTTTTTACAAATCTCCAAAATTGGTTATCCTTTTTCATACAAAATTTAATTTTATTAAAGAGAGAGAGAGAGAGAGATATGCGGTGTTTTCGAACACGTTTCTCGCTCCCTTATAAACCTTTTGTGAACATAAACATGGCCTTAACGACTATTCTGGCACACACGCGCTCTTTTGTCCGAATTTTGCATAAATGTGTCCGAATTTCATCGTTGCGGCATTTGATTTCCATCTGTAATGCTCGGGTGGTTGTGGGCTTGTTGCCTTTAAAATATCTAAACTAAGCTCATGACAAGAAATCCAGTGGTGTCACATCATACGATCCAGGGTGCCGTTTCCGTTAACTGAAACGAGAGAGTAGACGATTAGGAAATGTCTCATGCAATAACTGTATTGTTTTACGGGCTGTATGGCACCATGCGGCATCGGCTTTTTAAACCTACATATGGGCCACATCAATAGCATCCAATTGCGGCAGAAAGAACTGTGTTATCATGACGCAATATTGGGTACCAGTGACAATCACTGATTGACAAAAAAGTAAGGTCCAATGATGCCACCTTATTGCTTCAAATTGTTTTTTAGTGTTGCCAACACTTTACTGCACAAATGGCGGCAACGCAAATCTCGAGTTCCTTTTGGAACACACTTTATTACCAAAAAGATCAACAAATTCCCATCAGGCCTCTTGCTTTTCAAGGATATTAGGCGAAGTTGGGTTTTATTGTTAATAAAATTAGAAGAAACACTTTTACCAAAACAAAGACTTTGCCCCTTCACTAAAGTGGCTTCCATTACACAAGAAATTTAGAAATCTATTCATCTGCTTCAGCGACCGATTCAACGTCATCGTTTCGATTGTAGCCCAAAGAATTGCGTGCTACGAAATCCGAAAGGTTTAAACATATTTTGTTCAACTTTGTTGCCCCACAAATGACTAAGGACAACGATTTAATTTCAATTAAAAAAAAAAACTGCTTCCTCTCGTTTAATTTAATTTCATGTTTTCAGGCGAAGGTAATTTTTAATAACAATAATTTGGCTTGAACTTTGTACTAAATTGTACCAAATTTACACTTTCTTAGCAGAATTGTAAACATAAATGGTATTTACGTAAAATATAATAACCTGAAGTGAGCAATTATGTGGGAAAATAAAACACATATGGGTCACTCCATTACAAACTGACTTTTGAAAATATAAAAATGATGAAAGAGCAGAAATTCTATTTGAGATGAAAGCATAATTAAATGAAGGGAGACTTACAACTTCAGGGTGGAATCTTGTAAGAGTTGTCATTCGAACAAGAATTATTCGAATATTCGTTCGAACGAATTTTATTTTCCAATTAAGAATAAGAAGCATTGGAACGATTTTTGTCGACAATTCGAATTATTTTATAAAATTACTTCCTAAAAGTTATCTTCTGAAATTAAATTTAAAGCGAAAATTTTTCAGGTTGAATCTTGATTTGACTATCCAACAGGGTAATTTGATATAGATATTCAGATATTTGGAACGATCTTTCATAATCCCTTGTCAAGTTTCGTTTGGTGACAAACCGTCCCATCTTGAGTGTAGTTTTTCCTTCTAGGTAGCACTTAGAATTATATTTACTCGTATTATGAATGTAGATATATACTGAGCATCTATATATCTCAGGCAATAAGGAATTAGTGTTTAAGTCGAAAACGGGATTATGATTTTCCAATTCGAAAGTATGTAACGACGCGTTTTCACAGTTAGCTGGAGTAGAACTCGCGGCTACCAGGGTTCGTTACGAGAAAATATTTATTTGTTTCCAAGAGAGAGACGAGACAGCTTCTTTTAATGTTTTCAATAACGTTATAATCTTTACTCATGAACGTAAATGACTAAGTACAGCGCGACACGAAATGCGATGGGTCTTCGGTGGCTATTGACACATTCGCTGGTGCTCTCATCAGCTTCTCACACCATCCGACGCTTACAGAAGCTCTGTGCCTCTCACTCAGATGGCCTCTCTTCGTCTGGCTACTGCTCTAGGTGAAGGACAAGGATTGATTCTCTTGTCGGGGCGAATAAAGTTCTGGCCCAAGGCTAAGAGATGTCTCTGAGTTGGGGCGAATAAAATTCTGGCCTAACCGTTTACCGCCTGAGGAGTGTCTATCAACTACTCGCCCATATCAATTGGGGCGAATACGATTTTGGCCCAAGTGGTATAGCGTCAGATCAAATTCTGACCTGACACGAAAACACCAGTAGTTTCGGTACGCGAGAGACTAGCTTAATTAAGCCGAGTAAAACTCTCAAATAATTAAGCTACAAGTAGTTGAGTCGAATAAATTCTGGCCCAACTATTGACTGTCTGCCAAAGACTTAAATAATAAAGTTGAATAAAATTCTAAAATTATGAAGCACGTCTTACCGCCTCGCTAGCCACAGGCTGACTGACTCCTCTACTGTATACGCATTACTATTGTGCTTGTTTGACTGATTATCACGCCCACGCACACCATTATACGATCCATACCAGCTGGTCATTTGGCAGTCATGCTAGAGTTATATTGAAACAATGCTATCGTTTATTCCGTAAAATTTAAATCCAAGCTCTGACTAATAATACAAACAATGATTTTTAATGAGAAAAACAAAAGGTATAATTTTTATATAAAAAGTAATGGGCGAATTCAGTTGCCTTATATAAAGAAACTTGACTATATTTGATGTGGACAAAAACGATTGTAATGACTTTTTATCGCCACAAGTACTTCTTCCAAAAATGTCACTAATTTATCTTAATTTTTCGGAAGGTTTTATTATCTTTTTCATTTGGAACAGGAACTAAACTCAACTTCTCTTCTTAATTTTTAAAGTTATTCGAATAATTTATTTTTTGTGCAGACGAATATTCGAATAATATTCAAATTTTGTTCGCGTGCTCGAACAGAAAAATAATTGGAAACTATTGTTTAAATAAATTAAAACTCGAACTAGTCGCAGTGCATTAAAAGTATCAGCGTTGCAAGTGGTGCCATCGGGCGAAGAAATAATTATATTTGGATTCACTCACATTTTAAAACGAATACAGCAGCATTTGTTTGCTGTCATCTTTTTATGAAAATTGAGCTGTTCTTGTCACAAACCTTAAACTTGTTCTATTTAATTTTCAATCCAAATCACTGATGGTAAGAAATTCGTCCTTTCATTTCAGTATGAAATAACTCATACGCTCACGAACAGCTACTACCACTTTAATTACTGCCACGTTTTTTGTTTCGTACCTGTTTTGTTTCCCATTTAAACTATTCTTTCTGCCACATTTTAAACACAATCGCTTGTTGCTGCTGCCTCTTGTGTTGCATGTTGATAATCATGCAGAATGTACAGAAGTATCGCGGAAATCTCATAATAAAATCTCAAAAAAAAAAAAAGGTACAACCCAAAACAACTAGAAACTTTAAAAACTTGTTAAGGAAAAACATTGTTAAAGTGTATTTAACATACACAGGCACACCCACACTCACACTGAGAAACAAAGGGAAAAACACGGTAGCAAAGAAGGGAGTGCAAAGAATTGAATGTTAAACTGCTGCGGAAGTCATATGAAACAAGTTGCAATTTCTTCCATTATTATTTTTCAATCTAGCAAACATTCTTTAATGGGGTGGCACTTTCGTTTAACGTTTGTTGCTGTTTTACCCCCTCTTGTTTTGCTTTCTTCGTAGAAGGGAAGAAGATGTGGAAATAATAATAATATTATGTGCAATTACAAGTTGTTTTTAAGTTCTTTGCCCCTCGAATTTTGTATTTGAAAGTTTCTATTTTACTGGACAAACGTTACAAACTCCGTTAGAATTTGTTAGCTTTTGCTTAATATTGCATGGAAACTAAAAGGTAATAAGCAACAAGCAGAAGAAAAAAAAAACAAATTGAATATTATTAGTTCGTATTCCTTTTCATCAAAAAAGTAAAGTAAATGAATAAAACGAAACATTAACAAGCCAATAAGACTCTTTAATTAAACCGAATCCTCCCTGCAAAATGGTGCTTTAGGCAACATTTAAGTTTTACTTGGTGCCCCATGAGTTGTTGGATTATTAGCTGAAGGCATTCATTCTTTCATTCATTGTTTTACAACTATGTATTTACATGTGTCCAGGTTTCAGCTACTGCTTCTAAATAATGCATTTTATAATTTATATTAGAAGAAATAGTAAGTTCCGAAAGGAGAACAGGTTGCGAGAATATTCCCAACAGCGAAAGTACTTGTGTGAATGAAAAATAATTAAATTATTTACGTGCAACAGCAACTTCAATTCACACTTGTCACAACTCGTTCTGTTCAAGTTGTATTCAGCAGGTATTTAAATATTAATACGCTTTAATTTTCCCTTTTAATTGTCGTCACTTAATTCGTCCTTGATAAATATGCGAAGCCTTTTTTTGTGAATTTCTTGGTCCTTTTGCACTTTCAAATACGAATATAATTAAATATCTTTAATGAGTTGATCTTTTTTTTTTAAACTTGTTTTTATTTTTAGTTTATTATTTGGTGCCTGATTCTCTGTGTCGTTATCTTAAAAAAGAAATACGAAGAAACCGAACAAGCCAGCTTGCACGAAGACCATTGCAGTGTGTGTGAGTGTTACTGTAGTACTCAAGCATTTCGCAGTTTAGACTGAAAAAAAAGCCACCAATATTTTCGAAATATTCACAAGTTGAAAACAATTTTCAAATGTAGAGTCGAATCATCACTTGCATTTCCAGGAATCATTATAATTTTTAGTCTGCTGAATAGTTGTAAGCAAATGAATTTTATTGGAAATTTCAGGCATTTTACCAAGTCCAATAACATCTCTAGAAAACGGTAAATTGTTTAGTTTCGCATACTATCACTCAAACTAAAACATGAAATAAGGCCAGCTTGTACGTCGACACAAAGAGGACTTGTTATCCATAATCGACCCAGTTACTTAAATTTTGACTACCCTCTGAATTGCTGATACCTTAGACTGTTTTCTTCACAAAAAGGCACCCACATTAGTGTCTTACAATATTAATTATTCTAATTGGTTTCGTATTAATATTTCATGGTATGAAAACAGAAGTAGCTATCATAGGGTTCTGAAATTTGTTACACTAGTATAAAATCCTTTAGTTAAGAAAAATAATGATTTTTTGAAAAAATCCGACCTAGGACACGCCCACCACTCATCTGTCCCTAAAATGTTTTTTTAACTACAAGTGTGAACGCAAAGTTATGTGATACGTAATCCTGCAGCGAGGATTCTCGGACCTGCCATATGGCCTTTATGGAAAACGTGCTATAACTCCTACAGAAATTAACCGATTGCTGTGAAATTTTACTTAAAATGTTGGCTTACGTTTTCCAAAGTCATATTTGTGCCGAATACGAAGCAAATCGGATGATCAATTTAGTTCGCACGCGGTTTAGTAAGAGGCAGCCAAAGCTAAGTAAACTGGATTTCAAAATAAAGATGATGTATTTCTTGTATAATCTTAAGCAGAGGCACTTATGCATTTTTGCACTGTGGGAATATTGGTCTATTTTACTCAATAAATAATTCACTTAAGATTTGACACTTTAACAGTTCAAAACCGAAATTAAAATGTTGGAATAATAAGATGGTAACTGGCTCAGTGAATATTTTCTAACCTCACCAGTTTTATTCTTTGTAATTGTAACAACAATTCACTTACTTTTTCTTTGAGTCTTTGTTTCTATATTCAACTCATGGTGTTTTCAGTGAGCAGTTAGGAAATTTACGCAATTATGGCCTTAATTGAGTTCAAATAATAAATTGAGCATTTAGTACTTAATTGCGTCATTAATTGAGACAAATTCCGAATGTAACTCCGCCCAGTAATAAAATCGAGGCACATCCAACAAGCTTACTGCATGCATCACCAATACAACTATATTTTATATTTCATAGTATTTGTTTAATTTTTTTTATACAAAATTAAAACCAAAAGAAATTTTAGGTTAAATTGCAATTTTATGAAATTTTTAACGAAATTACTTTTTAAATAATTCACTTCTTTAAAAAACGTCTTTTAAAGCCGCATTTCTCATTTTTCCAAAGTCACAAACATATGTTTTTACGAACTGTCAAACGCTAAATGAGTAAATTGCATGTGTGTGTAAACACCAAAGTCTACAAATCAATTTAAAATTGAATTTCCTTAATTAGGGGGCCTGTCATTTGTCTAATTTTGGAAAACAGCTCGTGAGAGTCTGTGGCGTTCTTAAATGAAAATTTTTCTAAGTTTTTAAAATTTTAAGAATTTTTAAAAAAGTACCTTTTGAAAATCGTACTTTAAGTAAAGTACTTTTACGAAAGAACATTTTTTAAGCCTTTAAAATGCATTTAGGAAACTTGTCTAACATATAATTTCCTTTTTTATTTTTAAGATGAATGTATTTCATCGAGAGTTTACTTTAAATTTGTTCCAGCAACAATAAAGTTCAGCGCATAAATGTCCCAACTTGCTGTATTAGGTCGTGAATAACAACAAGACAAAATATATGATTGTGAAAGTGTCTTTTTCTCATTGTACAAACACTAAACGGCACTAAGATTGTGCCTGCGTATTCGGTTGTCTGGGCGTTTGAGGATAAATGTCAGAATATTGTAGTGCCTCTATTTCGTTGCTTTTGTACTTTTCATGTGAAGTTGTAACTAAATTATATTTTAGTTACTTTTCCATCATTTTCATTTTGGCTGGTTTCGTATTTCTTCTTTCTTTATATTACATTTCTTATTTATCTTATGAACGAAATAAAAAAAATTAATTGCGATTAATCCGAAAAGAATTGTCTCTTTATTTATTGACTGCCCCAACTTTCGTACTTGTCTACGTGCTGACAATGCAGAATAGAAAACATGCCGCCGAAAAAGACGTACAATTTTAGTTGTTGACAAATTCTCGTACGAAGGCGAATGAGGTGGATTTGCCTCTGTGTGCGTGTGCTTTCGGTCGTTAAAGGACTGTGTCATTAGGTTAGCAGTTTATCAATGAATGCCAGCAGTGTTGCAGAAAAAATTATGAAAATGTTACAAAAAAACAAAAACTCTCTTGCTTTTGTATTGGGCTCCTTCTTTTCTACCCATTTAAATGTTGCTTGTGATAAAAAGAATTGAGTTTTCGGAAGTGGTTGACTTTAGTACCAGTATTTTTCTTTCAAACTCTCAAATACTGGGTTCACTTGTGTTACTCACTTCGCACGACACATGCTCAGTGGAAAGTTGACATTTTGGCGCCAATTTGTTTTTGTCTTTTGCGTTGCTTTTACTTTTTGTGATTTCATTACTCGTATTGCGGTTCCTTTTGTAGTTTCGTTGATGGGTTTTAGAAGGATTATTGTTGTTGTTATTGTACCAGACTATTAAATGGTTGCTTTTACATGTCATTTTTTTCGCTACTTTGCTGGCATTACAACCCTTGATATGGCTAAAGATGTTGCTATTACTGGTCTCGTATTTGCTACTCGTTTTTCAATGTCTTAACACCGAACAAACCGAAGGCAGAGTGTGTTGGTGGCCAATATATCTGCTTTGTATGGGTTTCTGTGTTAAAGCATCCTGTGATTGCGAAGGCTTATGTGTATTTGAGTCCTGCGATTAACTAACTCTGCTTGTGTCTCGCACAAGACATTTTGTGGTGCTCCAATCAAATGTTCAGTATTGTTTTAGCCGCGTACGAGTCGAGTTGTTTGAAAGGTCGAACAATTAAAACATTAATTCATAAAACAAAAAAATTAATCAAACACACAAGTAATAAAAGTGACACCATCACAAAAGGGGATAACAAAAATCGCTTAGCGAATCTAATTCTGGAAGAGGATTAATTTAATTCATATGTGTAACAATTAAGTTTTTTTAATTAAAAAAATCTAAAAATTAAAAGAAAAATACGAGTGAGTGCGTTTTATTTAAAGAAATTAAAAAAACCTGAATTCTAAATCCAAAATCTAAATCAAATAATCAATAAGTTTTCTGAAAAATCTCAAAAAAAGTAAAAGTTACAGATATAAATTTCTATATTCCAAATAATTATTATTGCAGTCCTTTGGATTTAATAATTAATTAAATCTAAATCTATCGCTTTCAGGACACAGTGCAGAGTGATCCTAAATAATATCGTTGAAAGACTTAAAATATTTATTTTTTTTAGTGATTTTAAACAAACATTTTGAAAGGTTTGAAATTGAGACTTTACCTTTTTGGACCCGTCACTACTAAAGTACCTTTAGGTCAAACATAATGTTTCGGAAATAATAAAGTCCTTGTTACTGCTACCGTTGGTTTTACAATTAGAACAATCATTCGAATTATTTAATTATGAATAGTTTTTTTTAGGTTCCAGTTACAATTTGTTTGGAATCGAAAAAAATACCGACCAGCTTTCTGTATAGATTGATAACTGCTGACTTTGGCTTTTTTTTAGTATCTGAGAAGTGACTTTAAGGAAACAAAGTACTTTAGTATTTCGTCCTAACGATGAGTTCGCATGCAGGCCAATAAACTAAATAAAAATAAATATCTTTGTGCAACAACAGCGTAAGTAAAATTATTTTAAGCACCGGTTAAGGGATAAAAGTTATTAACACAGGCCGACACGGTTTTTAGTGCTCGACAACTGCGAGTATTAATTGACAGTTTCTTGTCTGATAAAAAGAATTTTTAGGATCTAACTTTTTTTATTTAAAAAATTTTATTAAATAATTATATCCCAATTCATTTTATTATAAAAATGCAATTTGTTTGTTGAAGGCTCATTTCGCTGGCTTTTTAAGTTGGCTCATCAGGAAACCTTTGTTTAAATTCTGGAGTTTATGAATTCCAAAAAAAAAAAATTGTTTTAAATTTCATTGAATAGTTGTCAACATCCTGCTAAATGTTTGACCAAAACCACAAAGTGTTTTTTCGAATTAAAATTATAATTTGTTCAAGGCACGGCAGGGCAAGACAGGACTGGGCAGGCCAGGGCAGGGCAGGGCGCCTGTACTAAGAAAAGATGCGTCAAAAATGGATGTAAATACCACTAGATAACAAAATTTACAATGACTGGTCATCCCAGTTTTGATGCCGGTAAAATTAGCTCTTTTATTAAAAAAACGACGCTTAACAAGAAACTTGTTTTAAAAGGATCAATTCCTTAACCAAAACCCTCCACTTTCCCAGCTCTTGTTGAACTGATAGAGTCTTGAGTCTTAATGTTCGAAACAATTTTGTTTTTATTTTTATTTTTCATGGTCTGACAATTTGTTTTCTTCTTAGCAAATAGCCGTAGCTTACAATTGATTCGGAGGTTTCATCTATTTATAACTTTAAAGAAATATTTAAAGCAAAAAAAGGAGAAAAATTTGTGTGTAAGGACGACGATGTCCTGCGGCGGATTATATTTTAAATCCGGGACTAATTGAGGATGTAAAAAGTTGGCACAAAACTTTATCGGAGAAGCATTTTTATCGTTTTAAAGTAGATTCTTAGAAAATCATATTTTTTTTTAAATGTTTGATTTTTATTTTTTTTTATTTTCAAATACAAATGTTATTTTCTGAAAATTCACAGCTTTGAAATGATAAACTATCTTCAGTTAAATGATCAAATAATTTGTATATCTGTCCAAAAGTAATCAGGATGTGATGTAACAATTATATTTTGGCTTTTAGGAAAGAAGTTACGGTCCCTGTTTCAAATAGACTGCAACTTTTCTGCTGGCGCGTTGTCAGATATTTGGTGCATTCGACACACATAGAAACCAGGCATACATCAAAAAGCCTAGAACCCGGTAGCAGCGCCTCGGTTTCAATTGTGAATTTGAAACATCAAGGGATCCACTCAAACACGCAAACAAATTTTCACTTTAAATCGAAAGAGTTTAATTTAAAATAAGCATCATTATTAATTAAATCAATTAAAAACTTTATTAAGTTAGAATTATTTTCATAGATGAACAAATTTGTGGCTGCATGCCTTGCGACTTTAGTCAAGCAAAATAATTTTAAAATATATGAAAAGTTGCAGTAGCTGAGACAAGTACGTTTTAATACCGTCATGCAGATTGCAACCGGACTTAAAAACACTCAGTCGAACAACATTTTTTGTTGTTGTTCTGCAGCCAACTAAATTTTGCAACAATGTCGTCGCAAGTTACACTTTAGTTTCAATAAACGACAAACAAGGCTGCTTAATTACCGCTTTCAAATATTTACACTTGATTTTCATTATCTCTGGCAACGTTTTCATTATCTTTTGGTCTATAACAAATATCCTTTGACAGTTAAACAAACAACCAGTCATTTAGAGTATAAATTTCAATCAAGGCTAAACTTAATGAAATCTTTTTATAAGAAGCTTTAATTTTTTTATGACTTCATTTAAAGCAACACAGCCCCTCGTCATCTAATCTTTGATAATAAGATGGATGTGTTTTTAGGAAAATTAAAATTTTTGGGTAGAAAATAATTGACTCCTTTGGATAATTTGTATAAAAAAAGCGTCTTCCCTGCATTATTAGTGATGGTGTGTCTTTATTAGCAAAGAAGACAAGTTTTCTTAAGGGTTTTATGAGTAATTTTTTTCCCCCCAAAATGTAACTTAAATGCTTGAAATTTTGTTTTTCTTTCGGTTCGTTTGAGCTTCAGTGGGGTTGTCCACGTCGAGCAATAAATTAAATACTCAAAAACAAAAACTGTTACTTGAGCGCAAGGACATAAATAATGTTTATTATTTTGAGAAGTCAACCAAGCAGCAGCCCCACACCTAAGTGCATTCTTACTAACACCCACCCACCCACACAGACACACATACACAAACACACACGCACAAATACACGAACAAGTTCGTTATACGTATAAAATAATTATATCTTAAAAACATGCAACGTTAAACTAATCCAACCATAATATCTTTCATTTGCCGCAACATTGTCATAACTCAAAAATATGAATTTTTCTTTTGAAGCATTTTTAGTTTTCATATTGGTGATTTTTCATTTTTTAGCAGCAAGTAAAATTCTGACCACATTTTGAGAAGGTATATCTCTTTAAGATGTATATGTCAAGCAAGGCTGATCCTTTTTCAATATTCGGTTTATAGAATTTTACTTGTTGCAGGAATCTTAATCTCAATAACAAATCTCAATAACTATTTTCAATGAACTATTACTGCCAACTCAAAATTTCTATTTTTTAACTTATGACGTTGTTGCAGCAAATGCGCGATATAGTATATTCCCCATATATAATGTTCAACATTCGCATTGTCATCATTATGTAACATTTAATTTGCTTTGTGTTTCTTTTTTAATGCCACGTTGTGGTTGACTCTGGAGTGCATGTGGCAGGAAGAAGAGTACTAAAGTGTTTCACAAGCTCAAAGACGATGATCACGACAATGACAATTGTTCGTTTCGTGTTGCACATAAACTATTTGCAGTTGAAAATAATGATGGCATACAGCATCATTTCGTGGCCTTATTTTGTTTGTATTTTTTTATTTGTTCTTGGAGACTTGCAAAATCCTTATGGAAAAATATGCACAGACACGTTTAATTGATTTGTAGTTTATTTTACAGCTTAAGAAAATTAATGTCACATTTGTTGTCAAAACTATAAAACTGCAAGGCAGTCGTGTTGCATTTTAAGTTCTTGTTGATGCTTTTCGCACACTTGTATGAAAACTATTAAGTCGCTTTTATGGCAAAAATTATTTCAATTCATTTTTATTTGCGACCATAATTAATGTTAAAGCGATGGGTTTTTTTAAACAACTGAAAACTTCGTAGACCGCTGGGAAGTTAAACAATAGAGTGAATATATATGCACTCTAAAAGAAATTATTTGGCTTAAAAGACTTCAGTTGTGCTTTTATTTCTTCTTTCTTTTTATTTAGATTATAATTATTTTGTGATTACTTTTCAGCTTAAATTTTATTCTCGTTGGTGCTTATTTTTACTTAATGAGCAATCTGTTATACTGTATTGAGACATGCACCTTAATTGAGCTCAATTTACCCCAAAAAACACAATTAATACTTAATTGTGCAATAAATTAAGTCAAATTCGCCATGCAACTCTGGTGAAGTCTGTTCTGTGAGAAAAAATATTTGTGTACAAAGACAAACTCAAGACATATGCGACAAGGCGACTGCATAACCAATACAACTAGATTTTATTGTGCCATACAGTTGTCAAACTCAATATATAAGGAATAAAAAAATTAGAAGCAATGACAGGCGAAAGTTACGGTTAGTAAGTTTTATGAAGTTTTTAACGAAAATATGTTTTAAATAATTAAATTCTTTAAACAAATTTCTTTTTCAACTAAATTTCTCTCCATTTTTGGAAATTCACATACACAATTTAACAAGGTCAATTTAAAATTTAATTGGCTCAATTAAGGTGAATTTCTGAACAAAGTATTAAATTAATTCATTCGTCTAAATTTGAGGGCATCAGTGGATTCCTCTGACCTCAGAAAACATTACAACCAGAATTCTAGCGGTAACAAATCGCACGGTTTTGGTGGTTAATTCATCAGCATATCGATTCGACAGCACGGGCCAAAAGAAAATGGTTATCGTAGGTCTGTCAGGTCGCCCTTCACGGTAAGCAGAGTGGTATAGATGAATTTTTAGCTGGTGAACCCCAATGAGATTGGCGTCCACCTATATGCAGTAACATTGGATCGTGTCGCTAAAGCTGTCGTAAATGGGGTTGTCCACGAAACACTCTGTAGGCTACTCAGCGGACGAACGGCGTTGTTTAAGTTAATTAGCTTTGAGCTTCTTGGTAAGATAGATATAATTACAGTTGCCCAATGTTCCCAAGTTCCAATGCAAAAGTTACGCATCTGAAAGCCCGAACTCGCATAGCGAAGAATCGACTGTCTTGCAGTCTCTTGCACACTCTCATGGAGGGGCAGTGTCAATGTTTTTGGCCGATGTGGCAAATCTTTTGATCTACAGGTGTAATTTTACATCCAACCCGCCGTCTTCAAAAGTAGGAAAAGCGATCCCACTTTGTCAGTAAAGGAAGGCTTGCTAAGCTTCCACTAACCGACAAATATTTCGATAACAAAGTTTTATCACTTGGACGTGCTCAATCGTGTAACTTGCCGTGGCTATTCGGCATTATTACATAATTATTATTCAAATATATTTTTCTACAAACTCCTTTCAATAAGCTCTGCAACAAGTTCCATAATCTAACCAACTTTTTTGAATATTTCGGTTTTCTTACAAATTTCTTCAACTAAATAAAATCAATATTATTTATTTATTAAATTTACCTAAATCCGTGTGTTTGGGAAAAAGAAACCTAAAGTTTTCATTTTCTTGTGTAATCCTGATGAAGGATAAATAAAGCTTAACTGTAATAATGATTAAGTCGGCAAAGTTTATTACACAACCCCAGCTATACATTCGCACGTTAGTAACTGAGGCAATGAAACTTTCGGTGACCTCTCTTGGGGAGACATAGGAATGCAATAATAAGACGATTTTAAGTGAGTGAGAATGAGTTTCTTTCACATTTAATACATTTTATCAACATCATCTTTATCTACATGCGTCTGTGTCTGTGACTGCGTCTGTACAAAAGTTTCTGCCAACAAATTACGAGTGAAAAACATTTAATACAAATTAATGTTTGTTTTTCAAATAACAACTTATTTTATTTCTTTTTTTTAGAACTAGTGTGTGTGTGTGGGGGGGTTTTCTTAACAAAACAGTTCCTTTATAATTTCCATTAATTTTTTTCTGGGATATTTCACTAGATGCAGAGTGATATCCCGGCTTAGCGAATGATATAAAGTGAAAACTTCGTTTTATTGGTTACATTTTTTATCCGTAACAAAAAAGTAACAAATCTTTATTTTCTCAGCCAAAAGTGGTTTGTGCCCAATTCCCGTAGCAAAAAATGCGCTATCGAGGAGACAATAATTAATACATTTTGAGGTTATGAAACTCACTTGCCTTTTTGCACTGTCTTCTGGTATCAAATCGTTAGTACGCCACTTTCAGCGAATTAAATCCTCGTGTAAAGCAAGATTCAGGTAAAAAGAAAATCATGTTTGTGCACGCTTTGAATAAATAGTTGGCCAAAACGAAGTGCTGTCGTCATAATTTTTCAACTTTGAAACAGTCGTGTTTTTTTCCTAGAAAATCGCTTTTTAAAATAGAAACAAAAAATTCCAAAAAACCTACTTGGAGTCACCCCTATTGGTTGCACAAATGACTAACGATTCCGGGTACTGCACAGTTTATATTTGAAGACTTGTTTGTTGTTGTTCTCTTCTTCTTTTAACAATAGAAACAGGCGCAAATACAAATGTAATGAAAAACAAACACAACCAAGCAGCAGCAGAATTGAAATAAGAAAATTATGAACAAATCAGAATGAGTCGGAAGAACACATTTGAGCACGTGTCGATTAGTGCGTGTGTATGAGTGCGAGTATGTGTGTGACGTTTGAAGTTGTCCTTGAACTTGAAGGCATAAGAGTTTGTGTAACTTTAAATTTACACGTTGGCGCTGGCCAAAAACAAGTTTCGTACAAAATAAAATAAAATTAAAAAAAGGAGCCGATGCGTTGGGATTTTCACTCGCATTGTTTCGTTCGTTCTCTCACTCCTTTGGCAGGAGGGTTTTGTGTGCAATAAATATTTTGGACTGGAAGTTTTCTTATTCTTTGCATGTATGTACTTCCTTCCACTTCGAGTGTGACAAATGTTAAAGTTTTCTTATTATTTTAAGGTGCAATACGCGTTTAAGTGAATTAAGCCCAAGTGTTGTCACAGTTTATGGTTGAAGTGAATTTGGGTAGAATGAGTACAACTCATTTGTTAGTTTAAAGTTTAATAACATATTTTTTTATTTAAAGCAGCCAGCCTCCTCTTGCAGCCTCAAACCAAGGCAAATACGATTTACTCCTTTATAAATGCCAACAAACATTTTGATTTATTTCGTTTCCAGTTTCTAGAGTCAACTTAGAAAATTTTCATTTCATTTTGCTTGATAGTTTCTTGAATGGCTGCACAAATGAAGGCATTCAACAAACCTTATAAAATGTTTTAAATCGTAGTGCCTGCATGTTTGTTCGTGTAGTTTTGGCACTTTAATTAAATCAATAATTTGTAGTCTGCCAAAAACGTGTAGTTCAAAATTTATTTAAATTATTTTTAAAGCTCTACAAAAATGGATGGGACTTTCGAATGGAAGTGGAATTTAGGTGATACCCTACACAGCTTGTCTTAATCTACTTAAACATCGACTCATCCTTATTGGAAGCCCCTTTTCACAATAACAGGCGCAGTTAGCTGAAAATTCTTCGTTTGCATGTGAAAATATCCTCGTTAGATTGAAAAAAATTCATCTAGAGTACGGTACTTTTATTCTCCAAAAGTACTAATTTGTTGGGTCAACTGTATCGTCCTTTATTTGACACATTTGTGTTTTCTTTCACTTATTTGTGTTAAAGTTCCGTTTAACCTTTGTGCGCTCGGGATTGAAAACTGTCAAAATATAATTGTAAAATAATAATTTTATAGAAAAAAATTATAAGAAACGTTTAATTTTCTCTCGTAGGACAGCATGTTCCAAAGGCGTCTATCTCGGCATGCATGTCACACAATAGTTTTTTCAATCAACTGCAAATCTTGCAGGATCGCAAAAGGAAAACGTGGTCACGACAGCCATATTATATTCTCTACAACAATATATCGTTGTGGCAACCATATAATGGTCATTTAAAAATATTATAAACCTTAATTTAATCGACACAAACAAGTTATTGTTTATATTTAATAATTACTATCCATAAAAATTGCAACATGTTTGGGTTGAACAATATAATGTTTAACCAAAGTCTGAAGGTACATGATGTGAGTTTAGTAGCAGTAACAGCAATATTAATTTATTCATATTCTATAGTTCTAAGACGGCCAGATTGTTATTATCTACAATAATATGATTCGTTTACAGCCATATAATTCAATATGTTGCTCTAATCGTGTTTTCTTTTCTAAAAAAAATGTAATATTTTTAACATTTTTGTTAAACTTGTCATATGTTTACACCCGCAAAACTTGGGGTTTTTTTTAATATTTTACCCTTTTTAATGGCGAAACGTATTGCACTTTTCGACCTGTAAAAATCTGAAATGATAAGGATGGGTTCAGAAAATACCATTACACAATGCAACGTTTTATCTCTCTCTCTCTCTCTCTCTCTCTCTGCAAAAATCCCACAAAAATCTAAACACTTGTAAAATAGTGTGGAACGCCCTTCAACTAGAACAACTTAGATAATAAAATTTATGTAAGAATTTAGGTTTTAATATGCGTTTACATACATACATATGCATTTACACACATATTTAATGCACACACTATAACGGAGATCAGAGCTATAGTAACGTCTATTTAGTAACAGAGTATCTGATAGATTTTAAAATTCCCCTCCTACCACAAGGACGTGTTAAAGGGACACGTTCCTTTCAAACAAAATGTTATAACTCGAACCGATCACCAAAGAACCAGGCACGTTCCCTCTAGGGAAATTACAGTCCATTAATGTTCAACTGTTTCGTGTTGACTCTTAAGCACTTTTCTAAAGATGTTAAATGTGTTTGTCTTATATTGAATACAGCACATAAATCGAGCCAAATTGACGACAGTAAAATGTGTCACTTAAGGGGTTAAAAACAACACATTTATCACTTTTAAAATTTTTGTTTTCTTCTACCTTTCAAATTTGAAACTACCAGAACAGAGAACAAATTTGTTTCATAAATAAACTTTGCTGAACACAACAACAACAAGAAGTATCAAGATAATCTGAAAAGGGTTAAGGGCAGAAAAACAACAATACAACAGAACAGCTACAGTCTACTTCAAGTCTTTTCCCCTTCTCTTTGCAGGGATAGAATTCCATTAACCGATTTAGTTTTGAAATTATCATCTTCCCTATGGACAAGGAATATGAAACCAAATTTAATCTTCTGACAACCTCTTATAAATCAAATTAATTTTCATCACTTTGTGGGAGTTACTCATATGTATTCCACGTTTGCGGCGCTAAAAGGCATTTATGTTTTAAGACTGACTTGATATATTAGTCTGCAAGTGTTTGTAGTATTAAATAAAAAGAAAATCGTTAACTAAACTTTTATTTGCACTTCAGTGCTTCGCAGCAGCAACTTTAACAAGAGGAGGTCAAGCATATCTGAATACTGGGTGGACAGGCACTTCCACTTGTGCTGGAAGACAGGGTTAAAATAGAAGGCAACTGAAAAAGTTTTCTTATTAAATAAAACTGTTTCCACTTCAAGAAACAATTCAAATTTTTGTTATTGAATTTTGCTCTTCTTTTATTGCAACTCGTTTTTCTTTTTTGCTCAAATACAATTTCAGCTCAGCGCGGTTTAAGAGATGATTTGATGATTTGATTAATTTTTTTTAGTTGCCGCACAAAAATACCAAAAGTTTTATTTAAAATTTAGTTAAAATTATTAGGTTTTTTAATTTTAATTACCCAGCCTTATTTTCCTCTTCAATTCATTTAATCCAGTCCATTATTAAGTCATTCATCAAATTCATTATTGAGTGTCGTATTTTCATTTATTGAGTGATTTATTCCAGCTATAAAATTTAATTAAAGAGAAGATAAATGAATAACCCAAATGAGCGTAATTTGTTTATTATTAGTTTGAGTTAGAAATAAAAAAAGGATTTACATTTGTTGTCCCTTTTTTTGGGCAGAGAAAGGAAGAAACTGGAAACCTTTTACTTTAACTTGTTGTTGTTGTTGTTGTTTGAACCCTCATCCTTCCTTTTTGTTTGTGGGAAATTAAATTTCTGTGGATAGTTGTTATGTGGTGGCTATTTATTGTGTTGCATGAACTGTGGTTAGCTTTTAACACGATAACAAGGAGAAGAAGGGTGGGTCTATTTAATGTCCTTAAAAATTAAGCTGAAACTTTGACAAAAGCCGCTCAAGTTTGTAGACTTTAAGATTGTCTGTTTTTTTCTGGGTTTCTTATTTACATATATAATTTCGTTTTTATAATCTTTGTTTTTTTTTTAATAAAAACATTCTAAGAGGCACAAGACGGGGAAATATTTTCTGATAGCTGAGTTGGAAATCAAACTTTATTTCTTAAAAGTGAATTATTTTCAGAGCGAGATTATTGTTCTTACTCATCAAACTACTGGCGTTAGAGACGATCTAACCTCAATAGATGTAATTTTATTGGGAATTCTGTTTTATCGTTAAATAAAATATTAATATTTTTATTCTAATTTCAACAATATTCATTTCCGACCCGATAAAGTGTATATATGTTGGATCATTATAAGTTGAGCATTTCCGTCTATCCGAAGTGAAAGTCGACTTTCTGAAGGCCCTAGATAACATAAGAACTTGTCCGTTTGATCAGCGTTATTTGAATCCAGCAACAGTGGCCATCAGTCCTCAAATTCTCATTTACCTGGGGTTTTTTGTGGTTATAGATATTATCTGCCCAGATAAACCTAAATATTGGACAAAAATGATTATTTATTTCCAAAAAAAAATTTTGTTTGCACAAAAAAAAAATTCACTATAAAATCGAAAAGTTGAAATTAAAAGTTTTAAAAATGCAAAAAATTGAAAGTTTATCGAACAAAAACAGACGAAAAATTCACCAAATTTTAACATTTCACCATAAAATTTTCACCTTAACAATTTTTTGAAATTATACCAAAACGTGAAAATTCACCATAAATAAAAATTTTATGAAAAACGTCAAAATATTACCCAAGTTCGAGATGTTACCCCAACCGGGAATAACATGTGAAATATATTTCCCCATGAGATTTTTATTTCCGTCGAAGTGAAAAACGCTATCGTGAATCTCCCATGAAATATTTATAAGCTATCAGTTCACATTGATTATAAACACGATGAACAAGCTGAGTGTGAAAAAACTTTTAACTAAAAAGTTGAATTCAAATAAAATAATAATCAAAAGCCTCCATTATTCTTCTCCATGATTTTGTTTCATTTCCTCAATATATATATTATCTTCTTGTTCTTTTCTATTTTGCTTTCCATTACTGCGTGATGCTTCTCCAACTTTTGTAATTTTTTTGCTTTAAGTTCGTTACTTTTTTCTAATGCACGGTATACTCTTTTTATGCAAATCCCCATACCTCTTCAGCAATAAGATTGGCTGTAGTCAGTTTTTTTTTTGTGTTCTATTTTCTTTCCCTGGTTTTTTCCCTCATATATTACTGGGTCTTGATGCGCCGGTGTTACCTGCTTTAAACAGCAGGGTATCTCATCACACATTTCAATTGCATTGTGATAGGCTGAATAAATTTGTATAAAAGTTTAAGGTGTAATACTAGTTAAAATAGATAAATACTTACATGATGCTACAATTCCCCAAACAAAAATGAAGTGAAAAAATTTCATGGGAAAAAACTATTCACGATAAGGGGGAATTTTTTTGAAGTAAACATTTTTTCATGTTAACATTATCAACTGAATTACTTAAAAAATTTATTTTTTATGGGAGTTATTCATGATTGCAAATATGTGAAATGGGAAAAAATTACGAGGGGAAAATTATTCACGATAGGGGTGTATAATTAGAAATTTGTATTTTATCATAAAAATCTAAATCTAAATCAAATTTGTTTTTTCCCTTTAAAATTATAAAAAAATATAAATGACTCGAGTGAAAATTCTTCAAAAAATTTTCAATTTAGGAAGAAATTTAAAAGTTGGAAAATATAAATTTCTCCAAAAATCATTATTAAACCAAAATATAACAAATTAATCAAAAATCGAAACTTCAATAAAAATTATAAAATTTCTTTAAATACGGAAATTATTAAGAATTTTGTTTTTATAAAAAATTTTAAATTTTACAAAAAAATCCAAATTTCAATACTGTCTAAAATTCACCAATAAATGAAAAAGGGTTAAATATAGAACCCTCAAAAACGGAGCGAAATTGTGTCAACCGATTGAAAATGCTTAAAATATCGCGAAAGAAGATTTAAAATGTAAAATACTGCAAAAAATATATTGAGTATATCATACTTCGGAGAAGGCTATACAAGATTCGGCACAGCCGAATTTAGACCTGTTACAGGTTTTTCGAAAATCTTTTTTTAAAAAGACAGTTTTTAATGCTGCTAAAAAAATCATGCATCAATTCTTCCTTTGAAAAAAAAAATCTTTAAATCAGTGTAAGTTAAAGTATTTTGGTTAATTCTTATTTCGTGAAACTTTTGTGGCATAAACAAACATTTCAAAGGCACAAAACACTAACGAGAAAGTAAACTTTTATCCTTTGAAGTAAATTTGTTAAACGAATAAATAAAAAAATGTGTAAATTGAGTTGCTTTTCCTAAAAAATAAAAATATATTTTTACAATTATTTATTTTATAACAAACCGAAAGAATGATTTATTAAATTATTTTAATTGAAGAACAAAGTTTTATTTCAATTTTTATTTATGTTTGACGAAAAGAAAAAAGAAAAACTGCTGGTATTTCTTTTGTGAATTAATAAGTTGTAAAATGTTCAAGGCTTTCTTGAGGAGATAAAGGAAAACAAAAACTATATTTTAACCTGGCATTCTTGTTACTGCTGCAAACTTACCACATCAGAAGAAGAATAAACGTTGCCAACTGCAAGTCCTTTTCAAGTTTTCATTAAAAAGATTTAATAAAAACTATAAGATTTTTTCGTAAACTTTAAAAACTATTCGTGTAACAACAGCTGCTGTTGTTTGCTGGCAACAATAAGAGTTGCATTGCAACATTAACACTTGCGGTAATGCAGTCGACAACAACTGCACGATTCAAACAGATTAAGGAGCTTAAAAATCAACAAACATTGAAAGCATTTTAGCATAAAGTAATAAATACTCGTATTTCTGCATAAATAAAGCAAAAGAGAAATAATAGGCTGACAACTCATGTTCAGTGGCACCACCCAGAGGCCATTGTGAAAGCAAATACTTTTTTTATATAGAAATAGACGAGTTAATTAAGTTTTTGCTGAAAATCAATATAATTCTTTTTTCCCCCTCTAATAATTTATTTTACTGTTTTTCTCTTCTCTCCAATCGTGGAGAAGATTTTCTATCGGCAATTTTTATTCAAAAAGTTTGGTGTTTCCAAATTATTTGCTGATCTTGCAACTTAATTATTAGATTTTGGTATTCTTGCTCCTTGGTTTATTAAAATAAAAATCACTAACAACACTGCACGCAAAAAAAAACAACGTGATTGTGGCATGGTGACGACAACCACACTATGTTCTTTACAACAATATATTGTGGAGGCAAACATACTGTAATTATAGGAAAGCATTTTGAGCAATGCTCTAGTTGCGATAAGCAAGTTATTTTTTACATTTAACCCATAAATGATTCGAGTTGAACAGTAAAATTTTTTAATTCTTCTATCCACAAGCAAAGTATTTTGACCATACAAAAATAATATTATAAATCTAACCATAAAATGCGCGTAATAGACATAGTATGACAATTCCCTTAGAGTTTTGTTAAAGTATGAGAGTGCTGTGGCCTTAATAGCTTGATAGCGCGTTATGTATTGAGTATTCTTGAGATTTATTAGCCTGCGTCCGTTCCTCAGTCGCTGCCAACCAGTAGGAATTTACAATCATATAATTTCAGTCATATTAAGTTGCTCTTAGTTTATGGTTACCGTAATCATGTTTTTTTCTTTGTATGTGGGGGTCACTAAAGGGAGAAAGTGTTACAGTGTGAAAACACGATGTTATGAATCTGATAAAAATACGGATGGAAATTTGACAGTCGTATGGGCCCTCTCCATTTTATCAGGGTTGCATTTTTACAGAAGCAAAAAAAAACGAATACCAGAAGCAGCTCTTGAACAAACATACAAGTCGACTGATTCAACGCCGACAGAGCGCTGCGGCAGATATTTCATTCGAGCAACCACATATAATTTTTTTTTTTAGGTTAATACGATGAAACTGTGTGCTTGACATCGTTCTTGGATAATTTTTTGGGCCCATTTTTTCTTTTGTTTGAAAATTTACGAATAAATAATATTTTTGGTCCTTGATTTTGTTCATTTCAGTGCTAAACATTTTTGTGCTTTTATCAGTTTATTTTGCAATAGTTTTACGAAAACAAACTCGCAGATTAGAAAATCGAGCCGCTGAAATTTCCAAGAGTCACCGCCGCCGCTACCTACTCAAAATTGCTCGGCCATTGCCGGTGAAAATATCCGTTCGGCTTCTTTCTCTGCTACTTGCTCGACTACGTCAACTACGTCATTATCATTTTATTTCCAGTGGCATAGTGTAGACACACAATGTAATGAGAATATTTTACTTTCGGGGGGGTTTTTTTTTTGACAATAAAAACGAGTTTTATTAGATGTCACTCTGCAATAATCCAACGAACATCTTAACACTTGTAGAATAATGTGAAATGCCCTTAAAGACAAACGGAAGAAAACTTTGATCCGTGACATTAAAATTTCTTTTGGCATTTGTTGTTCTCATGTCTTTGTTTGTTGGTTGTTACACAAAAGAAATAAATATTTGTTTAAAGTTTTCTTATCCTTCTCAAAGTGAACCCGTTGAGCTGTAAACAAGGTGTTGTGTTCACTACTCTCCTGGCTAGTGTTTGAACTGAAATATGACACTATAGTACGAGGGTAAAACTGAGAAAATTTGCTCCGCTTTCTCGTTGGTAGAAACTGACCTTACACAAACATTTTCATTTTAATATTTATTTCTCCAATTGGGCGAAAGTAAAAGGACACTTGAAGTTTTACCAGTTTTATTGCAATCAAAGCTTAACAAGGCAAATTGTTTTTTTTTTCTCTCTAATTTACGACTAAAGTAAAATAATGTTGGACAACAATTTCATGATTTGCTGGAAAAGTTGAAAGTATAAAAACTTTATCTCTTCATAAAAGCAAAAGCAACAAAAAATAAGAATAAGAAATAAAAGAAAAATATTCTTTAAAACCAACCTTCACTTCAAGTCTAAATGCAGGCAGAGTTGGTTTAGTTGTCTTGGGTTGGAGGGCACAATCAAAGATTTAAATTTTGTATGCAAAGTAGTTGTGCTCCCTGGAAACGTGCGAGCAGTTTGCAATATATTTTCACTACTTTCCTTTATTGATTTTTCTGAAAATGTTGCCTTTTTATTTATTTCTTGTCCTCTTGTGCTTTTTGTTGGTTGCATTATTTATTTGTGCAGGTTTTGTTGTGACTTCCTTTTTGCTGTTTACGGTGGAGATTAAAAAGAAACTTTTCCAAAGACTCTAACAACAACGACAGCCGATAGGTGGTGTTTGACAGACAGCCTTACGGGCTGGTGGGCTGCTTATGTTATTTATAAAATCAATATTCGAATCTTCATACTTTTTGCCATTAAAAGCAGAAATATGTTGAAGTCACAACTTTTCATCTTTTTTTTTTTTATTTCATTACAACGTTGCTTTGACCAAGTGAATTGAAATTTGTATATCCCAGTTATATAAGACCAATCAAAGAAAATACTCTTCGGCACAGTGGGTCTTTGGTTCAAATATAAGAGACAAAAATGTATATAAAACGATTCTTTTCCCTATTCCTGTTTTTTTCTAACTTTAACTTTATTTTCTTGAATAATTCTCAGAGAAATTCACAATAATATTCTTATCTCTAAAATGTTATTTATTAATTATTGCCAGTATCTACGATTGGATGACGAAAGCCGTCTAGTCAGGTTCAGTGAGTCAATGTTTTAGTCTCTGGCGCCCCATCAAATTGCAATACAATCCGTACGAGAGTGTTTGGGAGGGACCACTAGTTTGGTTACGTATTTGCACGAATATGTTTTTACCTCTTCCTAGATGGTGGGAACTTCTAGATCTTTATGGTTATTTTTATTTCTTATATGCAAAGGGGCGCAGACGATAGGTCATGAAATCCAGAACAGTCTTCTTTGTAGCTTCTGGATGTTTGGTGCATCTGCAGTACCCCACAGTTAAATAACATATGTCCAATTAGGCTTTTGTATAGAAGCACGAAGCGAGGGTTGAGTGGGGACCTTTTAACCAGTGGTTGTTCTAAGCTTCATGCCGTTATTTTTGTCTCAATATGGCGGGGCCAAGTCTGGCGTCGATCTAGTGGTATTTTTTGTGGGCAATTGGTCTTCTGTGGGTAAATGTTACTTGAGCACATTTCGATGGGTTTACCTTCATTCTTCACCTTTTCAACCAGTCCTCTAGGTCATAAATGTGGGACTGAAGTTTTACCGGTGCATCTTTCGGATCTTGGTTAACACTTATAAATGCAGTGCCGTCTGCAAATGTTGACGTATATGCATTTGGGTTAGTTGTTATATCTGCTGTGTAGATCCTATGTTAGCGGCTTTAGAATACTATCTGGAGGAACTCCTGGAGAGATTTCCAACTTTTTTAAAACTGATGATTTGACTTTACTTTAAACGTGCCATCTGTCAAATAGTTCTTAAGAAGCTTGTTTTCAGGTAGAACTCGTGAGTAGCTGTATTTGCTGGTAAGAATTCTATGGACTTGCTCAGTAGTTTGTTTGAAAACCAAACTGTTGGTCTGGAAGGTTTTAAAGACACACCGAATAATTGTTTTATATAAAATGGATAAAACTGAGAAGAGGCTAATGGGTCCGTAAAATGTACTCTGACTTAAGTCCGCTTCTGGTTTAGGGATCATGCCAATTCCACACATCTTGCAAGAGAATGAGGAAGAGTCATCTCGCAACATGGCATTAAAATAATTAATATATTACAACCAGCAGAAGTAGGTAAGTGTCTTTTCATTTATCCGTGTTCGGGTGATTTCTTCATATTTGTATTTTTAATTTTCGGTTTTAAAGAAGGAAGATATCCGAAATCTGAAAGAATCGTTCAGAGTGTCAGTGATAATTGGAATGGTGGAACTATTTATGAAATGTGGTGTGAAAATCATCTCTAAGTGATTTGCAAAGGCCTTTTCACTTGAGTGCTTAGCCCAAGTACGGTCTTCAAGTCTTAGGGGTAATTTGTAGGCAATGGGATATTATAAGTACCTTACAGGGTACAATTTGTGTTTTTCGTTTAACGTGGCAGCGAAGAGTATAACTTCAGCTTGGTGTGGCTTTGTTATTAACACTGGGGAAAATTGAATTTAAATTCAGCTCAAATAATCGCGCACGCGTCATCTAATGTCATACCTCATAGGTCGGAGACAGTCTAGGTCTGGCATACCGCACGAAAGCCACTTGGGTCCAGTTTTGTTCTCCCTCAACATGAATGATTAGCCGTGCGTAATCTCTTTTTGTTTTAATGTGTGCAAATGACGTAAAGGTTCTTTAAAGTCATGATAGAATTTCTGAAATGTAGGAGTAGATATAAGCTGGAATCAGTTACTGCGAATCTGAAATCAGTTATCATGATGAATAAAGCTCGTGATGTGCTTGCTTTTTCAATACGATGGGCTAAGGAGTTTAGGGAACCTTCAACAACCATGCTATACGTTTTTGCACCGCCTTAGTGAGGCCTATCCTTATTATTATTAATGTATGGGGGGATATCGAAGCAGACCACTTACTTTCTGGGTCCCTTTTCGACCCCCATTTCGCTCCTCAAATTGATTTCAGGGAACCGATCCGTAATCACAGCCACCTTACTTCCAATTGAGCCTCGTGCTAGCCCTTGCCTTTACTCTTGACTAAAGTGATTTCAGACTGTCAACTGGTAACTGTCGATACTCTTCCTCATCACGGAGTCTTTTGTAATTGCTAGCATTTGTCTAAGGCTTAGTTCCCTCATGGCATTCACATCTAACAAGTGTCTGCCCGTGGTCTTAAGCCTTATGCTAGCCAGTGCTGGACATTCACACACAATGTGCGCTACCGTCTCAGCCTCTTCCAGGCATAGTCTGCAAGTATCATCTTCTACGACTTTCATCTTAGCCAGATGGTACTTGAAGTTTCCATGTCCTGTCACTAACGCAGTGATCCAGCTTAAAGTAGCCCTATTATACCCGAGTACCTTGCTGGCCTTCCTGCCGAGGCCTATCCTTGAATACAGCTCAGTTATCTGTCACCCTCAATTTGACTACCAAGAGAATTGTGTTGGATCAGTTCAAAAGCAAATTCTATTATTTTGATTTAGAAATACTCGATGGACTTCAGGACTTACTATTGTTTCTTTACCTACCCTGGAACGTTGACGATTAAAGCTTAATGTTACTCTTCTTATAAATCCTAATGGGAAATATCAACTTTACTGTCTCCATTAGAACAACTCGGAGTTTTGTTCCTATCTGTATTTGGTGTCAGCTAGCGAATCATGCGGATACTGACATTTCTGTCAATGTTAAGGTTACAGGACGTAATATTATTTTGTGTTTACATTCTTGTCAGTAGTTAAATTTGTAAAATGTTTATACATATTGATAGTTGGGGTGTAAGGATATTGATCCATAGACCTAAATTAAACAAATAAATGTCTACTTTTATAAATTGGTTTGAGGATGTTTAAGGTAACCGCAAGTTAAGAGCAATATATTATAATTGAAAGTGATAATAATATGGTCGTTCTTAGAACGAAAACTATGTTTTTGTTTAAACGAACCTTGCCTGTTAGTCGCACTTTGATTAAACATCAAAGAATTTTACATATTAAATTATTTTTGCAAACTTAAAGTAATTTGTTTGCAATTAGAACTTTAGTAAGAATTGAAATGTTCAAATCAACCGCGTTGAAATAACCATAATATGTTTGCCACAACAATATATTTTTGTACAGAACATAATATAGTTATCGTGACCATAGCACAGTCATTAATGAAAATTGTGTACAAAACAGCTTTTGTTCTTTTTACCAGATTTTTTTTTTTTTAATAATAAAATCAAACCTTTTGAATGCAGCTGTATTTTTTATTTTATCGAACGGAAGAACAGGAATCTCTACGCTTTGGCTTTAAAAGATTGTTTTGAAATCTAATTAACGAAAACATTTTTCCAATGTTTTAGTTCTTGTTTTCATTTTCTTTTGAAATGAAAATACTCTTACAGGTATTTCCTTTATTTTCTATTCTTTTGTAGTTAAGAGCGATTTTTCTTTTGTTTCGCATCCAGTAAATACTACAGAGTACTAAACAACAATTTTAAGTAGCCAGACATTCACAAGGACATGTAGAAAATTAAATACACATTCATTTCTATAGAAAAAGGAAAATTGGAAAACAAACAAGAAAAGATTTGTTTTCATTTATTTCAATTCGCAAAAATACATACGTGTTGTTCTATAAATTTCAGTTTAATAGTTGGAGAATACTGTGAATTTAACTAACAGAGAAATTCGTTATTATTATTTTTGATTGAAAACCTTTGTCGGCGATTTTAAACTCAACAAGCTTGAGCACCCAGCAAAGACGCATGAGGAGTATGGTCCACAAGGGGCCGTCGGCAGACGCAAAGATATGGCTTGTGGTAACTCAGTGCTCTGTCAGAAGTTCTAACTTATACCTCCACGTGGTAGCGGCTGGTAACAGGTCTCTGTCTCTGCAAGAAGTTTGGCTAAATAAGTCGAGCGGAGAGAAGCGAACACTCTTGTATAAAAAATCCCTAATCCATGGTGGAACAAGATACGCCAAGGATGCGTGACCAAGAGGGTGCTTGGTCTCAAGGACGCGAACTCTGGATAGCAGTCGATCTCCAGTTTTAATACAGACTTACCCGTTCATATGGAGCTCCGTGTGGGTGGACATGTTTTTCGCCATTAGAGGGAGGAATCAGGATACCTCGCAAGTGGCCGAGCGGATAGTCTCTATAGGAACGACGGTTTTAGTTGGCGTTAGACCGCGATATTCCGACAGGGTTGGATAATGAACCCTCTCACGAGGTGGAAGGGTTAATCTCTGTAAGAACTCGGGTCATTTTTGGCCGGCCAATGGTGGAATTCTGGAGAGTTTCGAAAGATACTCCTGAGGAAGAGATTGAGACGGTAGCACACATTGTGTGTGAATGTGCAGCAGTGGCTAGCATAAAACTTAGGACCACGGGCAGACACTTCTTAAGTGTAAATACACAATGGTGGACCTAAGTTTTAAACAAATGCTTGAAATTAAAAGAGATGAAGTAAAAGGTTAACAGTCAGCAGTCGATAGTCTGAAATTACTATAGTCGATACTTGAATGAGACTAAATCATAAATCGGTTGCCTGAAATCAATTCGCGGAAAGAAGGTGGTCCACAAAATTAGCGGTCTGCTACGATACCCTTCCTGCATTAAAAAAACGGTCCATAAGAACCAAAGAATACTCCACAGATAACCCAATTGCATAAAGTATAGATGATGTTGTCCATTTAACTTTACGTTGCTCTGGGGTAGAATCAGATATATATCAGCTTGGCATAAGATCGCAGTACCACAAGGGCACGGACTCTTCTTGGATGGTCGTCTAATAGGTCAAAGTGCCACAATTTGTACTGGGCTAGCTACACAAATCTTATTTGGAAAATCTAGAAAATGTAA
The DNA here is from genome assembly GCA_963932375.1 of Phania funesta. Taxonomy (NCBI): domain Eukaryota; kingdom Metazoa; phylum Arthropoda; class Insecta; order Diptera; family Tachinidae; genus Phania; species Phania funesta. The sequence goes on from OZ010652.1 coordinate 2,436,122, forward strand.
AAATTTTGGAAAGCCCCATATAAATTTGTTTTAAAATGAATCATACGCTCCGTATCCCAGTTTGTTTGCAAACTGTGTTTGAAGTAGATTTTCATGTTTCACATTGGTTTCGCTTTTTGTTTTAACAACGTTGAAAATCCGTTTGTATTTGTTCATATAATTGCAGAAATAATACAAAACTCTAATCATGTTTAGTTGCAAGTATTGTTTTTCTTTTTAATCTTATTGTACAGGATTTTCATTATTTGTTTCTCTTCGAATTTTCTAAAATCTGTTTGCCTTCAAACATGTTTTCACTTGCTTGTTATCGACGTTGGGTTTACGGTGTGAGAAAAAGCCAAGACTATAAAAAAGGCTGTTAAATTGTAAATGTAATCGGAATTTTATGAGTTTGCTCCAGTCGCCTGCACATAACTCAGACTCATTTCAATCAAATCAAAATCATAATTTGGAAAAGGTCTCCTTATTTTAGATAATTTTTTTAAATTATTTAAATGTGTTTGACAAAAAATATTAAACTCAACATTTTAGTATTTTATCTAAAATTGTTCTTCCTGTGTCCCTTTTCCTTAAATTGTGGGTGGCTGCCAATATTTTTTCAGCCATTTTGTGGTTTTAAATCAAAATGGTTTTGGGAAATACGAGGACTTATGACTGTAATTATAATAAATTTAAAGATTTAATTTGAAATATGATTTTAAAGCTTAAAATTATTCGGGAAGTTAATTTTCTACTCCTCGTGGAATTAACTAAAGCTGAATACAATTTAATAAAATAAAATTTTTTTAAGCTCCAAAATGACAGACATTTTATGGTACCAACAAGGTTTGACAGACCTCTTTGTCCTTTGCCGAAATGAAAAGAGATTTTTCGAAAATTAACATTAAGGTCCTCATACAAAAGAGGTTGAGGCGATCACTCCCTAGGGGTAAACCTTAGTTGAAGACAAAAAATTTGCACGCCCCCGAGGCGTTTAGATTGCAAACGGCTTCACTTTCATGCTTTGTGGTTCTTCAGTCGCTCGTGTAGCCACGATTTGTTATGTATAATATCCTTCACCATTCAGTACCCCTTTTTTTGGCAAACCAAACGAAAGTCCTTTTATAACTATGTAATGATAGTAAATCATTAATTTTTTTCCACTCCCAAAGTGCCACCCCTTTTATTTTTTTGGTTTAAAAAATTCTGCCATCTCGGATCCTTCTCTAAAGTTAAAAGGGCGGTATTCAAGAGAGAGGGGAAAATTTTTTTTACAAGTCCGTGTTCAACTAATCCTTGATCCTAAGGGGTGACTGGGTCATCTTTTCAACCAAAGTGTGTTTGGAAGGGTATCTCAAAATAGTGCAGTATGGAAATTGCTGCTGCAATAAAACAATTGCCCCTGCCGAATTCATGACATCCAGTTGGGGCCACAAATATTCCATTATCATTTTCCTGTAATGAATGTCCTTTGCAGTCTAGGCTGAAATTATATTTTCGGAGTTTAGGCGACACTCTCGTTTACAGCAACAATGTTTTTAAGAGACTGACTGGAACGCCAACGTAAATGATTGACCGAAGTTTTTTTGATCACTCTTGGAATTGTTAAAACATTATTGGCTCTTTCTCAACTAGTTGAGCAGCATATTATGATTGAATTGTATGGCTGTAAACTAATCATACTATTATTGTAGATAGTAATATTATTGTGCTCTTAAACCGCTAGGTCACGGATTAGCAGCTGCTGAGGTACGACCATAGGCGATTAAAGCCACCGAATGCTCAATATTTAATGCGCTATCCGCTTGAGCTTCATGAGCCTCATCATCACCTCATACTATGACTAAACACCAAAACAATTTCCTATATTATGTCTATGACTAAACATTTTATGGTTAGAGTAACTATATAACTTTCGTATGGTTAACATACTTTGTTTGTGGTTAGAATTTTAGTAAAAGTTAGTTGTTCAACTCAAAAGAAAGTGAACTGAAATAGTCACACGTGTCTAATGAAAATCTTAAAAAACGTTTAAGTTTTTAATAAATAAATTTAGCATGAAACCAAATTGAAACGTCGTACTAGTAGATGTAAGAAACCCTATTCGGACTTCAATAAATTTTTATAACATTCAAGTCAGAGAACACTTTTGCTTAGGGGCTGTCGAATACCGCTGGTTCCTTATGATAAATTTAATGTCTGCAGGTAAACATTCTTTCCTTTTTATAAAGGACCTTGTGTATTTGTTAAAAATCTTTCACTTTAGTGTGTGTTTTTGTGTCGGTGTGTCTGACATGATCTGACATTATGAATGTGTTGTGGTGAAATTGTCTGGTATATTTGGTGGTTTTTGCTCGAGTGCAATCAGACAGACTGGCAAATAGACTAACAGTAGTTTTGTTTTGCCAAATGCGGTCTTACAAGTGTCACCAGCATTAATTGCAGTGGTCATCTATCATTTGGTGTGTTCTTACACACACACACACACACACATCAACTTCCATAAACATTGGCCAAACGTTGGTGTATAATTTTGATAAGTTTGTGTTTGTAACTCAATGGAAATTGTTCATTGTCTGTTATTTCCATGTCATGTGAAACAATAACTAATTTAAGTTTTTTCCCCATAATGTTGCAACGAATGTAAATTTACTGCACAAACACTCGCACACACACACACACACGCACACACATATACACATGCCTCATATGGAAAACTATAACTTTGATTTTCATACCTGTAGTTTCATTTCATTTGCAAATATTTAAGTATTTATGAACAAGAGTATTAGAATGTGGTTCATACTGTTGGTATTACATAAATTGTTTAATGCTACTGAAACAGGTGCGCATCCAAAGGGGAGGGACAACAGGCTATTGCGCCTTGCAGAAGTCAAAATTTAAGTTTTGTGTAAATTAACATTTGAATATTGTTTTATTTTATGAACAATATTCCGATTTGCCGATATTTTAGTAGCCTTTCGATGCGCGCCTGTTCGGTGTTCGAATATTTGGGTTGTGTGTTCTGTGTGTTAAGCGTTCGTTTTAAATTTTTAATTAGCCATTTAAATTGGGATTTTCAGAGCAGCTTTTTTCGCGTATCCCTAAATGCAATTGAATTTCCTCTTCGTCTGTTCCAACATTTCATTTGGCATGTGGCCAAAGAATAAAATAAAAAATATGAAACCCACCAGCAGAAGCCAAATTTTTATTTGCCTGAATAATACACACACACACACACACATAGATGTTTAAAGCTACTGGGGGCATTTTATCACCCGACACTTCTTTGTTGGTAACATTCTGCTTTTCGCTGTGGTGGCATATTTAGAAAAGGCCATAAAAAAGAACAACACTACAGCATCAAATATTTGCGTTAATCGCAACCACTCTTCTGAGACCCCCAAAAGTAACTACAACAACATCATTCGCTACAATAACAACCATACGAATACTGCCCTTGTTCCTCCGTAAGGGAATGAGGAGTTGCGTTTGCGACTCGTAATTTGCGAGTATAATTTTTTTCTTTTAAAATAAATGAAACAGAAAATAATGATTTAAATTCAATTAGAATTAACTAACTGACTAAAAGGTGTTTTATACGAAACCTCCATTTGAATTTAACTTGTTGAATTTTACCTGCTACTCTAAACGTTTAATATGTTCCTAACAGAGAAGTCAGTCTTGTTATTGATCAGCTAGAATTATTTGTGAAATTTAACACAATGAACTTTTTAATACTTTCAATTACTATATTCGTTATTATAACATTCTTTTTCTTAGAAACTTTTGTTGTTGCGTGTTGTCGGTTTAACCTTTTCGGGGCTAAATTTAGCTTCCATTTTTAGCTTTTGTCATCGAAATTTATGTTGTAGCTTCCTCAAGCTTTTTCCTTAATTTTTCAAATATCTTCAGATACACAATTATTACGATTGTGATTAAAATTAATCATATCTCTAGATGATCATAATATAATTTAAAATTACCATATAAAGATCTTTCGTGTATTTAAATCTTTTTTTCCAATATTTTTTTTAATATTTTGAGTTTTTTCCAGCTCTTAAAAATAAGCAAACGCAAATAGACCGATAGAAGAGCATTCACTGGAGATCGAATATAACAGTTCTTAAAACGAATATTATATGATTGCTGCTTAGTCATATTATAATAATTTTTTAATATGTTATGGTTAATACTACTATATTATTTTTGTTAAATAAAACACTTTGGTTGTGGCTAGAAATTCATTTCCAAAAATAAATTTCTCAAATCAAAAATGTTGCAATCTTGATGTATAGTAATCGATTAATAATAAAATATAAACAAACATAAGTTTGTTGCATTGGAGGTAATATTTAAAATATATATTGTTACGGAGAACATACTATGGTTGTTTTGATCATGATGTAATTTCTCCGCCTGTAAATATACTGACTGAATTTGAGAAGAAAGAGTTACAGTTTATCTCTCAACAACAGACAGAATCTAAATAAACACACAGTTGCAGGGTCGGATCCTAAAAATGTCAGGTTATTTAAAATAATAAAAACCTGTTCTGAAATATTTAAAAATCTTCATGCACAAAAACCGTTTCAAAAATGTGAAGTGACATGAACACATACAAGGTATTTGTATCGTATTGTCGAGTAGTCGTCTCGCAGCTGTTGAGAAAATTTTACATATTGATTATTTTTTATTTCCATTAAAGTTGTTATTTCATATTATTTTTGTTATTGATTATTTATTAGCAATTATGAGAATGTTAATTAGAATGAACTGCTTTTGCACCACACTGTCACACTGACTTCCTTTCTCACACACACCATTCACACGTCTTGACTTTAGTTGGATTTTAGTGCTGCAGTTGTTGAGTGAATAAACAATTTCTAAAAATAACCAAACGACTTCAAAAGTCTCTTATTTGTGTGTATGTGTGAGCCAGGAAGCGGATATTAAAGTTTTCTCCTTCAAGTAGAGGTAATTAGGCATTAATTTTTTGCTCTTAACTAAATTGTTGTTTAAGTTTCTTGCATAAGAACTAATGGCAACAAATTAGGTTAAACTCATTAGTTGCTTTTCATTAGGCGTTCAATTTAATGCGAAAATTGAAACGAAAATCAATTATAATTCACAGTGTTTTTGTTTGTTTTTATTACAAATTGTTTCTTGCCACGAAACTTTTAATTTACTAAACAAAATATTGGCTATAAAAAAGTGTTGTGGCTGTTTTGTTTTTCGTTTGTCAAAAATACGGCTTTAAAATAATTAACACTTTTTTGTTACCATGTCATTCCAAAAATTAGCCAACGTTAGCTGAAAATAGATGGACTACGCGCCAAAAAAAAGAACTTAACGCGTATCAAGTTAATTTTTGATACCTGTATGAGGCGAAGCGTAATCAAGCCAGGTTGTTGTGCATGGATTGAAGCAAATACTGGTCAGATGGCGGCAACGTCTGCGCATTAAGGCGGGTGAGGTAAAATTCCTCAACACCTGTTTTTCAAAAGTTTTTTTACTCACACATCAATATGAGGACGAGCATGGGTTATGGTGGACCATTATAGCTTTGTAGCTGTTGTCATATTCTGAATAGGGATTTTTAATATTTCTTTTCAAACCGACTAGTTCCAATCCATCACAGATCTCTTGTGACAGTCTGACCAGGTTTCCGAAGCTCAAGTCATAAAACACCGGAACGTATTCCCGAACGTTGTCCCGAACGTTTTCTGTTTTTAAAATCAAAAGCGCCGTCTTTATAGCGTCGAAAGCCAACGTAACTAGCGATTGGAGAGGGATCAAACTCGCCATAAACTTGCACTAGAATGCTGGGACTTCATGCAGCTTCATTAAGAAAAACTGAAGCAAAATTCCCTGATTAAAAACAATTTTTCTTCACAACTTTAAATTTTTAATACAATCAAAGACTACGTTGTTGTAAAACAAGACGATGCGCTAATGTCGCAAGTGGAACCATCTGTTATCAAACCTCGAGTAATTGTTGGTATACACATAAAGAAAATCATGGTTGTGGCATGGAGTCGTGCGAATAGGGTCGATTTTAACCCCAATAAGACCCAGTGTTGTATGCTAACACACAGACGCACGACGGACTTTGCTGCTCCATCTGTAGTAATGGGTGGTATAGATATTGAGGAATCAGAAGCTCTTGATGTTCTTGGCATGAAGATTCAATGTGATGTCCGATGGACCCAACACATCTTTTAAGTGTCGAAAGAAGCATTCAAGTGCCTAGGCTTTCTCAAACGGTGTAAGAATTACTTCACCCCATCTGATATCCTGAGTGACAGTAGGGTATCCAACTCTATTGACTCTCTCGAGCATCGACGCAATGTGGGGTGTGTTTCGCTGTTCTATCGCTACTACAATGGATTGTACTCTGATGAAATTAGGGATATTATTCCCGAAACCCGCTCATTAATACGCACCACACGTACTTCATCAAGAGCACATCTATTTGTGGTCGAATGGCCAGTGGATCGCACAACGCACTACAGACAGAATTCGTTCTTTAGCCGGACCATTCGTATGTGGAATAAGCTTCCAGCAGAGGTCTTTCCTCCCACTTTCTCTGTGGAAAGGTTCAAATCAAATATTAATAAACACTACTTCCTCTATCCTCCTTCCCATAACCTCTTTTCCTAGTTCTAGCACAATGCATTGCATGAATAGGGGTCATCCCCTGAGTGCTGGTCCTACCATAAAACAAAATTATCACGACAATCACATTATGTTCTCTACAACAGTATGCAGTTGTAACAAGAATATAATGTTTATTTGAAAACATTTCTAAAATTACTGTAGTTGCGATAAACAACTTGTTGTTCACATTTAATCATAAAATGATTTTTATCCACGAAAATTGCAACATGGTTGAGTTGAACAATAGAATTTTTACTAGAATTCAAAAACATAAACAAAGTATCATATAATAATTACAACCATAAAATGTTCTCAAAAAACATAATATGTAAAAGTCTCTTAGTGTTTAAGCAAAGATTGTGGGTGCTGTGATAGAGTGATTAGCGCCCATCATCTTTCGATGGATTTAGTCTAGTCGCCTGTGTTCGTACCTCAGCTGCTGCCAATCAGTAACATCACATTTCTTTTCTTTCCTTTTAAGAGGACCAAATTATTATTACCTACAATAAAATACGATTTCTCAACAGTTACATGATACAGTCATATTATGTTGGTTTTAGATTATGCTTACCACAACCATGTTTTTTATTTTCGTGTGAAATCAACTACGAATAATTGTGAGATTACTTATTGTGTTACTTTCTAGGGTGTAAAAAGGATCATTTTATTTCCGACGATTTCGTTTTACAGAGTAAAAACGACTTAAAAAGACACAATAATAGGGAACACAACAGTGGAAAAAATTATTTAACTGATTGCCAGCGGGTAAGAATGAAATCGATTTTTTCATGTTTGTTACTTTAGAATTTTTCGAAATTCAGGTCATCTTTGGGACTGGATCAGGGGCAAGTTGTTTCTTATTTTATTTGTGGTGCTGAATTCGACTTGACACTCGGTTTCTTCTTTTCCTTAAAAAAGAAGCACCTGCACTATTAATAAAAATAACTGCAGAACGATTTGTCCTATCCAGTTAAGTGAGAAATCCGAAATTCGACAATAGTATTGTCTTCAAGCCGTGCCAACATTGCTTTTTAATCTGCTCAGTAGTTTCAGAGATATCGTGGAACTTGTGCAAGAAAAGAAAATAAATCAAAAATAAAATAAAAACTTTTGTTTTTAAAAAAATGTATAACAAATAAAAACGAGCCATATTTTATTAAATTCAATGAGAAATTTGAATTTTATTCCTAATTAGGTGAAGGTCTCTGGTTTCGAAAAAAAACGTTGCCGCATCCACGCAACAGTAAAATGGCCTTTAACAAAATTTGCAAGTGTCACACGATTGTGTTCATCTGGCAACTTTATTCATAATGAGTTGCCTTAAGTTTATTGTAAATAAAATGCAAGGATCTGCATCGATTTTAATAAAATACGAGTGTTAGTATAGCAATTTTCGAATATTCGTATGCCAAGTAGAACAAAACAAAATTCTGACCAAACTCGATTTTATTATTCAACATAGCTGCCTTCGAGGGCGATACAACGAGTATAACGATCTTCCAACTATTCAATATCACTTTTATAATACGATTTCTCTTTCTTGTCAAAATAGGCCTCAGTTTCAGCGATTACTTCATCATTGGACTTAATCCACTTCTCTGCCATTTGTCGTGATGGAGCAGAATTCGGATAATGTTTACCAAGCCATTGTTTGGTCTCCACTGTATCTTTTTTTTCAATAACAAAAGTTGCTTTACACAAAATGCTATAACTCACGAATCAATAGTCAGATGGCTGTCAAATTTATACACGTCTAGTTTGAAGGTTAGCACTAAATAAAAATCATATGGAAAAAATTCTAGTAACGCCATCTACTTGTCAACCTATGGACTTTTTGAGTGGACTGACTGTTAGTTATGCATGGCGCTCCACTTACCTTATTTTAGCGATGACGGTATATCTCGGCAACCAGAGCCAATTTAAACATGTGGAGTGCAGCCCCAAATTACCTAAGACATAACTTTTAGTTACTGCAATTCAAAAACTTGTCTAATTTACCTCTCTTCTCCTACATTACAGAATTAAATTATGATTTTGTCAGCATCAAAATATTCCGCAAATTTTATTAATTTTTCCTAAATTACTAAATTATTTCTTGTATTCCATAATAAGCAAAATCTACACTGAACAACACTAATGGGAGCCTGCTTAAAATACATATTTATGTTCACGCGTTCAAAAATGCACGACTGACAAAACCAGCAAACAAACAACTCCATTTCCATATGTACAAAGCAAATTGCCCGATTATCTGCAGACTTACATATACGAGTATATTGGACAATTATGTCAAACATTCTGCAAATGACTTGTTTGTACACAAAAGTGTGTCTGTTCTTGTGGGGCGTTGGTAGGTGGCCATCAGTGTGCATAAATGTGTTCGCACAACACATGTAAAACCCCTCAGGCCATTTACAATACTCCATGTAGAAAAACAGGCAAATATGATTTCTCTCACATTCAAATGACTTTTATTAAAAACAAAAATGAAAAAAAAACAAAAGGAAAATAAATAAATGAAAGTAAAAACGTTGACTTTTCGTATAACGACAATGTAGGATTCGTTTTGCTGCTTGAGCTTCTTTCTTCCCTCCATTTTCATTTTGCTGTTGTTGCTGTTGTTGCTGTTGCTTTCATTAACAAATATTCACACACAAACACTAACAAATATATAACACACATATGTACATAAGAACATAGCAGACATGCCAAGCAAAATGTGAAGAGAGAAACCAAATTGCTTTATAACACAATTACACAATCTCTCGTACATGTTACGTTTCCAACTGGAACACAGTGACACACACACATACACACACACACATATATATCACATATCATACTTGAGTGTGAACACAGCGTAACATAAGCCCGCAATTGTGTAATAGAATTTAATACAGTTACATGTTTGTACTCGTAGGTAAATAAATAGTTTTTCATTTAACATTTTTCATATTTGTTTTATTGTTGGCGAAAAGGCTTTTCATGGAACAACATTGCCACCAACAATTGTTCGTTTATTCATTCAATTGCAATACCCTCCTTACCTGCACCCACCCTCACCATTGCTCACAAATGTAGAGACTAGGGTAATCGAGTATTCGAAAACGAAAGGAAAACGATTCCCTGGAATTTCCCTCCGTCTTAAAGAAATCTTGCAAACTCGTTTATTAAATTCCTAATTTTTGTTTGAATTTTTTGGCAGCCCTACAAACGTGAAACTAAAAAAAAAAGGAAAAACAGGACTTTCAAAAAGCTATTGTGGAAAACTTAAACTAATGGCGTATTCTTTTTAAAGATAAATGCTGCCAATAATTGGGTAACATTTATTAAAGTCCAGCAACATTTCCCTGGCAATTTTTTGAGCACAATAAAACCAAAATATTACACAACGAGTCCTCAATGACAGGGTGTTTTGATGTAGATTTTTGATCGAAAAATGACACTGAAGATGGCACATAGCCGAAACCGGTTTGTCTCCAAACCAAACTTGACAAAGGATGACATAAATTCGTTCCAAAAATCTACATTAATAAATTCCATTTGTTCTTTTATTTTAACAACTACACGTAAAGAAAAAACACGATTGTAGCATGGTTACTACAACCATATTATATTCTCTACAAAAGTACATTGCTGTGGCAACATATAATGGTTATTTAAAATCATTTTAAACATTACTGTAGTTGCGATAAACAAATTATTGTTTACACTCAACAATTAAATAATTTCCAACCATACGACTGAGTTGAAATATATAATTTTTCGAAAAATTTTGCCATAAAGTATTTTAACTATACAAAAATAATATAATAACTCTAACCATATAAATGTTCTTAAATAACATAATATGTAAAATGCTTTAGCTGCTTAATCAAAGTTTGAGGACTCGTATTCATACATCAGCCATTGATAATCAGTAACATAAATTTTTGGCTTATCTATCGTTGTACGAGGACCATATTATTAGCATCTACCGACGAAATATGTAATTCAGTTATAATAATCCTTAACAGTCGACGCGATAACTACTTAAGCTGGAAAAAAATTTCAAACAATATATTTCTTTCTGAAACTGCCAAATTATAAGAAATAATAAAAAAAAAATCGTTAATAAAAACAAAAAAAAAAAACTTAATAAGTTGCAAACAAAAAAAAATTATATAAAAAAAGTGGACTAAAAGAAGTTGACATTTTATTTTATCCCGGAGCGGTCCTTTGAGTTTGCTGAACAGCCAGGAACTAAATCAGGCGAATACGGTGGTTGTGTATCGGTATTGATTGAATTTTTGGCGAATAGCTCGCGAAGAATACGAATACGAATAGCTTCGCGCATAACACTCAAATAGTATTCCTTGCTGACAGTTTGGCCGGTCGGAGGAAATTCGGAGTGCACCACACCTCGATGATCGAAGAAAACTGTCAACAAGTCCTTGATTTTTGACTTGCTTTGACGTGGTTTTTTCGGCTTCGGGGCACCTTTGACACAATATTCGGCCGATTGATCGTCTGTTTTCGGGTCGTTTAATGACATCCTGGTAGTCGGAAAGCATTGTTTGACAGACGTCAACGCGACGCTGTTTTTCATGAAAATTTAGTGATTTTCACTGATCCCTCCGATATTCCAACGATATCAGTAAGGTCTCTGACTGTTAATCGTCGATTCTCGGGCACCAGTTCCTTGATTTTATTGACGTGTTGATCATCAGTTGATGTTGATGGCCGTCCTGTACTTGGTTCGGCGTCAACGCGTTCTCGACCCTCTTTGAATAATTTGTACCAATCAAAAACACTTGCTCGCGACATACAATTATCACCGAAGGCCATTTGCAACATTCTGAACGTTTCGGCACCAGAAATTGCACACAAAATTTAATGGAACTTCTTTGTTGAATAATTTCACTCATTGTAAAAATCGCCGAATGCACTTGTTGTACTTCAGAAAGACAAGCACTACTGATTATTTTGATGTGATATTTGGCACAGATGTCACTGACAGTAATACCAACGTAGAAAAAAAAATTTGACGAATGGATTCCCGCGCGAAATTTAAATTAAAAAGTCTTACTATTTCTTGCCCACAGTAGTAGTTGCCTTTGAAAGGGAGTCAACATTTTAAACACTGTTGCAGTCACAAGGGAGTGTAAAAACAAGGCGAAATAATTATAAGGTGGGAGCTAAGCGATTGCGGTTTGCCCAATACCGATTTCGAATTCGACCTAATATCAAAATTATTTTCGCCTTGAGGCAACTGCTCGCTTTGATCGTTACATTACGTATTATGATCGTACAGTATATTTAATTTAAGATTTTTTAATACATCGATGAGGACTACAAATCATTTTTCCTAATGCACATTTCATAAATTTTCTGTGTTATTACGAATTTGCCTCTCTAACAGCTTCAGCTGGATCCCCGCCTGCACATAAATGAATTTAAACGATATGAATAAAATGAAAAACAAGGTCTTCGACTGCTTCCATTTAATTGTCACTGACTGTAACGTCGTTATCATATGTAAATGATCCAGAGCTTATTATCAATAAATAAATTTAACCCTCTGAGCAGGAATTTCCTAAATACAAATTTCTCAATTGTAACATTTTGCTTTTAAAGTTTTTCAATTTATCCAAAAGGGGAAACAAAATATTAAATGAAAATATTGACTCGTAGAGTCAATGGGGAAAATAATAGAAAATAACAATAAACGAATTTTGTGTCCCAAAAGTCAGCCAACATTTTCCTTTATTAAGAAATATTTTATCAACTTCCATTGTGCGCTCTTATTCTCCATCATTATTACAATTTGCCTTTTCCTCAGCTTCACTCAAATGAACAAGGGCTCAACTATTCAACTATTTATTTTGTTAATAAAACAAATTTTTTTTCTTTGAGTCAAGTCAACCTAACAAAACGTCAGATGCCAGAAACCTAAATCTCATTTTCTCAATATGAAAAATACATAAATTTTCCTTTTTCTTGGTGTCATTCCCTAACGAATGACACGATAATGAAGCGAAAAAATCTTTCTCAAAATTATCTACGAATATTTAGGGGGGGGTTTAAAATGCCACTTTAACTGTTTATTTGAGTCATGTAGGTCTATTTATTCAATTTGAGAGGCATTTATTCTGAATAAAACAATAACATTTTTCCATTATTTGTGTATTTTTCCAAAGACTTTGTTTAGGGAAATTTAAGAAGGGGCCGTGTGCATTTTGCCAAAAAACAAAAAAAAAAAGAATTGATGTGATGGAATAATTCAAACTTAGCGAGGACTAACCACTCTAATGTTGTTAAAAATATCCTTAATTCCAGCCTTAGATTAAATGATGCCTTCTTTCTATTTTGTTTTGGGTCAATTCAACTTTTGTGCTGTTTGTACTGACTTTATTTTTTAAATTTACAGAGTCTTAATAGAAAATTTCTTAAATGACAATGGAGCTGTTTATTAAATCCCCATTACACCGTGCTTGAGCAGCATCGCAATTGATACCTTTATTCCACAAAACCACCACCAACCACAATTATCATGTTACCGGTAGGGTAAACGCAACAAAAAAAATCTCTAAAATATTCCAAACAATTTTCATCTGGAGGATGTTGTAATATGGAACTTTAGTTAATGCTCATCATGATGATAACCATAATGATGTTGTTCACGTTACTGGCAGTGCTGCACGAATAATATCTTGTGCAGAGTATATGAAAGCTGTACATGTATACAGTTGTTGTATTCGTCCTTTTTAATTATGTCTGCCAGCTTAATCCTCAGCTAAGAAGCTAGATATCTGCCACAGCGTTATCGCATCTTGGGTAATTACATTCAACAACAGCAACTCTAGTACATCGACAAACAAACAAACAAGGTTGTGAATAGCATCTACAAAAACAACAGCTTTTTAAGGTGTGATAAAGTATCTCGTTAAGTTTTGAATTACAAGAGTGGAATACTGGGATTTACCAGCAAATAAAAATACATGGAAACATTGTCAACAACAACAACAACAATACCCGCCTCAACTTATCACTGCAGGCAACAAAAAATCGTAGAGATGATAATCACGAGGTCTGCTAAGGAGACTTTTCTCATGCAGCATCATTATGGTATCATGATGTTGATGGGTATAACGCGCGTGTGTGTGTGTGTGTGTGGGCGTGTTTGATTTCATGTTACATATGTATGTATGTATGTATGTGTAAATACCTGTTTATAATTATTGCGCTATTAAAGCGATTCTAATTTATGACAATTAAATTATGTCTACAAAAAGAAAATTAAATTTATTCGTGCGTGTTTTTCAAGGTAATCAGCAATTTATTAAGCGCTAATCGTTGAACTGAAAGTATTTGTTGGTGCGATTTATAAACTGGTGGCATCATTGGCTCTAATTTCATCAAAAATTAGGAAAGTCGGCCATATGCTCGAAATTAATTTCAAATGTTAATCGATGTGGTCTTTTTTATTTGTTGAAACTTAAAGTTCTGTTAGACTAAAAAACAGCCCATAAGAGGTACCGGGGCGGGGCATTCAATGGACTTATTCGCCTGTCAATCGGTAATATACATTTTTTGCTTACCTATCGTTCTAAGAGAACCATTTTATTGTTATCAACAATAATAATTTGATTTATTTGCGACCATATAATACAATCATAATGTGTTGCTCTTAGATTACCGTTACCTCTACCATTCGTTGCGTGCAGTAAAAAATAATATTTAAACAAGTTTACATATGCAATCGCCTCTATCTGTCATAAACTTTGTTACGCCAAACAGGGCCTTTCAGGGATTTATGCAATACAAAATGTCAAATTAATTAGTTATGGAAATGAAATGTTAAACTAAAAAACAATAAGCAAATAAATCACATACTGCACGAGAAATATAAATTATGATAGAGAGGCAGAGAGAGAGAGAGTGAGAGAGAGTGAGAGGAAGACCTGAGTGATTGTCACCAACTATACTGAATATAAGAAAATTGCATATGGCTGCATTGAAGGAGCTGAATATTTTGTGCAGCTCTTAAATTCAGCCCATATTGTCAGTCCATTGTTTCTTGTGTCGCTCGTTGTTACTCCTTAAATGTCAATAAACAAATAATTGACTGACTTATTTAAAGAAATCAAGGCGAAAGTCTCTTAGAAACTCTCTCTATGAAACAAAATGTTAAATCCGCAAAAGCCTGGCTGTTAAGGGAACTTAAAAGAAGGCTTGGAGGCAGAAAAGTAAAATTCCACTGAAGTAAAAAAAAGATTGTGCGTTTTTTTTTGCTTGTGAGTTAATCAGGGCTGCATGCGATTTTGATTGCTTTGCAAGTGCTTGTGTGTTTATGCAAATAAGCCTCAAGTACCCTTTTTTTTAAATAAATTTCTTATAATTTTTAATTTGTGTGCAACGCAACGCACAGATGTGCAAAAATGTAAAGTAAAAAATGTACCCCGCACAATTTAAATGTCACGCACACCTCGGGCAACTTTAATCAAAAACTAGTTTTTTTTTATAAAAATTTGTTTGCTAGAAATAAAAGCAAAATAAAGAAAAAATATTTAAATTTTGTTAATAAAATTAAATCATTTCTCTGCAGCATTGCGAAGCCAAAGCTCGTGAGTGTAATAAAATGTGCAATTTGAAGCAACAAACGATAAAATTGCTAAACTGAAAAACAATTTAATCAATAAAATAAAATTCAATTAAAATACACAACGACAAAATATTTGCATAAAATGAAATTTTAAAATGTTTTACATTTAATTTTATTTTCATAAACACGTTTCAATTTTCTTGTTTTATCAGTGTGAACAAATAATTCAATTTTCTCAGAAAAGTAGAAAATTAAAAAAAAAAAAAAAGTTTTTGTGTTGGAAAAATTTCTATTAAATTTAATATTTGTAATTGTTTTTTTTAATTTTAACTATTTTCGATTTTATTATTAAAAACAGGGGGAAATAATATCAAATTTTTTTTTCAATATATTTCTCCACAATTTCGGCTATTTTGCTGAGAAATTATTTAATTAATTATTTGATGTCTCTTTGTTGCAAACAATTCGTTCTTTAATATTAAACAAAAATGTCCGTATTTGTTTTAAATGAAATATTGATTAGATTTTCTTAGATCTCATTGGAATATATTAGAAATGTTATGTGTGTTGCACCAATTCATTTTGTACGAATTACACAGTTGTTTTGTTACATTAAAAAAAAAAAGAATAGAAAATGACAAAATGGAGCAGACGAGTGAAATTAAACGCAAGATCTGCTTTGGGGATTTATTGGGGGATTGGAGATAAAATTGTTGTGAAAATCCCCCGGGGATTTTTGGGGGGAAACATCACACTTTTCGCTGGACATGTTTTGGGAGGATAATATATTATTATTTACTTTTTCTTTTTTATATTTCTCTTAAATTCATGTAATAAGGGACTGTATGTTATGCTAGTGGTAACATCGAAAAATCATAGTAGGGGTACTCACTCTTGGTTGTAAACAACCCTTGCAAACCTTGCAAATGTAGCAAGTCTAGCAAATATGCTACATTTTGCAAAACCATAACAACAAAATATATGAAACAAAAATTTGCTACACTTGAGCAAATATGCTAGGGCAAAAATCATTGCAGATTGATAATTTGCAACGCTAAAACAGCTGTGTATATCATTTTATTTTTAAAATCAAAGCAACTAGATACCTGTGCTTACAAAGTTTTACGGCGGCAGAACCCACTCAACAACTGCCTGTGAAGACTTAAAATCGAAGCTAAGAGTGTTAACATTAACTACATTAATTGATAAAAGTTTTTAGAACCAAATACTTTCTTCGCGTAAAGATTTTAGAGGCGGCGTGAGCGTTAATATACTGGCGGCGGATTAGCTTATTATCATGCGTCAAAGTTACTTTATGCAACTCTGTAATAAATTTGCTAAACGCTTAAAAAAGACACTCACGCTTTGTGGCAGAAAATCATACCAATTGTGCAAAAATTACAGATATGCAACGAAGAGTGATTTCCGCTAATATTTAAAAATTTAAGTCTGGCAAGTCTAAAACTGTGTGTTATTAATTATTGTGAATGACAGCGCATAAAAAAGATAATTTATTTAAAGTTCAGTACAACTCTAAAGAAAATACTTCAAAGAAATTTTAACGTGTAGATTTTTGGAGCGAATTTCCGTCATCACTTGTCAAGTTTGACAAACCGATTTCGTCTATGTGGCATCTTCAGTGTCATTTTTCGTTCTGAGAAGTTTGCATCAATTCGTTAGTATTTTATTGTTTGTCAGGTGTCTATTTGTCATATGAGCTAATAGCAGAAGAATTTCGTAGGCATATGTAAGGTGTGAGGAGGTAGCAGGTAAAGCTTGTAGGTCTGGCGGTGTGTACGGATTGGTGGATGCAAGTGATTACTGGTATTGCGCCGGACCTTGTGTTTGGGGATGACAGGTAAATGTTGTAGTCACTTTTTCTTCTTCTTTTATCACGTAGCCATCTGTAATTGGGACCTCGGACGGCAAGTGAACGATGTTTTTCATTGTTTATAGTGTTTTTGGTTGGGGTTGAAAGAAGTCAGTGATTATTGGATTATGAATTTGTTTATTATTTTGATATTGTGTTTGTATTGTTGTTAGTGTATCTTGTTTGTTATTTTTGTTGTGTGTTTTGTAGATGAAATTTAGAGGTTCGAATATAACGTCTGGATTGAAGTTTGTTTGTTCGTTTATGATGCACCCATAAACGTTTTTAACAACGGCTGCAAATTCTTATTCGAGCGTAGGCTAAACCAAATGCTATAGAAATAAGCGTTTGACAACGTTACTCATAACATTTCAAGATGCCAGTGGTGGAACCAGTATGTCCTGGCTTGCAAGACTTCTTTAAAGTCACAGAAAAAATACCCTCAGAGGCAGAACACATAATTGCATCAAATAAAAAGGCTTTCAAAAACGCTATAGAAAATTTAAACATTCCTAAAATAACAATTTGTTAAGCAGTGTTATGTTCACATGAACAGAGTCTTTTGCCCAAATCAAGGCGAATGACAAGCAGGTGGCCTTAACAAATAAATCGAATTTCACACCCAAACAAAATACGTTAATAATTTATGTCCAACTTTCGTATCTCGTTTATCTATCATTGATTTACTGTTGTTGCCAGCCGAATACGTTATCCTTCGAAGGACATTAAAGAAAAAGATTTTCCTTTAGGAAAAAACGAAGACAGAGAAAATAATAAAAAATCGAATCACAAATCGAATAATTCAAGAAACATAAATATATGAATGATAGCAAACACAGCTAAATAAATTGTAAAGGATAACAAATTTGTTATTAGGAACAAATAGAAATAATCCTGCTAATATTTGCAACTCGTTTTATGGCTTTTATGGGTTTCTTGCTTTCCATGGATTTTGCGATTTTTTAATCGATTTTGTTTTATTTTCCTTTTGGCAAAAGGATTTTATTTGTTTTACAATTGTGAGTGTGTTTGGATATTAAGGTAAAATTTAATGTGTTCATTTTTATTTTTGTGGTAATATTTACTTGGCAGTCGGAAATATTATATTTGACAAAAAAGAGCTTCTCACTACCACCAAGCACCAAGCAAAGCCGCGTAAGGTGTTCCAATTCAACCTTTCTAACGTATTCCATTCAAATGACATAAAACCAACTGTCATCGCATTGTGTACCATCCATTCTGTAGTTTGAATCACTAGAATACCCTCGCACACCGAAACTGTAGCGTAAAGGCTTTGTCGGTTGACCCGTGATTAAGGGGTACTTCGGATTAAGGTTCACTAATGTTTGTTATTCTCCTGTTTTGCTGGGTTATTGTCTGCTGCAGCTGCTGGCTGTTGCTGCACTATTCTTTAGCATATTTCCTAAGTTGGCAACTGCTCAAACCCACTTGCTACCGGATGTCAGTGGAACTGCCGTAGTTTCCTCTTCGAAAGCAGCGCCCTACCAACTTACACTTTGTTATTGTAAATGTGTGTTTGTTTGTAACATTTGCTTTGTCATTAATTGTTGGACTTTTTATTGTTTTGCTTTTTGTCAAAAAATATTGTTTCGTTAGTTAGCGATTGTATTGTTACTTTTGGCGTGTGTTCGTTTTGATTTCCTGATTTTCACTTTTTTTCAGGTTTGTACTAATTGTGTGAGTGTGTGACTCAAAGTGAAAAGTGGTTTGAAATGACAAGGCACGTTACTACATTTACACAGCCTTAAGTGTGTCATTCTGTTCGTTATAAATGTTTGCCCTTGCCTTCGTTTTTATTTAGTTGTATAGATTTGTTGGTTTGTTGGTTTGTTCGTACTTCCTCTGACTTCATTAATTGTACAATTAATTAGCAATAATGAAACAGAAGTCCTAATTAACTACGATAAGAAAATAAACTCTGGATTTGAAAATGGAATTTTTGTTCAAATTAGCGATAAGTTTAACTTGTGCGTTAAACACATAGACGGCAGCTGGCTACCGGCCACAATCTGTGAAAATTAAAATGCTTACATTCATATGAACGCATACGATTTATCTTGCACAGCAACACATTTGACGTTGTCGTCAACTTAGGCAATTCCCTTTTTCGTCACCGACAATTAACAGATCTAGTCCTGCCAATACGAAAAGGAACCTGAACATCGCAGAATCACTAATCAAGAGGTTTTAAACAAATGAATTATTTGCTTTTCCAGTTTTATGTGATGGAAGTATATTTTGTCTAAGCGTTTTTATTTTTATAAAATAAAATATTTGCAAGTGGGACCATTGAGACATGTGTTTCTGCAACAAACAGCTGTTCGTAGTTGTTATGCATTTTTATTGTTAATGTAAATGATATTGATCACTAAGTAATTCTCAGTCATTATTAATAATTCTAAGATGTATCGCACCGATAAACTTGAATACCAGCTTCTTACAATGTTGCTGTCGTTTTCATAATAATTAAGTAGCTGATTATATGGCGATGATTGCTGGCAACGACATATGTGGTCGTGCAGTTGTGTAGCCGGCTGTCGTCAAAGTGTTTAAAGCTTCATGCCTGCATGAGCAAGCAGAACTAATAGAGATTGACGATGACAATAAACCAAACGAATGCGAAAATCAACATAATTAAAAATTTTCTTAAAGTGGAAATTTATTACTCCTCTCTCAAGCAAAGACCGACATTTCTTTTTAATACGTGAGATAATTTTGGGAAGAGGCAACCAAATTCACCGCGAAAAAGTGTTAACCACTTCTGCTCTTATTATTAAAGAATTGAATGCATGAATGTAGCATTTTTCTTTTCCTTCTTCGCTTTAACAAACCCATCACGAATCACGGAAGTAAAACCATTTAAAAGACTTAAACTATCGCTCCGTTTGCAACCTTTTCTCTTAAATTTTATTTACTTCACCACAAATGTGTCAAGTTCTTGCCAAAGTAAAAAAAAGAACGGAAAACAAGATAAACACAGTCATCATCTCCTAATGAGCGCGTTAAAGAGAGTCATTAGAAACCCCCAGCCGGGTCATTAGATGTTGGTTTTGTGGTTAAATAACCCAAAAAATCTCACTTGAACTTCCATTATCGTTAGTCCTCATACACGTGAAATATATTTCCGCGGCACTTGAATTTAATAAATTAAAACTTTGTTGTTGTGCAGTCCTGTCACAAATTTGCAATTTAAAGTCATTGTTATAAATGCTTTCAATTTGAAATCAATGAATGTGTTTTTGTATTTAGTTAATAATTTAATTAACAGTTGCATTTATAATTATGCGCATTTGAAATTTAAAAATTTGCATTTATATCTCAAAAGGACTACATGGAATTTGTTGAATTTTAGATTAATTTCAATATCCGCAATAATTTTCCTGTAGGAAAAAAATAATTGCTTTGACCTTCTTTAAAAAAATATATTTCGTTTTTATTAAAATTTACATCAGGAATATTAGGACACACCACCAAACTTGCTGCAAGGCAACTTCTTTCGTTACATGCTCAGCTTCAACGACAGGTAGTCCCCAACGCTCCTAATTTTACGATGCTTTTTGATATTCAGAAATTTAAGTTAAACTAGCACACAGCAAATCAAATGGCCGTTATCCTCTCTTGCTATCGGCTGCCATATTGAGAACCTTCTCTGCACCTTGTATAGACGTAGTTGGTTTTCTGATGGGCATATCGTATGAATCAACCTTTTAAAACTCCCCTTTGTTTCAGTGGATCTACTAAGTTTATTTGGAACACTATATTGGATTCATTTTGCGTTGAACATTTCGCTTAAGCAACTTTCGTGGTATTAAGTAGAAGCAAAAATTTAGTTAGAATGTTTTTGAAACTGAATGCTATAGCATTTATTTTCATAGTGTTACAAAATGACAACGGTGCTGTAAAAATTTCAGCGTGCTGCAAAAACAAAGACAAGTTTTTTTGTAGACTAGTTTGCCTTTAAAATTTAAATGCTATAGCACCCATGACATTTTGCCTCACTCTGAAACTGAATGCTATAGCACATTTACGTCCGCGAACGTGTTAAGCTGTGACTAATATAATCTATACAAACTGTGTTTATACCCTGCGGCTAAAATGATAATTTGTTACGTTTTGTGATATTCACATGAGCCGTTTATTGTGAATGCGGCTTAAGTCACTTTAATTTTAAATTCAGGGTTTAAGATTCAAAATATTGATGCCACGTTTATTATAGATTTGATTGTATTTGTTTTCTCAGCAAACTTGTAATTTTCTAATTGTAAAATAATTTCGTATAGTGATTTGAAAATTACAATTTTGCATTAAGTTAAAGGGACTTATGCCACTTTCGAAATAAACAGCTCATAAACAGTTTTAACTAGACTGTTGAGAAAAGTTAGACAAAATGGAGCCTGATAAACTACACTGCTCAATAAAAAACGCTGTACGCGTCTTGTTCTCCTTTTATATGAATAAAAAAACAAAAAAACAGCAAAAATAAGCGCTGATGCCTTCTCCTAGAAATAAGATAGTGGGCGTCCTATGACAACCCAATGTTAAAATCAATAGTTTCTTATATGAAAAAAAAGTGCAGATAGGCAACCAGTGGCAAGCAAAAGGTAACTATTTCTATTTGTAACTATAACACTATAGGGTGTGTTATTAAGAGTGCAGAGTGGAAATCATTGTTGCAATAAATCGATTGTTTTATGTGTGGGGTTCAGAAGGTGGCGCCATCCCACTGAAAACACATGTCGTCACATCTGTGCCGTATAATAGCGGCCACAAGAATTCCATTATCATTTTCCTAGAATGAATGGCGTTTACAGTCACTTCCGAAAAAAAGTTTTCGCGTTTTCGGCGACACTTGTATTGATAGCAACAAGGTTATCAAAAGACCGACCGATATCGATAATCTACCTAGTTTTTTTAGACTGAAACTTTAGCGTAATAAGTTCCCACTATGATAACGCGTGCTTCTTTTCTGTAGCGCTCTATTTTAACCAATCGCAACTATCTTAGGTGACAGCTGGTTAATATCTGAGTTGCCACTTGCGCAAAAGAAATTCAAAAAGTTGTAAATAGTGCATTCTTATTGAGACACCCTGTAGTTATTTTAGCTGTAGGCTATTTTTATAAACAGTAATCGATATGGACAAATTGCATATATGCACACATACATACATACAGTTACAATTCTCTTTAAATGTCAAAAGGGTGTGTGATTCTGATCTGGAAAAAATAATTAATACAAATTTTCCACTCGATTTATTTATTGATTTTCTGTTTATAAAAATAGATTTATCTCATACTCTATGAGTGCAGTTTTCCCTGTAACTTTCCCCCTAAATAAAAAAAAACATTAAAATGTTATCGAGCAATAGATTAGAAGAGAATTTATCCTCCAACTACGGAACGTAAAATATGAATATTGAAAGTTGCACGAACCTGAAATTTAATTCTTCATTCATCGTAATAAAAAAAAATAAACACAAAATTGTTATAAAAAAGTTTCAAGTTAATGACGTGATAAAGAAATTTAAGCCAGAACTAAAAACAGCAAATTTATTCAACCCGCCAAGAGAACAACAACACGGAAATATTATAAACAACACACACACACACACACACACATATGTAAATGCCTTAAAATAGTAAAATGAAAAATGTATTTTTAAAAGGCAGAAACGAGCAAAACCTCCAGCTCCATCCGGCTTCTTGGCAAAAAAATTTATAAAGTTATTAGCGACGTTTATTTTCATATAACGTTGGCGGAAATAAAAAAGAAAAACAAAAGAAACAATGTTTACGTGACTCGTACGTGACATCTTCCTGCTACTGTAAAGGTGAACGGAGGCATCCAGCCATTTTATTGCCTTGTCGTGTTTTTGAAACCCCCAAAAGGCGGCGCAAAATTACAACCCAAATGAAATTTGTGTTTACGCTTAAAGTCACTTCAAAATTTTAGTTAAAACGTCAGAGAATGATCGAAAACTTTGGATGTATTTTTCATTAATACGAGCAGGAATTAATTTAATTCTAACATTCGCATGAACTGTGCACACAACTTAGTTTTCGAATGACTTTTCCAATCCTCTTTAAATTTATCACAATCAAGTAAATTTTGCGTGCAGACATGTTTGATAGTTTGATTAGATTATTACAGTTTGTTTTCGTTGCGTGACAGTGTAGAAGATAATGGTGATGGAAGAAATTTGTCTACATACGAGTACATGATGGCATTTCCCTAAACACAACCCAAGTGTGGGCGTGGTGGCTTCTATGCGAAGGAAATATTTGCAATCATTCATCCAACGTTTCGGACATTTTTATATTTTTAATTCATATAATCAGCTTTCAAATGGTTGGGTTGAGATAGACAGCGTGACACCACCCCTGCAGAGGAAATAGTCATCATCATTTATTTGGAGAATGATAAAATTTGTCATCAATTTTCCTGTGTCAGGCACAGAAACTATTTTTCCTCTTATTAAAGGTATTGGATTGGTTTCAGCTTCAAATTGAATAAAGTTTTTAATTTCTATGTTTTTAATTACGGTTTTGATTGATTCAATTATTTATTTAATCAAGAAGTTCTTTCGATATTTTTTAATTGTAGCTTTGACGGATTCAATTATTATTCCATCATAAAATATAATAAAAACTGCGCTAAATTAAATATGTAATTGAATCAATTAAAAGCTTAATTAAATTTCAATCTGAGCCCAAACGATAATAGACCTACCATGTTTAAATAGCTTTCAACTCTTCAGTGCGGGCCATAAGCTTACTTATGGCCCGCACCATATATTTCAACCTTTGGTATGAAAGTATCCATTGAGCATTGAATGCCACATTGTGTTCATATGCTACCCTTAATTTGAAATCTGTGTTCTCAAGCAGCTCTCACAGCAAATAATCGCCCACAGAGTGAAGAATGTGCTTTAAAAAAAATATTAACAAATAGAAATTACTAAAATTAGACTTGATACATTTCTGAGCTGAAAGGCTGACTTACAAGAACGAAAAATCATAACAAAATATTTCATAACTTGTTAATGGTAATTTGTCTCTTTTAACACCAAATAAAAACTTTACAACTGTATAAAAAAAATTACTTACCATTTAGCTTTTTGCTACCATTTTGGTTGGGTTAAATTCAATATGCGGCAATAAGACTAGAGGAGGCTGTATATTAAACTACGACTACGACTGCTATCGTATGAAAGAACAAGGTGTGATAGAAAGTAATTCTTACAGACGTTGCCAAGAAGATTAGGAAACATCGAAACATATTTTATGCGATTGCTCTGCAGTGGTAAGACGCAGACTTAACTACCTAGACAGTAGGATAATAGCTTCAGGCAACCTAGTTAAAATAAAGCCCATAATGATTACAAGATTTATAAAAAGTCGCAAAGTGTTTTAGCAGGCCAGAAGGCTGCACAATGGATCAGTTCGCGGTGCTATAATAGCCTATAACTAAAATAATATGTAGGCTATGCGAGGCACAACACCAATCCCATTAATAACAAATAAACACTGCAAACTCTCCTTTACTCTGCATTGCTTTCAAATAAACTAAATTGAAGTTGTTTGTCACATTTGTTCAGAAGTATTATTTCCGGCTTATGGGAACACCATCTATATGTTCTTGTTTTAAGAACTGAGCAGTATACACTTGCTCCTTAATTTATGCGTGTTTCTGGAGTTAATGGTAGGCCGGCTAAAGGCTTGATCGGACTTAAAGACACTTCAAAATTGAGGCCATCTAAACAATAGCAACCTAATGCCTCCAAGCGCCGGCAGATAAATAGCAAATGTCTTAAAAGAATCCCTGTTAAAATTCCACAAATGTTCTAAAGCTGCTTTATAAAGCCAATTTCTATGACCCTCCAATAAACAACAGGAAATATGACGTTGCATATTTTTACTTGAACACACACACACACCTTCACACAAAATAACAAATAATTTTAGCAGTGAATTCTCTCACATTCCACTTGGCTTCATTTTGTTTGAAGCGTCAGATTATTTTAGCATTTGATACGTTTTGCAAGCAAACAACACAGAGACAAGGTCACATTGTTGTAACTGGCCTTGTTTCATAATTTTATGAGTTGCTTGCTACCAATACGCAGTCTTTACATAAAAAAACACAGACATACAAACATACACACGTATGCAACACCATTTAAAGAGTGGGAGGTCCCGTATTTGTCTGAAAATTCTGACCATTCAGATATTCAGCTTATGGTAAGCAGATACAAAGGAAGATGGAACGCAAACATCATGCCAAACTTCTCTGAGAGATGTTAAAGTAAAACGAACCGCATTAGAGACCGCATAAGAGCGAAATATTGATCAGTAGCTTTGAAGAAAGTAGATAAAACTTCCATAAATTTGACCTACTTAATCCCTTTGGCATTATTTCGAACTAATACGGTTGCTTTTTTTAAATAAAAATTGAATTTTGAATTCATTAATATTTTCTTTTCATGAAATTTCTTTTTCATAAAAAAAAAATAAAAAATATATTTGTCCATTAATAAAAATAAATATCGACGTGTTAGAAAAAAAAAACAAATCTGTATTTTAATTAAAAAAAGTAAAATTTCGCAGGCCTGTGTGCGTGATTTATAAATGAAGCTGCTAAAAAGCTGAGGGTTGGGCATAAAACGTAGCAAAGACCTGCAGAGAGGTATGACACACAAAAATAACTTAAAAGCCTACATGTTTGTCCCTAACTCACTATAGCCCTATTCACAATCTGTGGTTGCATTGGAGATTGCAAATTTGATAAATTGTAAACATTTCACATGAATCAAGAACGACTATGGTGGAGTTTGATCGTCAGAAAAGTTTTGCCTGAGAAAAGCTTTAAAGTACATGGACTTAATACGAGATGAGCTGGTAGAAAATTAATCTGCAGGGATGGAGAGGCTGCAAGAGTTTTATATCGTAGAAGGAAAGTTAGATGTTTGGCGCAATAATGCTGCGATGGTTGAGGATATATTCCGACAAGTGCTGAATTGATAGAAAGCAATTCGCGATGTTTCTTGGGTTAATACAAATAAAAACAACGTAGAGTTTACCTAAGCGCGTTCTTGTAAGCAATTGTTAATTTTAATTATTTTCTTATCACTCCAATCCGAATATAATTACGTGCCCAGCAAGACTGAAAAATACCAAATAGTAGCGGATAAATTTGATGAGCTCCCCCCTTCCTCATTAGTTATATTAATGGAACTGAGATCAAATTGGCAGAGTCGCCAACCTCCAGATATCACACAGTACATACCTCGCCGGAGATCAGACTAGTATCTAACTAGTATCTTATTAGCATACAAATCACCAGTACTAGTTCTTAACTATAAACTCTAGTACCATTGGTTCTACACTTGACCCCGATTGGGTGCTCTAGAACCAGTTTATCACCAGTTATTTTCTAAAGAAAAAGTCCCATCAAAAACTCCAATCGGTGTTCTGTTACACAAAAATTCTATCGATCTACAAGTTTTTCTTTGAAAACTCTAACCCCGTTTACAATTAGCGCTTAATCGTCTGCAGGGTACTACATGATTTTGCTTGTGCTCCTGGTTACGTTTTTGATTGAGTTCATCGCTTTTTTACATATTTTGGGGTTCTTCTTTTCCATATTTTTATTGCCTTTTATCGTTTACTTATTGACAGCTGTCAATTTGAATTTAAGTGTTGCATACGCTGAGTAATAAAATGTTTTCAGTGTTGCATATTTACAAAAGTGCAGCAGTTGTATTACTTTATGATACTCTTTTCTACCCGCTTTCCTCTAATTGATTTCAGGGAACCTTACTTTCATTGAGTCACATTTAAGAAATGCCAGTGGTGCTTGATATTCACCTGTGCGCTACCGTCTCATGAGGAGTATAATTGGAAACTGATCTGTCTACCCCTTGCGAGTTTTTCTTTTCCATCTCCTCAGAATTCCTCCATTGGCCAATAAAAGACCCGTGTTCTTTAGGAGAATTCGCGTAATTACACATGCAGAAAAAGATGTCCACTCACACAGAGCTCCATATGCACAGGAAAGTATGCATTGAAACGGTAGAACACAAGGTATTCAGAGTCAGTATACAAGAGAGCAAGTACCCTCTTGGCCACTCATCCCTGGCGTATAGTGTTCCACCTTGGCTTAGGGATTTTTTTAATAGACTTTTAACTTCTTTCCGCTCGTCTTATTTAGCTAGACTCCCATCAATCTCTGAATCTGTTACCGGCCGTCACCACTAGGAAGTATAAATCAGAACTTCTGACAGAGTACTCAGTTACCGCAAGTCATGCCTTTGTGCCTGCCAGCTCACGGCCTAGGATATAGTACAAATAAGCTAATAGCCTGTGTCAAATGATGCTTATGTAAAGTAATAATTTCTAAATTTTATGATTCATATGGGTAAATTTCCATGCAGGTGGGTTAAATGTGTCAGTTGTTGTTCTAAACCAATTCGCCTTTTTAATTTCATTTAAAATTGTGCATGCTCGAACAATTTTGTTTATCGTCCTGTTGTAGGGTTGGTGGTTGGGTTGGTGGGTTATTTAACCCCATTGTGCTTGTTTATTCACAGCAGCTATGGAAAGATATTAATACGTAAATGTTTATTTTAATTCATTATTTCATATGCTCTGGAATGTCATTTAAATTCTGCACTGCAGCTGCACTCCAATTAAGGTGTAAATGAAATATGTAAAATTATTATGACGTTGTCAAATGAATTTAATATAAGTGAAACATAATTTTATATGAGTGAATATATTGCAGATGCTTGTTCATCCTCATCAACAAATCATCTTTAAAACTATTCTGTTGAATATTTTCCCCTTGCATTTGTGTGATTTAGTTCCTCAGAGGCTGCAAGTTTAGATCAACCAGTACTTTTGAAGGGACAGCATTGAAGACATTATAATGACTCCTCAATATTGTCTTTATTGGATTTATTCCGGTGGTTTGAAATGAAATAATTTTATGGTTGTTTGCACTTTGTATCTTTACAGATTTCGTCGCCTTTCGTTGAAGGTTACTCTAACCCATTGAACCAAACTGAATAAGAAGCTTAAAAATATGATTTCGATAAGAACTTATGGGACCCATATAAATATATTTGGCTTTGTAGCCGCTGAAGACAGCAAGGGTCGCTGATAATGCTAATTGATTTGTAACTGCGATCTTCTGTCCGAATAAGATCAAAAGAGAACATTAGGCCACAACAACAACGACCACTTCCAGCTAAAAATAAGTGTTAAATGATAATGAATAATGCAATCGGCCACATTGAAAACGTTACAACAACCAGCTTTATTAATACCAACAGATCTGTGCCCTATTGGGAATATGCCGCCTTGTTACAACCACTGGCCGCGAACATACCGAGAGTACAAAAAATGGCAGCAGAGAGGATGCAAAACGAGCAACAGCAACAGACCAATTCACCCGCCTTTTCACGGACTGACAATCACAGCCAAACAGCGTCGTCTGTGCCGGGAGGGACCGGCCAAACACCTGCGTCACAATTCTACTCGACTTTCAATATCTCAGATGATCTTTTTTATTACTTCAATGGTTTCTTGGAACGAGAAAACGCACTTGAAGACAATACGGCCACACCTATTGAAGCTTTCACATCGCCCGCGGAACCTCTCAATGTCACCAGCATACCTCGCGAGCCGGATTTTAGCGAGTTCATTAGTTCATTGCCAAATGATCGTGTCAGTCTGCTCTCATTTCTGTTTCTTTTCTCCTTTGCTACAGTGTTCGGTAATTCGCTGGTCATCTTGGCCGTCATAAGAGAGCGTTATCTCCACACGGCCACAAATTATTTTATTACTAGCCTGGCGGTGGCCGATTGTCTGGTCGGCTTGGTTGTGATGCCTTTCTCAGCCCTTTACGAGGTGCTGGAAAATACTTGGTTCTTTGGAACAGACTGGTGTGATATTTGGCGTTCGTTGGATGTCCTATTTAGCACTGCTTCCATACTAAATCTCTGCGTAATATCGCTGGACCGATATTGGGCTATAACTGATCCATTTTCATATCCCATGCGCATGACTGTGAAAAGAGCTGCTGCGCTCATATGTGCGGTATGGGTGTGTTCAAGTGCCATCAGTTTCCCGGCGATAGTGTGGTGGCGTGCCGCCCGCGATGGCGAGATGCCTGCCTACAAGTGCACCTTTACAGAACACTTGGGATATCTGGTGTTCTCCTCCACAATATCCTTTTACCTGCCCTTGCTGGTGATGGTATTTACCTATTGTCGGATCTATAGGGCGGCCGTAATACAAACCCGTTCTCTGAAAATCGGTACGAAACAGGTACTCATGGCCAGCGGTGAACTACAATTAACATTACGCATACACCGTGGGGGTACCACACGCGATCCATCGACCAGCTCTCACCATCAGGCTCTGCATGATTCGCTGGGTGGAGCTCCAAGCAGCGGTTCCCAACGTCATCCACACTCGCATCATCATCATCATCGCACCTCGCATCATAATCACAATTCAACGGGGACCACCACCTCAACGCCGGAGGAGCCGGAAGACGAACCTCTATCAGCATTGCAAAACAACGGCCTAGCTCGCCATCGTCATATGGGCGGAAAAAATTTCTCATGGTCTCGCAAATTGGCCAAATTTGCCAAAGAAAAGAAAGCTGCCAAAACGCTGGGCATTGTCATGGGAGTCTTTATCATTTGTTGGCTGCCATTTTTCGTCGTTAACTTGCTGTCTGGCTTTTGCATGGAGTGCATAGAACACGAAGAAATTGTATCAGCAGTTGTAACTTGGCTGGGCTGGATTAACTCCGGCATGAATCCTGTAATTTATGCCTGCTGGAGTAGAGATTTTCGCAGGTAAACATGAACACTTTATTGCATATTTTTGTATTTCTATGTTCACGGCGTCATTGAAACCATCGACTTTGTACTTTTCATTTGCGCTTATGCTTTTGTTTTACGTTCCCTTTAACGATTTTCCACACTTTGTTTTCAGAATACTCTAACATTTTTTATTTCTATAGCAATAGAGGCTTCAAGCGATTTGCTTTAGGCACAGCCTGGATCACCACAACTTAGAAAAACTTCCTTTATGGTTTCACACAAAGCTGTACGAAATGGGAAGGTATTCTGAAGATCCATATGGTTGTTGTATAATACGAGTAGGCTACAAACGGTTCCACATATTTAAGTTTCTCTAAGTTGATTCGTGCTACATTCCAAGCGTCCATATTTTTTCTGGCCGATAGAACTAAATATTTTCCATTAATGTTGTCTAGAATGCCTTCCGCAAATACTCCCATCTTGTAGGCAAGGGTGGTAGGTAAGGTGTTTAGGCTTAACGTTATTTCTTTTTAGGTTAGATTTTGCTTAGGACGCATGAATGCATATGTCTTTGAATATGTTTTCTTTGACTTTTTCTGTACATTTAGTAAAGTGAAATTACATTGCATAACAAGTATTTGTAAGAGTCTAATGCAGAAGCGGATCCAGGGGGAAATAGGATATTGATCTACAAGACCCCTCCATACCCCGACCCCAGTGATTTCTCCATGCAAACAATTGCAAAAATGTTTGTTTTCACTCCTCCTTTCCCAAGTACCCAAGCTGGTTCCGCGCCTGGTCTAATGGCATACTCTGTGAATGTTTCGGCCGTGTTTTTCTGTTTAATTCTATAAAAATTACAAGTACCCACAATTTGTTTGGAATATTTTGCATAAAGTAAACGAATCTTTTTTACAAAAATATTTTTGTTTTTATTTTCCTATTTCAATGAACTTCCATATATTTCAGTATTATTACTTAATAGACTGCAGGATGGTCTATTTAAGACCCGTTTTTCCCCACGACTATGAAAAGGTGTGAGAATTAATGTACTACTGCCAATCCTACTGCCAATCCTACTGCCATCTTCGGCAGAGACATAAGTGCGCTTTAAATTATTTTTAAATGTTTATGACCTTTTTGTTATTTGAATAAGTATTAGATCTGCGATATGACGCTGCTGTTGTAAATGAAACAAGTTTGCATTCATGTTTGTGTACTACTGTGGGCAAAAAATAGTAAGACTTTTTTCATAATTTTTATTTTTCTTTATTTATTCTGCCCAATCTATTTCGTTCCCTTCAAAGTAATCCCCCCCAGCTGCAATATACTTATGCGAACGTTTTTTCCAATCCTCGTAACAGTTGTTAAAGTGAATTTCCGGAATAGCCTTGAATGCGCGTAGCGAGTCACGTTTAATGTCTTCAATTGACTCAAAACGATTTCCCTGGAATGGTCGTTTGAGTTTGCTGAACAGCCACAAGTCACACGGAGCTTAATAAGGCTTGTGGAACGATATTGATTGCATTTTTGGCGAAAAACTCACGAAGAATCAATGCGGTATGCGACGGTGCATTATCGTGGTGCAAAAACCAAGAGTTGTCGGCCCATAATTCCGACCTCTTTTCACGAATACCTTCGCGCAAACGACACATGACAATCCAATAATATTCCTTGTTGACAGTTTGGCCGATCGGAAGGGACTCGGAGTGCACCACGCCTCAATGATCGAAGAAAACTGTCAACAAGAGTTTTTTACTTTGTTGACGTGGTTTTTTCGGCTTCGGCTCACCTTTGGCACGATATTCGGCCGATTGATCGTCTGTTTCCGGGTCGTTTAATGACATCCTGGTAGTCGGAAAGCATTGTTTGACAGACGTCAACGTGATGCTGTTTTTCATGAAAATTTAGTGATTTTGAAACCAATCGTGATTTCACTTTTCTTAGGCCCAAATGATCTTTTAAAATGGTTTACACTGATCCCTCCGATATTCCAACGATATCAGTAAGTTCTCTGACTGTTAATCGTCGATTCTCGAACACCAGTTCCTTGATTTTATTGACGTGTTGATCATCAGTTGATGTTGATGGCCGTCCTGGACGTGATTCGTCGTCAACGCGTTCTCGACCCTCTTTGAATAATTTGCTTGCGACATACAATCATCACCGAAGGCCGTTTGCAATATTCTGAACGTTTCGGCACCAGAATTTTCATTCGGCACACAAAATTTAATGGAACTTCTTTGTTGAATAATTTCACTCATTGTAAAAATCGCCGAATGCACTTGTTGTACTTCAGAAAGACAAGCGTATTCCAAACACTAATGATTGTTTTGATATTTCGACGAATGGATTTCCGCGCAAAATTTATATTAAAAAGTCTTACTATTTTTTGCCCACAGTTTGTCGGTTTTATTTCAAGCATTTCTAAAGGGCCAAATAGACTACGAAAACGCGGTAGCAAACATGCCTTTTTCATTTGCATTCATAGACTACAAAAAAAAATATAAAGAATTTTTTCCTTTTCGTACAAAAAAGCTTGAAGCGGCTTCAAGAACACGAAATCATTAATGTTAAACTACACAAATGGCTTGTGCAAACGTAAACTTTTGTTCTGCTTGTCAAGCCGTTTGTGTAGTTTGTTTGGCCCTCAAGGCCACGACTTTTTCCTTTTGCTCGTTTCATACATTTTGTTTATTTTTGATAATATTTTAGCTTCTCTTTCATATCCTGCTCTCGCAAATAAACACTCTCATTTACATAAATTTTATATTAATGCTTGGAAACTTTTATTTGCAGAGCCTTTGTGCGTATATTGTGTGTTTGTTGTCCGCGTAAAATTCGGCGAAAATATCAACCAACAATGCGGTCCAAATCTCAGGTGAGTTTCATTTTGTGTTCCTCTTGCTCTCTGGCCGAACTCCCGAAAGTATTTATACTCCTACGCATTATTTGTTGTCTCGGGAATAGCGAGGCCAGAAGGCGAGATGAAATGCTTTTGCATATAAATCTCTATTAATTGCTTTAAGTTTTAATAACTTTATTTCCATGATTGACGCTCATTTAAAAGTTTCTTCAAATGTAAATAAGGAATTCCTTTTTAAACTAATATTTACCCAAATCTCCCAAATGCTGTGATTTGTTTCCGCTTTTTCTTGTTTCTTGTTCTTTTTCTTTCCTCCTTGTCTGCTTTTTACCGAATCTTTTATTGAGTTTTGTCTTTTCTTTTGTTAATTAAACGAAGCGCTTTGATTTTTGCATATTCCTGCATTTTCTTTAGCCTTAAATTCATATTCAAGTATTCTGCGTTAAAACATTAAAATAATTTGATATTCTCTGGAAGTTGTTTAATATTTATCTGTTCTGTGAAGGTAGCCACGGACGTCGTTCTTTTTTAGAAGTTTAAGCCGCACGATTAAAAATGTAGGGTTAAATACGAACAACGACCATATGCACAGACCAGGCGTTGTTTCGTTGAGTTTTCTGAATTCGCTGTTAACTACAAAACTCAAAATTATTCAAACTAAAAACACTAGTGATTAATCGGGGACAGAATCAATCGACACTGACAAAACCTGTCCTTTTCCACACACACAAGCCAACTTGAACGAACGCGTTTGAACACGGACGGTTAAAGTCAAGCCGAAGCCGATATTTTTCTGTTCTGTTAGGTTAGGTTAACAGGCCGCCTGCAAGACAGGCGCACTTGAGTCTGCTAATCCGGTCATGAGATGAAGAAAGGAAAATGAATGCATTAAAGGAAAGTCAAGGCTGAAGAGTTCAGATTTGATATCTAGTGATTAGTGTAGAGGGAGAGTAGAATGTGGAGTCATTATCAAGCCAGTGGCTTCTTCTTATGAAGGAATATAATCCCTGTATTCGGACCTCTGACATTTCGTAGGATAGCAAAGTTCGTTCGCTCGAGATGAGTTTGCCGTAGGCCCTCTAATGCAGGAGAGCGGCATAGGAGAAAACCTACTGTCCCCTTTTCGCCCTTGTTGTAACAACTTGTACAGTAGTCAGTCACAGGCAACCCCATTCACTTGTCGTGATTGCCAAATCTGCAACGTCCGGTAATCCTTGCCACGACATCGCGACTTCTGAATTTCGAAAAGATCTCTGGTTCGCAACATGACTAAACTGGGCAATGTTTGCTTAGTGTTTTGACATGTGTGTACCTCCCACCATCTGGCCTTATGAATTCCCTTCTTACAGTCCGGGAGGGGATTGCCATAGAATTTGATCACTATGCGAGTCCTGCAGCTTTGCTCCTCTCTTTGCGCGTACTGTTAAGACTGCCAAAAAACAACCACGTCTGTGGCGCTCTTTAGTGTTTTTTGTTCTATTCGTGTCAAAGCAAAAAGAAGGCAGGCAGATGAGGAAATGAAAGATAAAAAACTTGCCTTCATTAAAGAGAGATTCCATTATAAATTTAATGCAGCTTTATTACGAAAAATAAAACAACGAAATTTTAAATATGCCCTACTCCAGTATGGTAAATGTTGGCTTTCATTCTTTGGAACTGTAGAAATTTCATGCACAGTGGTATTTTAAGAGAATGGAAAACGTTACATGAAAAAATGCAATTATTTTGCAATATATTTGGGTTACGCAGACTCGTGCGCAGCGTAAAATGTTTTAAGCATTGTAGGCTTTATTTTAATTGGGTTGTCTGGAAGTAGTACTGAGTAGGTAGTTAAGTCTCCGTCAGGGCAATCGCATAAAACATGTTCTGATGTTACCTGTCCTTCTTGACAGAGTCCGCAAGGGTCAGTTTCTGCTTCAACTATTTTATTCATATGATAGTAAAGTCGTTGTTAAGTCCACAGTTTCCAGTATAGAATTCAATATCATTTCTGCTAAGACTTACATGGAATACGCTCCACCTTAATACTTCCGGCGTCAATGAGTCATTTCGACCGCTGCATGCCTCCTCTATAGCAACGAGTAGACCTGATCTTTCCTCTTCGCATTAGGTTATTTGTGACCCCACTGGGGGGCCTATGTCTGCGCCTTTTTAGCGAGATAATCTGCCGTTTAAAGGCATTCATTCCCCTTATGTCCGAGTACCCATACTAGAGTAACTAAATTCCTCGCTGTTAAGGTAGCAATTTTCTATTGGCGCGACTAGTTTGTTATACTTTTTACAGCTGCTTGGCTACGCGAAAAAATACATATTTTGGTACCGCGAGTGCCGCTACGGCAACATTATCTAGGACAGAGCTCTAGGCAGTGGACCACCGAATGAAAGATGGAAGCTGTTTATGTTACTGCAACTGCTTTTCGGACGATATCCTTATAATTCCAGCCACAGCACTGCCATCTTCTGTTCTACTATTATCTCATTATTTCCCCAAGATGAGCGTTCACTGAAGATCACTTTAAAGCGCTAAGAAAAGTTTAATATTCTACTCATCTTATCAGACGTAACGAGATATGGAGATTTCCCAAATAAATTTCTTGTTTGAAAAACCAATGCTGTATTAGTTGTAAAAAAGAGTAGTATTTCACCCCAAACTTTAAGTTGAGCGCAAAAACTGGTGCCTACATATTTAGAAGGAACTTGCCAGTTTTCGCAAATGTTGCATACTTCTTTTCAAAAGGGAAACGTCATAAAAAGAACAGTGTCTGGGCCTGGCTAGACATTTCTTTTAACCCAAACGTAAATGGTTAATTAAGATTTGTATACAATTGATTAGTTATTATTACGATGATGATAAAATATTTATGTAGAACTAAGGCTTCGAGTACCTATTGTAATTTTCTTTTATAACATTCCTTCAAGATGTTTGCACCAATTCCATGAAATCTATACTTTTTAACCACTGTAACTCCCCTAACTTCCAACTGTGTGACTTTGTATGTGTCTGCACTTAATGTTGTTGCAATTATTGAATCAAAACCACTTCTGATCCTTAAAATGGTTGGTACTTTGCAGAGATTCGCAACAAGACGCTGTTACTCCACATGTTCGCTGCATGGCATCCAACATGTGCGACATAATTCATGCGAGCAAACATATATTTAGTAGTAAAGAACGACATAATTTCATCGCCTCCACATGTTACGACAACACAGCAACAGCGTATGCCATCCTCTAGAATCTATCAAGGCAACAATTTGGCAATTAAAACAATTTCTGCAAAGGAAAATACAAGATAAAGGATCTGTTTAATTAAAGATTGAACAATTTCGCTACCACCCTAGTGGCCTACTCGCTAACGTAATGAACATGAAACATCAACTGCTACCAAGGTGCCAGTCAGTCCTTCGAGCGCATGGAAAACAATTTCCACATTTCACTTTTTCAACATATTCAAATGAAATTTTCCCGGAAAAAAATGCACTATTTTTTAATGCTCCACACACACACACAACTATGGAAGACGGAAGTAGAGAGGAAGTGAATGAGAAAATAAATGTGCGAGGCAATATTTTTGCAAAGACGGAAATAGAAGGAGAGAAAAAAAAGTTGTCAAAAGAAAACTAAAAGGATTATAAAATTTTTCATTTGGCTACTGCTTTTGAATTCGCTGAAATGTTGTCGGAAATAGTTATTTGTTTGATGACTTTGTTGTCATCAAACACATTTTTATTTATTTATTTTTTTCATTTTGTCAAGTGTGTGTGTGTTATTGGCCGAATGACAAATATTTCCTCAATAACTTTTCATCTTGTCCATCAACCTTATTGTCATCTCCAACGTCAGCATCAGCACCAACTTCGAAAGCAACAGCAGCAACAACTTTCTTGAGCAAAAAAAAAAACTATAAAAGAAAAATGAAACAAAAACCGGACAATACTCATACACAAACATGAATTGAAGAACTTTCTTCACTGTGTGGAAATCTATAGGAACATGTGTGTATGTATGTGTGGCTTCTTAATGACAATAAGTTTAAGAAGGATGTAAACAAGAGTCCTTATTCCACTGTTTTAAACAGCAGCAATAGCAATGTGTTGCGTGTTCGTGTTGCTGTTAGTGTCTCATGCTTCCTACTGCTGCCTTTTAGTCGCTTCTCTGGCTCCAAAGGTAGGTAAAGTTGTCTTCGCCATAAAACTGCACAAATTTTTGTTTGAATGTTGTCCTGTATCAGCACTTGATTTTTATTCAAGATTCAAGGATTTTCTTTGGATAAAAGCTAGTTGTTGTTGTTCTCTTTGATATTAATAATTCAAATTTGTTGTTCTTGTTCCGGTTGTTGTTTGTGTTGTATCACACAATTTGGCAAAAGCAGTTTCTTTAATTACATTTCAATCATCAACCACAAAAACAAAAATTTTTGTAGGTAAATAAACTCGTCCTTGTCACTCGTTAATCCTTGTTATTTTTAAGCAACAACTTCCGTTTGCTTGTGTTTGGCATATCACTGATACCTTTGGATCTGTCTGTAATTGCCTCCCGTAGTTGATGTCTGTCTCCCCCACTTCACATGAACATGTAGCGCTGTATCTTTTGTGTCTTTTATAATGACTTTTTTTAAACTGTCGCCATGATGCTTCCTTCCCCAATCTCTCGCTTTGATGTAAATGTATTAACTATATTAAATGTAATAAAATATTTTCTAATATTTAATTCAGGCTCTTTAAACTTTCAATGACAATTTTTTGGCCGTTTGTAAATAAAATAAATAAATAAAAAATTAATTAATTTAATTTATTGATATTTTTTGTGTATAAAAATTTATAGAAAAATAAAAATAAAATTTTATCAGGGTTACGGTCTTGAGTTATGACTTTTTTCCTAAAACTCACAAAATACGAGTTATTTTCTATAATAACTTTTATTTCTGCCTTGAAAAAAATAAAAGTTATTTATAATTAAAAAAAACTAACTAAAAAACCAAAAGGAAGTGATTGAACTACATTCTGATAGTGTTACCTGAGGTTTGAACTACTAAAAGTGTTGAAGTACTACAGATTTTTTCGGGATTGGCTGCAATGTTTGATTTTGGCCTTCGGTTTTACTCGTCTTGTTTTGCATGTAAACTCCCCTCCCCTTTGGTCTTAATACAAACATTTTCGAACGGTTTTTTAATTTCGGCTCATTTAATTTGTTTATGGGTTTTACCTTTTCTCTAAATGCTCTGAATTCTCGATTTTTGGTGAATTTTTTTTTTACAGAATTGGATTTTTAGTTAAGTTTCGAATTTATGAGTGAATTCTATGCTTTCAGTGAATGTCTTTAGATCTTTAGGTAAAATTTCAACATTTATTGAAATTCTTTTATTTGATATTTTTTTGTTTTTGTGAAGTTTCGGTTGTTTGGTGAAATTTTCGATTGCTTGTTGAATTGTTCGTCTATGGTGAACTTGAATTTTGGTGGAGTTTTTTTGGTGAAATATCGAATTTTGACATAATTTCGAATTTTTAGATAAAATATTTATATTCCCTGAAATTTTGATTTTTTTTTTTTTTTGTAAAATTAAAATTTTATATTTCAAATTATAGTTCCGAATTTTTGTGTGCAATTTCGACTTCTTGCAATTTTCTTAGTGATTTTTTATGAAATGTAAAATTTCTGGTGAATTTTTAATTTGTTGGTGAATTTAAGAATTTATGATGAATTTTAGAATTTCTGGTACATTTTTAAATTGTTGGTGAATTTAAGAATTTATGGTGAATTTAAGAATTTATGATGAATTTTAGAATTTCTGGTAAATTTTTAAATTGTTGGTGAATTTAAGAATTTATGGTAAATTTTTAATTTGTTGGTGAATTTAAGAATTTATGGTGAATTTTTAATTTGTTGGTGAATTTAAGAATTTATGGTGAATTTTTAATTTGTTGGTGAATTTAAGAATTTATGGTGAATTTAAGAATTTATGATGAATTTTAGAATTTCTGGTAAATTTTTAAATTGTTGGTGAATTTAAGAATTTATGGTGAATTTTTAATTTGTTGGTGAATTTAAGAATTTATGGTGAATTTTTAATTTGTTGGTGAATTTAAGAATTTATGGTGAATTTAAGAATTTATGATGAATTTTAGAATTTCTGGTAAATTTTTAAATTGTTGGTGAATTTAAGAATTTATGGTGAATTTTTAATTTGTTGGTGAATTTAAGAATTTATGGTGAATTTTTAATTTGTTGGTGAATTTAAGAATTTATGGTGAATTTTTAATTTGTTGGTGAATTTAAGAATTTATGGTGAATTTAAGAATTTATGATGAATTTTAGAATTTCTGGTAAATTTTTAAATTGTTGGTGAATTTAAGAATTTATGGTGAATTTTTAATTTGTTGGTGAATTTAAGAATTTATGGTGAATTTTTAATTTGTTGGTGAATTTAAGAATTTATGGTGAATTTTTAATTTGTTGGTGAATTTAAGAATTTATGGTGAATTTAAGAATTTATGATGAATTTTAGAATTTCTGGTGAATTTTTAATTAGTTGGTGAATTTAAGAATTTATGGTGAATTTTTAATTTGTTGGTGAATTTAAGAATTTATGATGAATTTTAGAATTTCTGGTAAATTTTTAAATTGTTGGTGAATTTAAGAATTTATGGTGAATTTTTAATTTGTTGGTGAATTTAAGAATTTATGGTGAATTTAAGAATTTATGATGAATTTTAGAATTTCTGGTGAATTTTTAATTAGTTGGTGAATTTTAGAATTTGTGGTGAATTTTTAATTTGTTGGTGAATTTAAGAATTTATGATGAATTTTAGAATTTCTGGTAAATTTTTAAATTGTTGGTGAATTTAAGAATTTATGGTGAATTTTTAATTTGTTGGTGAATTTAAGAATTTATGATGAATTTTAGAATTTCTGGTAAATTTTTAAATTGTTGGTGAATTTAAGAATTTATGGTGAATTTTTAATTTGTTGGTGAATTTAAGAATTTATGGTGAATTTTTAAATTGTTGGTGAATTTCGTCATTTTGGATAAATTCCAAATTTATGGTGATATTTGATTTATTTTATTACATTGAATTTTGTTAAATTTTCGACGTTTTTCATAAAATATTGAGTTTTGGTGAAATTTAAAAATTTTGGAGAAATTTTAATATTCGGAAAGTTTTGATTTTTGTGATATTTTTTGGTAAGTTTCCGGTGTTTTTTTTAATTTTGGATTTTTGTAACTTTAATTTTTATCTTTTCTACTTCAAGATTTTTGGTGAATTTAAATTTTTGTTGAAGTTTTGAATTTTTTGTAAAACTTCGCTTTTTGGAGGGATTTGTTTTTGCTATGCAAAGTTGTTAAATTTCTGGCTTTTTAAGTTATCTGGCGCCTTAGGGTAGGTAATTTCTTTAAAGGGACTTGATAGCAAACCATTTTTCTGAATTTTTGTTATTGTTAAAAGTTTCACCAAAACCGAAAAATATAAATTTTATTAAAAGTGACTTAAAAATCTGCCGAAAGAAGATACAAATTAAATAGGCATTGCATTTTTAAAAATCTAATCTAATTTAAAAGTTCAAAAATACTTGTTGTTTCTGGTCCCTGAATTTTATTTCTCAAACAAGTTTTTATTCTTTACATTGATATAAAAGTGCAAGTTCGGATTACCATTCGTTTGGAAGGAAGTTCTGTTGAAACATGACCTATTTCCAGCATAACGTATCCGGCGTGCGAAACTATAAAAAAACTTTATCTCTTATTCTCCATGACGCTTGCAAAACTGCAAGCGATTAAGCAGAAATACTGGCAACAGCGGTCATACAATCAAAGTCTCTCTTAAAATCCAATAAAATATTTTAATAATAAATCTCATCTCATTGTTGAAATTTTCTTCTCAATGTCTTTTCATTCGTTTAATTTACGACTTTTTGCAAAATCTTTTCATTCGCTGTAAGAGCAGGTCTTTGTACCAGTACGCACACACATCGAAATGCACAGCCGGAACACTTAATTTGCACATGGAACAATTGACATTCCGGATCGAAGGTATTTCATTGTTGTAAATGGAGTTTTTGTATCCAAATTGAGTTTTGTTGTTGTTTTAAATTTGTTAGTGCCCGAGTATGCAAAGAAGTGTAAGTAAATGTTGACACATTCTGTTTCAAAGATTAAAAAAGACCAACCAACTCTTAAGGATTTGCCACTTGACCAATCATGTCAACTACCCCTTAGGTCTCAGAATGATACTATGCTAGGCTATAACTAGCTCCCTCTCTTCTGGAGCAAAAGGTCTCTGAAATATTTGGTTGCCTTTTCCACGTCTAAAATCTGTTCATTATTTAAACTGGCGAAATGAACAACATAAAAACTCACAGCTTTTGGTCGATACCTCCTTAAATATCAATAATGTTAACGATGCGTTTTCAAGCTTCATTTTATTTATCAATACGCTAAAAAACATGCTTGTAGCGTGGTTGCGACAACCATGTTATGTTCTTTACAACAATATATTGCTGTGGCAAACATACAATAATTATTTGAAAATTACGTTTAATCATTTAATAATTTACATGCATAAAAATTGCAACATGGTTGAATTGAACAATAATATTTTTACTAAAGTTGTAACCACAAACAAAGTATTCTAACAAAACAAAAATAATATAATAACCCTAACCATAAAATGATCACCATGGACATAATCTGTACAAATCTAGCTGTCTTTATTCAAAGCATGAGGGAGGGTGGTGTGGCTACAGGGATTAGCAAGTTGCCTATTACATATGCGATGGCCTTAGTTTCGTACCTCAGCCGCTGCCGACAACATTGTTTTTCTATACTTGGCAAAAATGGCTAAAGTCAGAATTACATGGCAAGGACCGAAATAGAGAGCCAAATTTGTATTGTCGACATTCAAGTAATGATGCAAGAAATTTCATAGTATTCAAAATGATTGAGCAAATACGAGGAGTGTTAAAGAATGTTATGGAAATAGAAATTTTCCTTTAATAATATTTTGACATTCATTCACTTCTATTTGGGAGGCGCTTCAAATTACGTTCAACCTTCTCCAGTGTCGAAATTAACTTAACAGTCACAATAGCTGTAACTTTCTCGAAACTTGCAGCAGAATCAAGAATCCAGTAGATACTTCTTTGTAAACAACTTCTTTGCTGTTGTTTTTTATTATAATTGTTTTTGTGGCTACTTGTCTCCTTTGTTTCTTTGCGTTGTTTTTGTCTCCACGAAGTCTTTAATTCCTGGTAATGCGTCTGTACGTCTTCGTGTTGCTGTTCTAAGTGTATCCAACTTCCTCGTAACTTGTTGTGTTTGTTTTTGTTTAAGCAAAGCGCTGGGACCCATTCAATTCTTGGCCGTAAGAATATTTGGTGGGTACACTTATCTTTGCAACACTCGGTTAACGCAACCGATAGAAATTTAGGTTGAGGTTGTTGCGAAAACCGAGTCACGAATTTCTATGCCTTTTTCCCTATTGAAGTTAGAAGTTCATGTTTTTAATGAAAAAGTGCGAAATGTTCGATTGTGTTTGTTGACGTGAAATATTTTATTGAACTGAAATTTCTCGAAGATTTT
Organism: Phania funesta; assembly: GCA_963932375.1. Taxonomy (NCBI): domain Eukaryota; kingdom Metazoa; phylum Arthropoda; class Insecta; order Diptera; family Tachinidae; genus Phania; species Phania funesta. Next base: position 2,478,512 of record OZ010652.1, read on the forward strand.
TCAAGACCGTTATGTCTTCCAAAGAGCTCTTATTCTCCGCCAGCCATTGACGACAAACACTAAAGTATTCAGCAGCATTCTGGCATTTTATTTTGCAGATTTTTAATTTTTGTCTTTGGTCTTACTTTGTTCCAATCTAATTTCTCTTCCATTTGAGTTTTATGGCCGCCTTTTCTTTTTCATTAATTAGCTTAGCTCTTATAATAGTGATGCCCCGGCGACCATCTATTTACCCCCACAGTTCCCTAAGGCAGTCCAGCTCCTGAAAGAAGCTTTGACCCAAATATTTAAGCCTGCGTTCTGGAAGAGCCTGACTCTTCCTTCTCCTCATCCAGAGAGCTTCTGCAGCTCTCAGCACGAGAGATTCCCATACACTCCGACATTCGTCCAATCGTGCAGTGCCCCGTCATAATGGTAACTAGTACCGATATTGAATTTTTCCCGAGTGCCAGTCTTTTGCTTATTGATTGCGCGGGGTTAATGATGTCAGCATTTATAATACTGAGTAGCAAGTCATCTTCATGAATACATAACATAATTTTCTAATTAGACTGGGCGTTATTTAATTCCAAATGTTTGACAAATGCATTAGGCGAATGAAAGGATATATTTTTGCTCAATATCGGAACGCCTGCTTCCAGGTTTGCATAAATTGTGGTTCTGATTTTGGTAAAGTCAAGCACTGGCTAGCATACGACTTAGGACCGCGGGCAGACACTTCTTAAGTGTAAATGCCCCATGGTGGACCTAAGCCTTAACCAAATGCTAGCAATTACAAGAGACTCCGTGATGAGGAAGAAGGTGTACAGTCACCAGTCGACAGTGTGAAATCGATAGTAAACGCTAGTGGTAGCACGAGACTTGATTGAGACTAAATTACAAATCGATTGCCTGAAATCGAATCGAGGAAGGAAGGGCGTGGAAACGGGATCTATAAAGTTACCGGTCTGCTTCGATATTCCCCCTAGTCATAAGTCAAGAGTTGTATGCTCACGATTATGTCGATTCGAGCCCTGCTTCCTTTGAACACACCTCGTACGTACGTGCGTAGGTCTGTTCCGTTTGATTAAATATTGGCTGTGATTGAGTTTGACAATTTTTCTTTTTGCTGTTGAATTCTATAAAAGTATTTGATTTTTCATTCCACCACGGAATGAACATGACATTCGTACATTCCTTAATGTTTTTCTTCTTGCGTTTTCTGTGTCCTCTTCTCTAGCCAACTCCCTTTAGGGTGTGCGGGAATACTTGCTGGTCTGCTTGAAGTAGTTTGGTATCGTTTAAATAAAATAAAAAACTTTTTTTTTCCAAGATTTTACACTGGGTTTGAATTATTGGTTTAATGATCACAAATTATTTCACCCGCTTTAGTTGAGTTCAATAATAAATTACTCTTGATGTACTTGGCTTTTGCTTCTTCTTAATGGTCAACTATTTGTTAAAAATGTTCAAAATGTTGTTGTAACGAATTCCTTTCAGTTGAAATGCTTCTTAGTCAAAATATGGATTTGCTGTAAAATAGAATTGGTGTTTGAAATAAACGAAAGCTGATTGAAGTTTTTCTAGGATGCTTTAAATATCTGCAGATATTTTGTTGTGTAGAGAATTTCACAGTCCTTAACAAAAGTAACTTGAATGTTATGGTCTTTTCGTTTCTAGAAAAAAATGTTACATATTCTGCCCTTTTGTTGTACTCGAAATATGCTAACGACCACAAAAGGTAGTGTTTTCTTTCTATATTTTGCATTTAATAATGCCGAAAGGCTTTATCCTGAATGATCTGTATAAAATCCCAAATTATCAGGGTATGTTAAGCATGCACTCTTTGAAAAAGGCAACATTTTATTTAAGAAACGAAAACGCCATTAATTATTTTAAGATTATGCTGTGGCTTCAGGAATAAAGGAATTTTAAAATTATTTTTTGGGTTGATAATCTTCAAATTGGTTTGAACTCTAAAGTATAATCTTTTGCTATTTTTCGAATTCAAGAAATAAAAGTCTTTAAAAGCCATGCGGCTCGCAGTCTCTCGAATTGCCTTTATACTTACAAAATGCTTCTTTTTATCATAACTTACCTTGCTTGGCTGTAAATAAACATAATCAGCTTGTTCGTGTGCACGTTTTAAATGCGTTTATTATTTATTAATTCTATAGTTCACCCGCAAATAAAATATTCCCTTTAAAATAAGTTTAAAAGAATAATTTACTTTAACAACAAAGAATATTGCATTTCTTCTTAGCCCTTGGCCCACTCACCGAGCGAGTCTGTTGCCTTTGGTCACATAGATTTAAGCACGAGTTATTGATTCTGTTGCACACACCTTCATCGACACTGACACCAACACCAATACCAATACCAACACCGACACCGCCGCCCATAGAGCCGCCATCCACAAAGATACACGCTAAAAGCTGTTGAACAACAGTCTCGAAACACGGTAAATCATTTCTGCAACTGAAAGTACTTGCACTTGTACTTGTACTTGTAATAGTATTTTAAATCCTTTCGTGCTTTATTTTGCATTTATTTCGTTGACGTTTTTATTACACGAGTTGGAGGTAAAACAAAAACTTGCTGATTTCTTTTCACTTTGTCTAAATATAAATTGCACAGTCATGAATTGTGTTTATTTTTTTATTTTTGTATGAATTTCAGTCAGAGATTGTGCGTCAGCCATTTAGCCGGTTCGTCACTCAATTAGTGTGTTTGCTTAATTTTATTCTTTGGCTCAATCCCATTAATGCCGCGAGGTCTTATGGCCTCATATACATGTATCCATCGTATTTACCCAGCCAACACGCGGGTTTGATTTAAAATTAAATTCTCAACTGGAATTTGCGAAACGTAGCTTTGTAAATAAAAAAAGGGGGAAACGTATTTACGCTCATCTTATTCTCAAATGCTTTTTAAATCGCAAGTAAATGAGTGAGTGGAACATAAATGAAATAATTATATTTTATTTCGCCGATTAATTCGCAAGCTTGAGGTCCTAATCAAATTTTTGTAACACAATTTTAATATTTATTTTAATTCAAAATTCATATGTTTTTTTGTTGCATTCACTCCATCTTATTATCATCGTGACGATTGGAACGAAAACGTTTGGAATTATTAAAAAACACTCGAATTCAAATATCACGTGCGTGCGCGCGTTGTGTTAAGTTGGGACTCGGTTGTAGGAAATATTAAATGGGGGTGTTGGACAACCTCATTCTATTTTCTAAATAGCGACCACATAGCAGTGATGGTAAATCAATATTTTAAAATGGAACTGAGCTTAACTTAAAAGGTATTTTTTCCATATGATAAGTACTATTCAAAGCTACAACTTGTCCTGTCTGTATAAAGTGCTATTATTATTATGTACGGTAGGAAATTTAAATGCATATGATTCTATTATTATTTCGTACATTATATTGTTTATCGTTTAAGATTGGAAAAAAGTACTTTTATTGTGGCGGGGAAATTCCCAAATCAAATAGTACTGAAAAAAGTACACTAGCACAGTACCTTCCATCACTGCCTAATAGCAAAAAGCATGTTGTGCGAGCTTTATTTTTCATCTTTACTAAACACGACTTGCTTGCAATATGACGTTGTACAACAAAGTTGTTTTGTTTGTGCACAAAATACGCACCAACGAAGTTGTACCAACGATCGCAGCGTCTATCGCTTGCATAATGACTTATGTCTTTATACTAGTATAACTATGTATGTTTGCACTGCAGTCAAGTGACTATGGATTTTTTTCCTTTGTAAAAATTCCACTTGTGTAACTCAATGTTTAACCAACTGACCTGACATCAACCCATTGTGCAAACATGACACATATCGAGTTCATTTCAATACTTAAACAGGCAAAACAAAACCGCTAACAGGATTCAAATGTAGAAATATAATAAACGACAATTGTTGCAAAACTATGGCAGCTCTAAAAATCTAAGCATCTAATTAAATATGAATTCAAGTGATTATTAACTGTTGCATATGTTCAGGCGGCATAAGAACGAGTACGCGTTCAGAGTTTTAAATCTTCACTAAGCCATTAAATTCGTAACAAAAGAAAGGAAAACATTGCTGCTTAAGTATCAATGAGAGTAAAATTAATAAATTTATTTTATTTTTGTTTATTTCTGTACAGTACAGTGAAAATTAAATTTATTTAGTTGTGTTTTAAATGAACAAAATTTTGTGTTTTTGTATATTTCCACTGCTTCTGCGGTCTGTACCATTTTTAATAATTTTTTATTTACTTTTACCTTTGCTTTTTTTTATTTCCTGGATGCATTTTCTTTACGTCCTTTCGGATTGCGGCTTGTTGGTGTTTTGCTATGTGGCCATGTTCGCTGTTGTTTTTTACCGCATCTTAAGTGTCATGTTGCTGCTGCCATGGTGGCTGCCTCAACATCATTTGGTTATACATCGGTGAATCAATTTGATGGCAATCGAACGATTATGTGACGGCAGCTGAGCAGTTGCAGCTCCTGCAGTGGGAGTAGCAACTGCGGTAGAAACAGTGTCATACATCGTCATCACCACCATCATCATCCCCATCAACAAGAACAATTTCAGCAGCAGCAACAGCAGCAACAACAACAACAACAATTTCAACGAGAACGTTCTTGCACAAGGTGTCAAAGTTTTCATCGTCATCATCATCGTCAAAGGAGAAGATCGTTAGGTGTTCATTTCACTGCAGCGACAAGTGTGATGTCGAATACGACGAAGGCTCTTGTGACGGTCACACCTCCGATTACAGCCGTTAGTATTTCCCGTTTTTCAACGGCTGCCACTACACCCGTTTCACCCACATCATTGACTAGCCTTTCGTTGGCATCCGCTAGCAACTTTAACAATTCGAACAATTTAGGTGCTGCAACAATGCCACAAAATCCGGGCACCAGTAAACACTGCACGTTTTCCTTGACTCCCATCACCATTCCACCACCGCCCAACAAGGTCTCTTTCCTATCGACTGCAAAATTTCATACAAATTCACTCAGCTCAAGTGTGGCAACAATTGCCACCGTCTCACCCTCGAACGCCGTTAATGCCACAGCACCTATTTCTACAATTACGAGTAAAACGCCTTCCACCCTACTACCAGCACCAGCAATTGTTACGGATGAACCAGTCACGGTTGCTTCAATGAACTCCCACACTCATACGAAACTAGAAATGAGACGAAGTGTAACAAGTCAAATTACAACAGTTGAAGATGTTGATGAAATTTGCCAGCTTCCGTTGAATGACGACTGTGTTGATGCTGACATACACCGGCACTATTCCAGTCCATCATCCAATTCGTCGCTATCATTATCTTCATCTGCTGTTATGAAACGTGATAACACTGTCACTTAAGGTTAGTTAAAGTCTACATTTTCACAATGTTATTTTAATGTCGTTGTATCTCATGTTTGACAATTTTTTTTTTTAAATTCCTTCCAAAATAAAATATGTCTAGTCTTCCAAATAACAAACATAAATGCAATTTATATGTGAACTCAATTAATAATGATATTTTTATGGAGAAAAAAGAAATAAAAAATAATTTATTTAAAATTGTTGTCATCTCGTTACCTCAGATAATTAAAAATCTATTTTAATTTAAGATAATTTTAAGAGCCTGTGATAGAAAATGATTTAGATTCGTGCGTTCTTCTGGTTGCTTTTCTGTCAATTGTTGTTACCCTTGACTTCTCTAGTCAAAACCTTCAGAATATTTGCTTTTCAGGTTCACGATTACTTTTGGCAACTAAAAAAACATATTTTAATTCAATGAATTCTATGACATCAATTGCTTTTTTGAGATTAACGCAACAATCGTGTCATATTTTCTCATTAATGAATGTCATTACAGCTGACTAAACAGCTGGACCAATGGAAATGTTAAGCATGTGTTGTAGGGGAATATCATTATCACAGCGCAATTTTAAATCAATTTTATTAAATTTATTTCTGATATTAAATCTGGTACCTGCTATTTATCACAACTAAAGTAGAACTAAATATGAAACATAATCACTTTATTATCATCATTAATAATAATCGTTAAATAACATTTCAAAATATACTTAATCACACACGCACACACTTACACACACACACACACACACACACACGTCATTATGCAAAAAAAAGTTCAAATTTCAACAGAATATAAAATGTTCCTTTAATTATTTTTTTTTTTAATATAATTAAAAAAATAAATACTCTATAAATACGTGCGCATATGTATGTATTAAAAGTTGCCCGTGTACACACACCCACACACATACAGAATTACAATTATGAACACATAAATAGTTAAATCTAGTTACTTGTATTAAACAGCTGTCATCGGGATTAATTAACAGTATATTGCAAAGGAGTACGTGCATGTGCAGTTGTATGTTGAGAGACATATTTCTTTTATTGTATTAAATTTATTTTTACACAATCATCTATTTATCCTTCTAGTTATACGTGATGATAGCAGTGGGTAGGGGTAGGAGTGTTCATAACAATTGTATGTATGTTGGTGCCCACACGAGCCAACGCCGTATGCGAAAAGTTGTTTGTGAAGCGCACGCCACGTACAGTCAGGCATTGTGATAGGAAGGTGTTCTGGAAAGTTCTTTTGAAATAATATAGGTAAGAAGAACAATGCCTCAGCCATTAAATTGCAGAATCAAGGAACGAAAGTTCATCTCTCGATTCTTGTTGCTTTAATTTAGGCGATCACTTTAATTTTCAAGAACGTAATTCTCATTTAATTTGTTCTTTCTTTTTTCAATCTAATTTGCTCTTTCTGCAAAAAAAAGTCCCTGTATGTCTGTTATGTCTATTTTCTATTTAGTGATGGCAAACTTCAATCGCAAAACGATTAATAATCGATTATTTTGTACGATTAACGACTTAATTGTATCGAAATTTCTCTCTCCTAACGCATGGGATGAAATGAGAACAGACTTGCACAAAATATCGTTTACTAATGGGACCTAGAGTTGTGCCGGTCACAAAATCGGTCGTTCGAAATCGAAAGAATATTTAAGAAAGATGGTAGCAACTTTACAACAACACACAATTTATTATTTATTTCGGTGCGTCATACACAAGAACTTAAAATTGCTTGTTATTTTTGTTATTGTTTTAATGTTGCTACCATCTTTCTGAAATATTCATTCAATTGCACGAACTACTTCATGGTCGTCACAACTCTAATGGGAACGGAAAAAAGGAATATATTGACTTTTGTAAACTCTTTTGCAAATTCTGTTTTTAGCAAATCAATTTAAAAAACCTCAAACTCTGAACGAAGCAAAGAATGTTAATAAACATATTTATATTTTTTTGGAATAGTGTTAGTAGCATTTTATGTTATTTGTGATAATTTACAACTTTAGCTAAATTAATCGAATTTTTCGAGTCGATTAATCATGAAATTAATTAATTCAATAATAATTTTTTTCCATCACTACCCTGCAGGATATCAAGCATTTAATTGCTACCAGTGGAATTACTAGAACAGCAAGCACTAGAGCAAACGGGGTTAGAGTTTTTATAGGAAAAAAAACTAGTGCTGATGAGTACTAGGACTTGCAGTAGTTCAAGGGCACCACATGCAAATTGATAGAATGAAACAACAATTGCGGTATTTGTGGGCACTTTTTCTATACAAAACATCTGCTTGTAATGAACTGGCTATAAAACACCCAATCGGTTCCAAGTATACCAGTATACGTCTAGAACTAATCGTACTAGTGATTTTCAAAGCACCCTCAATGGTAGCTTAAGAACTAAGATGCTATAGGAAAGATCACAACTGTTGATTTTTTGGCAGGGTAACGATAATCGGTATTTTGTTCTAAAATAAAAAATTTTCGATATTCTTTTACAAGAGCAAATATTTATTTTGAAAATACTTTATACGAAGGCGACAGATAAAATTATATGCAGGGATTTACTCGATTCAAAATTTTTATATTTGTTAGAGATATAAAAAAAGGAAATAAGTCTGCATAGTATCTAGCAGAAGCAATAATCTTTGGAACCTGAACATATTTCTTCGTGCGAATTATTAAAATTGCTAAAGCACTTAACACTTATCTGCTCTGCTTTTAGTATTCTCTGAACAATTGTTGTAAAGTCGCTTTCCAGATGACCCTCGTACACAATTATTTGATTACATATGTATATAATCATATTTTAATAGGAATAAAAGCAAACAAAACAAAAACATTAAGTATTAATACTCCTAGTCTCACACATAAAATACACGAATGCATGCATACATGTGTATGGTATTGTCTGAGCGAGAGAGTAAGGATGAGTGACTGTGACACACATACATTCAATTATAGTGTTACGTACTAATGTAAGTAGTGTAAGTAAATCAAACACATACATTTAAGGAAAATATAAAAAATAATTGTATTTTTAGTCAAAAAGTAAAAAAAAAACATAAAAAATTTAATGACCTACTTTCCAATATTTTATTTAATATTTCTTTGACTAATGAGAAAAGCAAATTCCTATTCTGTGTATGTATGTATGTATGTATGTATGTATAAATGTGCAATAATTATTAAACTTAAATTTCAAATTCAAACAAAAATCTATCTATCTATTATGAATTATTTTGCTTAAGGTTTAATGAAGTTCCACTAATAGAAATCCAAAATAAAACCAAAGCGATTTTCTAGAGGCTCATTAGAAAAACGTTTTTGTTTGTTCCTTTCAAGACTAACTCAAGTGAAAAGTAAAACAAATATTTTCTAGAAAATAATATTAGAATATACATATGTAACATTTTTACTTGATTTACTCTTAATAAAATCTATTGTACACTTCAATTGTTTAACCCTGCTAGAACACTAAAGAATTTCCCAATAAAATTTATTTTTTAAGTTCCAAGTTTGTACATTTTCCTTTCTGTGGAAAAAAAATAAAAAATAAAAATGTAAAAAAAGTCATCTAATAAATTTCTATGTTTAACTTTAATTGAAACAAACATTTTAAACCAACATGTCTGTATAACAAATTGATTAAATTTACATAATCAAGAACTCAAACTGAAGTAAAATTTATATTTCTAAAAAAAAAAAAAAAGAAACAATAAAACAAATTGAAAGAATCACATGAAATTAATCTTTGAATTGTAATTACTTGCAGTAGAAGAAAAAGAAGGTGAGTTGTAATGGAAATTTAGTTTCAAATTTCTAATGAATTATTTGGCAAGAGCTCACAAAAATGTATTAATAATTAAATTAAATATCAGATTAGCAGACATAGAAACTAAATTTGTTACAAAATATAATTGTAAAGTTTGAAAATTTATTTAATTATTTAATTCATTTTTGATTGATTGATTTATCTGCTCTTTAAACAAGTTTTGTTTTTTATATACTACTGTGGGCTAAAAATAGTATGACTTTGGTCATAACTTTAAATTTCTTTATTTATTCTATTTCGTCCCCCTGAAAGTAATCCCAGCTGAATTAAAATACAATTATTAAAATAAAAGTTTTGTAAATCACACTTTCTTTAAACAACCAAAAAGTCTTCTGGTTTGCCTGGGGCTAAAACGAAGAATAACTTGTTCGTCGCAACTGCTTTGCGTTTAGTGAACTTACACATACATACGCAGTCACTTTAAAAAAATTTTGCAAAATTGTTATGAAATTTCAAAAAATCAATTAGACTTTTACACAAAAATTATGAGGCAAATCAGTATGATATGGAAATCGATCTATTTCACAACGATCATGTTTAGAAGGATGCGTTAAATTTCACTCGATTGTGAAAATCATTTTTCAACCAATCTGTAATTTTGGCAACATCAAAATGCCTACTAATAGAAGCTGATTAAAAACGAATTTTTAAATATGAATACAAATGGGGAGCTACAATTGGGGACTTTAAATCGTTTCGTTTCCAAAATCGATTTCCATCTCCGACCTGTTGCACAAGAATTTGCGGTCAAACATGGGTTAATATGCTCTCGACTTTTTAAGTAACATGTGTCCAAATTCTTTTTGTGCAATTTGTTTCTTATTAACAGACAATTTTACATTTGTTGCAAAGCGTGTTTAAACACGACAAGATCCTTCAAATAATAAAATAAATTCAACAGCACAGAGTAAAAAGATATGAATTAGATAGAGTCATTTATTTCCAGGGACTTGTTCGTTTGCGTAATAAATAATAACAAATTTACCTCAATCCTAAAACAAAGAAAGTTTACGTAAATAAAAACGTTACTAATCGCATTACGAGCACAACGCAACCAACTTGAAAAATTTTCGGTATCATCTCTTCAGAAAATTTGAAATGAAAATTGTTCACTCAATAAATACTGGCCACCGCTTATTAGTTTCCAGCAAGTGCTTTAGTTGGCGATGGCGTCACAAGATTTAAAAGGAATAATACAAAATTAAAAAACAAAAGAGCTTATAAAAACTAAAACACAACAAAAAAAAAACTTTGCTAATTCGCAAATGTAAAAGTTTGTCGTTTCGTAGTCGAGTGGGATGGGATCTGCGTGGTGCATTACTGTTCGAAATTGCATTTTAGTTTTTACTTTTTAAATAGTTTCCCAAAAAAGCAAAAACAAAAACACTGGTAATATTGAAACAATTTGAATAAAATACTTCTGTCCCCCACCACACACACACACACACACACTCTCCTACAACTAGTGTCACGAGCAGCAGGAACACAAAAGCGAATCATTCTGGCTCCAATTGAATTTGATCATGATGCCAGTCATGGATTTCAATAAAATAAAATAGAAAGTAAAAAAGCAATTTAATGGATTGCTTGAAGCTTTCAACTTTTAAGCGTAAAGTAATTAAAAATAGTTAAGTCTCATTTTTACAGTTGGATTCAGATTGTTGGTCTGCTACTCTGACATGCGTTTCTATCGAAAAATAAAGAAGAAAAGAAAGAAAGCAAAAAAAAAAACTAGCAAAAAAAATAGCAGCACAAAATTAATATTGCAATTTAAACGATATAAAATCAATTACTCAAAAGCAAAAAGAGCTGAATTGAATAAAATAAAATAACAAGACTTTATTCGCTCTTAACTTGCAGCTTCTGCAACATTTAAATTGAATTACAAAACAGACTGTTCACACCAAGGACAAATTTGTGTTAAAGACAAAGCTGTCTATGGAAGGAATCGTTTTGTGGATGCCCAGAAAACTCTGCACTGATATGTTTCAGGCATCAGCAGCGACCGAGCGTTGAAAAGGACATGAATATGACTAACACGACACGACATATCCGTTATTGAACCTTGACATCCATTTGTAATAAATAATTCTTGGCCGACTACATACATATCTATATCAGTGCGATTGTGGTCAAGTTTCAATCTCCATTTCATTTGACCAGACCTTAAACGTCAGACCACATGTCTGCTGGCCTTACTGAAAGAAAGAATGGCTGACCAATATTATCAAAGAGTTTAAAGTCTTTGATTTAATGAATAATTCAAGGCAAGCTGCTGACTTCAAGCCAAAATAAACATGAAAGTATTCGAAAGTAAATTAATGACACAACAGCCGCATTCGCAAAATGATGCTCAATGAACAATTCTTCACACAGAGTAGGCAGAGAAATAAATTCAAGTTCAAAATTGTGTTCCAAAGTTTATCTACTTGTCCATGAATAAAAATATTTTGTACAGCATGACTGTCTGCCAGTTAAGAAAGAAACCATTCTGGGCTCCGCACAAATTAGCCGTTTAAGTTCTCTGTATTTAAGTTTTTCTAATACAAGTTTCACAACGACATGATTTTCTGTCAAATTAGCACTCTAAGCGTTAGCTTATTTCCATTATGCAAAAAATGCTTTCAAGCTTATTTATGAGAAATCAATAAATAAACGTCATTCATTGCCGACATGATTTAGTTGAAGTTGTGATTTTTATCAATTCACGTCAGTGCAAAAAACCAAGCCATCTTTCTTTAGGTTAGTAGGGGGCCAGTGAGCTATGTCTTTTCCGATTAGAAGTTACCTTCACACATCCGATGAGCATAGATTCTAGTCCATTGCTCAAATATTGAAATCAATAATTCTGCTTTATCATTTGGATTCTCACAATTTTCGCTATCCCTCGAACTTGAATTATTGTTTCAATTAAATTTTAATCTGGGCACTCAGAAGTGATTACTGTTTTAATGCTTTGTATTGCGTCAGAATTTGTGTTTGCGGAAGCCAGGTAAATGTTATAGGCACCTTATTTTTTCTCTATCACATAGCCATCTGTAATTGGGACCTGGTAGCAGGCTGATGAAGAAGGCACATAGTCGAAACCGGTTTGTCTCCAAACCAAATTTGACAAGGGATGAGGGAAATTCGTTCCGAAAATCTACATCAAAACACCCTGTCGGAATATCAAATCAAGAATCAGTACTGTTATTATTTACCATAGTGCGCTTGCCAACAATTGAGTAGTCGTGTTTGACCTAAACATTTTTATTTATTGTGACTGTTTTTAGTTTAGGGTGCGATATGTTTTTGAATCATTACGGATACTGCATAGTCTCAAGTGTGGTGGTAAGTTTTCACTGTGCTGTAGAAACTAGGAATATCACACAGCAATAAAAAAGTAATTTATATTTTGTCCATAAAATATCAAAAAAAAAAGAAAAAAATATGGTTACGATAGCTTTTACTCTATCGAATGACTCGTTATCGTATGCACCCATCTGAAATGTCGGTACAACTTATTCGATAGCGAATGCGACGATCCCAAAATGTAAAATTTCGAACACAATCATTCAATCCCGAGTGCGATGATTTGGCCCTGGTATTTTATTTCAGACAATCAGGTATGTGATAGAAATCGAACGATTTTAAAACGAATCACTTCGAAGGTGTGTGATTAATTTCGGTCAATTTGGGGAACGATTTTGGAAATATTTTAAAATTATTGTCATTAAAAATACAGATAACAAACTATAAGACACCAGTTTGCCGAATTAAATCTTGATTTGTATGGAAGGAAATTGTATTCTCAAATAAAGTTTTCTTGCAAATAATCTGCAGAATTCTCCCTCGCGGAGGAACTTACGTGTGAATATATTTTTACACTTTAACAGTTACGGGTCGGAGTGTTTGCATTAAACGTGTGCGTGTCGGTGCGAGTGTGGGAGAAAATGGGTGAGAAAGTATTAAATTAGTGGTTGGCAGGTTATTAAATGTTACTGTGGTATTTTACGTTTTCGTTTATTAACGATGGCAAGGTGATGATGACGATGATGATGCGTTATACTTTCGTTTTGTTTTCTATTTTGTTGTTTCCTGAAAATGCCAAACTTAGCAGCGATTAGAAGCGAAGGAATACAGAAAATAGAATTACATTCTTTCGAATACAAAAGCGTATTAGTTCGAACAATGAGGTTAACGCCAAGGTCGCTTCAAGGATAACGCAAAATCTACGTGCTACTTCGTATGTGTGTAAGTAACATTGATATAAAAATTATTGAATTAAAAGAAAATATACGCACCCAACACACGTACTGGCAACTGAATACTTCAAGCGAATAAATGGTTTCCTGTTATTGTTACAACATGGACACACCAAATTTAACACACTTACCCAAAGACGGCTACGATTTATTTTCTCTTTGAGCTCTTAAATTCTGTCATGTTAAATGTGTTTTTCCTCGCTGAGTGCATTCCATTGAGTTGCATTTGTTTAAACATTTCCTGGGCAAAGCAACAAGACGATAAGACTCCTAAAGAGCCATGACAGTATTGGCTGCATCGTTATGTGTAAAAAATTTGTTCTGGAGTTACTAGTTTTAGCGTTTAAGGGTGGTTTACATTAGCCCACAAATCTTACGACATGTCAATTTGCAGCAATGTAGAAGAGCACGAATAGGATCGTCTAAACATAACATGTAATGAACGGTACCATATTGAGAGAAAACGCGGATAAAAATACCAGTCATATGACTCTCTCTAATTTTTAAAAAAGAGGCTAATTTTGAATATAATGTACGTAAAGTCATGTCGTCTAAACCTCCCCTTGGTGCTTAAAATAGATTTGAATGGCACAATTTTTTAACGTATCGCCCAAGCATTCATTTGGGGTGGTAGAATAAACTTGTATGGACATTTTATTGAGCTTCTTTAGGAAGGAGGACAGATCTTAAACTGTCGATCACTGGCCAGCAGCCAGTAAATTCAAACATCACCTTTGAAATTGTTCAAACTGTTTCTTTACAACTAAGTCATTTTCAATATCGTGATTATGAAAACGATAACTGAAGAGACTTAAAATTGAGAATTCGAAAGTTTAAAGAAAACTGATGGAAAATTATTCATAAAATTGTATTCCTTCGTATTCCAAAATTTAATTAGAGCTTCTTGTACTACTTATCCGATCATAATAGGTGATTTCCATTTCGCTGTCCTGCCATCAGAGCAGCACCCATTTGCTTTCCTGTCCAAAGGCTTTATAGCCTTCTTCAAGCTGGCTGTTAACAGCCACCGTTTCAGTTTATTGGAGTCCCATCATTGTGGGACCTTAGCTCCTACCAAACCTTGTTCCAGTACGTTTCTGGGCTCAGGACCACAGAAAATCACAGTGCTCGAGAGTTGGATAGGGTTAAAGTTTTGTGAGTCACTTTTTTAAATTAAATTAAACCCCCAAAACTCCAAATGTGTTGTTAAACTTTCTCAATTTGAACAAACTCACAAGACTTCTGTTTCGTTCTGTCTTGAATCTCTGAGCGACAATGACCTTTCTGTTCAAATTTGCTATCTATTTTCCCCCGCCACTTCCACCTTAGTGCTTTTATTGACTCTTTTTATTTGATCTCGATGCGTACGTGCATGTTAAAAAGGTTACATGATAATGTCATTCTCGTAGGCTAACGATTATGTGTGTGATTGTGCGTGGGACAAAGGCTTTCGCAAAAATAGCATTTATTTTTACAACAGCTTTTTTTATGTCTTTCTTTGGTGCTTGTCTTTTGTTTGCATTTGTTTTCAATTCACTGCCTGCGTATGTCTATTAGATTGGCTTCACTGACGACGCAATTGTGTCAACTTAAACTTGTACAAATGACAGTGGTTGGTTGTAGGAAAAACAGTCGGCTTGGCATTAAAAGCTGGCGTCAATGACCACCTGAATTGGGGGCCACTCTAATGTAACAAATTCATATAGAATCACTTAAACTCTTTTCCACTGCTTGTCCTTTCACTGCTACTGGTCCTGTAGATGTTTCATACGCTTGAACGAAATCATTAAAGACACTTGCAACACATGCTGAAACTCCATTAACATCATTGATTATCCGAGTAAATTGTTATTACTTTCACATGTCGTCAGCCTTAAGTTTGTGGATGTGAAACATGCGTTTCAGTCGAGACGGGCACTCGTGTGTAGATGATAATATAAGTTTGTAATTAAAATGTATTTGAGATACCATTTGTACTCGTATTACTTACATGTACTCAAATTTCGATAAACCAATTGGCGATTCTTTGCACAACTTTTTGGGGTTTCCCCACATTTCACCCATGTGAATGTGCAACAAGCTCAAATTATCCTTTAATCCAAAAAAAAAAAAAAATACTAACACTTGCAACTTACTGCGTATGCCAAGGGATGGAATCCACTCTGAACTAAAGTCTGGTAGGAGATTCAATGTCGTCTTCCCGAATAGAATATCTCGAGAGGAGGGCAGTCCTAGCGTGGATCCGAGAAGTCTAAGATGGTTCAGGGACGGATCCGAAACCGAATATGGACACGTCTAATGGGGTCTCGGATGCAAATTCAGGCATTCTTCACAAGTGTTCGGGATTATTCAGATAAAAGTCTAAAGAGGGCATATACATTAATCTATTTTTCGGATAGCCAAGCTGCCTGGATCCCTTCTTTTATAACAATTTCAAGCCATTCTTTTCTTTAAACTGAATACCTCAGCGTGGCAACAAGGCAGTGATATATTGGCCAGGTGGGTCTCTGATACTTTGCTTTTGAGTCCAGCGCAATTTCGTGGCGATAGTTGGTCTATGCCACTAATCAAAATTGAGGAACTTTTGACAGCAAAGCAAAAGTTTAGAGTGTGAGACAGGATTGGTTTTCTGTCTGGCCGTTTTAGACTAAACTATCCTTTTTGGAGGAGAATCACATCAGTTCTACCTTGTGTCATTTATGCCTTAAGGAGGATCAAACAACGCCACGCATATCTTCTGAATTCATTGTTTTAATTTATAAAAGAAGACGTGTTTTTAACTCTGAGCTCTTGTGTTCGGATAATATCAGGCTGGCTTTTCCGACTTCATTATTTATCACAATTAGGAGTGTTGTCCAGTGGTTGATTAATTGATATTATCAAATCATCTGATGCACAAAAGATCCATAAGTCGTTAACACCTCTTCAAGCAATTCACTTTGAAAATGTGTCAGCTCACGAAGGACCTCTTTTGGTTGTTGATCTTTTCCATTATTTTGCAAAAACATGTTGTGTCTTTTTGTAAAAATATCGTGAATAAAAAAAGTTGAAACATAAAGTCGCACAGAAAAAAACGATGTACTTGGGAAGGTCAAAAAAGTCACTCCTAACTATCTATACCACTTATATCCGACCGAAAATGGAATACAGCTCTCATGTATGGGCCGGTGCTTCAAAGTCTATTTTGGAGTTACTCGACCGCGTACAGGAGAGGGCGAAGGTGCTCATCGGTAACAGTAGGGTATCCAACTCTATTGACTCTCTCGAATTTGTTCTTTAGTCGGACCATTCGTATGTGGAATAAGCTTCCAGCAGAGGTCTTTCCTTCCACTTTCTCTGTGGAAAGGTTCAAATCAAATATTAATAAACACTACTTCCTCTATCCTCCTTCCCATAACCTCTTTTCCTAGTTCTAGCACAATGCATTGCATGAATAGGGGTCATCCCCTGAGTGCTGGTCCTACCATAAAAAAAAAGTAAGCGTAGTGCATTAAAGGCCACGCCCACTTCTAAGATAATTAAAATTTAATTATAGCGATCAAAATTTTATGAACATATCTTCTTAAGCAGGGTTTGTTCTATGACGTTACAAGTTTTGGCAAACAAGAGTGGGCCTAATCTGGCAACTGACAGCCCCTTTTTAAAATAATTATCAAAATTTCACCGAACTCAGATTAACCAAACGAAGAGGTATATTTTTCGTTTATCTGCTGATATTAAAAACAAAGTGTGTTCTACCATGTGTTATACTTCTCTTTATATTATATCCGAAAAAATAGCACCGCCAGTAGGGTTCAAAAGGAACCTACAACTCAACATTCACACACACACAGATGGGCGCACGCGAAAACTTGACATGCGATTTTTATATAAATATTCGAATTTCTTTATTTAATCTTCAATGAATTAACAATAAATTTTAATTGTCAAGTCTGGCCAGTGCTGAACTTACAATCTGAGTTCACGTCTGTTATTTATGATAACTTCAGCATTTTGATAATGACTGCATGATTGTGCATCATTAAATTTCATATCCCCTACTTTCGCCTTTGAAACAACGCAAATGAATATATGAAGAAATGAGAACAAAACAAACTAAATATTTCCATTGGTATTTTTAATTAACTTCATCCCAAGTGCGTTTAGCTATAAACATGACAGTGATCCTGGCCATTTCTATTATTATTATTATCCTGGTAGCAAAGGCATGTCAGCCATCTGAACAAGTTTAAATGCAGTTTAGAAGGCAATCGGCCTAATACGTTGACCGACATCTTGACTCTAGAAAGAGTCAATTCAATGAATGTCACCATGATTGCATGACGATATTCTATATCATCTTCTTCGTCCTGAAGTGACTCATTGAGCACACGTGCCAAATTATCTGTGCCTGCACAGCACAAATTTAATCAATTTATTCTGCAATAATAAATGTGTTGGTCGGCACCGTATGCTGCAGGTAAACAGCAAAGTTTAGCTACTTGCAGTGTCAGTGATACAAAGTGAAATAACTCTTGATGGCAGGCACTTCAGTAAATTCAATTTAAGTTTGCAAGTGCCTGAAAATCTCAAAATTAAGTTTTATCAATGTGAGTATGACCAGGTATCATTTAATATCCTAAACTAAAATCCATTTTCAGAACTAAGTTTGTTCATAGGACAATCTTTAAACCAATCATTTATCAATTAAGGAAATTTTGTTTGAAGTGAGTATTTTTATCAAGGGGTTCGTTCATGTTCAGTTGTACTGAAAACTGCCGCCTGTGCAGGAGCAGCACTGAATGTTCTAATCTGGTTTGCTTATAACAATTTTATTAAGAAAATTATGAAAACAGTTGGGAAAGCAAATACGAAAAGTCTTGTGTTTCCAAAGTTTAGTAAAGAATCATCAATATCAATATTATAACAAAATTAAAGTAAATATACACATCAGCTATTTCCTTCGTGAGAAACAAGTTTTATATAAAAATTATATTTTGTCAAAGTGCTTTTATTCAGTGCGAAGGAGTTCAGAATATAATTCGATTTAAAAATAAATCCAAATTTAACTCCAGATTAAAACTGAATTCACTTACCATCAGCATTATTAAAGCGCACGGTAGTGCAACCAGGCCACCAAGTTCAGGCCTAATGCACTCACACAGTGTGTATATTTAATCGTTCACGCTGTGTTTACTCCCATCATAACTTTGCTTATTTTTATCGTAAAATAATGAAACTTTGAGCATAATGACTCTACGTACAGCCAAACTCATAGGCCAACTTTGGGCATAAAACCTCCCCGAGATATTACTGACTAACTCATCAATTGTATGGAGCTAGAGTTTAGTACACAGGTAGGTCTTGGAAAATAAGTAAACAGAAAAAACTACAAACGAACAAGTTCTATTTAAGGTACCAACAGACGACATGTTTTTCACACTGTATGTGTCAAAATTTACATATGTAAACGGAAACATGTCGTGTGTTACCTTTAAAACATTGCTTGTGTAAAAAACATGACAAAGGTCATAAGACATTATTTGAAATAGAGCGTGTTCTAATTTCTTATGTTAAACATACAGCTCCAAATGTCTATGTCATGCGAACAATTTCGTCGGCGGTTGATTATGTGCACTATCATTAGCCGTCTGAATGAAGTATTTTGCAAGGCAAATAAACTGTATATATTTTTTCAATTTAACGTTGTCGTTTTATTAAAATAAGTAATTTATAAAAATAAAAATTTATCGATTTTTAGATACAACCTCAACGTCTTGTTTAAAAAAGAAAAAATTAAAAAAACACATTTGCGTCGCCAGTACTTCAGCGACGGAACCAAAAATATTTCGACGGCTTCAAGCCATTTATCAAACAAACGACGTGGATATTTATTTATTTTTGGGCAATCAGCTGTTCTCAATAAACATGATCGATGTCATGTGTGATACTACATGTACTTTTGTGGCCAAAAATTATAAACCTTATGTAAATTAACCAATATTGACAGACATAAAGAAAAACATACGAATCGAAAGCTTAAAAAACACATGTAAAAAACATGTCGTCTGTTGGTACCTTTAGGGAGACTAGGGTGTCCCCTTATTACTGTGGAGCATTATGGGGGAAGAGATACACACAAATATATACACTGAGAAAAAAAATAACTGGGTAAAATGGAGTCTGATCTGTTAGCTTCACAATATTTTTTTAACTTTCTAATATGGGTAAAAATCATGGGGAGAATGTTACGAAAATATCAAAAACTTGCTTCTCATTTTTGATATCAGTACTTTAAACGGGCGGAATTTTGTGGATGGGAACTTGGCCTTATTTCAACATTTCTATTCTTGTGCGAAATATTAAATTACGTTAAATAAAACGTCAGCAGTTACGTTTTTTAATAACCAGCAGTGTAGACATTAGAAAAAGCAAAACTTTTTTCCCATTGTGTGTGTGAGAATCCCGCTCGCTTAAGTATAACTCCGTGTCGTAATTATTTGGTAAAAGTACAAGTAAAAATATAAACAATATTTCATTTGCAACTCAAAATATGTGGCTTCAAGCACAACGACTTGGAATGTTTTATGGCTGCATGTAAATCTTTTAAACGCAGTTTCACAAGAATAAAATATTTTAATCTTTAATCGGAAAGCTATAGTTCTTCTAATTAAACTTGATTTTATTTTCCACACACAAATTCAATCAAATTCAATGAAGAAGCTATTACAAGAAGTTGTTACGTTTGGTATGCTAGAATGTATTTAGCAAACAATATTCAGCAAAATCTGATGTATTTTATTTTATTCTAACATACTACACAACAAGACTATAAGTCTTACTACTATAGTTCAGCACAAGGTATTAGTTAACAAGTAAAACCGTATACATGAAAACAGAGTTTTTTCACGTTAACAATATTTTAAAAACAACAACAAAGAGAACTAAATATACGACGAGAGATTTCTTTAGTCTTTAATATAATTTTAATTTTATTTCATTCATTTATTGATTTTATTATTGTTAAATTGTTACTATAAAATACGTATGTAGCTACATATTTATGTTCTTGTGGTGTGGGCACACCGAGCAAATATTTGACGAAGTAAGCAGTATTTTAGCCAAATGTTCACTTATGCGATAACATGTGATTAAATACTAAGAAGAATCACTCTTCGTTGCATATGTGCAATTTTTGCACACTTCGTATGATTTTCTGCCACAAAGCGTGAGTGTCTTTTTTAAACGTTTAGCAAATTTATTACAGAGTTGCATAAAGTAACTTTGACGCATGGGAATAAACTAAGCCGCAGCCAGTATATAAACGCTAACGCCGCCTCTAAAATGTTTACGCAAAGGTAGTTTTTAGTGTGTGCATAAACTTTCTAAAAACGTTTATCAATTAATAAAGTTTTGTTTGATATTTTAATTTTTACTATTTTAGCAAAAACATTTTAACAGCCTTCGCATCAATGTTAAGTCCACCGCCGTGAAACTTTGTAAGCACAGGTGTCTAGTTGTTTTGATTTAATAATAATAAAATGATATAGACAGTTGTTTTAGCGTTGAAAATTACCAATCTGCAATGATTTTTTCCATAGCATATTTGCTCAAATGTAGCAAATCTTAGTTTCATATATTTTGTTGTTATGGTCTTGCAAAATGTAGCATATTTGCTAGACTTGCTACATTTGCAAGGTTTGCAAGGGTTGTTTGCAACCAAGAGTGAGTTCCCCTAATATAACAATGTTGGTATGTTGCGCATTATGTTAAATTGAAACTTGTATAAAGGTTTGATCGGTCAGATCAGGCTAATACATGACGTAACTACTGTAATTTCAGAGTGTTTTTTAGAAGTATATAACTTTATATTGAATTAAAACACAGATGGGATAATTGCAGATATTTTCGGATGAGACTGTTGTCATTGTGCAATAGGGGGTTTTTGCAAGAAACAAACATTGCCTGCCTTGCTTTTGAGATTTAAGTTTTTAATTCTTGATTTGATATTCGGATAGTGTTTTGATGTAGATTTTTGGAACGAATTTCCGTCATCTCTTGGTTTGGAGTGAAACCGGTTTCGGTTATATGCCATCTTCAGTGTCATTTTTCCTCAAACCGGTTTCGGCTATGTGCCATCTTCAGTGTAATTTTTCGACACTGAAGAACCGGTTTGTCTCCAAACCAAACTTGACAAGGGATGACGGAAATTCGTTCCAAAAATCTACATTAAAATTTTTGTTGTTGTTATAACATTAGTTAGATCGAGGTTAGAAATTGGAACCCATGTATATTTTACTGTTTCATTGGCGTTACGACTTAAGGACATAGATAAAGAAACATAAACAAATAATTGCAATGAGTTTGCCATTATTCGAAAGGTAATTTTTTACCAGCAATGGAGGCCGTAAGCCAGTTATATTGTTTTATTTTTATGTAGGGGGGATATCGAAGCAGACCCATTACATTTTGGGTCCCTTTTCGACCTCCTCCGCTCCTCGAATTGGTTCTAGACAACCGATTTGTAATTACGTATACCTTACTTTCAATTGAGTCTCGTGCTAGCCCTAGCCTTTAATCTTGACTATATTGATTTCAGACTGTCGACTGGTAACTGTCGACACCCCTCCTCGTCACGTAGTCTCTTGTAATTGCTAGCATTTGCCTAAGGCTTAGCTCCACCATGGCTCACATTCAACAAGTCTCTCTGAATTATATCTATTGCCCTGCGATTTAAAATGCTTCAAATATGGCTTTCAAAATTCAGCGAAATTTAACACACCCTTTCCAAAAGATTGTTTTCAAATCGATAGCTTTCTAAAAACATTGTAGTGACATTTTTTTTATTGTTTATTTCTTTTTTCGATTATTTTGGAAATAATCAATCAATCCTCGACTAATCGTCACAACAGTTTTCGATACAGTTAACTCGCTAATCGCAACAAAATTCTCGATTGTTAATAGTTTTTCGATTAATGTTGCCATCTTCTCTCTACTCATAGCTAATCTATTATAGAAACCCCCTTTTCGTTAAGCTAAAACATTCTAATATAATTTCATAAACGTTAATACGTTCGCTTCAATATTTTAAACACACAAAATTAATCAAGCCAAAGACAATTTTTATGTTGAGCGATAGACAAGCAAATGTAGAACAATTCATATAAAAATAAAAACGCCTTGAATAAATGGATTTTGGAGTCACTTGATTGAACTGAACTGAACTGAACTTAACGTAATCAATTATTCGTAAAATTTTATACAGTGTCTCGCATAAGTTGCTTTACTTTTCCATCTCTCTTACACATTACATTATAATTAATAATCTAGCGAATAAACTTTATGTGACATTGTTTTATCTGTTTTGTTATTTTTATTGTGTTAATTTTTCTTTTTCTTCTATTCTTCCTTTGCCTAATAAATTAATTTTGATTTATTTCTTATGGCTGGACTGAAAGAAAAACACTTTAATTCGTTTAGTTCGCATTCGCATAAAACAAATTAAAGATGGTTAAATATTTGCCTAACGAATCAGCTGCGATTTGTGTTGAAGCACAATCTGCACATTAGATTTGATCGCCACTGGTACTAAATAAAAATATATTTTATTTGGATGGCCTGCCACAGGCTTCCTACTGTCTGTGTTCTTTTGTGTATTTAAGGCCACTTTGCTTAATTGGTACGAGTTTTATTTGGCCAACTGTAGTGCTGAGTGTTTGTACAAATCATTTGTAGAATTAATGTACCTCATACTGTCCCAAATTAAAAGCAAAAGTATTAAAGAAAAGCCAAGAAACTCAAGAGGATAATAAAAATATAAAAGCAATAAAACGTAATGATTAAGAACTTTGTTCAATAATTTATCTTTATAGGCCTTTAATGAAATAATAATTTGCATTAAGTTTGTATAAGTGTCATCGCTTTATTTCACTTCGTTTAATTTACTCTTGTTTATTCCGTAAACACAGGATAAGCAAAAAGGATAAAGTGGGAACTGCGAAATAAGAAATAAATGTAGCTTATTCGCACCAAAGATTTTGTAATCGACAACTTTATACGCCTGCTGGGAATGAAGAATGAAATTGTGATTTGATATATTTCGGTTTAAAATCACAACAGCTCCTGGCCATAAGGAACTATAACACTTGTTTGTTTCAGACCAAACGAAAGTTGTGAAAATCCCAAATTTACTCAATTCCGCAGTGAAGCAGAATACACTTAAGGATTTGAACTTGATCGCTAGTATCTGGGCTTTGGATTCAAAATCACCAGACCTCTAAGTTAAACCCAGACTTGCGAGAACAAAGCAAAGCTTTATTTAATTGTAGAATCCAAAAGAAAACGCACAACGTGCTCTGTGCAAGGTTAATCGCTAAGGTAAAGCTAATGCGAAGGCAAGTGTTAATGAAATAGACGAATTTAACTAAGTAAGTGAAAAGATCGAAAAAGATGTTTTAGGGCGACATATCGGAAAACTCCACTACAGATCAACCATGAAAAGGCAAAACTGTCTTGCACCAGCACATGGGCTGCGGTTTGCTGTCAATTTTGGCGCCCCTGAAACTATACTAGCACTACAACTCGGTACGGTGGAAATTATTGTCCCATAATGGTTGGACTTTATAAACCTGAAAATTTGGCGAGCTAGAATGGTTGGCGTTCTTAGAATGAGTCTTCCTGTCCAGCGCATCCTACTATTATTATTTCGATTTGGTCTTCCGATTATCTGTACATATACAGAGATGACTACAAAGGAGATAACAGAGTAGGCGGGGGTGTCTACATAGGAGAATGTAGCGCTCTACAGTCTTAAATACCAGCGGTATTTGACAGAAATGTTCGGATCTTCACCGACAGCTGATTTGCGAAAATACCTCTCTATCTATCTCTCTTTAATTCAAGAATCACCTTGACATGTGTGCGTAGACATTGAACCAAAATGGGCAATTCTTCGGGCGATAATCTGTAAGAGGAAGATAAGAGCAAGGCTTCAGAACTTGCGTGGAAAAGGTAAGTTAACAATGCCTTGTATGATATGGATTAGGCTGGATGATGGGAAGAACCCATATGCAAGAACACTAGACTAATCTGGATAAGTTTAGATCGAGTTCAAGCCAGAAATCAGAAGGCGTAATTAAGAGATATTATGCCAACAACTACCGCCCATAGTAGCTTGACTCCACATGGGCGCAGTTATAGTGATCAATAAATCCTCCCTCTACAATAACTGGCAAATTTTCCAATCTTCCACTCTTCAGTTTTTCGACTTTTTGTACTTTTCCCGATCTTTCTTTCTGCTTCTTTAATTTTCTCTTACTTAGGTAATCTGATCAGCGGGTCCACAAGGGCCTCTATTGCAGGCGGCTTTTTAATCTACGCTGACCATTTGTATCGTGGTTCTTGATCCAACTGAGTTTTATAGGTTTGTTAACTACAAATGCCACTCTTCAAAATTACCTTCGAAGAAGTTTTTATTTTTTATATTGGCTTCGTTACCGAATGGATGACGATTGATTTTGATGGGCAGTACAAAGGCATGATGCGTACCCGGATACGACTCTTTTTCTACTCTCTTGCACCTTTAAAACATTAACGCGAAAATAAAACCCCGACCCCTTGTAATGGGCATACATAACATCAGAAGCCTTAGTTTTGTCTGATCGTTACTTTCATTTCAAAAAAAAGAGAGATACCTAAAAATGCTAGCACGTCAAAAATTTCGATCTTCATTTATATTTATCGGACCGAATTCTATGAACAATGTGATGGAATTTTCTGGCGAAACTCTTAAGGAATTTTCGATGTGTTTGAACGATTTCGGTATATTTTCTCAATCAGAAAATCAAAACATGTTTAGGTTAGTGACATAAAAATATGCCGAAACGGCTGACGAAAACGTTTAAAAAACAAGGCCAACCAAAGAAAAGAAAAACAATTTCTAAGAGTAATTTAGGCAACTCGGGTTATGGTCTTATAATAAATTTTCAAAATAGTTCGTATCTTACTTTAAGTCTAAAATGTCTCTGGATTTTATCTGCACTACTAAGCCTTCCCTAAATCCTTATTATCTATTTAATTAGTTTGTTTATTTCTATTAAAAACGCACACACACACACATCTTTCTTAATTTGTTTTCTAATCCTCTGAGTTTAAAAATTTTGTGACATGATATTAGTTTCAGTTTTAAATTCAGCAAGTTTATGCATATTAGAGGAGCTTTAATAAAAACGTTAAACGAATTCTTTTTGTACAGACGTGTGTTATTTTAGCGTATCATAAATGCATGGGGCTTAATACTGCACACTTTAAACTTAAGCGAAATAGATTAATTAGAGTAAATGTGAGAATTATTACACAATTTATACGTTATAAGGTTAATTCGAAATATCGAAGCACATAAGTATTGGTATCGTTTATCGTTATCGGTTTTCACGTAGACATCTGTTAGGTGCCATCCGCAATCACCAATTCTGATGCAATAAAATATTAATTACTAACGTCTACCAATACATACAAAAGCACCAGACCTACGAGCTCTACCACCTAACAGATGGCTACGTGATAAACAAAATAAATTAAAAAATAATAAGAAGCTCTACCCTTAACATTTACCTCCCATTCGCAAACGCAATACAAGGCAATTAAACAGTAATCACTAACCCCTACCCATAGACTACTAATCCCCTACCAATCCTTATAAAAATACCCGACATATGCTTCACCTGCTACCTGTTCACATCTAACAGATGTCTACGTAATAAATAAGGTTAACAATAAAACACGAACGGATTGATACAAACTTCTCAGAACGAAAAATGACACTCAAAATGGCACATTGGCGAAATCGGTTTGTCTCCAAACCAAACTTGACAAGGGATGACAAAAATTCGTTCAAATCAAGATATTAAATTCATTAATAACCTCACGACTAAAGGAAATCTTGACCATATTTCGTATATAAATTTGTGATGGTGAGATCGTGCTTACTGTGTGCAGTCTGCGAAGAGGCACAAGGAGTACCTTCTTAAAAAACTACAGATATTCCACACCATACAGTCTTGTAACTTGCTGATTTTTAATATCAATTTAGTTTTGTATCTATTATGAAAATGAACGTATTTTCTATCGAAAAAAGACATCAGCCACTGCCGGTCAGAGATATTCAGTTTTCTGATACGTCTAAGCTTCTACTCATACTAGTATATATCACAGCACCCTCCTTTGCCGGTATTATTTTGTAAAAGGCTAATTAATATAAAAAAAATCTGAAAATAGCGAAAACATTCTTTCATATGGAGTTTGATATGCGACACTGATATCGTCCGTAAGTTTACATCTTATGAATTTGACTTGACTCCATCGAATTAAATCATTGGCGAAGTGAAAATAATTTAAAAATTACAACTCCAGCTTCAAATTATTTGTGCATAACACCAGAGACGTGGCAACATTGTTATGCAACTAAACATAGCGTGCACTCTTGGTTGCAAACAACCCTTGCAAACCTTGCAAATGTAGCAAGTCTAGCAAATATGCTACATTTTGCAAGACCATAACAACAAAATATATGAAACTAAGATTTGCTACATTTGAGCAAATATGCTATGGCAAAAATCATTGCAGATTGGTAATTTTCAACGCTAAAACAACTGTCTATATCATTTTATTATTATTAAATCAAAACAACTAGACACCTGTGCTTACAAAGTTTCATGGCGGTGGAACCGTCTCAACCATTGCCTGTGAAGAATTGAAAATTGAAGCTAAAACTGTTAGAAAATGTTTGCTAAAATATCAATCAAAACTCCATTAATTGATAAAAGTTTTTAGAAAGTTTATGCACACACTAAAAACTACCTTTGCGTAAACATTTTAGAGGCGGCGTTAGCGTTTATATACTGGCTGCGGCTTAGTTTATTCCCATGCGTCAAAGTTACTTTATGCAACTCTGTAATAAATTTGCTAAACGCTTAAAAAAGACACTCACGCTTTGTGGGGGAAAATCATACGAAGTGTGCAAAAATTGCACATATGCAACGAAGAGTGATTTCCGCTATTGAAACTTCTTATTAACTCTACCGCTTTCCAAACCAAGTAACACAATTAATTAGTTGTTTATGGCTCTTTCTCTAAAAAGAAGTGAGTATATTTTTATTTTTTATTGTAGAAAAATACATATGATAACTGAAAAAATCGCATTAGAAAGCAATAAAAAGAATTTAGCTTTAAATTCATTTTTTTATCTCTAGCTTTTTATATTATTATTTCAAAATCTCTCTATCTAGATTGTAGAAAGAGTCGTGGGTAAAAAAAGAATACTTTCACTTTTAAAACGATTTTAGAATTCATATTGTGATTTATTATCTACGATTACATTCTAATACATTAACATGCATCCAATAATTATTCATACTGTGTACTTGACTTCTTTTATGTGGGTCAGTGCATTTTAATTAAATTTACAACTAATGAAAAAATATTGCATGAAAACTCTTTGCTGTACAAGTACTCGTATTTACTATTCACTGTAATAATTATAATAATGATTCTAATTAAACCACAAATGCAAACTAACTGTTTGTTTAAAACAAATTTGTTACAAATAAATAAATTTAAAACCAGATTTTTTCAATGAAAACAAACAGTGAAACAAAAGTCAGTTGCAAAATTTATGAACGATTCGTGTGTATGTGCTTGTGTGTACTCGTATGTATGTGTGATTACTTTAAATAAAAACTCCAAAGTCCAATAAACGAAAATGAACTTTCACAAATCAATAAGAAATAAACTTTTACTTAGTATTACAGTGGCTGGTTAAGTGGGCTGTCTGCCAGGCGTAACTGACTGACAACTTGTAAATACTTGTGATACTTCGGATGATGAGCAATCATCGTGAAAGGAAAATAAAATTATTACATCTTTAGATTAGATTCATTTATACAAAGTACAAATTCGCTGAAATATTATCATGATTGAATATAAATAAAAAAAGGCAAATACCAGATTCAAATACCAGAGTATAACTATTAAACCAGCAAACAGAAAATTGTGTGTTCGTTCGAAAATAATGTTACATAAAAGAAGTTCGAATTAAATCAATAATAGCATTTATTGTACAGATTCATCTTATGTGCCTACTACACATATCATTTTATATACAATTTAGTTATTTTATATACAGGATATACATACATACATATTTAAAAAATAAAATCAAGAAATCCAATATTAATTAACTCAAATTGGTTAGATAAAAAAATAATGAAAATAAATTTGTTTGCATAATTTTTTTCCAGGAATGTTATAAAATAAAATCTGGCGGCAAAAATTTCAATATAATTTAAATATTGATATTTCGCCCAATATCGAATACCGTGATTAGGGACTTGTATATATATAATAATTATTATATAAAAATGTTAGAATGCTAACAATATTTTATTTTTTGTTAAAGAAAAATTTCTACAATGCCTTTATATGTAGCAATTTTTATTATCAAGGGGATTTGTGCTAAATTTTATCTCCAGACATACATAAATCAAACTTAACTTTATGCCGGGATCCATTAGAGATTTTTATTTAAATAAGTTGGTTTAAATTGTTACGTTTTTTAGTTGTCACATTTTTTCTTAATTGCTGTTTGGCATCAATATTTTTTTTTATTAATTTATGTTATTGAGAAGGCCATAACTTTTTTGTAATTCCGAAATTATTCGAATTTTAATTTGCTCCTTCAGATTCCGATCGGTTGGGGGATTTTTAAAATTTCGATGTTTTGATCAACGCTAGACACTGCCAGTATGTAAACTTTCATTTTAATTCAAAGAGATTGGTGCGCAGAAGTACATATGTGGCACCAATTCCTCAACAAGTGATTTTATTTATACAATGATTTCCAGCGGTTTCCATTGGAATAATGAAATTGTGTAAAATATTAATGAAATAAAAATTTAATATGTTGATTTTTAGCATAACAAATTTAAAATTGTTTGTATAATAAAAAACAAACAATTCCCTGCAGTTTAAAACATTAAAAACTCAATTTTACTTAGCAAATTAAGTGACTGAATTCCAAAGAAATCTTACGTGTTCTGAAGAATCATTTGTCGGAATTAAGATACTTTCCGATTGAACCAGCCCTGTAACATGGCTGTCATATAATTTCGATTTTTTACGTTTTATGCAATTAATATAACAAAAGTATTTTATAAAACTATTTAGATTTCTGCTTTGTTTTCAAAAAAAAAAAAAAACTTTAACATTTGATAAACATTCCATTAAAATATATTGAGCTTAAGTTTTTATACAAATTTAGCAGAGGATAAGCAGCAAGTTATCAAAAGTTTAGCAGTTATAAGCTAACTTTTTGTTATATGTTCAGACGCGGCAAATATTTGACGAAACAGGGATAACCACTCTATAATTTATACTTTCATTTGTTAAACAAAAATATTTATTAACATAAACAACAAGTTTCTACTTAACATATGTACCAAGAATTATTCTATTATTCAATCTTATCCTATATGGCACGATAGATTGAATAAACATGTTTTAAAAATAGTGATTAGACTTATTTCGTCACCCTTTAATATGTAACATATTACATCAAATATGCCATTATCGTAATTTTACTTTAACAATTAACACGTCCACTATATATAAATTATTGTATTGGTTAGTTAGTTTTTTGGCTATAATATATAACATACATACATTAGATGATCGAGTTAGTTTAAGGCTCTGTTTTCCGAAAAGTTATAATACAATTTGTTCAGTTGCTCCAAGAAAATAAATGTTAAAACTGTGTGTGGCCCCAAACGACAATAGTAGGGTGTGAAACCCTTCCAAAGGGCCAAAACACCCTCTTGGCGAGCTACTTTACCTAATATATCGAAAGTGCCTCGATATTCCGGTTTTCCGTCGACATATTTTTGATTTTGTATGCGAGTTTTGGCAATATCCAAGGGCATAGAAGTTATAGTTGTCAGCAAACCGGATAACATACTGGCACAAAAATGCAATTTAATACCTTCGTCCATTTGCAGAGGTCCTTTATGGAAGTATGTCTTGAATTGTGAGTACGAGGCAAGCTGCGTCATATTGACAACCATAGCACGACCCACGGTAGGTAAACTGCCACGCCATAATGTGGCTACGCCCTCTTCAGTGATAATACGGCTTAAGGCGTTGAAAACATTCTTGTAGTTACGCCGTTCGGCTAATGGAAGACGGCCATCGGAAGCCATACGGATGAGAGCCACCTCGGCAGGAGTACCAATGAAAGCACCGCAGGCACCAGCTATTGCACCAATCGTAATACTAGCCCCCACAGTGGGATCCCCGCCATATTTCATTTTGTAGGCATCATTAAGATAGGAATATACACCCATACGACCTGTCGTATAAGTGGCCTGACGTAAAATAGCAGCGCCAATACCTTTGTAAAGACCTAGTACACCTTCTCTGCTCACCACTGTTTGTATACAATGAAATGAGTTACGAAATTCTTTCTTTCCACTGCCAGCTCCAGATATTTGCATACGTGTCTTAATCAAATCAAACGGTTGCACAATCATAGTTGCGCCCATACCGGCCATACCGCCAAAAAGGAATTTTAAGCCCGTTGGAACATTCTGTTTAGGCTGTAGTTCATTCTGAGACTGCTTGTCTTGTGCTTTATTAGCCATTCTGGAACCGCGTACTTGATTTATTATGTATTCACTTTATACTCGTTGATTTATTCGTTGTTGTTTATATTAGTAACAAACACTTCTGGCTGCTGCTTATGAAAACTCTACAATTACAAATAGACATGCAAATTTGAACAAATTGTAAAATTAACAAAATTTTGCAACAAATCGATTGAGAAAACAGCACAAGACACTGAGTAAGAACTGACACACTGGCGAACTTGAATACATTCTTCAATTAATATTGCCCAAAGTTTTATTAAGTCATAAGTTTTGTTGCCACTTACCCGCACCAACCATATGAAGATTTATTCCAAAAAGAAAACCGAAAACTACGGACTAACGCCTGTGTCCAAGACGAAAACATGCGCAATTAAAAATAATAAACTTAAATCATGAACAGCACAGAGTATACTCAGTGATGAACAAAGAGAAACATTTTGAATGTATTCAGAGTTACCATTGTCAAAATAAAAAAAGTGTTATAAAAGGGGGATATGAACTCCAAAAGTGCCACAAAAGCGGAATTTTTTATTGCGGCAAATCTCTTAAAATAATAAAAATATTTTAATATAATTCCTAATTCACCGACAGTTTCGACAAGTTTCACACGCAAACAATAAATTTATTTAATATAAAAAAAATAGCTCGCAAATTAAATCATACAATTTTTAATAAAATGCCAAAATCTGTTAATAAAATTCTTCATATATTTATATAAAATGTATACCTGCTATAGATACGAATTTTGTTATTACCTTTTATTTATATATATATACATATGTACATGCATAGTATGTATTACAGTCTCTTCTATGCTTTAGTATGTTGTCAGAATTAAAACCGAAAATACTGTTAAGAAAACGAAGTTACAAAACTGAGTTTCAAAAGTGCACATCTAAAAAGAAATTGCTTTTCTAATCGCACAACGGCAACGCTAAATGTATTTTTATAAAATATATGAGGCACATTCACCAGGGTTGTGATACATTTTAAATCCGTCGCCAAAATGTTAATAGGAAATCGCCAAAATAAACAAATTTTTAATATTTTGCAAAGAAATATTAGTTAATATTGCTTTTAATTTATTGCATCTAACTTGGATCGTAAAATGTATTGTAAATACAAAAGCAGATCTACAATAATAAAAGAAAGAAAATGAATTCACTTCTTTAATACTGATGATAGTAAATTAATTTGGAATCTTGGGTGCATAGAAAATTATAATAGTCTTTGAATTCGATTGATATGGAATTTCTAAATAATTCTAAATAATTCAATTTTTGGATAAATTTCATGCGAGTAGAATTAATGATTTACTGATCTTAAAACATATTAAAGCCAGTGCTATTGGTCATGATAAAAACCCAATAAAATTGATTTGGCTAATATAAGCTCGTATATCGAATCTATTGCTATACCTAGTGAACATTACTTTTACTTCTTCTTCCGTCCCTGGGTTATGGAAGTTGCAAATATGCTAGTAGTTATGAAATCTACCATTTTAGAACTATAAGTATCTTAAATAGTTGAGAATGGAATAAAAATCCAAATTCTTTCTTTTGCTAAACACTCTAACTTATTGGTAAAGGCTTTAACAGATTCCATTATACGATATCTTAATAAACATTTGGCTTGTGTTATGGTTTATTATGATATTAGCAAAGTATTTGATTGCATTGATAATTACCGTTTATTATACAAACTAAAATATAATTTTTCCTTGTGTGTTTGTAAGCTTATTGGCTTCTACCTCTGCAATATATCCCAATTTTAGCTGCAACATCTGGGGAACCCCAAAGCTCAATTTATGTTGCATCGCCAACAAATTCAAAATCTTTTTCTTTACGTACTGGGCTAGGCTATTCAAATTCCTGGCATTCGAAGTGTCTGGAAATATTTGGATCAGTACCTCTGTTTTGAATAATATATGTAAAATTTTTAGCAAAGTGTTTTGGAGTCAGAGGCCATTGTACTCCTTAGCTTGCATATGTCATGCCTACAAAAAAAAACGTTTAGCTTATGCACTTCCTGTATCTAATGTAAATTACTGTCTAGAAGTTCTTAATAATAGAAGGCATAAAAATGCTTGCTTATTTAGGGATAATGTTACTTTGGTGGCTTATATAAAAACAAAAATTAACCGCTTTTTATTTCTATAAAGTAATTCTCTATCGTATTTTTATATTTAATTTATTAAAGACTTTTTTGTACTTAAGGCGAAAAATTAAATTACTTAACAAAACAACCATGTACAAGCATGCAATTCATCAGAATTAGTTTGATACTAAAATAGAATCAACCGAAATGGAGAAGAAATACATACAATGCTTCATTGCCCATCAATGGATGAGTAAAAGCAAAAATGCATATAATAACAAAGAATGCAATAACAAAAAATTAGAGTGATGCAAATTTCCTTCTAACCCAAAGATATAGGATTATTAAATTTTGAAAAAATATTCACTCTCTTATTCCATTTGGCTTGAGTATTGAGCTAAATACATAATTTTTACAGTGGATAAAGTTTACAAAGAATGTTGATAACGTGCGTAGCGGCATAGAAAATGTATTCCATGCAGCTAGTCAAATTATAACTTTATTGTACTGAAAGTTATCATATCACACAAAATTATTTTCTTAACAACAATAATATAAAAACGATATTCACTCTAATAAATAAATGACTTTATATTAGTTAAAAATATATAAATGTACATAGTCGTAGAATGTGTTTATTCAAGTAGTACAAAAGCAAATAATGTTACGGCAATAATATTAAAACAATAATACATTTAAAAAATCTAACATTTATTATATTTTGTAGACGGTGTACTATTGTAATAATTTTCATCAATTTAGTTCGAAGTTAACAAAACGGATCCACTTCAAATCAACAGTTTTGCCTATTTTGTTCTATTCACTAGAATGTACCATTTATTGAATTAACAAATACCGTGTAAAGCGGGGAAGTTGGCCACCCTAGTATGTGAGTTCATTGCGGAAATTTCTAATTTCATCCCAACCTTGACAGTCAAATGTATAATGTTTTTTTGTCCCCATTATTGTTGTTGTTTTAAATTTTGTTTACGTTTTTTCATTATTTAATTTTGTTGTGTTTACAATTGAAATGTAGGCAATGGAAACAAACTGTTCTACGTTTCATATATAGGGCACAGTGTTGTCAAATTTGTGATTTTTAAGTATATTAATTGTAACTTAAGTCTTCCGCCAGAAAATTTTATTTAAAACACCTTTTAAAACTTCGGATATAGAAGGTTATTTTTCATTTTGCGTAATGCTTTTAAGGCTCTTTAGTGAAACAATTAATTTTTGGAAATTGCGTTTTGTAATGAACAATTCTTTTTCCTTTGGGTCTTTCTAAAAAATAATGTACAAATATGTTGCATTTGAGTTGTAAGTGTGTGCTGTCTGCACTTTTTCTATATATCTACTTAAAACAACAATTAAAGAAAGCAAATTCGGGTTACGGAAAAGCATGTATTAAGCGGCTACCAGCAAATCAATATTCAGTGCCAATATCTGTATTTGCGATAGTAATAATATTTAAGCATGTGACAGAGTACATGCAGTATGCCAGTGACATAAGTATATGCAAAACGAAATAAAAATTGTTAATATCAATGATATTACACACAACGTATGTGTTTGACTAATTTTTGTAAACAAACACAATCACAAATATTGATGCGTCTAGGAGTCGCTTTAAATTAAAAATCAAAAGACGTTCGTTTGTAACTCCATAATTTGAGAACTGCCAGACTGATTTAGAAACTTTTGTGAAATATGCCCAAGAATAGTGTAAAAGTGGTTGGTATGGAAAGAAAAAGTTTAACAGTTAGCTGGAAAATTGCAAAATTCGTGAAAAACTAAACTAAGTTTTTTTAATGGAGTTTTTGAAGAGATATAATCTCATCAAAAATTTATACCACAACGGTGCATTTGGAAACAATATCTCCAAAAGGTAGTACCGGGGATGAGTTGTTTTGGAGAAACGCATTTTTACACATAATCTGGCATTTTAAATTTAACAAACTTGCAAAAGCATTATGCATTTATTAATTGGTATCGTAATTCATTTCAAAGTAGTTAAGTTCAGCTCGACAGGAAGTTCCATCTACTGAATTTGTGTAAAACGCAGTTTAAAACAATGTATATTTTGTTGTAAAAAAATATTAATAGGTCTCGTACAATCCAAGAGTCGGAACTGTAATCTAAGTCCATTGTACGTGTAATCTATTTTTTTTAATTCAAGCCGGAAAATTTATTTCAACATCTTGCCTTTTTTATTAAAGATATCTTGGTGTTTCTACCAAAAGGTTGTGGCAACACTGTCTTGACGATTTCATTTAAAAACATACTTTACTCGCATAATGTTTGAACATACTTTACACATTACATACATACACATGCATAATGTGTAAAGACTAATTTTATGACAGTGTTGTAAAAAATAGTACTAAAAACTTAATTCAAGAGTTGTACTAAACCATTCATATCAGTCAGTTCTTTGTTTTGGAAATATGAGAAAGTTTGTCATACGTAAGTGCACATTTTTTATGTAGTTTTATACGTTAAGAAAGTTACGTTACATACATATATGAAAAATAGTAACGCGTCGCATTTATGTATCGGATTTTGTTATATAATCCGTTACAGAACGATACGAGTCCACTAATGGCAGATCAATTGTATGCGAAATAAAATATTTCTAGAGCTAGTGCTCTTTAGTTAAATTTAATCTTAAAATTGGTTTGATTAAATATTCTTTATTTAAATTGCAATCTATCTTTTCGTATAGATAATAAGCAAATGATAGATAATAAGCAATTGACGTTTGCTGTTGTACAATCTAAAGCACAAATATAAAATTAGAAAATATGAATGGTAAAACAAAAATCATATTATTTTTTATACAGTGGCGTAGCTAGGTAACCAAGGGCCCTGGGGCAAATTAAAAAATGGGGCCCCACTGCTATGTAAATTGATTAGGTTTTATCAAATAAAAATATGAAATATACAAATACTTTAAAAATGCTAAGCTACTTAAGCTCTTTTTGGTGCACTGCAGGGCAGATAATAAAAAAATATTAAACAGTATTACAATTAATACTTGGTGTAGGTTTGGCTAATAAAACGAAATAGAGAAGATTCAAGGGTTTATTTATTATATAAAGGTCGGGGCTACCAACTGACTAAATAACAATTATATTTACAACTTTTTTCTAGCTTTAGTTTTCGCAAAAGTATCAATGACTTCGTTTAAGTCTAGGCTTGATGCGATTTTGTTTTCAATGGCTATGGCGATAAATGTCGGAGTCGAGTTTGGCCCATATTATTTCTTTAATAATTTTTTATTATTTTTAATTTGCTAAACGACCTTTCAGCTGCTGCAGAAGTGACAGGAATTGTAAAGAATAACAACATTGCTGTAAATATTTCCGTTAGGTCGCATTCTAGCACTCCATATTTGCTTATTATTTCCTTACATAATTGGTGAACAGTCCATGCTTGGGTTAGTTGAGGTAAGACTAGGTGGTAAATATTAATAAATTGAAGTAAAAAACTAGGGCCTATTATATCTGAATATTTTCTTTGGAATTCGTCACACTTTTGTAATAAAGTTGCTTCATCAACATATATTTTGTAAATGGGAGAAATTTCCAAAAGTTCAGTTCGATCGAGATTTCTGGTAAGGATTCGAGGGCCCCCTGAGCTTGAGGGTCCCGGGGCACTGCCTCACCTAGCCCCTAGGTAGCTACGCCACTGTTTTTATATACTCGCATGCATATGTATGTGTGTACACACATATGTTCAACATAAAAAAATTATACCCAAGTTTTGTACATAAACGACTGTATTCAATAAAAATTTATTTTTGTTTTAAAGTACACATTAGTTAATAAACATTTTAAAATTACATGGTTTATTTCTATGAGAAAAAATTGTTTTAGAAGCATTATTTTGTTTGAAACTAAATAAATTGATTACCCTGTAGAAAAAATATTCCCTCTATCATGTTTTTATTCAGCATTTTAATCTTTTTGGATGGTCGTTCAAAAAATGGAGAAAAAGTCAATGTAAATATGAAAAGTTTTTTTTTTAGCAAATTTTATTATAAATTTGACATAGTTCTACGCAAGGCGAATTAAGGCAAGTGAACTTAGCAGCATTGGTCCTACGTGCTAACCAATGTTGTGAAAGTAATGAAAATTACTTTTTCAGTCCAATTTGGTTGACTTGACTTGACGCTTTAACCGAATTTTTCAACTTTTTATTTTAACATTAAAAATGTTTATTTATTATATGAAATGAATTTTAGATTTAAAGAACGAATGCAACATTTCTTACACTATGTAAGTTGCAAGTAGCACGACATTCGGCCACCATATTCAACTGGACTCCAGCGTAGATAAACTCCGATAGCAGAGTGTCCTGATGTTATGTTTGACCCACCCTAACTGATTGCCACCGATTAGGCAACCCCGTTAATGTCAGCTCACCTTAAACTCTCGGGAGTGCCCCAGTACGGTATGATCCTCTTACCTTGCCGCTAGATTCCTGTCGTTTTACATTGGAACTTTTGGTGCTAGTTATTCAAAATGTATCAAAGAAACCAAATGCGTCAGTTTTTTGTTTTTGGAATATGACAAAATTTGACCTTCATTTCGTAAAAATAAATTTTTTTGTAGATTTTTACGTTACAAAGGTTACGTTACATATTCATACATAGACAGTAATATGCTCTATTTATGCAATCGACTTAAACAGCTGATCCGTAACAGCAGGATACGAATCTACTAATTCTGCCGTTAATGCATGTTTTTCAGCCCGCTAGTAAGCGAGAGTATGTATCAGGTTGAGTGGAGAAAAAAGTCTAACCGAAAAAATTAATGTGTAATAATATTTCAAACCTACAAACGCCTTCATTCGTCACATGATATCTACTAGATATTTCAGTCTTCAATATCAAAACACAAGAAAAGAAAGCTCTTCTCCCCTTCTATTCACATGCAGGCACGAAATTAAATTTATTCTTTAAAAATTACTTAAATGGAAAATGTAAAATAAACTTCTTCAAAGCTCGAATAGGTATCTGGTAACTTATCAAACTAGACACATTCAGGTTATTACAAAATCAAATTTAAAAAGTTTAAATTAATCAATTTTATTTATAATTGAGTCAATTATTTTAGCTTCGCAGCTAAACAAAACTGATTAGATCAATTGTTGCCAAATGTTTATAAAATTTTTAAGGACTGTGAACTTGTTTGCAATATCAAACATTTTCATATGCACAAAAAAATCGAGGTCATTTTTGATTACTAAGTATATTGCATCAATTAATTTTTCTTTTTAATTGCATAATTTTTGTTGTTGTTATCAGTCAACAAGCAAAATTACTGAACTAATAAAATAACCCAAATAGAACTCTCTTTTTTTACCGCAACGGAAATAAATCTTAAATGACAACCTCTCACTAGATGCCGCTCTTAGTTTGTGGAAACGGGAAAAGCCGAAGGATGTTGCTCCAACTTTCAGTATATTTAAAGTCTGCATTGAGGTACATCTACACAGCCATAAGTTCTCACAAACTCTTACAAAGGCACGTAAGTTAATGCTTGCGGCAAAATCCTTTGATTAATACAACGTAAATTTTATTGATTGCCAATAAAACGTGTTGGGTGATTGACTGCCAACAACAACATTGTGCTGTAGCACAGAACAGCACATATAACGCTCCACTAAAATGCTGCTCTTTACATTATTTAAACCATAAACTACATATATTTCGGTTTGGCTAAACACACGTATGGTAGGTGATACCCTTGAGTATAAATCGTGTTATTCTTATTTTTGTTCTTTTAGTCTAGTATTTTATTTACCCTTTTCCCTAATTTAGAAACGAAAGTCAGCAGTAGCAAAACAACACATATACACACATACATACACACATATATGAATTTACTCGTATTTAATAAGGATTTTTTCCTTTAATACGTCGTTGTTCGTTGTGATGGAGGATACTCCAATCAAACTAGTTACATGGAGAGAGAACTTGTAAAAAGTACTTTGGAAGTCACACATACATACATACATACATACATACATGTTGTACATACAGAGATATTCTTTGTGAACATGAAGCATTTTTAGTGTAAAAACAATTTATTTATTTAAGGTTTCAAGAGGATCTTTACAAATGCATACGGACTCGTACTCGTAACAGTTGTTTGTTGGCTTATTGATTGATATAATCGTTTGTAAGGTAAAACGTGTTAAAACAAGTGTCCGTACGTAAATTATTCGAGTTTAAATTATTCACGTGATCGACTCAATTTAAACATTTCGTCTAATAATAAGTCATACATGTAATTAAAAAGCAAATTAAATTGTATAAAGTATAAAATAAGAGATGAAATAAGCATTAATCTAGATTTTTGGAACGAATTTTCGTCATCCCTTGTCAAGTTTGGTTTGGAGACAAACCGGTTTCGGCTATGTGCCATCTTCAGTGTCATCAAATCAAGAATAAGCCTTAATCTTTATTATATTTCTTTGACATTTTATTTTAATTTTAGTAATTAATTTTTAAGCACTAGGTCTTTCATAAAATTCTTTTTATAAAATAATTTCATTTATTATATTCGATATTCCGCACGCCTTTATGTTCTTAAGAGTTTCAGCTACATTAAGCAACTTCTCCATTTCACTTGAAATCAATTTGAAATAAAATAATTTCCTGCATATTTTGCCATTTCACAAATATGCAACTGAAGTGCGCAATTAGAAGATTTACACAATTAAAAGGGCCTTAATTGAGCTCAATTTACCGTACCAGAATTCAATTAATAAATAGAGCAATTAGTACTGAGGCAGAAAATTTTGAAAAACGAACAACAACAGGTTGATTTTCTAGATATTTGGAACGAATTTCTGTCGCCCCTTGTTAAGTTTGGTGACAAACCGGTTTCGGCTAAGTGTCACCTTCAGTGAGCTACCAGCTCACATGATAAATTGATACTTGACAAACAATAAAACACCATAAAATTGACACAAGCTACTCAGAACAAAAGATGACACTGACATTCGGTTTGTCTCCAAGCCAAACTTAAAAACGGATGATGGAAATTCGTTCCAAGTATCCTACACCAATACATGGAGAACAATGTTTGCCTCCAAGACGCCAATTGTTGCTGCTTTATTAATAGAAAGCAGTAACTTCTCGAGGACGCAAAGGAAATACTTATCGCCAAATTTTTATTTCAATAAGTCGACGGTTGCGGATGCCGTATGACATGTTGCGTCTTCCTATTAAAACTGCATTCCGCGCGGTTCAATGTTATCCATATTTTCAAACACAAAATCATTGACCATGGTGCAGTATCGATTTCCATTAACTGTAACTCGTCCTCCGGTTTCATTTTTGA
The DNA here is from genome assembly GCA_963932375.1 of Phania funesta. NCBI lineage: Eukaryota > Metazoa > Arthropoda > Insecta > Diptera > Tachinidae > Phania > Phania funesta. The sequence continues at coordinate 2,519,096 of OZ010652.1, forward strand.
AGAAATCAGGTCCAATGATGCTACGAATAATTAAACCATACCAAGTGGCACATTTTTCTCGGTGTAATGAAGGCTGTAGAGTCTGTTGTGGTTAATATCCAGTCAGTTAATGACTCACTTTCAAAATAAATGTTGATAATTTGGTAGCATTGTTCAAGCGTTTTTCTATTCATAATACTTTGCTAAAGTATACTGATCACAAATGTCAAAAAGTGAGCGCAGTATGACAGTTCATTTGACATTTACGCACTTCATAAGTTCTAGCGGGCATAAGAAGATACCCTATATAATTGAGCCTCAGGCATGTAATTAAGCAGAAAGCAAAGCTTTCATACAAAGAGAAACGCAGTCAATAATCCTGAAAATTTTAGATTCCTTGAATGTCTTCCAACTTAAATGATTTGATTAAATTTTATTGCAACCTGTTTCAAAGCTTGATTTTTCTTTTAACTGCAATTTTCTCGTAGTAAAGCGATCAAGAAATAAACGAAAAAACACAAAAATACTTTAAAGGATGCATTAAATTGTTGGTTTTATATTCTTGCTGTGCACCATAGGACATGTGCTTAAAGCACCTGTAGAAAGTTAATACTTCAACCACAATTTACTCTTGCCTTTAAACAGAAATTTATATGTAAGTACGACGACGTACATGTGTGTTATACAGAAGAATGTTTTATAAGCAACTCTTGAGGGGAGTTTAATGTTGATGACAACAAACATTTCATATTTGGTTTGACAATTTTATTACTTTCTCCTTTTGCTCATACAATTTTATATTCATGCACATAAAAAAATAAGCTTGGCGGACAATCGGGTTTCTTTAAAACTGTTTAACAAGGTAAACCGAATTTCTATTCGTATCATGAATTATTTCGGGAGGTACCACTAAATTCATGAAGACCAATATATTAAATATTGTACACAGAAACCAAATATTTTAACTCAGAAATAGTTGCCTGTTAATACTCTTATAACAAAATAAGTTTTCGAGTTCACACATATGCAATTTAGCTTACTCAATTAGTATTTGACACCTGAAAATGTCTTCGTTTTGCTTGGGAAAACGTTTGTTTGTGAATTTAATATTTTTTTTTTAATGAATTATCTATTTCGGAAATAAAAATAATTATCTCAAACGTATTTTCGTTAAAAATATAATGAAATTATATGTAATTAAGTACTTAACGATGTAATTAAGTACTAATTGCAAAATTTTTTAATCGAGTACTTGTAAGGTAAATTGCGAAAAAGCCTTAATTGCATAAATTTCCTAATTGCACAATTAGGCTGCATGTCTGAACATAGTATAATGCAATTTCTTGTTTCTTACAGTTCTCAGAACTTAGTTACTACTCTGCATATTGGAGCTATGATATAATTTATGCAAAAGATGAAATAGCGCCTCCAAATCTTGTATAATGTCGCAATATTAGATCCTAAAAGTATATTGACACGTGGTTGAATTTAATTCGCTTTCGGGTAACATCAAAAGCCCATGATAGAACTTTAAAAGGACAAAGCAATCATTCCTAAGCAGTCGATTTAGTGCTTTCGGATTCTAAGTCTTATCCCTATTATAAATGTATCACGTAACTTAGATGCCAGTTCTGGCCATCTCTTTCAAAAACTCAGATCGAACCTTTACATTTAAGAATGAAAGGCGAAGTTATTCATATGACTCTAGTGTTGGATCCACAAAATTTTGAAAAAATATTCACTATTTTTCTTGTTGCCGATCTAAGTTGCAATTAATATTGTTATTGTGGTTTCTTTTTTTTAATTATTAGAATTTAATTCACAAGAGAAATAGTTTCTTTCAGTGGTATCGAATTGATATTTAGGCGTCCAACCGAATTCCTTCAATAACTATAATCGAGTTATATGGCACCGGCAAAATTCAATTGGCAACAAATTCGGCTGTCATAACGAAGCTTTTTTTCTCTGGGTGTGTGTGAGTATATGTATGTGTGTAAACATGAACATCTTTGCATTGAAGTGCAAGAGAGTGTGTGTGTGTGTTTATTATTTCCTTTTAACCAACATGCATGCACTCATTTCAATATGTTTAAAGATGTCCACGTGACCAATGTGTAGCAAGAAAACAATGGGGAGAAAACATTACAAAACAAACAGCCACAACAACAGCTCTTTAAACAACAATGACCCTGACTAACTGATACTGGTATTGGCTAGTGGGCAACGAATGGTCCAGCTGAAGAATATTGTATAAAATTAATTCAACGTCAGCCAACAAGTCTTGCACTGATACCAGCTCAGCGGTAGAGGAAGGGCTAGGGACGGTAGTATTCGATGACCGTAACAGCAAAATGAAAAATACATTTAGTCCGGGCAGTATTAAACAGTGACTGGCAACAAACAAGATTTTCATTCATTGTCTTTTAGCCCCAAAGATAATGTTTTCTTTTATTTTTTTATCTTCTTGATGTTATTGTATCTTTTTTTATTGTTTTTCTTGTTGCTGTTGCAGTTTAGTAAAGGACATTTGCAGGGTAAGAATAAAAACATTGAACTTAAGGAACGATTTTATTGAATGTCCTTTTTAAATATTAAACCTAAATTTAATTTTGAAGGATATTCTCAAGGAAACTGTTTTGGTTTAGAATTTCTTAATTATATTCATAAATATAAGTGGCGCACCCTAAGACCGAAGCATCGTTACTGTCTGCTTGCCTCGCAGCCTCGACTTGTTTGCACTACGCTTGTGTCATACAGAACAAATCGATACAAAGAGTAATTGGCTAAAGATTGGGGTAAATTTTCTTTGTACAAATGGAAACAAAACATTCGGATTGACTGTGGCCACATCAAATGCGATTAAGTTATTTTTTTATTTTGGACCAGCAATCAGGGGATGATTCCTACACCCTCAATGGCAATAGGCAGAAATTCGAAATCTGAATTGAATAGAAGAGAGGCCAATGCAAATTGAAAAGTTAAAAAAAACCGCATGACAAGGAAAAGAAAAAACGTAAAAAACAACAATTGGAAAATTGATAAACAGTAAGACGTCAAAATCATAGAATTGTAAAAAAAATCGTTGAAAGAAGTGGAATGCTTCACTATGTTGCAATGTTTACTACGCAATTCTCAGGCAAAAGTTAATTTTACATACTTTACACGCATACATACACACACACAGACACACACACGCACACTTGTTTTAAACCAAAATTGTGAGATTTTAAAAAATATTTAAGTTCCATCTTGAGTTAATTAAAACCTAAACTATCATTTCAGTCAAAACGGGTAATGAAAGACAAATTATCCCTTCGAGTTGGCCAAATTAAAAACGAATTCCCCCATAAAAGTTTTAAACTGAACATTTTTAATCATCCTCTAATTAACATTTCAACGGTTTCAAATTTTAATTTCATTCAACATTTATGAAGGCACACAAACATTCAACAACCTAAAAGGAGACCTTAACCAACAACCTCTTGCAGCATATCCCAGCAAACAAACAAAGAGTTAAAGACGTTTGTTCCGCTGCTAATAAACTGGTACGATTTAGATGAAAAACGATTGATTTTAACACTGACGCCTCATTAGCGATCAGGGGTTCAGATTTAAAGAAACGGTTCGTCATTTAAATGATTGATTGTGACCATTGAATGATCGGTGTTTGTGTGCTGGGCTCAAAAGGATTAAACAGCGGAATTACATGTGTGTTGTATAGATTCGATGTTGATTTAGGCTTGAGGAACACATTTCGAATAGAATTTTAAGCATAAATATTTGCTTGTGAAACCCTAAGAAAACTCGTACCACTTCATTTCGAACTCTTACATTTTTTTTTGCTGGGTTATGACACATTGGCTGACCCGACCCTTAAAAAAACAAACAAGTGAACATCAAATTATATACACGCTAATGTATGTTACCAGATAAAGCTGTATATGTAAAGAATAAGTTGGCAACGCCGCATCTTGTGTACCCTACACCATAATAAAAAAAAAATAAGCGGAGAAATCCACAGAAATTTATATTATTTGCTATGAACTCTTGCCGCATGTGCATAAATAAATAACAGAAACTTTTTATGAAAAAATAATTGCCGTTTTATGTGGCAGTCTGAAAAGTCGCCAAAAACTAAAAGTAAAATATCAAATAATAATCCAAACCCTTAATTAATTACACGATGCTCCGGTATCAGTTTGGGGGTCGTGGGTTCGATTTCCACCATATTCTCTGGTCTGTTTCACTACAACCAGTGAAGGTCTATGCTACAATGCCCTGTGATTTAAGTTAGAATATAATTTGTTATTCTATTTTAATATTTAATAAATAAAATAAAAAAAAAAAAATAAATTACTTGCAACGCAAGTTAAGAGTGGCCCAAAACAATATTTTGGGCGATTTAATAAAACTTTTAAAAATTTGTTAAGTGGACTCCCAAATTCGTTATAATAATTTTTGAGCGTTTGTTCATTTTTCTGTTTTTGCGCGATTATCGGCGGGTTTTACGAACGTAATTTCTATTTATGTACACAGGAATAGAGAGAAACAGAACTTCAAATAACTTCCTCTGCCGCACAGGCTTCAGAAAATGCAACCTTTTTGTGGACAAACGAATATTGTAGAAATAGCAAATTCATAAATAAAATATTTAACCTTTTTAGCAGCCATCGCTAACCCACATACACAAGCACACACACGGCAGTTTATTGTCACTGCTTAGTTTGGCTTGCCCATTTCTTGGCTTAATAACTCACAAATTACCCTTCAAGACAAAAAAAGGGCAGGAATGTTTTTTTTTCTTTTTGCCTTTTTTGTCATCAAATCGATGTCACTTTCGATTTAAACTACAGTTTAATGGTTTTTGAAACTACCGATGAATAATGATGGGGAAATATTTATTGAATTAAAATTAATTCGTTTAGTATTTGAACACTAATGATATGACAAATTATCAGCGAAAGTTAAGGCCCACCACCGCTCTGAATGAAAACAAAATAAGAAATAATAAAAGTGTTTAAAGCAAAAAATAAAATATTTCATTACAGACTTTCGTAGTCGAGCCACCAACTAGTGAAGAAAACATAGCCGGCGTAGTAGCCAGTATTGAAAAAAAATCCAGAAATGTCGTTTCGGCACCAATTGGCCATAGTGGTTGGATTTGGACCTGCACCCGTATTAGGTCTTATATTATTTAATGTAGTCTTGCTAAGGAACGAATTTAATCCGTACAATCATAAGCTACGCTGAGAGATCGGTACTTGATCATTGGAAACATTGGCCGAAAATGACTGCCAGCACATCGGAGGCAGCCATTTGAATTAATTTTAATTTCATACATACGAGGGCGAATCAATAAGTCCGTGACTTTTTGAATGAAACACAGTTTTGACATAGATGTAGCTCTAAAATAAAACCAAAATCCATTTGACATTTCATACACTTGTTGTTTAATTAACATTTTTTTTCTATCGTTCTTATTTTTTTCGAAACGCTTTCAGAAACCGCAATTCATTATAATCAGTTTTAATTTTATTACGTTTACTCTCAATCTCCTTCCCAATATTGTTGCGGCAATTTAACATTTTTTAAACTAAAACTAATTGAATAAATTATTTTATTCAGACTTAAGTTCGTTTTATTCGTCTAGTTAAGAAATAACATTTATAATGAATAACACAAAAGTTTCATTGCTAGCTTAGAGTTGGCTAGAGCTAAAAATTGAAAAAGAAGAGTCTACGCATGGAAAAAGATGGTCCCGACAACCATATCATGTTCCCTACAACAATATATTGTTGTGGCAAACATATAATGATTATTTGAAATGAAAAAAATACACAATCCTTTCAACTATAGAATGTTCTTCATGGCCAAAATAAGTAAAATTCATTTGGTGTTTAATAAAAGTATGAGGGTGCTGTAGCTTAAGTGGTTGGCGAGTTGACTATCAAGTATTCGATGGCCTTAATCGCCTGCATTCGAACTTTTCTATCATTTATAATAATAATTCTTACAACCATAATATTCAATCATGTGTTGCCCTTGCATTATGGTTACCTCAACCATGTTTTTTCTTTGCGTGTACGATAAAAATACATCTAGTACGTGTTACAGTGGGTAGACTTCGGTCTTATTCAACAGAAAAATAAACAAATCAAATTTAGAAAAATAAATAAAAATTGGAATACAAAATTTCCAAATAAGAGGTCAAAAATATGATTGCACTTATAATTTGTAATTCTCAAGTTATAAAATCTCGCTTTTTGAGTCAATGATATCTTGGTCGCCAGTGTGCAATAAAAAAGATATAATTTTAAAACATGCTTTGCTTTCAAACCCCTTGATGTCGCCATTTTTAACAATTCAAAGTGGCGGGAAAGACAAAAACAGCTGTTTACAACTTCTACCTAAAAATACAACACTGCTTTTGAATGAAAAACTGCAGTAAGTTTGGAAGAATTATAAAAACATGAAGCGGTCATCACGCTTAAAACTAAAAATATATTGAAAGTAACTTCATATTTGTGTTGTAAAGTATTTAATTTTATATCAGACTCGTGATTGGATTGCCGCCAGCAACAAAATTAATGATAAAGCTTGCAAATATTTGGGATTAACTAATTCGTATAATTAATAATTAAAAGTAAAAAGGAGAAAGGTAGCACTCTGTTACATACAGCAACAAAAGATACATGTAATACAAGTCCCTACGAAATATGTCTCCCAGTATCACATCTACTTCATCTTAAACTTTTGTTTGAAAAAACATTGATGACATCGCTACTAACCCCCGGCAGGAGTACGAAATTATTAGCGGAGGGGAACATTTTTGTTGTCAAATATATTTGTAAAAGAACTTTTCGATGTAACATAAGTTATGACAATTTGTGCACCGCGTAAATAAAAAATAATTTCGCTTACTTAAGCCTGGCTTTGTGCATCATATGCCCTAATTGACGAATTGTAAAAAGAGTTTGCTAAAAAACTTATACAGCCACCAGCCCACCAGTCACATTTCATTCACACAATTTGTATTAAAATGACACAGAAATGTGACAATTAATCGAAAATGAAAACTCATGTCATTTAATTCAATTGTCACTTCGTTAAATCTTTCGAAAACATCAACAACGATGATAAAAGATACAACTCAATAACAGAAGAAAAAAATAATTATAATAATAAAAAAATAATAAACAATCGTGCGAGTATTTAGGCTATCGACAAAACAATTCATCATAAAACGACATTGACGGAGGCATCCCATTAATTTGCACAACAACAACAACAAAAACAATAGGAGCAAATTGTGGCTCATTAAATCAAAGGATACAGGATTTAATAATATCACCAAGATAAACAACTGTTAATTCAAATAAATATAAACAAAAACAATTGATATTGGAAAAGAACAAAAATAAAAATAATTAACGAAACGTATGGGGCTGGAGCATATAACTTTCGCCGGCAAGAGGGTAAAAATTAATTTTTATTGTCAGCAGATTTTTTTTTAAATAAAATATTTTAAGCTGATATTGATGTGTTTTAAATTTAAAATTTCTGTTCAATTTTTGTTGTTGCTTTTTTGCCTTCATGTTTGTTGTTTTGTAAAGATTTTCAAATTGTTTTCCTCATTTAGTTTACTCTTGTACGACGATTTTGTCTACTTGTTTTTCCCGACTTAATTATACTATGTTCAGACATGCACCTTAATTGGGCAATTAGTAAATTTACGCCATAAAGTTCTTAATTAAGCTTAATTTACCTTAAGAGAACTCAATTAATAAATCGAGCAATTAGAAAAGTAAAAAAGGCCAATTCTGTAAAATGAAAAAATTAATTGGTTTGAAAATGAAAAAATTAATTGGTTTGAAAATGAAAAAGAGAAAAATGAAATTTGAGATGACAGGTGAAATTCACGATTAGTAAAATTTAATTAACTTTTTACCAAAAATACATTTTAGATAGTTAATATCTAAATTAGTTGGGCTTAGGGTCGTTTTTTTGTTGCCTCTGTTAAGAAAGAACATTTTATTTTATACGATAACAGGAAAAGTTAAAATTTGTAGTTTTCAGCAGAATGAAATGCGTTTTATATGGCGAAGTGCGCGTTATATCAAACCTTGTATGTTTCTACTAAGTAAGTGTCCACTGTAGATGAATTTCTGATTTCCGTCAAATTTTTTTTTAAGTTGCAGAGCATCCTGAGACCCGTTTCCAAACCGTCTGAAATCGTGCCCAGATGGGATCCTGCTACTGCTACGTAATCTGAGTAAGCAATAGTTTTCAAGCCCAATGGAGTTCAGTTTTTGGGATTCCAAAAAAAAATTTTATATTTTTTAAGCAAAAGACTGGAAATTCTAATACGCAGCTCCGAAAATTCCATTCCATCCTTCCATTTACGTTTCCACACGCAAAGAAAAAGCAATATCGTAACCATAAACTATGAGCAAAATATGATTGAATTATATTGTTGTGAACGAATTATGTTATTATTGCAGATAATATTAACTAATGGTGCTCTTAGAACGAGAGAAATGCGAACAATTAATGTTACTGGTGCCAAGTGATTTAAGGTGTTTAATAGTCAACTCGCTAACCACTTCAGCCACAGCACCCTCAAACTTTGAATTTTACATATTTCATTTGATAGTTAGAGTTATCATATTATTTTTGTATAGTTAAAATACTTTGTTTGTGGTTAGCATTTTTATAATAACTATATTGTTCTACCCAATCAGGTCGCAATTCTTCTTGAGGATAGAAATCATTTAATTGACTAAATGCCAACTATAACTTGTTTCTCGCATCCTGATGTGGCTGCTTTTTATAAAAGACTTTCCAGTTTGAAAAAGTTAATAAATTGAAATAAAGTTTTAAGAGTTTAAAATCGTTTTCAAGTAACCATTACATGTTTGCCACAACAATATATTGTTGCAGAGAATCAAATATGACTGCGGTAACCAAGCCAAAATCATGTTTTTCTGCGTGTGTTGGGATTAATTTAAAAGTTTTATTCTTTATGTTGAAGTCCTTACTAGCCCCCATTTACTTTTCTAACTTTATTAATTGATGGCTTTAATGAATTTTAGAAATATGACCGTTTTTGTTTTTTGACTAAACTTAACGAAATGTTATTATTTTTCGTCAAGTTTTCGTTTGGTAATTAAAACACACACGTATCCTTTAACTTACAATATTTTATGCGTTTAACGGAATAAAAGGCAATTAACCGCACACTTGCCTCTTAAATTTGCCGTCGCTGCTGCTGCTGCTGCTGCTGCTGCCTACTTTGTTTCATTTAATAGCCTCAGGTGCTTAAAAAACTTTTTCGTTTGCAATTAATGTTAATTAAATTCATATTTTATGCTTCAAAAATGACGGATTTAATTTTTTTTTCACATCTTAATCATCTTGTTCACATCAACGGATTGAAAAAACCCATAAAAAAGGATTCAAATGTAACCAGCAAAAGAACGCGTTAAAAAGGTTAAATTTTTGGCTGGCAAAAGCAGCATTTATTCTGACAGCAAAGTTTTAATAAAATAAATCATATTAAAACTCAACGTTTTTGTAGCAAAAAATAAAAAGTGTGTATGAGTGTCATGAGAATCCTTTTTTGTATCCGGTGAAAAAAACTAAATTTTTCATCTCTTGCAAGGGACAAAAGCATAAAGAAACACTCCTCAAATCCAGGTGATGTAAATCTAATGCATGGAAAAGAAGGATTTTTTGGTTGAATGGCAGCCATTTTTCTTCATTTCGGTTAAAGCCCTGACAAAAACAAAGTGACAAATAAATTTCCCTTACTTTGGCATTCTGCTAAGAACGAACATTAAGGACACTCATTTAAACGCTTAAAGTTGCTATTTCGGCAATTGTGCAAGTTTACGAGAAGCCTGTTTGCCAACTTTTGTGCTACTTTGGTACGGTCGGGAATATGAGCCAGTTTTTGGCTTCATGCTCGTAGGCATACACCTAACCGAATGGTTCCAATTGGTGTGCGCTCTTCACTACGAAACGAAACAAATCCTATACATCTTTTAGTAAGTTGGTGCTTCGAGAGTAGTTCCTCAGACTTTTCCTCTTAGGTGAGCTAGATATGTCTGGTATGGTGTCAGGCATAAAATACTAGGTTCTTATTTGCTCTAGCTATTCGAATTATATGCGCCTGCAAACTTGACGGCCGTGTTAGATTACTCGCAATCTTACTACTTTCGTCCTTGTTGGGTTTATCCGTGTTCGGGTCATCCCACCAAATTCGACTCGAATTTTCCCACCGTTCGTTGTTCCACAATTGGTCATCTTTGCCCAATTTTTGAATTCAATTCAAGTAGTCTCATAATCCAAGTTTATTTTTAATAATCGTTTGGCCTTAATTAGCATTTGACTATCAGTACAAATGTTGACTTCTGTTGGTCTTGTGGTCTCACTGTACACTCCGTGAGTGCTGAATTTCTGTTTGAGGGACCGTGTTATGATTCGGTCTCTGGTTGCTTTATACAGATTTCCAGTGTTATTTTGTCCCTAGGGTAGAGCTGTTCGTGAAGGATCTGGCCTCCCCAGGTATCTGCGGTGGGGGTTGACCAGAAGACTCTGTTTGGTATCAGTATTTTATAGCTCGATGGTACCTGCCTGCTGGTAACAACAACAGCAACAAACAAAATCAAGAAGAAAGATGAAAGACCACCTCCTTTTACAAGGATGGGCGGATAGCAATATGTGCCTAGTGTTGGTTAATTTAGGCTACGAATTCATTGAAAAAGTTGTTCAAGTTTGAACTTGGATATTCCTATTTAATCAGCGAGAGTGTAAAAGTGCACGGTGTGAACAGTTTGCGAGACTTTTAGCGTTTTCATGAATATCCTTATTTTTTCTTTTAATTGGCTTTTAAAAACACATACGTACCTACATTCACACACATATTTACGCTTTTCGTCAACTAGACACATTGTAGAAAATAGAAGAGAAAGCATTATTTTATTTGTTTTCAGTTAAACAATGTCCTTATAACGGTTTATTTTTCATTCTCACGCACACATACACGAACATCGGTTGTTTTCAAAATCTTCCTTTATTTTTATTTAATAAAAAGTTACGTGATCTATATCTACCTGGAGAGGTTTAATTTTAAAGTTTTGTTTTATGTCTTTTTTTATGATACGTAAACACACGTATGCGCGAGAAAACACATAATAACACACACACGCACACACACACACACCCACTCACACATCGTAACACTGTGTGAATATTAAAATCCCGGAAAATACTTTTCTTCTTCAATATTTCACGTTTAAAAAAGACAAAGAATGTTGTTGGGAAGCACGATGCGAATAGAAAACGTTTTTGTTTAAATGATTCGGGTGAAGGGAATCAAAATTATGGAGAGAATCAAATACAAAGTTATTGCGAGTGATTCAGAGATGAATACTCGCAAGTCTAAAGCTTAAACACCACTGTGTTGTATTTACCTTTTATTCGAAGAAGGAGTGACATAAAAGAAGTTATAAATTTGTATGTCCTTTTCAATATAAAAGTTGTACGAGATGTTAAAACGAACTCAGGAGGTGTAACAACTTTAACTGTTTATTTGCAAAAACAAACAAATGTAGTTGATTGGAAAAATAAATTTCACTTGAACAAATTCGAATTTGGTTATTGTCCAATATCTGCAAACTATCTTCAAATGGTTGTTGCTGGCACAACCCACCTAACGGCCACCGTTTAAGACAGACCGCTAGAATAACCGTCTCTGGAAAGGGAGGAGGAGGTGCTCAAGGTCATCTGTAAAATATCTTTCACTTCAAAACAAACGTAGATATAAGTTTGATGTCTAGAATTAAATACAAAGTAGCAGGATGATGGACCTTCAGAAATGCCTGGATTTAAAATCAAAGAGGTGACCAAAAAGACGAACAACCATTAAAGGTCAAAAATAAATTAAAATTGTCCATCTTTTTATTTTCGTGTAGCCCAACAAACCCCGATAAGGAAAAAGTGTTCAAATATGATTTGGCTGTTTTATAGCAGAGCAATTTTAAACTTTAAAGTTTATTTTTTTTTTAGACAGGCTTTTCTTTCAGGATCGCATTCCTAACGAAATTATAAGTTAAGTTACTGGACCAAATAAGAGCTAAAGAAGAGAAATTTTGGTAAGGAGTACTTTTGATTTGGGAAATAACAATAGAGCTATTAACTCGTATCCGGCTTATGTCGACTTGAGCACTTACTCCTTATTACAGAATTATAAAGACGCTTATTAAAGAATAGAAAGATTCCTTTTGAATATTTGGTTTTAAATACAATTAAAATGTTAATTGACTTAATTAAAAAAAATTGATTTGTGAAACGAGAAAAAATGCGATTAAATTTCTTGTGAATTAATGTGAATTTACTAAAAAGGAGTGCATAGTGTGTAGTCATGCTTCGTGTTGCGTTGGAGGTTTAAAAAATTTGAAAATATTTTCATATTTTCTGGTTGCTTTGATGTTGGTTGCATAGTGTGAATCGTTGTTTATTGTTTTCACTGGTTTAGTTCATTGAAATATGTATGTGTGTGCAGGGTTTAATTGTTCGTTGCAGTGTGTGTGGCAAAATATGCAACATGAATGATGAACGTGTTTTCGTAAACACATTGCAAGAATGATCTCAATCTTTTGACAAGTACAACAAGAGTCTCTAAATTGAGGTCTTTCTTGAGACCAATTGCTTTTTCACGGAAAAATCTGACAGGAATAGGATCGAAAGGTTACTCCCATACAGATTGAAAATTATTTTTTCTCTATATCTAATGGACGGCAACAGTGAGTCGCTAAATTTTGTGTGAGCTACTTTGAGCATCAAGTGCGTATTCAGAAAAATCCTGATGACATAAGAGGGCGCAGAGGGTACCACCTATGTATGGGAGTAAATATTAATTTTTCAATATCTGAGGAACTGAAAAGTGAGTCTTCAAATTTTAATGTGGTTCACTTTCAAAACCAAGTGCGTTATCGAAACAAATTCTAAGGAAATAGCAGCGGGCAGAGAGACCCATACAAAGTAGTTAATACTTCCGTTTTATCTGCAACAGAAAAATCTTTAAATCTAGTGCTCAGTAAAAGTCCTGAAGACACAGCGAGAAGAGGGGTACCCGTCATATGGTTTAAATATTAGTTTCCCTTTATCTGAAAAACTGAAAATATGGCTATGTCTTCCGATTTCTTGTGCGTTGCCTTCGAAACTAGTCGTGTGCTTAGGCAAAATACGGGACAAATGCAATCTGGCAGAGGGGTACTTCCACTACAAAGTAACTAATAATTCTCTTATACCTAAAGAACTACAGTAGTGACACTCATTCAATTTAATGCGGATTTCACCGTTGACTTAGCATCTTGATAATTTCTTACAGCAGGCCGTTGACAGGTCACAGGAGTTTTCTCATCTACTAAACCCTGGATAAGTGGAATTTGTTGCGACCGGTCGTTAAAGTTGTCTACTGTACCATCTTTCGAACACCGGCTTCAACTTTAACAATTTTAAGTTATTAAGTTGCGATAGTTATCTGCTTGGTCACCAAACAAAAATCGACTTGATTTATTTTGGTTTTCCTTAGCTGACGATACGGGTAGCGAAGCACACCGGGTGAAGATAATTTCGCGTAATAACTCCTGAGCTTACGTTACAACTAACGTACAGCAGAAATATTAATTTGAATTATAATTGGATTTTGCTTCATATTTCTGATAAAATTTGGTGGTCTTCTTTTGCTCTTCTTCCAAACTTAATGCTTTTTAACGAGCCTTAAGAGCATAACGAAAATAAACGTTATCAACAAGACATAATTGGCAAGTCAAGACCAGTGATTAATAGTTACCAAGCGAGTGGCTTATGAAATGATGAAAAAATACGTCGCAGACGTGTAGCTGTGTAGAGAAACATAATTTTTCAAATGCGAGAGTCGGTATGGAATTCAAGTTGGTTGCATGTAGACAAAATATTTCGCCAAAGCGTTGCACCATCAACCAACGAAGCTTTTCTCTTAATCAATATCGTTTTTAGTAGGATTTTTGTACTGCCCTCGGATTACTAATTGATTTGCAATACAAATTTGTTCACTTCACAGAAGTGTGTGTTATTTTTTTAGGTTGTCGTTGTTGTCAATTTGTGGTCAATTTTTTTATTCGAAAATAATTGGCGAGACTCCATGGTCTTTGTAATTGATTATTTGTTATTTGTTTTATTTTTTATTCGTTTTTATTTATTCATTTATTTGTAAATTGTTTCAATAAAAGTTTAATGAAACTCGTTTTATTCTTGTTTTTCGTCAACCATTCGAATGAAAATAGACCAACCAACAAACAAGTTAAGCAATTTTGAAGGATTTAAACCAATGTGAGAGTGTGCTTGCTTGTATGTGTGCGTGTATGTGTAATAGAATTAAAACAAAATGCATGACACTCTAACTGACACCGAAATAAACGTTTGGCAAGGATGAGCAGCACAGATACAAAAATCGTAAACAATCATATGAACTGACATTCGCAATTTGTATGTATGAGTGAAAGTTTTTATAATTTCCTGTGTGTTTTCGTTTGAATATTTTGCCATTTGAAAATATTTCCAAATACAAATTTTGCATGTAAATTACGATGTGAGAGTTAAAAATTTTTGATTTCCTTAGAAACTATTAAAATATAATTAAAACTATGAACATGTTTTCAGTGCGAAAAAAAAGCTTACAAAATAAATGAATAACTCCCCTAACAGCGGTTAAAGGCCCTTTCACACTATTAGATTGATTAAAACCCACATGTGCCTAATGAAATGAAAAGGTATTATAATGTGAAAACGATATATTGTGAATGTGATAAGAATACGAATCGAATGGAAATTTAACAAACAAGATTTTTGGAAATTTTTCTGAAAACGGAGACTTTTCTCAGGGTTGCATTTTAACGGAAGTGCGATGGTGTAGACGAATAATGTAACGAGAATATTTTTAACAGTCAGAACGGTTAACATTAGATCAACGAAAATCTAAACTCTTGCACAATAGTGTGAAAGGGGCTTGAATAAAATTATTCTTTTTTAAAACTCAAAACATTTTTCTCATCCCTTTGAACAATTCTTGCCACCAACAAAAATAAACTTGTTTTTAGTTATTGTCAGTTTTAGCAATTTAGTGGTTTCCTTTATTTGTATTTGTTCGCACAGCAGCATAAGTGCTTGATTAGTTTCGGCACTGGAGAAGCATAGGAATGTGACAAACCGTAATTTTTTTAACAAGTTGAAGCTGTGTTCACACGATGTGCATTTGAAACATTTTACAATAGGGCAATTCATACATGTCTCGTCAAATCTTGCAAATTACGAATGTTTCATTTTTGGTAGAGTAGAAATTTAAATTGAAATACAATACAGGGAAAAAGTATTAATTGCCACGATCGTGGCTCTATATGATTTCCGGCATATATCCGCCTCGGATGGCTGGGAGAACGTCCAATCGTGAAATGCAACTTGTGAACACTTTTTGCAGCAATAGAGGCCGTATATCTGCGATAACGTGGCGAATGTTGTCTTCCAAGGTGTCAATCGTTTGTGGCTTCTCGACGTAGGCCGATGACTTTACGTACCCACACTAAAGAAGTTCAGTGGTGTTAAATAGCTTGACCTTGGAGGCAAATTTATGGGTGGATTACGCGAAATTATTAGTTCACCGAACATTTCTTTCAATAACCCACTTGTGGCATGCAGTGTGCGGCATGTTGCACCGTCATGTTAAAATTACAGCTCCTCCACATCAGGGCCCTTTAATTGTGGCAAAAAAAAAGTCTATGAACATGGGCCTGTAGCGCTCACCATTAACTGTTACACAATATAAAAATTAAAATAAATAAAATTAGATATGAAGGGCAAAAGTAAAGAAAAAACATAAAATACATTTTTATTATTAAAGACCCTTTCACACTGTTACACAAGTGTTTAGATTTTCTTTAGATTTTTGTAGAGAAGCATCTGATGAAAATAGTTTTGACTGTCAAAAATTTTAAAAGGAATATATTCTCATTACATTCTTTGTCTACAGTGTAGCACTTCTGTAAAAATACAACCCTGATCAAATGAAAAGTGTAAGCTGTTAGAACATTTTCAAAGAATAAAGAGAATCATATGACTGTCGAATTTTCATCCGCTTTTTATTAAATTCCTAACATATTGTGTTCACATTAATAATACGAATAATACTTTCTTATTTTATTTCAATTATTGACTAGACTTTTAACAAACCCAATAGTGTGAAAGGGTCTTTACAAATTGAAGCTTACAGACTCTTCCGGGTTACTCACATGAAGTCTTCTTGAAGACTTGCGTTCACACAAGAAAATCATTTAAGGCATTTCGAATTTTAAGTAGATGCAAGTCCGTACCAGGAATAGTAGGAGTTTTGCAAATATTTGGCAATAACCCCTTTCGGAATTTAACATTGCGAAAGAACCAGAACCATTGAAAATCACAAATAGACACACTAGACAGTAGAAGCCCGATTGTAACGATACTGATATATGGGAGAAATTTCTGAGTTACCTTTATAAAATTTTGGAATCTAGTTCTACCTACAGTCTTAATAACAAAAGCCTTCACAACATGGCATGATGTAGTATCATTTCATTCAAAATCTTTTTTAAATTCATCTCTCACATATTTTCCTTTAGCATTACAAACATTAACTACTGCTGATAAAATTCCCCTGCAAAGAATTTACTTGCAATTTATAATTTTTAAATTAAATCTTATCGGGAGCCCACATTCATTTCCTTCACAACACAAAACACGTATTTAAGTTTTTACAATAATTAAATAAACACCTGTGTAAAATGAAATAAAAGAACTTGGACTGTTTGCATTCACACAAAACACATACATATGCATGTAGTTCGTAGTGAAAGTATTCGTACGCTTATAAAATCATTCTGTTGTTTGTTCTGCAAATCTTTGTCATGACAGCATTTTATTCAAAAATTACTCGTTCGTATCTTGGTCGCAAGAATCTGTAAGTTTAATGCTCGAGTTTAACGTCGTCATTTCGGATCCGAGACATTAGAGGTTGTATCTAGAAGTTGACGTCCGATTGAAAACGCACCAATGACGAAATTGAAGCGATTTTCGAAGCATTAACAATGATGTGCTACATATTGTGATCGGAATAAAAATGGCGAGACAATAAACGAAAAAACTCAATCGGCTGTAATTAGGGGCGTGGCAAAAATGTTCTTGTGCGTTTTTGAATCGTCATTGAAATTTCTTTCATGCCAGGGGGTAAGTGTTTTGTATGAAGGACGACTCGGTCTATTAAAAAACAAGCCTCCCCACAAACTTATGATATCGTGACACAGAAGTGATAGAATGGTTTTCCTTTAATATCTGAGTTCAAAAGATTTCAAATGAAGGACGTTGTGTTAAAAATTATATTTTCTACACAAATTAGAAAAAAAAATATTTCTTAAGTGTCTGTAACTTTTTTTAGTTTCACTTTTCATCAAGTAAATATAAATTTGCCCACATAAATTTAAAACACTGAAACATTTAATTATTTTGCAGCATATCGGTAAAATATATAAATTTTCTTTTAAATTTATAGCCACCACTTTATCTTCCTTTAGTACGTGTCATGTTCGTTCACGTATGTTCACTTTCATCACTTTAATTTGTTGTTGAGAGAACTTCTCCTTTTTCTTCAAGAATATGCAAATTAAAATCCTTATCGGGAGGCTTGTACTGAATTGGCGTTATGCCACTAGTTTAAAAGTCAACGAATTTTCGGGGCTGAGGTGGTGTACAGGGTCAACATATAAGTCAAAAACCTTTAATAAAAACGCAATCGATTTATCCACTGCGAGGTGAAAATAATGCTATCTTTAATTACGTTTTAAAATAATTTACAATGTATGGGAATGTTTATCGGCAGTTAGGTGGATTCAGTCGGGAGTCTTCGACAGGTTTTCCGATTTCTGCGAACAGGCTTCCTTCGGAACGAGGGAAAATATAGGATTCGGCTAATCAGGATATCGGCGGGTTTCCTCATAACTAACAATAATTTCCTTAGTCTAATCTTAAGCTAATTTAATTACTCAAAACAGTCGTCTGAAGCCGCGGAGCTAAAATAGATAACTTGGGTGAAGTCTTGCCCTAAAATAGTGCAACTAATCTTACACCAAAATAATCGGCTGTAACGGAACTCATAATACTTATAAATGCCAAACTATAAACTAATTTAAGCAGGCGTAGGTAGCGTGACACAAAGAAAAAGGTTTCGCCTTCTCAGGAATGAACCTTTCCACCACTGATATTAAGAGTTTTATTTTAAAGTCGGAAGATTACAGAATTGAACGTTATTAAGACTTTAAACGTGATCGGTTATAGATCTGTAAGTAGATGTCAGAGAATAAAACCAAACTTAATTTAAAATGCATTTTCGACATTCTGCAAGAATTTCGAGGAGCGGGTATTTATTCATTTGCATACAATCAGACCCTAGAAAATACAAATTTTCAAATGCTTCTTTTTCCCCAATCAAAAATTTATTTTATTCACTTTAAAAGTGAGTTGCATTTTGCATGAATATAAAAAGTTTAACACTCCTACCAGGCATTTAAATGTTTATTTTTCACTTACAACATCTTTTATCCTTTCGAACAAAAGTGTTCCTTTTTACCAAAGAAAATAAAAAAGACTAAAGTGTGTATAAATGTGTTTGTGTGTGCTGCACGTTTTATCAATAAATTTTAACACAAATCAGTTTAATTTCTCCTTTAGTATTTATCAGTCTTGATTTCCGAAACAATTTTCAAGTTATTTACTTATTTTAAGACCTGTTTATGCATGTTCGTTGGTAGAAGGTTATTTATGTATTTTTCCTTTAGAGTGTCAGTGGCTGTGTGTGTGTGTGTTTGTGTGCTGTCGGCCATTAAACGAAAGTTCAAATGTTCTCAACATGCGGTAAATTAACAACATTTTATTAAAAAATTTAATATTTTGAAATTTATTCGAACACACAGCTGAGCGGCATAAATGCGAAAATGGAATTAGAAAATTGATTGAGTTTTTACTTAAAGCGAAAATACGCAGAGTGAGTGTGATTAACATTGACATTTATTTAATATTTGTGAATAAAGAAACAAAAAGGGAACATTTCATTTCAACTTGTTCAGATTCGTATCACTTCTCTAAAGCCATATTTAGGAAATGAGCTCGACTGGTTCCACTCTACGTGTTTCCTTTCGTTAATTTCGATACGAACAGAATAGTTACGGTGAAAAATGATTTCATACTTTAACAAATCGCTGACTGATTCCATTCAATAAAAATTAAAATTGCAGAAGCGTAAAAATTGAAATAGTACGAAATCACTGTGAAGCTAGTTGCATCTCCTGATGCACGATGCAGCTATTAAAACTCAATTACCGTTACTGAGTGAATACGCTGACCAACATGGTTTCACTTTAAATAAAACAAAAGCGGCCTGTGCAATGTGACATGTATCTCTCTCTCTCTCTCTGTCTGTTGGTGCACAATAGTTTATCGGATTTTATGGAGGTTTTCTAGTGTGTAAACAAATATAATTGAAAAATGTCTGACATATGTACGTTAAATCAGTGATGCCAATTTTAATCAATTCAATGAACGATTACAGAGCATTTTTTATTTTTGTGTTGTTTTCGAATTCGCTTATTGTATCGCTACGCGAAATAGGTAGCAACTATTAAGCAATAAATGTTTGTACGAGTATCGACTGAAAGCAACAATACAAAAATCACTGTTAACGAAAACAAAAGAAAATATTTAATCGACACACAAGCCAACAGTGAAACACCCTACACTAGATTTGTGATAAACAAAAAAAAAATTATTACTAAACCAGATGCTGGCACTACAAATGCTTGAAAGGTTTTAAACTTGTTTCAGTTTCAATCGATTGGAATAAGAGTGTAGGGTTATCAAAAATCTACCTGGACTGTTTGCAAGTTAAAAAAAATGGTTTTGCGACACAATTTCATTTAGGTCATTCAAAGTGCTGCAACATAAACATGTACTACGATAACCGACAAAGCCAGTCCATCGGTTATTTGACCGGTTTCTTCTAGATTAGAGGTTGCGAATTTTTTGAAATGGCCATTTTTCGAATGTCAAAAAACCCGGGTTTTGTGCTTTAGAAAAAACCGGTTTTCGATTTTGTATTTAAATATTTTGTAATGAACAAAATTGTTTGGTTTAAGATCTCCTAATATGAATGCATTATTTTGTTCTTTGCATTTTTTTCGTACAAGTGGTAGCTTTGATATTTACCAGCTGTCACACCTATGTGTGATAGTCCCGACTTGATGGGTGGAGAATGGATGGGTGGAGAAAAGAAAACGTTATCATTGATGTACCCTATTTTATTGATCAAAACGATATTCAGGACCATCAGTTTGGTTTTCGAGCAAGACCGTTATTGTTATTAGACCGACATTTGAAAGAAAGCAATACGGTTACTTATTGACATTTTCCAGGAGTTTGATAAAGTGTGGCATAATAGACTACTCACGCAAATTACTTGGATTCTTCCTGCAAAATCCAATATTAAAAACTATTTGAGAGAACGTTTGAATTAAGGCCAAAGGATAAGCTTTAAAAAAATTGGAATATTTCCGCAGCAGTTCCCCAAGGTGAATAACTCCAGTCCCACATTCATGAGCTAGAAGACTGTTACTAACTAAGCCTGGCTTTGGAATACGACTTGCATTTATACAAATCCACAATAAACCCCATAGGGACGTATGATAATCCGCGGTACTGCTTGCGCATCAAATATCCAGAAGCAATAAAGACGACAGTCCAGGCTTTTACGATTTATCGTCTGCGCCCCTTGGTATACTCGTATTAGAAATGAAAATATCCATAGAGATATAAAAGTTTCCACTATACACGAAGAATTAAAAACAGGCTCCAGCAAACGCGATAACAAACTAGTGGTTCATCTCAACACTATACCGCGCAACTTACTGCGACTTTATGGGCACCGGAGCAAGGACACATCGGGCTCCTCTAGCACAAACGTCAATAGTTTATTAAGATCTGAGTCCAATAAATTTGTTATTAATTTGGTATTATGTGTTAAATAACACTGCAGAGAAAAGATTTCCATACTTATTGTAAATTTCTTTTAGTAGAAGGATTTAATCGGTCGAGGCTCTTCAAGCATTGTTGCTGTAAACGGAAGTGTAGCTGAAAACCCGGTAACACCAAATCGACTTATTGCGCACTTTTATTGAGACACCCTATATAAGTTCTTTTCTGTGTGACAACAAAAGCTCCTTTGTCACTCTGCCAGAGATTTGAATGGGGATGATAAGTTGGATTTTCAAAGTTGTACCTTTTACATTTATTTACACTAAATGACACAACATAATTAAAAATGGCAATTATACGTTTTTACCGGTTAACTGGTTTTTCTCTGAATCGAACTATTTGATAATTGTCGAATAATCGAACACCCTAACATGAACTCGCCAAATACATTCAGGTTGCATACTGTTTTGCAATAACTTGTATGTCAGCGTTAGTTGGTTGTTGTTTTTCTTTCGTTTTAAACTGGACACAATTATTGAAAAATTGTGTCTATGTCTCCAACTGTAAACACAGTTGTGTAGAATAAAATTAAAAAAACTTTAAACAAAAATTGAATGACTGCCTTTGGTCAGCATTAATTTTTATTACGTATGCCGCGGCGTTTTGGCAACTACATGGTCAGTAAAAATATGTAAAATAAGTTTGTTTAAATTTGAGAGAAATTTATTTAAAATATTTCAAGAGACAAATGAAATTGCTGTTTTGGGAAATAGCTGATTTTGGCCAAAGACGATCTAATAAATTTGCAGTGCAGCGTAAAAATCTAAAACTATTCTAAAGCCTCAATATGGGGGAGCTAATCCTTACGCAAATGCTAGCAATTACAAGAGGCTTTATGATGTTGCAAGAGGAGCAACAACTAACATTCGAGAGTCTGTTAGCACGAGACTCAATGAAATTACAAATCGGTGGCCTGAAGTCAATTTGTGGATCAGACGGGGTCGAATAGGAGCCCAATAAGTAAGAGGTCTGCTTCGATATCCTTCCTACATTAATAATAAAAAAGCCTCAATTAATCTGTGGCAATGAGGAATAAGTACTTACGCCAAAATTAAGCTGCAAGCGAGTTAATAGCTCCGGCTTCCGATACGAAATTTGAAGAGACAAGAATGGGACAGAAGCTACTGCGGTTTAACTTTGCATTGAAATGAAACGAAATGTTATCATGGTTTTGAATACATTTTTGTGCAGGGGGTGTTCAATCGATTGAACTAAGAAAACTACTCAAAAAATTAAGAAACAACTAGAAAAACCTTTTGGAAGCTGCATCAGCATAATGGTATGTTCAAACATAAAACTTAATTACCTCAAATAAATTTTAATTTAAGTTATAAAAATTGGTGTTCACTCAACTATCAAATGAAAGCAGAAAATGTTTTCATGATTGGACAATGAAAAAGCGTGTAAACATGTGTTATATACAAAATATTCAATAACCACCATAATAAGAAAGAGACAGCTATATTGGAAGGATCAAGATTTGTTGTCCCTTTTCTACCATCGTGGTAATGTTGCTGTAATTTACCGGGTCTCATTTTACAGAATTTCCTGCTCTCTAAACACTCTTCAACACCAACTAAATTGAGCTCAATTAAGGCCTTAACTGCGAAAACTTCTTAATTGCACAATTAAGGTGCATGTTCGAATATAATACAAGAATTTGTACGATCGTTAGATGTGCTTTGAAGAGAAATTAAGATTTTATGTTCTCAAAATTTAACACCTCATATTGCTTCATCCATTAAGAGACATTTGAGTAAAAGTATTTGCATATTAATTGATAGTAAATTTTCTTCCCTCTCCCCACATCCCTGTGACCAACAAATCAAACTCTTACTATATGCAACTCTTTGTATGCGAAATTTGACTGACTCGCAATCGATCTGAGAGGCAGAGCAAAATCGCAAAAAGAAAATCAAATTTGTTGAGTTTGAATTCCAATTTAACTTGCAACTACTCAAGTTATTAATAGTCAAATGCTGGTGGAATTGCCAATTTTTGTCAAACTCCTTGACATCCAAATATTCAAATATTGGTTTATTCACGAATGACGTGAAGAGGAAAACAGTGAAATGAAATCAAATTTCAAACTTGGTGGCGGCTGAATAGAAAATTCTATGAATGTAAATATAAATTAACACCGACTTATGCAAAGCAAGATGTCAATAAAATTGAAAAAAGAAATTGAATGCAAATAATGTCGTCCTAAAAGAACTTCTGAAAGTGAAATCAGAAGGAAAAATAAAATATTTAAAAGGCAGGAAGGCGGGCAGGCAGGCAGGCAGGCATTGTTCATCAAACACAAGAAACATTTGAATAAAATCCCAACTTTCATTTAACGAAGTGGAAAATTATTATTTCAATTATGGCGGATAAATTGTTTGTGCTCCTTTATTTATTTATTTAAAATTAAAACAACAAAATTTCTTTTTTCTCCTAATCAACAGGAATTTAAGGACGTAAAATTCAATATTTGACCGATCTCTGGGAAACTTAATATTGTAACCAGCGTTCGGTTAACACTTATTTACACTGAATTGAATTTTCGATACCGATTCTGCACTGGGTATTATATGGCCGCTATGATTAATTGAGGTTCGAGCCTGACACAGATTCGTAGTGATAATTTCAGTTATGCGATGTTTGCTTTGTGGGAAAGGTGTCGCGTCTGCGGCCCAACTATCGCCCATATTTGATTCGGGTACGCAGCGTTGTAACAAGAGCGCACACTTTGGGAGACGTCTGATGATTAATTTTTGGTAAACATTTTATTTTTGTAACATACGAGGACGGACCAATAAGTCCGTATCTTTTCTCTAGTTTACTCACTTTCTTTACAAGCACACAAACTTTGGGTGGCATCTTAAATAAGCATTTACAAGTTAGCAAATCTTTCTGCTGTTTATTATCCTTAACTTTTACTTCAATTGCTAAAAAGTCTGACCCTTAATGTTTTTAAAGTTTATTTATGTATTTCAATCTTATGTTTTTATACTGGATGTTAGCAGCGATAATTTGTCCAGCGAGAAATTGTAAATAGTCAGTTGTTAGCTAAAGTGTCACGTTACTCTTTGCTTAATTTGGACTCTCATTTTCGCTGTCATCAAAGTGCTGCTATTGAAACATTTTTTATTTCTTGTTATGCCAACTGAAATTCTTCAGAGATGGATACATCTCAAGTAATCTAATTGCTCTAGAACAAGTCAAACGATTTAGCGAAAGAAATACACACAAAACACCAGCTTGACAACTGGAGTAAACTCTCTAAAGCTGTTTAAGTCACTTGTACAGCGATATTCATCAGGATTATAGGAATATTTGCAATATCTTGTAACACATCTAACATAATATTCGTGTATGTGCGCGAATAATAATAGGTGCGATCCCGTACTTTTTGGGTAAAGTTCGGGCAAATGGGAATAAAGAAAAATAACTCTCAATTTGATACTAAAATGTTTAAAAGTACGGAAACACTAAAAACCAAATTGTTAGCCCAAAAATTTGTTTGTAGATTTTTATTGTTTACTTTGTGCAACAGCTGATGGTTTTAAAATCTTATCAAATGAGCCCGAAGAAAAAGTGCGGGCTGTTTTGGGTAGGAAGAAGAAGAATATTATTCTCTCAATTCTCTCTTACTTGCCCAAACTTTGTGTACAGGAACAGTTTTGGGTAAATTTGGGAACCCGGGAGCACGGGATCGCACCTAGTAATTGAAAAGGAGTGGAGACGAAACAGCTGACACCATTCGTTTTCAACACAAAACACAACTTAATCTAAAAGTAGAATTAAGGCCAACTCGAAACAGATATTAAATTCATTCATATCATTTCGGATCATTCAACCGCCGCAATTAGGAAGATTGAAGCCTTTTTTCGGATAGGGTTTGTCTAAAACTTAATCATCCTCACGAGGGGACCTAAATTACTATAAAAGAGAATTTATCTAGCAAAAATGTGGATTGGAGCACCGTATGTTATGAAAATAATATCTTTTAAGATAAACTCTAAAAAGATGGTTTTCCAAAGGCCAACGTTCAAATTCCTTTTTAAGACCCGGCTATTGTAGAAAAATGTACCTTTGTGAAATACGTTTAGTAAAGAAAATGATTAGTTACGAACAAAATTTTCAAGTTCCTTAGAACAGAGCGAAGCATGAAATTAAAGCAAGT
This sequence comes from Phania funesta, assembly GCA_963932375.1. Classification (NCBI taxonomy): domain Eukaryota; kingdom Metazoa; phylum Arthropoda; class Insecta; order Diptera; family Tachinidae; genus Phania; species Phania funesta. The sequence goes on from OZ010652.1 coordinate 2,544,393, forward strand.
AAATCTAAATTTATAGAAATTTTTTTGTTTTTTTCCCGTTCGCTTCCTGTGATTATTCACTGCTTGCGTTCATTCACTCGAAATAATATTAAAGTCAGCAGTGCCGAAATTGAGAAATAAAGTTAAATAAATGTGAAAACTTAAACATAAAATGAAAGCAAAAATAAAAGCGAATAGAAACGCAAACACAATTACGAATAAAAGAATAAAATGCAAAATGTTTAAACAGCGATAAAATTTATTTTTCAACCAACACGCGCACGTATTTATTTATTTTTTATTTATTTTTTGTAATATACAAAACAAGTTAACTCGAATGGAGAAGTGAAATGAGAAGGAAGAAAGAAGGAATCACAAACTGAGGCAAACATACCGACATCAGATCTCATCACATTAAAATTTGGGCGACAAATAAACGAAAAAAGAAACAGATGTAACAGCTTTTGAATTGTTTTGTCAAGGATTAAAGACTTTCGGTATCGTTAATTGAGATTGGCACCTACACACACACACACTCACACACACACACTTAAATAAAAAAACAACATTCTTATGAACCATGCATCCCCTCAAACACATGGAAGTACTATTTTACATTCAGCAACTCGAAAGTAGCTTTTGCGGCACTCCTAGAAGTGAGTTGGCAAATTTCGGACACAATTTTTAATACGAACGAAAATTTAAGTTTTTAATCAACTAAAAATATTAGAAGAAGCGACGAAGTTTGTAATTCGAAAATGAGATGTGTTTTTTTTTTTAATTTTTCGCTTTAAAAGGAAAACTTATTTTTCAAGTCTAGTTTTTGCTTGGAAAAGAAAAGTACTTTTTACTCGATATTTTTTAATGGTCGTCAATTAACAAGTCACTGTGAAAATATCATTTTGCATCTTAAAACTGCTGTTGACTGATTTAAGGTCAGCGACCCTAAAATTTTTCAAGTGAAAAATACAACTTGAAAAATAATTTTAAAAAAGTATTTTTTTTCTAAATAAAATCTGTTACGGTCCCTGTTTAAATATGACTTAATTAGAATAAATAAAAAATATTTCTTGTCAAACTACATTTCGAATCACTTATCAGCGTGAGTCAAATTGGTAAAATGCTACTTGGAAACAGGCGAACGTGCAAGCAGTCTTAACCCAACCTTTGCAATTTCTAGAAGTTTTTTCTTGCGACTACAGACGACCACAAAGTTTTAAGAAGTTTCATTATGTTGATCTTTGAAACGAATATCCCCCATTCTTTGTCAAGTTCGGCACATCAAGTTGCCCTGTCAGAATATCAAATCAAGAATCATGTTTTATTATAATAAAATGTCACTCAATAATTCATGTAAAACATTTTCAATTTTTTCTTAACTACTTTGGCTCTGGTCCTAACTCAACCCTGACTTGGGAACACGATGAGTCTTTATACAAATCCATCATAAAGCCACTATGTACGTACGAAATTCCGTGGTACTGCTTGCGCATCAAATTTCCAGAAGCTACACAGAATGAAGTCCAGGATATTATGATTTATCGTCTATCAAAATCAATCATCGATTACTGTGACGATGAGAAAGTTACGTGAGATTTTTGGTAGAAATAACGTGCCAACAAGACGCACTATTTATCGTGTAGTGAATGATTTCGAAGAAAGAGGGACTGTAGATGATAGGCCCAAGCATGGACCACAACGTACTGCAAGGTCGGCTGAAAACATTACTGTTGTTCAAGAAAGTGTTCAAAACAATCCATCAATCTCAATTCGAGACAGTGATCAGGAGCTTGGTTTTCAAAGAACAACGTTGGCCACAATTTCGCACAAATATTTGCATTTGTTTCCATTTAAGATTCAGTTGACACAAGAGCTTCTTCCAGACGACCATTTACGCCGCCGTACATATGCCAAAAGGATGCTACATGACAACCCCGATTTTCATGAACTAATCATAATGAGTGATATCCATTTGAATGGATATGTGAATAAACAGCATAGTTGGTTCTGGGCAGTTGAAAACCCTCAAATTATTCATCAGTCATCAGGAATACAATGGAATTACTTCAAGACCTCTTTCCACAGCAAGTAATTTCAAGGAATGGTGATGTTGAATGACCTCTACGGTCGCCTGATTTGACTGCGCCGGACTTTTTTTGTGGGGATATCTGAAAAGCAAAGTTTATGCAAATAAACCAGAAACGCTGGAGCAACTCAAACAAAATATTTATGATGAAATGAATGAAATACCGCGTGAAATGTGTGCGAATGTAATGAAAAATGTGTCCAAAAGGGCTCGCATTTGTGAGTCTAACAGAGGCGGATATTTATCTAATATTGTATTCCATACATAATTGCCGACATTAAATAAAACATTTATCAATATACGATCCATTCCCTTTCATTTAATCAAAAATTATAAACAAACAAAGTAGTATACCTTCCCGGTGGACACAATCCATGTACAAACGTGGATAGTTTATTAAGATTTGAAAGCAATGAATTAGTTATTACGTCGGCAATAATAAATAAATAACACTGTAGAGATAAATCTCAACACTTACAGCCAGGCATAAGATTTCAATATTTATTGTCAATTTCTTTTAGTAGAAATTTCTAATAAAATAAAACTTAAATTAAAAAAAATTAATAAAAAATGCAAAAAGCTAAAAAATCTTGATTTAATTCTTTTATTTATTACATCCATATTTAACGTTAAAAAATTGTTTCTTCCGAATGGTGGGACGACATTATTAATTTTCGGTGCCTTTAAGCTTAACTAACAATTTCTATAGCAATTGTTTGCTGGGAGAGTACAGAAGGTAAAAAATATATGTGAGTGTGTGTACATGTGTCCTATTTCCCAACATCTAGCTGCTGACAGCACTCGAAATGAAACCATTAAAAGAAGAATTGAATGGAACCAAATTATACATTTACTTTTAAATATAAAATTATATACAAATGAGCATCTTTACATAAATGTATTTACTTTGTTATGTTGCCACACTAAACACATAAAAAGCCTTTGATTATTTTTTTCGGTTAAGTGAACATGAGCGGTATCGAGACATACTGAAAAGAAAAATCCATTCGAAATCGTGACCACGGCATCAACCCGACTTCAAACATAATTTTTGATATGCCTAATAGTGAAGATTGCACAGCCAACCGTCTTAAGCAAACAATCAATAAATTTTGAGAAATCACATCACAAAAATGTAACTATTTTATCAGTCCACGCGCTACATAATTGAAAATTATATTCGGAAAATTTAATAAAGCTTTTGTCTCAAAGAAAACACAATTTGAAATATTTGAATAATATTTCTATCCCTTTCCAAATATTAAATTTAGTTTTTTCGACCAAAACCCCCCAAGAAAAAATAGAATTAATTTCAACAAAACTTCCTTCTTGGACGAATACCATGATTTTTTTCTCATCTCTATTGCTGCATTTTATTTTTGCTCCCTTATCCTTTTTCACAAATTTAATCCAATACTACGAGTGTTTTGCTGCTAAGCAGCCTGATTATATTTTTCTTAAAATGTTCCTTCCTTTTTTTTTGCATATTTTGTTCGCTCCCTTAAGTTGACTTCTTAACCTCAGTCAAGGGCATAATGGAAAGATTCTACTTTCAGTGTTGCCTTTTTGCTTGCACACAAGAATGCCAAAAAAAAACAAATATGTTGCAATAATAACAAGAACTACTATGAAAACTAACTATATTGTAGGAAAAAGTTCAGTAGAAACACAAAAGCAAAAAAAAAGTATTTCCAAAAAGAGAATTTCTCTAAGCAGTTTTGTGCAAAAACTAACTCTTTTGAAAATGAAAAAAACAAATCGTTTAATTTTTAAGCGTTCGCGAAAATTGTTTTTCTTTGAGAATTTACTTTAAGTAAGTCTAACCAAGCATTTGTTTTATAGGGAGATTATGAGTGTCTAGTAATATCATAGAGATCGCCGAAGGATTTCATTTTCCAAATAGATTTCCATATATGTTTGTGCAAGTGTAACTTAATTAATTTATGATTGAGACACCGTAGGGTTTTCCTTTCGGCAAATACTTTATTTAAAAAATTTTCCGTTTAACTACTGAAATAACAAATGAAATAACGCAAGTACACAAGCTTTTGGACGGGGGCTACTTAAACTTGTGTAATATAGGGTGCTGAGTTTAAGTCTGATCTCCATTTCTTCCAAATTAATCCTGATTTCCAAGATATCTCAAAAATGATGGTCACGAGATAGACTAGTATAATTTGAGAATGGTTTTTCTCTTTTTGGTTGAGTTAAAAATTGCGAAATTCCGCTTTAAAATTACCTTAAAGTTATATTTACAATGGCTTTAAATCTGCTCAGTACTTTCAGGGAGGTCAAGAAAGTCGCGGCGAAAAAAAACTTTTTTTGTGCAAAATTCGACTATTTTTGATTTTTAAAAAAGCATAAAAAATATTAAAAGGAAGTTTATATGCTTCTCCAGAGCTATATAGTATTAACATCGATGTAAATCCACATTTAAGTGAACGTATCTCGTTCTGGATACAGTTGCCTCATTTTGAATAGAGTTGCCACAGTGCGACAGTTCTACTGTTATGAGCTTGATGGTGAAAAAAATGCGAATAAACTTAAAAGGTGATCATCGAATTAATGAAACGCATTATTGTTGTTATTTTTTATTTTTCATAAATTTTTTAAACACAACAATTTTTATAAAATATTTTTTTTTTCACACAAGTTCCACGATATCTCTAAAACTACACAGCAGATAAAAAACAACAATAGTTGTCGAATTATGGATTTTTAATTTAACTGCATAGGATAAACCGTTCTCAAGTTACGCCAATATTTCCCGCGTGATTGCTACCTTTATGACCCAACGGCCGTAATGACTGGTTGCGTATGAGCAATTTTATAGCGGCACAATATTATTCATACGACCCACCCTGTTTTATTTTCGTACTTTAGTTTACCTCGTATATACTTCCATAACATAACTTTCTTTTTACACAAACAAAATGTGTGTGAGATCCACCACATGGTTTCAGTTTCCCTTGTGGAAAGATGAACTGACTTTGTTTATATTTGTTTGTGTGTGTGTGTCGTATTTGTTGTACGTAGTAAAGCTCACAACTCGTTAGTTTCGTATTGTAAATTTATATTTATATGCATAACATTTGCAACAAACAGCTTTTGGAATTTAAAACATTTCCTTCATCAGTTAGAATTTCGTAACAAATCAATGATGAATGATGATCTAAAAATAACAGCAACAATAAAAAAATATTAGCTTTTCTTTATAAAATCAAATGCATAAAAACAAATATGTTTGCATTAAATACAAGAGTATTAATATATTTCAATACACAACACATAACTGCAAAAATGTACATGTGTATGTTAGAAATTCCTGTGTATGTATGTGCTTGTGTTCAAGATGAATTTTAAATTAAAGTGTTGTGCGTGTGGTTAACCAAATTTAGTACTATGTTGCACTTACACTGAGTATTAGGTTGGCACAAATTCATAACGGGGGAAACAACATAATATCATCGAGAACATAATTACAGAAGTTAGATATTTTAAATAACGAAACTCCCCACCACTCCTTGTGAAAGACAAACTATTTTAATGTGTGTTGAAGCCATTTAAGTGGAACCCTATGAATTTACTTATTTGAGCCATTCATTGCAGATATCGATTGGCTGTTATGGAATGCCTCCAATCAACCATATAAAGAATTAATAATAAATAAATAATTAATAAAACAGAATAGTCAAGAAAACAATCGTCAGTAATGGTACCATTTGTATGCGACTGGTGGAGTTAATTGATTTGGAAAGTGAAAAAAGGAAAAAAAACTCCAATTCATACAGTCTTCACGTAACGTTAAATTAAATATTTTTCGTATCAACAAACGTCAAATTCAATCGCAAAGAGAATTTTGTCACGTGTAGAATTCAAATCAAGCGACTGCTAGACGAATCAATATTCATGCTTGTGACAGACTATGTCAATCTAACTCATCAATATTGATTTTTCTATGTTTTCCAATAAAGAAAAGCAGACAATATCCCGTCAGCTAATTAATTAATTAAAAAAACAAGTGATGGCTAATAAAAGAACGTCCTGTATTTGCATTGAATTAGCAGTAGCAATTAAAAAGTAAAAAGCAAAAAAAAACGATTCTGGATGGAAGAGTGATTAGAAAATCAAATGCGTTTATCCATGAAAGATTGCTAAACCTGCTCATCATCGTCATGAAATCTTACTCCCATTTAACGTTGTTTGATGATGCTGCTTTAACTTTATTTAAAATAACTTATGAGAGGAAATTTGTATGTCAGAGCGATCTGCAAAAGCCATCTCTAAAGCGTATTTAATAAACACGAGCAATGACACCAATCCAAAGCAAATTATCAAAATATTTTCTAAATATTTCGCGATTTGACTGCTTGAATTTTTGCCCGATCTTCTCCATCCTTAAATATGAGTTTCTACTTTCACTAAATTCTATTATCAGGCTATTGGTGAACCACAGTGTTTCTATACATTTTAATCAAGTTTTCCTTCTCCTATTCAAGAATTTCAAAAACAAATATACAAACATTAGTTCGCAACATAATCAGAGAGAATATCACCTCAAGAATCAATCAGTTAGAGAAATTTAATTGGAAAAATATTAAGTTGCAATGAGTTAAAAAAAAAATTAACTTCCTAAACTTTTTCAAACTTTTTTGGTTCAAAACTTTTCGCATACTTTTATGTTGCAAACAAAAAAACATCTCTTCCACTTTAATGGGTTCGTGTGGAAAGTTTTTTTCTTATTTTTTTTCAATGTCAATAAAAGTAGATATAAACAGAACTAATTATTTAAATTACTAATGGCTGTCTAGTTCTCTCGCAGACATTGATAGAAAAAAGATTGAATTGAATACAAACAAGCGGGTATTCAAGCATTAAATTAGTAAACTTTCCTTTTGCTGAGTTCAAATATTTCTTCGGACGCAACTTGATTGAAATTAAATTTTTTGCTAATAAAAGTTCCTTTTTGAGGAACTTTTGAAGTACAAAAAAATATCATTGTGGAGTGTGACTGCTATTATTGTAAATATTTGCATATTAATGTTGTAGTTGACCACCTAAGCACGGCCTCTACAGCAACAAACAAGGAAACTTTTGCTAATTGATCTATTTGATTGGAAAATTTTAATTTTTCAATAACAAGTTTGTTTTATACAAAGCAGCTTTCTTAAAAATAATCCCTTAGGGTCAGGTTGTTTTCCAATCTTGTAGGTACGACCACGTTGGGAATAGTGGATGTTGCAACGTGTTTTGTATCCTCAGAAAAAAATTTCATTATATTTCTTTGACCTTTTATTATATCATGATGATGCTACAAAAGAGCGTAGCGAAATAGCGTAGCGAAAGTACGAAAATGACACTAAAGATGGCACATAGCCGAAATCGGTTTGTCTCCAAACCAAACTTGACAAGGGATAACGGAAATTCGTTCCAAAATTCTACATCAAATCACCCTGTCGGAATATCAAATCAAGAAACAATCCATCCACCTCAATTCGACACCGTGTTCAGGAGCTTGGTCTTCAAAGCACAACTTTGGCCACAATTTTGCACAAAGATTTGCATTTGTTTCCATTTAAGATTCAGTTGACACAGGAGCTTCTTCGAGAAGACCATTTAGAGGATGCTACAGCTCGCCCATGACAACCCCGATTTTCATAAAAAAATCATAATGAGTGACGAGGCACATTTCCATTTGAATGGATTTGTGAATATACAGAATAGTCCGCTCTGGGCAATGGAAAACCCTCAAATTATTCATCAGACATCAGGATTACAATGGAATTACTGCGAGACGTCTTTCCACGACAAGTTATTTTAAGGAAATGTGATGTTGATTGGCCTCCACGGTCGCCTGATTTGACTGCTCCGGACACCTTTTTGTGGGGATATCTGAAAAGCAAGGTTTATGCAAATAAACCAGAAACGCTGGAGCAACTCAAACCGTTCTGGGCAATGGAAAACCCTCAAATTATTCATCAGTCACCTTTGAATTCATTAAAAGTGACAGTCTGGTGTGCAATTTGGTCAGGGGGAATCATTGGACCTGACTTCTTTGAAACTGAAAACGGCGTAACGGTAACTGTGAATGGGGAACGCCACAACTGCATGCTTTGAGCTTGACTAACATGTGGTTTCAACAAGACGGTGCCTCATCGCATACAGCATGGATTACAATGGAATTACTGCGAGACTTCTTTCCACAACAAGTTATTTTTAGGCCTCCACGGTCGCCTGGAGCAACTCAAACAAAATATTCGTGATGAAATTAATGAAATACCGCGTGAAATGTGTGCGAATGTAATGAAAAATGTGTTCAAAAGGGCTCACATTTGTGAGCCTAACAAAGGCGGACATTTATCTAATATTGTATTCCATATATAAGTGCCGACATTGTGTAATACCCTGGTGTTTATTTATTAAACGAAATTTGAGGAAATGCGAATTGGCCTACAAAATTGGAAAGCACCAAATTCGTTTTCTCTAAGTACGGCCCTTTCGATTTTCTTCATCTTCTATGAACTTTAAACCTTTTTACTCATCAGCGAGTTATTGGGTGTTTGAATAGAAGTTAAAATACAAAAAATAAATCGAAGAGATAGGAGTTTTGCAAGCAATAAATACTAAACAAAAAAATAAAATCTCCATTACAATTTTTAAATTGCACAATTTCCTTTTTGGGATGTGTTTTTTTTACAACAAAGTTTGTCCGAAATGTTTTTCTAGACAAAGAACAATAAAAAAAAAGCCCAGAACTAAAGCCATAATAACTCATTTGAAATGTACATACGGATTAAAATCTATTGAGAAAAATTTTTGGCATGCAAGCAAATTTACAAAAAAAATTAACATATTTGAGCCGTTATTTTTGAAAGTGGAATAAGTCAAATTGTATATGAATCGAAATATTAAGGGTTTGTGTTTTAATAAGTTTGAAAATATTGACGCCGCCTTTTGAAAAGATTTAATTGTATTTATTTTCTATTTTTGTTAGTATAAATAATTTCGTATAGCCATTGAAAAATCGCCATTTTTCATTTCGGCAAAGTCACTTATGTCAATGAAGAAGTCATTATGAAATGAAGAAGTTTAGAAAAACTGCTGACTTATATTAATTTTGTCCGATATCTTTCACTGTGTACTAATCACTAATTCTATCTCTTTTCTAAGAAGTACGAATAACTTCCGGACTTCCTGAATCCACTTTAGAAATAAACGTGTTTGTTATACCGATAATTAGCAAAACTTTTCTCTAATTTTAAAATAAGAGATTCCTTTAAATTATGATTAACTGGATTTTGTTGGCTTTACCGTATTCCACCATTTACTTTAGTATGATTTAAAATCTCATATTGATATTAAATGTTAGTAAGTTCATTTCACATAAGGGATCTTTATCGGTTTTGGGGTACCTCTAGTTTAAAAGTAGCATATTATGATTGAATTACATATGCGTATGATTATAATCAAATCATATTATTATTGTCGACATTAATAACAGAGCCCTTCTTAGAACCATAACGTTGGCTCGCATAATAATGATAATATCAATTCATTGTATTATTATACACAAAATTCTATAAACTCATATCAGCCGCAGATCCAGGAGGAAGGATAATAAAATATTTCCCCACTCTCCAAGGGATAAAAATTGACGTTTTCAATACAAAAAAAATTTAATAATTATTAGCTTGGTTTTTTATTAGAAAAGACTATTTAAATAATTTATAGTATTGAGCGGATTTGATAGAAGAGCAATTAACTTTACATTTTGTATGTTTAGTACAAACATTTTATGTTTATAAATATTTGCAATTATGTTTGTAAGATTCAATTGAAAAATTTTGGTTGTATTAGAATTTTAGTAAAAATTCTACTGTTCAATCAAACCATCTTGATAAAACAATGATAACTTGTTTATCGCTATTAAATTAATGTTTGAAATATTCTAACTATAGTTGGTTTGCCACAACCATACATTGTTGTAGAGTTTATAATATAGTTGGCGTGACCATGCCTTAAGCGTTCTTCTCCTGCGTTCATTTTTATTCTTTATATGCAACTTTTGTCTGATGATTGACCTTTATCACTCAATGTTTACTAATTTGGTGTCGCTGATCCTATATATGCCTCCAGTTGTTGCTCATAATTTCTATCTTTTAAAGTTTTCCTAGTGTAATTTGATATGGCATCGTCAAGACGAGTTTGTGTCAACGATACGAATCGTTTTTGTTTCATTTGCGGGGAATATATGTTCAAAGATTGCCGTTTGAATGTGACAACGTTCGTAATTGAAGCCTACAAAAATTATTTTGGTCACTCCCTGCAAATGATCGACAAGCCTTGGATTCCTCAAAAGGTATGCAAAACGTGTGTTGAGTTTCTACGTTTGTGGACAAATAAGAAAAGGAATAGATTTAGGTACGAAACTGCCATGATGTGGAAAGAACCCGTGAACCATCACGATGACTGTTATTTTTGCTTGGTAAACATAACTGGTATTACCCGTAAAAATCGAGCCAAATGGGAATATCCTTCCATACAAGACACCAATTTTACGAAGACCATGACAGATAGTGAGAAAAATGCATGGAATGAGTTTGTTTGGATAATTCACAATTCTTTTGGGAATAAGAAAAGTTCGGACTTTTCTTAACACGTACAAGAACTAATGTGTCACTTTCAAAGGCTGGGATGTAACATGAGCATCAAGTTACACTTTCTCCACAATCATCTAAACTATTTTCCTGCCAATATTGGGGATCTAAGTGAAGAACAGGGCGAGCGATTCCACCAGGACGGAGCAATGCACATATGAATGGCTGACTATTGTTGGAACATTCAAAATAACCCTCAACCTTCTGTTTCATCAAGAATATCCAATAAAAAAAGGTTTTTGTTGAACTGAAACTTAAATAAATTGGAATCATATCTACATTTATATTGTTTTTTTATTAAAACAAATATTTTTTCAACTAGAGCTGATACAAAAATTTCATTCACAGATTTGAAATCGTCATTGAAAATTGGACTAATATCATGTCTCATAACCCAAACATCAGAAATGCTGTTGTGCAGTGTAGTCTATTCGTACTAAAGAATACGTAGTCATTATGTGGACATTATTTTAAATGTTCAAAAATATTTTCAAATTTTGTTTTTTTTTTGTTCTGTTTTACGTCTAAAGTTCCTGTTCAAGTTTTAATTTAGTACATTTATTCTTTAAATATTCAAAGATGTGCATTTCCTTAAAAAAACATTTTTTTTTATATGGAAACCTGTCAACTTTAACAGAAAAAAGTAACCGGAAAAAAGGAAAAAGCAAATGCAGAGCATAAATTTATCACAATTAAATCTATTATTAAGTAAATTTAGAGAAGAAAATAAAATGCAAAACTCTTTTCAACCGATTATCCTTTAGCTTAGAAGCATTTCTTTATGACGACATTTTGTTTTGTCTGTTAAGAGCAAAAAGTTGTACCAAATTGAAGGCTAAGGAGCCGTTTTCTGTTGCTTAATATTTTTTATCACTTGCGAAATTAATGATGACAGCTTACAACAAAGTGTACTAAGTAGACAACAAGTTTTCTAAAGGCTTTAAATTTTAATTCATGGAATCTTTCCAAAAGAGATTCACAATAAGTATTCAAATCTTATCTTTAAACTACTATTAATTATTTATCCGCAATATAATAACTAATTTACTGTAATCAAGTCTTAATAATAATAAAACAAAACTATTTTCTATTGTGTAGGGAGGGAGAGCAGTCTCGCTATACTCGATGTGTCAGTTTTTTTAGCTACTGGTTCTGCGATAGACCTCTAGTTTGTTTACGTATTTTGAAGTGTATGCTTCTGCTTCTTTCTGGACAGTGGGAACTTCTAGATTTCTATGGATATTTTCATTTCGTATATACCAACCATAACTCGTGAAATCCTAGACTTTCTTCTTTGTAACTTCTTAATGTTTGATGCGCAAGCAGTACCCCACAGCTGAATGCCATGTGGTCATATTCGCTTTGTAATGGATTTGTATTGAAGGTCTTTGTATTCCAAAGCCATGATTGAGTTAGTGTAGTGTAATTGATTTGTTCTAAGTTTTATCCCCGTTTTTTTTTTTTTTGCCTCAATGTTGCGGATCCAAGTAAGGCGCCGATCTATGTGGATACCCAAATATTTAACGTGGTCGCCTTCTAAGGGAAAACGTTATGTAAGCACATTTTTACTTTTATTTTTTTAACCAGTCCTCTAGTTTATTAATATGTGATTGAAGCCGAGCGTATGTAACACATTGACGTACACGTCTGCGGGCTTCTGGGCATATCCGCTGTATAGAGGATATATAACAGCGGCCCTAGAATACTACCTTGGGGTACTCCTACAGAAATTTTCCAATATTTAGAAAACTCTTCTTTTGATCTTATCTCCGCCTCTTGCGAGACTTCCTGATTCATCCCTGTAATGGAAAAAAATTATATCCACCCACACAGAGCTTCACATGCACGGTTAACTCTGTATTAAAACTAGAAATCGACTAGTAACCAGAGTTTTCATACTAGAGACCGAACACCCTCGTGGCGAGGCATTCCTAGCATATGATGGATTGTCCATTGTGAATAACGAATTTTCATTAGAGAGTGTTAACTACTCTCCGCTCGACTAATTTCTCCTGTTCCCGACTGCCACCACAAACCAAATCTTTGTGCCTACCAGCTGACGGCCGAAGGTCTATGTTACTATGCTCGGAAATTTATTTATCTATCAATATCACTTTGACCTCTTATATTGGCGGTCGAAATACACCTGCTACTAGTAGGCCATAGTTTACAAATATCAGTAGGTCGGTCATCCACTATAAAACAGGGCACTTATTCGAGCTTAGTTTTCCACTTTCTCTCATTATTCGAATAAACAAAGCGGATGAAATATATTATTTAAATAATTCAATAATGCAAAAAGAATTTAAAAGACTTTTAACGTTAGAAAATCCATATAAAGTATATTGATTCCTGCTTTGATATTCCCACCGGGTGTTTATATTCTCATAGCAATAAAATACACTGAAGATGGCGCATGGCCGAAACCGGTTTGTGACTAAACCATACTTGACAAGGGATGACAGAAATTTGTTCCCAAGATCTACATAAAATTTGTTATTATTTATCAACTCTTTAACATTTACGAAATTAGTTATTTGAATCAAAAAATACTAGAATTATACCCAGGTTTGTAGTTTTTCCATCTTAATAATAAAGAGACTTTACTTTGTTCTCAAACAAATTAAACAAAAAAATAAATAACTGTGAAGCTTAGTAAATTATTGCGAGCATTCGATTATTCGGCAAGTATTAATCGAATAAAATTTTACTATAAACTGAACAATTTATTCCATACACAGGCTGCAAAAGTTACTTTAGCTTTTCCTTTTCTTTAGTATTTTTTTTAATTGCGCTGCATCTTAACTTTTTAATGCTGCTAACCAATTTTTTTATTTAATTTAAAAATAAAGAAAAACTTTTATTGAATTAAAAAGAAAAATTTAAATCTGTAAATCACGAATATAAAGAGAAAAATTTTTCGGTTCACAAAGGGTTAAGGCCAATAATTTGTTGCTGCCAGTGGAGGAGAAAAAATGTATATTAAATTAGAAAAAGTGTAGAAGAGAAAACCATTTTACTTACTTGGCTAAGAACAAACATCTCAACCGCAAACCAACACAAACAACTACAATTGTTGTTGCTGTAATGACACCAACTGCAGTGGGTTTGGTGGTAAAGTGTCAACTTCAATATAAAGTCAACTCCCAACTGCAGTGATAATTTGAAGTGCGATGTCTACAAGACGGCAAATACATCACACTTACAAACACACAAATGGTTTTGCATTATGTCGCACCATTTTAACCCAGCATGTGCATGACATGAAGTGAAGGGTAACAACAGCAACAACAACGAAACACAAGCAATGACAAGTAGTAGTCGACGTACTAGTGACTGCAATAGGAATAGGGAATATAAGACCTGACTGACTTAGTTTCGTATGAATTATTGCATTCAAACATGTTGCTGTTGTGCAACAGCATTAACAACAACATACAACACAGAACAGTACAACTGCATGATACATGATATTTTTAGATGCAGTCGCATTTATTATACAACGACTTCTCCAATAAGACTGGGTCGCTGCTTACAGTGTGTGGCGGCCATGTTGTTTTGGCGGCTCCTACCCAAAGCTGTTATTGTGGAAAGAGCCATGACAACAGCAGTGTATAAATATTGAAATGTTATTGTAACCATTTTGGCCGGCGAAAACTCATCTTAAGCGACAAGGCGTATCTTTGGATGAAAGGTCATGATAACATATATTGTAGTCCGCACAATATACAACAGGAAAAAATCGTTCTTTAGCCGCAGAGCTCGTATGTGGAATAAACTCCCTGCAGAAGTCTTTCCCGCCACTTTCAATGTGAGTAAATTTAACTTGAATGTCCACAAATACTACCCTCGCTATTTAGCTTCCCATAAACTTTTTTCCTAGTTCCAACACAATACATTACATAAGTGGCGGTCATCTCCTAAGTGATGTCTGTTACTTTTTCAAACTTCTTCGATTTTTTTTTATTTGAAGTTTGACGTTCAAAAGGAAAAAATAATGTGCTGCTAAGGCCACCTGAGCTGAATTCGCCTGGGTCTCTAATTTCCAAATACCGAACAAAAACTCGTACTTACCGTCTATTCAATGATAAAATAGAATTCAATGTCCCCCTTGTTGCAAGTATATAAAAAAAAGCTGTTGGTTTTCTCCTCTTTTAATTTTTTCCTCAACAAC